>CM077666.1:146994997-148226247 GCA_039707655.1 Elymus sibiricus
TGCTGATACGTCTCCAATATATCTATAATTTATGAAGTATTCATGTCATGTTTATAGCAATTTTATATGGTTTTGGTATGATTTGATTAGAACTAACCTGGACTGACGTTGTTTTCGGTAGAACTACCGTGGTGTTGTTTTTTGTGCAGAAATAAAAGTTCTCGGAATGGGCCCAAAATTTACAGTGATTTTTTATGGACCAAAAGAGACCCACGGAGCACCAGAGCTTGACCAGGAGGTGGCCGAGGGCGCCACAAGCCTGGGGGCACCACCCCTAGGGCGCGCCACCGAGCTTGTGGGACCCTCGGGCACCCCCCTGACGTGTTTCCAACGCCAAATATTCCTATAAATAGTGAAAACCCTATAATTAAACCAAGAACTTCCACGCCGCCGCCGCAAGCCCCTGTTCCGAAGCGATCTCATCTGGAGCCCTGTTCCGACACTCTGCCGGAGGGGCGAATCATCACCGGAGGCCATCTTCATCATCCCGGCGGTCTCCATGACGAGGAGGGAGTAGTTCACCCTCGGGGCTGAGGGTATGTACCAGTAGCTATCTGTTTGATCTCTCTCTCTCGTGTTCTTGATTTGGCACGATCTTGATGTATCGCGAGCTTTGTTAATATAGTTGGATCATATGGTGTTTCTTCCCTCTCTATCTTCTTGTGATGAATTGAGTCTTTCCCTTTGAGGTTTTGTTATTGTCGGATTGAATATTTCAGATTTGAGAACACTTGATGTATGTCTTGCATGTGGATACCCGTGGTGACAATGGGGTATTCTATTGAGTCACTTGATGTATGTTTTGGTAATCAACTCGTGGATTCCCGTGACCTTGGGGTGATCTAGGCATAGGGGTTGGTTGCACGTTTTCATCTTCTTTTCTCCGATAAGAAACTTTGGGGTACTCTTTGAAGTTCTTTGTGTGGATTGAATATTATGAATCTGAAGTTGTTTGATGCATATCGAATAATCAACTCACGGATACTTGTGGTGACATTGGAGTATCTAGGTGACATTAGAGTTGGTTGATGCGTATCATATGGTGTTATTTTAGTACGAACTCTGGGGCTGTTTGTGACATTTATAGGGATGGCTCAATAAATTGATCGGAAAGGATAACTTTGAGGTGGTTTCGTACCCTACAACAATTTCTATCTTATGTTCTCCGCTAATAGGAACTTTGGAGTGATTCTTTGTCGCACGTTGAGGGGTTGTTATATGATTCAGCTATGTTAGCACTGTTGAGAGATTGCACTAGTGAAAGTATGAACCCTAGGCCTTGTTTTCAAGCATTGCAATACCGTTTGTGCTCACTTTTGTTACTTGCTACCTTGCTGTTTTTTTATTTTCAGATTACAAAAACCTATATCTACTATCCATACTACACTTGTATCACCATCTCTTCGCCGAACTAGTGCACCTATACAATTTACCATTGTATTGGGTGTGTTGGGGACACAAGAGATTTCTTGTATTTGATTGCAGGGTTGTTTGAGAGAGACCATTTTCATCCTACGCCTCCCATGGATTGATAAACCTTAGGTCATCCACTTGAGGGAAATCTGCTACTGTCCTACAAAACTCTGCACTTAGAGGCCCAACAACGTCGACAAGAATAAAAGTTGCATAGTAGACATCAGGCGCCGCCATCGCTTCTCTGTAGTGCGCAGGTTCATCTTATTCTAAGATGAATATTTCATTGTGAAACCACTCAGGAGGTTCGATAACTCTGCCTGACCTACACGATTTAGTTACAGTTTTAACCGGCGTTTCTATAGCTGGTATAGTAACTTCTGTTTCAGTTGTATGGACAACTTCTGGAATAGATTCTGTATCGTTAGTCCTCTCAACTTCTAGAGATTCAGTAATCTCGTCAAGCTGTACTGTCCTCCCACTTACTTCTTTAGCGAGAAACTCCTTCTCGAGAAAGAGTCCATTCTTAGCGACAAACACTTTGTCTTCGGACTTTTGGTAGAAGGAATGCCCAATTGTTTCCTTGGGATAACCTACAAAGTAACATTTGTCTGCTTTGGGATCGAGCTTATTTGGCTGTAAATGTTTTACATAAGTTTTACAACCCCAAATCTTGAGATGTGACAAGTTGGGTTTCTTCCCATTCCATAACTCATATGGTGTCGTCTCAACAGATTTAGACGGTGCTCTGTTTAGTGTATATGTTGCTGTTTCAAGTGCATATCCCCAAAATGATAAAGATAGATCGGTAAGAGACATCATTGACCTCACCATGTCTAACAAAGTTCGGTTACGCCTTTCAGATACTCCATTTCTCTGTGGAGTTCCGGGAGGAGTAAGTTGTGAAACAATTCCACAATCACTTAGATGTTTGCTAAACTCATGACTTAGATATTCTCCTCCACGATCTGATCGCAGAAATTTTATCTTTTTGCCATGATGATTCTCAACTTCGTTATGAAATTCTTTGAATTTTCCAAATGTTTCAGACTTATGTTTCATCAAATAGATATAACCATATCTACTCAAATCATCAGTGAAGGTTACGAAGTATAAGTATCCACCACGCGTCGGTACACTCATTGGACCACATACATCACTATGTATTATGTCCAATAATTCTTGCGCCCGTTCAGGATGACCGGTGAACGGCGTTTTAGTCATTTTACCCATCAGACAAGCTTCACATGTATCGAATGATTCAAAATCAAACGATGTCAATACTCCATCTTTATGAAGTTTCTGCATGCGTTTCTTCCCAATATGACCAAGACGGCAGTGCCACATGTAAGTGGTATTATCAGTTTTCTTAAGACATTTAGCATTAATGTTAAAGACATATTTTTCACGTTCAAGATCCATTATGAATAAACCACCAACAATGGGTGCAAATCCATAAAACATATCCTTATAATATATCGAACAACCATTGTTTTCTGATTTATAAGAATAACCGTCACTTATCAAACAAGATCCAAAGATAATGTTCTTACATAACTTCGGAACAAAATAACAATTATTCAGTTCTAAAATAAATCCTGAAGGCAAACTTAAGTTCATGACACCGACGGCTCGAGCAACAATCCCATCACCATTCCCGACGCGCATCATGACTTCATTTCTACTCAGCTTGTGAATCTTCTGTAGTCCATGCATTGTGTTGCAAATGTGAGCAATAGATCCGATATCAAATACCCATGACTTGGAGTTTTCAGCGAGTAGAATATCGACAACATTAACTTGTATAACTTTTATACCTTTACCATAAGACGAGTTCTCCTTATCCGCCAGATATTTCAAGCAATTTCTTTTCCAGTGTCCTTTATCTTTGCGGTAGAAACATATAGTTTCATGAGATGCTCCACCCTTGTTCCTTTTGGTGTTGCGTTTCCTTCCGAAACTTTCTGTTCTGTTCACCAAAAACTTTTGTTGATTCTGCAATCCAATCTCATTGGTTTTCAGCATTGCTTCATAAAGTGAAGTAAGGAGCAAGTCATTTTCTGGTGTCCTAGGAAATGTAACTCCCATTGCAGTTATACTATCATAATAGTCTGCAAGCCTGACACCTTGCTCAACACCTTCAGTTATTTTGCACTCTTCCATTGCTTCAGTCATCTCATGAACTTTAGCAATTTCTTTGTGATACAGAACTTCCAGTGTCTCGACAATCTCGATAGTACTGGATTGTTCAAAACGTTTCTGTAACACAGTGTCCATGCAAGCTAACATAATACTCTTAACAACACTGAAATCATTCTTGCGTGATATGAACACGTTGATGACATCTTGTGACGCTCCAGGTGCCGGGGAATCACCAAGTTCTTGATCCAACACATATTCTTTCTTAGCACTCCTGAGAACACATCACAGAGTGTGGATCCAATCCTCATAGTTTCCACCATTCTCAGCTAACTTTTCTTTCTCAAACAGTGGTGCTAAATTGAAACTATTGCAAGCCATTTATCTACAACAATAAACACAAGATTCATTTTAGACATAATTCATAATTAACATGGCCCTACTGTTTAAACAAATTTTAATATAAAGTGCACTCTCACTCAAATTAATATCTCTCATAATTAATATTGAGTGATTCAAGATCCAAATCTAGTTCTCAGCCATTGATGTGGACATCACTGATGACGAGAATTTTGACCGGTGGGCAAACCTTTGCTGATCATATCTCCATATGACTCTTGTTAATCTTTCGATGCTTTGTGCTCCAAGCTCAGAACGTTTATGCTAGAACTTCAAGTAAACCAAGTGTTATCTGCTCACATGGTCTGACCATACAACCGTCTTACATTTCACAAACCGTTTGTACTCATGTGGACATGACGCACTCCGGAATGTTACGTGTTATAGACGGTAGCAACACTGGAAGATCACCCTTTTTATCTTGATTTTTTACTGTGAGAGATCACCCTAATAATTGACTACTGCGCAATCAAAAGGGTGCAAACAACAAAGGGATAAACATCTCAGGCAATTCATAATAGCATGATATGATATAGCCCTGGGCGCCGGGAATCCTCCATGATCGTCTTCAATCTCCAGTTGAAGCGTCGTGACAGCCAATATTTCGTTACCGTGGCAACCGTTTCAAAAACGTTGCCGTGGCAGCAATTTTAGAAAACGTTGTCGTGGTGACCGTTTCAGAAAACATTGCCGTGGCACCAAAATCTGAAACTCCGTCGTGGCACGAAATTATAGCTCCTCGTCCCGCGCCTAGTACACCTTCTCCTCGTCGGGGTCCTCCGTGTAAGTTAGCCACCATCACCTGTAACCTATCTCTATGATATTTACATTAAGGTGTCAATCTCGTGGCTCCAGCCATCATGCCGTGACTCGCAAGCCACTTAACATTACAACATATAACCATCTCATACATAAACTTATTATCATGATGAAGGTTATACCACATCATATGCAAACCCTGCAAAACCAAGTTAGACGTCCTTTAATCGGTTTAGCAAATTTTAATTACGTGGCTTCTAGGGTTTCCAGAAAAACCTAGCTACCTACGTGCACACCATAAGGCAATAATTCTTGTTGCTAGATTAACTTTCGGAGTGTGTGAAAGAAGAGACTTAATTAAAAACCTCGTTCCCCCACACTAAACTTTGTCAAATAAGTGTGACCCCCTAGAAGATCGTTCATCTTCATCGCCCTCTTGTGTACGCGACGGTTCACTATTCTTGACAATGGTGAAGCCCAAGGAACTGTTAGCAGATCATCGACAGCCCAGCGATTGTCAGAACCTTGTGAAAAATGACAACATGTCGTCAATGAACTGAAATGAAGCAACACTCGAGGGAAGCATAGCAAGAACATCACCCTCACAATCACATGTGATCTAGATCGAAATCTGCATCTACTCATAGAACCGCTCATGATGCCACTATTGGGAAACATAGTAGAAAACAAAAAAATTCATGCCAACGATTACCCAGGAACAATATGAAGATGCATATGGATTTGGATCAAACGATCGTTACCGACTCTGGAGTGCAGCGGAAGAAGACGAGTCAGTGTAGATCATACTTGGAGTCCCTCAAACATCGATGATGATCCCACGAACCGCCCTCGAACGATCCCTCGAATAGAAGACCGAAAGCATAGCCTCTCTACTTGGTTGCAAGCGTACGGTCTTCACGATGCGGCAGCGCTTCACCGTCCAAAGCTAGTCATTGCAGGAGAATTAGAGGGAGGAGATTAGAACCACACAGGGCTTCTAATTATGAGGATTAGAGGAGGCTAGGGCTAGCTCTAATTAGTCAACTAGGACCAACTAGAACTAGTACTAGATGAACTAGAGGAGGCTCCAAAACTTGTGTGTTCAAAAGAGCAAAAACCCCTAGTATATATAGGTTGGAGGGGAGAGGGAGGGCTGCCACCAAGGAGGGGAAGTCCCTCCTTGGTGCGCCGGCCAAGGGAGGAGGAGTAGGACTCCTCTGCCTCTCCCAATTCAGCCTCCTTCCTTAGGGAAGGAGGGCCCAAGTTGCCTTCCACCTCTTGGCCTTTTTAGGCCCGTTGATATTTAAATTAAATATAAAATGTTCTAAATACTTTCAGACCATTATATATATATTTTAACATCTCCGGAAACATTTTCCACCTATATATAATTTATCGGTAATACCCGGTATTACCCGATATTCACCGAAACGCTTCCGGTGACCCCGAAACGCTTTCGGATCCTCTCGGAACTATTCCGAATATTAATGAAACAATTCCACAAATATATTCTCATCACTCTTGTCCTACTAACACTCAGCAGATTGTGATTACCTTAAGCCTGTGACCCCGTAGGTTCGGTAAATCATAGACATGAACGAAACTCCTTCGTTCAATGACCGATAGCGGAACCGTGGACATCCATATCGGTCCCTATGATTACACGAATGATATTAGAGTGAACCTTTGGTTATCATGCGATGTTCCCTTTGCTTTGCGATACTTTACAAAACCTGGTGTGCATCGGTATCATCCTGAGTCATCATCGTGCTCACTATACCGTTGCTCCCGTTATTGGTTTTGTTCTTTTTCTCGTTGAAGTGTTCCGTGTCGGGCCCAAGGAACCCGGGGTATCCAGGCCCGTCTGCCTTTGGCCCAGGGTGCGACGCCTGGAGTGTGCCCGGCGGGCCGTCGCCACCAAGTGTCTCGCCATGCCCCCTCATGGGGCCCTAGCCTCCTGAGGCCCCCTCCTCAGGGAGTAGCAGGCAACGCTCAGCACCACCATAAACGGCTTCCCAAGTCCCCTCACGAGGCGGCTTCCCGAGTGGCCTCACGAGGCGGCTTCCCGAGGTGGCCTTCCGAGCCCCCCTCCCGCAGGCGCTCGAGGAGAAGACCGTTCGGTGTGTCGCGCGGACTGGAGCCCATCACGTGGGTGACGCGCGCGGCGACGAGTAGCAGCAGAGGCCGCGCCAGCAGGCGCGGATGCAGATGGTTTCCTCTTTTGTGCTAGGGAAGCAGGGCCAGCTATCTACTCCCCAAAGCAACCCCAAAGGTTGCCCGATCGGCGAAGAAAGACCAAGACGGCAGGCGCGCAGGGCGGAGGTCATCACCGAGCCCACCGGCGCGTCATGGATCATGCTTTGGCAGGCGAAGACCACCTTTAGTCAGGATAGCCTGAGCGCCTGTCCCCTTTCAAAACCACCAAGTGTGGCAACCCTTCCCGCCTAAGTTTCGAGGGGGAAGAGGACCAAGGCAGCATAAAAGGGGCAGTGCAGCCACCGTAGCCGGAGAGAGGGAGAGAGAGGGAGAGGAGAGAGAGAGAAACAGGGAGATCGATCATCTTCAACCTTGTACGCAAGAACTCTCTCATCCACGATAATCTCAACCACAAAGCAGGAGTAGGGTCTTACACCGCAAGGTGGCCCGGACCTGGGTAAACCGCTGTGCCTTTGCCCGTCCTACGCTAGCGCGCTCTCACCGTAGTCTCGCCGTAGCACTGCCGTGGTAGGGGAAGAAGTAGTAGGACGAGCTCACCCCAGTGTTCGAACCTTTGGGTCCCCGGAGCCCCACTTCCGACATTTGGCGCGCCAGGTAGGGGTGCGCTACTGTTCCTCTGCTCGACCTTCAGCTCCACCAGTCCCATGGCGGACGCACGTCGCGAGCGCGCTGAGCGCAGGGCTGGCCGCGTGGCCCAGACGGAGCCGGTGGCCCGCGGCAATCGACGCTGCCCCGAAGCCGAGGCTGTCGCCGCCACCGACCCCGCTGCCCGCGAGCAGCAGGCCTCCTCCCTACACCCCTCCGTGCGGGTGGACGGCCACACCGCCACGGCCTCCTCCCTTGCCAACCGTGGGCCGCCGAACCCGCAGGCCGCGCTGCTCATGACGCGCGAGCTACTCCACTACCGTCCTGATGACGCCGGCTACGACGCCTGGCTTGGTCGCATCACCGAGCTCGTCAACGTCGCCGGGGACGCTACGGCGCCTTCTCACTCGCTCCGCCCTCCACCGTCACGTGCTGGGGACCCGGCGTACGGCGCCCCCCCCCCCCTGCCGCCTCCTCTGCATGACAAGCACGCCGGGCCCCAGCACAGCGCGCGAGCTCATGAGCCGCCCCGCGGTGCGTCTTGTCCGGACCACTGCGAGCCCAGCTGCCAGATCATCCACCACGCGCCCCCCGACGCGCGAGTGCTCCTCGAGCGCCATAGCCAGGACCAGGTCGTTCAAGATGTTGCAGCGGCCGGGCGTCAAAACCGCGCCGCCCTCGCTGGCGGCGTCCCCTCGAGCGGCGTGGGCTGCCGTGCCTTCACCCGCGAGCTGCGTCGCGTGGTCTAGCCCGCGAAGTTCAAGCCTGAGCTGCCTCCGCGCTACGACGGCACCCCCAACCCCACGGAGTTCCTCCAGCTCTACGCGCTGAGCGTCGAGGCGGCGAATGGCGACAACAAGGTCATGGCGAACTGGTTCCCCATGGCCCTCAAGGACGGCCCGCGCTCCTGGCTCATGAACCTCCCCGAGGCTTCTATCTCGTCGTGGGCCGAGCTCTGCAGCCAGTTCATCGCCAACTTCAAGGGCACACAGGACCGCTCCCTCACCATCAACGACCTGCGGCGCGTTCGACAGCGCCCAGACGAGACCCTTCGTAAGTACATCCAGCGCTTCAGCCAGGTGCGCAACAAGATCCCGCGCGCTTCCGATGCGGCCGTCATCTCCGCGTTCTCCACCGGCGTCACGGACATCAAGATGCGCGAGAAGCTCGCCATCAACGGTGAGCTCGACTCCGTGCTCGAGCTGCTCGACCTCGCCGACAAGTGCGCCAAGGCTGAAGAAGGCCGCCTCTTCGTCCACAACGACCCCGACGCGGCGCTCGACGGCACCAAGGCCAAGAGCAAGGATGTCAAGCACAAAGGCCCTACCGTGCTTGCGGCGGAGCCCGAGCAGAAGCGCGGCCGCGACCTCGACGAACCCAGGAAGGACAACCGGCCACTCTGCGCCTTTCACAATGTCCGCTCCCACAGCACCGAAGGCTGTCATGAGCTCAAGCTGCTCCGCGACGAGCGCCAGAGCCGCCGAGACGACCGCAACGGCCGTGGCGCCGGCCGCGGAGGTGGCCGCAGCGGCAACCGCTGGGACAGCCGCAACAATAACAGCAACTACCGCCAGGGCCGGCGCGATCAGCCTCGTGAGGCCGCCTGGCGCGACCAGCCTCGTGAGGTGAATCCTCAGGCTAATGCCGCTCTCCCGCCGCTGCCTCCGCCTCCTCGGAGGAACGACGTCAACCAGCCTGACGAGGGCGCTGGGGGCTACCAGGAGCCTCGCGCGGTCGCCTGCATCCTTGGCAGGTCCCGAGCCCCCGCGTCCGTCCGCCACTTCAAGCAACTCTCTCGCGAGGTGTACGCCGCCCTCCCGAGGCCCGAGGTCACGCGGCCCCTCAAGTGGTCGCAGTACGCCATCACCTTCGACTCCAAGGACCACCCCAAGTCCACGGCCTCCACAGGCGCGCTCCCCATGCTGTGCACTCCCACCATCAGCAACGTCGCGGTCACCAAGACCCTCATCGACGGGGGTGCCGGCCTCAACATGCTCTCCATCGAAACCTTCGAGACGCTCCAGGTGCCCTACAACCAGCTGATGCCGACCAGGCCTTTCTCCGGAGTGACCGATGGCTCCACCATTCCGCTGGGGCAGGTGCGCCTCCCCGTCACCTTCGTCACCCGCAAGAACTACCACACCGAGCTCATCGACTTCGACGTGGTGCACTTCGGCCTGCCTTACAATGCCATCTTGGGCTACCCAGCTCTCACCAAGTTCATGGCGGCCACTCATCACGCCTACAACGTCCTCAAGATGCCCGGCTGCAGCGGCATCATCACCGTCGCCTGCGACGAAAAGGACGCGGCCAGCACCCTCGAGCGCGCCTACAAAGCTGCCGCTGTCGCGCACCCAGCCGACGAGGACGCGGCCGAGCCTTCCGAAGCCGCGCCCGCGAAGAAGAAGCAGCTATTCTCTCAGGACCGCGCCGAGACGAAGAAGGTGTCGGTGGACGGTAGCGGCTCCGGCCCCGCATTCACCATCGGCACAGGCCTCCCTCCTGCATAGGAAAGCGCGCTCGTCACCTTCCTTCGGGCAAACTCGGATGTTTTCGCCTGGAAAGCATCCGACTTGTCCGGTGTGCCGAGGGAGGTGATCGAGCACCACTTAGCGGTGTGCCCCAATGCACGCCCGGTCAAGCAGAAAGCACGGCGCCAGGCGCCAGAGAAGCAAGAGTTCATCGTCAGTGAAGTTCAGAAGCTCCAAGAAGCCGGAGTTGTTTGTGAGGTGCGCCATCCTGAATGGCTCGCCAGCCCAGTCGTCGTCCCCAAGAAAGGCGGCAAGGAGCGCGTGTGCGTCGACTTCACCAGCCTCAACAAGTCCTGCCCTCGTGACCCCTTCCAGCTGCCGCGAGGCGGTCAGGGCGTTGGTCCCACCGTCGGCGGCACGTGCATGCCCTTCGGGCTGAGGAACGCCGGCGCCTCTTTCCAGAGGCTAGCGCCCTTCACACCAGGGCCTCGTGAGCCTCCCACTCCTCGCGAGCTCCCAGCGCCTCGCGAGCCCCCTGGCTCCGAAGGAGCAGACTCCCTTGGCGCGCCGCGCCGAGTGGTCTGACGTCACTACAGTGCGGTCCTGCCGGGCGCGCCCGGCGCGTCACCCCGCGCGACCCGCACTCCTTCCCGCCGCGCCTCTCGAGCTTCGCTCCCGGAACCTTATCCTTTTGGTCGTGTAATGGATTTTACTGACTTTTACTTTGATGAATTATATTACCTACTCAATTGCCTGCTAATTTCTATGATAAATTCGACGCCGCCCGAGAGCGCCACACGCTCGCGACCCCTCCTCTGACCAATCCCGTGAGCGGGGGCTAGGCACGGTGCCTGTGCTCGGGTCCGTCCCTGCAGCGCTGCCAAATCCATGCGACTGAGCTCTGGCTCGCGGGCCTGCTCCCGCGCACGTCACCTCACCAAGGTCCTTGGTGCCTTATCTCCTCACGCAACGGCCACGGGTGAGCTAGCAAGCGCGTGCCGCTCCACCTATCGTGAGATTTTTCGACATACAGCCCTTCAGGAGTCGAGCTGCGCGAAGGCCTCGCGGGCAGCCTCTCACGAGCTGGCCTCGCGAGGTGAAGACGCTTCGAACACCGAGCCTCGCGAGCACGCCTCGCGATCTGCGTGAGCCCCTCATGAGTCGTGGCTCACCCAACACCGCTATCCGCCAAAAGCTAAGTGTGACTGCCTCATGAGGCGCCCTTACCATCACTCAAGCTCTCTCCCCTCCCGATTCCGTGGGTGCCGGCGTTTTTCTTCTGCGTAAGCCACTTGCACACCAAAGGGGGGCTCCCTGAGCATCGCGCCTCAGGAGCCTTCACTAGCTCACGGTGCCCCTCACCTCCTGGCCTTGTCCCGGCATCGCGACCGGACATACCAGCGACGGCTGAGGCCCGCTCGGGGGCTGGGTCCTGACGGCGTAGAGCGCTGAGACGAGCAAAGAAAAAAAAACCAGCCTCACGGGAGGACTTCGGGAGAGAATGCATGCAACCCCACGTCACAAAAGTATTAAGTTCAACACAAGAAGACACTGTTTCATGCCCCCGCGGGGTTTACATCGGTTCAATGCAGGAGAACGAAAAGAAAGAAAGGCCTAGGCGAGTGCGGCCCCATCACCGTGCGCACGGTGTCCCGGCTCCGGAGTCGTCGTCGCGCGCGCCTAGTCGGAGTCCTCGTCCTCGCCCTTGACGCGGAGGGAGCCGTCGTCGCCTCCGCCCCTGCCGGAGGGGGCGACACCATCGGAGGAGTCGTCCTCGCTGGAGGAGCCGCTGTAGCTGTCCTCACACTCCGCGCAGCACGCCAGGCGGCTACCGGAGAGCCCGAAGATCTTCACGAAGAGCGTGGCGGCCCCGTCGTACTTGAACTGGAGGACGTGCCCCCGCTTCAGGCCGCGGGCAAGGGCGAACGACTTCCACCCCTGCCTCAGGAACATGAAGCCCGAGGCGGTAAGCTCCGTCGCCACCCAGGAGGGGCCGTTGCAGCAACCGTCGGCCTGCACCCACAGGCCCAAGGGCGCGCGGTCCGCCATCGCCGCCGTGAAGGAGTCCGGGAGCCGGAGCCAGGTGCAGGGGCTGCGGTGCATGTTCACGGTGAACTCGCGTGCCACCTCCGCCGAGTGGCTTCCCGCCTAGGGCGGAAGCGCAGCCGCTCTGACGTGGCCGCCTCGGCCTTGCGCGCCTCACCCGCCGCGCCCGCGGGCGGCGCCCCTTCCGCGACTACTAGGCCCGGCGCCGGCGGCCGTCGAGGATCGACCACGCCCCCGGGGTGGGACCTGCGATGCGGTGGCGGAGGCACGGCCGCGCCGTCGTCCTCTCGCCATCTCTTCGGCAGTTCTAGCAAGGAAACGAGGAAGCTGGGGAAAGGAGAAGATGAGTGGGGGCTCCGGCTCTCCCTTCCCCCCTTTTTTATCTCGGCGCAGGACTCTCCTCATCGCTCCGCCTTCTCCGGCGCCAAGATTTATGTCAGTGCGGCAGTTCCCGAGGCGTCGTGGGGAAGTGGGGGCGTCGCCCGTCACATCGTGCGCCACGCGTCGCGCCTGGCCGCAGGCGGTTAGGTCCCGCGCCGTTTCGCCCCTCCGTAGGCGGGAACGTGCGCGCCGCGGGCCCGGGGGCTACTGTCAGGCCCATGGAACCCGGGGTATCCAGGCCCGTCTGCCTTTGGCCCAGGGCGAGACGCCTGGAGTGTGCCCGGCGGGCCGTCGCCACCAAGTGTCTCGCCATGCCCCCTCATGGGGCCCTAGCCTCCTGAGGCCCCCTCCTCAGGGAGTAGCAGGCAACGCTCAGCACCACCATAAACGGCTTCCCAAGTCCCCTCACGAGGCGGCTTCCCGAGTGGCCTCACGAGGCGGCTTCCCAAGGTGGCCTTCCGAGGCCCCCTCCCGCAGGCGCTCGAGGAGAAGACCGTTCGGCGTGTCGCGCGGACTGGAGCCCATCACGTGGGTGACGTGCGCGGCGACGAGCAGCAGCAGAGGCCGCGCCAGCAGGCGCGGATGCAGATGGTTTCCTCTTTTGTGCTAGGGAAGCAGGGCCAGCTATCTACTCCCCAAAGCAACCCCAAAGGTTGCCCGATCGGCGAAGAAAGACCAAGACGGCGGGCGCGCAGGGCGGAGGTCATCACCGAGCCCACCGGCGCGTCATGGATCATGCTTTGGCAGGCGAAGACCACCTTTAGTTAGGATAGCATGAGCGCTTGTCCCCTTTCAAAACCGCCAAGTGTGGCAACCCTTCCCGCCTAAGTTTCGAGGGGGAAGAGGACCAAGGCGGCATAAAAGGGGCAGTGCAGCCACCGTAGCCGGAGAGAGAGAGAGAGGGAGAGGAGAGAGAGAGAAAGAGGGAGATCGATCATCTTCAACCTTGTACGCAAGAACTCTCTCATCCACGATAATCTCAACCACAAAGCAGGAGTAGGGTCTTACACCGCAAGGTGGCCCGAACCTAGGTAAACCGTTGTTCCTTTGCCCGTCCTACGCTAGCGCGCTCTCGCCGTAGTCTCACCGTAGCACTGCCGTGGTAGGGGAAGAAGTAGTAGGACGAGCTCACCCCAGTGTTCGAACCTTTGGGTCCCCGGAGCCCCACTTCCGACATTCCGGTATCCCCGTGATGAAGTCACATGTGTCTAGCCAGACGATGATGGATTCCATCACACCGAGAGGTCCCTAAGAATATATCTCCATCGTCGGAGGAGCAAATCCCACTCTTGAGCTATCCAGTCACTTGTCAAACTTTTCGATGAGCCTGGAAGTTGTCGTTATGATCACCTTGTTACAGATGACGTTTGAGCAACCCCAA
Source organism: Elymus sibiricus (assembly GCA_039707655.1). Classification (NCBI taxonomy): domain Eukaryota; kingdom Viridiplantae; phylum Streptophyta; class Magnoliopsida; order Poales; family Poaceae; genus Elymus; species Elymus sibiricus. Next base: position 147,008,789 of record CM077666.1, read on the forward strand.
AGTCCACCGTCTGGTAGGAAGTGACTAAGATACTCTCATGGTCTAAGGAACTAATACACATGCTAACACTCCGTGTTATAACAAATGATTTCAGATGATATAATCACAAAGTATAACAGACAAGTTTTGGGTCGATTCAATATGATCATTCTTCTAACGTCACACTCTCAATGTTGTTTTAGGACTATCGTTACACTTAACGATATCCTAAGATCCGGAAAACATGATCACCAACAACACTTGAGCCAGTCTTAGAGGCGAGACTAGGAACCTATTATTTACCGTTTATCATTCCACACGTGCATATGAGTTTTCCACTGAATCACATATTCCAGGATCATAGCAGTTATAGCATGAAATATAAACTCTTAATTATGAATATGGAAATATAATAATACAATATTATTGCCTCTAGGGCATATTTCCAACAACCACCCCCCTAGAGGGCAAGACCGTCCAGCAGGGGCAAACACAGAACCCCCTGCAAAAACTCGCCCTCACGACAAGAGTGCGGTCGGATTCAATGATCCTTATGATTTGTGCAACAAGATACAGGCCAATAAAGCCCCTCCCCGAGCCATATATGGCTCATGGGATCGCGCGCCCGCTGGCTTAGAAGGCTACGACGCCTGGTTAGACATGCATGATAGAGCTCGGGAGCAGACGCGGGCTAGGACAACGGCCAACACGCGACCAGATGTGGCTCGTTTCCGAGGACCCGCACATCCGGTCTGTTTCACAGACGAGGTCATGGAACATCAGTTCCCAGAGGGGTTTAAACCCATTAACATCGATCAATACGACGGAACGACTGACCCGGCTGTCTGGATCGAAGAGTTTCTTCTCCACATTCACATGGCCCCAGGTGATGATCTCCATGCCATAAAATACTTGCCGCTCAAACTTAAAGGACCGGCAAGGCGCTGGCTCCACAGCCTCCCCAGCAATTCTATCGGAAGCTGGGAGGATCTTGAGGAGGCCTTGAGGGCAAACTTCCAGGGCACCTACGTTCGGCATCCGGATGCCGACGACCTCAGCCACGTCGTCCAACAGGAGGGCGAATCATCTCGGAAATTCTGGAATCGGTTCTTAACTAAAAAGAACCAGATCATTGATTGCCCCAACGTCAAGGCTATCGCCGCATTCAAGCACAGCATCCGAGATGAATGGCTCACCCGACGGCTCGGGCAAGATAAGTCGAGAACCATGGAGGCTCTTACCTCCCTAATGACCCGCTTTTGCACAGGCGAGGACAGCTGGCTTGCCCGTAGTTCCCACAGGAGCGAACCCGGCACCTCGGAGGCACGCGACGGGAACGGCAAATCCAGGTGCAATAGAAACAAGCACCGAAATAAGAATGGTGGCAGCGATACCGAGGACCCAGCAGTCAATGCCGGGTTCAGCGACTCACGGGCCGGACCCAAGAAAAAGCCCTTTAAAGGGAATAAGGATGGCCGAAGCGCCCTGGACAGAATACTGGACAGGTCTTGCCAAATTCATGGCACCTCGGATAAGCCCGCCAACCAGACCAATCGTAATTGTTGGGTGTTCAAGCAGGCCAGCAAAGCAATTGCCGAGGAACCAAGCAGGAACTAGTCCCGCAGCGACGACGAGGATGAACCTCGCAGGCCAAGCAGCGGCGGCCAAAAGCAGTTTCCTTCCGAGGTCAAAAACATGAACATGATCTATGTCACGCATACCCCTAAAAAGGAAAGGAAACGAGCACTCCGGGATGTCTACGCCATAGAGCCTGTAGCCCCGAAGTACAACCCGTGGTCGGCTTACCCGATCACTTTTGATAAAAAGGACCACCCGACCAGTATCCGTCATGGTGGGTTGGCGGCCCTAGTTCTGGACCCCATTGTCGATGGATTCCACCTAACCCACGTCCTTATGGACGGTGGAAGCAGTCTGAACCTGATCTACGCCGACACGGCCAGGAAAATGGGCATCGATTCGTCACGAATCAAACCCAGCAGCACCACATTCAAGGGCATCATACCCGGCGTGGAGGCTCAATGCACCGGCACCGTAACGCTGGAAGTAGTCTTCGGCTCGCCCAAGAACTTCCGAAGTGAGGACTTGATCTTCAACATCGTCCCCTTCCGTAGCGGCTACCACGTGTTGCTCGGTCGTACTGCGTTTGCCCGCTTGAACGCGGTGTCGCACTATGCTTACCTGAAGCTCAAGATGCCGGGGCCCCACGACATCATTACCATTAACGGCAACACGGAGACCTCCCTCCGTACAGAGGAGCAGACAGCGACCTTCGCGGCTGATTTCCAGGCGGCCAAGGAAGCTGCCCGATTACAGCTCGGCATGCTCTACTAAGCTCCTCAAAACGCGTACGTACCGTCACCTCGGCCCTTGGCCAAACCCGCGTCAATCCCAAATAGGGACGCGCGCTCCCCGGTTCCCCTCTCCTGGTAGCAGACTATGTACCTCGGGTACATAATTTTGCACTTAAAATTCTATGGGAGACCGAGGAGCATAAATTAAAAGGGGGTGTGCTATCTCGGAACACCCAAGCGCCCACAACCTGGTCATCTATTCGGCAACATAAAGGCCAACCAAGAAATACATCTTGGCAGCGTCAAGCAGCCACACTCCGGCGCCAACCTCGTCAGGGGCCCCGCTTCTCGGATGTGTTCAACGTAGTCAAGGCGGAGTAGCCGGCGGTATTCACCAAACCTTGGATTAGACAAGGGATAGTTGTTCAACAGCACGGAGGCGCAGACGTGCGGCAGGGAAGGCACGGGGAAAAGTTCCCGCTTTTAAAGCCCTGTACCAAACACCTCTTCTTCCTTTTTTTACATACTCTTTGTATCTTGTAAGATTCCTCCTTATAAACAGCTCGGCATCTCTGGCTAGGCCTTATGAATGAAAGAACAGACCTTTTTTTTGGTCTCCGCACAAAATTACGTGTCATTTTTTTCTTTCTGTTTTGCCTTGTAGCAATGTGGATACCGTTGGAAATATACAGATAAGTCCGGCTTTTGACCGGGGGCTCGGATATGAAATCGAGCCTATGTTTAAGTCCGATATCTATTCGGCGTCTCGGATATTACATTATATGCATCAGTTTTGAATCGTGATTTTGGTCAATGATTGGGTTGCGCGGCTCCTGTGCTTGCCTCTTACGTTCCGCTTTGTTCGGCTAGGAGTGCAAAGGGGGCACCACTGCGATTGTGCTTCCAGCTCGGCCTGGTTAAGCGCCTCAGTGGAGAAAGCCAAAAATCGACTGTCACGATAAGCGTAAACTGGTCGGCTATCCGAAGACAGTGTCAAACTACAAATCGTTAGTGGTTATTCCGTGGTAAATGAAGGGTTCTTGTTACAAGAACCAAGGTGTTACAACTGGTGCACTTCGGCGTGTTCGATCACCATTACACCGGGGGCTAGGTCAACTACCGCACAATTTGAACTCCTATGACTCAGTGAAAGTTATAAAGCCGCTATGGTCTGATTGCCCCGTTCCCTAAATACGCAACCGCCTAAGGGCACCAAGACGTCGGCTAAGGGTTTACGTGTTTTAAGGAACACCCCGCGTAGTATCTACAAACGGGGGTAGAAGCCGACGACTGGCCACTTTCAATATAAAAACGGTTGCACTGGAATGAAAATCACACGTCGGATCTAAACAACTAATCAGCATAAATAATACTTGTTTTTTACAAAATTCTCTGCAGCATACAAAGGGACCTTTCAGAACCGGAGCTCGGACTTCGAACATTGCGTCTCGGTCACCCGAGCGCCTTCGAGGACCTCGGACAAAAACTGCCCGGGCGTCTGCCTTTTCCCTTCCGGAGGCCCTGACGCGATCTCGAGCGGCTTTATCTTCGAATAGTGTGCCATCGTCGATGCATATGCCCGCTCCACGCCTTCCAGGCAGGCCGAACGCTTCCAGTTCTCGACCTGGGGACTCGCATTCCGCAGCCTCTGCACCAGGCCGAAGAAGCTGGTCGGCATCGGCTCCTGCGGCCAGAGATTGATGCAGAGATCTTCCATCACTGGTCGTGCTATCCGGAACAGCTCGGCCAGCTGCTTCATCTGATTATTCAGAAGAAGCGGATGCTCTGGCGCCTGGAACTATGCCCAGAAGGTCTTCTCCGTGGACTCCTCGGGACGGGCTGCGAAGTAGGAGCCGGCGTCCGAAGCGCTCTGCGGCAGGTCCCTGAAGGCTTCTGAAGAACGCCAGACTTGCGTAAGATGGGCAAATCGGCGGTCACCAAAAACGCAGCGAAGCAGGTATGGCTTACCAGCGGCGATCTGCTTCACTTGTTGAAGCACTTCGTGGTCCGCCCTAGCCTGGGTCGTGGCCTCCTTGCTGGCCGAGCTCGCTGTTTCGAGCTCGGAGGCTAGCTTGTTCTTTTCTTCCTAGAGGGCGTCGCGCTGCTTGTACAACCCCTCCAGGTCTCCTTCGACCTCCATGACCCTGGCCGCGTGCTTCGCACCGGCCTCTTTTTCTTTGGCCAGCGCATCGCTGGCCTACTTTGCCGCAGCCTTCTGCTGATTGGCTTCCTGCCAAACTCTTTTCAGCTTGGATCGGAGCGCCTCAAGCTCCGAAGTGGAAGCTACAAACACATTGACACAGACTTAGATCTCAAACCAGCCGCATCGACACCCTAAGTACAATATTACGGTACTAAAGCTTTTGCTTACCTTAGGATTGCTCCATCTGCTTCTTAAGCAGATCCATGTCCTTCTCGGACCGGTCGAGCTTATGGTTCAGTTCTTCCAACTCTTTCGAGGTGGACACTGAAACCGAGGCCGAAACCTGCAAATTGCATTGTTAGCTTCCTCGGATGAATCGATCCCCTGATCGGCTTTGTGTATCCGACCAGGTCTCGGGGGCTACTGTCTATTCGCTTTATTCAACTACCTTTTTTCCCTATAATCCCCGAGCAAGATTATCGAATCTAACTCGGGGCTTGGGGGCTACTGTGGTTATACACTTGTAATAAGTACTTCCAGTAGTGAACGCCTTTGGACAAATTGCATTTTACTTATCCTTTAAAGGCTATTGGACAAATCTAGTGCCAATAACTCTACGCATTGACGTAATTTCAAAGCATGATTAAAGGTTACCTCAAAGCCTTCATAGAGGCCCTTGAAGGCCTCCCTTATACCGGCCTCTGCGAACCGGTAATTTTTTAACGCCGCGCCCAGAAGGACGCGATGCTCAGCAATGATGGAGGAGCCCATCAGGGACGCCTCCATCTCTTCGGTCCATCCCGTGGACACCTACCCTCCAGCAGGTGGGGATGGACGGGCCACCTCGGTCCTCTCCGTTGAAGGAGGAACCGCCGTTGTGGTCGGCTGCTGAGGTGGCTCTGGATCGACGGGAGCCGAGGTTGTCGGCCGTCCCAGCTCTTCCCCTCCCTTCGAGGAGGAGGTCTACCCCAGCACACCTTTGGAGGCCGAGGTCTCGGCCTCGGCCATGGAGGCATCGCCCCCCCCCCCCCCCCCGTGGTAAGTACGGGTGGGGCTGGTTGTGAGGTCGCCTCCCCCAGCATGTCGTCGGCAGCAGGGGAGAGGTGATGCTCCTCCGAGGCGCTGGGTGGAGGAAGCCCGCTCGACGACTCCTTGTCACTGAGGCGGGAGCGTTGTGGGCTATAAAGGGCAATCGACCAAATTAGATCTACAGAGGGAAGGATTAGAGCACGTACATCATACAAGGAAATGAAGTGTAAATTGTGTACCTCCTCGGTGGGGGTCTCTCCTGTTGGGGAACGTTGCATGGAAAAAAAAATCTACGCACACGCAAGATCTATCCATGGAGATGCATAGCTACGAGAGGGGGAATGTATCTATGTACCCTCGTAGACTGTAAGCGGAAGCGTTAGAACAACGCGGTTGATGTCGTCGAACAACTTCACGATCCAACCGACCGAGCACCGAACGTACGGCACCTCCGCGTTCAGCACACGTTCAGCTCGGTGACGTCCTCGACTTCTTGATCCAGCAAGACGGCGAGGTAGTGGATGAGTTCCGGCAGCACGACGGCGTGGTGACGGTGATGGTGATGCTATCTCCGCAGGGCTTCGCCCAAGCACTGCGAAAATATGACCGAGGGACGGAACTGTGGAGGGGGGCGCCGCACACGGCTAAGACAATGTTGTGTTCTCCTTTGGGGCGTCCCCTCTCCTCTATTTATATATGTGTAGGGGCTTGGAGTAGAAGGAATAGTGCCACGTGAACAGTAACCGTGAATAGTACACACGTGGACTTGGACTCCAAAGTCCAATCCTATTCCTACTAGGACTCTCCCTTTTTCCTTCCCTAGCTGCGTGGGCTTTTGAGGACTTGGTGCGCCTGGCCCAATAAGGCCAGGGCGCCTCCCCTTAGCCCATGCCAGCCCTTGGGACGTGGTGGACCCACTTGTGGACTTCCGGACCCCTCCGGAATCCTCCGGAACCTTCTGGAAGCTTCCCGGTACAATACCGAAAAAACTGCACCTTTTTCCGGAACCCAAAATATGACTTCCCATATATAAATCTTTACCTCTCGACCATTTTGAGACTCCTCGTGACGTCTGGGATCTCATCCGGGACTCCGAACAATATTCGGTTACCAATTCACATAACTCATATAACTCTATATCGTCAACGAACGTTAAGCGTGCGGACCCTACGGGTTCGGGAATGATGTAGACATGACTGAGACGCCTCTCCGGTCAATAACCAATAGCGGAACCTGGATGCTCATATTGGATCCTACATATTCCACGAAGATCTTATCGGTCGAACCGCAATGACAACATACGTAATTTCCTTTGTCCGTCGGTATGTTACCTGCCCGAGATTCGATCGTCGGTATCTCCATACCTAGTTCAATCTTGTTACCGGCAAGTCTCTTTACTCGTTCCGTAATATATCATCCCGTAACTAACTCCTTAGTCACTTTGCTTGCAAGCTTCTTATGATGTGCATTACCGAGAGGGCCCAGAGATACCTCTCCGAAACACGGAGTGACAAATCCCAGTCTTGATCCATGCCAACTCAATGGACACCTTCGGAGATACCTGTAGAGCATCTTTATGATCACCCAGTTACGTTGTGATGTTTGATAGCACACAAGGTATTCCTCCGGTATCCGAGAGTTGCATGATCTCATGGTCTGAGGAACATGTATTTGACATTCAAGAAAGCAGTAGCAATAAACAAAATGATCATATGCTAAGCTAACGGATGGGTCTTGTCCATCACATCATTCTCCTAATGATGTGATCCCGTTATCAAATGACAACTCATGTCTATGGTTAGAAAACCTTAACCATCTTTGATCAACGAGCTAGTCTAGTAGAGGCTCACTAGGGACACGGTATTTGTTTATGTATTCACACATGTATTTAAGTTTCCGGTCAATACAATTCTAGCATGAATAATAAACCTTTATCATGAACAAGGAAATATAAAATAATAACAACTTTATTACTGCCTCTAGGGCATATTTCCATCATCTCCCTGCGCGGCCCGATAAGGTCATCCTCTGATTCGGAGGGGACGACCTCAGCCGCGGAAGGGGCCTTGCTGGGGGCGGTGTCGGCGGCATTTATAAGGTGCCTCCGTATTTGAGGGGCGTCGGCCCCCACAGCGTCCTCGGACGCCGCCCTCTTCCTCTTCGGGGAAGATGTGCTCTCCTCCCCCTCATCTCCTCCCTCTTTTCCCTCCTCGTCAGAGGAGAGAGCTTGGACTTCCTCGGACTTAGCGTCCGAAGGTTCTCGGATCCGAAGACCCCCCCTCTTCTTCTCCAGCTCCTTCTTCGCCTTTGCAGGAGCCTTTGGGGGTACTGCGGCCAAGAGGGTCTGCAGCTCGGGGGTCCGGTTGTCTTCGGGGAGCAGCGCCGAGCACTTGATGAGCGCCGCTTTAGGCGCCCATTTCTGATAACAGTGGAGAAAAATTTGGACAAATGCAACGAAAAGAATCTTACTAAATATACGAGATGATTGATACCTCGGACGGGGCATGGGCGGCGCTGTAGCCGCTGTCGGGCCCGGCCTCGGGAAATAAGTTTTGGGACGGCTTGAAGAGAGCCGTCCACATCCCGTCTAGGGTAGTGCGGAAGAAATTCCGCACTGTTGGTGTGTCCTCGGGCTTGTAGAGCCACATGAGGCTGGCCCGAAGCTGCAGTGGAAGGATGCGGCGATGGAGCATCACATCCACCACATCCGGTAACTTGAACTTCTTTTACAGAACCCGGATCCTCTCCTGGAGAGAGGTGACTTCGTCCAGGTTGCCCCACTCCAGGCCCTGCTTCTGCCAGGACACCAGTTTCCTCGGAGGTGTTCCTGTGAAGGCGGGGACCTCGGTCTGGCCCGCGGCGAGCGGCTCAGTGATGTAGAACCACTCGCGCTGCCAAAGCTTCACGGTCTCGATGAAGGTGCCCTCCAGCCACTCCGGCTTCTGGAGTTTGCTGATCATGGCACCCCCGCATTCGGCGAACTCGGTGCCGCTGCTCTTCGGCTTCACGCAGAACGTCTTCAGCCATAGGCCGAAGTGATGTTCCACGCGCAGGAACGCCTCGCAGACGATGATGAAGGTGGTGAGATGTAAAATGGAATTTGGGGCTAGATTGTGGAAATCTAGCCCGTAGAAGAAAAGAATCCCCCGCACGAAGGGGTGCAGGGGAATCCCAGACCTCGGATGAGGTGAGGGATGAAGACGACCCGCTCCCCAGGCTTGGGAGTGGGGACGCGCTGGCCCGGCTCAGGTGCCCTGTAGACGGCGTCGGCAGGGATGTACCCCGCCGTTCGGAGCTCCTCGATGGTGGTGTCGGTGACCTTGGAGGCCACCCACCTTCCCTTCAGATCCGCATCGGCCATTGTTGCGGGATGCGGAGGACTAGAGAAGGCTTTAGGCTTGGAAAGGGGATTGGGGGTGCGAGAGCTTGGAGGGTTTGGGCGCTGGAGCAGTAGGAGAGCGTGGGGAGAAGGATTTGTCGCCCCCTACTCTTTATAAGTCAGTAAAAAGACGAAGCGTCCCTCCGTCGCGCCGTAAAAAATGCCACGTTTCGGCCGATTATGCCGTTGTGTCCGCGTGGGGTGAAACAACTGATTGATGATATCCCCTAAAATGCGGGGCACGATCTCTGCTTTGATGAGACGTGCCAATGAGAGGGTTACCTCGAACCGCGATTCGAATAAGTAATAACTGATGTACATGATGTCATGGATCATGACGTTTCGGTAAAGTTGTTAGTAATTGACCGCCGAACACATTCGCGTTGCTAGTCTTCGTGACTAAGCAAGTCGTACACTTCGGATTGACGGAGATACACTTTGGTGACACATGGTCGGCTGGCCTCGTCTCCTGCTTAGACGGATGACGTCTTCTAATTGGGGATTATCGAGCCTCGGGCAGATGCCCGACTCAGGGCATAGTAAGGAACTTGCCTGCTAAGCCGAAGACTCTCACGCCGAAGACATTTCTCTGAAGAAGCAGGTTGCCATCCTCGGCTTTGAAGACAAGTTCGGGGGCTACTGACGGTGTCCTGGACTAGGGGGTCCCAGCCTAGTCGGTCTAGTCCATGGGCCGGACTCGAGGCCCGTCAAAGAATAAGGACTCCGGAGGCTTCCAACTTGAAGAACCAGCATATCGGGCTTCACCAAAGACTTGGCGTGTACCCCAAGAATATTAGGTTCGGCATGTAATCCCTAGATGGTAACCGACCATGTGTAACCCTAGATACCCCTGGTGCCTATATAAACCAAGAGGGTTTAGTCCGTAGAGACAGATTTCAATCACCATACCTCTAGGGTTTAGACCACAACTTACGATCTCGAGGTAGATCAACTCTGTACCTTGATACATCTACAATATAAACAAGAGCAGACGTAGGGTTTTACCTCCTTGGAGAGGGCCCGAACCTGGGTAAATCTTTGTGTCCCTTGTCTCCTGTTAACCATCGATCTGATCTCACAGCTCGGGCCCCCCTACCCGAGATCTGCCGGTTTTGACACCGACAACGGTGGCCTCCTGCTCGGGAGCAACGAAGGAGAGAGAGGTGAGGGGAGGGAGCAGGAAGAAAAAGAGAAGAGAGATGGGGAGGGCGAGAGACGCGGCGGGGAGATGGCATGCTGGTTGTCGGTGGCGAGGTAGAGAGCTCGGGCGCAAGTGCTTGGCATCCTCGGGTGACAGGGCACGGGCGCGAGGGGACGCTGCGGGGGCCGAGACCGAGAAAGCGCGAAGGCCAAGGCTCGCCGGACGCAAGCGCGCCCGTGAGCTCCCCCCCGGGCCGACCAAGGCCATGAGGACCCAATTACATTTAGATTACGCTTTTAGGGGGCTTTATGCTATTTTGTAGGGACCTTATCGTAAATTCAATTACTGGCCAGTGGGCTTCACATTTGACCTGAAATGATTTTTACGAGATCTGTTCTGCCAACAAGTACATCATACTGTGCAGAAACGTTTTACGTATCCCCTAAAATGATTTTACAGGACGAATTTTTATAGGATCTGCTAGAGATGCTCGGAGCACTATCCCTACAAATCCAACAGTTTCGGCATGTGCTGCCGACCGCCTATAGAAATGTTGATTTACAGTGTGCGGTCGCTGTTTTGGTCCATCCTTTGAAAATCGAGGCGATTTTCAAAAGCGGTCTAAAACAGATCCAATTTTAGGATTGGACAAATTCCTCGGAAAATAAAATAGCGACACCCAACATGTCGATGTTGTGAGGTCAAACATCTGAACTTGTCCGTGTGCATGGAGCGCATAGCGACGCAACGACGACATGATGGTTAATGTTGCAGGTACTCCTCTATTTCTAAATATAAGACGGTTTGGCGGTTCGTTTTAAACTGCCAAAACATCTTATATTAAGAAACGGATGTAGTAGATGATAAGGAGGCGTGTCAACCGTGTTTCATGTGTTTCAGGCTCCTCTTGTTTAGACCTGCCCGCAGCTGTGATCTGATTGTATCCGTCCGTACGTGTCGGCCGGCCAGAGGATGCCGGTCAATGGCCGCAGTCACCTGGGTTGACCATTCTATTGGGGAGTTGCTTGTTTGCAACTGAGAGAATCTTAGTGCTTCACTTGCTTGAGATTTGGTTTTCATAGTTACTCCCTCCGTTCCAAAATGTAAGACGTTAGTGCCCAAAAACGTCTTACATTTTGGGACGGAGAGAGTACGACGTAGTTTACTGCTCCCTCCGTACACAAATATAAGATGTTTTTTTCTGAATCGGATATATAAAAACACATGTTAGTGTGTTTATTCATTTATTTCAGTCTGTATGTATCCAAAATATTTTATGTTTGTGAACAGAGAGAGTACTTCCTAAATATAAGACGTTTTGGCAAGTCAGTTTGATGCTTTGCCAAAACATCTTATAATTAGGAACAGAGGGAGCAATATTTACAAAAAAATATTTAGTTGATTCAGTGTCTTTTGTTTGCGGCGACTCCACAATAAAAAGATGTTTACGACCAACGACTGCTCCTGTAATAAACAAATTCAGAATACACAATGAGAAATGAAAAGGACAAATTGACACGTGAATAGTGCCATTTATGCTTTTGCCTTTTTCTGACACTATTCATGTAGAATTTATCTTTTTTCATTTATCTGTGTGTATTTCAAATTTTGTTCTGAAAATTCTAGAGACTGTAAACACACATCTTGTGAACACATCTCTATGTGTATTATGCTCCTCCCTTTTCGCCTCCCTTAAAGATTGGAAGACCACTGGCGTGATGTGTTTAGATAGCTTTGTGGGAGAGTTGTCTATGTTATTTTTGGGTGTGGTGTTGGCCAGTTGCTTTGTGTGCATTGTTGCTGGCCCTTCTTGTAAAAAAAATTGTTGTCTTCTATAAAAGTATGATACAAACTTACGCACTTTTATAAAAATGTTATTTATCTAGATACATTTATCAAAGTGATGAGACTAGACCAAAGGCGGACATTTGGTTTAGTTTTATTCATTTTTTCAAGGTAACGGGACAGACATTTGATGCCTACGGTTAGATGGCCTTCGCCTGATCGCCCCTGTCGCTATCTGCGTTTGAGTTGACCTTACAGCATTGTCACAGCTGCAGATTAGCACACTCCAACACAACCGAGGGTACGTCAGACTAAGCTTTAATGTTCATTCAGAGGCACCGGTCAACTAAAAGTCGCCACTTACACAGATGAATCATCAGAAGACAACACGCCTCATGACTTGGTGAATCTGGTGCAGAGGAATAGTAGCAGACTCTCAAGTGAACACTACAATGGGGCCATACAAGAATGCGGTACCATGAACCAGAAAAGATAGCCAAGCCGTGAACTTTCGGAACATACATAGTTCATGATTTGCTATCCAAAAACATGCAGCAGCAGATGGGCACCGTTACTACGCTGGCTGGCTTACAGTTAAGCTAAAACCGCCTCCAGCTTGCTGCAAGGGCTACTTGCTTCTACGGCACTACTCTGATTCCTGAAGATATGTCATGAGAAATTTCCCACTACTCTGATTCCTCAAGCTAATGTCCTCATAATTCCCACCCCTATACATTTCCCTCCTTAAAGAAAGAACATCCTACGTTGCAGTTAGTCCCACCTCGGAATTCAATCAGTTGAAGCCAAACATAAACCATCAGCGCATATAAGGTTGCCACAGCGACAAAAACTTGAAGATAAGTGTTGCTTCAGGTGAACAACACACCAAGCTCCAAGGGATGATAGTTGACAACTCCATCTGGCCGGTTCCCATTCCATTTTGTTTAAGCGATTCCAAAGAAGCTACTTCGCCATCTTTGCTGCAAACGACTTCCTCTCACCCGCGTGCCTCTGCAAAACGATGTTGGACATGCAAAAATTAAGGTCTCACCTTACAGAACCCACACAAGTACAGAAAGTACGTAGGAATTGCATTTACCTTATGAAGTATACTGAACTTCATTGCTTGCTTTTCTCGGACAAGCATCCAGTCCAAGGCCAGGTCATATTCTATTGTGTTGGGTTGAGAACAATGTGATGTCGACACTGCCTTCTTCTGCAGAAATAACAACAGTGGCATTGATATCATGTACAGAAAAGGAGAAACTGCGACGGGATTAATTATAGGACACCATCAGGACCTGCTCTTCTCGTTGTCTTGGGTTCATTTTCTGATTACTGATGGTTAAGTGCCCAACCAGAGCTCCTGAAGCTGGTTTTGGGACCTTAAGTAACCCTTTGCTGCAGTAAAGGGGTCTGCAAGAAATACAATTAATCAGAAGTACCAGCCGTTAGCAAAAGAAGACCAAACTAGAAGATTAATAATTTCATACTAGAACTATATACTTATACTGAGCAGTGCAAAGTGGCAGTCACATACAAACTGTGTAACCAGCAATTGCAATGTTGCACATGCACAATCCCTGTCTGATTTGCCAACTAAAGAACTACTCCCTCTGTTCCCGAATATAAGGTGTGTCGATTTTTCGTGCAAGTCAAACTTGTGTATGTTTGACCAAGATTATAGAATAAAATATTGACATCTACAGTAATATATATATATATATATGAAAATGCTGTTCATGATGGATCTAATGATGCTGATTTGGTACTGTAGACCTTGATAATATTTCCTAAAAACTTGGTCAAACATGCGCATGTTTGACTTTTGAAAAAACTAATACACTTTCCTCAAAAAAAAAAAAAACTAATACACTATATTTTGGATCAGAGGGAGTAAAACACATAAATTGGTGCTCATCGCAGAAGCAACTGGTTAATATAAAGCTCTGTTAGTTCCAATCGGTGTTTTTGCAGTTGGTTTGAACTGAGGTGCCATCATGTGAAACATAACAAACAGTAGCGCCGCTTGGTATGAAATTCATTACATGCCAGCACTGAATACGAAGTAAAGTACATTTCATCATTCCAACAAGTATTGACACAATAGTGAGTTACCTTCCACCCACAACCAAGCCTGAATTGATTTTCATAACAGCTTCATCAGCAACATTTCTAGATTTGAATACAACATATGCTTTTCCTACAAATTAAAAAAAGGCATTTTATTTAAACTGCGTTGGATAAGGTTACATGGAACATGTTAGTATTTGTGTAGAAGTTCACTCACCATTGTTAGGATCATCGTAGGTCGGGTGGTTAATAGGCTTAGCAGTACAAGATAGTTGTAGTGCCTCACGAATAAGTTCCTGCAAACATGATCATAATAAGATATGTTCACTAAATTGATGGTGTGATACACGGGAGGAGCAGATAACATGTGAAACGAACATGAAGACTAAACAAAGCACGAGTAGAATGAGTACTGAACAGGGTGGACGAAGATCCTTGAGTAAAAGAGATGGATATGCACAGAGTTTATCAACTTTTTCATGCCCCAACAGTTTCAACTTCTCTGTGCTGCTACTTGTTATCGAATAAAAAACATATTTATTTATTTATTACTTTCTTGAGCAGAAGCACATAGTTCCTTTTTCACAAAATCAGGAGACATTTTGTAAGAGACTGTAGAAGTTAAGCAGGCAGAAATCAGTGTACACAGCTGTGTAAAGCTCAGCTTGTGGTTGCTGGATTGTGCTGTGGTGACTTGTTTATGATAATCTGCTGCGGAAAATAGTAATGGGGGCAGGAAAGAGTTGGTTTAGCCAAACCAAAATAATAGGAAAGAGTCAGTTGGAAAAGCTGGATCATCATAATCCACATCAATGCCAAACACGGCCTACAGAACAGAAAGCTTAAGCTATTCAAGAAGACAAGTAGATGATCCTTCTAGGCCAGGAAAACAATTAGAGAACTAGAAGCAGCTCGGGCTTCATGACAACCAAATACAGAAAAAGAAGATAGTCATAGTACCACTATTTCAGAAGCTCCAAACCGTATGTCAAGATTCTGAATATACACCAGCCTCCCCTCCTTATCAGCTATTGGTAGTTTTTCATGCCATGGCTGCAAATTACATTTAATATAGATTATGAGTTTATGACATATATATAACTGAAAGCCAAAGCGGATTTCATTCAAGAGACAATAACATAGAACTGAAAATCAAAGGCTACATCTTAGTACTATGCTAATTTGATGAAACGATTTATCAAGTGAAGACTGCAGAAGTGCAGATATAACATATACTTCATAATAATATCAACATATATACAAGCGACTCTACAGCAAAGAAAAGATCACTCACCTGTGGTTTGAACCATTTGCTTCTGTCCTGTTAAATAGCATAAAGGTGTATTAGCACACGAAAGTAAACATGACAGTAGCAAACTGTGTATTAGCACACGAAAGTAAACATGATAGTAGCAAACTGTAAACGACAGCATTTTGTGCATGATTTATCAAGTCAAACCTACTCGTAAATAGCATCGGTCAAATCTCTATCAAAAGCACATAATATTTTGCCAAATAAAGAACAAGTCCATAAAGCAAAATAATTGAGAAATATGAGACCCCTTTACTTGCTGTGTACAAATAAACGATAATATGTGCCCAAGATTCAATCTATTAATGCTTAAGAAATATAGCTGAACACGTAAATAATACTTTATATGGTAAGTTCGAAAAGGGCACAGCCCCCAAATACCTGCTCTAGTGCATGGTGGCAGTTCACCATTCAAGGGACTGCTTTATGGCATTGAATTATTAATTTTCAGTAGAGTAGGCCAGTGTTGTGTCTTTGGCATATGGCCTAGTATTAAATTTGTCAACTAAAATGTTCCAAACACACCACAGCCTAAAGTAAAGTTAATATTTCTCTGAAAAGGAACCAAAATATACCTTATCCTTTTATGTGCGTTAAATTATGATACGTTGGAGTTGGATAGCAATCAACGTGTTTTTCATTTCACTGAGCATGCATCTAGTTTCATGTCCATGGGCAAACACGTAGTAACTGCTCGGGGTAAAGAATACAAAAGGCGACACCGACACTGTGTTTTTCATGTTTATAACATGTTCATTTTTTTTGCATTATATTTATCACTCTGAAATATGTCACGAACAGCTATTTACTAATTCAGAAAACTTACAGCCTGCCTTGTTGGTAGTTCCGCCGAAGGAACAGGGCGAACTTTCACGTCAGGTACTGGGGCCATATTCTGCGTTGTAAGATCTTGAGATAGTTTCAACTTCTTTGAAGGCATATTCTTCGTTGTGAGATCTTGAGATAATTTCAACTTCTTTGAAGGCATCTTATCAGAGAGAACTTTCTGTGTACTCTGTGTACGTTTGAAAACATTTTGTGTGGGTTTGGGAACATCCTCCTCAACTGCTAGGGGAAGAGGAACAGCAGCAACCTGAGCTTTATCCACCTCTTTGACTGATGGGGGAAGAGAAATGGCCACTGACTGGGAAAGGGGAACTGCAGCAACAGGAATTTCATCCTCCATCTTAGCAGCTGATTGCGGAAGGGGTACAGCAGGAATTTCATCCTCCATCTTAGCCGCTGATTGCGGAAGGGGTGCAACCAGACCTGCACCCACCTTCTGATCCATGCCTTGCACATCCTGATCCGGGTAACATATAACTTGCTCATCTTTAGGATTAAGCAGCACGTTGACTGCATCAGAAGGAGAGTAGTTAAATATGCACGTGCACATTATATGTGTGTGTGTATAATGTACTTCTTAAACGAAATATTTAATGTGATGTAATGCATGAACAAAATTTACATCCAATGCTGACCTTCCAGCCCTGCAATTTTCTCAGGTACTTGCTCAGAAAGTGTGCAGTTTCCAACATCAAAAAACCTATAGAAGATATAATCAGCGACCGTTTGTTCCTTTGGGGTAGGCTGGCGATTCCTTTCATCCTTTGAAATGCAAACAACCGTGCATTTACCAGCAATAGATTCCTAATATAAGCAATAAACAAATGGCTATTAGAACATTTTACTTGTAAGAAAGGTCAGAAATGAACTGAATTAACAATGATGCGCCCAGCTAGCTTCGAAAAAATGTAATTGTTGACCCCAACTAGCTTGTTGCCCTTTTGTACTGACCAAGCTGGTTCTGCTCAGTTTTGCAAATGAGCAACCAAGCCGGATCCAGCTCATTCAGGCTTTTGTTCCGTCTAGTATTGCCAAATATACTTCCAAAAGTGGTAATAAAACTGTTGCTCCTTGCATATTGTTAGCACACCTTTTATACAGGAAGATTATAACTTCAAATTGCATTTCTGATGTGGATCAATCCAATTAAAAAAATGCAAATATGTGAGTAAGGAAGGAACAAACTACCAGTGGGTTGATATCGGCAAGGCCAGTGCCATCACCAGAAGCAAGAAATATCTCATTCTCCGCCACAGGGCCTCTTAAATAATTTCTGATCTCATCCGGGGTGAAAAACCAAAGAATCTTTACTTTCTTAGCTTCATTTTGCTGCCATATCTTTACTATCTTTCCAATGTATGGTTCAGATTCACCATTTTTAAAAAGATATACACAGTCATACAGTGAGTAATTCACATTGTCAAATGTGAAGGAACCATAGAACTGTGTATCCATCTTGGCACCACCTTTTGCTCTCTTCTTTCCCCACGAAAACTGGATATTCTCGTTACTTTCACCCATTCTGATAATGGCCACTTGCAGCTCAATTTGCCCTTACCATAGGCCTAGAAAGATAAAAACCGGTAGATCAGATCTTAATAAATTAAGCAGCATCAAAACGTCTAAAAATCATAGTATCACCACATATAACTCCTGAATTCTTAGTCCTTTCAATTTTTCTTGTAGGACAACCATAAACAGTAAACACATAATTCTTAACCGTTTTAGTTCATCAGCTATGGCACAATGCCTGTAATCAACTCGCAAGCAGTCCATTTATTGTCCACTCTAAGGAAGACTCAGTATATTTCCCTTTGGGGGGGGGGGGGGGGGGGGGGGGGGGGTGCATCAGCTTTTTTGTTTGAACGAATCAGAATGGCACTCACACACCATATCACAAGAAATGTGCAGTGTTCATACTTCATACATACATTACAGAAAAATATCATCCTGATCAAGAAATGTGCAGTGTTCATACTTCATACATACATTACAGAAAAATATCATCCTGATGCTATGAGAACTTGAGAAAATGGCATACAAATACCAAAAGAATCATTCCCAGAACACAAAATGCACACTACAGAGTTCTGGCCTTCTGGGCATAACAAATGCTGCAGCCCAAAGACGATTTAAACAACCCCCAAAATTCATGAACGATCCTTGTAGAAAAATACCTAAACCAGGATGGTACAGGAAGAAAGCGCACAACATATTCCTTCTAACTCGATCGGTCCCCATCCAAGACAAACCTAGGGTTACAGAAACTGAAACAAACGAAGACAAACAGAAACCTCGAGTTTGTCTAAAAAACAGAAACCTCAAGGGTAAATGGCAGGAGGGTCGGACGACGGGAAATCGAACCGGAGTCGAGGCGCCGCCCGGAGTAGCCCTGCCGCCGGAGATGGGGGCGCCGCCTAGGGCTGCTGCGGACTAGCTAGCAAGGGCGGCTGAGAGGGCTCCCCTGCTTCGGTCGGTGCTGGCCAAAGATGGTCCCGGAACTACGCGGTCGGACTCCACAGTTGAGGCGCAATGTGATTCGACTCCCAAGGATGCAGTATCAGGGAGTGGAGGAGGAGGGGGAGGAGGGCGATTACCTTGTGCAGATGACGGTTGGACGGCCGGGGAAAGGCGGGGGACGGGGGGCGGTGAGGTCCTAGGAGAGGCCGCCGGCGGTGAGGTCCGCGCGGACAACAGGCGAGGAGGGCGCCGGAGAAGTTTAGCAGGGGAGGGGGAGGTAGCGATGGAGTGGAGGTGTCGCGAGGACGAACTAGGGCTGCGCCATGGGGGTGAGGGGGAGAAGGCCACGCGGCGTCTGACGCGAGAGGGCTTTGCTTGGCTGGAGACTGGAGAGGGCTCTCTCACATTGGTGCTTGTTTGGACTCGATGTGCCACAGGAAAATAATAAAGGCCCATTTCATGGGAAGTGCACTGTCGCATTAGACCATCTCCGATTCCTCATTTTTCTTCTCAAAAAAACAAATCTCCGATTCCTCATATTCTCAACCAAAAAACAATTCACCTAAAAAAATCTCCCATTCCTCATGTCAAAAGAAAATCCCTATTCTTCCATTCTAAAAAAAAAAAAAACTTTCCCTTCCACTCAAAAGAAACATAAGAGTAGCAGACCTTCCACTAAAAAAACGTAAGAGTAACTCTAAGTCGTTATATTTGTAGCCTTCAAAACACATGTGAAGGGTGTTCTAAATTTTTTTTTTTTGAAGGCTTTCTTTTTTTCGGGATACTTTGAGTGTTTTATTCAATAAAATAATTCCTGAAACAATCAGCTAATAAACTGCTGACCAAGAAAGGGGGTTCAGAGTCTATCCAACTCTCGGTGATCATCAGCAAGCTAGCATGCTTGGTGCATGAACCCGAAGATTAGCTGACATATTTGCATGTTGAACTACTAAAGAAGAAAATGATGAGGCTAGCTCTCCTATTAACGCACGGTGGTCGGTTGGTTGAACCGGCGTCCCTGGCAACTGGCATACTCATGCCTTCTCCTGCAGGTTCGATGCCACAAGAAGACTAAGATATAAAGTATCGGTTTGGCTGAAACTCAGCTAGCTGAGTTTTAACAATGTCTCATTCACTTTTCTGGTCGTTTGATTGTCACGCTTGAGATTCGTACTCGCGTTGTGAGTTGTATCGTGATGCGGGGTGCATGGCTCGTCTCATACGGCAGCCCATGTGCGTGAGTTTACCTGGCCTTTTATTTGTTTGTCTACTGAGCTAGACTATGTGGGCTCTTATTTTCTTTTTTTTGAACCAGCCGAAAAAGAAAAGACAGGGATCAAAAGATGCGAACACTACCATCCTTTGCAATTTCTCAAAAAAAAAAAGAACCAGCCTTTGCATATTTTGTCATTTGTTCACTGTAGCGTCTTAGGGGTCAGCTCTTTTTTAATGACTTTCTTTTTACTTTTTTCTCATGACAAATTGATGTTTTCTGTTTTTTTTCATTGTTTCAGTATATTTAGTAGAACATTGTTTCACTCTTTTCCCCTTTCCTTTTTTGGTATATCCATTTTTTGTTTAGCTTAATATCATTTGTTCGTAGATATTGTAAAATTGATTGTTTAGATTTTTTTTAAGTTACCTCTTATAATAATAATAATTATTATTATTATTAGTACTTCCTCTGATTCATATTAATTGTCAATAATTTAGTATAAAATTAAACTAAATCAGTGACAATTAATTTGGATCGGAGGAAGTATTATTATTATTATTATTATTATTATTATTATTATTAAAAAAAATAACCGGTCTAGGGTTATCGGGGGCTGCCGGCGGTTGATAATAGTACATTTTTTCTATAGCAAACTAATTGTTTTAGATAGTACATTGTTTCAAAAACATTCAATATCTCCTTAATAAGTTATATTTTTTCAAAACCATTAGATCAAACACATCGTAATTAGTGCAGAGCGAATAGATATTTTTGAACCTGTGCAGTGATGTGCGTCCGGCCCGTTTTCCTTGTATTTTTTTTCTTCGTAATATGGCAAGCGCCCCGCTGACGGGCTATACTTTTTAGTTGTCACGCTAGTCATGTTTGTAACTTTCGATGCTACAGGCCTTGTCACTTTTGTTGCTGCTTCTTTTTTGCCCTTTTTTCTTCTTTTTTGCAGTTGTTTGTTTCTTGACCATGTACAATTTGTGTAATTGTTTTTTTATAGAAAGCTAATTGTTTTAGATTTTCTTTGTGCAAAAACTTGACACTTCAAAGGTGCAGAACCCCTTTACTATCATCATTGATTTTTTTTTTTATTGTGTCCAGGCTGTTTATTCTTCAGACAACGGTTTTTTGTTGCCTTTTTCTTTTTCATGTTCTTATGTTTTGTTCTGTTCGAGAGGAAGAGGGAATGGTGATACTTAAGGGTCTGACTTTTTTAAAAAAAAATCTATTTTTTTTATAACTATACTAGTATTATTCATACGGGTTGTACTCTGCGTATAACTGCACGTGTTGTCAAATTATGCATAATCGCCACAGCCGTGACACAATATTTTTAATGTTCAACCAATTAATTTTATACTTACAGTTTTTACTTTCATATTATTATTTCTGCAAGGGCGGTTTTTTCAGGAGGGGTTGTGGGTTGTTTTGTAGTTGCAAACCGCCGCAACTTGCAACTGCAACTCGTCCTACTCAACCACAACTGCAAGGGGTATATAGCGAGTCGGGGTCGAGGGAGGATCTTGGGGGGTTGTCAACAGTGGGCTGTTATTTTTAGGTGGCGGGGGGGGGGGGTTGTTTGTAGTTGCACCCGCCGCAAGGGGTATAAAGTGACTGCAACCGGGGTCGGAAGAGGGTTGTTGGCGGTGGGATTTTTTTAAGGTTTTTTTAGCAGTTGCAACCGACACAACGCAGAGTGCAACTACAACTTATCCTACTCAAGCACAACTGCAATGGGGATAAAGCGACCGCAACCGGGGTTGGGGGAGGGTTGGGGGAGGGTTATCGGTGGGTTGTCGGTAGTGGCTGTTTTTTAGGGTTTTTGTGCAGTAGTTGCAATCCTCGCAACTCGGCTGCAATTGCAACTCATCCTACTCAGGTGCAACTGCAAGCGATTTAAAGCGACTGCAACCGGGTTGGGCGAGGGTTGTCGGGAAGGGGGGTTATCGGCAGTGGGTTGTTTTTTTTTATAGTAGTTGCAACCGCCGCAACCCGGTTGCAACTGTAACTCACCCTACTCAAGCGCAACTACAATGGGTATATAGCGACCGCAACCGGATTGAGGCGGGGAAGGGTTGTCGGTGGCGGGCTGTTTTTTTTAGGATTTTTTGTAGTAGTTCCAACCGCCGCAACCTGGCTGCAACTGCAATTCATCCTACTCAAGCGCAACTGCAAGCAGTATATAAAGCGACCGCAAACGGGTCGGGGGAGAGGTGTCGGCGGTGGAATGTTTTGTTTTAGGTTTTTTTTGTAGTAGTTGCAACCTCCGCAACCCGACTGCAACTGCAATTCATCCTACTAAAGCGCAACTGCAAGCAGTATGTAAAGCGACCGCAACCGGGTCAGGGGAGAGGTGTCGGTGGTGGAATGTTTTGTTTTAGGTTTTTTGTAGTAGTTGCAACCTCCGCTACCCGGCTGCAACTGCAACTCATCATACTCAAGCGCAACTGCAAGGGTAATGAAGCGACCGCAACCGGGTCGGGGGAGGGTTGTCGGGGGGTTGGTGTGTCGGTGGTGGGATGTTTTGTTTTAGGTTTTCTTTTCTAGTAGTAGTCGCAACCGCCGCAACCCGGCTACAACTGCAACTCATCATACTCAAGCGCAACTGCAAGGGGTATGAAGCGACCGCAACCGGGCCGGGAAGGGTTGCCGGCGGTGTTTTGTTTTAGGTTTTTTTTAAGTATAGTTGGAACCGCCGCAACCCGCCTGCAACTGCAATTCATTCTACTCAAGCGCAACTGCAAGCGGTATATAAAGCAACCGCAACCGGGTCGGGGGAGGGGTGTCGGCGGTGGAATGTTTTGTTTTAGGTTGTTTTTGTAGTAGTTGCAACCTCCGCAACCCGGCTGCAACTGCAACTCATCAAACTCAAGCGCAACTGCAAGGGGTATGAAGCGGCCACAACCGGGTCGGGGGAGGGTTGTCAGGGGGTCGGGGCTGTCGGTGGTGGGATGTTTTTTTTTGTAGTAGTAGTTGCAATCGCCGCAACCGGCTACAACTGAAACTCACCAAACTCAAGCGCAACTGCAAGGGGTATGAAGTGACCGCAAACGGGTCGGAGAAGGGTTGTCGGCGATGTTTTGTTTTAGGTTTTTTTTTGTAGTATAGTTGGAACCGCCGCAACACGGCTGATAATACTTCCTAATGGGATCGTCGTGTGCAAGTTGGGCCCCTATTATTATTATTATTATTATTATTATTATTATTATTATTATTATTATTATTATTATTATTATTATTATTATACAAGTTTCTTCTAAATGGGATTGTATTTTGCAAGTTTTTCACATGGGATCGCAACTGTAAGTTTCCAAATTGGGATCGCAACAACAAGTTTTTCAAATGAGGTCACAACTATAATTTTATAAATGGGATTGTATTGCAAGTTTTTTAAATGGGGTAACAACTGTAAGTTTTTAAGTCTAGTCGCAAATGCAAGTTTTCAAATTGGGATGGCAACTGCAAGTTTTTGAAATCAGGTCACAACTGCAATTTTCCAAATGGGACTGTATTTGCAAGTTTTTCAAATGGGGTCGCAACTGCCAGTTTTCAAATTGGTATCGCAACTACAAGTTTTTAAATTGGGATCACAACTGTAAGTTTTTCAAATGAGGTCGCAACTGCAATTTTATAAAGGCGATTGTAGTTGCAAGTTTTTAAATGGGGTAGCAACAGCAAGTTTTTAAGTCAGGTCGCAACTGCAAGTTTTCAAATTGGGATCACAACTTCAAGTTTTCAAATAAGCTTGCAACTGCAATTTTATAAGTGGGATTGTAATTGCATGTTTTTAACATGGGGTCGCAATTGCAACCCACACGCAACTAGAGTTGAGCATAGTTTTTTTTTTACCTTTTTCTTTTTAAAAATTGTATGACACCCCATCCACAACATCCCACACACAAGTAGACTTGCATGCAAAAAAATTCCATTGTCAAGTTAGCATCCACTGCACGTAGAGACAATGCTCACGCTGGAATTACAACGAGCCTTCGCTGCGGAAAAATGTTTTTCTAACTTGTTAATATTTTTTTCAGAAATCTGGGCGCAGCTGGCTCATAGTACTGTCTAATACACAGTTACAAGAAAAAGAGGACAATCGTGTGGCAATGGAGTAGTAATATGCTCATCCAGTTCGTAGATGGTTGTAGGCCTTTTCTTTTGGTTCCAAATGGATGAATACACATACACACACAAAAATAAAAAATAAAAGAGAGACACGAACAAGGCTGGATACACAGCTCAGCCCACTAATGGCCCATATCAACGACACAGACAACACAAGTAGAAAGAAAACTAAAAAAAAGTAGAAAGAAAACCAGCCTACCGAGAAAACTAGACATACGCGGTCGATCACGGAGGTAAAATACCAGTATCGATACTTGATGACATCAGCTGAATGAGACCAAACTATATCTCATTCGGCTGAGTTCTAGGCGCTCCCATAAAGTATAGTACATGTTGTCTCAACTATCAGATGAGTTTCTAAATAAAGGCAGTTTGCTCAATACATTGGACTTGAGATTTGTAGATTAATTTTTCTGAAAGGCATGAATGTCTCGTTTCATCATTTTTAGGGTAAGACGGTTATAGTTTCCAGATTTTTATCAAACTTATAGAAATAAACACCTCGGGTTTTAAGATTCAGCTTTCAATGTACCCAAATGTCAAATTACATGTATACGCCACATTGTGTACTTGCATTCACTTCGCTGCTATATAAGTTCTTTTTTGGTTTTTCAACTGACCCACTGTAATCTATTGTGTCATTCTTAGGAAGTCGTGAAAGATGTCATGGAAAGAGCACCCCGTGTTAAAAGAGCTGATAGATATGTAAACCAGGCCTGATGTCGTTGATGCAAAGAGGAGCTGCAAAAGGGTTGCCACACTCTTCCAGAAAACATACCCAATTCAGTAAAGCGGTTTAACGATAAAACCTCCCTCCGTTTCTTAATATAAGTCTTTTTAGAGATTTCAATACGAACTACATACGGATGTATATAGACATATTCTAGAGTATAGATTCACTCATTTTGCTCCGTATGTAGTCCTTATTGAAATCTCTAAAAGGACTTATATTTAGGAACGGAGGGAGTAACTCCTCTTAAGGCCCGCCTTCTTATTACAATTGATGCTCTAGACAACATAATGTTTATGAGCCAATTTAGTCATCTGAGTAATTGAGCTTCTGAATATTTTGTTGTCATGGAAGAACATGATTATCATCTACCTTGACAATTCTAACATAACCATTAATAGTCAGCTTGTTTCCAAAAATAGTACATTAGCATACCAAGCATGATTTCAACTATGGTTATGATCACATTTTTTATGTAACAATATGTCTCTCCATTTAAACTTCAAGTCTCGTCCATGGTCTGGTTCTGCTAAGCGTGGTAGACACATTTGATAATTGTTTACACCTTCTTGAAGGTATAAAATGGTTGATACTATCTAACATGAAAGTTGGCTAAGCACATATGCTAAATGTTCTGCTTTGCAACCTTAAAATAAGTAATTGTGACTACGTTTTAAAAAGAAATCCCGCGTTGATACCTTGTTCAGTTTGTATTTTACATTTCAAGTATTCATCATTTTAGCAATGCTCGAATAGTAATTCTATTTGAGATTCTTCTAAATGCTTATATGAGTACTCTGTTTGAAATTGGTATTGTTCACAAAATCGAAACAGAGGCGCGTAACCAGTGTTGTTGTCCCCGCATCCCTGCTCGGCTGTGTTATTTTTAGTTTTGATATTGTAGGTGCATAATGTTGATATATCAAGTCAGGGACTGTGGTATCCCCAACCCACCAGGGTTCAAGTCCTGGTGCTCGCATTTATTCCTGAATTTATTTCAGGATTTCCGGCGATGCGCATTCAGTGGGAGGAGACGTTCCCGTCGACGACGAGGCGCCTACGGTGACTTCGTAAATCTCAAGATGATATGCCGGCTCAGTCTCTCGGAGGTGCTCATAGGGGTAGGGTGTGCGTGTGTGCGTTCATAGGGGTGAGTGTATGCGCGTGTATGTGAGCGCTTGCGTCTGTACTGTGTTCAAAAAAAAAAGTCTTTCATTTTTTTCTCTTAAAACAGTGAAGGAAACCTCTGAACGGTTTGTTTACTCTGTTCTTGTTCTTTTTGTAATTTAAATCTTTTATAATACTCCCTCCGATCCATATTAATTAGCGACAATTAATATTGTACTAAATTAGCGAAAATTAATATGGATTGAAGGAAGTACAGTACTGAGATTTTCCTCGAAATGTTTTTCGTTGCTTACGGATAAGTAATTTCAGAATGATATTCCACTGCATAAAATTCTCAGTTAAATTAGGTGAAAGACCAGAGGTGATATCCTCTAGATTATACTACTTCCATTCCTAAATATAAGCCTTTTTAGAGAATACAATATGGACTACATACGAAGCAAAATGAGTGAATCTACACTCTAAAATATGTCTATATACATCTGTATGTAGTCCCTAGTGAAATCTCTAAAAAGGGCTTATACTCCCTCCATTCCTAAATATAAGTCTTTTTAGATATTCCAATATGGACTACATACGGAGCAAAATGAGTGAATCTACACTCTAAATATGTTTATATACATCCGTATGTAGTCCGTATTGAAATCTCTAAAAAGACTTATATTTAGAAACGGGAGGAGTATTTAGAAACAGAGGGAGTAGAATGCTGTAAATTTTTGTTGTCCATTTTTTGCATGCTACCTTCTCATGAATGGGGTTGTTACCACAACAATATCTTTTCTCTATTTTGCTTCCTAGCTACCATTTCAACTATTGTGTGGCAGTGCTATCATTTCATCCATTGACACGAGGTGCAACCTTGATTGATTTTTAGCCTTCTACTCCCTCCGTTCCTAAAACAGAGGGAGTACTTATTAATCATCAATATTATTTTCCTTCCCTTCTAGCTTTCTCAAGTGAGTCATGTCATCTTGCCTAATGATTTTTCTTTCAGCTTGTGATCGATGCTTCGGTGCTGCCTCATCATGGAGATAAACTCCTCGAATTAGCCTCATCGATCACATTATCAATAAACAGAAGGGGGGTGGGCTATATATACACGAGAAAATAACATAAAATTCGATATTAACCGGTCAACTAGCATCACTACACAGACACAGATTCGGTGTACTACCAACACAGCCAGACCGCAACACCGACATATAGTGTCACACTGCATATAGACACGACGAAGATAGAAAAGAAAACATAAAATCCGGGTCAAATTACAAGAGCTCCCTCCAAGACTGGAATTAATAGTACATGAGCTGTTGCTGATGCTGCTGCTGCTGTTGCTGCTGCGAGGCACCGACGTTCTGGAAAGTACCATCGTACATCGGCTGACTCACACCTACACCCATCCCCATGGCTGCTTGCCTGAGATGCTGAGCCTGCATCAATGCCTGGGTCGAAGCCATCTTGCTCATCGCAATAGCACGTTGATACGCTACGAGATCGGCGGCAGCGGGGTGGCTAGGAGCAGCAGGAGGGGGCAGAGGCGCAGAGGTGGTACCAGGGGGTGTAGGCTTGTTGCCCCAGGAACACTGCGAAACAAGAGAAAAGACCGACGTGCAGCTCCAATCAGGACATCAGTCAAAAAATACTAGCGAAGTAAAGGAGTGGAGAAAAGAAAAGGCGGTTAAGATGACACATCGGCAAAAGCGTTAAGCAGGGAAAGGTGCTGCTAACCTTGACTGGTTTACCACCCAAAATACGACCATTACCCGTCTGAATTGCAAGGGCAGTTTCGGCATGGTTGCTGTACTTGACAAAACCAAAGCCTTTGCCATGCTGGACACGCACCTCCTCAATGGCTCCAGCACCAAGAGCATGGAAGAAACGATGAAGCACGTCTTGAGTAACCTGGTATTAAGAATGTCACGAAATCATTAACGCGGCAATTGGGACAGGTGGGATAATTCATGAGACATTTTGAAATTTGTGACATAAGTTCATTATACCACATGCAAAGTGATTCGTGTAACAGCAGAGTTTATAGTCTATATGAGCCATGCAAGTGAATGACAAAGCATAAGAGATGCATCCAAAGAAGCATGCTTGAAGAGAATACCTCATGAGCAAGGTTCCCAACATAAACAGTTCTGTACAGTGGATTATTCTCGGGAGCATCTTCGTTTGATTTCTGCTTTGCATTTTCTGGACAAGACAAATAGTAGACAACACAAATCTCAGGATATAGATAATGGAAAGACTTTGTATGACATATGAAGAACAGCAATACTTAAGTTCCTAGCAGTCAAAGCCCAAGAACATCATGTAAACATAAAGCATCACAACAAAAACAGATATCACAGAAACCAAATAAATACAATCAAACAGCCTAGAATCACATACACATTAAAATATTCTGGTCAAACCAGCTAATTACTCCTAGATTTAGAGAAGTGCAGCTTTAGGTGGGTATGCTTTACTAATCAAACTTCAGCATCAGCATGAACCAATAAACCTTTATGAAAAGTATTGTTAAATAAAAGATTGCTTGACAATTATAATAGCACATATCGAAGAACTAATATTCTACATAACCCATCTTTTAAAACCAACATCTTAGCAAATTTACGGAAGTAACAATCTAAATAGTATAAAATACAACAGGTCTAGAATTATACCTGTGAAATTGTTATTTACATCAGCTATACTTTTCGAATCTGATGTTAGCTGGTCCTCACCACTGTTGGCACCTTTTGTTGCCCAGTTGCAACGAATCTGCCGATTTCCAAGCCATTGACCTAGAAAGGTTATTTTTGTAATTTTGTCATC
This sequence comes from Elymus sibiricus, assembly GCA_039707655.1. Taxonomy (NCBI): domain Eukaryota; kingdom Viridiplantae; phylum Streptophyta; class Magnoliopsida; order Poales; family Poaceae; genus Elymus; species Elymus sibiricus. The sequence goes on from CM077666.1 coordinate 147,037,276, forward strand.
ACCGGCATTTTAACACTAAGAAGCTGGCACTCACAATGTCATTTACGTAACTGTTTCAATCGTGGAAAATATCAAATGCATAGGCCTACAGGCCAAACAAATCCAAATCATCACCACACAGGCGCACACGAAACAGATCTGAACAAGAAAAGTTTTGAGGGGCATACCATTTAAGTCATTTATGGCACTCTGTGCATCCTGCAGATCAAATAAATCAATTTCAGCAAAAACCAGGAGCGGATAAAGCACAGATTCAGATGGTTGGGACTGAGAATCAGCACACCTGTTGATTCCTGAAGGAAACAAAGCCATAACCTCTTGATCTCCCAGTCTTTTGGTCCCACATTACTCGAGCATCACTAGATAACACAAATCACAGCATTTTAAAATGATTCAACACTAGGCAACACAAGCACCACTGCCAATCGACGAATATTAGGTATAACAGCGCCATTACAAGATTATAGTTGAGGAAAGCACAAATTCTCAAAAGGCTAACTAAGCCCAATAGCAAAACAACGTAATGAATATAAGAAAGCATGAAATGCTTACGAGCAGCTGGGGGAATATGCTGAGAAGAACGCAAATAATGCAGAATCCATGACCTCAGGGCTAAGGTCACCAACAAAAATATGGAAATGGTCTGTAAAATGAATAAGGATTACCATAATTGGTCAAAAGCTATGGCACAAGATGCTAGAATAGTGGTTCAAAAGAAACAGTAGTACTAACCTGTTGTATCCTCCCTCTGACCACTAGCATATGCCCAATTAACTCTGATAGGCTGCCCAAAACTGCAATAATGTTCTTCAGTAAGATATAGTATTGGAAACAAGTAACAAAACTAAGTTTCAGAAGAATAGAACTAGTAGCGGCTCCTAGATATTCTTTTTCATACATTTGCTTCCCGTTAAGTGTCAAAATTGCTAGGGCAGCTGATCCGCGTTCGTAGTAGTCAACAAAACCATACGAGGACTGCAGAAAAGATATAGTCAAAAGGTCAATTTTGCCATCCTCTAAACTTGAATCATATATTCGTATTCACCTTCTAAAAGCAAGCATAACAGCACCAAACAGAAAAAAGAAAAACAGAAAAGAAACTACCTTCTCTTTTCTTATAAGCTTGCATCCGTCAACTGAACCAGTACTCTGAAAAACCTCCCGGAGAAGTGCCTCAGTCACTTGAACATGAATATTGCCGACATATCTAAAATTTATAGAAACTTGGCAAATCAGAAAACAGTGAGAAAATTGCTTGTAATTAAATATTTGCCAGACAAAAATGGGCGATATCCATGCAAGAACATCAAAGTGAAACTAGGTATTATAAATCTACAAGTGTGCAAGCAAAAGGAAGTAAATGTTCAAAATGTGATATGCAATTCAAAGCATGCAAAAAAAGAAGATAAAAATCACTAATGGGACTCACACGCTGCGGCATGTACTTGTATCAAAACCAGGTGGCAGATTTCCAGTAAGAATTGGCTCTATCTGCAAAAATAAAAACGTAAAAACAATGAAAGAAAGAAACGAAAAAACTATTGATAAGTAAGAACGCAAGGAGAAAAAGTCAAATATGTGCAAACTACACAGCACAGCACACCCTACAAGATATTACCAGGAAGTTCCAATATGTTCAGTGCAACATCAAGAATAAAAGAACCTACATGCTTTACCACGAAAACCTAATCGGTCAGGAAACAATGCATGTGTAAATGCATATTGGAAATTGTCATGTAATAACAATGTAAGCAATTTACATCAGGTGCATGACAAGGCAAGCGCAAAAACTCATGATTTGTGTGAAAGAGACTTAAAAACTAACCCACAACGTCAAATCATTTGGGTAAAAAATTATACAACAGAGCGGCAAGGTTAATGCGATTCCCAGCTAGATTTGGCTGAATAAAATTTAACCAATCAACCAAGAGGTCCAGACACTATCATTTGAAACATTAGCAGCCTTCCACCAAATAAGCATCACAAGCAAACCACTAACTAAAAATCAAAGTCTGAGTACTAGCTCTCCAGACCATTAGGTCCTCAATCCCCTTAAGAAATTTAACCAAACATGCTGAAATCCTATTAGTTTTGCAAAGTGAAACAACGAGAAATCATAGCACCGGACACCTACCAATTACTCGTTACTAATTCACTACAACTTGTATAAAAATGTCCATATAACCTGGAGACTGTTCCCTCACTTAACTGAACATCAAATCTAAATCGCCACGGATTTAAACACTAAGCACCTCAAGATCACTCGCTCTGCTCCTTTTACCCGAAACAAACCAAGTGAACCTGATAATTCATGGTCAGTTACAACGCTACTGTCCTCAGTTTCTACTTAGGCGCCGACAGAATCCAGTCCACCCTGACACTGGAGACACACAGAACAGCAGAATTCCACGAAACCTCGGGCTCAACAAACAATCGCTCCATTTACCATACACTGCTGCAGACCAGAAGCGCCTCCCCAACCACTAAGACGAAGCGGGAAACAGGGGACAGACCCAAACGCCCACAACCCTCCCCGATGCTCGAGCACTAAGCTCATCCACAATCAGCCTTCTGGCAGACCAAACTTTCGCGGGGCGCTGCCGTCCGGGCGGGCGCGGTGGGGGAGTAGGTAGGTGAGTGGTAACGTACGGACCTGCTGCGGCGGCGCGGCGCCGAGGAGGTGGTGGTGCGGCGGCGGCGGCATCGCGTACATGGACTGCATCGCGGCCGCCTGCTGCATCATCGCCGCGGCCTGGGCCTGGTTCTGCTGCGGCAGCATCGCGCGCCCAGGTCCGGCGACGGTAGATTGGTGGGGTGGGAGAGGGGATGGAAGGGTCGAGAAGGTCGGGGTGGGCTGAAGGGAAAGGGTAGAGTCTGTTTGTTTTGCCTCGTGTCTTGGGTGGGTCTGCCCCTAGATACGTGGGCCTGGAATCTCGCTCGCTTGTTTTCGGTTTGGAGTGCGGATCATCTTTGCTAATCCTGGGTCTCCTCCCGGCGACCCCTGTATTATCCAGTGTTCAACCTACCTAAAGTGCTCATGTGTTGCAACGGGTAATTTTTTTAAGATAATTTTTAAAAATGCATCTCTTATATACAGTAGTACTTATAAAAGATGTAAGGTTCATTTTTCTGCTAGACAGAACGCTTCAACCAATCTTCTTAATGTCTTCCCCCTCCCTCTCTTCGTTATGATTTTTTCCCTCACATCTCTTGTTTTTATTACGGTTTTACCTTTTTAGGTGTTTTCACGGTTTTACTCGACAACCCGTCTTAATTGTCTCACCGGCGCCGGCCCATGTGCAATGGTCAGCAAATCGGTCCAGGCATGCAGGAAACGTGAGGCCTTTCTGTGCAATGAGAGCTATGCTTTGCTTACCGCGAGACCTAAGCTCGTCTCGCCTCTGGTGCTTCCGCTAGCGGGCTGGTCCATAATGTGCATTCTTGTAGCTTCTGGGAATGGTTTTGGAAAGCTTCCATGAACCAGTTCACGTTGGTTTTAAAAGTTTTTGCATGTTTTTCTTCTTTTTTGATTTTTTTTGTTCTTTTTGTATTTTTTATTTTATTTTTTGCTTGGTTTCTTTTATGTTTCTTTTCTCATTTTCATCATTTTTTAATTACATGCAAATCTTTTTAAAATATACATTGAACATTTTGTTATACATGTTTGACCATTTTTCAGATACATGTTGAACTTTTTTCAAATACTCAGTGAACATTTTTCTTTTTTTTATGTGTTTTTTGTATCAATTTTCATCGATTTTCCTGTTTGTTTTCTCTTTTATGTTTCTTTTCTATTATTTACTAAATAAATAAAATATATGCAGACTTTTTCCACATACAAGTTGAACATTTTCCTATACCGATTGAACATTTTTCAGATACATGTTGAACATTATTCAAAATACACGTTCAACATTTTTCTGAAATACATGTTGAACATTTTTCAAATGCACATTGAAAATGGCTTAATATACTGTGAACATTTTGCATAAATGCCACAAACATTTATTTAAAATGTGCAAACATTTTTTAAGTGTTGTAATATTGTTTTAAATGATACGAACAATTTTCTGAATGGTCGATATTTTTAATTATGCAAAAATATTTTTGCACAGTCTAACATTTTTTAAAAATGTTTTAAAACGATTTTTTTAAAATTCGATGATTTTTTTAATGATATGAACACTTTTAAAAACTATGCTAAGAATGTTTTTTACATTTTATGAACAAGTTTGAATAATGTCATGGACAATTTTTTTTTAAACATATGAACATTTTAAAATGTCATGAGCAGTGGCGGAGGACCCGGTAGGGCAAGGGTTGGCGGCCGCCCTACCTTGATTTATCCGCCGCAGGCAAGCTACAAGGTGGCACATCGGCGCGGCGGCGTTGCCGGCGACGAGTGACCAAAGCCCGCCCCACCTCAATTTCTGTCCGTCCTCCGCCACTGGTCATGAGCATTGTTTTTAACTGGTACGAACATTTTTTGAAAGTTGCACAAACAAATGTTTACGCTGCATAAACATTTTTAAAATACATGATGACCGCTTTTAAAGTTGAAGTAAATTAATTTCTGTAATATATGTATTTAGAATATATTGATATATAAACAAATGGAAAAAAAAGAACGAAGGAAGAAAACCGACCCGAATGACCGCTACTAGGCCGGCCCACTATAGAGGCTGCTTGAGGCGAGGTCTACCTTTGTCTCGCTGCGGGCGAGACATAGACGACTCCCTTTCTTAGAGCAGCCCTAGAAAACTTCCCGTAAAATGAGTGAGGCGTTTTTGCTCCGAGGCTCAGATGAGCCCGGGAGTGATTAAAAAAATCGTTAAAAATACTATAAAAATTCAAAAAATTCCAAAAAAAATTGTGGGGAAAGATGACTAAGTGCGTGATGTTCGTGCCAAATTTCAGGGATTTTGGATGTCTGAGTAGCTCTCAGCAAAAAAGACAAATTTGGGGTCTGTGTGCACTGTTTGGACCTGATTTTGTCTTTTTTGCTGAGAGCTACTCAGATGTCCAAATGCTTTGAAATTTGGCATGCACCTCACGCACTTAGTCATCTTTCTCCACAAAAAAATTCAGAATTTTTTGAATTTTTCTAGTACTATTTTTGAACTTACTGTTCATCGGGTGTAGATGAGCCCGGGCTTAGAATTGGATATTCGCTATAAAACTGGATTTACAATATGACTGTACATTATAGGGGAAGTTTCCTGAGAGCAACTTTTGCCAATCCCGTAAGCTTCTTCCCCTAAAATTTGTGTTTTTCTTTTACTTTTCCATTAAACAAGCCTAGGCCCTGCAAGTTAGTGACATGGGCGAGCGACGGGGGGAGCGGTGGCGCACCGAGGCCACGGCGTGGCGTCGGGGTGGAGCGACGACATGTGGCGGTAGTGCGCGGCAGCAAGCTATGGTGGGGCGGCGCATGGCGACGTGGTGGTGCGGCGGCAAGGCGGCGCACGACGACTGGTGGCGCATGGCAACATGGTGGTGCGGCGGCAAGCAGCGAGCGAGGTGTGGCAGCGATCTGGTGACTGGCGGTGTGGCGGCAGTCCGACGAGTGCAGCATGAAGTTTCAGGTGGTTACCTTGCCGCCAAAAGTTTTATGGGAAACAAAACTTTTCCTAAACCAGCGGGAAGTTAAGGTCAAGTTTACAGGATCCTGTAAATTTATTCCGTGTTTGCGGAATCCATTGAAGATGGTTTTTAGCCCAAACTTTCCCTAAACGGTAGTTCTTTTACGGATGCCGGATCTGTTGGAGTTCTAAAAACTCTTAAAAAAACAAAAAACAACTCTTCTCTGTGCAGTCCAACGTGTATTGGTGGTGTGTGCCAACAAGTGCATGGCGAAGAATATGAATAATTCACCAAGTTCCCTCATTTGGGTTGCAAAAACAACAATTAAATGCATCTCAACGCTGACTCTCAAAACAGTCTGCATCCGTCCGAACCATGTAGTCCGGACGTATTTTGCCATTCAAGGGACCTGCATCTGTCCGTGGATCGGTCCGGACGTCTTTTTCCAGCAAACCGGAAGCAAACCAGGGGGCTTTGCGGGTGTTCAGACTGTTGTCACGCACGCTTTCGACATCCCTGGCCCACTCAAAACACTCTCCCTCGCCCTCGCCCGCGCCCTTCCTGCCCGAAGCAGTTGCCCCGCATCATGCCGCTCTAGCGACAACTCCGCATTGATGCAAGTCTAGAGCGAACGTGACCTCTAACTCCTACCGGCACTGAAGCGGCTTGCCGGCCGGGAGTGTCGCCCCCGCCGCGTCCTCGGTGTCTGCGTCTGTTCAGTGTCGGAGAGACGTTACTAGACGGGACGAGACGAATATCTACCGCATTCAAATGGGCTGCCCGTCCGTCCATCTATCGCCACTAAACAGGCACACCGGCCAAGAAACCAACTCCGGCGCCCGCGCCATGACACACTCGGCCGCTTGGCCTCACCAGCATCCGCTACTTAAATGAGGCCACCCCCGGCAGAAACCGCACAATAACAATTTCGCTCCACATCCTCTTCCCGTGCACCGCATCCACCATGATCGCGAGCGGTAACATGTGGTGGGGGAGCCTATCAACGGAGTAGAAGCATGAAGTGTCCGCCCTTACGGCCGGTTGGCAAGGCTGCCGTGCCAAGCAGATAAAGGTCGGCATGCCGGCCAGCTCCCCGAAGGTCTCCGACGACGACCCGACGATGGAGGCGGGCTCCGACGTTTACTCGGTGCCTCTGCCCGTGCTGGCCCATGTCGACTTGACCATGGAGCAGGCGCACTTCAGCGCCGCCATGGCAGAGGAGCAACCGGCGTCGGTGCCTATGTCAGCGTTCTAGCAGACACAGGAGGAGCAGCGGTACAACCTCTTCTTTCTCGAGCAACGCCGGCTGGCGGAGGGTCAAATCTACGGCAAACGCGCGAGCGAGGAAGCCGTGGCGACCATGGTGGCGGAGAACCCCAATTTCGTCGCCGAGCAGCAAGCGCTCTACGAGGCCACGCGCGCTCAAGCCGCTCGCAACACGGCCGTGGCGCAGTCGAACGCAGAGGCGGTGCAGGCGATCGCGGACGAGAACGCCAGCAGTTGTGCGTCCTTCGCGCCGCCAACGACGCTTGGTTGGCGTCGGTGGCACGACGAGCGTGCCACGTCGTCCACGTCCTTCGTCGGCCTCACGTCCACCGGTGACGGACAAGTGCGGACTCCGACGAGGAGGAGGAGTGCATGTGAGGCAGCGGGGCCTCGAATCCCTAGTGGACCGATCCGTGTCCCATGTCCTACTCTTCCTCGCCGGCGACCGCACCTTCACTTCACGGGTCTCATCCCCGCCGGACATGGACACGACGAACACCGGAAGGGAACAACAATGACGTGGAGGACGGGCGCCGCCGTAGGCTAGATTTAGGTCCGATTTCGAAAATATAATGAATATACTACAGATACAGTGTCTGATTTGGGGTCAGGGTCCGAGTCGACTACCCGCTTCCTTCCTCCACCACATGCCTTTTCTTTTTTCGACAAAGGAAATATATTAATATCGCGTAGATACCAATTACACCTAGCCTCTGCAACAACGAAATGTCGTAAAGACATTACGGATGCACACGGCCAAATGACAAAAAGAAGAAGAAGAAAAAACGAAAGATTCCGCTACAGTGATCAATTCCTTGTAGCTGCAACACGAACCACCACCAAGACAAGACCCGAAGTCCAAATTCTTCAAAAGCGACGCCTTCAAGAAGGAAACAGTGCACACGCGCCGTCATTGCCCGATCATAGATCTTAGCTTTTCACCTTGGAGAAAATCTGCTCTCTCAAAACAATGCCTTCAACAAGGACACCAAATTAAGGCCAGACTTTGGGTTTTCACCCTGAAAGCTAAGACTCTGTACTCCTCACGTGCTGCCGCCCCCACTTGCCGATGCCGCTGCTACCAGTCACGAATCACCAAGCAAAGTCATCATCGCCTCGAAGACTCGATCCGCCATTACTAGGCCTTAGAGCTCAGCCACCATGATGTTCTCCGTCACTGTCTTCACCATGATCGAAATACCGACATGTCCCTGAAGCCACTCGGACCACATGCTTTTTCTAGGTCGTGAGTCTTGACACTGTGCCAAGTATAAATTACACAAAGCCACAGTTCCAGACATGTGCATGCATGCTACCAAAACAGAGAAGAATGCATCTCATTCCCAGGCTCCCAGCTAGTATAAAATAACACCAAGCCCATGGATTCCAGGTGCATTAACCACCGAAACTGTTGGCAAAAACACACAGCACGCAAGCCCATGGACTCCAGGCACATGAACCACCGAAACTGTCGACGAACATGCAGCACGCAGGTTTACATCCATCTACAGGGAGGATAGCAGATCACCTTCCCGTGTTTTAAAACAATCGGCATGTGGTGAAATGAACCTGAAAGAGTAGCCCATACGCCGAGAGAGCATAGCAGCGAGAAACAGAGGCTCACTGCCCCTGTTTCCAGATTAAACATCATCAAAATCTACTTCCCTGATCGCTGCCGACGCATACGAGTTGAGAATCTGTTAGCATCACACTATCATGAACCTCAAATAGCAGAGAACCGAGCAGAAGTTGCCTGTCCATTGTTTGGTGCGAGCTCAGTAGGATCCCGGGGACCATTGTTGGATCAGCAGCTCAGTTGTCCATGTCAAGGGAGTCCCCCTCATGTGTTCGTTTCCCCAATTTCACCATGTGTTCGCGCCTTAGATTATTGGACCCGAGGGTCCATTGGTACCAAGAACATTTCCCATCCTGCCCTAGAAACAAGGGCAGCAAGACGTTCCGTGGACCAGGGGGGCTCTGCACAGATTTGTTAACACTAGTTGGGCAACTTGCGCCCGGGACATGATCAGGTAGCACATGGCTCCACCTTTTGGTTACCTTTCTCTTGGTCTGCCCTCAAAGCCATTCCACGCGCGTTTCGCGGCGAAAACGAGTAGTAGTCCACAAGCTAAGTGCAGGGGCCTTACGGTTCACTCTTCTGGTTATAGTTTAAGTGAAACAGGTAGGATGCTCTCTTGCTGTTTCCGGTCAAGGAAATATCATTACAGAGCTTTCGTCTCTCATTTTTCAAAGCCAACTGAGCTTTCCTCTCATCAGCTCAATATTCTTCCAAACAGTGCTATCAGGAGACATGCCAGAAGCCTAACCAGCACAAGGTTTTGACAAAGTCAAGGCATAATATTCCCACAAAACATAACGAAAGCAAATTCAAAAGGTTGAAGAAGGGAAGGCAGGAAGCTGCGAGGATGTGCACCGCATCACATCATCACCATCATCCCTCTGCGCTGCGGTCTTATATTAGCAAGCACACAAACATAAAATGCAGACGAGTTGAAGGAGAAAGGCAGCAAGTTGCGCCGACGTGGGCCCCTCCCTTTGCAACTTCCAAACAACTTCGTGTGGTTTGGTCACGCATCTTTCCTTGCTTTGCTTTAGCTGTCATGTCAACCAGGACCCTATCACCTCCCAATTCTCGCATGTGCTCCTGCCTTTTGGTTAAAGAATTAGGCGGAGGGGGCGACAAGTCTTGCCTTGTGCTCCATCTTCCTTCCTCTCAATCTCAAACCCTATCCTCAGCCGGACAATGCCATCCAACCTACCGGACCTGCCTGACCCTCCCGTGCTGCTCTGTATTTGCATGATTGATTATACAACTATACAAGAAAGCAACTTTACAATAGACCAAAATGGATCATTGCTTGTGTTTGTAGAGAATTAGATACCATATCACTTGTTGACTACTTCCTCTGTACCATAATATATGTCGTTTTAGCATCTCAAATTGAACTGCTAAAACGACATATATTAAATTTGTTTCCGTAGTTATATTAGCCTGTCCATGGGAAATCATTATCCATGGCCTCCGACAAAACTCCCTGCCATGAACAAACATAACAAGAATTCATACAGATCTGACAACCGAATCATGTAAACATAGATCCATGGGAATACAAACATAATATGAATCCATTACAATCACTAGCTTTTACAAATCAAGGATAAAACAATATAACAATGCCGAATGATCAGAGTTACATATACGACACAAATATGTTTCTTTGCACTAACTTTTCCTTAGCATGGCCAACTCAATATCACCATGTGTTAACATGCCAAAACTTCTCTCCTGCTTCGGGCACTGGTCATCATCATTTGCTACTTCTCTTTACATCGGAACTATGGAGGCGAATAACATAGAACCATAACCTAAACAAAACGCTAGAACATGATATGGGATAAAATATTCATGATTTGATACTCTAAGGACAAAGCACATTTCAGATATTTCTGGTAAGGGCATAAGGCTTCTGTCATGCCGCCTTATTGGTTTGGCTTCAGGGCGGCATTCGGCCCTAGTCCAAGCCATGGCTGGTTCTCAAACTCCTTCTTGACTGGTGTTGCATCAGAAGGAGAAGCTTGATATGGTGCCTTTGCATGCAGACTATATGAAAACAAAAGCACAAGTTAGATCCATAAACTACGGTGGTAAAAGATGATCATGAGTTCATGACAGCAAAAGCAACTTACCGATCCTTTCTCTTCTCAAGGAATCGGTGAAGTGACGCCTTTCTAGCAATTGGCAGATCTACAAGACAGAAAAGATTTTGTCAATAATCAGCAGAATAAGAACCAGCGACGCACACGTCAAACAACCCAATGGATATGTACAACAAATCACTGGGTAATTACCAGAAGCATTCGGACGAGCAGACTTATGAGCATCAACCGGATCACTAGGCAAACTACTTGCTGGGGCCAGCACGGCCGTCTGGACCTTGGCGGTGTCCATAACAGTCGTGGTTGCAGAGTCGTTCTGAACAACAGGGCTGCCCTTGACAGCCAACTGCATCAGGCCCTTTGCCTTGTCGGCTGGGAAATCGTTGAACACGAGCACCTTCCCACCATAGAAGATGGTCAGCTGGCTCTTGTCTTCCTCCCTGAAATTTATTTGCACACAACAACTAAGTACACTTGCAGACTACTCTTCTGTTTTGCCAAACGTTCTCTGGGAAACCATATTTTTGATTCATGTACAAATAAACTCAGCTCGATCAGTTGTGTATCGGTAAGGATACAGTTTAAGGTCGATTAGCTACGCTTTGGAGCATGAGCAAACCTAGTACTATTATAACTCGGAGCATGGATGCTTGATTGCTCCATCCCAAGAAGATATCATCTCAACCCAGGGAGCAGTTGGTTGCAAATATAAAATCCGGTTCTCACAATCACTCTCAACTAGGTTTCAGGCCTTGCAAAATCCAGTACCGTTCAGATAAACTGAATAGATAGAAAGGTCCGTAGCGTAGGCTCGACATCTGACTTTTATCTGTATGGATTCTGACTTGCACTAGCGCACAAGGCTAGAAATGGAGTAGAGGAAAGTGGCATGGTCAAATACCTGGTAGCGTCAGGGGCGGCGGCGTCCTGCAGGCCGGCGCTCTGCGGGAACAGCTCCATGGTCTCCTTCTTCCTGCCCGCCTCCTCGCCCTCCGCTCCGGGCAAAGGGCTCTTCGTGTCTGCTGCCCTCTGAGCCTCGGCCTCACCTGAAATCCAACCAAAGCCTCAGATCAGAGAGCTGGATTTCTCAATTCGTCCCATCAGCTACAGAATTCCAGACCAAATCGACGCGAAGCGGACTTCCGTCCCAAAAATCCGAAAACAAACTCAGATCTCGCGCGAAATCCCCCCAGAGAACAGAAATTTTTTCCCACGAATCGGAACTGCAACCTCCCCCCAACCAAAAATAAAATAAAATAAGCGGCCGGTTCTAGTGAGGCGCCCAAATCCCGAAACACGCTCGCTCACCCTTGTTGATTCCGAGGCCGAGCTCGGCCGCGGCGGCGCCGTTCTGGCGGACGTAGCGGCTGAGCAGGCTGCAGGCCATGGCGAAGCTGGTCGCCCTCTCCCCCTGCCTCGCGGAAGCCGCCATCTCCAGTCTCTCAGCTCCACCTCCGAACCTCCTCCCCCTTTCTCCAAACGCAGACGGAATCGGCGGCCAAAGCTCGTGGTTGCTCTCGCGGCGGTGGTGGTTGGCTCGCCTTCCTCGTGCTGTCTGTCGTGCGGGTGTGTACGCGTCGTGCGTGTTTATAAGGGAGGACGCGGTTTCAGCTTAGCAAATTGAAATCCAGTCCCCGCGGTGGAAAACAGATTAATTTAGTGCGACTACGGGTGCCATTTCGATGGTTGGATTAGTTTAGTGCATTTATTAAGCGGGGCGCGGGCCGGGGGGGAGGGGGGACCGCGATGATTGCTGGAAATTTCGCACGTGGTTCGTGTGGAGGAGGAGGTGGGGCTTTCAGGGCCGGCCCCTTTCGAAATTCTCTTTCTTTCTTTCTCTCTCTTGCTTTGATTTTTTCACCCACGGGTGGGGGGCCCGCCTTCCCCATGTGCGCGTGCTTAACCACCGTGCGGAATGCGATCGTGGCTGTACTGTGGCGCAGCACGAGCGCCAAGGGGGACTAATGGTGTTTGCCTGTTTGGTCAGATCCGGGTTTTGACCTCACACGGCTCCATCACCTGTTCCCTCGTGACTCCTAGCATTTCTCCCAATCTTGCTATCTCTGGAATATCTCATCGGCGGTGAAGGAGAATTGAGCGTAGCTCAGTTGGCAAGGCGCGGGAGTTCGCAGCCAGCCCACCAGTGTTCGAGTCTCAGCTCGAGCGCTTGGTGCTTACGGAGTTTTTTTTTATAAAAAAATGCCAACATGCTAGTCTAGCCCGGGTTGGTTTCGTTTTTTTTTTCATCGGCGGTGAAGTAAGAGCAATTCGAAGGTGCCGACCCATTTCGGCCGCGCGTGTCCGTTTGGGTCGAAACGGTCAGAAAAGTCGGCCCAACACGCCAACCCAAACGAACGCGCGTCCGCTTTTTGTCCGCCGAGCGACCCATTCCCGGCCCAAATTTGGGGCTCATTTGCGCGGCACGGACACGAAACGGACGCGCGCGACGCCCGGCTACTCTTCCCCCTGTCCTGCCAGTCGGCGGCACAGCAACCCACATTTCCTCCTCTTTCCAAAAAAAACTCCCGCCTGCTTGCGCTCCCTGCTGCTCGCCATGGATGATGACGTGCCGATCCTCGACGCCGCCGCCGGCCTCACCTCCGTCGCCTCCGCCAAAGGCAAACCCCGCGCCACCGGCAAGACGGCGGCGGCGCCCAAGAAGAAGCCGTTGACGGCCGAGCAGCGGGCCATGCAGTCAGCCAAGAGGAAGGACCGGAGGCACGTGAAGGACCGCAAGCTCGAAGCCGCGTCCGCCGCCGCCCTGGCCACCGCCGCACAGGAAGAGGAAAACAATGCAAGAGTCGCCGCGGCAACGAGGCAGGCCCTGCTCTTCCTAGGGTTAAACCCAGGGCAGCACGGGCTCGTCAGCGCCGCCGTGGCCGCGGCCAGCACGGGCTCGTCGGCCTTTCCTCGTGTGGCACTGCCAGAGTCGCCGCACACGTCTGCCACGCCGCCGATTCCCGGCTTCCATCCCTATCCGCAAGCCTTCCGTTTCTCCGGGGAATGCTCGCCGTGTAGGAGATATGCCCTAGAGGCAATAATAAATGTTATTGTTTATCTCCATGTTCATAATTATGTTTATGTTCCATGCTATAACTGCTATGGTTCTCGAGTCTACAATAATCACGAGGCTCGGAGGAAGACTCATATGCACGTGTGGAATAATAAACGGTAAAAAGTATTCCTAGTCTGGCCTCTAAGACTAGCTCAAGTGTTGCATGATGGTTCTGTTTTCCTGATCATGGGCATGACTATGCTGGCAACTTTGAGGGCACAATGTTAGGAGAACACTTGTGTTGAATCGACCCGAATTGATGTTATGCTATGAGATACATTCGTCACAAGTTAATGGTTAATAACACAGAGAAATTTTACGTTTGCATAATTCCTTAGACCATGAGAGTATCAAGTTTCTTCATGCTTGATTCATGAACTTTGGGGTTTGTTAAACGTCATCCGTAACTGGGTGGCTATTACGGCGGCTTACGGGTTCATGGGAAAGTATGTCAAGTAACTTGATAGCTCAAGATTGGGATTTGCTCCTCCGACGATGGAGAGATATTTCTGGGCCCTCTCGGTGTTACGGTATCCATCATCGTCTGGCCAGACATTGTGATTTGATCACAGGGATGCCGGAACACGGGAACGAGAAAAGAGAACAAAAACCGGTAACGAGGTAACTGACATAGTGGACAATTTGTTGATCCACGGGGATGCCGATAAATCTCACCTCGGGTATTTGTAACATATCGCGAAGCAACATGAATAGCACACGACAACTGGAGGTTCACTCAAATATTCATTCGTGTGGGTATAGGGGTCAATATGGGTGTCCACGGCTCCGATGTTGATCATTGATCGGAAAGTGTTCCGGGTCATGTCTATACTTCACCGAACCTATAGGGTCACACGCTTGAGGGTCATCTATCTACTGAATACTAGACAGGGAGTCTGAGAGAAAATCACCGGAAAAGTTTCGGACGCAACGGAAACGTTCCGGAGAGGACATCGGAATAGTTCCGGTAAAATTGAAAAGTTGTTTCGGGGTATACCATTAAGTCAAATTGGTTTCGGCACATGCCTGGAAATTCTTGGAGGGTGCCAGAATTGTTCTGGAAACTTATCGGATTTTTCCGGGACAAAAACCGGAAATGTTCCGGAGCTGCCGGAACCGGGTTGGTTGCTTTTCGCAGATGAAAATCACCAATCCGAAATTATTTCGGAACGCGTCCAAAATCATTTGTGTGGGTACTAGAATTATTCTAAGACCCACAGAAATATTGTCGGATTAAACGGACGCAGAAAAATGTTTCCATGAATAGTGAAAGTGTTTTTTGGTTACTTTATGGAAAGCCACCTTTTAGGGCTTTTACCAAAAGGCTTCTAGAAGGATTGGGGACCAAGGAACCCCCATGGGGGGGGCCTAGGGGTGGCCGGCCATGGTGGAGCTCCTCCATGGAGCTCCACTTGCCTTCCTTTTATGCCCTTGTGAAGGATCCATGTGATGGGTTTTTTGGGTATTTTTCCCTTTGGGATTTCCTATAAATAGAGGTGGAGGGGGTGCTCTGCACACTCATCCCTTGCTCTCATACACATGCCATAGACTTGTTTGGCTTCTCTCTCCCTCCCAGCGAAATAGTTTCGTAGAGCCGAAAGGCTGTCTGGGTTCCGGCAGGAACTAGTTCTGGACGGCGAAGCCCTGCCGGATAGATGACACCGTATGTGTGCAACTCTGTAGAGAGATCGTAGTTTCGGTCTTAGTTCGAGAGTGCCTCCCGAAGGGCTGTTCGAGTGACCGTCCGAGTTTCGAGGGCCCTCCCGGAGGACTGTCCGAGGATCCGTCCGGTGGGACTATCCGATGGACTGTCCAGAGGCCTCCCGAAGGGCTGTTCGAGGATCCGTCCGGTGGGACTATCCGAGGGACTGTTCCGAGGCATCCCGAAGGGCTGCCCGGAGATCCGTCCGATGAGCTGACGAGGGAGTACATCCTCGCGGTTGGGAGGTTGTAAATCCTAGCTGCGGGGATCTACACCGCCGATCGTCATCGACTCTACTTCCGCTGCGCTACGAGTCGGTAACGAAAAGATCAAACCTTGTATGCAGTCTCCATAGTGGTCCTGGGCTGGTGCGTAGGTCGGAAATTTTTTGTTTTCTGCTGCGTTCCCCTACAGTGGCATCATGAGCCGTGCTATGCGTAGATGCAGGTTACGATCTAGAATACATAGAGATGTATGGGTGTTGCACAATATAATTTGTAGTAGATGAGTTCTACTGCTGATAATTATTTGTGCGGGTAGCAGATGAAATCTGTTACCCGATGTTCTTGTTGCTTCCCTGGAATTTGCATATTTCTGATCTTGATAACAGCATGGTGGAGTTTCAAAGTTCTGGCAATCCGCGATCCTGCTTGATCAACGAAGTGCTAACAGTTCGTTGAATTCCACCATAGTTAGAGAGAAAGATGAAATTTCGCAGACAAAAGGGAAATGCAGATATGATCTGCACGGGGGTCATGCGTATGACGAAGTTCAGTATGGGGCTCGAGATTTTATTATCTCGTGTTTCATACACCCCGCATTGTTAATCTAGCGACTTGAATAATCATACTTGATGATGGACGTTGGTAGCTTCGGTTTGCTTCAAAACCTTAGAAGCCACGTAAAACAAATTTTGCATAAACCGATTAGAGGCGTCTAACTTGGTTTTGCCGGATGACATAAGATGTGCATGTGATGTGGTATAGTAGTTCTCATATTAATTTGATTATGTATGAGATGACTATATGATGTAAAATTAACATGACCTGCTAGTCATGATTCGGCATGATGGCTGGAGCCATATGATTGTCACTTTAAATGACCTGCGTGTCAACCTTGTTGTAATGCATTATTTTATTAGCTATAGAGATAGCAATATCATCTGGTGCATCGACAAGGTGGTGGCAATCTTCGCAAAGGTGAACACCGACGCGAATGCCGAAGACGAAGAAATTAAAGCCTTCTCCGTCAGAAAGGGCTATACCATATCATGCTTTTATGAATTGCCTGAGATGTTTATCCCTTATGATGCACCCTTCTTGATTGCGCGGTAGATGCTTTTATTAGGGTGATCTCTCACAAAAATATCAAGTAGTTAGTGTTCTCCCAAGTGTAGCACCGTCACGGCACCTATCTCTTCGGGGTATCACATGGATACATGGGTACGAACGATTAGAGAAGTGTGAGGCGGGTGAGTTGAGACCTCGCAGCGAGATCACTTGGTTGTCTTGACGTTCCGGAGGATCGTCCTGAGCTCGGAACATGCCCATCGAAAGATGAACAAGAGTCACATAGAGATGTGATTGGCAAGTTGGCCTACCGATTGCAATTCTCGTCACTTGAGATGGATACATCCTTGGCGTTGAATTTCAATATGGATATTGAATCACTCAAAATCAATTATGAGAGATATTGATTTGAGTGGGAGCGCACTGTAGAATTAACTTGTTTAATTCTCTGTGCAATTAATTATGAACTTTGTCTAAGTGAAATTTGCATAATAGTTGTAGAATAATGGCTCGCATTTCCACCTTCCCTGTTAAAATTGAATAAGCTGTTAAATATCTGGTTAGAACTTTACGGTTGGTAACGTAATGTGAGGATTGTCCTCAAGAGTGCCGAGAAGGACTTTGTCCTATCGCATGCTTTCAGTATTCTCCCGCTAATGCTATGGATAATATGACTCTCGTCCTTCGATCCAAAAGCTAGAATTCCGTTACGGTCAAGTGCAATATGTTTGCTTCCATGAGATCCGGACTTCAAAAGTTTGGGATAGCTATGAGATATTCATGGAACTGAAAATCATTTTCAGACACAAACAAAGGCTAAAAGATATGGGATATCCAAAGCAATGTTTGTTTTGCAAGCTGTTAGTAAAAGTGTTTACTATGCGTTTGACTAATAACAGAGGGATCCAGAAGAACGCCTATCATGTGATGAAGGTGAATAAAACAAACAACTTAAAGAGAAAGGAAATGTCCAAAGGGTGTTAGTGTGACTTACACACCTAGGAAGTCCGGGGCTAACGCCACTCTTAAAGTTGGGTGCTTCTTCTGAGAGTAGGAGAAATACTAAAAGTTAAACTGTTAGAAGTATAAAGGCAAAAAGAGTGAAGACTGGAATATCCAGCTCATGTATGAATGTCATACGAGTTATAGATGTATGGAAGGCTGGTCAAAGAAATAGTTCTTGGGAATTATGATTAAACATGTTAATCACTAATTCTTTGGGTATTGTGAGTTGATCACAAAAGATACCCGCTCGATTGCATTCTGTTGCGACTCGATGCAAGGACTACTACGGCCTAAAAGACTTGCTGGAGTGTGGTTTAGATATGCGCTGGGAACATAGTAAAAGTTGCTATACTCGGTACATTACCTATGTATTTATTTTCATAATTCATTTTAGAGTTTTTATACACTCTAGCCCATTGCATAAAGTATCTTGCAAGAAGGTTGTTCATAAGAGAACTTTTGATGTTCGGTGTTATGAATAACATAAGGGCCATGCTTCCATCATGGATGGGATGTATGTTATGAATATTGATAATAATATATTACCTCTGAATTTACTTTCATAATTCATTTTAGAGTTTTTACACACTCTAGCCCATTGCATAATGTTTGTTGCAAAAGGGTTGTTCATAAAAGAACAATTGTTGTTCAGTGTTATGAATAACATAAGGGCCATGCTTCCATCGTGGATGGGATGTATGTTATGAATATTGATGGTAATATTATACATCCATAACACTGACGCTAAATGTCGCAAGACTAAAAGAATACCACACATGTGTGTCACTGCATTTGGTCACATTGGAGAAACCCGCATGGAGAAATTCCATAATGATGGATTTTGAAGTCGTTTGATTATAAATCATCTGACACTTGCAACTTTCCTCCGAAAAGGGAAGTGACTGAAATACCATTCATAGGCCATAAGGAACGAGCAACAAACTTATTGGTGATCATACATTTTGATGTGTAGTCCAATAAATGTTGTTGCTGGCAGTGGATTTATCTATCTTCAGAAATGACTCAAGTGGATATATGGATATTTACTTGATAAGACGTAAGTCTGGATCTTTTGAAATCATTCATAAGGTTTTCAATATGAAGTAGAAATTATTGTAACAAGAAAATTATGTTTCTACAATTTGATTGCGGAAAGGAATATTTGAGTTACAAGTTTAGCGAATGTTTGATGAGTTGTGAAAAAGGTTTCATAACTTACACCTCCCGGAACTCCACTGTGAGTGGTACGTCCGTGAAGATGTATTCAAACCATTTGTGACATGGTAAGATCGAAGATGACATAAATCAATTTGCCATTATCCCCTTTAAAGGTAATGCTTTAGAGACTGCGGCTTTTACACTGAAAAGAGCACCATCAGGTCTGTTGAAATGACGCCATGGTATGGTACGCCCAACCATGCTTTGTCTTTTCTTAACATTTGGAATATGGGGCTTGTGTAAAATATTTACAAACCTATTCTAAATCAGACAAGTACTACTTTGTAGGTTATCCCAAGTAATTGGGAATTCCTCCACCACTATACCGAGGCAAAAAGTTTTGCCACAAGAACGGTATGCTTTTAAAGAGAATGGTTCTTGCAAAAAGGTGAGTGGGAGAACAGTGCAACTCAATGAGATAACAGTATCTTCGTCATCAGATCAAAGGAAAGAAACCTTGGAAGTAATTCCAGAGTTTCCTACTGCGACTGATACGGAAGCCTCTACATGAGATGTATGGACTTCGGTCGAACTTGCAACTGAATCACGTAGGCAAAACTCGTGCAAACCTCTCAGGTGCGCAAGCGAGATATTGTTGTTAGACAACAGTATACCTACGATACACAAGGAAGCGTTGATGGGCCCTGACTCCGGAATTGGCTAAATGCCAATACAATCTGAGATAGTTTCCATAAATGATTCGAGATTAAAATCTTGATACACCTTTCGGAAGACTTAGAGTCTAACGAACATTAATGGAACTATAAACTGATGTGGATAAAATGTTTTATCCATAAAGCTCGACTTGTTGCAATAACAAATTCAAGGAGTTGACTACGATGAGATTGTCTCACCGTAGCGATGCTTAAAGTCAGATCGGGTTAAACTAGCAATTAATACATATTTCAATCTTGAGATATGATACATGGATGCCAAAAGGATTTCCATGTGATGGAAATACAACCTAGGACTTACATGTGATATAGTCCAAGGTATTTTGTAAATCCAGAGGATGCTAGTAAGTATGCAAACTTCAGAGTTCCAGCAATGGACAGAAGAGAGCAAAATGGAGTTGGAATCTTCGTTTTGATGAAATAGTCAAAAGAGTTTGATTTCATCAATGGATAACGAAGATGCTTGTGGTTACAAGAAAGTAAGTGGGAGCATAATAATATTTCTAAAAACTTTGTGTGCTTGACACATTGTTGATTGGAAATAATATAAATTTCTTGACACGAATTAGGACTTCATTGAAAATAGTTTTTTGATGAAGTGCTTGGGCTAAATAGCCTTGATATTAGGCATATTTATCTACAAGATAGAATTGCCTAATAGGGTAAAGCCAAAAATACATATTGACAGGATGCTAAAACAGTTTAGCATAAGAGCGCCAAGGAGTGATTCTTGCCGAAGTCACATGGAAAGAGTTTTGCAAGACTCGGTGTCCTAAAACACTGATGAGCAAAATACATGATGGAGATTCCACACACTTTCGTGTTTGGATTAATCATGTATTCCATGGTATGTAAAACAACCAGATATGTCCAGTACTCCCAAGGAGTTGCGAGTATAGATACCAAAGTGATCAAAGTACTGATCATGGGACAACAGTGAAAAATGTCATTAAGTACTAAAGTAGCACCGATGACATGTTTTCTCGCAAGCAGAGATTATGAAGTGCTCGTTGTAAGTAATTACATCGATACAGTCTTCATCAATGCTCCATGCGATTTTCGATTTAAGTTAAGGGTTTCGTGTAATACACAATATGGTGGCACGGTAGTTGGAAATTGTTCCAAACAGGTTACTGTGGCGAATTCTATAACAAATGGCTAAGTATGTTGACGCTTTGGAAGCGACAAAGAAGATGTTGAATCATATAGTTCATTCATGAACTTAGTATGGTTCCAAGATGGCTTTGGTCAATGGGACACTATTGCAGATAGTTGCTCCATAGCCCAGTCTTAGGAATCAAGGTTTGACCTATGATTCACATATATACAAAGCCAAGTCCACACAAAATATGAATTTTGTGAAAGCATGAAAACGCGAGGATATGCAAAGATACACATGGAGCTGAAGTTGTCAGATCCGTTGGACATCAGGCTATACGACAAGCGAAGCATTTTTACACCGGTATGCCATAGGTGTAAAGTGCATTAGCATTGACTAGATTATTGACTCTAGTGCAAGTGGGAGTCTGTAGGAGATATGCCCTAGAGGCAATAATAAATGTTATTGTTTATCACCATGTTCATAATTATGTTTATGTTCCATGCTATAACTGCTATGGTTCTAGAGTCTACAATAACCACGAGGCTCGAAGGAAGACTCATTGCACGTGTGGAATAATAAACGGTAAAAAGTATTCCTAGTCTGGCCTCTAAGACTAGCTCAAGTGTTGCATGATGGTTCTGTTTTCCTGATCATGGGCATGACTATGCTGGCAACTTTGAGGGCACAATGTTAGGAGAACACTTGTGTTGAATCGACCCGAATTGATGTTATGCTATGAGATACATTCGTCACAAGTTAATGGTTAATAACACAAAGAAAGTTTACGTTTGCATAATTCCTTAGACCATGAGAGTATCGAGTTTCTTCATGCTTGATTCATGAACTTTGGGGTTTGTTAAACGTCATCCGTAACTGGGTGGCTATTACGGCGGCTTACAGGTTCATGGGAAAGTATGTCAAGTAACTTGATAGCTCAAGATTGGGATTTGCTCCTCCGACGATGGAGAGATATCTCTGGGCCCTCTCGGTGTTACGGTATCCATCATCGTCTGGCCAGACATTGTGATTTGATCACAGGGATGCCAGAACACGGGAACGAGAAAAGAGAACAAAAACCGGTAACGAGGTAACTGGCATAGTGGACAAGTTGTTGATCCAGGGGATGCCGATAAATCTCACCTCGGGTATTTGTAACATATCGCGAAGCAACATGAATAGCACACGGCAATTGGAGGTTCACTCGAATATTCATTCGTGTGAGTATAGGGGTCAATATGGGTGTCCACGGCTCCGATGTTGATCATTGATCGGAAAGTGTTCCGGGTCATGTCTATACTTCACCGAACCTATAGGGTCACACGCTTGAGGGTCATCTATCTACTGAATACTAGACAGGGAGTCTGAGAGAAAATCACCGGAAAAGTTTCGGACGCAACGGAAACGTTCCGGAGAGGACACCGGAATAGTTCCGGTAAAACTGAAAAGTTGTTTCAGGGTATACCATTAAGTCAAATTGGTTTCAGCACATACCTGGAAATTCTTGGAGGGTGCCAGAATTGTTCTGGAAACTTCTGGGATTTTTCCGGGACAAAAACCGGAAATGTTCTGGAGCTGCCGGAACCGGGTTGGTTGCTTTTCGCAGATGAAAATCACTAATCCAAAATTGTTTCGGAACACGTCCAAAATCATTTGTGTGGGTACTGGAATTATTCTAAGACCCACAGAAATATTTTTGGATTAAACGGTCGCGGAAAAATGTTTCCGTGAATAGTGAAAGTGCTTTTTGGTTACTTTATGGAGAGCCACCTTTTAGGGCTTTTACCAAAAGGCTTCTAGAAGGATTGGGGACCAAGGAACCCCCATGTGGGGGGGGGGGCTAGGGGTGGCCGGCCATGGTGGAGCTCCTCCATGGAGCTCCACTTGCCTTCCTTTTATGCCCTTGTGAAGGATCCATGTGATGGGTTTTTTGGGTATTTTTTCCTTTGGGATTTCCTATAAATAGAGGTGGAGGGGGTGCTCTCCACACTCATCCCTTGCTCTCATACACATGCCATAGACTTGTCTGGCTTCTCTCTCCCTCCCAGCGAAATAGTTTCGTAGAGCCGAAAGGCTGTCTGGGTTCCGGCAGGAACTAGTTCTGGACGGCGAAGCCCTGCCGGATAGATGACACCGTATGTGTGCAACTCTGTAGAGAGATCGTAGTTTCGGTCTTAGTTCGAGAGTGCCTCCTGAAGGGCTGTCCGAGTGACCGTCCGAGTTTCGAGGGCCCTCCCGGATGTCCGAGGATCCGTCCGGTGGGACTATCCGAGGGACTGTCCAGAGGCCTCCCGAAGGGCTGTCCGAGGATCCGTCCGGTGGGACTATCCGGGAGACTGTCCAGAGGCCTCCCGAAGGGCTGTCCGAGGATCCGTCCGGTGGGACTATCCGAGGGACTGTCTCGAGGAATCCCGAAGGGCTGCCCAGAGATCCGTCCGGTGAGCTGACAAGGGAGTACATCCTCGCGGTTGGGAGGTTGTAAATCCTAGCTGCGGGGATCTCCACCGCCGATCGTCATCGACTCTACTTCCGCTGCGCTACGAGTCGGTAAGATCAAACCTTGTATGCAGTCTCCATAGTGGTCCTGGGCTGGTGCGTAGGTCGGAATTTTTTTGTTTTCTACTGCGTTCCCCTACACGCTGGAGGTGAGCGTGGTGGCGTCGTCCACTCCCGCGTCCATGGTCATCGACCTCAACGCCACACCTGTGGCCCGTGGATCATCCTCCGGGGGGGCAGAGGAAACGCCCGCGGGAGATCCCAGCCGACATGCATCTCGAGGCCCGCAACTTGTTCGATAGAGTGCCGGCCGCCACGGTCGTAAACATCCTCTTCAAAGGTGGTGCGGGTGTCGCTGCCGCTGCCTTCGCAGGCGGTGTGGGCGCAACACCCTTCGATCCCGACGAGACCCAAAGCCAAGACGGCCGAGCCCCCTTCATGGCCGACACCGTTGATCAAGGCCATGGTGGCATGGCCGACCCCTTCATGCAAGACCAAGTCGGCATGGGCAGCACCTTCCTGCTCGACCACGAATTCCCGGAGGACTACGGCCTTGAGGAAGAAGATGAGATGGACATCGACGGGGAGCCGTTGTTCGAAGACGAGCTCTCCGCCCAAGCCGGCGCAAACAAGAAGCACAAAAGCAAGTGGACGAAGGCGTACACGCAGCCGGAGGACAAGCTCCTTTGTGAGTGTTGGAGGGACATTGGACAAGACCCCAAGGTCGGCGCCGAGCAAAAGGCATCAACCTTTTGGCTATGTGTTCATCGCGAATTTCATGAACGCAAGAAGTTCGCGCCATACCAAATGGAGAGCAAGCGCGGGTGGGTGTCCCTCTCGAAGCGATGGAGGGTGATACAACAAGAGCGCAACAAGTTTTGTGCCACCCTTGAGAGCATCGAGGGACGTCCCGTGAGCGGCCTCGACATCAAAGATATGGTATACATGTGTCCCTCTTCTTTTCCGTTGTGCTTGCATGTCCATTTGCCAATATACTTCCATGTCCATTTGCCCATATGCGTGCATGCTATTCATTTGTAGGCATTCCAAGCTTTGGAGGCATTCAAGGCCCAACATGAAGGCAAGTCCTTCAACCTCACCCATTGTTGGATGGTCATCAACGGGGAGGAGAAGTTCAAGGCGCAATATGCCGCCTCCAAGGCGCGTGGAGGGGAGGAAGCCGTCGAGGAGCATGGGGAGGGCGAGAAGCCACAGCCGCGGGGGAAGACCACCTCCAAGAAAGAGGACAAGTGCGATGCGGCGTCGATTGCCTTGCATGCCACTTTGAAAGGCATGATGACCAAGAAGGACACAAGGGAGGAGAAGCGCCGGCAAGACAAGGAAGAGCAAATGAATGCCTTCATGGAGATCCAAAGGAGGAGGCTTGAGCTCGATATGGAGAGGCAAGCGAAGATGCTCGAGATGGAGGCGGAGAAGCAAGCGAAGATGCTCGAGATCAAGGCCACCAATGCCAAGACCAAGGCAAAAGAAATGGCGCTCGCTAGCATGATGACGGGGGTGGAGATCATGAAGGTGGACTTGAGCACTGTGTCCCCGAGGAAGAGGCCTTGGTTCGAGAAGATGCAGGCCGACATGCTCAAGTTTGATGACGAGTGATCTATGGCGGAGAGCGCCATCCTTTTTTTGTATGCCGGCAAGTGTGCTGGCATGACCACGACCGAGATGGCGTGGTTGAACTCCCGCCCCTTTTTTGTGCGCTGGCATGTGTGCCGGCCGCTGGCAAGTGCGCCAGCATGAACTGTGTGGTGGTTTTTTGGAGGCTGGCATGTATGTCGGCCGCTGGCATGGCGCCGGCATGAACTCTGGGCGATGGCATGGACGCTGGCATGATCTATGGCCACAGACCTTTTTAAAATTGTGTGCAGACATGAAATGGGTCTGCGCATTGGGCGCACGGCCGACCAAACACAAAAGGGGGCGGACGACGAGCGGGCGGCCAACCCAAACGGACAAAAAGCAGACAAAGCGCGTGTCCGTTTGGGTCGGCACGTTGGAGTTGCTCTAACTTAAACGAGTAACATGCTACGCAACGGGTAATAATATATGTGTGGTGGAATGCATTCATCTATTCAGATATAGACTCATTTTGGCTGTTTTGTGTTATGTCACGGTAATATGTTATCACAAACATCTCTCTTATTATTAACTACTTGTCACATAAGCAAATTTACTCTAGGTGCGTTATGTTACTAGCTTAGTTACTCACACTATGGCGAGTCTTAGAAGTTTTGCTCTTCAAGTTCATGGGGCTGCTCATCAGTGGCACCGCCAGCAGGAAAACTCTGTGGGTTCATTTGTGAGAGTATGGGGTCAATCTTCTCAAGTTGCAAGGACAAAGACATAGAATTTGAAAAATCAAAGGGGTGTTATGGAAAAGTTGTGGGGTTAGTTGACCCCGCAGCCTACACGTAGCTTCGCCATTGCTGCTCATGATGAGTATAATCCTGGATTTCTTGCTTAACTCTCTGTTTTTTTCAATAAAATCAATTCTCCTTACTTGGTTGGAGGTGATTTTAACATCCTTAGGGCATCTCCAACGTTGGCCCCCAAAATGAACATAGTATTTGTCCGTGGATGCGTCCGGACGCATCCACGGACAGTGATACAGGAGCCGGTTATCCAAACTTGCCATAACGTTCGCCCGCGGTACAAACAAATTTAGACGTAATTCATGCAAACACGACGAAATTCATTCAAACATACATAAGTTCGATATATTTTACATAAACAGATGATATTTCGTTCGTTCAACTAATAAACCCTAAAAAATACCTAAATTAGCTTATAACTGATGGTGACCTTGTACGCACAGCCGGGCTGGCCGGCGGCACCTCCGTCGTCGTCCATGTCGTCGTCGAAGTGGTTCTTCCAGCGACGGAAGAGCATGGGGCGAGGCGTCCTTGCCCAACTGCCGCCTGATACTCACGGAGAAGTCTTTCTCCTTCCTCCTGTGTCGTGCGGAGGACCGCCGCGGCCAATGTCGATCCTGGCCGAGGGGTGATACGTCTCCAACTTATCTATAATTTTTGGTTGTCCCATGCTATTATAATATCAATCTTGGATGTTTTATATGCAATTATATATCATTTTTTGGGACTAACCTATTAACCTAGTGCCCAGTGCCGGTTACTGTTTTTTTTGCCTATTTTTGCCTTTTCAGAAAATCATTATCAAACGGAGTCCAAACGAAGAAAAAACTTTGGATTATTTTTTCTTGGACCAGAAGGGACCCTAGAAGCTTCGAGAGAAGACCAAACGAGTCACAAGGGAGCGACAAGCCCGGAGGGCGTGCCCAGGGGAGTAGGCGTGCCTCCAGGCTTGTGGGCCCCTCGTGGCACATCTTGACCTAATTCCAGTGCTATAAATTTCCAAATATTCCCTTTCCGCCGCCGCAAGCCTCTGTTCTTCCGTGATCCCATCTGGAGGCCTTTTCCGATACTTTGCCGGAGGGGGAATCGATCACGGAGGGCTTCTACATCAACCTTGCTGCCCTTCCGATGATGTGTGAGTAGTTTACCACAGACCTATGGTCCATAGCTAGTAGCTAGATGGCTTCTTCTCTCTCTTTGATCTTCAATACAATGTTCTCCTCGATGTCCTTGGAGTTCTATTCGATGTAATCTTCTTTTGCGGTGTGTTTGTTGGGATCCGATGAATTGTGGGTTTATGATCAGATTATTCATGGGAAATATTTGAGTCTTTTCTGAACTTATTTATGCATGATTGTTATAGCTTTGTATTTCTCTGCGATCTATCCGTTTGGTTTGGCCAACTAGATTGATTTATCTTGCAATGGGAGAGGTGCTTTGTGATGGGTTCAATCTTGCGGTGTTCTATATCCCAGTGACAGAAAGGGACAAGACACGTATTTGTATTGTTTCCATTCAGGATAAAAAGATGGGGTTTAATCATATTGTTTGAGTTTACTTTGTCTACATCATGTCATCTTGCTTAAGGCGTTACTCTGTTTTCATTAACTTAATACCCTAGATGCATGCTGGATAGCGGTCGATGTGTGGAGTAATAGTAGTAGATGCAGGCAGGAGTCAGTCTACTTGTCTCGGACGTGATGCCTATATACATGATCATTGCCATGAATCCGTCATAACTGTGCGTTTTTCTATTAATTGCCCAACAGTAATTTGTTTACCCACCGTATGCTATGCGTTCAAGAGAGAAGCCTCTAGTGAAAACTATGGCCCCGGGTCTACTTTTATCATATATTAAAATCCAAAAATACCTTGCTGCAATTTTATTTCCTTTCTTTTGTTTTGCAATTTACTTTTCTATCTATCACTATCAGAATTAATCCTTGCAAGTAACCGCCAAGGGGATTGACAACCCTCTTGTTTGCGTTGGGTGCAAGTGTTTGCTTTTGTGTGTGTAGGTGCTGCTAACGAGGTTCTGTGTGGTTCTCCTACTGGATTGATAACCTTGGTTCTTAACTGAGGGAAATACTTATCTCTACTATACTTCATCATCCTCTCCTCTTCGGCGAAATCCCAACACAGTTCACAAGAAGCAGGAAGAATTTCTGGTGCCGTTGCCAGGAAGACATAACCAAAACCTATCAAGTACCTTCACATAAACTATCATCTACTTGATCTTATTTCCATTTGCCTTTTTATTTGCATTTGCCTCTCGTTTTCATCTCCCCCACTTCTAAAACAAATTTACAAAAACACAAAAATATTTTTATTTTGTTTGCTAGCTATAATTGTGTGACTCAATGAAAATAAAAATATAGACATATGGATCCACTTAAAGTTTTCTACTTGGATCATCTTCGATCCATTTGTGCTCGTGCTGAAACCCCAACTAGTTTAGTTGAGGGAAAATCATTAGATGAGCATGCTCATTTTGTGCGTCACCGTTTGTCTCAAAAAGGGAGACTCTTATGGAATCAAATAAATTGTTTGCTATGCTATGCTTGGAATATATGTGAAATTCATGATTTTACTTGTTGCTCTGAGAACCCTAAAAAACATCTTCCCTACCTATGTGAGTTTAATGATAATGAAATCTTATCTTCTTATGCCAAGGGTGTTTATAGCTACTATGATATCGAAAAAATTGAAGAATTTGTCGCTTTTAAGGGTGCTCATGAAGTTGCTTCTTTGATTGAAAAGTATGATGCTACTCTCTACAAATCTGAAAATCTTGCCATACTTAAATATTGCGATGAAAACTATGCTTCCAATGCCTATGTTAGTGAATTCATTGGGAGAATGTCTGCTGCTTTGGAAAGAATAATGATATGCATGAATCTATAAATAATTATGATTCTGTTGATCCGCTTGAAATATTCCTTCTTGATGAATTTGATGCTTGCTATGCTTGTGTCCATGATGCCAATATTAATTATGCTTATGGAGATGAACTTGCTATAGTTCCTTATGTTAAAAATGAAATTATTGCTATTGCACCCACACTTGATAGCTCCTTAAATGAAAAGCATGATTGCAATGATGTTATTATAAATTCTATTAATGTCAACTGTGCTAATAATATGCAAAGCTACAAGCTTGGGGATGATAATTTTGTCATGTCCACTACTTATTTCAATGATCATGATTGGGGTGATAATGCTTCTTATGATCTTGAAAATTTATTTAAGCCTCATGATGAATATGTCATTGATAATAATGTTTGCAATAATATTGAAAGTGGGTTTGGAAGAGTGTCAACTTTAGAAAATCCCACTATTTTGGAGAACAATCAATCTTATGAAATTTTTGATAAAAGTGGGTTTGGAGAGGTCATAACTTTAGTTGATGTTAATCCCACTATCTTGGAAGATTATATGATTTGAATGCATAGGGATCATAAAGAGAATGTTTTACATGATAGTTATATTGTTGAGTTTGATTATGATCCTACATTTAATTATTATGAGAGAGGCAAATATGGTTATAGGAATTTTCATGTTACTAAATTACCTCTCGTTATGTTGAGATTGTCAATGTTTTATTCCTTTTCCTTGCATATGCTAGATATTTCTTGTCTTGATAATTTGTTCGCTCATAAAATGCCTATGCATAGGAAGTATGTTAGACTTAAATGTGTTTGTCACATGTTTTATGATGCTCTCTTTGTGTTTCAATTCTTGTCTTTTATGTGAGCATCATTGAAATTCCAAGCCTATCTTAATGGCTATAAAGAAAGAGCTTGTTGGGAGACAACCCAATTGCTTTGTTTTCTGTTTTGTGTGTTTACACAATTATAGCTTCTGTTATGATTGTGATTTTTATCTTTTAATTAGTGTTTGTGCCAAGTAATGCCTTTGGGACGATTTGGATGATAGTATAATTGATGCTGTTTGAAAACAGAAAGTTTTGATTCCCGTGCTGGATTTTTGGTTCTGTACTGGAGCGTGATAAAATTCTGAATTTTTTACACAGTATTGGTATATGAATTTTTACGTTTTCCTAAATTTTCAGAATTTTTGGAGTTACAGAAGTATGGATTTTAAATAGATCTTTACAGACTGTTTTGTTTTAGACAGATTCTATTTTTGTTGCATAGTTTGCTTATTTTGATGAATCTATGGATTGTATCGGGGGGTATAAGCCAAGGGGAAGTTGGAGTACAGTAGCATTATGCCAATATTAAATATGAATAAATTTATAACATTACCTAAAGTTTAAGATTTGTTTGTTATACTAACGGATCTCACGAGGTTTCTGTTGAGTTTTGTGTGCTGAAGTTTTCAAGTTTTGGGTGAGACCATGATGGATGAAGGAATAAGGAGCGGCAAGAGCCTAAGCTTGGGGATGCCCAAGTCACCCCAAGGTAATATTCAAGGAAGACTCAAGCATCTAAGCTTGGGTATGCCCCGGATGGCATCCCCTCTTTCGTCTACAATCTATCGGTATATCACTTGGAGCTATATTTTTATTCATCACATGATATGTGTTTTACTTGGAGCGTCTTGTGTTATAGTTTGCTTGCTTTTGTTTGCTTTTTAGTTTGCCACAATCGTCTTTGCTGAACACACCTTTTTGAGTGGGACACACATTATTCGTGATTTCTTCGAATACTCTATGTGCTTCACTTATATCTTTTGAGCTAGGTAGTTGCTCTAGTGCTTCACTTATATCTTTTAGAGCACGGCAGTGGTTATATTTTAAAGAAATAGTTGCACTCTCATGCTTCACTTATATCTTTTTGAGAGTCTAATAAATAGCAATGGTAATATGCACGGGTTATGAATTTGGTCCTAATATGATAGGTATTCAAGAGGGATATAATAAAAACTTTCATGTAGATCACTGAATATGATAAGTTTGATTCCCTGCAATAGTTTTGCGATATTAAGATGGTAATATGTGGGAGGTACTAGTAGATAATTGTGGTTTAGTAAGAATATTGGTGTTAAGGTTTGTGATTCCCGAAGCATGCACGTATGGTCTGTCGTTATGCTAAGAAGTTGGAGCATGATTTATTATTGATTGTCTACCTTATGAGTGGCGGTCGGGGACGAGCGATGGTCTTTTCCTACCAATCTATCCCCCTAGGGGCATGCGTAGTAGTACTTTGCTTCGAGGGCTAATAAAATTTCTCAATAAGTATGTGAGTTCTTTATAACTAATGTGAGTCCATGGATTATATGCACTCTCACCTTTCCGCAATTTGCTAGCCTCTTCGGTACCGTGCATTGCCCTTTCTCACCTCGAGAGTCGGTGCAAACTTCGCCGGTGCATCCAAACCGCGTGATATGATACGCTCTATCACACATAAGCCTCCTTATATCTTCCTCAAAATAGCCACCATACCTACCTATTATGGCATTTCCATAGCCATTCCGAGATATATTGCCATGCAACTTCCACCGTTCCGTTTGTTATGACACACATCATCATTGTCATATTGCTTTGCATGATCATATAGCCGACATAGTAGTTGTGGGTCAGCCACCATTCATCATTTTCATACATGTTACGCTAGTATCATTGCACATCCTGGTACACTGCCAGAGGCATTCATATAGAGTCATATTTGTTCTAGTATCGAGTTGTAATTTTTGAGTAAAAAAGTAAATAGAAGTGTGATGATCATCATTATTACAGCATTGTCCCAGTGAGGATTAAAAAAAACAGGGCAAAAAGAGCCCAGCAAAAAAAATGAGAGAAAAAGAGAGAAGGGGCAGTGTTACTATCTTTTTCCATACTTGTGCTTCAAAGTAGCACCATGTTTTTCATATAGAGAGTCTCCTATGTTGTCACTTTCATATACTAGTGGGAATTTTTCATTATAGAACTTGGCTTGTATATTCCGATGATGGGCTTCCTCAAATGCCCGAGGTCTTCATGAGCAAGCAAGTTGGATGCACACCCACTTAGTTTTTATTTTGAGCTTTCATACACTTATAGCTCTTAGTGCATTCGTTGCATGGCAATCCCTACTCCTCACATTGACATCAATTGATGGGCATCTCCATAGCCCGTTGATTGGCCACGTCGATGTGAGACTATCTTCTTCTTTTTGACTTCCCCTTATTAATCTCTATCATTATATTCTATTCCACCCATAGTGCTATGTCCATGGCTTGCGCTCATGTATTGCGTGGGGGTTGAAAAAGCAGAAGCGCGTTAAAAAGTATGAACCAAATGCTCGGCTTGTCATCGGGGTAGTGCATGATAAATAGTTTATGTTAAGAAGATGGAGCATGACATGATTATATGATTTTTTAGGGATAACTTTCTTTAGCATTTTTATTTTGAAAGGCATGATTGTTTGTTAGTATGCCTGAGTATTGATGTCTTTATATCAAATTATAGACTATTGCTTTGAATCATTCGGATCTTAATATTCATACCGTAGAAGAGATTACATGATGAAACATGTTAGGTAGCATTCAACATAAAAATTCTGTTTTTATCATTTACCTACTCGAGGATGAGCTGGAATTAAGCTTGGGGATGCTTGATACGTCTCCAACGTATCTATAATTTTTTATTGTTCCATGCTATTATAGTATCAATCTTGGATGTTTTATATGCAATTATATATCATTTTTTGGGACTAACCTATTAACCTAGTGCCCAGTGCTAGTTGCTGTTTTTTGCCTGTTCTTGCCTTTTCAGAAAATCATTATCAAACGGAGTCCAGACGAAGAAAAAACTTTTGACTAATTTTTCTGGACCAGAAGGGATCCTAGAAGCTCCGGGAGAAGACCAGACGAGTCACGTGGGAGCGACAAGCCCGGAGGGCGCGCCTAGGGGGGTAGGCGCGCCCCTCAGGCTTATGGACCCTCGTGGCACATCTTGACCTAATTCCAGTGCTATAAATTTCCAACTATTACCAATATACCAGAGAGACAGACGAGAAAACTTTTCCGCCAACGCAAGCCTTGTTCTTCCGCGATCCCATCTGGAGGCCTTTTCCAGTACTCTGCCGGATGGGGAATCAATCACGGAGGGCTTCTACATCAACCTTGTTGCCCTTCTGATGATGTGTGAGTAGTTTACCACAGACCTATGGGTCCATAGCTAGTAGCTAGATGCCTTCTTCTCTCTCTTTGATATTCAATACAATGTTCTCCTTGATCTCCTTGGAGTTCTATTCGATGTAATCTTCTTTTGCGGTGTGTTTGTTGGGATCCGATGAATTGTGGGTTTATGATCAGATTATTCATGAGAAATATTTGAGTCTTTTCTGAACTTATTTATGCATGATTGCTATAGCTTTGTATTTCTCTCTGATCTATCCGTTTGGTTCGGCCAACTAGATTTTATCTTGCAATGGGAGAGGTGCTTTGTGATGGGTTCAATCTTGCGGTGTTCTATATCCCAGTGATAGAAAGGGACAAGACACGTATTTGTATTGTTTCCATTAAGGATAAAAAGATGGGGTTTAATCATATTGCTTGAGTTTACTTTGTCTACATCATGTCATCTTGCTTAAGGTGTTACTCTGTTTTCATTAACTTAATACCCTAGATGCATGCTGGATAGCGGTCGATGGGTGGAGTAATAGTAGTAGATGCAGGCAGGAGTCGGTCTACTTGTCTCGGACGTGATGCCTATATACATGATCATTGCCATGAATCCGTCATAACTATGCGCTTTTCTATCAATTGCCCAACAGTAATTTGTTTACCGTATGATATGCGTTCAAGAGAGAAGCCTCTACTTTTATCATATATTAAAATCAAAAAATACCTTGTTGTAATTTTATTTCCTTTCTTTTGTTTTGCAATTTACTTTTCTATCTATCACTATCAGAATTAATCCTTGCAAGTAACCGCCAAGGGGATTGACAACCCTCTTGTTTGCGTTGGGTGCAAGTGTTTGCTTTTGTGTGTGTAGGTGTTGCTAACGAGGTTCTGTGTGGTTCTCCTACTGGATTGATAACCTTTGTTCTTAACTGAGGGAAATACTTATCTCTATTATACTACATCATCCTCTCCTCTTCGGGGAAATCCCAACGCAGTTCACAAGCAGCACGGGGCCTTACCCTCGCCCTTATCAGTGGTAGCGGTGGTCTCACTGAGAGATGATACGTCTCCAATGTATCTATAATATTTTATTGTTCCATGCTATTATAGTATCAATCTTGGATGTTTTATGTGCAATTATATATCATTTTTTGGGACTAACCTATTAACCTAGTGCCCAGTGCCAGTTGCTATTTTCTGCTTGTTTTTGGTTTTTCAGGAAATCAGTACCAAACGAAGTCCAAATGCCATGAAACTTTTTGACGGTTTTTTTCTGGATGAAAGAGACCCTGAAAGCTTCGAGAGGATGCCAGAAGCCTCACGAGGAGGCCACAAGGCAATAGGGCGTGGCCCCAGGGGGGCGCCCTGATGCCTTGTGGGCCCCTCGTGGTTCCTTTTGACCTAATTCCACTTCTATAAATTCTCAAATATTCAGAAACCATCAAAGAGCCAGACGAGAAAACCCTACCGCCACCGCAAGCCTTTGTTCTTCCGCGATCCCATCTGGAGGCCTTTTCTGGTACTCTGCCGAAGGGGGAGTCGATCACGGAGGGCTTCTACATCGACCTTGCTGCCCTTCCGATGATGTGTGAGTAGTTTACCATAGACCTACGGGTCCATAGCTAGTAGCTAGATGGCTTCTTCTCTCTCTTTGATCTTCAATACCATGTTCTCCTCGATGTTCTTGGAGTTCTATCTGATGTAATCTTCTTTTGCGGTGTGTTTGTTGGGATCCGATGAATTGTGAGTTTATGATCAGATTATTGATGAGAAATATTTGAGTCTTCTCTAAACTCTTTTATGCATGATTGTTATAGCTTTGTATTTCTCTCCGATCTATCCGTTTGGTTTGTCCAACTAGATTGATTTATCTTGCAATGGGAGAGGTGCTTTGT
Organism: Elymus sibiricus; assembly: GCA_039707655.1. Lineage (NCBI taxonomy): Eukaryota > Viridiplantae > Streptophyta > Magnoliopsida > Poales > Poaceae > Elymus > Elymus sibiricus. Next base: position 147,071,696 of record CM077666.1, read on the forward strand.
GATGGGTTCAATCTTGCGGTGCTCAATCCCAGTGACAGAAAGGGACATGACACATATTTGTATTGTTGCCATTAATGATAAAAAGATGGGGTTTAATCATATTGCTTGAGTTTACTTTGTCTACATCAGGTCATCTTGCTTAAGGCGTTACTCTGTTTTATACTTAATACCCTAGATGCATGCTGGATAGCGGTCGATGGGTGTAGTAATAGTAGTAGATGCAGGCAGGAGTCGGTCTACTTGTCTCAGACGTGATGCCTATATACATTATCATTGCCATGAATCCATCATAATTATTTTCTTTTCTATCAATTGCCCAACGGTAATTTGTTTACCCACCGTATGTTCTGCGCTCGAGGGAGAAGCCTCTAGTGAAAACTATGGCCCCCGGGTCTATCTTTATCATATATTAAAATCCAAAAATACCTTGCTGCAATTTATTTACTTTACTTTTATTTTGCAATTTACTTTTTATCTATCACTATCAGAATTAATCCTTGCAAATAACCGCTAAGGGGATTGACAACCCTCTTATTTGCGTTGGGTGCAAGTGTTTGCTTTTGTGTGTGTAGGTGCCGCTAAAGAGGTTTTGTGTGGTTCTCCTACTGGATTGATAACCTTGGTTCTTAACTGAGGGAAATACTTATCTCTACTGTACTGCATCATCCTCTCCTCTTCGGGGAAATACCAACGCAGTCTACAAGTAGCAGGAAGAATTTCTAGCACCGTTGCCGGGGAGACATCACCAAAATTTATCAAGTACCTTCACATAAACTATCATCCACTTGCATTTATTTTATTTGCCTTTTATTTGCATTTGCCTCTCATTTTCATCTCCCCCACTTCTAAAACAATTTTACAAAAACACAAAAATATTTTCGTTTGCTTGCTTGTTTGCTAGTTTGCTTGGTTCGTCGCGATGTCTCAAGAAAACACAAGATTGTGTGACTTTTCCAACACTAATAATAATGATTTTATTAGTACTCCTATTGCTCCTCCCGCCACTAGTACGGAGTTGTGTGACATTAATGCTGCTTTGCTTAATCTTGTTATGAAAGAACAACTTTCTGGTAGTCCTAATGAAGATGCATCCCATCTAAATACTTTCGTTGAACTTTGTGATATGCAAAAGAAGAAAGATGTGGATAATGATATTGTTAAATTGAACTTATTTCCATTCTCATTATGAGATCGTGCTAAAACTTGGTTTTCATCCTTGCCTAGAAATAGTATTGATTCATGGGATAAGTGTAAGGATGATTTTTATTGCCAAGTATATTCCTCCCGCTAAGATTATTTCTTTAAGAAACCAAATTATGAATTTTAAGCAACTTGAGCATGAACATGTTGCACAATCGTGGGAGAGAATGAAATTAATGATAAGAAATTGCCCAACACATGGTTTAAGTTTATGGATGATCATACAAAAAATTTATGCGGGGCTAAACTTTGTTTCTAGAAATTTGCTAGACTCTATCGCAGGTGGTACTTTTATGGAAATTACATTGGGAGAAGCTACAAAACTTCTTGATAATATTATGTCAAATTATTCTAATGGCATACTGAAAGAACTCCAACTGGTAAGAAGGTAAATTCTGTTGAAGAAATTAATACTTTGAGTGATAAGATGGATGCTCTTATGAAATTGGTTGCTAGTAAAAGTGCTCATATTGATCCTAATGATGTGCCATTGTCTACTTTGATTGAGAAAAATGATGATGCTATTGATGTGAATTTTGTCTCTAGAAATAATTTCAACAACAATGCTTATAGGGGTAATTTCAATCCTAGACCGTTTCCTGGAAATTCCTCTAATAATTATGGTAATTCATATAATAATAATAGGATACCCTCTGATCTTGAAAGTAATATTAAAGAATTTATCAATTTTCAAAAGAATTTTAATGCTATGATGGAAGAAAAATTGAATAGAGTTGATGAATTGTCTAGGAAGATGGATAGAATTGCTCATGATGTGGAATATCTCAAAATTAAAATTTTGCCACCCAAGCATGATATAAATGAGTCTATTAAAGCTATCTATGTCTCCATTAATGAAAGTAAAGAAAGGACCACTAGGTTGAGAGCTAAGCGAGAATTCTTAGAAAAAGCTATTCCACCCGGTTTCTATCGTAGTAATGATGAAGATATTGAAATGATTGGTGTCTCACCTATTGAATCCCTATTTAGTAATATAAAACTTGATGAAAAAGGGACTGAAGATGAGTCAACTTTAGCTAGAAGGCGTCCCAATCATTTGGAGGGTGATGATCTTAATGATAAAAATGACACAAGTGGGTTTGGAGAGGTTAAAACTTTAAATAGTGATGCACCCACTACTTTGGATTACAAGGACTTTAATTATGATAATTGTTCTTTAGTTGAATGTATTTCCTTGTTGCAATCTGATATGTCTCCAACGTATCTATAATTTTTGATTGTTCCATGCTGTTATATTATCAATTTTGGATGTTTTTATAATCATTTACAGCAATTATATATCATTTTCTGAGACTAACCTATTAACCTAGTGCCCAGTGCTAGTTGATGTTTTCTGCCCTGTTTTTGTTTTACAGGAAATCAATACCAAACGAAGTCCAAATGCCACGAAACTTTTTGGAGATTTTTTATTGGACAAGATAAACACTAGAAGCTTCAGGAGAGGGCCAGAAGATGAAGGAGTGAGCCACGAGGCACCAGGGCGCGCCCTAGGGGGGTGGCACGCCCTGGTACCTCGTGGGGCCCACCCAACTCCGTTTAACCTAATTCTTCCACTATAAATTCAGAAAAAATCAGAAACCCTAAGGGGAGTCCACGAAATACTTTTTCCGCCGCCGCAAGTTTCTGTTCCAAAGAGATCCCATCTAGGGTCCTTCTCCGGTAATCTGCCGGAGGGGGAATCGATCACGGAGGGGTTCTACATCAACCTTGCTGCCCTTCCGATGATGCGTGAGTAGTTTACCACAGACCTTCGGGTCCATAGGCAGTAGCTAGATCGCTTCTTCTCTCTTTTTGATCTTCAATACAATGTTCTCCTCGATGTTCTTGGAGTTCTATCCGATGTAATCACTTTTTGCGGTGTGTTTGTTGGGATCCGATGAATTGTGAGTTTATGATCAGATTATCCATGATATTATTTGAGTCTTTGCTGCACTCTTTTATGCATGATTATTATAGCCTCGTATTTCTTCTCCGATCTATTGATTTGGTTTGGCCAACTAGATTGATTTATCTTGCCATGGGAAGAGGTGCTTTGTAGTGGGTTCGATCTTGCGGTGCTCAATCCCAGTGACAGAAAGGGACATGACACGTATGTATCGTTGCTACTAAGGGTAAAAAGATGGGGTTTATTTATACATGAGTTTATCTTGTCTACATCATGTCATCGTTCTTAAGGCATTACTCCGTTCTTATGGACTTAATACACTAGATGCATGCTGGATAGCGGTCGATGTGTGGACTAATAGTAGTAGATGCAGGCAGGAGTCGGTCTACTTATTTTGGACGTGATGCCTGTATACATGATCATTGCCTTGGATATCGTCATGATTATTTGCTTTTCTATCAATTGCCCAACAGTAATTTGTCTACCCACCGTATGCTATTTTCTTGAGAGAAGCCTCTAGTGAAACCTATGGCCCCCGGGTCTATCTAAATCATATTACTAAAACCTTAAAAATATTGCTGCCATTTTCTTTTCTTTATTTTATTTTGTATTTTTCTTGCAATCTATCTATCTATCACATACAATTTAATCTTGCAATTTACCGCCGAGAGATTGACAACCTCTCGTTTGCATTGGGTGCAAGGATTTGTTGTTTGTGTGCAGGTGCTGTTAACGAGGTGTTGCGTGATTCTCCTACTGGTTCGATAACCTTGGTTTCATAACTGAGGGAAATACTTATCTCTACTGTGCTGCATCATCCCTTCCTCTTCGGGGAAATACCAACGCAAGCTACAAGTAGCAGGAAGAATTTCTAGCGCCGTTGCCGGGGAGACATCATCAACATCTATCAAGTACCTTTGCACAAACTCTCATCTCCTTGCATTTACGTTATTTGCCATTTGCCTCTCGTTTTCATCCCCCCCACTTCTAAAAAAGTTTTTACAAAAATGCAAAAATATTTTCCGTTTGCCTTTTTGTTCGTTTGCTATCTTTGCTTGTGTGCCATGTGTCTTCTATTTGCTTGCATCTTCGCTTGCTAAAAATCTATTGATATGGATCCTCATCCTCTTGCTAATCTTTTTAAAAGATCCAATTATGATGAACCAATTGCTAGTGAGTTGAGTGCACAAGATTATCTTTATAAAGTTTTGCTTGAAGTTCGTGAATCTGAAAATTGTGATGAAGTGTTAAAAGAAGAAATTTATAAGGTGATTCACGATAGCTCCTTGAATGAAAAGCATGATTGCAATGATATTATTGTAAATTCTATTAATGTCAATTGTGTTAGTGATATGCAAAACCCAAGCTTGGGGATGATGATTTTGTTATGTCCACTACTTATTGCAATGATCATGATTGGGGTGATAATGCTTCTTATGATTTATTTAAGCCTCATGACGAATATGTTATTGATAATAAAATTTATAATACTATTAAAAGTGGGTTTGGAAGAGCGTCAACTTTAAGTAAAAAGAATCCCACATATTCGGAGGGTGTTCAATCTTATGAAATTTTTGATGAGAGTGGGTTTGGAGAGGTCATAACTTTAGTTAATGCTAATCCCACTATTTTGGAAGATTATAAAAAAATTATGCATGTGGATCATAAAGAGAGTATTGTTTATAATATCTATATTTTTGGATTTGAGTATGATCCTACATGTAATTATTATGAGAGAGGAAAATATGGTTGTAGAAATTTTCATGTTACTAAATTGCCTCTCATTATGTTGAAATCATCAATGTTTTATTCTTCTCCTTTGCATATGCTAGAAATTGCTTGCCTTGATAATTTGTTTGCTTATAAAATGCCTATGCATAGGAAGTATGTTAGACTTAAATGTGTTTTTCACATGCTACATGATGCTCTCTTTGTGTTTCAATTATTATCTTTCATGTGAGCATCATTGAAATCTCAAGCCTATCTTAATGGCTATAAAGAAAGAGCTTGTTGGGAGACAACCCAATGAATAAAATAATTTTTTTCTATTATTGTGTGTTTTCACTGTCATGCTACTGGTATGATTGTGTTTTTGTGTTTTTAATTAGTGTTTCTGCCAAGTAAAGCCTTTAGGATGATTTGGAAGATAATATAATTGATGCTGTTTGAAAACAGAAAGTTTTTCGTCCAGTACTGGAATTTTGGTTTTTCTCTGGAACGCCAGAACCTTCTGAATTTTTTACACAGTATTGGTATATGAATTGCCCACGTTGTCCTAATTGTTCAGAATTTTTGGAGTTACAGAAGTATGACCATAATTCAGATTTCTACAGACTGTTCTGTTTTTGACAGATTCTGTTTTTGATGCACTACTTGCTTGTTTTGATGAATCTATGAATTGTATCGGGGGGTATAAGCCATGGTGAAGTTAGAGTACAGTAGGTTTAATGCAAAAATAAAATATGAATGGGTTTGCAACAGTACTTAAAGTAGTAATTTGTTTTGTTGTACTAACGGATCTCACGAAGGTTTTGTTGAGTTTTGTGTGATTGAAGTTTTCAAGTTTTGGGTGAGATCACGATGGATGAAGGAATAAGGAGTAGTAAAAGCCTAAGCTTGGGGATGCCCGAGGCACCCCAAGGTAATATTCAAGGAAGACTCAAGCGTCTAAGCTTGGGGATGCCCCGGAAGGCATCCCCTCTTTCTTCTACAAACCATCGGTAATTTTACTTGGAGCTATATTTTTATTCGTCACATGATATGAGTTTTGCTTGGAGCGTCTTGTATTATATGAGTCTTTGCTTTGTTTGCTTTTTTAGTTTGTCACAATCATCTTTGCTAAACACACCTATCTTGAGAGAGCCACACGTTTATCATCATTTGTTAGAATACTCTATGTGCTTCACTTAAATTTTTTGAGCTAGGCAGTTGCTCTAGTGCTTCACTTAAATCTTTTTGAGCACGGTGGTGGCTATATTTTGAAGAAATAAACTCTCATGCTTCACTTATATTATTTTGAGAGTTGATTAAAATTTTGAAGAAATAAACTCTCATGCTTCACTTATATTATTTTGAGAGTTGATTAAAATTTTGAAGAAATGAATTCTCATGCTTCACTTATATTATTTTGAGAATTGACAAGATTAAAATTTTGAAGAAATGAATTCTCATGCTTCACTTATATTATTTTGAGAATTGATAAGATTGAAATTTTGAAGAAATATTTGCACTCTCATGCTTCACTTAAATCTTTTTGAGAGTTGATGATAGTAACGGTAATTTGCACAAGATATGAAGTTGGTCCCAAAGTGATGAATATTCAAGAGGGATATAAATAAAAACTTTCATATAGATCATTGGATATGATGAGTGTGATTCCTTGCAATAGTTTTGTGATATGGAAATGATAATATGTGAGTCATGTTAGTGAGTAATTGTGATTTAGTAAGAATATTAGTGTTAAGGTTTGTGATTCCCTATGCATGTACGTTAAGTCAATAGTTATGCAATGAAATTATATCCTACTTATGGTGCATTATTCAGTGTTAGTTGTGTTCAATGCATGTTTATGACCGTTTTCGTTTTTTGGTTGGTTGCTTCTCAATCTTTTGCTAGCCTTCATTTGTACTAAGCGGAAATACTGCTTGTGCATCCAAACTCCTTAAACCCAAGTTGTGCCAAATGAGTCCACTATATCTACCTATATGCGGTATTTCAATGCCGTTCCAAGTAAATTTGCGTGTGCCAACTCTAATTTTCAAAATAATTTTCCGTTTTGTGTGCCCGTACCGCTCATGAAGCGGCAGGGGGCGGCTTTTATTTTCCATGCTAGGTGTGTTATTCTCACGATGAGTGTTTATTCACTTGTCATTGCACGAGAGAATGGTTGGTAATAGGGATGCCCAGTCCCACATAAAATCAAATTAATAACAACAAAATTCCTTGGAAAGTGTTGGCATGGAGGGCACCCGTGGATACGGCTAGCCATGGATTGTGAAAGAATGGTGGAAAGGAAATAAACTTTACTTTCTGTTTGGGAACCACCTATGATGTGTCTAGCATGGAAAATATTGGGAATTCTCAGGCGTTTTCGTTGATGGGAAAAGCATGCCTCTCAAAATATTTTTATCTCTTTAATTTCAGCTTTGAGCTCTGGCACATTTGACAAATCTCTGCTTCCCTCTGCGAAGGGCCTATCTATTTACTTTTATGCAATTTTTATTTTTTTGAGTCTCCATCTTCTCTTACAAAAGCACCAACTAGAGAGCACTATTGTCGTACTTGTGCATTGTGGGTAGCTAATATTTGAGTGTATTTCATGAATGGATCAATGATTGAGCATAATGCGCTAGGGATAACTTTCTTTAGCATTGATATTTTGAAAGACATGGTTGCTTGTTAGCATGCTTGAGTATTTATATGTTCATGTCAAATTATAGACTATTGCTTTGAATCATTCAAGTCCAATGTCCATGTTACAAAAGAAAAGAATATGTGATGAATATGTTAGGCAACATTCCACATCAAAAATTCTGTTTTTATCATTTACCTACTCGAGGACGAGCAGGAATTAAGCTTGGGGATGCTGATACGTCTCCAACGTATCAATAATTTTTTATTGTTCCATGCTGTTATATTATCAATCTTGGATGTTTTTATAACCATTTACAGCAATTATATATCATTTTTGGAGACTAACCTATTAACCCAGTGCCCAGTGCCAGTTGCTGTTTTCTGCCCTGTTTTTGTTTTACAGGAAATCAATACCAAACGAAGTCCAAATGCCACGAAACTTTTTGGAGATTTTTTATTGGACAAGATAAACACTAGAAGCTTCAGGAGAGTGCCAGAAGATGAAGGAGTGGGCCACAAGGCACCAGGGCGCGCCCCAGGGGGGTGGCGCGCCCTGGTACCTTGTGGGGCCCACCCAGCTCCGTTTGACCTAATTCTTCCACTATAAATTCAGAAAAAATCAGAAACCCTCAGGGGAGTCCACGAAATACTTTTTCTGCCGCCGCAAGTTTCTGTTCCAGAGAGATCCCATCTGGGGTCCTTCTCCGGTAATCTGCCGGAGGGGGAATCGATCACTGAGGGGTTCTACATCAACCTTGCTGCCCTTCCGATGATGCGTGAGTAGTTTACCACAGACCTTCGGGTCCATAGGCAGTAGCTAGATGGCTTCTTCTCTCTTTTTATCTTCAATACAATGTTCTCCTCGATGTTCTTGGAGTTCTATCCGATGTAATCACTTTTTGCGGTGTGTTTGTTGGGATCCGATGAATTGTGAGTTTATGATCAGATTATCCATGAAATTATTTGAGTCTTTGCTGCACTCTTTTATGCATGATTATTATAGCCTCGTATTTCTCCGATCTATTGATTTGGTTTGGCCAACTAGATTGATTTATCTTTCCATGGGAAGAGGTGCTTTGTAGTGGGTTCGATCTTGTGGTGCTCAATCCCAGTGACAGAAAGGGACATGACACGTATGTATCATTGCTACTAAGGGTAAAAAGATGGGGTTTATTCATACGTGACTTTATCTTGTCTACATCATGTCATCGTTCTTAAGGCATTACTCCGTTCTTATGGACTTAATACACTAGATGCATGCTGGATAGCGGTCGATGTGTGGAGTAATAGTAGTAGATGCAGGCAGGAGTCGGTCTACTTATTTTGGACGTGATGCCTATATACATGATCATTGCCTTGGATATCGTTATGATTATTTGCTTTTCTATCAATTGCCCAACAGTAATTTGTCTGCCCACCGTATGCTATTTTCTTGAGAGAAGCCTCTAGTGAAACCTATGGCCCCCGGGTCTATCTAAATCATATTACTAAAACCCTAAAAATATTGCTGCCATTTCTTTTATTTATTTTATTTTGTATTTTTCTTTCAATCTATCTATCCATCACATACAATTTAATCTTGCAATTTACCGTCGAGAGATTGACAACCTCTCGTTTGCGTTGGGTGCAAGGATTTGTTGTTTGTGTGCAGGTGCTGTTAACGAGGTGTTGCGTGATTCTCCTACTGGTTCGATAACCTTGGTTTCATAACTGAGGGAAATATTTATCTCTACTATGCTGCATCATCCCTTCCTCTTCGGGGAAATACCAACGCAAGCTACAAGTAGCACAATCCATGATTAATTCACCTAATGCATATGAACAAAATAAAGCTTTTACTAAACATATTGTAGAAGCTATGATAAAAGCTCATGAAGAAAAACTTGAGTTGGAAGTTTCAATTCCTAGAAAATTACATGATGAATGGGAACCCACTATTAAGGTTAAAATTAAAGATTATGAATGCAATGCTTTATGTGATCTAGGTGCTAGCGTCTCTACTATACCAAAATCTTTGTGTGATGTGCTAGGTCTCACCGATATGGATCCTTGTTCCCTTAATTTGCATCTAGCGGATTCCACTATTAAAAAACCATTGGGTAGAATAAATGATGTGCTTATTCTTGCTAATAGAAACTATGTCCCGTGGATTTTATTGTGCTTGATATTGAATGCAATCCGTCTTGTCCTATAATACTTTGTAGGCCTTTCCTACGAACCATAGGTGCTATTATTGATATGAAAGAAGGTAATATAAGATTTCAATTTCCATTTAAGAAAGGGATGGAACACTTCCCTATAAAGAGAATTAAACCACCATATGAATCTATTATGAGGGCCACCTATGGAATTAATTTGAAGGATGACAACACTTGAAACTATGCATTATGCCTAGCTAGGGCCATGAAACAATAGCGCTTGTTGGGAGGCAACCCAATGAATAAAATAATTTTTTGTTTTACTTTCTGTTTATGTGTGTTTACACAATTGTAGCCTCTGTTGTGATTGTGTTTTTATCTTTTAATTAGTGTTTGTGCAAAGTAATGCCTTTGGGATGACTTGGAAGATAGTATAATTGATGCTGTTTGAAAACAGAAACTTTTGCGTCCAGTGCTGGAATTTTGATTTTTTGCTGGAGCATCAGAGCTTTGTGAATTTTGTACAAAATATTGATATATGAATTGCCCACGTTGTCCTAACTTTTCAGAACTTTGGGAGTTACATAAGTATGACTTTAATTCAGATCTTTACAGACTGTTCTGCTTTAGATAGATTCTGTTTTTGTTGCATAGTTTGCTTATTTTGATGAATCTATGGATCGTATCGAGGGGTATGAGTCATGGAAAAGTTGGAGTACAGTAGCATTATGCTAATATTAAATATGAATCAATTTATAATTGTACCTAAAGTTTAAGATTTGTTTGTTATACTAACGGATCTCACGAGGTTTCTGTTGAGTTTTGTGTGCTGAAGTTTTCAAGTTTTTGGTGAGACTACGATGGATAAAGGAACAAGGAGCAGCAAGAGCCTAAGCTTGGGGATGCCCAAGGCACCCCAAGGTAATAATTAAGGAATACTCAAGCGTCTAAGCTTGGGGATGCCCCGGATGGCATCCCCTCTTTCGTCTACAGTCTATCGGTAACTCACTTGGAGCTATATTTTTATTCATCACATGATATGTGTTTTACTTGGAGCGTCTTGTGCTACAGTTTGTTTGCTTTTGTTTGCTTTTTAGTTTGCCATAATCATCTTTGCTGAACACACCTTTTTGAGAGGGACACACATTATTCGTGATTTGTTAGAATACTCTATGTGCTTCACTTATATCTTTTGAGCTATGCTTCACTTATATCTTTTAGAGCACGGCGGTGGTTATATTTTAAAGAAATAATTGTACTCTCATGCTTCACTTATATCTTTTTGAGAGTCTAATAAATAGTAATGGTAATATGCATGGGTTATAAAATTGGTCCTAATATGATAGGTATTCAAGAGGGATATAATAAAAACTTTCATGTAGATCACTGAATATGATAAGTTTGATTCCTTGCAATAGTTTTGTGATATTAAGATGGTAATATGGGGGAGCTACTAGTAGACAATTGTGGTTTAGTAAGAATATTGGTGTTAAGTTTTGTGATTCCCGAAGCATGCACGTATGATCTGTCGTTATGCTAAGAAGTTGGAGCATGATTTATTATTGATTGTCTACCTTATGAGTGGCGGTCGGGGGCGAGCGATGGTCTTTTCCTACCAATCTATCCCCCTAGGGGCATGCGTAGTAGTACTTTGCTTTGAGGGCTAATAAACTTTTGCAATAAGTATGTGAGTTCTTTATGACTAATGTGAGTCCATGGATTATACGCACTCTCACCTTTGCGCAATTTGCTAGCCTCTTCGGTATCATGCATTGCCCTTTCTCACATCGAGAGTTGGTGCAAACTTCGACGGTACATCCAAACCCCGTGATATGATACGCTCTATCACACATAAGCCTCCTTATATCTTCCTCAAAATAGCCACCATACCTACCTATCATGGCATTTCCATAGCCATTCCGAGATATATTGCCATGCAACTTCCACCGTTCTTTTTTATGACACACATCATCATTAACATATTGCTTTGCATGATCATATAGCTGACATAGTATTTCTGGCTCAGCCACCGTTCATCATTTTTTATACATGTTACGCTAGTATCATTGCACATCCTGGTACACTCCCAGAGGCATTCATATAAAGTCATATTTGTTCTAGTTTCGAGTTGTAATTTTTGAGTTGTAAGTAAATAGAAGTATGATGATCATCATTATTAGAGCATTGTCCCAGTGAGGAAAATAAAAAAAATAAAAAAAGAGAGGCCAAAAAGAGCCCACGAAAAAAGAAGAAAAATAAGAAATAAAAAAAAAGAAAAAATAATAATAAAATGAGAGAAAAAGAGAGAATGGGCAGTGTTACTATCATTTTCCATACTTGTGCTTCAAAGTAGCACCATGTTTTTCATATAGAGTCTCCTATTTTGTCACTTTCATATACCAGTGGGAATTTTTCATTATAGAACTGGGCTTGTATATTCCGATGATGGGCTTCCTCAAATGACCGAGGTCTTCATAAGCAAGCAAGTTGGATGCACACCCACTTAGTTTTCATGTTGAGCTTTCATACACTTATAGCTACTCCTTGCATTGACATCAATTGATGGGCATCTCCATAGCCCATTGATTAGCCGCGTCGATGTGAGACTATCTTCTTTCTTTTGACTTCTCCTTATTAATCTCTACCACCACATTCTATTCCACCCATAGTGCTATATCCATGGCTTGCGCTCATGTATTGCGTGGGGGTTGAAAAAGCTGAAGCACGTTAAAAAGTATGAACCAATTGCTCGGCTTGTCATCAGGGTAGTGCATGATAAATACTTTGTGTTAAGAAGATGGAGCATGACATGATTATATGATTTTGTAGCGATAACTTTCTTTAGCATTTTTATTTTGAAAGGCAAGATTGTTTGTTAGTATGCCTGAGTATTGATGTCTTTATATCAAATTATAGACTATTGCTTTGAATCATTCGGATCTTAATATTCATACCGTAAAGAGATTACATGATGAAACATGTTAGGTAGCATTCCACATCAAAAATTCTGTTTTTATCATTTACCTACTCGAGGACGAGCAGGAATTAAGCTTGGGGATGCTTGATACGTCTCCAACGTATCTATAATTTTTGATTGTTCCGTGTTATTATAGTATCAATCTTGGATGTTTTATGTGCAATTATATGCAATTATATATCATTTTTTGGGACTAACCTATTAACCTAGTGCCCAGTGCCAGTTGTTGTTTTCTGCTTGTTTTTGGTTTTTTAGGAAATCAGTACCAAACGAAGTCCAAATGCCACGAAACTTTTTGACAATTTTTTTTTCTGGACAAAAGTGACTCTGGAACTTCGGGAGGATGCCAGAAGCCTCACGAGGAGGCCACAAGGCAACAGGGCGCGACCCCAGGGGGCGTGCCCTAATGCCTTGTGGGCCCCTCATGGCTCCTTTTGACCTAATTCCACTTCTATAAATTCTCAAATATTCGGAAACCATCAGAGAGCCAGACGAGAAAACCCTACCGCCGCCGCAAGCCTCTGTTCTTTCGCGATCCCATCTGGAGGCCTTTTCTGGTACTCTGCTGGAGAGGGAATCGATCATGGAGGGCTTCTATATCAACCTTGCTGCCCTTCTGATGATGTGTGAGTAGTTTACCACAGACCTACGGGTCCATAGCTAGTAGCTAGATGGCTTCTTCTCTCTCTTTGATCTTCAATACCATGTTCTCCTCGATGTTCTTGGAGTTCTATCTGATGTAATCTTCTTTTGCGGTGTGTTTGTTGGGATCCGATGAATTGTGAGTTTATGATCAAATTATTCATGAGAAACATTTGAGTCTTCTCTGAACTCTTTTATGCATGATTGTTATAGCTTTGTATTTCTCTCCTATCTATCCGTTTGGTTTGGCCAACTAGATTGATGTATCTTGCAATGGTAGAGGTGCTTTGTGATGGGTTCAATCTTGAGACGTATTTGTATTGTTATAGCTTTGTATTTCTCTCTGATCTATCCGTTTGGTTTGGCCAACTAGATTGATTTATCTTGCAATGGGAGAGGTGCTTTGTGATGGGTTCAATCTTGACACATATTTGTATTGTTGCCATTGATTTATCTCAGTGACAGAAAGGGACATGACACGTATTTGTATTGTTGCCATTAAGGATAAAAAGATGGGGTTTAATCATATTGCTTGAGTTTACTTTGTCTACATCATGTCATCTTGCTTAAGGCGTTACTCTGTTTTATACTTAATACCCTAGATGCATGCTGGATAGCGGTCGATGGGTGGAGTAATAGTAGTAGATGCAGGCAGGAGTCGGTCTACTTGTCTCGGACGTGATGCCTATATACATGATCATTGCCATGAATCCGTCATAATTATTTGCTTTTCTATCAATTGCCCAACAGTAATTTGTTTACCCACCGTATGTTCTGCGCTCGAGAGAGAAGCCTCTAGTGAAAACTATGGCCCCCGGGTCTATCTTTATCATATATTAAAATCCAAAAATACCTTACTGCAATTTATTTACTTTTATTTTATTTTGCAATTTACTTTTTATCTATCACTATCAGAATTAATCCTTGCAAATAACCGCTAAGGGGATTGACAACCCTCTTATTTGCGTTGGGTGCAAGTGTTTGCTTTTGTGTGTGTAGGTGCTGCTAAAGAGGTTTTGTGTGGTTCTCCTACTGGATTGATAACCTTGGTTCTTAACTGAGGGAAATACTTATCTCTACTATACTGCATCATCCTCTCCTCTTCGGGGAAATACCAACGCAGTCTACAAGTAGCAAGCGACCACTCCATGCCGATCTTGACGAGCACCCCATCGAGGGGGTGTAGTCGCCGCGTGGACGTCTCATGGTGGTCAGCCACCGGTCGCGAGCCCAGGCTTCAGCGCCTCATCGGACTTCACAAACATAGAGTGGTGCGCCACTTTGTCATCCTGGATGCCCTCTTCTCGCCTGCCACGCTGCCATACCGACGAGGAGTCACGATCGCCGAGGCAGTGGAGGAGGCGTCTGCGCGCCTTCACGATCGCTCGCGGCACCTCCTCTTTCACCGCCTTGTTGTGCCACAAAGCCCCGGCAGTGATGTTGGCTGGTCGATGCGGGTGTACTGGCTGTGCGGTGGCGATGCCGACTCCTCCTTCACGCGGCGTCTGATTTGGACGCGGTTGGGCGTGGGAGGGGGTGACGGCTCCGCGTTCATATGGCGGGGAGGCGGCAGCGTCGACTACGCCTTGACACGATGGCGAGGCAGAGACGAAGGCTCCACCTTGACGCGGGCTTGCTGCTGTGATGGAGGCATTGGACCGTGTTATCGGAGTGACAACTAGATCATTAGCTCCATCTACGCGTGGTAATCATCGTCGATGACCGCCGCCTCCACGAGGAGGCGAGGCTGCGATGGCCGCTCCTGCCCCTCCTCATGGCTGGAGGAGATGATCATCTCCTCCTTTTCGGAGGAGGCAGCCACCGTGGAGGTCAAAAGCCCCAAAAAGCGACGGCGACAGCGCCAAGATGCGGATCTGGAAGAGATCCGAACCCGCCATTTGCTAGCGCGGAGAACCATGACTTCGGCAGAATGCAGTGTGGTATAGATGGTGTGGTGTAGATAGAGCCAGAGTGAAGAGGATCAAAGAGGTTGTGAGCGGAGAGGAGTGGTGCAGTGTGGTGTAGACGGTGTCTGAGCCGTGCTTAAATCGTCCCAGCCAATCTTCTGGACTGACTAGGAGATTTATTATAAGGAATATCACCCTCATCACACTTATAAAGAGAATTTACCTCTACTACCCGTGTCAGGATATCATGTATTTCTTCAATAGGTGGTAGATTTCTAACATCTTCAGATTTAATACCTTTCTCTTTCATAGATTTCTTGGCTTCTTACATATCTTCTGGATTGAGGAATAGAATACCTCTTTTCTTCGGAGTTGGCTTGGGTGGTGGTTCAGGAAGTGTCCAATCATCGGCATTTCTCAATAAGTTATTCAGTAATTCCTGAGCCTGTTCAACAGTTCTTTCCCTGAAAACACAACCATCATAGCTATCTAGGTAGTCCCTAGAAACACCAGTTAGTCCATTATAAAAAATATCTAGTATTTCATTCTTCTTAAGAGGATGATCAGGCAAAGCATTTAATAATTGGAGAAGCCTCCCCCAAGCTGGAGGGAGATGCTCTTCCTCAAGTTGCACAAAGTTATATATTTCCTGCAAGGCAGCTTGTTTCTTATGAGCAGGAAAATATTTTTCAGTGAAGTAGTAAATCATATCCTAGGGACTACGCACACAACCAGGAGCAAGAGTATTAAACCAATCTTTAGCATCACCCTTTAATGAGAAAGGAAACAATTTAAGAATATAGTAATAGCAAATCTTTTCCTCTTGAGCAAATAGGGTGGCGATTTCATTCAGTTTAGTAAGATGTGCCAAAACAATTTTAAATTCATAACCATGAAAAGGATCGGATTCTACCAAAGTAATAAGTTCAGGATCAACAAAGAATTCATAGTCCTTATCAGTAACAAAGATAGGAGAGGTTGCAAACTTAGGATCATATTTCATCATTTCATTCATAGCCTTTTCCTTTAGCCTATTCATTAAATTTTTAAGATCCTCCCTATCTTTACAAGCAAGAAAATCCTTAGCATCTCCCCATCCATAACGTAACCATCAGGTATATCAAGCATCTTAGTTGTAGTAGGAGTGCTAGGTGTAGCAGGTGAATCATCATTTTCAAGTTCTTTAGCTTTAGCAATTTGAGCATCAAGAAATTCACCTAATGACACAGATTCATTAAGCAAAGTAGTAGCATCATCAGGAATATCATCAATAGTAGAAGCAGTGTCTATTACTTGCGACATATCAGATTGAATAGCAGGTGGCACTACAAAAAAAAGACACATCCATGACATTATGGCCCGAACGAAAACTTTTTCTGTCCTGGTTGTGACACTTCTATGACAATAATTATGACAAAAACACGTGTCATCATAGATGTGGTGGGCTCCTACTTCTATGACAAAAAATTATGACAGAAAATGGGCTTTTCGTCCTGGGCGGGCCGGAGACGCACCCGCATGACATTCTTTGGGCCGTTCATGACATAAAGAATCGTGGTAGAAGTGAGGCCGAGGAAATTTTCGGGGCATTCCTGGTTACGGTGGGTGGTCGGGTCCGAGCGATGCAGTGTGGTTTACGCGTTTCTCTCGTACGCGTGCATGTGTGCGAGGCCTTCGCTAACTGAACCTGAGCGAGGCATTCGCTTACTGAACCCGAGCGATCGCACTAGCTACCTACTGAAGCCGATCGATCCCTTTGCTGCTAACTGAACCCGAGCGATTCCTTCGCTGCTAACTAAACCCGAGCGATTCGTTCGCTGCTAACTAAAGCCGGTCGAGCCCCCGTACGTGCGAGACGTAGCCAGTTGGGTTGCCTCTCGATGAACAGTGCCCGTTGCTGCTGTGCGCGTGATACGTAGAACGAGTCGAGACGCATCGATCGAGCCCCTTGCGTGAGACGTGATGAGTTGACCTAGCCGGTTGGCTGGCTGTGGATGAACAGTTCCCGTTGCTGCGGCCCGCTCGTACACCCCACCCCAGCAGGTGGGTTGGCTATGGATGAACAGTACCCTGGTCGTGTGAAGGTGGTTGGCGCTGGATGAACAGGACCCCGAGGAGGCCGCCACACCCCAGCCGGTTGGGGGTGGATGAACAGGACCCCGTGGAGGTTGGATGAACAGTAACCGGTGGAGGCTGGAGGAAGTCGACGATGGATGAACAGTAGCTGGTGGAGGCTGGAGGAGGTCGACCGTGGATGAACAGTAGCCCCGTGGAGTCCCATTTTGCGCTACGCCACACCCCTCCCGATGAACAGGACCCCTGTTACGACCGTAGGCAGTTGGGGAAAAATCCATTTCCTCCGTTTTGCGGTACGCCAGAGCCCTCCCGATCAACAGGACCCCGTTTCGACCGTAGGCGCTCGAACAGAAGTTTGTTTCCTCCGTTTTGCGGTACGCCAGACCCCCAGCCGATGAACAGGACCCCGTTTCGACCGTAAGTGGTCGAACAGAAGGCCGTTTCCTCCGTTTTGCGGTACGCCAGACTCCGAGTCGATGAACAGGACCCCGTTTCGGCTGTTCCGTCCAAGCCGGTTGGCTCCCGATGAACAGGACGCGTTCCGACCCAGTCGCTTGGCTACCGATGAATAGGAGGCCGTTGCTGCCGTCCATTGCCTCTCTCCATGTACACGAGCCCTGGTCATACGTATGCGCGAGTATGCGTTCGAGACCCCGCCCATATATGTATGTACGTGGACGTATTTTTTGCTGTGTGGCTGTACTTACGTGTACACGATTTAGACGGGGCTGCCTGAACTACCACATCGGGGGCTCTACTACGACACGTGGCGCTCCTTACACGCCCACGGTTCATCATTGCAGAGAGACCGATCGACCAGTATGTACGTACACGTTCGCGACCAGACAGACAACGGTATGTACGATTCGACCGGGTGGGTCCCAGCTGTCAGGGAGGATAAGGAGGCACTTCCTTGCGTGCGAAGACATAGCAGGTGGGTCCCAGCTGTAAGGGGGAATCATTTTTTTGCGCGTAATAAGGAGGCACTTCCTTGCGTGCGAAGATCTAGCTGGTGGGTCCAGCTGTCAGCCTCACCGTTTACAGTTCTCTTTCGATGGCTGCCGTTCATTGACCACGTTGACTACGCCGCGCCGAGAGCACCAAGGCGGTGGATGACGGCGAGGCCTAGGAAGGGAACGATGCGGAGCCGGGGAAGACACGGCAGTGGATGCCCACATGGAGGGGACTACAAGGGTTGACTGGTTCGGCTGCGGTGTGAGGCTTCCATCGCCGGAGAATAACAGGGGATCTGGGTGAGTAGAGGGAAGGCCTGGCCAGCGGTGGAAGTAGGGTGGGGCGGTGAGGCCTGCGCGGCAGCACAGCCGACCACGGGAGGCAGGAGCAGGCGGTCTCGCCGGCGCTGGTTTGGGCGGCTGGAGCAAGAAGATCAGAGATTGAAGAAGCAGCACGGCCGTTGGATTAACATCCAACGGTCACCACTGCTACAATCGTTTGTTGACTAATTTGACAAAGCCCTGCGTACGCGTCAACTTAGTAGGCCCACAAGTCAGCCTCCAAATCCGGTGGGTCCCAGTTGTCATTGGGAGGAATCTTTTTTTCGCGTAATAAGGAGGCACTTTCTTCCGTGCGAAGATATAGCTGGTGGGTCCCAGCTGTCAGGGGGAGGAATCATTTATTTTTCGTGTAATAAGGAGGTACTTCCTTGCGTGCGAAGATGTAGCTGGTGGGTCCCGAATGTCAGGGGGACGAGCCATTTTTTTGCGTGTAATAAGGAGGCACTTCCTTGCGTGCGAAGATGTAGCTGGTGGGTCCAAGCTGTCAGGGGGAGGAATCATTTTTCTTGCGTGTGATAAGGAGGCACTGTGTAGTGTGCGAGCATGGACCTCATGGGTCCCAGCTGTCCGCCTCTCCACGTACAGTCCTCTTCCGATGGCTGTCGTTCGTTGACCGCGTTGATGATGCCATGCCGAGAGCACCAAGGCGGTGGACGACTGCTAGGCTAAGGGTGGGAACGACTCGGAGCCGGGAAAGACTCGGCAGTGGATGCCCACGGGGAGGGGAGTATGAGGGTTGACTGGTTCGGCTGCGGTATGAGGCTGCCATCGCCGGAGAATAATAGAAGGTGTGGGTGAGTACAGGTATGACCTGGCCACCGGTGGGAGTAGGGTGGGGCGGCCAGGCCTGGGCGACAGCACAGACGGCCACGGGAGGCAGAAGCAGGCGCTCCCGCCGGCGATGGTTTTGGGCTTTTGGCCGCTGGAGCAACAAGATCAGAGATTGAAGAAGCAGGATGGCCGTCGAATGTCAATCCAATGGCTACAGTTGTCAGAATAGTTTGTTGACTTTTCTTTTTGACCATTAAATCATTTTCTTGACTAAATGGACAACGCCTCGCGCATGCTTCGTCCTCGCGGGCCAACATTTTTTTTGAGAACTCCTCGGCGTGGGCCAACAAAGTCAGCTTCGAAAGCTCTTGCGGACATGCAGCCCATTTATTTAGTTTTTACAGCCCATTTGATTTTGTTATCCAATACATCGATTTCCTGGGCTGGGTGAAAAAAATAATAGCCTATTTACTATTTCTGAGAATTTACAGCCCATTTGATTATTTGTTCGAATACACCTATTTACTGGGATGGGTGAAAAAATAATATTGCGGACATGCAGCCCATTTATTATATCTATTAGTTTACAACCCATTTGCTTTTAGTAGAAATAGACCCATTTTCTGGGATGGGTGAAAAAACATGTTGGTCTGGACAGAGCATTTCCTATAAAAAATTAATTATGAGCTAGGAATTTTATTGAAAAACTTTAAGTTGGGCTTGGCATTCTTGTATAAAAATAGAACTGGGTTGTGCATTTTTTTTATAAAAAAACATAGGCTGGGCTGCGCTTATTTTAGTTCAAAAGAAAACCTAGGCTGGCACGCGTCTTTCGGCCCAGTTGCATTGCTGATGTTCAACGAACAAGGCCTGTGTAGTACAGTACAACTTTACGTACATACTCCCACATTCAACGACGCCTGAAATGGCCCAAACAAGGCTTGTGTACATTTTTTAAAGTCACTGAACTCAAATTTTAAGTTGAGAAAAAATGTAGAGTCGAGTGAAACCTAATTAAAAGCTGTCACAAGCGAAGAAATAATGCAGCGGGGTCCACTTGTTAGAGGGAGAGAGAGAGAAACTGATTGGTCGATGCTCGTGCATACATCTTTCACCCATATGCATTGCTATATAGTTGACACAATCATATACAACATCAGAGCACATTGAGCTTGCATACAAAAATTTCACGCGGGCGGCACAATAGGGGTGGAAGCAGTGGATCGCTATGGGTAGTGCTATCTTGAAACCAATAAACTCGTACATCACCGTTCATCGTCTTGATCAATGACGTGGAAATATCTTAAATGCTGTGCATAGAAAACAGACAGACAAACATAATAAGTTCTGCTAGCACATTAAGTTGACGCACACCCATTCCGAAAAAAAAATCAGGTACAAAAATAGAACAGGTCATAATCAAATGTATCACATCAGAGCTAGACACCTATAGCTCGGATATAAGTAGTATCTGAGAAGATTTACCTCAAATTAGAGCACATCCAGGCAGCCAGCTCGACCTCTTCTCCCAAAGAAGCAGTGGCCTCCGCCGCGCGATGGAGTTGGCCCTGTGCCATCCATCGTTCCAAGCAACACGGGGAAAGTCTGATGTTGACTCCTGTAATGGACGTCGTCGACGGACCCCGCCACCAGAAGTGGCGGCAGGACTTCGATTGATGGATTGACCACTTCTTCGACATGCACGAAGACTCGATACAGGCACATACCTAACGTGGTCCGCGGCGGCCTTGGTGGTGACGAATAGTACAACCCCGGTTCCTGCACCGGTATCTCAACACCAATCACCTTCGGTATGGTGGATGGCTTCTTCATCCATGCCATAACCGTCAGAGCCCAACTGTCTGGAGGAACAAACATACTTAAGAGCTCACCTCCTAGGTCGTTGATAAGCTCATTCATGGACTCGCTGTTCCAAGCCCGTCGAGGCATGCCGTGGAAGGTAAGCTTTGTTAAAAACTCAAGCTCAGAGGGCACCGAGCCCCATCCTGGGTGCCACCGATCGAAGCTCACCAGCGCGCCATCGCAGAACAAACGTCGGGAAGATTCGAACACACGACTGCAGTCGAAAGTTGTCCGGAACCTAACGAAAAAATCAGCCGGTGGCGGACACACTTCGACGAGCAAGTCACTTATTTGGATGCCGTGCACAATGCCAAAAGCTTTGACCAGGTCATCCGGCGAGACGGGAGGCCGGTCACCGTTGATGGTTACCATCAGCACTTTGCCGGCAAACTGGTCGTCAAGCGCCGCCATGCCACTGTTGAGCGACAGCACACAGTGCCCGAAGGCAGGATGGACCTCAAGATCTTCGGCTGGGAGATCCTCGTTGACCGGCGACATGATAGTGCGCTTGAGTACAGGGAGCAGAGGAGGCGGATTTGGGGGAACTAGAGTAGGAATCGAGATTTCAGAGGTGGGGGAGGGGCGGGGGATTCGGGATGAAAAGGTAGCATGAATTCTGAATGCGCGCCAGTACGCTCTTGCCGCGCAAGCGCACGAAAACACCGGTGGCGCCCACATGTCGGACTAATATTTTTTTTATTTTTTTGAGCGCCCGGCATCAGAGTTCATAATTGGTCTGTTTGGCATTGCGTTACTACTCAGCCCATATTCAACGACACCTCACATGGCCCAAATAAGTGTACATCATCGAAAAGTCACTGAGCTCACATTATAACTTGAAAAAAGGATATATACACTGAACACTAGAGAATGGTGATTCCCCCATTTAGCACATCAGCAGTTTGAAACAAAAAATAGTTCGAAACAACGATATATACAACATGCAAACACTGACTAGTGTCTACTACTGACATAAAGAGCGAGACCTGAAAGTTCACAAGTCTTGCTAAACCACCAAAATGCGCCCATCTGTAGCGCTCAGACTCTCATGATCCAGACACATCCAGACACAAATCACAAAGTTCTAAACAGAGCAAACTAGTACATAGTAAGAGTGACATAGACAAGGATGACCAAATTACAAGGAGTCTGCATAACAAAAGAGAACATCACCCATCCAGAACAAGTAGCTAAGACAGCAAGTCATTCGAAGAGGGATGATCCAGCGCCATAATAATTTGCAGCTCCCCTTCAGCCACCAGTGACTCGTATACACCAGGACTCCACCCTTTCGACGCAACAGCCCCATTACCTACGAACCTCAAGGCTTGAACCACATCACTGCCTTTCGGTGTTGAGACATCCAAGGATCAATGTTAATCCAGATGCCTTTCTCATTCTCACCTTCTTTTGGCCGCATGCTGTATCATTGACAATGAGGGGCGGCTGATCCCGTAGACCGGTTCACCGTGTACACACAGTTTTCCCTAGCAAACAGAGCCTCTCTGCCATCAGGATCCTTGAAGGTGATCTCCTGGTTAATCGTATAATTGAGTCCGAGAAACAGAGAGTGTGAACCAAGGCTGTTTACCCGCCTCCAACCCAAAAATCCTGAAGGCCCCAACAAGCTGGTATCCTGCTCATAGACGTAATAGCCATTCTCCGGATACTCACGTATTTCACGCTGCTTGTACACAGTAGGGTTTTTGCAATATAAACTTGCCGGCTGATGCGTGCGAATGATCATCAGTCTTTCGCCGTCGTCTGATCGAGCGAGGAACCAGTTGTGCTTCCCTGTTTTCGGCAAAAGTGGTGTGATTACAAAGGGCAGGAGCCGTATGGACACTGCAACATATCAAAAAGGACAGACATTGTTAATGTAAGATCAACATTGTTCAGCGTATGAGTAGGATAATGTAAAACAACATTGATATGTTCCTGTTGGAACTGAGAGCAAAATAGAGGGAAATGTATACTGGGGTCAAAAATATAGTAGTACCATGCATGGTTATGGTTATACTCATGTTATCTCGCAGTCAATTCTTCAGAGGAAACTAATATAGCCATGCATGTTATGTAGTCATGTTCTGTTCTCACAAATAAATTCTTCAGAGGAAACTAACACACCATGCATTGTTATATACTCATGTTCAGTGTGCAAATTTTTTGTGAGGATAATATTCTAGCCATTGATTGCTGAAGGGTGAATATAGGCATGTAGACATGGTAAGCATGACAGGATTTCACGACTTCCAAGTATAGAGTTTTCCATATGCACTTTTACTTCCCTACTAATGTATGGTTAGATGAAACCAACAATGTTATGCATGTTTCTAAATCATGAAAATGAGGAAACTAACATGGCTATTGATACACACTCCTATTTAGTAGTATAAAGATTACTATAAAGTTAGGGGAATATCCATATCTTCCTAACCGTTTGATTATTCAAGGGTACAAATTGGCTGTATAGACATGGTCACAATCACATGATTTAACTACTTCCAAATATAGAGATTACCATTTGGACTTCCAAATCTCCCTATTTTATTTCCTGATTTACGGTGTCTCTAATACATTGCCATAGTTCTACACTTCTACTCAAATTCTGCTGTAATAGGGATATGCCAATCATCACAAAAGTTCAAACAATGTCATGGCGTTATCATTAAAATCAGACAAAAACAACTTATAGGAGGCGTCCCAGCAATACGTGGTGCCATCTGCATTGTCGATCGCGTAGATGATGCCATTGTGTTCACTAGCATCACAAAACTGTGGATCACCATCGATGCAGCTCTTCGAGGGGAGTAGTGTCCACCTATAGTCGGCACCGCCGCAAAGATAGGCGACTCCGCGATCGAACTAGGCAATTAGCTTGAAGTCAGTGTAGTTCCCATATGCCATGGGCACTTGGCAGATTACAACCTTCAGCAAAACAAGGTCCGTCCAGCTGACTTGGTAATCTACAGGAAGTGGTCCGCGACGGCAAATCCCTATATGATCCAAGGGGGGAAGGATAATCTCATAGGAGGTGTGGACGTTCACGAGCACCCACTTGTTCCGGCATTCTCTGACGGCAGCCATCCAGTGGGAGTTCATGCCGACCCAGTACATACCTGACAAGAAGTTTTGGGTGATGGTGGTCGGATCGAAGTCGAGTGGCATGATGTGTGCCACCGTATCATGGTGAGCATAGTGGTGAGCACGCCATCCCGCAACATCAGATAACAGCAAGCAGGGTGTCTTGAAAATCTCAGGCCTAGCTTCAACGATGGCCGCGTGCAGGTCCCTCGAGCATGCAGCCAGCCGCACGGCGCTGGACATATCCATACGCGAACAACAGAGGTGGAGGATGTCCCTGGGGAGATCGCTCCAGCCGAGGCTCATACGGATGCTGCGCAGTTCGGGTTTGGCCATGGTGGAGTTTGGAAGGTGGGGGTTTTTTGGGGCTTGATTTACGGGGGAGAAGGCTCTCGGTGCTGGAGCGGCTAGCGAGTAGAATAGTGGTACTGGGGGAGACGAGCGAGGCGAGGGTACGCGGGGGCACTGTGAGATAAAGAAGAGTGACCTCAGGATCTCCGGCGAGATGGACATGGAGGTGGAGATGGAGTGGTGCTAGGGGAGAGGGAGACGAGGCGAGGCATGCATGCTATACAGCGGCGGTGACAGTGACTGCACAGGGTGAGGCTGACTTTGGTAACCCGAACACGCTACCTGGACTAATGTCACCTCGGGCGCAGGGTCTTGTCACTTCACTGTGAGGACCGGATGAATAATATTTTGACCAACAAGTACTACACCTGTACTACCACTAGTACTAGTAACATGCCTCTGGGTTCACTACATCCTCCAGGTTGTGCTAGCATGCCTCGAGGTTCACTTCTCATCCTCCAGGTAGCATCCATATTGCGAGCAGACCAAAATTCTCGTGCATGTGGAAGCGCGAAGAAGCCTTTTTTTCTTTTTTGAGGATAACCGCATATTCCTTACCCAGAAAAGGTTACACACATAGCACACATGCAGAATCGTCGAGAAACCACCAGAAGAAGGCTTGGGATCTCGAACTCTGTGCCATGTTCTCAGATAACGCACATGAACTATCTATTGTCCCCCCAAAAAAATGTCTTGGGAATTAGAGCAAAGTGTAACGGGAAATGCCAAACTGATACGTGTACGTGGAGTAGAACAACAGTATGGGAAGAAAAAAACTGAAACAAAATGGTTAGCTCTGCGGGTATTCGAACGCAGAAGTTGTGTGTCGCAGGCACGCACCAATATCCATCCGAACCGGCACCTACTCGCATAGGCTTTTCGTTTTGCAGGCCGGTCTACCTAGCCGTTGATACGTCTCCAACGTATCTATAATTTTTGATTGTTCCATGCTATTATATTATCAATCTTGGATGTTTTTATATACATTTACAACAATTATACATCATTTTTTGGGACTAACCTATTAACTTAGTGCCCAGTGCCAGTTGCTATTTTTTGCCTGTTTTTGGTTTTCCAAAATATCAGTACCAAACGAAGTCCAAATGCCACGAAACTTTTTAGAGATTTTTTTCTGGACATAACAAGTACTGGAAGCTTCGGGAGAGGGCCAGAAGATGGAGCAGTGGCCCACGAGGCACCAGGGCGCGCCCCAGGGGGGTGGCGCGCCCTGGTGGCTTGTGGGGCCCACACAGCTCCGTTTGACCTAATTCCACCACTATAAATTCTCTAAAATCGGGAAACCAACAGAGGAGTTTCTGTTCTTGAGAGATCCCATCTGGAGGCCTTTTCTGGTACTCCGCCGGAGGGGGAATCGATCACGGAGGGGCTCTACATCAACCTTGCTGCCCTTCCGATGATGCGTGAGTAGTTTACCACAGACCTTCGGGTCCATAGTTAGTAGCTAGATGGCTTCTTCTCTCTTTTTGATCTTCAATACAATGTTCTCCTCGATGTTCTTGGAGTTCTATCCGATGTAATCACTTTTTGCGGTGTGTTTGTTGGGATCCGATGAATTGTGAGTTTATGATCAGATTATCCATGAATATTATTTGAGTTTTCTCTGATCTCTTTTATGCATGATTATTATAGCTTCGTATTTCTTCTCCGATCTATTGATTTGGTTTGGCCAACTAGATTGATTTATCTTGCCATGGGAAGAGGTGCTTTGTAATGGGTTCGATCTTGCGGTGCTCAATCCCAGTGACAGAAAGGGACATGACACGTATGTATCGTTGCTATTAAGGGTAAAAAGATGGGGTTTATTCATGCGTGAGTTTACTTTGTCTACATCATGTCATCTTGCTTAAGGCGTTACTCCGTTCTTTATGGACTTAATACACTAGATGCATGCTGGATAGCGGTCGATGTGTGGGGTAATAGTAGTAGATGCAGGCAGGAGTCGGTCTACTTGTCTCAGACGTGATGCCTATATACATGATCATTGCCTTGGATATCGTCATGATTATTTGCTTTTCTATCAATTGCCCAACAGTAATTTGTTTACCCACCGTATGCTATTTTTATGAGAGAAGCCTCTAGTGAAAACTATGCCCCCCGGGTCTATCTAAATCATATATTAAAAACCCTAAAAATACCTTGCAGCCCTTTTTCTTTATTTATTTTATTTTGTATCTTTGTTTCAATCTATCTATCTATCACATACAATTTAATCTTGCAAGTAACCGCCAAGGGATTGACAACCCCTTGTTTGCGTTGGGTGCAAGGATTTGTTGTTTTGAGTGCAGGTGCTGCTAACGAGGTGTTGCGTGATTCTCCTACTGGATTGATAACCTTGGTTTAATAACTGAGGGAAATACTTATCTCTACCGTACTGCATCTCCCTTCCTCTTTAGGGAATTACCAACACAGCTCACAAGTAGCAGCCGTCTAATCAACTGTCTGCATGCCACTTCTCCATTAATTCTCCATCGGGAACCAATTTTCCTTGGCTTCTTCACCTCTCCTTCATTTGCATTCAAACCCCACTGGATTCACACTGTTTTAACCTCTTCACGTACCTCCGAAACCCCTTTAAATAATCATCTTCTTCCACTCTGTTTAACTACCATCTTCTTCCACTCTGTTTAGCCACCTAATCCTAATACTCCAAACTATAGCCCTCCGGTCCGGCGGTTCCAAATGGAGAAAGAGATCCGTATGCAGGTTTTTAGCGTCAAACATGTGATCAGCAAAGGCTCGTTGAGGATAGCCGCCACCGTCACCGACCACGCAAGGGTTGTTCGGGAGTGGATCAACAATGTATCCAACTCCCTCGAAAATGTGGAGATGAAGATCATTGGTCTCAACGCAGAGTACACCACCCGTGTCACTGGGAAGATTCAATGCGCCGCCGTCCTTCAGCTGTGCCTCGGAGATGATGTTTTGGTGTATCACATCATGCATGCACCCTCCATACCAGGTGAGCTCCACGATTTCTTGTCTTAGGAGGACATATTCTTCTGTGGAGCAGCCATCAAAGGGGACAAAAAAAGCTGGCGCCGTACAACCTTCATGTGAAAAAGACCGCCGACCTACAATCCAAAATTCATGTAGAGGGTTGTAACAAACAAACACCATCCTTATTCGACGTAGCAAATTATGTACTCGGGACAAAGCTTGACAAGGGCGACGAGACGCTGGAATTAAGGACGTCTAGATGGGAGATTTATTCATTGACCTACGAGTGGACAAAGTATGCAGCCCTCGATGCCCGTGTGAGTTTCGAGATAGCTGCAAGGTCGAAGGAGCTTGTAGCGAAGTCGCCCCCCATAGAAAATGAGAACAAGAAGAAGAAGAAGAAGAAGAAGAAGAAGAAGCAGGGCACTATAGATGGATGAACTATTTCCTCTCTTGTTCCTAAAAAAATATTTCCTCTCTGTATATATGGATAGATGAACTATTTCGCTGGTGTGCATGTCTTTCGAACAAATGTAGTAGCGTAGGTCCGCTTGAATATAATGAAGTATTTATCTGCCTAGTTTTCTCTCCTACTCCTTGCAATGATCAGTATGCAATGCATGTGTCAGACGACATGACAGCTTGTCCATGGACGCTGAACTATGGCGACAATCATGTTTCCACCACTGCCACACGCGATTCCCACGACGCCGCTCGAACCCACGACACCACGTCCCCCGACGTGCGCCTCACCCCCTCACGGCCCCACCGCCCCTCCGCTGCGTGCGCCGAGAGCTGCACCCCACTGTGCTCGTCCACCACACCTTTAAATGCTACCTTGATACAAGATTCTGAGCCATTGGATCGTGGATCGAGTGGCCAGCATCGGTCAATGCGAGTTTTGCAGAAAACTCCCAAACATTTTCGAAATGGCGCTTTAGTCCACATCCTGAGATGTTATCCGTTGGATCACAGATCTAATGGCCCTGGTGCATCCATATCGCGGTAGCATATAAGGTGCGGTAGCACCAGATATTTTCCCACTCGTGCCAAACTCGAGATTTGTTTCTTATTTTTTTCTAACATTTTGTAATGTGGCATGGCATCCGGTGCACCTAAGCCTCTGAAAAAATATTGGAGTGCACTCTAAAGATCTATATATGCTCGAGAGCAACTGTGCATGTGGATAGTATCTTCTATTCCTAAATATCTTTACAACACATTATCTATTTTCTTTCCTAGCCATGTAACCATGCCACATAAGCTAGGCATGCATGCAATCCATAAATTGCAATATATTGCGTTACTCTCCAGCATGCAATGCTGCCACATCATCTATTCATGCCTGTTAGTCATAGGTTGTTTTTTGCATTAGTCTTAAACCTTCACATTTTATTAGAAATGACATTCTTTTTAAGTAGTCGTATGATTAATCCAAATATTCGTGTTCCATACAACTAAACTCCAAAGGTCCGCCGGAGCCAAGGCAGAGGACGTAGGATGGGCGCGCTGGAGGAGTTGTCGTAGGAGGAGGAGAGCTCGAAGGATGATCCTGCACGTCGGCCGCCACATGCATATCGGCGCGGGACTCCTCGAGCGCCCACTGTAGCTCGTGCCCCTCACTGGCGCGGCAGAGTCATGGGATTTTCCTAAACTGCGATGGCCACCATGTAGTACTCCTCGTCGTCGGGGGCGCGGTGCTCGCGTCCCGACTCCTGGGGTACTGTTTGGAGCACGCGCTCATCCACCGCGTGAGCGGCGAGGATGCCATGCTCGCGGCCGTGCTGTTGGAGAACACGCTCGTGTGCCTGAGTGGCGAGGATGTGATGTTCGCGGGCATGCTGCCGGAGCATGCGCTCGTCCACGTCGAGAGCGGCGAGGATGCGATGCTCGCGGGCATGCTGCTGGAGAACGCGCTCGTCCACCTTGTGAGCGGCGAGGATGCGATGCACATCCTCGTGACCGACTAGGGCTTGCTGCTGGAGCACGCGCTCCCCCTTGTGGCCGACGAGGGCGAGCCGCTGGATCACATTGTCCTCCGCGTGGGCGCGTTGCCAGTGAGGGCGCGCTACTCGTGGCTGTTGAGGGCGTGCTCCACCTCGGCGAGGTCGGAGACTCTGTCGTCTTCCCAGGCCGCGGCGCCGTCCACTTCGGCAACGGCTGCGTGGTCCGATGGGTGTTGTGTCCGTATGGGAGCTTGGAGCTACGGTACCACTGGGGGGCAGTGGTTGACCTTTTCGTGGTTACACTTACACATTGTCCGACCGAGAAAAATAGAATCTCAAGTAGCACAATATGTTGGAAGTGGAACATGTCGGGGGCTGGCTAGTAGGGGCAGTACAATAAACATCACATTTACACCATATTTTGAGAAGGGTTTATTTGTGTGAATTGGGTCAGTGTGGATGTACGAGTAGTACTACATCCATATCATTGACATGCATGCACACAACAAACATTTGTGTGGAAGATTTCACCCTATGTTCATATATTATGTTTGAGAGTGGATTCGATTTTTGTAATTGGAGCTCATTTTTCCAAGAGAGAATCAAGAGAAGTGTGGTCCTTTGCTTGATTCTAGTTTAGACTATCCATGTCTTATCGTGAGAGATAGCTAGATATAGAGAGAATATTTGTGTCACAAAGACGTGGGGGGGAGGAGGTGGCAGCGAGACCTAAAGAGAGAGCAGCACATGCGTGTTCGAAACACTGTGTGTGTGTCGGAGAGAGAGGAGTGTCCCTACTGTAGATCCCAACATCCGAAAGGGAGGAAGAGGGTGTGTGCATGAGAGAAAGAGAGAGGGGGCATATGCGTGTTCGAAAGATTGATGTGTGTGTGTGCCGGAGAGAGAGGAGTGTCCGAAAGGGAGGAAGAGGGTGTGTGCGTGTGCGTGAGAGAAAGAGAAAGAGAGGGGCATATGCGTGTTCGAAAGACTATGTGTGCGTCAGAGAGAGAGGAGTGTCCGAAAGGGAGGAAGAGGGTGTGTGCGTGTGCTCAAGATAAAGAGAGAGAGAGAGAGAGAGGGGTATATGCGTGTTCGAAAGACTGTGTGTGTGTGTCGGAGAGAGAGAGAGAGAGTTGTCCAAAAGGGAGGAAGAGGGTGTGTGCGTGTGCGTGAGAGAAAGAGAGAGTGAGGGGGGTGCGTGTAATGTCAACCTGTTACATGATATAGACATAGAGGGGATCGACAAGGTTACAGGGTGGGGATATTGGGCGAGCGATAGTCTGTGTGCGGTGAAGGGACACACAGACATCGTCTGTTTTCGTGTGTGAGAGCTAGATAGAGGTCGTCAGCATAGCTCGCCGGGGGGGGGGGGGTAAGGTTATGTGTGGGAGAGAGAGGGAGATAGTAGAGATAGAGAGCAATGCTTGTGTGTCACAAGGAGACCTAACTACATAGACAGGGGCCGCGAGAAGGAGAGAATGGCGGTGTGCCTATTTTTTTGATGGGATGGAAGAGAGACCAATAGACATGGATCATGTGGAGAGGTGTGTGTGTTCCAAGGGAGAGGGAGGCGTGGACTTAGATACTGAGATGGGTGTTCATGTGTATGTTTTAGAGAAGGAATTGTCTAGCTGGTAGCCATGTGATGGCGACCCAATCTTTCGATGAGAGTGGGGATAGCTATTGATTTGGTGGATTTTGATGTTGACGATCCAACTATATCGTATGCGATGATGCGAATCGACAATCGCTAATTAAACCAATCTCCCATAGTCACTGATCTTGCCGTATGCACGGTCAACCTGAATAACGAGATCGAGTTCTTGCAAGGAACCGAAGAACCGACAAGAACTAAGATAATGCAATCTAAATTTCTAATATGAATTAATTAAGGATAATGATGGGGTCCCTAATAGAGGATCTGAACAAGGCGGTAGTCCTACACATCTCACAGATGCAAATTGTAGCGAAGCCAAATAATGTCTACACAAAAACACGAGTTTTAATATAGAAAAAGGTAGCTATATATCTATATCTATAGACTATAGTACTAGATTTTTTATTTCTATATCGATATCTATACTACCCCTTCCGTTTTTATTTACTCCGCATATAGCTTTGACTGTAGTCAAACTTTATAAACCTTAACCAAGTTCGTAGAAAACAATGTGAACATTTACAGTAACTAATTTACATGATGTGAAAATATATGCAATGATAAATCAAATGATATATATTTCGTGGTGTATATGTTAATATATTTTTTCTACAAACTTGCTGAAAGTATAGAAAGTTTGACTTTAGAGAAACCTAATATGCGGTATTATGTATTATATATTATATATTATATATTCATTATTTTTATGTAGTCAATGCGTGCATTTGAACGTATAGGATATAAACCGTTGATTGATGTTGATCCAATGATCTAGGTGGCTGGGATTCGGATCTACTATAACCTAATTGTACCCAGACACATTCTTCTCAAACCAGCAGCGCGACAGTGT
The DNA here is from genome assembly GCA_039707655.1 of Elymus sibiricus. Lineage (NCBI taxonomy): Eukaryota > Viridiplantae > Streptophyta > Magnoliopsida > Poales > Poaceae > Elymus > Elymus sibiricus. The sequence goes on from CM077666.1 coordinate 147,103,670, forward strand.
GATCGATCCACACAAGAAGCTCGCAACAAGACCTCCAAATGTGCCACGTGGCTTCATGGGTGCCCCCCACATCATATTATTCGTAATACATTGTCTGAGAAAAGAGAGAAATCACCCGAAACAATATCTTGCCCCAATTTTGTTCCTATGAAGCTGTGCCATGCACGTACCGGAGTACTTACTCTAGTAGTGGAGTATAACTTTAGTACAATACTCTAGTACTAGTTGTATAGTTGTAGTAGTACAAACTAGTACGGACTGCTCCTACTCTATCGACATGACTCCCATCTGACACCAAATTTCTTGGCGTCCGTGCTACAACGCTCTTCCCCTCCTCATTTCTTTCTTCCAATTCAAACTCAGACAACGTGTGGCAGGAGGGGTGGGGGTGTGCCGATGGTCGGTTTGCTAAACTGCGGTCCCACATGACAGTGAAAATGCTAGGCAACACGCCTTCCCTAGCAATGCGGCATGCCGAACCGATCATGGAGTACTCCCGAGTCCCGACCGTGTGGGCGTGCGACTCGAACGCGGCAGGCTTTTCATTTTAAAACTATATAGTATGAAAATACATTTCATGGTGCATCTGATCATCTAGATTTCACATTGTGAATGTTGATATTTTTTAATATAAAGTTAGTCAAACTTTACAAAGCTTGACTTTGACGAAACTTTATATGCGGACTAAAAACAAACCGAGAGAGTATAAATTGTAACATTATTATTTTTGAAATATAAATTGTAACATTTGGTTCTGCTCCTTGGCGCGATCGATAGATAGAAATGACGACTGAAAACGCTAGGGTGGGGCTTTTCCCGCGTGGTAAACTGGGGAGTTAGCCAGTTTGGCGCATCGTCAGTTTCCTCACATGCGGTCCCACATGTTAGTGATACTATATGCCTAGCCAGTGCGCGTTGACCGGCAGGCTGGAACGACAGTGTGGGATGCGACGCGAACGGGACAGGCTTGCTGTACGCGTTCCAGTTTCTCGTTTTGAACTTGCGAACGGGACAGGCGTGCTGCACGAGTAGTTTTGAATTTATAAGTTCGGTCGTAGTTTTGAATTTACGATTAGTTCGGTAGGTTGGGTCAAGCATCGTACGTAAATTACGAAGTTGGTGCAAAAGGTAAGCACAACGTCCGTCCTGGTTTGTTGGTCCCCTTTGTGCCATATTTTAACCATAGATTTAACTAACAAGAAATTAATACATGTCACCAAAAAATATATCGTTGGATTCATACTTGAACATAGTTTCCAATGATATAATTTGTTGTGACATGCATTAACATATTGTTAGTTAAATCTAAAGTCAAAATTTGGCACAAACACACGAAGGAGACCAGTAAACCAGGACGGAGGTACTACTAGTTACAGTGATGCATATAATTGACACCAAATGTGAGCAAAGGGATCACACATGTCTTTATCGACTGGAATGAGAATGTGATACTCCTCCTCCTCAATGACTGTAGTACAATAAGAATTAAGGCCACGACGACGCGATCACAGTGGTTGTTACAGGAGGCAAGAAGAAAGATGCATCCATCAATGACCTCCTCCTCCTCGACTCAGTGCGCCGGGCCACCGACCGGTGGCTGAGGAGCAGCGACCTTTGTGGCGAGGTCAAGGTGCTTCTGAACAAAGGCATCCAAGGCTTCCAGTCGGTTGAGGAAGGCCAATGTCGTAGCATCCTCACTGGCCTTGTAGAGGCCTATGTGCACGACTTGATCGTACACGTGGATGTGTAGGTCGATGAATGCTTGCAGGGCGAGGCGCCTCGCGGCGAGCGTGACCTTGAGGTGGACATTCTTTGTCGCGTCAGCGGGCAGTCGCAGGGCCACTAGTGCTTCAAAGAGGTTCTCACCATGGAGGCCGATTAGGGTTGCAGGCAACGAGGAGCCTGGGCGCGTGGGCTGGAGGACTACGGCGATGTCGTCCGCGAGCTTCTTGATGACGGTGAACTTGTTGATGGTGTCGATGATCATCTTGTCCAACCGAGAGTCGTAGTTGGCGTCGAAGTGGGTTATTAACCAGCCGGTCCAAAGCACCAGCATGAGACGATCCACGGTGCCGTGCAGCAGGCCAACATCTCAGATCATCTGGCACAGCCGCAGGCCGCTCATGCGCATCGCCGCCATGGGTCTGGCTTCTGGTCACTTGGTTTGGGAATTGGAGTGAGCACTTTTGCACTTAGTGTAGGTGCGTAGGTGCGTACGATCTGGTAGATGCATTGGGGTGGAGGGGCGCCTTTATATGAGTGGAAACTGCGTCGCATTCACATCGTGCTGCCTCCTTTCCGCTTCTCCCATTAATTACTTCCCTCAGCATGCTAATTGAAGGAAGATGCATCATTGGCCGTTCAACGTTTAGGGAACCGCTACCCTCTCCCTCGTCTACATTCAAACCGTATCGGGAACTGTCCTGGTTTACTAGTTTACCCTCCGTTTCTCAAAAAAAAAAGTACTACTCCCGAGGGCGCCGCCCACTGCACGCCCGGCTGAACACGCCTTCTCACCGCCGAGGGCGCCGCCCGCTGCATGTCCGGCTGAACACGTCCCCTCGCCGCATTCAAACGCCTCCATTAAACCTGCTTGGAAGCTTTGAAACCTACTCCTACCACACGTCCGTTCATGAGTGGGCCGGCATTAAATGCAACACCGGCCGAGCTCCTCCCGTCCGCCCTCTATTTTAACTGAGGCCAGACGACGGGCAAGAATCGCACCCCTCCGCCGCTCCCCCATCTTCTCCTTCACCATTTTCTCCACTTTCCGATGTCTTCCGAGGAGCAGTTCTCCGGCATACAAACCGGCTGGGTGGCCCGCCGAGCCCGCCGGATACGAGCGAGGCAGCTCGCTGCTTCACCTCCCTCGCCTAGCCCAACGGAGCCAGTTGCCGCCCCAAGCCAACGCATGGTTCAGCAACTCGCCGCTCCAGGCCAGCTCAATGAGGAGTGGCGAGTTGCTCCATGCCGGCACGGGCGTCATAGCTCCCGTGTCTGCGACCGCGCCTCCCGTGCCTGTGGCCGCACCTCCCGTGCTGCGGCCGCGCCTCCCGTGCCTGCGGCTGCGCCATGCAGGCAGAGACAGAAGCCGGGTGCGCGAAGAGCGACGAGTCGGTGGCTAGCGCGTCTGCGTCCGCGTCTGCCGCCATCATCGAGGAGAAGTAGAACACGGGAGGCCGCCGCCGCTTGGGTCCCATGAAGGCCACCGCCGAGGCAATGATGGCGTACACAGCCGGTGTCTTGCCCAGTTCTTCTCTTGCGAGGACCTTCGTCGACCCCGCAAGTGTCTTGATCGGACTGCCGGACATGAGGAAGACAAAGGGATCCATGGGCGACCATTTAGATTAGGTATTAATTATACGTCCAGAGCCAGACTAGCACTGCTTACTTGATGTAAATGTAATGAAATCTTCTATGTTTATATGAAAATCCGGCATTTTTATATGAATCTGTCTTGTTTATATGAAATCCGGCCGTGTTTGCATGAATTTCGGCCGGTTGGTTCGAGTTGTTGTCAAAATGTATGCGACTAGCGTTGGATGTCGTCGTGTTCGTGAACGGATGCGGGAGGAAATTTGCTGGTTGCCGTTGGAGATGCCCTTATGTTGGAAATTATAGTCACATCAAATCCCTATTAGTTAACTGCATGTATGATTCTGAAAACATAAAGTTAATTGCATGTACAGTACATGAACTTGCACGGTGGGTACAGATTCGTACAAAAAGTAAAAAAATGAAACAAATCAATCCTTAAAAAATTAAACTTGTATTCTAAGTACTCTCTGTTAAATCCGCCTATGTTGCAAGGTGCCCGCTCTCGTTTTATCTGTGGGTTCCACTGTCAGTAAGGTAGAGAAAAGAAGTATATATAAAAACATATAAGAAACTAAAGTTTCCGACAGGATTCGAAGTCAGGACAATGCATTTCAAACATCGGGCGCTAACCACTCCACCTGATGTTCTTCCTCGAACAAGCAGGAGATATCTGCCTTTTTATATAGTTACTGTGATAATTGGTTTAAAGTGATATATTTTATGTCTACCCTGAAGGATCTCAAATTCATTAATAACAAAGAAAAGAGTTGCCCGGTTAATTAATAGAAAACCAGGCAAAAACCATCACATGAGGCCCGTAAAACAAGGCACAATGGGCGAGCTGGCTACACACACAAGGACTCACACATGTTGTCGAAGAGAAAAACATCATCGAGGCTACAATTCAGCATCATCGTCATTGCACCTCTGCACGTGCGACTCCGGCTGCACCATCAACGACCACCGAGAAATCTACATATCTAAAGGGGCTACGGAGAGAAGGACGTATCGAGAGTGTGTGTGCGAGGCACAGAGACACAACTAACGAGAGTGTGTTTGTTTGAGAGAGAAGCCAATAGATAGATTAAGATCAAGATCGAGGTGTCACCCTGCTCCTGTCTTTGTTGGGAGGGGCGGGGGGCGGGAGAGCGAGAGAAAGGCATATCGAGAGTGTGCGTGTGCTAGGCACAGAGACACAACTAGCGAGTGTGTGTGTGTCTGAGAAAGAAGCCAGTAGATAGATTAAGATCAAGATCGAGGTGTCACCCTGGTCCTGCCAGTGTTGGGAGGGGGAGGGTGCCAGAGACACTTAGAGAGAGAGAGAGAGAGAGAGAGTGTGTTTGTGTGTTACAGATCTATATTAGGGGATAGGTAGATAGCATGTGTGCGAGGTATGCCTAAAACATCAGGGAGATAAACAAGCGTGTGTGCATGCAAATGCCCGAAATAAATGAAGAGAGAAACAGTGTGTGTGTGTGTGTGTGTGTGAGCGAACTCTTCTCGAAATCTCAAAACAAAAGGTGCTCAACTGGAATCCCATTGTATGGATTCATATGGTTCCGGGGACTCGAGTTAACCTTAATTAGGGATATGTGTGCGAGACGTAGTTATACTTTGAGACATGAGTGGCGGTGGGTGGGAGGAATTAAAGGGGTGGGAGTGTTCGACAGAGAGAGTGTGTGTGTTTTTGTGTGAGAGACTTGTAGGACGAGGTAGAAAGACGATTTCTAACCTTGACGGAGGGAGAGAAATAGACAGAGCGCGCGTGTGTAATTGAGATGCCTAGGGAGAAGGGAGATTTGTATGTGTGTGTGAGAGATTGCACAATTCATTCATGTATCACTATCTAACGGTCGAGGATGTGCCTCGCTTGAACATAATCAATATCTACTTTGTATCATGGTCGAAGATACAATATCGATTCAACGCTATAAAAATTGGACACTCACATATCGCATAAGTCATACTTTTTTCTTCTTTAAAATAGCCTTTTTCAATCGTGCATGCCAAAGTTATAGTGATATTTCTTCAAACAACCAATGTAGTTATCATGTACATGCACCATTGTTAGTGTTGCATTCAAATTCATTAGTTTTGGATGATTTAAGGTTCTATTATGAAGTAATATACATAATATTCATATATGGATTCAACGGGTTCTGCAATTTATGAAATGGATGCCATGTAATCATATGAGGTAACACTTTTAAGTACCGGACTATAATATCCATTTCTTTTGCGCATCTATATTATCCATTTGTTACTGTACAATATAATTAAAATTAACACGATCAATGCATTGTGTTTGAAATAAGTAACCAATGGCACAAAATTACATATTTACACAAGAAATACATAGGCTGAGCGTTTGCTCCGTTTTTTATGAACGCGCCTCAGTTACACCCGTACGATCGGCCGCGTCCGTGTGATCGTAATAAGTTATCGGTGCATCATCCAGGTTATTGTGTTTTTTTCTGGGGTCGACTTCATACGAGTTATTGCTGACGTGTGCCCCGTGTACACAGTCACGCATCACCGGCTTCCCGCTAGCACTGTCCAAACTTAGTTGAAATTGGATACGAACGATCCCGCGGGCGGCAAAATCTCCCGCCGACTTCTAAAATTTCCGCGACCTAGTCCGGAGCATGTGAAATTCCCCTTTTGTCCTTGGTGCAAGGAGAACAACAAGGCCCTCATTGACATAATAGGTCGGGGTTGCTTTGGTAACTTCCGGTCCCCCAGCACACGGCACCCCCCATTTCCTCTCCCCTCCCGCAAAAACGATTACTCCACAGCACCAGAGCATCTTATAGCACACCGTCCGTACTTCATCGGCGATTCTACCCCCTTCCCTCTCGAAACCCTAGACTGCTCATCCACCGGCGTACCAGAGCCTATTCACTGCCGGCGTTGTCCACCTCGCCGGATCTGCTTCTGAGGCCGCATCTACCCCTCCCACCTCCCCTGGAAACCATAGACTGCTCATCCACCACTGTACCACAGCCCATTCAGTGCCGGCCTTGTCCACCGCGTCGGATCTGCTTCGCCGGTGCTCTTGTCAACCGCAGCGCATCTGCAGCAGCTCCTTCCTACACCGCACCGGAGCCGCTTCGTCCACACCCCCGGAGCCGCTTCACCGACGCCCCCGTCGACGGCGTCAGATCCGCTTCGTCGAAACCGTCCTCAACCCTACCGAAGCCGCTTCGCCGACACCATCATCAACCCAACCGGAGCCGCTTCGCCGCCGCCCAAGTCCACGGCCTCAGATCTGCATCATCCACACGACCGTCCACCCTACCGGAGCAGCTTCCCGACGCCCTCGTCCATGGCTGCAGATCTGCATCGTTGACACCATCCTCAACCCTACCACCGGAGCAGCTTCACCGACGCCCTCGTCCACGGCCGCAGATCCGCATCGTCGACACCATCCTCAACCCTACCACCGGAGCAGCTTCACCGACGCCCTCGTCCACGGCCACAGATCCGCATCGTCGACACCATCCTCAACCCTACCACCGGAGTAGCTTCACCGACGCCCTCGTCCATGGTCCTTGATCTCCTAACTGGACCCCGACAGCCACCGCTGCGTCATCACCCTTGACGTTTCTAACCTGGTTCCCACCGTCTGGCACGATGCCAAGCACCCGCCGCGACCTAGGTACTTGTCACCTTTAAACCCGTCCAGCATCACCTGCCAGATGTACTTCAAATATACTAACAGGTCGCTGTTACATGTTATGGAGCTGGCAAGAGCCACAAGGACGATGTTTCTTCTGGATCTAGCACCTTGGCCAACCAAACTCTTGGACTAAAGCATTGCTATGATCTTGTAAGTGCGTCTCTCTCTTGTATTGTTGTGTGCCTGCCATCGTGCTTTGCTAGCATTTTCGACCAGTAATCCCTTTGTGTAGCCAATGATTACCACTACTGGTTGCTAAATTAGAGATATAGACGTCATACATTACACAAAGTCATAGGTGGCATGAAGGAATGCCAGTGCACTAAATTAGGCTCCCTTAGAGTGCCTGCAAGTTTTACAATACATAGAGTCATGGCTAGTTTATGCGACGCACACAATCGTTAATTGGTGGTTTAATTATGTGCAAGGGATATGCAATGTATTATCATGTAGAGATGTCTCAAATTAGCTGTGTCAACTTGTAGATGGGGCGCAGCAATGAAAAAGTACAAGATTTCTTAGTACAAGATGTATGGTGCATTTTCATGGAACATCGGACAAAATGAGGGGCAACGGTGAGCCTATACAGCGTGGTATGGTAAGTCACTCCATTGCAATCATCGTGATGTTATTTGTTTGGCATTGCTGTTGGCCAGGGTTCTTAGGGCCAGTTATTTTGAGTTATCCTATGAAAATAAGCTCCTGTGAATATAAGCTCGTGATAATAAGCCAACCAGTTCTTTTCGTTGCCTACTTTTTTAGCTTATCTATTGTATGATCAGTGAAAAGTCTATTGCATTATATTTTGTCATTTTGCTGCCCATATGAAAATAAATTTGACTTGCAAACATCACGAATTGAACCCATCGCATTAATTAATATGATAGGAAAACAGACCATCATTTTTTGTTCAAAATGCAAATACAAAGATATACCATCTACTTGGCACAATCTACTTTTGTCAATGTCTTCCAAACAGAGGATAATTGCCTAAATTTATATGATTAATCATTATCTATCAAAATTCCATGGTCCAAGTGGCTGGTTTTTATCATATAGCAGCACCACCTGAAAGCCTCATATAGCAACAGCAGCAGCTCATAGCAATTCATCATATAGCAGCAGCAGCAGCTCATAGCAATTCATCATATAGCAGCAGCAACAGCTCATAGCAATTCATCATATAGCAGCAGCAGCAGCTCATAGCAATTCATCATATAGCAGTAGCAGCAACTCATAGCAATTCATCATATAGCAGCAGTAGCAGCAGCTCATAGCAATTCATCATATAGCAGCAGCAACAGCTCATAGCAATTCATCATATAGCAGATTAGAATGAAAATTTGGCAAAAAAATCCGAGGAGATCCTCACCTTGTCGGATGAGCTCATCCCTCAGCAACACCTCATGGCCACGACCTAGGAGGAGGGGAGGGGGAACAAGGGGCCATCTGCCGGAGTGGGGCGTCGGCCGTAGTTGGGCGGCGGCCACTGGAGTGGAGCGTTGGACGGACCATAGCGGAGCAGCTCCTGGGGACCAGCAGAGTGAGGAGCAGCGCCAGCGGGAGGAACTGACGGGGAGATGGAGCCCTACCCGCAGGCCATCGAGCCTCGCTGGAGAGAGTATCGTCGAGGAGCAGGGCAGATGTGATCGGTGGTGGCGGCTCGCAGGAGGAACTCTAGCACTGCAGGCAGGGGATCGAGGCAGAGGGAAAGGGGTGAGGAGATGCGGGCGGGTAGGGGAACGAATGCTTGCGTGTTTATTTTTACTTGGGGGTCGGGTGTGACGCGGGCCTGAGCAGTGGCATTTTCATTGTAATATGGGCAAACAAGAGAGTCATTTCGCTATACCCATTGTTTTTAAGGTGTCCCAAAGGCGTCGCCTAGGCGACGCTTAGGTGTCAGGGCACCCTGCGAGCTTGAAGCGTCCAAGTTGCCTTATGTACCTGTGTAAGGCATCCGCCTTAAGCTTTAGAGTGTCCGAGGCGTCTGCTTAGGCATCCAGGTTGTTGCCTTAGTCCATTTTGGACGCCTTAGCTTGCTAGATAGGCAGGGGAGCTGTTTTAGGCTAGAAACAAAGTTTTGGCAGTAAACAGAAAGGTTGTTGGCGCCAACAGGTAAGAGGGGGGGGGGGAGAGAAACAACCCCCAGTCCACACACTCCTCCCCCTCCTTCTCTCCAGTGGCTCCTCTCCAGCAGATCTACTTCCTCCTTTGCAGCAGATCCCTTCCGGCAGCTCCTCCCCCTCCTCCTCTCCAACGGCTCCTCCTCCTGTCCAGCAGCTCCTCATTCTCCTCCTGTCCAGCAGCTCCTCCTCCCAGAGAAAGTGCAAAGAGGATGGATGCTATATGGGCTCTACAACCAGCAACAACGACAAGGTGTGTATGCCAGTATGCCTAGTTGCCTACCAACCAAATTCTACTCTATCTGCTGCTTAGAACTCTCTAAGGCATCCACCTTGCCTTATGGCTTATCGCTTAGGCAGTGAGGCGCCCCCAACGCCTTGCCTCACCTTACTGCCATAAAAACATTGGCTATACCCCTTCAATTTTAAGTGAGCTTCTATGGGAAGCAACCCCCCTCCCAAGCTTTTTCTCATTGTGAAGGAATGGGTGGTGGAAATAAGTTCAGCCCAAGCCCATAACTCAAAAACGAGTTCTTTAGAGCTTTTATGGCTTATTTTGACAATAAGCTCTCAAAAGGTGGAAAAGAACTGGTCCTTAACCTGCAATTCAATTGTGCGTGCAATGATGAATCACTACTGCCTGCTATAGAGTAGATTTAGGCACCATACATGGCATAACCTAATACATGTGCATCTCATTATAGAATCTGAAATATGCAATGTTTATGCTAGTTCGTACGTTGCACATGATGTTTAAATGCCTCCTAAATCTGGTCAGTCAAGTGATGGTCTTTAAGCCTCCTTCTATGCTGGTTTTCTTGATATGTAATTCAGTGTTGTGCAAGATTTGCTTACACATGTGTTCAATTGCTTGTTTGTATCAGCCAACTATACTAGAACTGTTTACTTTGATTACTTGCTGTTCATGACCTAACGGAGCTTGTCAATGATTTAAACACTAATGGCTGCTGTAGTGGGGTCTTGTATAACTCATAGGTGACATAAAGGTTTGCCTGTACACTAAACTAGGCTCCCCAAGAGTACGTGGAGGTCCAGTTCACGAAGGTACGCCTAGTTTATACATAGCGCACACATAGTAAATGCTCATTTGAGTGTGTGCTAGAGATGTGGCATGTTTCATTATGTGGTGTCGTTTTGTTATAAACTCATGCTTTGGTGTTGCCCAGAGACTGGAAAGTATGCATATTTATCTTCCATGTAAGGAGACCTGTAACTAGTTTGTGTCACCTTGTAGAGGGGGTGCAACGAAGCAAAGATTCAGGATTTCCAAGTACAAGATGTTAGGAAGGAGCCTTTCAAGAGAAGGAGGAGCAGCACTGAGCCTGTACAACTAGTTATGGTAAGTCACTGTATTACAATTACCAGGGCATCCTATTTGTTTGACATTGTGCTTGCGTAGGGTTCTTCACCTGTAACCCAGTCATTGGTCCATTGATTAATACTCCCTCCGCTCACTATTATAAGATAAGATGTTCTAACTTTTTCCTAAATCAGATGTATGTAAACACATTTTAATGTGTCTGTTCACTCATTTCAGTACGGATGTAGTCTACATTTAAATATCTAAAACATCTTATATTAGTGAACAGAGTGAGAAACTCCTTCCTGCTATGGTAGAGTTCTCGATGTCATAAATGTCATAACCAAACGCATGTTCACATCATTAGCCTCCCTATCATTACTAGGATCTTGAGTACATACTAGTCGAGATACTTCATAGGGGGCAAACAATGTTGCATTACTTGTTCCATTATATAGAAGATACATCAGTTGATTCAAATGTAGCCAGGCCAAGGATGTTATTGAGGCGTGCATGTATGCATACTGCCAACACAACAGTTCAATTGCGTGTTTGCTTCAGGCAAAATTGCTCTTTTCAATTGCTTTATTTGTCCTCAGTTAATTAGATGCCCAAACAATGCTGCCTCATGTAGGGTACTTGTATAACTATTAGTTGACATAATTAAATGCCTTACCATTTCATTACTCTGGCGAAGTATGCCTAAAGCTTTGAAGTCCATTAACCAACTATTACTGCATGAGGCTCACAATCTAGTTTATACGAGGCTAATGATTGCATAGTTTTTCTTGCTGTAGTAGGTTTGTATGAATCCCTCTGCAGTTAATTATGCTTCCTAAGACTCTTTTGAAACATGGCACACAATGTTACAGCTAGTTAATACGAGCTACACAATGGCTAACTACTTGCTTACTTATACGCAAGATATATCTAATGTTCAGTAGCCGCGCGTGGTTTAAATTTGTAACCTGTCTGTGTTTTGGATTTGGCCCCAACATCACGCTCCTTTGGTGAGCTAAGAGAGATTTCTGTATGCGGCCTGCACAGACTGCCATCTTTATACTTTTTAAAATATCACCTGCTTATGCTTCATGACGTGTGCATTATTGTTAGTCCTGTTTTGCCATGTACAAGATAGTCTGTCTTGCTCGCTTCACTATTGTAACTATATTTTTTCTGTAGTCATGTGTACTTACAGAAACATTTCAGGATAAATTGACATCAACACAAAGCTCTCAGAGCAGTGCGGCATGGACGTTACCAAATGATTATGGATTGGAATTGGAATGTGCTGATGTTCTAGAGTGTCAACTAGATGTGGCAAGACAGCGTGCATATGAGTCTCAAGATTTAATCAACATGTTGAGATTGGAGGTGCAGACAAAAGATGCAACAGTCAAAAAAATGAAACAAGAGACTGAGGAAACCACAAAGAAAGTGGAGATTTTGTAGACTGAAATTTGTGCTATCTGAATCCGGCCAATTCTATTTTCTAAAGAGATTATAGTTCAAATGGTAAGTTGTGTTGATGCGCGTCCATGATGTATGAGCTGTATGTGCCCGGTGTATGTAATTTGTTGTTTGTTTACGCTTTATTATCACTGTTGACGAACTATGATGCCCAGTGAATGTAATCTGCTGTAATTTCTTTATTGTATAGTGTAGGATTATTCTTCGTTTCTATGCCTTAAATTTCTTTATTGTATAGTGTAGGTTTTTTTAGGGGATTGTTGAGTAGGATAGTTCTATGTTGTTATATATGCTATTGTAGAAACGACGTTCAACAGGCTCAATCTACGTGGGCCCATAATTGCTCGGATGGTCCAATCTACGAGGCCCATTACAATCATGGGCCGTCGCGTGGCAGAAATGGATTTGGGGCTCGAATGTGGGCCCATCATAACGTGGGCTCTTACCAGGCCATTAATAGGCCGAACGCTAGATAGGCCCACTATAATGGAAACGAGCCCACGGGCCACTAGCAGGCCGAAATGATCGTGAGTTGAGTCTTGGCCCATTTCCTTGACGGGCCGTTAACAGGCCGATAGCCAATCGGGCCATAAGTTACCCCATATACAGAACGGGCCTTTAACAGGCCGAAAGTCATGTCGAGCTGGAATTGGGCTATGGAGAACATGGGCCGCTAAGAGGCCGAAAGTCAGGTCGGAATGTAAATGGCCCAACTACGGTGTGGGCCGTTACCAGGCCGAAAGATACACCAAGCTGGAAGCTGGCCCAAATCGCTAATGGACCGCTAAAAGGCCGAAATACGTACCGCCAGGAATTTGGCCCATGCCTATAATGGGCCTCTAACGGGCTGAAAGACGTACAACCTGGAAATTGGCCCATCTCTATAATGGGCCTCTAACAGGCCGAAAGAACCTCGGCGGGCAAATGTGCCCAAAGACATAGCGGGTTGTTAACGGACTGGAACAGATGATGGGCCACAATGGTGTCAAATCGTTAACGGGCATTGACGGGCCGAATTGGCAGATCTCGTATGGGCCGTTTTTTAAATGGGCCAGACGAAAGTAGGCCGTAAATGGGCCGGCTCGCTTATTTTGACTGGGCCAGCCTTTTTAACCTAAATGGGTCACTGTTGGGCCATTGACGGTGTCCTAGACTAGGGGGTACTAACCTAGTCTACTCATATTCCTCGGGCCGGACAAGTGGGCTCTCATTCTTGTCAAGATGGACTTAGGAAGATACACGCAGGAGAAGAGATCAAGACTGCATCTACCGAAGACTTGGCGTGTACTCCAAGACTCCTTCTGCCGCCTCCTCGCTTGGATGTCGACCTTGTAAACCTAGATACCCTATCCGGCGTGTATATAAGCCGAAGGGTTTAGCCCTTAGAAGGGAACTCAACGCAATCTCATTCACCTAGCCTTAGGACTAGATCATACGATCTCGAGGTAGATCAACTCTGTACTTGATACTTCTCCATCAATATAAACAAGAGCAGGACGTAGGGTTTTACCTCCATCAAGAGGGCCCGAACCTGGGTAAACATCTTCTCCCTGTTCCTGTTATCATATGTCCGAGATCCACAGCTCGGGACCCCCTACCCCGAGGTCTGCCGATTTTTACACCGACACTGGTGCTTTCATTGAGAGTTCCGCTGTGAGATCAAAAAAGGATCGATGGGATCATCGGCTTACAACTCCGATCTCGCGGGCATGATTCCCGCACCTAAAGCTTCTGTCACAGACGCACCCTTCCTTCCCCACATATCAGGAGTGATCCATGACTCCTCCCTAGCTCCGGCCGACCCTCCTTTCAAGGGCGAAGGGCCGAAGTGTTTCTTGGAAAGCGATTCAGACGGCGACCAGCCAGACACGGCCGATGAACCTGATCTTCGAATCAGTTCGGCCGGGCCGATGACCGTAGGCATGTCACGGGATGAAGATACCAAGGCTTCGAGCCCACGGTCCATAGAAATTGAAAACCCACCCACCTCCCACATCGAGTCCTGCCCCGATTACTCGGGGCCCCTAGATATCTGGGATCTAGCCTACGTGCAACAATTCCCCGACGAATCGATCAGACAGTTCTGGGCCAGGTTCTTGTCGGTCAAGGACAAGATACCAAACTACCAGGACGCAGATATAATAACAACTTTTCAGCACGGATGCAAGGATAAAGGCGTCTCGAACGCCCTCGCCCACCACTGTGTACAAGCCATCTCGGAGTTGTCCGATCTGGTGTCTAAATTCTGCACCACCGAGGATGCTTGGAAAGCCAAGAAGAGCACAAATTCGATCTGTGAGCGCAAGTTAAAGCGAGAAAGACCCACACCTCGGCGTGCACCCCGGGCAAGGACCGTACCGACCAAGCAACCTCACAAAAAGAAGAAAACCTCTGTCCTCCCCTGGACCACCCTTGATGGTCTCCTAGATAAACCATGTCCGATACATGCTGTTTTGCTTAATTCCTGCCCAACTCACAGCCTTCGCGACTGCTGGGTAGTGAGGCAAGTGGCAAATGGAGGACCCGCCTTCCTCATGGGCACCCCTAGTCACGCAGAAGAATCCTCGGACGAGGGCGAGGTCATGATGATCTACGAGACCTTTACGTCCAACAACCAGCGCAAGCGGGCCCTACGAGAAATCAACTCCATCCGTCAGGTACCAACTCGGGGTGCGTGGATAGACACGCCCATCCCTTTGATCATAAAGCTCAGCCGATGTCAACCTCGAACAGGTGCCCCGCCGTCCTAGTCCTGGACCCAATCGTGGACAGCTGCCGTCTCCAAAAAGTATTAATGGACGGAGGTAGCAGCCTAAATTTGATATACGCAGACACTCTGGACAGAATGCAAATCGATAAATCGCGCATCGAACAGAGTAGCACCACCTTCAAAGGCATTATACCCAGGCGAGAAGCACATTGCAGTGGAAAGATAATCTTGGATGTGATCTTCGGATAATTACCGATCCAAAGAAATTACGTTCCACATCGCCCCCTTCAGGAGCGGATATCACGCCATCCTGGGACAAGACGCCTTCTCCAAATTTCAAGCAGTACCGCACTACGGCTACATGAAGCTCAAAATGCCGGGCCCGAATGGGATAATTACCACCTCAAGTGACCCCGATAGAGCACTCAAAGTCGAGAACAAAACGGCGTCACTCGCCCTCGAAACTTTGTCCGAAGCCCTCGCGGCTGAGGAAGTAAGCACATTACGAGCCGAAGTCGACCAAGATGATGTCATCCTCGACAAACGGCCGAAGTCCACCTCATTCAAGCCGCCCGACGAAATAGTCAAATTCCAAGTACACCCCACGGACCCAGCTAAAACGGCGTCCATAGGGGCGAACCTGGACCCAGAAATTGACGAGGCTCTACGTAGTTTTCTTATGGAAAATTGGGACATATTCGCCTGGCACCCTTCAGACATGCCGGGAATACCCCGCAGGCTTATGGAACACAGCCTAAACATACTGAAAGGCTACAAACCCATCAAGCAAACACTTCGACGCTTCTCTGAACCCAAGCGTCAAGCAATGGGCGAAGAACTGGCCAAATTATTGGAAGCCGGATTCATCCGAGACATAAAACACCCCGATTGGCTTGCCAATTCGGTCATGGTACCAAAAAAGGATAGGTCCTGGCGCCTGTGCGTCGATTTCAAAGACCTCAATAAAGCATGCCCCAAGGATCCTTTCCTCTTACCACGAATTGACCAAATTGTAGACGCCACAGCTGGGCACGATTCGCTGTGCTTCTTGGATGCCTACTCAGGGTATCATCAAATCAAGATGAATGAATCTGACCAGGCAGCAACAACATTCATCACACCTTATGGGCCGTTTTGCTTCAATACGATGCCCTTCAGATTAAAGAACGTCGGTGCCACATTCCAGCGCATGATTCAATCATGCTTGGAGAAACACATCGGGAAGACCGTTGAGGCCTACGTCGACGATGTGGTTATCAAAACCAAACACGTCGGACAATTGGTAGACAATCTTCGCGACACATTCGCTAGATTATGGGAGTATCAAATTAAGCTCAACCCCGAGAAATATCTCTTCGGAGTACCAGCCGGCATACTTCCCGGCTTCATCGTGTCTAGCCGAGGTATCGAAGCCAATCCGGCAAAAATAAAAGCCTTGGACCGCTTAGAGGTACCAACAGAGCTAAAGCATGTACAAAAGCTGGCAGGATGCGTGGCGGCACTGAGTCGCTTTATATCAAGACTCGGGGAAAAAGCCTTACCCCTGTATAGACTCTTAAAACAGACAAAGACCTTCAAATGGACCGAGGAAGCCGCGGCAGCTCTGGAAGGCATTAAAGATCTCCTTGCAACCAATCCTATCTTGGCAGCGCCTGGCTTATGCGAGCCGATGATATTATACATCTCGGCCACAAACCAGGTGGTCAGTGCAGTACTCGTGGTCGAACGAGACATGGAAGGCCACAAGTTCTGGATACAAAGGCCCGTGTACTACGTCTCCGAGGTCCTAACCCCGTGCAAGACACGCTATCCCCACTATCAAAAGATAGCCTATGCCGTATTCATGGCGTCCCGAAAACTTCAGCACTACTTTCAAGAGTGCTTCGTAACCTTGGCATCCGATGTCCCATTAAGCGACATAATCAACAATAGGGATGCAACGGGGCGCATAGCCAAATGGGCCATAGAGCTCCTACCATTTGAAATAATTTACCGACCGTGCCGGGCTATTAAATCTCAGGTGTTGGCCGACTTCGTGGCCAAATGGACGGAGGCCGAGCTCCCTCGAGAATACAACACTTAATCGCATTGGACGATGCATTTCGACGGTTCCAAAATGCTTGCTGGCCTAGGGGCCTGCATAGTGCTTACTTCTCCCACAGGAGACAGTATTCGGTATGTATTACAAATTATGTATACTGACTCCAATAACGCGGCAGAATACGAAGCCCTATTACATGGACTCCGGATAGCAGCCTCCATGGGGGTCCAACATCTTGAGGTTCGAGGTGATTCCAACCTCGCCATATCACAAGTTAACGGCGAATTCGACGCAAGGGACCCAAAAATGACAGCCTACCGGAATGCCGTCGTACAAATCTCGGCCAAGTTCGAGGGGCTTGAATTTCATCACATACCCCGAGATAGCAACCAGGCCGCAGATATACTTGCCCGAATGGGCGCCAAGCGGGAAAAAGTCCTGGAAAATACCTTTCTCGAATGGCTCTTTAAGCCGTCCGTAGTCTGGCAAGACGACAAGGGCATGTCGGACTTAAACGACATCGAACAGCCCCCCCTCCCGCCCGAAGACGACGACGGGCCAGATATAGTGGGCGGCTCAGTTGTCCAGATAACAGCCTCTGCGCATGAAGTTATGGTAGTCATTGCACCATGGACCGAGCCGCTCCTCGCATACCTGCTCCGCAAAGAGATCCCCCAAGACCAAACCGACGCACGTCGGATTGTAAGGCAATCTAAAGCCTACAAGGTCCATGAAGGAGAACTCTATAAAATAAGCACCACGGGCGTCCTCCAGCGATGTATTTCCGAAGAGGAAGGACGATTATTACTCCAGGAGGTCCACTGCGGCATGAGCGGACATCACGCCTCTGCTCGAACCTTGGTTAGCAAGGCCTTCCGAGCTGGTTTTTACTGGCCAACTGCGGGCGCCGACGCCTCTGCGTTAGTACAGCGCTGCTCCGGCTGCTAGGTATTCGCCAAACAAAGCCACATGCCCCCCGCAGCTCTCCGCACAATCCCCATAACTTGGCCTTTCGCGGTCTGGGGGCTAGATATGGTCGGCCCACTCAAGGGCGGGTCCAGAAAAAATAAATACCTACTTGTCATGGTGGACAAGTTTACTAAGTGGATCGAAGCAAAACCAGTAACTTCAGCCGGTGAAGTCCACGTACTCGAATTCATCTCGGGGGTAGTACACCGCTATGGTATCCCCCACAGTCTCATAACAGACAACGGGACAAACTTCACGGCCAAAGAAGTGAAAGGATGGTGCGCAAAAATGGGCACCAAGCTCGACTACGCATCCGTATATCACCCGCAGTCAAACAGGCAGGTAGAACGCACCAATGGACTAATCCTTAGTGGAATCAGGCCTAGGCTAGTTCGCTCCCTCAAGGAGGCCAACTGCAAATGGGTAGAGGAACTTGACTCTGTTCTATGGGGTCTGCGCACCACACCAAATAGATCCACCGGGTACACTCCATTTTTCATGGTGTACGGTGCCGAGGCAGTGCTCCCTTGCGACATCATACATGATGCACCTCGAGTACACATGTATGAAGAGCGGGAGGCCGAGTTAGATCGGCAGGACGCCTTGGACGCCTTAGAAGAGGAACGCAATGTCGCTCGGGCACGATCTGCCATTTACCAGCAGCAAGCCCGCCGTTACCACGGTAGGGAGGTCCCCGCAAAGGACTTCAACAAAGGAGACCTCGTTATGCGGCTTCATCCAGAGAAGCAGACTCACAAGCTCTCCCCTAAGTGGGATGGGCCATTTATCATCGACTAGGTCCTCACTGGAGGCGCGTACCGAATTTGAGACCCAGAGGACAGGCGTCTAGAACCCAACCCCTGGAACGCGGCGCTACTCCGACGTTTCTATGGTTGAAACTCCGAGAACTACTCACCTCTATAAATACACCACCCAACTTTTCTTTCTATCCTTTTTCTTTTTCTCTCTCTCAAAAGATTTCTAAGGCATCCCCTGAAGGGCCCCACGAAACGAAATCAATACGGCATGTTCTTTTCAAAACACGCATCATTCCACCTCTTATATACTATTGTCTTTCAAGCCATAATATGCATCGATATGACTTAAGATTTGGCCAAGCTGGGTTGCCTGGCTGCTGTACTTGCCCCTTACGTTCCCGATCTTTCGGCTAAGAGGCAAATGGAGCACTGCTGTGATTGTTACTCCCGGGCCATCCAGTGCAGTACCTCAGACGGACAAAGCCGAAAGCTAGCACTCTTAAACGTACAAATTGGTCAGCCATGACATAGAAATAAAGTGGAGGGGGGCTCTCAAACCCCGACCAGGGGCTTCACCTCCGAGGTCACCCGTCTTTGGACTTATGTGTTCGACACAACTACCCGAGGAAAGGAACTGTTGGAAGAACTATTTTCCTCGGAAGATGTTTCTTACATTAAAAAGTAAAATAACATAACTCTCTGCCTCACTCTTGTCGCTCGCACCATATAGCCGGATTGCCTCGTCTCCTGAAGCATCTGTTCCATTCACTTCGGAGAGTAGTAAGCGGACACTCCTCGGTCACTGATCGAGGAGGTAGAAGCCGATGGCTGGTTGGCAGAGTTTATATGCGCAGATTGAATAATGACGTAAAGTACTTTGATACATAGAATCATACATTATCATTTCATTAGACACGGTCTAACCCATCTATCAAGACGTCTAAGGCGCAGTCCTTCTGCGACGACCGAGCGGCAGGAATGACATTCTCGTATACGATACTAGTGGGTATTTCTTCCCCGTCTGGCCCCATTGGCCCTACCTCGGCCAAGTGCGCCGTATCAACCTCCGTATACCATGTCTTCAGGAACCGGACCTCGGTCATCAAGGGGTCGGCCGGACAACGAAGCTGGCAAAAAGCATATATTGGCCTGCTAAACATCCCGGCTAAAACCCCCACACTCAAGTAACGATTCTTGAAATAAAAACTTACCAAAAATCGTCTCATCGGTTCGACGATTCTTGGCTTCGGCGGCAGCCAGTTGAGCTTTTAAGCTCTTGAGCTCGTCCGCCTGTCGGGTGTTTTCAGCCCTTAGCGCATTAACGCCATCCCCCCTTTGAGTCACCACATGTTGATTGGCCTGGCGCTGCGACTCCATATAAAGCAAATCCTCGCGGGCCTGCTTGAGATCTCTTTCAAGATGACCTAGGGCTTCCGCTGCTACATCGGATTACGCTGTCAGGAGACCTCGATAATTAAGATCCTTATATACAAGACAAAGCACTTACCGTGCGCCTCTCGGGTGAACTTTTTCACCTGTTCCACCTCGGTCAAGGTAGTCTCCAACCTCCCCTTTGCCTGGGAAAGGGCTTCGGATAGCTGATCATTCCTCGCCCGTGCACTCTATCAGAAAAAAAAACAACTTCTTCAGGTTGAAATCAAGCCTCGCTATGGGCATTGTTGCCCATATCAAGCCTTAGGGGCTACTACCACGGTGGGCAGTATGGACAAACAGAGACATAAGAAATCTTCGAGATAAAATGAGCTCGGGTTGGACCTTACCCGCAACCCTTGCGACAAAACATCTAATGATTGATCAAATACTGCGCGGGTCGCCCCGAGGTATGCATCCACCGAGCTGAGAGCATTGAACTCTCGGTCCGAGAACGCTAGACTCCTTAGGGAGGTCTTTCGCCACCGATAATTCACGGCACATTGGATCTCGGACGGAGTAGCCGAGCTGGTCTCTGAGTCCTCGGGCTGGGGAACTTCTGGAGTAACTCCCGAAGAAGGACGTGCTTCGGCATCCCTGTTTGAAGCCGCCGTCCCCTCGTCCCTCGCACTCGCTGCCATGGAGGAAGGAAAAGGCTGCCTGCGAATGATCAAAGCGGTCAGAACCCGAGATAGCATTTCTACAACATACAGTAATCACAATCACCTGATAATCGGAGGAGCACTTTCGCTTGCCTCCATGACCTCGGCTTGTGCTTCTTCCGCTTCTTGCGGATGGTTCCCTTGAGGAGTCGTCTCTCCGCGCGAACGTTTCGAACGCCGTCCCTTCGGAGGAGAAGTCAGGCGACCAGGGGCTTGGGGACGAGGGGCTCACTTTTGAGTAGAGGAAGAGGGCGTTACCGCCGAAGCTGGCCTCGTCCCCGGCGCGTCCGGGGTGACGGCTACCTTGGAGCCGTTAAGGCACTCCATATAAAATTTCCTCCCCTCATAGATAAGGGCCAGATCCTCGTCCTCATGAAAGAGGGGGTGTTCCGCTCGTTGGTGTGTTTCTGGCTCGGGCGCCGGGCTGTTTAGAGCCTCCACCCGATGCCTCCATCTTTGCTCGAAACCAATAAAAAGATCAGTCAAATGGATTGGCTACTAAAAAAACAACTCGGGTAGGCGAAATAAAGCGGGAGGACTCACTATGTCGGCCGGATTGTAGTAGGACAGCCCGTCCCGAAATTGACGTCGGGCAAAGTCCTCCGTCGTTCCTTGGTCAAAGAAACTTTGCCGAATTGATCAAGAGCAGTCTTCGGTTCCGTTGTATGCGCACAACGGGTGAGGGTGTAGCTGGAGTGGTTGGACTCTTCAGTCTATCGCCATGGCCATTACATCTATTATGGTAAGGCCTGTCCTGACCAGTTGCTTCACCTTGGCGGCTAGCTCGGTCACCTCGGCACCATCTTCTGAGACCATACCCTGTGGCCTCCAGCTATATCGCCTCTTTGGGGGCTCCGGAGAGAAAGGGGGAAGCCCTGGCCGAACTGGGTCTAGGAGGGGGACGTCGTCTACATAGAACAACTCTGTTGGCCAGACGTCGGCATCCTCCCGAGGTGTGCCTGGCGGGTATTCTGTCCCCTCGATTCGACAGACCTCGGCCGCTCCAACCTCGTAAATCCTTTCGGCGGAGGAACAAGGGACTACACAGAAATACCTCCAGAGTCTGAAGTGCGCTTCACACCCTAGATGCATCTCTTGTAGGGCGACGTACCCCGCAATGTGCAAATTTGAGTTGGGGGTAAGGTGGTGGAGCTGCAGCCCATAAAACTCTAGCAGGCCTCAGAGGAAAGGGTGAATTGGAAACCCTAAACTGCGCAGCAGGAAGGAGACAAAGCATACCCGTTCATCCTTTTGAGGGGAAGGGAAATTTTCCGCGTGTACCTGCCCTTTGATGGATGTTAAACCCGGGAGGGTCACTGTCAGATCTGAATCTGGCAGGTATCCTTGTCTGGCCAGGCGCTCCAGCTGGAGGCGCGAGACGGCGCAACTGCCCCAATCACCCTTGACAGGGCCATGAGGGAGCCTCGAAGAACCTGCATCACTCGCCATGGGAAACCCTCAAGGTTGTACTTGGGAGGAAGGGGAGAATTTGTGCAGTTTGCTTGGAAGGAAGATTGGGGGTTTGTGATAAATCCGCACGCCTGACTTGTGGATAAAAAGGGGGGAGACCGACGCTTCAACGTTTCGCCATAAGTTGACCCGCTTCCCTGTAAGACACGATTCCCAAAGATCAAAAAGCTGAGGCCACACGTGGCGGGGCTGGGCCCACTCAGCGGGATTATCAATCTTTCTGAGGTTTGCTTGAAGCTATGCTGAGGAGATCATGCATGGAACTTGCCTGCCGAGCCAAGGACTCCGGAACCAAAGTCCAAGAGTGTCGTCCTCGGCATCGGAGACCAGTTCAGGGGCTACTGACGGTGTCCTAGACTAGGGGGTACTAACCTAGTCTGCTCATATTCCTCGGGCCGGACAAGTGGGCTCTCATTCTTGTCAAGATGGACTCCGGAAGATACATGCAGGAGAAGAGATCAAGACTGCATCTACCAAAGACTTGGCGCGTACTCCAAGACTCCTTCTGCCACCTCCTCGCCTAGATGCTAACCTTGCAAACCTAGATACCCTATCCGGCGTGTATATAAGCCGAAGGGTTTAGCCCTTAGAAGGGACCTCAACGCAATCTCATTCACCTAGCCTTAGGACAAGATCATACGATCTCGAGGTAGATCAACTCTGTACTTGATACTTCTCCATCAATATAAACAAGAGCAGGACGTAGGGTTTTACCTCCATCAAGAGGGCCTGAACCTGGGTAAACATCGCCTCCCTGTTCCTGTTACCATCTGTCCGAGATCCACAGCTCGGAACCCCCTACCCCGAGGTCTGCTGGTTTTTACACCGACAGCCGTGCCACGTGTCGACGTATCATAGGCGTCTCTCGTCCAATGAATGGATGACATCTGTCACAACACCGAGCTGACACGTGGATCCGCCGGCGAATGAGAAATTTACACGTGGAAAATCGCCATTGGTTAGGGTTGCTAATGGGTTATCGGATCCAAACCCGCACTCGATAGCTTAACGACGACCCGTTACCGTGGATGCCACGTGTCGGTTACCCTTGACGAAAACACTTCCATGACGCGACATTTATCGTCATGGAAGTGGACATTTCCGTGATGATAATTTCAGTATTGTCATGGAACACTTCTACGACAGCACATGTATGACTATCTTGATTCTGTCATAAAATCGTCACGGATGTACATGCATGACAGAAAACGTGACCTACTGTGACAAAGACGTATCATCACGGAAGTGTTTTTTTGTAGTGTGGTGGTGTCGCAAGTCGACTTAAAACAGAAGGTGAATCAAGTGCAGAGCTAGTTAACAGTTCCTTACCTCCCCTCGTCTTAGAGGGCATAATCTTGGTCTTAGAGTCTTTCAGATTGTTCATCGTGATCAGCAGATATTTAACTCCCAAGTGAACTTAATAAATAGAGCTGTGCTCCCCGGCAACGGTGCCAAAAAATGGTCTTGATGACCCTCAAGTATAGGGGACCGCGACAGTCTTCAGGGGTGGTATCTCACCCAAATTTGTTGGTTCGACACAAGAGGGCCAAAGAATATTTATAAGCCTGAGTAGTTAAGTTGTCAATTCAAACAAACCTGAGAAGGAAATTCTCTGCTACAAAGTATTAGTAGCACAGTAGTATGATAGTTTTGATAACAGTGGTAACAGTAGCAATAGTAACAGTAATGGTAACAGTAGCAGTTTTGTAGCAGTTGGAAGAGTAGCAGCAATAGTATATAGTAACTTAGCAAAGACAATATGAGCAAAGCGTAGGCATAGAGTAGCGATGGATATTTGGATGGAATTCATCATGTAACAGTCACAACCTAGAGCGATACACAATAGCTCCAATTCATCAATTAAATCTAGGCATGTATTCCGTATATAGTCATACGTGCTCATAATAAGAACCCGCATGACATCTTTTGTCCTACCCTCCCGTGGCAGCGGGGTCCTAATGGAAATCTAAGGGTAATTAAAGCGCTCCTTTTAATAGAGAACCAGAACAAAGCATTAACACATAGTGAATACATGAACTCCTCAAATTGCAGCTATCCCCGGAGAGTATCCCAATTATTGGCACCTTGGGGTCTACGATTCAGAACAATAACATGTGCATATAACTTGCAGATAGGATGAAGAACTCAAATATAATCATGAAAACATAAAGGGTTCAGATCTGCACTCGGGCCCCAGTGACAAGCATTAAGCATAACAAAGTCATAGCAGTATCAATCTCAGAACATAGTGGATACTAGGGATCAAGCCCTAACAAATTGACTCGATTACATGACGAATCTCATCCATCTCCATCTACCTCCAGTATGCCTACAATGAAATTACTCACTCCCGGTGGTGACCATCATGAGGTTGTTGATGAAGAAGGGTTGTTGATGACGACGATGACAATTTGCCCCCTCCAGAGCCCCAAACCGACTCCGGATCAGGCCTCCCGACGAAGAACATGAGGTGGCGGCGGCTCCGTATCGTAAAATGCGATGAAACTTTCTCTTTGATTTTTTTCTCGGGAAGACGGTGCTACTTGTGAACTGCGTTGGGATTTCCCCGAAGAGGAGAGGATGATGCAGTACAATAGAGATAAGTATTTCCCTCAGTTAAGAACCAAGGTTATCAATCCAATAGGAGAACCTCACAGAACCTCGTTAACAGCACCTACACACAAAAAAGCAAACACTTGCACCCAACACAAATAAGAGGGTTGTCAATCCTCTTAGCGGTTACTTGCCAGGATTAATTCTGATAGTGATAGATAGAAAAGTAAATTGCAAAATAAAATAAAAGTAAATAAATTGCAGCAAGGTATTTTTGGATTTTAATATATGATAAAAGTAGACCCAGGGGCCATAGTTTTCACTAGAGGCTTCTCTCTTGAACACATAGCATACGGTGGGTAAACAAATTACTGTTGGGCAATTGATAGAAAAGCGCATAGCTATGACGGATTCATGGCAATGATCATGTATATAGGCATCACGTCCAAGACAAGTAGGCCGACTCCTGCCTGCATCTACTACTATTACTCCACCCATCGACCGCTATCCAGCATGCATCTAGGGTATTAAGTATAAAACAGAGTAACGCCTTAAGAAAGATGACATGATGTAGACAAAGTAAACTCAAGCAATATGATTAAACCCCATCTTTTTATCCTTAATGGAAACAATACAAATACGTGTCTTGTCCCTTTCTGTCACTGGGATATAGAACACCGCAAGATTGAACCCATCACAAAGCACCTCCCCCATTGCAAGATAAATCAATCTAGTTGGCCAAACCAAACGGATAGATCGGAGAGAAATACAAAGCTATAACAATCATGCATAAAAGAGTACAGAGAAGACTCAAATATTTCTCATGAATAATCTGATCATAAACCCACAATTCATCGGATCCCAACAAACACACCGCAAAAGAACATTACATCGAATAGAACTCCAAGAACATCGAGGAGAACATGGTATTTAAGATCAAAGAGAGAGAAGAAGCCATCTAGCTACTAGCTATGGACACGTAGGTCTATGGTAAACTACTCACACATTGTTAGGGCACATTTCTCCCTTAGTGGTTTTGGTGATTGATGACAATGCCTTTGCAGACTAATCGTGTGCATTGAGCATTTCAGATATTCCATCACTTGGCACAAGGCGATTGATGCCCCTCGATGTATTAGAGTGAAGACGGTTTATTTTCATTCGTTTCTTTTTCGGCGGACTTGAGTCGTAGGAAATACCGTACTATCAAGAGGGGGTCCGCTTCGGAAAGGTTTGGGTGGAATCAACACGTACACTCTTTCATTTGCACCCTTTGTTCCTTTCCGCATCTTTGGAGTTTCACCTTCCGTTTCGCAGGAGTGCTTGGACAGCTGCCAGCGGTAGTATCGTGGCTGGCAGCGGTAGTACCGCTTGTAAGCGGTAGTGCCGCTACCAGTACCGCTCGTACTACCGCCTCGATTCGGGACATGATTTTTCGTGTCGGGTTCAGCGGTAGTCCAGCGGTGGTCCCACTGGCATACTACCGCTGACCCCTTTTTGACCCTACCTGGCAAGCGGCAGTAGCAGCGGCAGTAGGAGCGGTAGTACCGCTTGTAAGCGGTAGTACCGCGCCTACCACCGTTGCCACTTCCGCTCATGGCACTGCTCTGTGTAACCTCCTCTGTTTTTCAGCGGTACTAGAGCGGCAGTGGAGAGTGGAAGTACCGTGCGTAGGCGGTAGTACCACTGTCGTCAGCGGTAGTACCGCTGGTGCGGCAGTATCGCTCCTCCACTGTCCTGCTCTGGTCTCCGAGTGCCCTGTGCTGCAACCCCAGCGGTAGTACCGTTGGGGAGAGCAGTAGTACCGCTCCGGCGGCACTACCGCGCTCTTGTGCACTGCACTTCCTGCACTACCGCTAGGGCGGTAGTACCGCTCATGAGAGCAGTAGTACCACTCTGTGCGGGCTGAAAATCTAGGTAACGGTTGGTTTTGTCCCCCCACTATATAAAGGGGTCTTCTTCCCCAAGAAGACCACCTCTTCCTCCCCAAACTCCATTGTTGCTCCAAAAGCTTATTTTCGCCCGATCTCTCTCCCTAGCCAATCAAACTTGTTGATTCTTTAGGGATTGGTTGAGAAGGCCCCGATCTACACTTCCACCAAGAGAAATTTGATTCCCCCCACTAATCCCTTGCGGATCTTGTTACTCTTGGGTGTTTGAGCACCCTAGACGGTTGAGGTCACCTCGGAGCCACATTCCATTGTGGTGAAGCTTCGTGGTGGTGTTGGGAGCGTCCAATTAAGTTGTGGAGATTGCCCCAACCTTGTTTGTAAAGGTTCGGTCGCCGCCTTCAAGGGCACCACTAGTGGAATCACAGCACCTCGCATTGTGTGAGGGCGTGAGGAGAATACGGTGGCCCTAGTGGCTTCTTGGGGAGCATTGTGCCTCCACACCGCTCCAACGGAGACGTACTTCCTCTCAAAGGGAAGGAACTTCGGAAACACATCCTCGTATTCATCGGCTCCACTTGTGGTTATTTCTTACCTTTACTTTGTGCAAGCTTTACTTGTGTTGTACCTCTTGCTTGCTTGCTTGCTTTTGTTGTGATTGTTAGCATCATATAGGTTGCTCACCTAGTTGCACATCTAGACAACCTATTTTGTTGCTAACCCTAATTTGTTAAGAAAAGCTAAAAATTGGTAGTTGCCTATTCACCCCCCCTCAAGTCAACCTTATCGATCATTTCAATTGGTATCAGAGCCTCGTCTCTTTATTAAGGGTTTCACCACCCGAAGAGTATGGTTGACGACGGGGGTCGGGATGAGGAAGTGCCCGAGGCCATGGAGTTGAACACGGTCACCCGAGACGTCTTAAATGAAGCTATGGCTTCACTTAAGACGTCTATGACGGCCGAGGTCAAGTCCATGCTTAAAGAACTCCTTGAGGGGTTGAAGTCCACTCCCGATCCGTTGCTTGTGGTTAATCCCACCGCATCGGCGTCGGAGGCCAATTCCGGCAAGGAAGCGGCTAAAGACACTCAAACATCTTCCCCTCATGGTAAGAATGGGACAGGAACCTACGCCTCGGTTCCCCCTCCCCCGGGTCTATGGAGGACCGGTCCCTACACCGCATATTAACCATCTTGGTCCTCCTCCTAAGCTCGTAAAGGGTGATTTTGCTAATTGGGTTTTTCGTATCAAGTCTCATTTGAATCAAAGCTCAACGAATCTTTGGAGAATCATCGAGCAAGGCTTCTACCCACATGATCCAAGCAACCTCACTCCAAGAGAAGAGGCGGACGATCAATACAATCACTCCGCTTTGTTCCTCCTTCAATCCGCAGTGCCTCCCGAAGATCTAGCTCACTTGCGTCCCTTCTCCCGTGCAAAGGATTGTTGGGAACACATTATATCTTTGTACAAGGGAAGCTCAAGCATTCAACGGTCCAACTTTGAGGTGGTACTTGATGAGGCCGATGAATTTGTGATGAATGAAGATGAGGATCCTCGGGATCTCTACCGAAGATTGACAACTCTTGCGGTCGCTCTTCAAGATCATGGGAGTAAGGATACGGATGATAATTGGATCAAGCGGAAGTTTCTCAAGGCCATCATGCCATTCAATAAGGCAATGTCCTCCGTGATCCGTCAAAGACCGGACTTCCACACATTGTCTTCAAGTGAAGTGTTGGATGAGTTTATTGCCATGAACATCATGAACAAGACCGCCGACAATGCTCTAGCTCGTGTCCGGTCAAAGAAAGGCTCACCCAACCTTGCTTTGAAGGCCAAGGGGATTCCGAAAGAAGAAGAAGAGGAAGAACAAGAGAGTTGCCCTGAAGACACCAAATATGCTTACCACGAGCACATGGCTCTTGCGTCAAGGCAATTTTGGGGCAACAAGAGAAACACAAGGCCCAACTCCTCCAAGAACAACTCAAAGGGCAAGCAACGAGTAAGGACTTGCTACAATTGTGGCAATGTGAGTCACTTTGTGGCGGATTGTCCGTATGAGAAGAGGGAGGACAATGGTGGCAAGCTCATCTGCAAAGACAAGGCCAAGTCCTTCCCCAACAAGAACAATTTCAACAAGAAGGTGCCTCCAAAGGGCTTGGTGGTGCTTGAAGAGTACAACTCCGATGATGATGATGATGATGATACAAATGGTGAAGTGTTAGCAACGACCACCGTGGCCATTGCCACCTTTTCTCCAACCTCAGTGTCTCTCTTCGACGCCCCCAACGAGAACATCATCCCCCCAAGTGCCTAATGGCAAGAGGCGTCAACAAGGTAACCTCAACCTCCAACATCAAAGTTTCCATCTCTCCTAATCCTTTATTGTTGGATTGTGTGGATGATCAAGAGGAGGTGGAGGTGGATGAGAATGAGTTTGATAAGTTCTTGGGTAAGCTCAAAGGTGAGACCAAG
Organism: Elymus sibiricus; assembly: GCA_039707655.1. NCBI lineage: Eukaryota > Viridiplantae > Streptophyta > Magnoliopsida > Poales > Poaceae > Elymus > Elymus sibiricus. The sequence goes on from CM077666.1 coordinate 147,132,542, forward strand.
AAGCACTTTGTTGCTCTCTTAGAACAACTTGGTGAGGAAAATGATATCATTGAGTCTCACGAGGAGAACAACACTAACTTGGAAGGCCATAGTCATGACTATGCCGATGAAATTGCGGATCTTTCCATCGCTCTTGAGGAAGAGCGAGGTCTTCGTTCGGCTCTTGAGGAGTCGCAAAACGTTGACCTTGCTCAACTAAAGAAAGATCATGATCATGCTCAAGTTCTTGCTCGTGTGCTTAAATCCGAGAATGCTGAACTTGGGGTTGGCCATGCTAGACTCAAAGAGGAGTTTGAGCTACTTGACAAGGCTCACAAGGCCTTGAAAGGTGCACATGCTACCCTCAAGGAATCTCATGATCAACTCCAAGTGAAGCTCACTAAGGAAATAGCCACTTGTCCTCCTTTCGTTTTAATTGATAATGCCAATGCTACTAACCCTTGTTGTGAGCATGAGCATCTTGTGGAGGAGAATTCCAAGTTGAAAGAGCAAATCTAGAAAGGCCTTGTGACTTGCATACAAGGCGAGAAGAATCTCAACGAACTTTTGAGCAATCAAAAGGAAGTTGTGGCAAAGGAGGGACTTGGGTTTGTGCCCAAGTCAAAGAAGAAGAAGAACAACAAGATCAAGACACCTCTCCTTCTCAAAGAGGTATTTGTCAAGAAGAGAGAGGGTGCTCATAAGGAGAAGAAGAACAAGGTGGCGGGTGGAAATGTCAAGAAGGACAATCCCACTTCATCGAACAAAGCCGGCAACTTTAACCCTTCTTATGTTTTATGCCGTGCTAGTGATGGGCATGTTTATGCCAAATTTGTTGGTTCTTATTATGAGTACATTGAATGGTCTATTTGGGTTCCTAAGACCCTTGTTACTAACATCAAAGGACCCATTCAAAAATGGGTTCCTAAAACCAAGCATTGATCTCTTGTAGGAGTTCGCTTCCGGTGGAGGATCATGGTTGCTTGATAGTGGAGCAACAAATCATATGACCGGGAGCAAGCATTTGGTGGTGGACGTGCAACCAAGCTCATATATGCCCACCCATGTTCAATTCGGTGATGCCTCAACTTCTAAGGTATTGGGTCTTGGCAAGGTTGTGATTTCTCATGACGTGTCAATTGAGAAAGTCATGCTTGTTGAGACCCTTGCATACAATTTACTTTCTGTTCGTCAACTTGCACTTATGGGCTTTGCCACATTCTTTGACCGTGATACCATGGCCCTTTTGTGGAGCAAGACTCTTAAAGTAGCTTTTGTTGGGCATGTCGAGAACGGTCTCTATGTGGTTAACTTCTCGGAGCGACCCACTAAGACCGCGACTTGCCTAATGGCTAAAGTTGATGTGGGATGGCTTTGGCATTGCCGACTAGCCCATGTCAATATGAGATCTTTGCAAAGTCTCCTCAAAGGGGATCACGTTCGTGGACTAACAAATGTGAGCTTTGCCAAAGATCGTGCTTGCAGTGCTTGTATCGAAGGAAAGCTACATGAGACGGCTCACCGACCCACGACTATCATCTACTCGAAGAGGCCCTTGGAGCTCCTTCACATGGATCTCTTTGGACCTCCATCCTTTGATAGTCTTGGGGGGAAGAAAGTATTGCTTGGTGATTGTGGATGACTATTCAAGATACACTTGGGTATATTTCTTCAAGAGGAAGAGCGAGACTCAACAAACCGTCATCGACTTTGCCAATGAAGCTCAACGTCAACATGAGGCAAAGATATTGATGATTAGAAGTGACAACGGTACCGAGTTCAAGAACTACACCTTGGATGAGTTTGTTAGTGATGAGGGGATCACGCATCAATACGCCGCACCATATACCCCTCAACAAAATGGTGTAGGGGAGAGGAAGAACCAGACGTTGATGGACGCAGCAAGGAGCATGATGGCGGAATTCAAATCTCTGTACAACTTTTGGGCCGAAGCCATCAACACCGCATGTCATGCATCCAATCGGCTCTACCTCCGCAAAGGCTTGAACATGACTCCATATGAGATACTTACCGGTAACAAGCCCAACCTCAAGTACTTCTGGGTGTTCGGGTGTAAGTGTTTCATTCTCAAGAAAGGTACTCGGTTGTCTAAATTCGAATCTAGAGCTCAAGAGGGCATATTTGTTGGTTATGCTACAAACTCTCATGCTTACCGTGTCCTCAATAAGTCCAACGGACTTATTGAGGAGACGTGTAACATAGAGTTTGATGAGAATAATGGCTCCCAAGTGGAGCAAAGTGGTCTTTGTGATGTAGGTGATGAAATTCCTCCCCAAGCCATAAGAAGAATGGGAATTGGTCAAATACTCCCCATTGAGGAACCCCTTGTGGCCGAAGGAGAAGGACAATGCTCTACACAAGTGGAGCCATCACCAACCATCGACCCACACGCTTCTGAAGAACAAACCGAAGGCCCTCAACCAAGTGATCAAGATCAAGGGCAAGATCAACATCAAGATGATGGTGATGCACCAAATGATGCCCAAGATCAAGATCACGACACCGAGCAAGCTCAAGATCAAGGGCAAGCTCATGATCAAGAGCAAGCTCAAGATGACGCTCAGGATGTTCAAGATGATCCTCCTCAAGTGACTTCGGAGGAGCTATTGGAGCGTCGTGCCGCCAAGATTGCTTCTAAACTCAAGCATCAACAACATGTCTTGGAGAATGTTTATGGAAGCTTGAAAAAGGGGGTAACTACTCATAGACAATTAACAAACTTTTGTGAGCATCACGCGTTTGTGTCTTGTGTTGAACCCCAAAAGGTACATGAAGCGCTCGAGGACACGGATTGGCTTGAAGCCATGCATGATGAACTCAACAACTTCGAGCGCAACAAAGTGTGGATATTGGTGCCAAGGCCAACGGAGAATCATAATGTCATTGGAACCAAATGGATCTTCAAGAACAAGCAAGATGCGAACGGTGTTGTCACTCGAAACAAGGCAAGATTGGTGGCACAAGGCTACTCCCAAGTAGAGGGTATCGACTGCGGTGAAACCTTTACTACCGTTGCTCGTCTTGAATCTATTCGTATGTTGCTTGCATATGCTTCTCATCATGATTTTAAGTTGCAACAAATGGATGTGAAGAGTGCATTTCTTAATGGTCCTCTTAATGAGTTGGTGTATGTCAAACAACCCCCGGGGTTCGAGGATCCCAAGTTCCCCAATCATGTATACAAGCTCGATAAGGCACTCTATGGCCTTAAACAAGCCCCACGTGCGTGGTATGAGCACCTTACCGAGTTGTTGCAAGACCGTGGGTTTGAAATTGGGAAAATCGATCCCACTCTTTTTACTAAGAAGGTTAAAGGGGATTTGTTCATATGCCACCTATATGTTGATGATATTATCTTTGGTTCTCCTAACAAAGCTTTTAATGATGAGTTTGCCGCACTCATGACCGAGAAGTTTGAGATGTCTATGATGGGAGAGTTGAAGTTCTTTCTTGGGGTCGAAGTCAAGCAAAGAAGAGAAGGAACCTTCATCAACCAAGCCAAATACACCCAAGACATGCTCAAGAGATTCTAGCTAGAAGATGTCAAACCGGCCAAGACTCCAATGCCTACCAAGTGCCAACTCGACATTGATCCCAATGGTAAAGCGGTGGATCAAAAAGTATATCGTTAAATGATTGGCTCCTTGCTTTACCTTTTTCATCTAGGCCGGATATCATGTTGAGTGTGGGAATGTGTGCACGGTTTCAAGCCGCGCCTAAGGAAAGTCACTTTGTGGCGGCCAAGCGAATCTTTCAATAGTTGGCTCATACCCCAAACTTTGGCTTATGGTATCCCAAAGGAGCAAGCTTTGATCTCATGGGTTATTCGGACTCGGATTGGGCGGGAGACCGTGTGGATAGGAAGTCAACCTCCGGATGGTGCCAATTCCTTGGTCGCTCTTTGGTGAGTTGGTCTTCGAAGAAGCAAAATTGTGTGTCTCTCTCCACCACCGAGGCCGACTATGTAGCTGCCGCAAGTTGTTGTGCACAATTGTTATGAATGAGGCAAACTTTAAAGGATTACGGTGTCACTTGTGACAAAGTGCCTCTTTTCTGTGACAATGAAAGTGCAATCAAGATCTCCTACAGTCCGGTGCAACATAGCAAGACGAAGCACATTGAGATTCGTCATCATTTCATCCGGGATCACGTCAAGCGGGGATAGATTGATATTATTCATGTAGGAACTCAAGAGCAACTAGCGGATATTTTCACGAAGCCATTGGATGAAGCAAGATTTCGCGAGTTAAGGCATGAGCTAAATATCATTGATTCGAGCAACCTGTCTTGAATCTCGTCACACCCCATGTCGGTACCAAAACCGGCAGATCTCGGGTAGGAGGTCCGAACTATGGGTCAAGGAGTCGATGGTAACAGAGAGCGTAGAGACAGCGATTTACCCAGGTTCGGGCCCTCTCGAGGAGGTAAAACCCTACGTCCTGCTTGATTGTATTGATGTGATTGTATGAAGGTTACAGAGTTGATCTACCTCGAGATCAGATGGGCTAATCCCTAGATTATGAGTCTTCTCCCTATGGACTAAACCTCCTGGTTTATATAGACACCAGGGGGGCCCTAGGGTTACATATGGTCGGTTATCATCAGGGATAAACATGCCGGTTACGCCATCTATTCCTTGGAAGAGACGCCAAGACTTCATAGATTTCCTTCTATCATACGGGGTCGTCCACAATCCAGCCTTCCATCGACGTGTAGAGAGCGGCCCACCAGTCCGGCCCATGAGAGATAGGCCGGCAGCCCGAGTACCCCCTAGTCCGGGACACCCTCACCCCACCACATTCATCATGATTATCTTGTTCTAGATGTAGGCATGGACATAGGGGGAGTGTTGTTCTCTCAATGAACTCTCCCTCCCCCCATTATGCATAAATTGATCAAGTCTTTCACTTTAGCCATTTTTGATGGTTCATGTGCTTCAAAGATGAGTTTTGGTCATGGGCCCAAGGTTAAAATCTTCGCGGTGCCATACCAATTGACTCAAACATAGGTGGCTTCGGCCACCGCCCTCTCTTTGAGAGTTTTTGTCGTTAGGGGTTTGTTTGTGCTTTAAGTCACTCCAAGTTTGCTCCTCGCTTTTTCTCTCTTTTTGAACTTGGAGTGTCTCTGCCCATTTGCTGGTGTTTCGTGTCTCTAGCCCAAGCCATCTCATCTACAACCTCTCTAAATTTGCATAAGCCACTTTTTTTTGTCTTGATCCTGCTTGCTCTCGCCTGCGCGGTACTACCGCGGTGTCTGGGCGGTACTACCGCTTATAAGCGGTACTACCGTCCTAGCACCCCGGTACTACCGCTCGAGCGGTACTACCTGGCCTCCTGCCGCGGAGTAGTACCGGGGCGGTACTACCGCTCCTCTGAGCGGTACTACCGCTCTGTGGTGGGTTTGGGGGGTTATAACTCGGGCAAGGGGAGTTCCAACTCCCCCATACCCATTCGTCTCTCCCACGCCCTCTCCTCTCACAGGCGACGAACAAGCACCGGTGGGCCGCCGCCGGGCCGCCGATTCCGTGCCGTCTTCCGCGATTCCGTTCGGTGGGATCGTTCCCCACCTTCTCCTCTTGCCATGGATGCCGGTATTGCTCTCGTTTTCCTCTCCTATGGTTCTATTTTTTGAATCTAGGTTCTAGGGCAATGCGTGTGGCATACGTCGATTTTTTGTTCAAATCGAGGCTTGAGTAGGACGTAGAAGACTGCTAGAATAGGTGGATTGAAGTTTGGTTGGAGGAAATTTGAATTTGGCATCCCCGGTAGTACCGGATCTAGCCGCGGTTGTGGTCAGCCCTGTGATATTCGCCTCGAGCGGTACTACCGCTCCTCTGGAGCGGTACTACCGCTTGTAGGCAGCACTACCGCTGCTGATGGACGGTACTACCGCTCATGGATGTCAACTTCCACTTACCTCGTACCAACCTTCACTTCACTTTGTTTCCTTTTTGATTGTCTTATGCAATGATTTACACCTGCTTTTCCCTCGCTCTTTGTTGTGGGTTCCAGGTGATAGCAGTGCTGGGCATCAGGCCCGCCGCAAGAATCCAGAGCGTCCAGGAGGTTCCAAGCGCTATCGCACTTCTGAGGATGCCGGTGCAACTTCGAGTGCTCAGCCAATGCAAAGAACCAAGCAACTTGCAAGCAAGCCAAAGGAGAAGGTCAGGTCCGTTACTGAGATGAATCCCAAGGAGTTTTGTATGTTTCGCCGCCGTAACCCGTACCGTCACGAGCAAGATCCAGCTCTTGTCAATCATCCCTTCTGTACCAAGCAGCAGCGCTCTATCTATCTGGATGTGCTCAAAGCAAAGAAGAATCTGTTTGTGTCAGTCAGAACCATTGATATCCCTCATATGCAGAAGGACATGCCCTACTTTGGAGAGGCTCTTGAGCTGTGTAATCAGCCGGACATCATCAAGGTTATGGAGTTCAATAAAGATTTTGATGCAGACATCGTGGCTCAGTTCTATGCCACGGTTCACCTCGGTACTGATGTGGAGAGGACTCTAACTTGGATGACCAACGGCAAGCTCCTTTCGGTTAAGTGGAAGGCGTTCATGGAACTTTTGGGCTATGATGATAAGGGGCTTGACAACCCGGTTGGATTCCGTCCTCACAAGGAGGCGGGTGCTACGCACAAGTCTGCTCTCTGGCCCTACAGCACTCTGAAGATTTCTCCAACAACCCAGAAGAAGACTTATGAGCTTAGCCCTTTCCTGGACATCCTGCATCGCATCTTCAGGCAGACTCTCTTCCCTCGGATTGGGAACTTGGATCAGGTACACTCCTACCTAGTGGATTTGCTGCTGTTCTGTCAGAGTGAGAAGGAGGCAAACACGGGGCAATCTTTGGATGTTTCTCACATCATGTGGTCGGAGCTTCTTTCCGCCATCACTGAGCGCAAGTGCCCCATCTATGGCCCTTACCTGATGCTGCTCATTGAGAAGGCATGGGCCTTCACTTATCCTGATGAGATGTTTGTGACTGGTGACTTGATCTCTCATGAGATCGTACGACTGAGACAGAAGGAGAACTGGGGCACTCCTGTTCCGGAGACAGAGACTCCTATGGATGAGGATATAGTTGATGATGATGACGAGCCTGACTATGAGCCAGCTGGAGTGGAGCCATCTTGGGCTAAGAAGCTCAAGTTGTAGATGAAGATGCTATTCTGTATGGAGGCTCACGGGCAGTACATGGCACATGTGGCAGAGAAGAAATCCCGAGGTCGTGACAAGCTCATCATGAGGCAGCTTGGGGTCGAGGTTGCCAGTGGATCAGAGGATCGGATCACCGATGAGGAGGAGTGGACCACGCAACATTGTCTCTGGACGGACTCAGATGTTGATCAGACCACCATTGCTGCTGCTGCTGACGAGGACGCAAGCGACCACGGGGAGTATTGATGATGAGGATCTCTGGCGTTGCTATCACTTGTGATCGTTGTAGTACTCTTTGCCCTTTTGGCGTCTCGATGCCAAAGGGGGAGAGAGTTTAGCGATTTGCCAAGTCATGAGTGTGTCGTATTTGCTTTGCTTTTCTCTCTCGTGAACTCTTTTATCGTTCGTTTGCTTTGGTTTGTGTTTATGAGACCTGGAGTCTAAGTCATATGGTGTGAGACATATGCTACCTTATCCTTCTTTATGTCAAGTACTATGTTAGCTTGTGAGTTATTATGCTTATCTTGTGCCCTATCTTTATGCTCACATGCTATTCCTTGCATCCTTGTATATCTCTCTTATATTGTTGATGCAAATTTTGCCGGTCTATAAAATATAGGGGGAGTGTTGATCCTAGTGTGTGTGCTTTGCATTCCAAAAGCATACCTAAATAGTGCACACATCTAGGGGGAGCCCGTCTATATTTTGTAGATGTTGGGTTTGCTTATTATCTCGTTTTATTCCTTGTGCAAATCCCGTGTTGTCATCAATCCACCAAAAAGGGGGAGATTGTTAGGGCATATTTCTCCCTTAGTGGTTTTGGTGATTGATGAAAATGCCTTTGCGGACTAATCGTGTGCATTGAGCATTTCAGATATTCCATCACTTGGCACAAGACGATTGATGCCCCTCGATGTATTAGAGTGAAGACGGTTTATTTTCCTTCGTTTCTTTTTCGGTGGACTTGAGTCATAGGAAATACCGTACTATCAAGAGGGGGTACGCTTCGGAAAGGTTTGGGTGGAATCAACACGTACACTCTTTCATTTGCACCCTTTGTTCCTTTCCGCATCTTTGGAGTTTCGCCTTTTGTTTCGCAGGAGTGGTCGGACAGCTGCCAGCGGTAGTACTGCGGCTGGCAGCGGTAGTGCCGCTGCCAGTACCGCTCGTACTACCGCCTCGATTCGGGACACGATTTTTCATGTCGGGTTCAGCGGTACTTCAGTGGTGGTCCCACTGGCATACTACCGCTGACCCCTTTACCTGGCAAGCGGCAGTAGCAGCGGCAGTAGGAGCGGTAGTACCGCTTGTAAGCGGTAGTACCGCGCCTACCACCGTTGCCACTTCCGCTCATGGCACTGCTCTGTGTAACCTCCTCTGTTTTTCAGCGGTACTAGAGCGGCAGTGGAGAGTGGAAGTACCGTGCGTAGGCGGTAGTACCGCTGTCGTCAGCGGTAGTACCGCTGGTGCGGCAGTATCGCTCCTCCACTGTCCTGCTCTGGTCTCCGAGTGCCCTGTGCTGCAACCCCAGCGGTAGTACCGTTGGGGAGAGCAGTAGTACCGCTCCGGCGGCACTACCGCGCTCTTGTGCACTGCACTTCGTGCACTACCGCTAGGGCGGTAGTACCGCTCATGAGAGCATTAGTACCGCTCTGTGCGGGCTGAAAATCTGGGTAATGGTTGGTTTTGTCCCCCCACTATATAAAGGGGTCTTCTTCCCCAAGAAGACCACCTCTTCCTCCCCAAACTCCATTGTTGCTCCAAAAGCTTATTTTCGCCCGATCTCTCTCCCTAGCCAATCAAACTTGTTGATTCTTTAGGGATTGGTTGAGAAGGCCCCGATCTACACTTCCACCAAGAGAAATTTGATTCCCCCCACTAATCCCTTGCGGATCTTGTTACTCTTGGGTGTTTGAGCACCCTAGACGGTTGAGGTCACCTCGGAGCCACATTCCATTGTGGTGAAGCTCCGTGGTGGTGTTGGGAGCCTCCAATTAAGTTGTGGAGATTGCCCCAACCTTGTTTGTAAAGGTTCGGTCGCCGCCTTCAAGGGCACCACTAGTGAAATCATGGCACCTCGCATTGTGTGAGAGTGTGAGGAGAATACGGTGGCTCTAGTGGCTTCTTGGGGAGCATTGTGCCTCCACACCGCTCCAATGGAGACGTACTTCCTCTCAAAGGGAAGGAACTTCGGAAACACATCCTCATCTTCATCGGCTCCACTTGTGGTTATTTCTTACCTTTACTTTGTGCAAGCTTTACTTGTGTTGTACCTCTTGCTTGCTTGCTTGCTTGTGTTGTGATTGTTAGCATCATATAGGTTGCTCACCTAGTTGCACATCTAGACAACCTATTTTGTTGCTAACCCTAATTTGTTAAGAAAAGCTAAAAATTGGTAGTTGCCTATTCACCCCCCCTCTAGTCAACCATATCGATCCTTTCACACATCATCGGAAGGGCAGCAAGGTTGATGAAGAAGCCCTCCGTGATCGATTCCCCTCTGGCAGAGTACCGGAAAAGGCCTCCAGATGGGATCGCGGAAGAACAGAGGCTTGCGGCGGCGGAAAGGTTTTCTCGTCTGTCTCTCTGGTATATTGGGAATATTTGGGAATTTATAGCGCTGGAATTAGGTCAAGAGGTGCCATGATGGGCCCGCAAGCCTGGGGGCGCGCCTACCTCCCTGGGCGCGCCCTCCGGGCTTGTCCCTCCCTCGTGACTCTTCTGGTCTTCTCCCGAAGCTTCTATTGTCCCTTCTGGTCCAGAAAAAATTAATCCAAAGTTTTTTCTCTGTTTGGACTCTTTTTGATAATGATTTTCTGAAAAGGCAAAAACAGGCAAAAAACAACAATTGGCACTGGGCACTAGGTTAATAGGTTAGTCCCCAAAAATGATATATAATTGCATATAAAACATCTAAGATTGATACAATAATAGCATGGAACAATCAAAAATTATAGATACGTTGGAGACATATCAGACGGTACTTATGGACTTGGAGGTAGGGCAAATGGAGCACCGAGGGGCCCAAAGCTTAGGTGGCGTGTTCTAGGGGGGGCACGACACTTGAGCTTGTGGCTCTGTGGTGGCCCCCCTCCAGTAGATCTTTTCGCCAGTACTTTTTATATATTTTGAAATAATTCTCCGTAAAATTTTGTCCAATTCCGAAAACTTTTATTTCTGCACAAAAAACAACACCAAGGTAGTTCTGTTGAAAATAGCGTCAGTCCGGGTTAGTTTCATTCAAATCATGCAAATTAGAGTCGAAAACAAGAGCAAAAGTGTTGGGAAAAGTAGATATGTTGGAGACATATCAAGTCCCCCAAGCTTAACTCATTGCTTGTCCTCAGGCAATTCAGTTGATAAACTGAAAGTGACAAAGAAAAACTTTTACAAACTCTTTTGTTTCTGTTGTCATATATAAGCTTAACTAGCAATCAAGTTTTCAGCAAAGATCATGAACTAACCATGTGAATGATAACACTTTCGAACTCATATTTACTCATGGCAATGGCATAATCAACTAGCAAGCAATACTAATATATCTCAAATGCCAACACTTTGTCAAAATAACCATGATATAATATGATAGTATGGTATCTCGCTAGCCCTTTCTGAGACAGCAAAACATAAATGAAGAGCACCTCTGAAGTTCAAGCAGTGACTGAATATTGTAATTCAGGGTAGGAGACATCCAGTCATGCTCACATTCAACATTAACTATACTCAATGCATGTTAAACTAAGAATGACAATAGCGCTCTCAGAGTTGGTGCTTGAATCAGAAGGTGGTGACTCAACAATAAAAGTAAATATAGTGGCCCTTCACAGAGGGAAGCAGAGATTTGCAGCGGTGCCAGAGCTTAGAGCTAAAACAGAGATGAATACGTTTTGAGTAGTGTGCTTTTCCTGTCAATGTCACGACAAAGGATTTCAGTATCTTCCATGCTAAACACGTTAATGGTGATTCCCAAAAGAAAAAGGTTTTACTCCCCCGCAACCATACAGACACAATCCATGGCTAACCGAATCCTCGGGTTCCCTCCAACAATCAACTATCCAGGGGGGGTTTGTTTTATTATGTTTTAGTAAAGCAGGACTTGGCATCCTTGTTACCAACCTCCCTCAAAGTTGACGAGCGAATAAACTCTCATCGCGAGTTAAACACACTTAGCATGGAAGATATTAACCACCCCGTCGCTCCATGAGTGGTACGGGCACACAAAATAGATATTTATTTGAATGATTAGAGATGGCACATGCAAATTTACTTGGAACGGCAGGGTAATACCGTATATAGGTAGATATGGTGGACTCTTTTGGCACAACTTTTGTTTCATGAATTTGGATGCATAAGCAGTATTCCCGCTTAGTACAGGCGAAGGCTAGCAAATAGATTGAGAAGCGACCAACTAGAGAGCGACAATGGTCATAATCATGCATTGCGAATAATTACCATTTAACATGAGCATGAGCAGGATATAAACACTCTGAACATAAATATCATAGAGGCTATATTGGGTTTGAATCAATTACATGCATGAACATGTGTCAAGTCAAGCCACTTGAATTCTTCAGAGGAGGACACCATCCTAACGTACTACATCATAATCATTTTAATGCATGTTGACACACAAGATAACATATTATCCACTCCTAGCTACTTAAGCATGGCATGAGAAACTATAATCTCTAATTGTCATCACAAACATGTTTACTCATAATTTGCTGAATCAGGACTACTGAGTTAAACATATTTACAAAAACAAAAAAACAAGAGTTCATACCATCTTTTCTTCGCCACAGTCACTACATCAAATTATCATCATTATTGCCTTTCACTTGCACGACTGAATGATGTGAAAATAATAACAGTGCAAGAGTGTCGTGGACTATGCTGAAATCAGCAAACACTTTATTCAAAGGAGAAGAGAAGGAAATATCGGCCCTTCATTAGGTCAACAATAATGCATATAAGAGCCACTTGACAATTCTTACGAAGTCTTCTCCTTACAACGACTCAAGAAAAGAAAATGAATTCAGAGAAACACACTGAAATATTTTTGGAGTTTTTAGTTTTTTAGAAGAAGACCAACTAAAGAAGAAAATTGAAAAGCGAGAAAAACTATTTACCCCGAAGAACTCCCAACAAACAAAAGAAGAATGAGAAATATTTTTGGGGTTTCTTTTACTACCACAAGCTAACTAAAGGAAAAGAAAAACTAAAAGGAAGCGAGAAACAATTTTTTTTTATTTTTGATGTTTTTCAAACACACAAGAGAAACAAATAAAAACGAACGCAAATAAACAGAGAAAACGATGAACACCGACAAGTGTAATGAATATGTGATAACATGAATGAAATGTCGGTGAGACTACGTACTCCCTCAAGCTTAGGATTTTGGCCTAACTTGGTCTATGGCCACCGAAAGAATCCGTCTAGCCCAGGGTAGAACTGAGGCTGCTGAGCCGCCTGAGCCTCCCTAGGATGGACCTCCTCTGGTGCTGCCAGCTGGTTCCACTACGCATAAATATCCTCGAGCATGATAGTGTACCTTCGCCTGGAAAGATCAAACAAAGCAGGTGCAGGCAAGGTAATAATCTCACGGGCGCCCTGGTTGAACACCAAGTTATACTGAATGCGAGGGTCACCCTTATTAATAAGATCATGCTCCTTCATACTCATAGTCCAAATATTTTCTAGGTAAAAGACTATCCTCGCTATATCTGATGTCGACCTCAAAGTGTCTAGCGAGGCGAGAAGCATAAATACCACCATAAATAACACCCTTAGATTGGTTAGTGTGCAAACGGCGTGCAAAAATGGCTCCCAAACTAAAGGTCCTGTCACCGAAAAGCGCACAACATAAAATAGCAAGGTCGGGTGAACTAAGTGTGCCACTCTCCCACCTACCAGTCAAACATCTCCCAACAAATAAAGCAAAGTAGCGCATAACGGGAAAAATGTAAACTAGCAACTCTAGCCTTGGAAACTCCTCTACTCTCTCCCATAGTTACTTCATGCACAAAATCCTCAAAATCACTAGTATGCAGTTCTAGTACATTACCCTCATAAGGAATTTTGCATATGCGACAGAACTGAGCAAGGGATATCTCGAGGGTTTTATTATAAAGATGAAATGATACGACATGAATCTGAAATTTTGCACAAAAGTATTGGTGAGGAGTAGATACTGATCACACTTATCTTCGAGGAAGGAGTTGAGTCAAGCATTCTCCACCAAGTGATAGAAATCCTGTTGGAAACCCGCTTCTCCAATGAACGTATCGCACGGCCATTCGCATGGTCGCACATCAGCTTCATGAGGAAGGTTGTACTTGGGCCTCTCCTCCAGAGTTTCTCCGGAACCCCGGCTTGAAGAGCCTCTCAAGAACCTCCTAATCATTTGCTCTTCTCTGAAAAATTTCTGAAATTTTTAGGCCACAAATAAGAGGTGAACAAAACTCAACAAAATTGATAGCAACTACTCCCACAAGTGCCTAGAGACTATATGATGCATGAAAACTACTTAGAACCAAGTGAATTCAACATGCAAGCTCATATTCATGGTCATCAACAGTAGAAAAGTATGCAAAATACAAACCACTAGAACAAAAAATAATTGGACCATCGGAGGAGTCACATACCAAGGAGTAATTTCTCCGAACAGTTTTGGAAACGGAGCTCCGAGCAAGGAGATCGAAAATCTCACGAAAATGAGCAAGAACACGGGAAAGAGAGCAAGCACTATTTTTTTCAGGAGGAAGGAGAAGCAGTGGGCAAGTGCACTAAGTGAGGAGGGGCCTGTGGGTCCCACAAGCTCACATGGCGCGCCACCTGAGCTTGTGGCTCACTGGTGCACCCCCTGGGTTGTGTTCAGCGCCAAAAATTCTAATATATTCCACAAAAAATCATACTAAATTTTCAAGGCATTTCGAGAACTTTTATTTTCGGGACACTTTTTATTGCATGGATAATTCAGAAAACAGGATAATCAGGGCACTCTAGTGCATTAAATTTTATTCAAAACTAAATATAACAGAGGATAAACTAAAGTTACAAAAAGTTGTGCTTACGGAATTCATCGTCTCGATGCTTCTCGAAAAGAATTCATTAAAAAGGTTGACCATGTCTAACTAACGAACTATTTCCGAGTGGCATAAAACCGAAGAATTTTTGTATAGCACTAAGTTACCTCAACTGGGATATGCATTGTCCCAATAATAAGAGTTGAATATTTCTTTTCGGGAAACGGAAGAGGAAATTCAAAACCTCCAATAGTGATAGTCATAACTTTTTCAATAGAATTGAGACTGTTTACTATATTCATCTTTTTTGGAAAATATACTGTATGCTCATTGCCATTAACATGAAAAGTGACTTTTCTTTTGTTGCAATCAACAACAGTCCCTATAGTATTTAGAAAAGGTCTTCCAAGGATAACCGACATGTAGTCGTCCTCGGGCATATCAAGAATAACAAAGTCCGTTAAGATAGTAACGTTAGCAACCACAACGGGAACATTCTCACAAATACCGACAGGTATAGCAGTTGACTTGTCAGCCACTTGCAAAGAAATTTCAGTAGGAGTCAATTTACTCAAGTCAAGTCTTTGATATAAAGAGAAAGGCATAACACTAACACCAGCTCCTGAATCACAAAAAGCAGATTTAACATAACTATTCTTAATAGAGCATGGTATGGTGGGTATTCCTGGATCTCCTAGCTTCTGAGGTATTTTTCCTTTGAAGGAATAATTTGCAAGCATAGTAGAAATTTCAGCCTCATGTATTTTCCTTTTATTAGTAACAATATCTTTCCTATACTTAGCATGAGGAGGCATTTTCATAGCATTAGTCAAAGGTATTTGCAAGAATAAAGGTCTAAGCAATTCAACAAAGATATTGAAAGCATCTTCATCTTTAGATTTTAAGGCTTTACTAGGAAAAGGCATAGGTTTTTGAACCCATGGTTCTCTTTCTTTACCATGTTTCCTAGCAACAAAGTCTCTTTTACTATATCTTTTATTCTTAGGAGGTGGGTCATCAAGCTCAATCTCAGATTCTATTTCTATTTCATTATCAGATTCTTTATTATTATTATCTAGTGGAGTATCAACATGATCATCATTAGCATTATCATTATCACTAGGCACATGCTCATTACCAGATTGTGTCTTAGCATAAGAAATAGAAACATTATTAGGATTCTTAGAAGGTTTTTCTATAACAGGTTCACTAGAAGCATGCAAAGTTTTATCCTTGTTCTTCTTCTTCTTCTTAGTTGAACTAGTTGCATTATCACTAATTCTTTGAGAATCTTGTTCAATTCTTTTAGGATGTCCCTCAGGATACAAAAGGTTCCTGAGTCATTCTACCACCTCTAGTCATTACTCTAACAACATGATCATTGAGCTTATTGTTCATTTCCTTAAGCAAATCATTTTGTGATTTAGAAACTTGTCCTAGCTGAGTATGTACCATAGAGAAATGTTTACATAAGCCTTTAACATCATTAGTAATTCTAAACACCAAATCACTCAAGCGTTCAATCAAAATAGCATTACGTTTCAATTGATCACTGATAACCCACAAGTATAGGGGATCAGTTGTAGCCTTTCTCGTTAAATAAGAGTGTCAAACCCAACGAGGAGCTAAAGGTAAAATCAATATTCCCTTCAAGTTCTATCGACCACCGATACAACTCTACTCACACTTAACGTACGCTTTACCTAGAACAAGAATGAAACTACTTGTAGGTGTAATAGGATAAGTTTGCAAGGATAAAACTAGAAGTACTTAGTAAGAATAAAACTGCAAGTAAATTGCAAGATAATAAAAGTTAGTTGATTAGAAGAAAGCTTTTGTAGAACAAGAAAAGGATTTGTCCCTAGGCAATCGATAACTAGACCGGCAATCATTATTGCAATTTTATATGAGGGAGAGGCATGAGCTAACATACTTTCCGTACTTGGATCATATGCACTTATGATTGGAACTCTACCAAGCATCCGCAACTACCAAAGATCATTAAGGTAAAACCAACCATATCGTTAAGTAACAAGTCCTCTTTACTCCCATACGCAACAACCCCCTTACTCGGGTTTGTGTTTTAGTCACTCACGCAACCCACCATAAGCTAATTATGAACGTATTACAACACCCTACAACGGTAATCCCACACGCTTGCGCGACACGGAGGGCACCATAGGACATCACCAAAATAAAACATACAACTCAAACTAATCACGATCATCAATCAACCCATACGACAAAATGAATCTACTCAAACATCATAGGATGGCAACACATCATTGGATAATAATATGTAGCATTAAGAACCATGTTTAAGTAGAGATTATAGCGGGGAGAATAGGTGTTACACCGCTGCATAGAGGGAGAGAGAGTTGGTGTTGACGGCGGCGAAGTTGTTGGTGTAGATTGTCGTCACGATGATTGCCCCGACGTCGTTCCGGCGCCGCCGGGAGAGAGGGGGAGAAAGCCCCCTCCTTCTTCTTCTTCCTTGGCCTCCCCCTAGATGGGAGGAGAGTTTCCCCTCTGGTCCATGGCCGCCATGGCTCCCGGAGGGCAGGAGCCCCTCCGATATTGGATCTCTCTCTCTGTTCTCTTCTGTTTCCCGTTCCCGTTTTCTGGCCGAAAACGGTTTCTTATATTCCCGAAGATCCGTAACTCCGATTGGGCTGAAATTTTGAGGGGATTTTTATCCAGTTGTTAGCTTCCTTGCGGCCGAAGGACACCTCTAACCGACTTAGAGGGGCGCCACAAGCGCACTAGGCGCGCCCAGGGGGGCCCGCGCCCTCCGAGCTTGTCGTGTCCTCGGGCATCGTCTCACATTGATTCTTTTTCCCAAAAATCACATATATTCCAAAATAAATCTCCGTAAATTTTTATCGCGTTTGGACTTCATCTGATATGGATTTCCTGCGAAACAAAAAAACATGCTGAAAGCACATTTGCTCCGTTGGTGGTTTTGGTAATTCATAACAACATATATCTCATTGAACTAATGTCCATTGAAGATTAAGATTTCAGGATGTTCAATGATTGGCATGGCATGTACTAGAGACATGGACCCCTCAAAATGCTAAGGACAAGGATTGGCAAAAGATCAAGACTCTACATTTTTGGTTTAGTGATCCAAGATCACATTGAGTCCATAGGAAAGCCAATACTATTAAAAGGGGATGAGGTGTTGCTTAATGGTCTTTTTTGCTCAAGTTCTTAGTGACAGTACTCCTAAACCCTCAACCACTCTCTCTACCCAAATATGTCCTAAACCTACATTCCAACTCGGCCCCACCGATATTTCCTATCCGGCCCCACCGAGTTCATCCAAGACTTAGCCACTGCCAAAACCCTAACAAATCGGATCCACCGAAATGGATCTCGGTCCCACCGAGATGGCCTTGCCAACTCTCTGTAATCGGTTGCATTCACTTCGGTCTCACCGAGTTATGCAAATCGGTCTCACCGAGATGGCTTGCCAAGTCTCTGTTGCCTTATTGCTTCACTTCGGTCCAACCGAGTTGATGCAATCGGTGCCACCGAGATGAGGATTGCCCTAAGCCATTGCACTTCGGTCTATCCGAGTTGTCCATATTGGTCCCACCGAGATTCCTAAAGTTCATATCTTTTACACAGTTCGGTGCTACCGAGATGATAGTTTCGGTGCCACCGAGTTGGGTCAAAAGTGTTTAACGGTTGGATTTTGTGTGGAGGCTATATATACCCCCTCCACCACATCCTTCTTAGTAAGGAGAGCCATCAGAACGTGCCTACACTTCCACCATACATTTTCTGAGAGAGAACCACCTACTCATGTGTTGAGATCAAGCTATTCCATTCCTACCATTTGAATCTTGATTTCTAGCCTATCCCAAGTTGCTTTCCACTCAAATCCCTCTTCCACCATAGCCAAATCTGTGAGTAGTTGTTTGAGTGCTGGGAAGACTATCATTTGAAGCACAAGAGCAAGGAGTTCATCAACAACACACCGTCTATTACCTTTTGGAGAGTGGTGTCTCCTAGATTGGTTAGGTGTCACTTGGGAGCCTCCAACCTGATGTGGAGTTGAACCAAGAGTTTGTAAGGGCAAGGAGATTGCCTACTTCGTGAAGATCTACCCCGAGTGAGGCTAGTCCTTCGTGGACGTAAGCCATGGTGGAATAGACAAGGTTGCTTCTTCGTGGACCCTTCTTGGGTGGAGCCCTCCATGGACTCGCGCAGCCGTTACCCTTCGTGGGTTGAAGTCTCCATCAACGTGGACGTACGATAGCACCACCTATCGGAACCACGCCAAAAACCACCGTTTCTTCATTGCGTTCGAAATCTCCAATCCCTCCTTTACTTACATATGCAATTGCTTTCATTCCGCTGCTATACTCTTAGAATTGCATGTGTAGGGTGATGCTTGACATGTACTATTGCTAAAATCTGCCCACAATTAAAATTGGGAAAAGGTTAGGTTTTTTTTGGTCAAGTAGTCTAATCACCCCCCCTCTAGACATACTTTCGATCCTCCACATGCAACAAACATGAACTGGCACTGGGCACTGGATCAATATGTTAGTCCCAAAAATAATATAAAATGTTGCCAAAAGTATATGAAAGTTGTAGAATATTGGCATGAAACAATAAAAAATTATAGATACGATGGAGACGTATCAGCATCCCCAAGCTTAATTCTTGCTCGTCCTCGAGTAGGTAAATAATAAAAAGATAATTTTTGATGTGGAATGCTACCTAGCATAATCTTGATCGTGTAATCTAATCATGGCATGAATATTAAGATACGAGTGATTCAAGGCAATTGTCTATAATTTGATATAAAGACATCAATACTCAGGCATACCAACAAACAATCATGCCTTATAAAATAAAAATGCTAAAGAAAGTTATCCCTACAAAATTATATAATCCTGTCATGCTCCATCTTCTTAACATAAAGTATTTATCATGCACTACCCCGACGACAAGCCAGGCAATTGGTTCATACTTTTTAACGCGCTTCAGCTTTTTCAACCCCCACGCAAAACATGAGTGTAAGCCATGGACATAGCACTATGGGTGGAATAGAATGCAGTGATAGAGATTAATAAGGGGAAGTCAAAAAAGGAAGATAGTCTCACATCGACGCAGCTAATCAACGGGCTATGGAGATGCCCATCAATTGATGTCAATGCGAGGAGTAGGGATTGCCATGCAACGGATGCACTAAGAGCTATAAGTGTATGAAAGCTCAAACTGAAAACTAAGTGGGTGTGCATCCAACTTGCTTGCTCATGAAGACCTCGAGCATTTGAGGAAGCCCATCATCGGAATATACAAGCCAAGTTCTATAATGAAAAATTCCCACTAGTATATGAAAGTGACAACATAGGAGACTCTCTATATGAAAAACATGGTGCTATTTTGAAGCACAAGTGTGGAAAAGGATAGTAACATTGCCCGTTCTCTCTTTTTCTCTCATTTTTTTGTTTTCTCCTTTTTTTCTTTTTTTGTGGGCTCTTTTTGGCCTTGTTTTTGGTGGGCTCTTTTTGGCCTCTGTTTTTTATTTTATTTTATTTCATCAATGGGACAATGCTCTAATGATGATGATCATCACACTTCTATTTACTTACAACTCAACATTACAACTCGATACTAGAACAAATATGACTCTATATGAATGCCTCTGGCAGTGTACCAGGATGTGCAATGATGCTAGCGTAACATGTATGATAATGATGAACAGTGGCTGAGCCACAAATACTATGTCAGCTATATGATCATGCAAAGCAATATGACAATGATGATGTGTGTCATATAAATGGAACGGTGGAAGTTGCATGGCAATATATCTTGGAATGGCTATGGAAATGCCATACTAGGTAGGTATGGTGGATGTTTTGGGGAAGATATAAGGACTTATGTGTGATAGAGCGTATCATATCATGAGGTTTGGATGCACCGGTGAAGTTTGCACCAACTCTCGAGGTGAGAAAGGGCAATGCATGATACCGAAGAGGCTAGCAAATTGCGGAAAGGTGAGAGTGCGTATAATCCATGGACTCACATTGGTCATAAAGAACTCACATACTTATTGCGAAAGTTTATTAGCCCTCGAAGCAAAATACTACTACGCATGCCCCTAGGGGATAGATTGGTAGGAAAAGACCATCGCTCGTCCCCGACCGCCACTCATAAGGTAGACAATCAATAATAAATCATGCTCCAACTTCTTAGCATAACGACAGACCATACGTGCATGCTTCGGTAATCACAAACCTTAACACCAATATTCTTACTAAACCACAATCATTCACTAGTACCTCCCACATATTACCTTCTCAATATCGCAAAACTATTGCAAGGAATCAAACTTATCATATTCAGTGATCTACAAGTTTTATGTAGGATTTTATGACTAACCATGTGAATGACCAATTCCTGTTAACTCTCTAAATAGATATAAGTGAAGCATGAGAGTTTAATTATTTCTACAAAAGACCACACTCTAATAAATATAAGTGAAGCAAAAGAGCATTCTACAAATAACGGTTTTGTATATGTAGAGAAACAGGCATCGAAACTTCAAAAGATATAAGTGAAGCACATGAAGTATTCTATAAAGCCATACTCAAAAGATATAAGTGAAGTGCATGAAGCATTCTATAAATCAACCAAGGACTATCTCATACCAGCATGGTGCATTACTAAAAGAAAAATAAAAAGCACACGACGCTCCAAGAATTTACGCATATCATGTGAACAAAACAAAAACCGAGACATACCGATAATTGTTGAAGGAGAAAGATGGGATGCCTTCCAGGTCACGCCGGGCATAAAACCCGATACCCGAAGCCCGAACCCGAAAAACCCGAACCCGAACCCGAAAAACCCGAACCCGAGTAACCCGAACACCATATCGGGTAGCAGATTTGAAAACCCGAATTTATTTCGGGTAATTCGGGTAACAGACCACGGTACCCGAATAACCCGAAATAACTAGTCAGCCTAGCAAAAACCCCGCATAGAGAGAGATGTGTTGATCTGTGGCAATGTGATGTGTGAGCTGTGATAGTGTGATGTACTGATGTGTGAAGTGTGAGTCTGTGACAGTGGCATGTGTGATGCTGCTGCTGTAATTTTAGTCTGCTATATTTGTGAATTGTGACAAATTTGAGCTGCTGTTGTAGAACTTTTAGTGCAAAACTGAGGTTATGCTGGCATTTTTTGTCCTTGTTTATTACTTCGGGTAATATGGGTATTACCCGAACCCGAACCCGAATTTACGGGTACCCGAATTTGCGGGTAGCAAATTTTCCACACAAAATTCGGGTATCATTTTTGGAAACCCGAATTATTTTTTACCCGAATTACCCGACCCGAATTTGCGGGTAAACCCGAACGCCCAGCGTGACTTCCAGGGCATCCCCATGCTTAGATGCTTGATTCTCCTTGAATATTTACTTGGGGTGCCTTGGGCATCCCCAAGCTTGAAGTCTTTCCTCTCCTTATTCTTCTCATATCGATACCTCCTCGTTCTTCGAACACTTCATCCACACAAAACTTAACCGAACTTTTTATTAGAGGGGTTAGTACATATAACATCAAATCCCATCATTTCCTGCTGTAACATTATTGTATAATTATAATCAAACATTACCCACTGTATTCTATCACAATTCTATGGCTCCCAAGTCAATGGGGCTCAACAAGATTTCAAACATATGCAAATAAAGAAACTATAACAGCAATCTGTGAAAACAGGACAATCTGTAAAGATGCAAATGAAACATATATTTCTGTAACTCAAAAAAATCTGCAAAATAGGACAAAATAAAAAATTTGCATATCAGTACTGTGTAAAAATTTCAGAATTTTTTCACGCTCCAGTAAAATACCAGAATTCAAACATTACAGCAAAAGATTCTGTTTTTGCACAACACAGACCAAACAAGCAATTTAAACATCCTAAAGGTAAATCTTGGCACATTATTTTTATAATACAATGGATTTGTAGAAAGGGATAATTATTTTTTTTGAAAAGTTTCTGTAATCAAGATTCACAAAGTTTCCATGGGCATGAACAAAGTTCAAGGACATCCCCCACTTCAACGGTGTTCGTCTTTCTCACTTTAACTTTTCGTTTTGAAAAGTTTTAGGTTCCCCTCTTAATTTTTTTTGTTTTTAAATAATTTAAAAGCTCACAACAGAATAAAATGACTCTCTAAAACTTCCGGGTTGTCTCCCAAGCAGCGCTTTCTTTAAAGCCATTAAGTGAGGCATACAGTGCTCAAGTAATTGATCCACCCGGATCCCAAGGTATATCAAAGCCAATTTTAATTAACAATGATTTGTGATTTAGTAGTGAGCACAAAGAAAAATATATCATGGAATTATGAAGTCTAACTCTCTTCCTAGGCATCGGCATGTCATAAAAGAACAATTCATGCACATCAAGTAAAGGCCAATGCATAGTATAAATAGTTTCTTGCAATTTTATCGTACTAGAAACATAGAGAGGTGGAGATGTAGTTCCTCTCTCATAATAATTGCAATTAGGAGCAGCAAGCACATGCATATTATATTCATCAAAATCATCATGTGTAATAGTAAAATGCAACCCATAATTGTAATCCTTAATAAACACAAACTTCTCCGATATAGTGTAGTTGGGAGAATTCAAAAAGATAATAGTACTATCATGTGTGGGTGCAATAGCAACAATTTCATTCTTAATATAAGGAACTATAGCAAGTTCATCTCCATAAGCATAATTCATATTGGCATCATGGCCACAAGCATAGCAAGCATCAAGTTCATCAAAAAGGGATATTTCAAACGAATCAAAGGGGTCATAGCATTCATCCTTTGGTAAGCACGAAGGGAAATTAAACAATGTATGAGTTGAAGAGTTACTCTCATTAGAAGGTGGGCACGGGTAGCTAATCCGCTCTTCCTCCCTTTGTTCTTCGCTCTCCTCGTCGTCTTTTTCATCTAATGAGCTCACAGTTTCAGCAATTTATTCTTCCATAGGAGCCTGCAAAATATTAGTCTCTTCTTGGACAACGGAGACTTTCTCAATAAATTTATCAATATAGGCATTGTATTCATAGTTATTAGGGCAATATTTAAGTGTAGCCAAATTTTCAGATCTGTAATTAGCATCATCATGATCTTCATACTTTTCAAACAAAGACTCAATTTCATAAGCACCCTTAAAAGCAACAAATTATTCTATTTGTTCCACATCATAGTAATCATATACACCATTAGCATAAGAAGCTAAGGTTTCAATATCATTAAATTCACATTGAAAGGGGAGGTGTGGAGCCTCCATCTTAGAGCAACAAGTACAATCATATCTTAAGCATAAATCCCAAGCATACCAACGCAATATTTTAATTTGATCCTGTAAGTGCATCTAGTGCCACGCCTTGTTGGTTTTGGAGTATTGAAGACAAACTTGGTTGTGGGACTAATGTGTTTTTGAGATTCACAGGAGAACACAGGTAGAAGTCCCTATTGATTCGGTTTACCCATCGAAGATGACCCCTAAAAATGTATGAAGACATTGAAGACAATGGTGGTTCACGAAGACATTCATGTTGAAGATAATGGCTCTTGAAGATATTCACTTGAAGCCAATGGAACGCGAAGACTTAGTCTTTTGGTAGTTTCATTTTCTGTTTCTTGAGTCATAGGAAGCACCGTACTGTTAAGTGGGGTCGAGGTAAATGAAGTCAGAAACTGACGTGATGCTCAACCCAAATCCTATGTCTTCGAGCGAAGACAAATGAGGGAAAACCTCTTCCAGAGTTGGTTGAGTCAGCTTTGCTTGGAGCCCAAGTAAAGTTGTCGCGTGTGTTGGGATCCGACCGTTGGACACGTGTCAGCTTCCCTATGACCCAAGGTCATTTCAGACATATCATGTTGGGTTGCCTCCTGGCTATAAATAACCACCCCCTACCACCATAAATTGGTGGCTGCTCCGAGTTAGTGCACGGCTTTTGTCGTTTGAGAGCAACCCACCTCGAAGCCTTTGAGAGAGAATCCTTGCGAGGACAAAACCCAAAACACCCAGAGCCCAAAGTGATTGAGCATCACTGAAGACATTCTGTTCTGAGTGAACCGAAGACTTGTTACACTTGAAGACCGTGATCTTCCAGCCGGTTAGGCATCATGTTCTGAGCATCCAAGAGTCATTGTGGATTGCCGGTGAACGAAGTCTGTGGAGGTTTGCAAGTCTACCTTGAAGACTTACCAGAGTGATTGGGCGAGGTTTATGTGACCTTAGCTCAAGGGGAATAAGGTGAAGACGTGGTCTTCTGAGTTCAATCTCAGCCTCCCTAACCAGACGTACAACTGTCACACCAGTTGGAACTGGTCAAACAAATCATTGTCTTCCCCGAGCTCCTGGTTCTATCCTTTCTCTTCCTTACTTACTGTTTTGAACTGTGAAGCCTTTGCATGCTTGTCTGTGTTTGAAGATATTCCCTGAAGCCATTCATTTGTTTACTCATTTATCTTCATGCTTCTTGTGTTTATATTCAACGCATGCTTGTATGTATGATGTCTATGCTTGTCATACATGTTCATATTATTGATAGGCTTTGCTAGTTCTCATCTTGCTTCCGCTTACACTGAAGACATTGCCTGTTTTCGAAGCCTTTCATAAAAATCACCTATTCACCCCCCTCTAGTCGATAACTAGCACTTTCAATTGGTATCAGAGCAAGGTGCTCCCTTGTTCTATGTGATTCGGTTTAACCACCTGGAGTTTTAGCTATGTCGACTGTAGGGATAATCAAGGTGTCCGCTGCGTGCCCCGTCTTTGATGGCACTGACTATCCCTACTGGAAGAATAAGATGCCAATGCATCTTGAAGCCATTGACAACGACCTCTGGTATGTCGTCAAGACTGGTGTCCCCAAGGTCGGTGAAGGCATAACCGCTGTTGATGTGAAGAGGTTCGCGCAACTAGACTCGACCGCCAAGAACATCATCTGTGGTCACCTGACCAATGGACAGTATGGTCGTGTGAGTGCACTGGAGTCTGTGAAGCTAGTCTGGGACCGGCTCTCCAAGGTCAACAAGGGCGTCTCATCTCAACGTGACTCTCGAATCGATGTACTTCGCAATCTCTTCAACCGCTTCAAGAGGCTCGAGAATGAAAATGTTCAGCTCACCTTCGATCGTCTCACTGATATCACCAATGAGCTTCATGCTCTGGGCGCCACTGACATTACCAAGCATGAAGTTGTGAAGAAGCTATTGAGGTATCTTAACAGTTCGTTTGACACTTTATCATTGATGATTCAAGAGCGCCCTGATTTCAAGCAATTTGATCCTGCCGATATACTTGAGAGGCTCAATACACATGAGTTCTAGCTATCTGAGAAGAGAGATTTCTATGGTCCCAGCTATGGACGTTCTCGTGCTTTGAAAGCAAAGGTTGTATCTTCATCTGAAGACTCTGATTGTTGTTCCGATGGTGCCAAAGACATTGGCAGAGAGCTTGCAATGCTTGTGAAGAAGTTCCAGAAGTTCACCAAGAAGAACCATTTTGGAAAGTCCCAGAGCCCAAAGTGATTGAGCATCACTGAAGACATTCTGTTCTGAGTGAACCGAAGACTTGTTACACTTGAAGACTATGATCTTCCAGCCAGTTAGGCATCATGTTCTGAGCATCCAAGAGTCATTGTGGATTGCCGGTGAACGAAGTCTGTGAAGGTTTCGAAGTCTACCTTGAACACTTACCAAAGTGATTGGGCGAGGTCTATGTGACCTTAGCTCAAGGGGAATAAGGTGAAGATGTGGTCTTCTGAGTTCAATCTCAGCCTCCCTAACCAGACATACAACTGTCACAGCAGTTGGAACTGGTTAAACAAATCATTGTCTTCCCCGAGCTCCTGGTTCTATCCTTTGTCTTCCTTACTTACTGTTTTGAACTGTGAAGCCTTTGCATGCTTGTCTGTGTTTGAAGATATTCCCTGAAGCCATTCATTTGTTTACTCATTTATCTTCATGCTTCTTGTGTTTATGTTCAACGTATACCTGGCCATGGGCAGCCCGGCCCGGACGGCCCGACCCGACCCGGCCCGAAAATCCTGGGCCGGGCTGAGCCCGAGCGTGCCATCGGGCCGGGCTCGGGCCTGAAAATTGAGCCCGACGGGCAGGTCGGGCCGGGCTCGGGCTTGCAAAAAACGATATTTTAGCCGTGGTCGGGCCAGGCCGATCGGGCCGTGTCGGGCTTTTCCGGGCTCGGGCCGGGCTCGGTCCCGGTTTAGTAGGCCCGACGGTCGGGCCGGGCCGGGCTCGGGCCTGGGTTTTTAGCACCGGGCTTTTTTTGGCTCGGCCCGAAGCCCGGCCCGGCCCGAGATATGCACAGGTATAGTTCAACACATGCTTGTATGTATGATGTCTATGCTTGTCATACCTGTTCATATTATTGATAGGCTTTGCTAGTTCTCATCTTGCTTCCACTTACACTGAAGACATTTCCTGTTTTCGAAGCCTTTCATAAAAATCGCCTATTCACCCCCCCTCTAGTCGATAACTAGCACTTTCAGATCCCATAAGTGTTTCCTTTTTTGAGACAAGCGATAATCCCTAAAGTATTCCCAGTGATCCAAAGTATCTCCCATTATCAAGTTGAATGGAGATTTATTAGGATTATCAAAGTAGTATTTAATGTTTTCCACATAAGCAGCATCGAGGGTTTTAGGAGGTTCCCCATCTCCATGAGTAGCAAGTACAACTAATTTTTTTAGTGTTTCATGTTCCATATCCATAACTAAAGATATAAAACAACTTAGAACAGAAAATAAAAACTACTTAGTGATAACGCAAACAAGCACACACGAGAATATGAACCCCACGCTATTGCTCCCCGGCAACGGCGCCGGAAAAAGGTCTTGATAACCCACAAGTATAGGGGATCAGTTGTAGCCTTTCTCGATAAATAAGAGTGTCGAACCCAACAAGGAGCTAAAGGTAAAATCAATATTCCCTTCAAGTTCTATCGACCACCAATACAACTCTACGCACACTTAACGTTTGCTTTACCTAGAACAAGAATGAAACTATTTGTAGGTGTAATAGGATAAGTTTGCAAGGATAAAACTAGAAGTACTTAGCAAGAATAAAACTACGAGTAAATTGCAAGATAATAAAAGTTAGTTGATTAGTAGAAAGCTTTTGTAGAACAAGAAAAGGATTTGTCCCTAGGCAATCGATAACTAGACCGGCAATCATTATTGCTATTTTATATGAGGGAGAGGCATGAGCTAACATACTTTCCGTACTTGGATCATATGCACTTATGATTGGAACTCTAGCAAGCATCCGCAACTTCCAAAGATCATTAAGGTAAAACCCAACCATAGCATTAAGTAACAAGTCCTTGTTACTCCCATACGCAACAACCCCCTTACTCGGGTTTGTGTTTCAGTCACTCACGCAACCCACCATAAGCGAATTATGAATGTATTGCAACACCCTACAACAGTAATTCTACATGCTTGCGCGACACGGAGGGCACCATAGGACAACACCAAAATAAAACATACAACTCAAACCAATCACGATCATCAATCAACCCATAGGACAAAACGAATCTACTCAAACATCATAGGATGGCAACACATCATTGGATAATAATATGTAGCATTAAGCACCATGTTTAAATAGAGATTACAGTGGGGAGAAGAGGTGTTACACCACTGCATAGAGGGGGAGAGAGTTGGTGTTAACGGCCGCGAAGTTTTTGGTGTAGATCGCCGTCACGATGATTGCCCCGGCGGCGTTCTGGCGCCACCAGGAGAGAGGGGGAGAGAGCCCCCCTCCTTCTTATTATTCCTTGACCTCCCCCCCTACATGGGAGGAGAGTTCCCCCTCTGGTCCATGGCCTCCATGGCTCCCGGAGGGCAGGAGCCCCTCCGAGATTGGATCTCTCTCTCTGTTCTCTTCTATTTCTCGTTCCCGTTTTCTGGACGAAAACCATTTCTTATATTCCTGGAGATCCGTAACTCCGATTGGGCTGAAATTTTGAGGGGATTTTTATCCGGATATTAGCTTCCTTGCGGTCGAAGGACACCCCCAACCGACTTACAGGGGCACCACAAGCCCCCTAGGCGCGCCAAGGGGGGGCGCGCCCTCCGAGCTTGTTGTGTCCTCGGGCATCGTCTCACGTTGATTCTTTTTCCCAAAAATCACATATATTCCAAAATAAATCTCCATAAATTTTTATCGCGTTTGGACTTCGTTTGATATGGATTTTCTGCGATACAAAACACATGCAACAAACAGGAATTGGCACTGGGCATTGGATCAATATGTTAGTCCCAAAAATAATATACAATGTTGCCAAAAGTATATGAAAGTTGTAGAATATTGGCATGAAACAATCAAAAATTATATATACGACGGAGACGTATCAATCACTTACTTTCCTATTAAAGTTTTCTTACTTAACGATAAAATTATCAAATTCATCCAAGCACTGACTAGGAGATTTATTATAAGGAATATCACTCTCATCAAACTTATAAAGAGAATTTACCTCTACTACCCGTGTCAGGATATCATGTATTTTTTCAATAGGTGGTAGATTTTTAACATCTTCTGATTTAATACCTTTCTCTTTCATAGATTTCTTGGCTTCTTACATATCTTCTAGACTAAGGAATAGAATACCTCTTTTGTTCGGAGTTGGCTTGGGTGGTGGTTCAGGAAGTGTCCAATCATCGGCATTTCTCAATAAGTTATTCAGCAATTCCTGAGCCTGTTCAACAGTTCTTTCCCTGAAAACACAACCAGCACAATTATCTAGGTAGTCCCTAGAAACACATGTTAGTTCATTATAAAAAATATCAAGTATTTCATTCTTCTTAAGAGGATGATCAGGCAAAGCATTTAATAATTGGAGAAGCCTCCCCCAAGCTGGAGGGAGATGCTCTTCCTCAAGTTGCACAAAGTAATATATTTCCTGCAAGGCAGCTTGTTTCTTATGAGCAGGAAAATATTTTTCAGTGAAGTAGTAAATCATATCCTGGGGACTACGCACACAACCAGGAGCAAGAGTATTAAACCAATCTTTAGAATCACCCTTTAATGTGAAAGAAAACAATTTAAGAATATAGTAATAGCAAATCTTTTCCTGTTGAGCAAACAGGGTGGCAATTTCATTCAGTTTAGTAAGATGTGCCACAATAGTTTCAAATTCATAACCATGAAAAGGATCGGATTCTACCAAAGTAATAAGTTCAGGATAAACAAAGAATTCATAGTCCTTATCAGTAACAAAGATAGGAGAGGTTGGAAACTTAGGATCATATTTCATCATTTCATTCATAGCCTTTTCCTTTAGCCTATTCATTAATTTTTTAAGATCCTCCCTATCTTTACAAGCAAGAAAATCCTTAGAATATCCCCATCCATAACGTAACCATCAGGTATATCAAGCATCTTAGTTGTAGTAGGAGTGATAGGTGTTGCAGGTGAATCATCATTTTCAAGTTCTTTAGCTTTAGCAATTTGAGCATCAAGAAATTCACCTAATGACACCGATTCATTAAGCAAAGTAGTAGCATCATCATGAGTATCATCAATAGCAGAAGCAGTGTCTATTACTTGCGACAGTTTGAATAGTAGGTGGTTGTGTCGCAAGTCAACTTAAAACAGAAGGTGAATCAAGTGCAGAGCTAGTTAACAGTTCCTTGCCTCCCCTCGTCTTAGAGGGCATAATCTTGGTCTTAGAGTCTTTCAGATTCTTCATAGTGATCAGCAGATATTTAACTCCCAAGTGAACTTAATTAATAGAGCTATGCTCCCCAGTAATGGCGCCAGAAAATGGTCTTGATGACCCACAAGTATAGGTGACCGCGACAGTCTTCAGGGGTGGTATCTCGCCCAAATTTGTTGGTTCGACACAAGAGAGCCAAAGAATATTTATAAGCCTGAGCAGTTAAGTTGTCAATTCAAACAAACCTGAGAAGCAAATTTTCTGCAGCAAATTATTAGTAGCACAGTAGTATGATAGTTTTGATAGCAGTGGTAACAGTAGCAATAGTAACAGTAACGGTAACAGTAGCAGTTTTGTAGCAGCTGGAAGAGTAGCAGCAATAGTATATAGTAACTTAGTAAAGACAATATGAGCAAAGCGTAGGCATAGAGTAGCGATGGATATTTGGATGGAATTCATCATGTAACAGTCACAATCTAGAGCGATACACAATAGCTCCAATTCATCAATTAAATCTAGGCATGTATTCCGTATATAGTTGTCTGTGTATAAAACATGGGTATTTTATACCCTGACTTATGCACACACGGTAGCAGCCTCCTTGCCGGCCAAGGCTTGCTGAAAACCACCAAGACCAAGATTTAGGGCCCAGTTGCAGAAGCTACTGGGGAGAAGCCCAAAACAAAGTACCAACAAACACTCAACCAGTAATGAAGATGGAGATATTTCTTGCCGGCAAGACTGAACCGGCAAGATGATGACCCGCCAAGCTCTGTGCCAGCAAGCCTTCGCCAGCTCGTCAGCGCTCCACCTCACCGGGCCGCTAGTCACTGATCAGTGAGGTGTCGACCGCGCCGGCTGGTTGGTGAGGTTTGTCGGGCACATGTCAGAGGAATAATTTCTTGTTAAGAAATGTTTGCGTGTAATTTTCTAGGTAACGAGATAAAAATATGTTAGCCTATTTAGTTATTTTCACCTTATTTTTCCATTTGATGATTATAATTTTCGTGAAATATTTCAGTTATTTTCACCTTCTTTTACATGTGATGGTTATACTTTTGGTGACTTGCTTGTGATATTATTTTTATGATTTTTTTGGATGGAGATGACCATATTTAATTCATGCTCTATTTGTATTTTTTGTGTGTTTGCAAATAATGGATGAAACACAAATTGATCTTGCCAGTTTTTCCAAAGAAAAAAAATGGTGGACACCTCTATCATTATTTTTACTGAAATTAGTGAATACATATCCTACCACATAATTTTGGAGCGGTGAAGGCAGCATTTGTTCCAGTTGTTTCTCAATTCAGAGAGTTTTCAGTCGAGGGAACCAAAAGGCCACCATTGATAGCAATGGGCATGAAACATGCCAGCACCGTTAGGCAATGTCGCAAGCACTCCATCTTAGAGATACAAGTTGGTGGGAATCATTGAAGTATCCTTGACAGAAGAAGATTGGAATGCCTTTTTAGAAGTCCACCAGAGGAGGGTGAGGCTCATGCATGCTGACTATATACACGAGCTCCTCATGATAATGGTATGGTAGTCGCATGCAGAAGGACTGCAACCAATGGAAACACTGTTGATAAATCTACAACATAAAATAAAAACAATGTGAATGGTATTCTTCTCCTGAAAATATATACCCTTGTATTTTAGTAGTTTGTAGAGCCCTGGTGGTGTACTTTTTGTATAGATGAGGCCCTACAATGCATTTAGAGCATCTGATCCACACATGTCGTTATAATTTAGAAGCTTGGATGAATAACTGATGATTGGAATGGAAATGTTAGTAGAACCATGATCAGGAAAGACGAGCTGATGCTATACAATATGATGGTATAGGGTAACTCTGATTGCATATTCAAATCAGTAAACCAAAGGGAGTAAAATAATAAACATGGTCTATGAAAGGCTTAAAGTCTGAAAAAAATATTAATCAAGATACCATCTTCTTTTGTGAGCTTGTTATTAAAATCAACCATTTCAATCCACTCCATGAAATTCTTGTATCATGATCATGTTACGAGCCCGTAGCAACGCACGGGCATTCTACTAGTCAAGTTAAAATGACAATCAGATGGAATCAAGGCTTGATGGTGATATGCAAAATCACTTACTCCTCCTCCTCCTCTGACTCGCCTAGGACGTCGAAATCGTACATCACTGGCGGAGGCGATTCTTTGGCCCTCTTAAGTGCCGGGGGAGGTGAACCCGTCGGCTGAGTGGATTCGACTTCCTCGGCAACCTCTTGCCGAGGGGATGGAGGCTGAGTTCGGGGACGCCGGTTTGATTGCCGGCGTACTTCTTCTTGGCGGTCGGTCTTCATGGTCGTCTTCTTCACCGTGGGGCCAGTTCTTGGCGAAGAAGCACGCACCGGCTCTTGACTGACCGCCCTCCGAAGACGGCGCCTCCTCTTCGGAGCTCGAGGGCCTTCTTCTTCTTTGGGCTCTCTGGCAACCTCGGTCCTGGCAGCCTCAGCTTCAGCAATCTCATCCCCGACTGGCTCTTCTTGTTGCTCTTCGGCAACTTCTTCCTCGGAATGCTCCTCGTCATCGTCCTCAACTGCCGCAGCGCCAAGATCGCCTGCTGCGTTGACCCTCGCGATCTCTGCGGCCTTGCTGGCGATGTACGCCAGCTCTTCCTCACTGGTGGCCCGGATGAGGTCCGTTTCTTCCGAGAAGCTTTCTCCGTCAGGTTGGAGGCCCAATCCATCTCGTTCACCAAGGTGGGCACGGGCCAGTCAGCTTTGACTCCGTGGGCATCACAGCCCGGCATCATCGACAGGATGGAGTCCTTGGCGGAGTTGATGTGCAATGGGATAATCCCATCCGGCAAATGGAACACGCCAGTTTTCTGGAACAACTATTCATAGAGGCAGGCATGCTCCATGACCGTCAAGTTGTTGCCGGTCCCAGGATACAATCTCATAATGTCAGCGGCATTCTGGTATTGCCAAGTGAATCAATCTCTCTCTTCTGCAGCAGCGCGATGCGTCGCCGGAGGAAATCGGCGCCAACCATTTCTATGGTCAGCTTGGTGGCCTTGAGGCGGGCGATTCTGTTCAGCACCGGTCGAAGTTTTGCATCCGTGGCGCCACAACTACTCCAATTCTTGCCGTGCTGGACTCTTACTGTGCGCGGTATGCAGAACTGAGGAAAATCTTTTTCTTGGATCCAGCACCACTATGCCCTCCACTCGTCCCACTTGAGGTGAAGTTGCCCGGGAAGGTACTGGCCCTTGGTTTTTGTCTTGGGAATCCATGTCACGCTGCCGGAGAGCGATTTGTCCTCGATGCGGGGGACGAAGAAGTGGCGGAACAGATCCACATTGGGGGCAACCCCGATGAAGTTCTCGCACAGATGAGCAAAAACTGCCATGCAAGTCATCGCGTTTGGGGTAAAATCCAGCAATCTAAACTCGTAGCTGAACATCATCGCGCTGAAGAAATCTGAGAATGGGGGAACCAGTCCGAATAAAAATAAACGCAGAAGAATGGATATGAATCTGCGGGATCCTTGTCGCCTTCAGGGAGCACCACTGGGGCCTTGTGATCCTTGGTGTCCCTTCCCCACATGTACGCGTACCTCCTGATCAACTCGTTGTCGTGAAAGGAGCACAGCGAGAAGATCGCATTTTCCCTCCGCCGCTTCTCCAGCTCTTCCAACGCCTTCTTCTTCTCCTCCGCATTGGGGTCGAGCGGCTTGGCGGGCTTCTTTCCCGCTGCGTCGACTCTCTTGGGCGCCATCGGAGCTCGGGGACAAGGAAAGAAGTTGAGCTAGGATGCGAATCGGTGGTGGTGGCGGCGGCGGAAGCGGTTCTGGCGAGAGGAAGAAGATGAAGCAGGGGAAAGGCAGGGGCGAATGAGCAGCGCTCCCTCGCTGTTGCCTTTTTATGGGGAAGGCGCGAGGGGGCTGGCTCTTCACTGTTTACCCCAGCCATGTTTTTTACAGGCGCACTACCGCAATATAACTGCAATAGTCCAAGTTCCCACGACCCGCATTTAATGCGTGGATTGGGCGTGCGTCAGGATAACCATCATGACCGAAAATTACAGCGGCAGTTTTCCTGCCGTGTGTCTGTGCATCGTTTGGGCCTAGCCCAACGACGCTTTGGACGCGCGTATGGCCCAGGCCCGAGGGCTCCTGTCGGTGTATAAAACATGGGTATTTTATACCCTGACTTATGCACAGACGGTAGCAGCCTCCTTGCCGGCCAAGGCTTGCCGGAAACCACCAAGACCAAGATTCAGGGCCCAGTTGCAGAAGCTACTGGGGAGAAGCCCAAAACAAAGCACCAACAAACACTCAACCAGTAATGAAGATGGAGATATTTCTTGCTGGCAAGACTGAACCGGCAAGATGATGACCCACCAAGCTCTCTCCCGGCAAGCCTTCGCCAGCTCGTCAGCTCTCCACCTCACCGGGCCGCTAGTCACTGATCAGTGAGGTGTTGACCGCGTAGGCTGGTTGGTGAGGTTTGTCGGGCACGTGTCAGCACACAGGGAGAAGATTTGCCTTTAATGACACCCGTCCTGGAGGCATGTCAGAATAATACGACGTAGCTGGGCGAGCGATGCAGGAACGTTGCCGGGGTTGCCTCTCCACATGACACCTAACGGTGCATTTAATGCCTTTGTCCTAAACTGGCAGAGTTAGGTATGATAGCACTGTTTGCTATCTAATCACTATGTAATTACTGTTTTGCCACTCTGGTAACCCCTTTAGCTATAAAAGGAGGGCCAAGGCAACAGTTAGAGGGATTCGGACCCTTTTTCAAACACAAGCACGTCTCGCGTAGCGGCTCTCTCTGCACCTTGCCGGGAGAAGCGCTCCTTGTATTTGTGCTCTCACACAAGCAATACACCAAAGTAGGAGTTGGGTTTTACGCTTCTCAGCGGCCCGAACCTGGGTAAATCCCTTGCGCCTTCCATCGATTCTGCCCTTTGTGCACGTTGATCTCCCCTGCCGAACCATAAAGGGGCCGGATGGCCCCATAGATGGCCATACCCACGACAATAGTCATACGTGCTGATAATAAGAACC
The DNA here is from genome assembly GCA_039707655.1 of Elymus sibiricus. Classification (NCBI taxonomy): domain Eukaryota; kingdom Viridiplantae; phylum Streptophyta; class Magnoliopsida; order Poales; family Poaceae; genus Elymus; species Elymus sibiricus. The sequence goes on from CM077666.1 coordinate 147,167,498, forward strand.
CGCATGACATCTTTTGTCCAACCCTCCCGTGGCAGCGGGGTCCTAATGGAAATCTAAGGGCAATTAAGGCGCTCCTTTTAATAGAGAACCAGAACAAAGCATTAACACATAGTGAATACATGAACTCCTCAAATTACAGCTATCCCCGGAGAGTATCCCAATTATTGTCACCTTGGGGTCTACGGTTCAGAACAATAACATGTGCATATAACTTGCAGATAGGATCAATAACTCAAATATAATCATGAAAACATAAAGAGTTCAGATCTGAAATCATGGCACTCGGGCCCTAGTGACAAGCATTAAGCATAGCAAAGTCATAGCAGCATCAATCTCAGAACATTGTGGATACTAGGGATCAAGCCCTAACAAATTGACACGATTACACGACGAATCTCATCCATTTCCATCTATCTCCAGTATGCCTACGATGAAATTACTCACTCCCAGTGGTGAGCATCACTACTGCAGGCGACCGCTAACGCGACACATGAATCAGAGACCCCGTGACCAAACTGTGTGCGATGCATGAATCGCAAACGGTGTCGTAATCAAACCGTCGCAAATAAGACGAACTGTTTACGATGCCGGAGACATAAAAAACAATTCAGATTGAGACGCGTGTGCGATACGTGGCATACAGTTGATCCATACAAACTGTTTGCGATAAGACAGAACAACAAACACGATTCAGATTAGACACGCGTGTGCGATACGTGGCATACAGTTGATCCATATGAACTATTTGTGATAAGCCAGAACAACAAACACGGTCAGCCAGTTCGTGGTGTGTGCGATACATGGCATACAGTTCACTCGGATGAACTGTTTGTGATTACGCAACACAATAGAAACGGTCAGGTAGATCAAGGTGTGTGCGATATACGGCATGCGGTTCACTCGGATGAACTATTTGCGATTTCCCAACACAACAGAAATGGTTCAACTTAACAAGATGTGTGTGATACGCGGCAACAGGCCAGTAATCCGAAATGTGTGGGAAGATGGATAACAAGTTTGTAGTGATTGTAACGGCAGCAACAACAAGCAAAGATCAATATGAGAAAAGCGTAGGCATTGGATCAGTGATGGATATTTGTGTTGGATAACATTCATCATGTAACAGTCACAACCTAGAGCGATACACAATAGCTCTCATTCATCAATTCAATGTTGGCATGTATTCCTATATAGTCATATGTGCTTATAGTAAGAACTTGCATGACATCTTTTGTTCTACCCTCCCGTGGCAGCGGGGTCCATAAGGAAATCTAAGGGATATTAAGGCCTCCTTTTAATAGAGAACCGGAACAAAGCATTAACACACGGTGAATACATGAACTCCTCGAATTACAGTCATCCCCGGAGAGTATCCCAATTATTGTCACCTTGGGGTCTACGGATTAGAACAATAACAAGTGCATATAGATTGATGTTGCTATGACTTTGCTATGCTTAATGCTTGTCACTAGGCCCCGAGTGCCATGATTTCAGATCCGAACCCTCTATGTTTTCATGAATATATTTGAGTTATTGATCTAATCCGTAGACAAATTGACTCGATTACATGATAAATCTCATCTAACTCCATCACCGTCCAGCAAACCTACGAAGGAATTACTCACTCCCGATGGTGAGCATCATGAAATTGTTGATGAAGGATGGTTGATGATGACGACGGCGATGAATCTCCCTCTCCGGAGCCCCGAACGGACTCCAGAACAGCCCTCCCGATGAAGAACAGGAGGTGGCGGCGGCTCCGCATCGTAAAACGCGATGAAACTTCTTCTTATTTTTTTCTCAGGGAAACGGAACTTATAGGCTTGGAATTAGGTCAGACGGCCGCCTGTGGGACCCACAAGGCATTAGGGCGCGCCTTGGGGGGCTGGCGCGCCCTGTTGCCTTGTGAGCAACTGGTGGCCCCCTACGGTGGATAATCTTCGTTCCAGTATTTTTTATTTATTCATTGAAAAATCTTCGCAAAGTTTCATTCGATTCCGAGAACTTTTATTTCTGCACAAAAACAACACCATGGTAGTTCTGCTGAAAACAGCATCAGTACGGGTTAGTTTCATTCATATCATGCAAATTAGAGTCCAAAACAAGAGCAAAAGTGTTTGGAAAAGTAGATACGACGGAGACGTATCAACTCCCGAAATCTTAACTCATTGCTTGTCCTCAAGCAATTCAGTTGATAAACTGAAAGTGATAAAGAAAAACTTTTACAAACTCTTTTTGTTCTTGTATCCGTATATAAGTTTAAATAGTAGCCAAGTTTTCAGCAAATATCATGAACTAACCATGTGAATGATAACACTTAGAACTCACATTTAGTCATATCAATGGCACAATCAACTAGCGAGTAATAATAACATATCTCGGATGCCAACAATTTGTCAAAATAATCATGATATAATATGATAACATGGTATCTCACTAGCCCTTTCCGAGACCGCAAAACGTAAATGCAAAGCACCTCTGAAGTTCAAGCAGCGACTAAACATTGTAATTCAGGGTAGAGGAGATCCAGTCATGCTCATTTCCAACATTAACTAGACTCAATGCATGTTAAACTAAGAACGACAATAGCGCTCTCTATGTTGGTGCTTGAATGAGAAGGTGATGACTCAACAAGTAAATAACATGAAAGTAAATAGAAGGGCCCTTCGCAGAGGGAATCAGAGATTTGCAGTGGTGCCAGAGCTAAAACAGAGGTGAAAACAATTTTGAGTGGTGTTCTTTTCCTGTCAACATCACGACAAAGGATTTTGACATCTTCCATGCTAAACACATTATTGGCGGTTCCCATGCAGAAATGTAAAGGTTTACTTCCCCTCAACCATACAAACACAAGCCATGGCTAGCTTAATCCTCGGGTGCCCTCCAAACAATCAACTTTCTAAGGGGAGTTTGTTTTTTATATTTTTCTTTATTTTTGTTTAACAGGACTGGGCATCCCAATTACCAGCATCTCTCGTGCGATGACCAGTGAATAAACACCCATCATGAGAGTAACCCACTTAGCATGGAAGATATTTACCGCCCCGTCGCTCCATGAGCGGTACGGGCACACAAAATAGATGTTTATTTGAATGATTAGAGATGGCACATGCAAATTTACTTGACACGGCAGGGTAATACCATATATAGGTAGATATGGTGGACTCTTTTGGCACAACTTTTGTTTCATGAATTTGGATGCACAAGTAGTATTCCCGCTTAGTATAGGCGAAGGCTAGCAAATAGATTGAGAAGCGACCAACTAGAGAGCGATAATGGTCATAATCATGCATTGCAAATAATTAACATTGACTATGGCATGAGTAGGATATAAACACCCTGAATATAAATATCATATAGGCTGCATTGGTTTTGAATCAAATACATGTGTAAACATGTGCCAAGTCAAGCTACTTAAATTCTTAAGAGGGGGATACCATCCTAACATACTACATCATAATCATTTTAATGCATGTTGACACTCAAGATAAATCATTATTCACTCTTAGCTACTTAAGCATGGCATGAGCAACTATAATCTCTAATTGTCATCACAAACATGTTTACTCATAATATGCTGAATCAAGGATACTAAGTTAAACATATTTACAAAAACAAAAACAAGAAGAGTTCATACCAGCCTTTCTTTGCCTCGGTCACTTCATCAAATTATCGTCATTATTGCCTTTCACTTGCACGACCGAATGATGTGAAAATAATAACAGTGCAAGTGTGCCATGGACTAAGCTGAAATCTGCAAACAATTTATTCAAAGGAGAAGACAAGGTAATATTGGCCCTTCTTTAGATTAACAACAAAGCTTATGAGAGCCACTCAACAATTCTAACGTAGTCTTCTCCATATGATGACTCAATGAAAAGAAAAGAAATTCAGAGAAACACACTGAAATATTTTTGGAGTTTTTAGTTTTTCTGAAGAAAGCGAACTAAAGAAGAAAAACGAAAAGCGAGAAAAACTATTTACACGGGAGAACTCCCAACAAGCAAAAGAAGAAACGAGAAATCTTTTTGGGTTTTCTTTTAATACTACAAACTAACTAAGAAAGAAAAACCAAAAAGAAGCAAGAAATATTTTTGGGATTTTCAAAGTTTTTCAAACAAACAAAAGAAAAGCAAAATAAAATGAAACATGGATATACAATGAAAACGATGAACACCGACAAGTAGAATGAATGTGTGATGCATGAATGTAATGTCGGTGAGAATACGTACTCCCCCAAGCTTAGGCTTTTGGCCTAACTTGGTGATCATCACCGCTGGTTGGGATAGTAGTCAGAATGATAACTCGTAGTGGCGTTCAGTGCTGCCTCCTCAGCAAGACGGGCAGCCTCAATTCTCTCGTTGTACTCACGAGGCTCATACTCATAGACAAACCACCTTTGTTTGTTCTGAAAATCAAAGAGACCAGGCGTAGGCAAAATAACAGAGACATCACGGTATTTATCAAATATCAGGTTGTAATCATATTTGTTAGTCTCATACTTAATAAACTGGTGGCATTGCATTGCCTCAAAATCTAAGTACTTATCAGGTAGTATGGGATCAGGGGGTCTAGGAGAGACCCCAAGTTTTGTAGCTACGCGAGAGGCATAAATTCCTCCATATAAATCACCATCGTCCGCATTTCAGCTTAACCGCCGTGCAATAATTGCCCCAAAGTTATAATGTCTACTGCCATGTGCTACTTGTGAGCTGCGTTGGGATTTCCCCGAAAAGGAGGGGATGATGCACTACAGTAGAGATAAGTATTTCCCTCTGTTATGATACCAAGGTTATCAATCCAGTAGGAGAATCATGCAACAACTCGTTAGCAGTACCTGCACACAAAACAACAAATCCTCGCACCCAACGCGAACAAGGGGTTGTCAATCCCTTGGGCGGTTAATTGCAAGATTAAATTGTATGGTGATAGATAGATAGATCAAACAAAAATACAAAATAAAATAAATAAAGTAAAATTGCAGCAAGGTATTTTTAGGATTTTCAATATATGATTAAGGTAGACCCGGGGGCCATAGTTTTCACTAGAGGCTTCTCTCTTGAAAATAGCATACGGTGGGTGAACAAATTACTGTTGGGCAATTGATAGAAAAGCAAATAATCATGACGATATCCAAGCCAATGATCATGTATATAGGCATCACGTCCGAGACAAGTAGACCGACTCCTGCCTGCATCTACTACTATTACTCCACACATCAACCGCTATCTAGCATGCATCTAGTGTATTAAGTTCATAAAGAACGGAGTAACGCCTTAAGCAAGATGACATGATGTAGACAAAGTAAACTCATGCATGAATAAATGCCATCTTTTTACCATTAATAGCAACGATACATACGTGTCATGCCCCTTTCTGTCACTGGGATTGAGCACCGCAAGATCGAACCCATTACAAAGCACCTCTCCCATTGCAAGATAAATCAATCTAGTTGGCCAAACCAAATCAATAGATCGGAGAGAAATACGAAGCTATAATAATCATGCATAAAAGAGTTCAGAGAAAACTCAAATAATATTCAAGGATAATCCGATCATAAACTCACAATTCATCGGATCCCAACAAACACACCGCAAAAAGTGATTACATCAGATAGAACTCCAAGACCTCGAGGAGAACATAGTATTGAAGATCAAAAAGAGAGAAGAAGCCATCTAGCTACTAACTATGGACCCAAAGGTCTGTGGTAAACTACTCACGCATCATCGGAAGGGCAGCAAGGATGATGTAGAGCCCCTCCGTGATCGATTCCCCCTCCGGCAGAGTGCCGAAAAAGGCCTCCAGATGGGATCTCTCGAGAACAGAAACTTGCGGCGGCGGAAAAAGTATTTCGTGGACTCCTCTGTTGGTTTCCCGATTTTAGAGAATTTATAGAGGTGGAATTAGGTCAAACGGAGCAGAGGTGGGCCCACGAGGCACCAGGGCGCGCCACCCCCCCTAGGGCGCGCCCTGGTGGCTCGTGGCCACCTCCTCTGTCTTCTGGCCCTCTCCCGAAGCTTCCAGTGTCTCTTATGTCCAGAAAAAAATCTCCAAAAAGTTTCGTGGCATTTGGACTTCGTTTGGTACTGATATTCTGGAAAACCAAAAATAGGCAAAAAAAAACAGCAACTAGCACTGGGCACTAAGTTAATAGGTTAGTCCAAAAAAATGATATATAATTGCTTGTAAGTGTATATAAAAACATCCAAGATTGATACTATAATAGCATGGAACAATAAAAAATTATAGATACGTTGGAGACGTATCAAGCGTCCCCAATCTTAATTCCTGCTCGTCCTCGAGTAGGTAAATGATAAAAACAGAATTTTTGATGTGGAATGCTACCTATCATATTCATCATATATTCTTTTCTTTGTAGCATGGACATTTGGACTTGAATGATTCAAAGCAATAGCCTATAGTTTGACATGAAGACATAAATACTCAAGCATATTAACAAGCAACCATGTCTTTCAAAATATCAATGCTAAAGAAAGTTATCCCTAGCCCATTATGCTCAATCATTGATCCACTCATGAAACACACTCAATATTAGCTACACACAATGCACAAGTATGACAATAGTGCTCTCTAGTTGGTGCTTTGTAAGAGAAGATGGAGACTCAAATAAAAATAAAAATTGCATAAAAGTAAATAGATAGGCCCTTCGCAGAGGGAAGCAGAGATTTGCAAATGTGCCAGAGCTCAAAGCTTAAATTAGAGAGATAAAATTATTTTGAGAGGCATGCTTTTCCTGTCAACGAAAACGACCGAGAATTCCCAATATCTTCCATGCTAGACACATTATAGGCGGTTCGCAAATAGAAAATAAACTTTATTTCCTTTCCACCGTTCTTTCACAATCCATGGCTAGCCGTATCCACGGGTGCCCTCCATACCAACACTTTCCAAGGAATTTATTATTATCATCATATAATTTTATTTTATTTTTTCATTTCGAGACTGGGCATCCCTATTACCTGCCACTCTCTCGTGCAATGACAAGTGAATAAACACTCATCGTGAGAATAACACACCTAGCATGGAAAATATTGGCCACCCCCTGCCGCTTCATGAGCGGTACGGGCACACAAAACAGAAAATTATTTTGAAAAATTTAGAGTTGGCACATGCAAATTTACTTGGAACGGCATGGAAATACCGCATATAGGTAGGTATGGTGGACTCATTTGGCACAACTTGGGTTTAAGGAGTTGGATGCACAAGCAGTATTCCCGCTTAGTACAAATGAAGGCTAGCAAGTAGATTGAGAAGCGACCAACCAAAAAGCGAAAACGGTCATGAACATGCACTGAACATAACTAACACCGAATAATGCACCATAAGTAGGATATAATTTCGTTACATAACTATTGACTTTATGTGCATGCATAGGGAATCACAAACCTTAACACCAATATTCTTACTAAATCACAATTACTCACTAACACGACTCACATATTATCATCTCCATATCGCAAAACTATTGCAAGAAATCAAACTTATCATATCCAATGATCTTTCATGAAAGTTTTTATTTTATCCCTCTTGAATATTCATCACTTTGGGACCAATTCATATCTTGTGCAAATTACCATTACTATTATCAACTCTCAAAAAGATATAAGTGAAGCATGAGAGTGCAAATATTTCTTCAAAATTTAATGTTATCAACTCTCAAAATAATATAAGTGAAGCATGAGAGCTCAAATATTTCTTCAAAATTTTAATCTTATCAACTCTCAAAATAATATAAGTGAAGCATGAGAGTTCAAATATTTCTTAGAAATATAGCCACCGCCGTGCCCAAAATGATTTAAGTGAAGCACTAGAGCAACTGCCTAGCTCAAAAGATTTAAGTGAAGCACATAGAGTATTCTAACAAATCATGATAAACGTGTGGCTCTCTCAAATAGGTGTCTCCAGAAAAGATGATTGTGACAAACTAAAAAGCAAACAAAAGACTCATATAATACACGACGCTCCAAGTAAAACACATATCATGTGATGAATAAAAATATAGCTCCAAGTAAAATTACCGATAGTTGGTAGAAGAAAGAGGGGATGCCTTCCGGGGCATCCCCAAGCTTAGACGCTTGAGTCTTCCTTGAATATTACCTTGGGGTGACTTGGGAATCCCCAAGCTTAGGCTCTTGCCACTCCTTATTCCTTCATCTATCGTGATCTCACCCAACACTTGAAAACTTCAATCACACAAAACTCAACAAAACCTTCGTGAGATCCGTTAGTATAACAAATAAATCTTTAACTTTAAGTACTATTGTAAATTGATTCATATTTAATATTGGAATAATGCTACTGTAATCCAACTTCTCCATGACTCATACCCCCCGATACGATCCATAGATTCATCAAAATAAGCAAACTATGCAACAAAACCAGAATCTGTCTAAAACAGAACAGTATGTAAAGATCCATTTAAAAGCTATACTTATGTAACTCCAAAAATTCTGAAAAAATTAGGACAACGTGGGAAATTCATATACCAATACGTGTAAAAATTTCAGATTTTTCTGACGCTCCAGTACAGAATTAAAATTCCAGCACTGGATGCAAAACTTTCTGTTTTCCAAACAGCATCAATTATACTATCTTCCAAATCATCCCAAAGGCATTACTTAGCACAAACACTAATTAAAACATAAAAACACAATCATAACAGTAGCATAATTGTGTAAACACACAATAACAGAAATAAAAGGCAAAACATTTATTTTATTCATTGGGTTGCCTCCCAACAAGCGCTATTGTTTTATGCCCCTAGCTAGGCATAATGCATAGTTTTCAAGTATAGTCATCCTTTAAATTGATTCCATAAGTGGCCCTCATAATGGATTCATAGGGTGCTTTAATTCTTTCCTAGGGAAGTGTTCCATACCTTTCTTTAGTGTAAATTGAAATCTTATATTCCCTTCTTTCATATCAATAATAGCACCAATAGTTCGTAAGAACGGTCTACCAAGTATTATGGGGCAAGACGGATTGCACTCAATATCAAGTACAATAAAATCAACGGGCACATAATTTATATTTGCAAGAATAAGAACATCATTAATTCTTCCCAATGGCCTTTTAATAGTAGAATCCACAAGATGCAAATTAAGAGAACATTCATCTATATTGGTAAAACCTAGCACATCACATAGGGATTTTGGAATTGTGGAAATGCTAGCACCCAAATCACATAAAGCATTACACTCATAATTTTTAATTTTAACTTTAATGGTGGGTTCCCATTCATCATATAATTTTCTAGGAATTGAAATTTCTAGTTCTAGCCTTTCTTCTAATGCTTTCATCATTGCTTCTACAATGTGTTTAGTAAAAGTCTTATTTTGTTCATAAGCGTTGGGTGAATTTAGCATGGATTGTAACAAATAAATACACTCAATCAAAGAACAACTATCATAATTAAATTCTTTGTAATCCAAGTGAGTGGGCACATCACTAGTTAAAGTTTTTACCTCTCCAGACCCACTTTTATCAAAATTTTCATCAAGATTTTCACCCTCCAAATTATGGGGACGCCTCCTAGCTAAAGTTGACTCTTCTTCAGTCCCCTTTTCATCATGTTTTATATTGCTAAACAAGGAATCAATAGATGAAACACCAATCATTTTAATATCCTCATCAGTACTACGATAGAAACCGGGAGGAATCGTTTTTTCTAAAAATTCTCGTTTAGCTTTTAGCATAGCGGTTCTTTTCTTACTCTCATCCATGGAGACATATAAAGCTTTAATTGATTCATTAATATCAATTTTGGGTGGCAAAGTTTTAGTCTTAAGATTTTCCACATCATGAATAATTCTATCAATGCTCCTAGACATATCATCAAGTTTACTTAATTTTTCTTCTATCGTAGTGTTGAAAACTTTTTGAGCATTAATAATTTCTTTAATATTACTTTCAAGATCAGAGGGCATCCTATTATTATTATTATAAGGATTACCATAGGAATTGCCATAATTGTTAGAGGAATTTCCAGGAAACGGCCTAGGATTAAAATTACCTCTATAAGCATTATTATTAAAATTGTTTCGCGAGACAAAATTCACATCTACGGGATCATTATTTTGCTAAATCAAGGTGGACAAAGGCACATCATTAGGATCAATAGGAGTATTTTTGCTAGCAGCCAATTTCATAAGCGCATCAACTTTATCACTCAAAGTACTAATTTCTTCAACGGAATTCACTTTTTTACTAGTAGGAGCTCTTTCAGTATGCCATTGTGAATAATTTGCCATAATATTATCAAGTAATTTAGTAGCTTCTCCCAATGTAATCTCCATAAAAGTACCACCCGCGGCGGAATCTAAAAGATTTCTAGAAACAAAATTTAATCCCACATAAAAAAATTGTATGATCATCCACAAATTTAAACCATGAGTAGGGTAATTTCTTAACATTAATTTCATCCTTTCCCAAGATTGAGCAACATGTTCATGATCAAGTTGCTTCAAATTCATAATTTGGTTTCTAAGGGAAATAATTTTCGCAGGAGGAAAATACTTGGTAATAAAAGCATCTTTACACCTATCCCAAGATTCGATACTATTTCGTGGTAAAGATGAAAACCAAATTTTTGCGCTATCCCGCAATGAGAACGGGAATAATTTTAATTTCACAATATCATTATCCACATCTTTTTTCTTTTGCATATCACACAATTCTACGAAAGTGTTAAGATGGGATGCAACATCTTCATTAGGACTACCAGAAAATTGTTCTTTCATGACAAGATTTAACAAAGCGGCATTAATATCACAAGTCTCCGCACTAGCTGCGGGAGGAGCAATCGGTGTACTAATAAAATCATTATTATTAGTATTGGAAAAATCACACAATTTTGTATTTTCTTGAGACATCGTGGCTACGCAAACAAGATAACAAGCAAGCAAAGAAGTAAATAAGAAAAAGGCAAACGGAAAATATTTTTGTATTTTTGTAAAAACTTTTTTAGAAGTGGGGGAGATGAAAACGAGAGGCAAAGGCAAACAAAGTAAATGGAAGGAGATGAAGGTTTATGCGTAGGTACTTGATAGATGTTGATGATGTCTCCCCGGCAACGGCACCAGAAATTCTTCCTGCTACTTGTGAGCTGCGTTGGGATTTCCCCGAAGAGGAGGGGATGATGCAGTACAGTAGAGATAAGTATTTCCCTCAGTTATGAAACCTAGGTTATCAATCTAGTAGGAGAATCACGCAACAACTCGTTAGCAGTACCTGCACACAAAACAACAAATCCTCGCACCCAACGCGAACAAGGGGTTGTCAATCCCTTGGCGGTTAATTGCAAGATTAAATTGTATGGTGATAGATAGATAGATCGAACAGCAAGGTATTTTTAGGATTTTTAGGATTTTCAATAAAGTAAAATTGCAGCAAGGTATTTTTAGGATTTTCAATATATGATTAAGGTAGACCCGGGGGCCATAGTTTTCACTAGAGGCTTCTCTCTTGAAAATAGCATACGGTGGGTGAACAAATTACTGTTGGGCAATTGATAGAAAAGCAAATAATCATGACGATATCCAAGCCAATGATCATGTATATAGGCATCACGTCCGAGACAAGTAGACCGACTCCTGCCTGCATCTACTACTATTACTCCACACATCAACCGCTATCTAGCATGCATCTAGTGTATTAAGTTCATAAAGAACGGAGTAACGCCTTAAGCAAGATGACATGATGTAGACAAAGTAAACTCATGCATGAATAAATGCCATCTTTTTACCATTAATAGCAACGATACATACGTGTCATGCCCCTTTCTGTCACTGGGATTGAGCACCGCAAGATCGAACCCATTACAAAGCACCTCTCCCATTGCAAGATAAATCAATCTAGTTGGCCAAACCAAATCAATAGATCGGAGAGAAATACGAAGCTATAATAATCATGCATAAAAGAGTTCAGAGAAAACTCAAATAATATTCAAGGATAATCCGATCATAAACTCACAATTCATCGGATCCCAACAAACACACCGCAAAAAGTGATTACATCAGATAGAACTCCAAGACCTCGAGGAAAACATAGTATTGAAGATCAAAAAGAGAGAAGAAGCCATCTAGCTACTAACTATGGACCCAAAGGTCTGTGGTAAACTACTCACGCATCATCGGAAGGGCAGCAAGGATGATGTAGAGCCCCTCCGTGATCGATTCCCCCTCCGGCAGAGTGCCGAAAAAGGCCTCCAGATGGGATCTCTCGAGAACAGAAACTTGCGGCGGCGGAAAAAGTATTTCGTGGACTCCTCTGTTGGTTTCCCGATTTTAGAGAATTTATAGAGGTGGAATTAGGTCAAACGGAGCAGAGGTGGGCCCACGAGGCACCAGGGCGCGCCACCCCCCCTAGGGCGCGCCCTGGTGGCTCGTGGCCACCTCCTCTGTCTTCTGGCCCTCTCCCGAAGCTTCTAGTGTCTCTTATGTCCAGAAAAAAATCTCCAAAAAGTTTCGTGGCATTTGGACTTCGTTTGGTACTGATATTCTGGAAAACCAAAAACAGGCAAAAAAACAGCAACTGGCACTGGGCACTAAGTTAATAGGTTAGTCCCAAAAAATGATATATAATTGCTTGTAAATGTATATAAAAACAGACAAGATTGATACTATAATAGCATGGAACAATCAAAAATTGTAGATACGTTGGAGACGTATCACCATGTAAAGCAGCATGAATAATGCTCAAATCAGGAGCACAAAGTGCACTACAGTCATGCTTGCCAACAACACGTCTCCCATTAAAAGTTGCAAAGTACCGACTAGCGGGAAAATGAATAATTTTTATTCTAGCTTGTGTCCCACCCCTATCTTCACCATTGCAAAGACCACTAAGGAATGTCTCATAATCAGAGTTCCGCGGTTCGGCGAGCGAACCCCAATACGGAATTTTGCATAGAGACATACTATATGAGTGCTCATAGAGGTCAAATAAAACTCTAGAATTGGAAGAATGATATTTAAACTTTTGAGTGAATGAATTGGTGAGATGGTAGTGTTGTGTGCACTTATCTGCGAGGAAGGCAGTTAGCTCGGCATTCTCAATATATTGATCGAATTCTTCCTTGATATCGGCACTGATACGTCTCCGTCGTATCTACTTTTGCAAACACTTTTGCTCTTGTTTAGGACTCTAATTTGCATGATTTGAATGAAACTAACCCGGACTGACGTTGTTTTCAGCAGAACTACCATGAAGTTGTTTTTTTGTGCAGAAATAAAAGTTCTTGGAATTGGACGAAACTTTTTGGAGATTTTTTATGGATTAAATAAAAAATACTGGAGCCAAGACCCACTGGAGGGGGGCCACCTGCTGCTCACGAGGCACCAGGGCACGCCACCCCCCCTGGCGTGCCCTGGTGGCTTGTGGGGCCCACGTGGCTCCGCTGACCCTAATCTCAGGCCTATAAATTCACAATTCGAGAGAAAAAAATAGAAGAAGAAGTTTTATCACGTTCTACGATACGGAGCTACCGCCACCTCCTGTTCTTCATCGGGAGGCCAAATCTGGAGTCTGTTCGGGGCTCCGGAGAGGGGGATCTTCCGTCATCGTCATCATCAACCATCCTTCATCACCAATTTCATGATGCTCACCGCCGGGAGTGAGTAATTCCTTCATAGGCTTGCTGGACGGTGATAAGTTGGATGAGATTTATCATGTAATCGAGTTCGTTTTGTTAGGGCTTGATCCCTAGTATCCACTATGTTCTGAGATTGATGTTGTTATGACTTTGCTATGCTTAATGCTTGTCACTAGGGCCCGAGTGCCATGATTTCAGATCTGAACCCTTTATGTTTTCATGAATATATTTGTGTTCTTGATCCGATCTTGCAAGTTATACGCACCTGCTATGTGTTATGATCCGCATACCCCAAGGTGACAATAATTGGGATTCTTTCCGGTGATTGCCATAGTTTGAGGAGTTCATGTATTCATCATGTGTTAATGCTTTGTTCCGGTTCTCTACTAAAAGGAGGCCTTAATATCCCTTAGTTTCCTTATGGACTCCGCTGCCACGGGAGGGTAGGACAAAAGATGTCATGCAAGTTCATATCGCAAGCACGTATGACTATATACGGAATACATGCCTAAATTACATTGATGAATTGGAGCTAGTTCTGTGTCGCCCTAGGTTATGACTGTTACATGATGAATGTTATCCAACATAATCACCGATCCAATGCCTACGAGTTTTTCACATATTGTTCCTTGCTAAGTTACTACTGTTGCTACTACTGTCACAATTGCTGCTACTGTTACTGTTACTATTATTGCTATTGCTATCAAACTATCATACTACTGTGCTACAAATCACTCTGCTGCAGATATTTAGTCTCCAGGTGTGGTTGAATTGACAACTCAACTGCTAATACTTGCAAATATTCTTTGGCTCCCCTTGTGTCGAATCAATAAATTTGGGTTGAATACTCTACCCTCGAAAACTGTTGCGATCCCCTATATTTGTGGGTTATCAAGACCTTTTTCTGGCGCCGTTGCCGGGGAGCATAGCTCTATTTGCTGAGTCACTTGGGATTTATATATGTTGATCAATATGAAGAATCTGAAAGACGCTAAGACCAAGATCGTTCCCTCTAAGACGAGGGGAGGTAAGCTGCCATCTAGCTCTGCACTTGATTCACCTTCTGTTTTGAGTAAGCTTGCAACACCACCACCTGCTATTAATTCTGATATGTCGCAAGTTATTGATGATACTGCTTCTGCTATGAATGATACTTATGATGATGCTAGTACTATGCTTGATAATGTTGTGCCACTTGGTGAATTTCTTGATGAACAACTTGCTAAAGCTAAAGAAATTGAAAATGTTGAAAATGTTGAAACTCTTGAGAATTATGATTCACCTATTATGCCTAGCTCTCTTACTAGAGTTTAATCACCTGATAAACATTACTTTGATAGGGAGACGGCTAGAGCCATTCTTGCTTGTAATGATAGAGATGAGGTTATAAAATTGCTTGCTAAAATGAAAGAAAAATCTATGAGGGAGAGAATGAAATATGATCCTAAGTTTGCTACCTCTCCCATATTTGTTCCTGATAAGGATTATGAATTCTCTGTCGATCCTAAGTTAATTACTTTGGTTGAATCTGATCCTTTCCATGGCTATGAAACTGAAACTGTTGTGGCACATCTTACTAAATTAAATGAGATAGCCACGCTATTCGCTCATGAGGAAAAAAATCGCTATTACTATATTCTTAAGTTGTTTCCTTTCTCATTAAAGGGTGATGCTAAGGAATGGTATAATACTCTTGCTCCTGGATGTGTGTGTAGTCCCCATGATATGATTTATTACTTCTCTGAAAAATATTTTCCTGCTCATAAGAAACAAGCTGCTTTAGAGGAAATATTTAACTTTGTGCAAATTGAAGAAGAGAATCTCCCTCAAGCTTGGGGGAGGCTTCTCCAATTACTTAATGCTTTGCCTGATCATCCTCTTAAGAAAAATGAAATACTTGATATCTTCTATAATGGACTAACCGATGCTTCTAGGGACTACCTAGATAGTTGTGCTGGTTGTGTTTTCAGGGAACGAACTATTGAACAAGCTGAGAAACTATTGAATAATATATTGAAGAATGATAATGATTGGACACTTCCTGAAACACCGCCTAAACCCACTCCGAAGAAGAGGGGTATTTTATTTCTCAGTCCTGAAGATATGCAAGAAGCAAAGAAATGTATGAAAGAAAAAGGTATTAAAGCTGAAGATGTTAAGAATCTACCACCTTTTGAAGAAATACATGGTCTTGACACACCGCCACAGGTGGTAGAGGTAAATTCTCTTATAAGGTTTGATGAAGGTGATATTCCTTATAACAAACCTCCTAGTCAATGTTTGTATGAATTTGACAATTATGTTATTAAGCAAGATCATTGCAATGCAAATGTTATGAAACAATTGAAACGAAATGCCTACATGATTGATCGCTTGAGTGACTTGTTGTTTAGAATTGTTAATGATGTCAAAGGTGTAGGTAAACATGCATCTATGGTTCAAACTCAATTAGAACAAGTTGCTAAATCTCAAAGTGAATTGCTCAATGAAATGAACAACAATATGAATGATCATGCTGTTAGAGTAATGACTAGAGGAGGTAGAATGACTCAGGAGCCACTTTATCCTGAAGGTCACCCTAAAAGAATTGAACAAGACTCTCAAAGAATTAATGTTGATGCACCTAGTCCATCTAAAAAGAAAAAGAAAAAGAAAAATGATAGGACTTTGCATGCTTCTAGTGAACCTGAGGTAGAAAAACCCTTGGAGGATAGTAATGATGTTTCTATTTCCAATGCTGAGACACAATCTGGTAATGAACATTCACCTGATGATAATAATAATGATGATGCTCATGTGGATGCCCAACCAGATAATGATAAAGAACTTGATAATGATGTTGAAATAGAACCTGCTGTTGATCTTGATAACCCACCTCCTAAGAATAAACATTATGATAAAAGAGACTTCGTTGCTAGAAAACATGGTAAAGAAAGAGAATCATGGGTTCAAAAACCCATGACCTTTCCTCCTAAACCATCTAAGAATAAGGATGAGGAAGAATTTGAACGCTCTGCTGAAATGCTTAGGCCAGTCTTTTTGCGTACTCGTTTGACTGATATTTTAAGGATGGCCCCTTATGCTAAATATATGAAAGACATTGTCACAAATAAAAGAAAGATACCTGAAGCTGAAATTTCTACCATGCTTGCAAATTATTCTTTTAAGGACGGAGTACCTAAGAAACTAGGAGATCCAGGAATACCAACTATACCATGCTCCATTAAAAGAAATTATGTCAAAACTGCTTTGTGTGATTTAGGAGCTGGTGTTAGTGTTATGCCCTTCTCTTTATATAAAAGAGTTGATTTGAATAAACTCACTCCCACTGAAATATCATTGCAAATGGCTGACAAATCAACTGTCATTCCTATCGGTGTTTGTGAAGATGTGCCCGTTGTAGTTGCGAATGTTCTATCCTAACAGACTTTGTTATACTTGATATGCCCGAGGACGACAACATGTCGATTATCCTTGGTAGACCCTTTTTGAATACTGCAGGGGCTGTTATTGATTGCAACAAAAGCAAGGTCATTTTTCATATCAATGGTAATGAACATACGGTGCACTTTCCAAAGAAATAATTTCAAGTAAATGGTATTCATGTTATTGAAAAGACTCCGACAATTACTATTGGAAGATTTCAACTCCCTCTTCCTTCTGTCAAAAAGAAATATGAAACTCTTATTATTGGGGAGGTACACATCCCCATTGAGGTAACCTAGTGTTTTACGAAAGTTCTTCGGTTTCATGTTACTCGGAAATGGTTTGTTAATAAGACTTGATCAACCTTATTAATGGATTCTTTTTGAGAGGCATGTGGTCGATGAATTTAGTAAGCACAACCCTCTGTACCCAAACCTGAGATTTTCGATCTCTTTGCTCGGAGCTCCATTTCCGAAACTATTTTGGGAGATTGCTACTTGGTATGTGACTCCTCCATTGCTCCAATTAGTTTTTGCTCTAGTGGATTATATTTTGCATAAGTAGCTGCTCTTGGTGCTACTGAAAATGAGCTTGCATGTTGAATTCTTTGAGTTCCAAGTAATTTGAATGCTTGATATATGTAACACCCCCTTGTATTAGCAACAATAATCACATTTTGATAATGCCAAGTCAGCATGTTTAACAGTGCTTGATCATCATTGCATCATATCTCCTTTCAAATTCCAGTTCAAAATGAAATTCAAATTTAAAGCAAAAATAAAAGTTGTCCAAATTTGAAAACTAAAGTGTTCATAATATTGCAAATAATTCAGAAGCAATTATAAAAATATAAACAACATTAATTGAACTACCTAATGGACTCTAACATCATAAAACAGAACCATAACAGCAATATTTAATCCTAATTTATTTAATTAAAATTCAAATGAAATTACTTTGGCCCCAAACCAATTTCTGGTGTTAGCTAATATTGCACTGTATTTAAATGGGCAACACTCATATTTTACAAAACTTATTTGGTGGCTAAACTAATTACAAAACAGAAACTAAAAAGGAAAAATAGAAAAGAAAAAGAAGAAAAAGAAAAAGGCCGCACGGCTAGGCTCTAGTAACGCGCCGGACCAGCCCACCTCGCTCCCTCCTTCTCCTGTTCCTCCCCGGTCGCTCGCGCGTCCGACCGTGTCGTCGCCGGCTTGCCACGGGCGCGCTCTCCCCATCGACCGCGCCGCTACAGGGGATCGAGGCGGATAAGAACGCCACCCCAGAAACCCTAGCTGGCCCCCGAGATCTTTTCCTCCTCTCCCTCGCCGCTTTCTTCCTCCTCGCATAGACGCCGTCGCCGCCGCCATGACCGAGCTCGCTGCCGAGGCTACCGCCGTCCCCAGCGCCTGAGATCGGGCTCGTCTGCTTCGCCGTCCTCCTCTGCTTCCCCTCCGACCACGCACGCGGGCTGGGAGCCTCTGAAACGAGCTCGCCGGCCTCTTCTTCTTCCTCGGCCATCCGCGTCGCCGCCGTCGATTCGTCGCCATCCGGCCTCCCCGAGCTCACCATTGCACACCTGCAGGGCCCGGTGAGCAACCGTCGTCTTCTTCCCCTCTTCCCCGTGTGTATCCGTCCCCGTAGCTCGCCACGTTGGAGATGCCCAAACACTCCGCCGCGGATCTCGTCGCCGGCGACCGTCCGGTGACCTTTTGGTCTCGGACTCGTGCCCGTTGTGTTCACCCGCGCGCGTAGATGCTGCCTGGCCTAACCGTTCGAGTTGAGCGCGCCCGCATCGCCGAATGCCATCACGCCCGAACGCCGCCGTCCGCAGTCGCCGTCGTAGCACTCATCTCCGGCCGCCCTGCCTCGCGCTAGCACCGCAGATCGCCGCGGCATGTTCTTCTCGTTCGAGCACCGCAAGAAACGCGCGAAATGGTCCACCGTACGCGAAATCCGAGCTCGCCGAAGTTCGTCGCCGCCTCGGGCTCGCCGGAGTAACTCCGGTGGCCGGTGCTGGCCGTCGCTGACGTGGCAGCCGCGGACCCCGCCTCCGTGCCACTGACCACTGGGCCCGGTTGACCGTTTGACCGGGTCAACCGCTCACGTGGCGCTCTGGCCTACTGACATGTGGGTCCGGCCGGATTAAATTTTTTTTAATTTAAATAAACTGTTAATTAAATCGTTAACTAAATTAATTAGCTAATCAGCCACTGACATAGGGCCCCACCTAGCTAATTACTCTGTTAATTAGATTAGTTAGCCCACTGTCTATGACAGGTGGGTCCCGCAGGTCAGGTTTGACCTGGTCAGCGAGACTGTTGACTGCTGACGTCACTCCCACGTCATGCTGATGTCACACTGTACTGTTTCGGATAATTCTAATTTAAATAATTTAAATAATTCCAGAAATTAATAAAAACTTTAGAAAATCATATCTTTTAAACCGTAACTCGGATGAAAATAATTTATATATGAAAAATGATCAGAAAAATGTGTAGAATCTGAATAACCTATCCACATGTCTGCCACACCCCTCTAACATACTGAACATGTAACATTTTGCCCGTATCCGGTATATGAATAGTGCATTACCTTAATAAAATAAATCCAAATAAATTCCTAAATTCACTAAATCATTTAGATAGGCAGTAAAACACCTCTGCATATCATTTAGACATGTCATGCATCGCTGTTGCATTATTGCCATGTATTTATTGTTTATTCCCCCTCCTTCTCTTCCGATAGCCCCCGAGACTGCCGACGACGCTGCCGTGTAAGACGACGTCGCCGACGACCAGACCCCTTCAGCAGAGCTTCCAGGCAAGAAAAAACCCCTTGATCATCAGATATCACCCATTCCCTTCTATCTCATTCTTGCATTAGAATTGCCCCTGCTACTGTTCTGATAGCACCTATTCTGATGCATAGCCTGATTTTGTAGTCTATTATTGATACTCCACCTGTTGTCCCGTAATGCTTAGATAGCTCTGCTACTGCTTCATCGGTGGCCCATCACCCTTGTCCGTATGCCATGCTTGTTACCGGGCCGTGATCACTCTGGGTGTGATCGCGGAAATGTTTACACTACTGCAATACTTAAACTGTTAAAGTCGGGCTGGCCCCAAGGGTGCCCGCGAGTGAATCACATTAAAGACGGGTCGGCTCCAAGAGCACCCGCACGATATGCCTTACCAAGTCGGAGCGACATGGAATCTGATCATCTCTGCGAGTTACTAAACATGCTAAACGGATTTGGGTATTTCATCTGAGTGGGTCGTTGGCCCTATACGCACTACCACCACGTGGGATAATGGTTATGGGGCCCTCTACGTCGTACGTTTCTCCCGAAAGCTCTTCAGATGTCACAGCTCAGAGATGCAGCCTGATTGTTGGGGTGGGCTGGTTACATCACTTGTGTATACAGTGTCGCGCCTGGGCCCCGACCAGCCACGCAACGTGCAGGAGTGTGAAGGGCGATGGCCCAAGACCCCTTCGTGCTTAGGATTTAGACCGGCCTGTTGACCTCTCTGCTGAGCTTAGGTAGGACGCTCCTTCGTGTCAATTACCCGAGGCCGGGCATTACCCAGCAAGTGTGTCCGGCCAGATGTAATCGAGCGTGCTGGGTAACAGTAGTGCACCCCTGCAGGGAGTGTCCACGGTAACAGGACGCTCGGAGTTGTATCTTGATCTGCTACAACTACAAATGGTTACTGTCACAATGATAAACTGCTACTACTGCTCTCGGGATCACTTTCTCGCAGGGTAGTCGAGAAAGTATCTCAGGGCTTTACTAAACTATGTTTGATATATATTATCTTGCTCTATTCTCTTCTGATGCTGCAAGAACTGCTTCAAGATGCTAGTCTTCGATAGGCTAGGCCTCTCCCCCTCTGTTCCAGCATTTCTGCAGTTTAGTCCAAAGATATAGCCCCACTCCTTTGATATAATGCATAACTAGCATAGTTCTGATGTCAGTCTTGCGAGTACTTTGGATCAGTACTCACGGTTGCTTTGCTATCTTTTTCCCCCATACCCACTTGATGAAACCAGACGATGAAGTCCAGGAGCCAGACGCCACCGCATATGCCTACTACCAGGAGAGTCCCGGAGGCCACTTCTACTGGGTTGAGCCAGCCAACCAGGAGTAGTTTGGAGGCCCTAGGCAGGAGGCCTTCGCCTTTTCGATCGTTATGTCGCTGTTTGTGCTAGCCTTCTTAAGGCAAACTTGACTAACTATGTCTGTACCCAGATATTATGGTTTGTATGACTTATGTATTCGGGTCCTCGTGACCCCTGGCTTGTAATATGATGTTTTATGTTTAAATTTGAGTTTAGAGTTGTGTTGTGATATTCTTCCCGTGAGTCTCTGTTCTCGAGCGTGCACGTTTGCGTGTATGATTAGTGCACGGTCGAGCAGTGGCGTCACAAGTTGGTATCAGAGCCGACTGCCTGTAGGAAGCCCCCTTCCGATTCCTTGGTCGAAGTTGAGTCTAGTCGTTGAAAAACTATTTTACTAACAGTGCTGTGTGGCTTACGGGCCCACATTGCACATGAATGGGATTAGTATCTTTTATTCCTCTTCTTTACTCTGGGTTCTGAACTTCTCATCCTTTCGGGTTAAAATTTTACTAACTCTGACTCTAGGTTCTCGTGATCACATCCACCCGGCGCTTTGATTATCTGCAATATTACTTCATTGAATGCACGATGCAAGAATTCACTCACTGTCATTTGACAATCTTGAATTTCCTCTGTTTCAGATGGATTGTTTGTTCCCGCCGCGTTCCGCAAGACAGCTTGTACGTCTGACCATGGCTGTTGATGCGACTGGGTTTCCGGCCATTTTGGTCAAACTTCTGACCAGGCTGGGATATCGCTGGTATCCCGAGTACACCGTTTACGAGGATTACCGCGAGTTCAACCAGGAGCAGTACCATGCTGAGGTTTGCATCTTTGATCGACAGGACAACTCCATCACTGAGTTGCACACCTTTCACGGTGTTGGAGTGACTGTCGACATGGCAGTCCATGATGCTGCCTATACTGCTATTGCCCGTCTCCGTGGAGAGCACAGCAGTCGCTTGGAGCATACTGCCTTCAGATACATTCCGTATGCCCCTGTTGGGGATGAGACTGGATACTACACTGCTGTGTGTATGCCTTACGTGTCGCGTCGTTATGACCCGCAGGTTTTGGTACAGTACACTCAGGCTCTGGACCGCACTGCTCGAGCTCTTGCTGTTGAGTTGCACGCCACTCGTGCTCGTCTTTACGATGCTCTAACACAGTTGCTGCCAGCAGTTAGTGCACGGATGCACCCAGAGTACATTCTTTACCCGCGCAGGACGGAGATGCCACCAGGTCTTGACTGGCCTGCTGTTGGAGGTTTTACCCCTCCGCGTGGTCCTCTTCTTCCAGTTCGGGACCAGGTTCTGCATCAGAGTGTCCACGGAGCACAGGATCCTCACCTCGAGGGTGCCCGGCGTCGTCACTTGCAGTTACCTAGGTTCGGTGGGTTTCTCCGACGCTGATGTAGCATATCCCTATGTCACGTTGTTGTATCCCTCCACCGCGTGCCTGCGCGCCGCCTAGTATGTCTAGCTGTTTAATTTTGCGCAGTTATGTTGTCCGCGTGTAACCGACTCTGTGTATGGATCTGTATGTCTTAATTGACTACTGTTATGTATCTATTGCACTACTTATTCGTTGTCATGTTACATCATGTTTGTCTCTAAACACTTGCAGTTGCTTTTACTAAACTACCCCCTGTAAAATTTTAGTAGGATGGTTAGACCAGGTGGTCGAGGTCGTGGTCATGCCCCCGAGCAGCCACCACCGCCAGACTATATGGCAGCTATGATGCAGCAATTTGAAGTGAATCGTCAATTCATACAAGGCATCATGGCTCAGTTTCCACACCAGAACCAGAATGCTCAGAACCAGCAACCTGCAACAATAACTCTGCAGGAGTTTGTGCGTCTCAACCCAACCACTTACCGCAACTCTGAACAGCCACTGGATGCTGATGACTGGCTTTGCGACATCACCTATGAGATGGAATCTGCCAGTGTCGCCCCTGACAACCTTGTCACCTTCGCGACCTACTTTCTGATGGGCCCCGCTGCTCAATGGTGGTCCACCCACAGACGTTCACTACCTGAGGGGACAGTCATCACTTGGTTCGAGTTTCAGACTGCCTTCCGTGCTCGTTACATTCCTCAGGGAATCATGGACCGGAAGAAGGCAGAGTTTCGCAACCTCACTCAGGGCAATAGGACTGTCGAAGCTTATCAGCGGGAGTTTCTTAACCTGTCCCGCTATGCTGAAGAAGACATTCCAACTGATGCTCGTAGACAGGAGAAATTCCGTGGTGGACTCCACCCAGACCTTAAGCTTGCACTTGCTGCTCAAGACTTCACCGACTTTGCCACCCTCGTGAA
Organism: Elymus sibiricus; assembly: GCA_039707655.1. Taxonomy (NCBI): domain Eukaryota; kingdom Viridiplantae; phylum Streptophyta; class Magnoliopsida; order Poales; family Poaceae; genus Elymus; species Elymus sibiricus. The sequence continues at coordinate 147,190,979 of CM077666.1, forward strand.
CAAGGCTATTCTGGTTGAGACCGCTCAGATGGAACACAAGGAGTCACAGAAGCGCTATCGTGACGTTGGCTCATCCTCAGGCTTAGGGCAAAGGCGTAAGATGTGGATTCCCAACAGCATGTATCGCCCAGCTGCCCCTGCGCCAAGGCCCTCCTATGCTGCACCCCGTCTGCCTCCTCCACCACCGAGGCAACCAAGAGTTCAAGCTGCTCCACCACGTGCTGCTCCTCTTCGTCCTGAAGATGGTCTGTGTTTCAAGTGTCGCAAACCAGGTCATAATGCCAAGGACTGTCGCCAGAATCCGAATCAGTTGGCACTTCCTTATGCTGGCCGTGGCAATGGTCGTGGCAACAACCAGACCCGCAACTATAATACCGGGCCTGCTGCTTATGGACGTGGTTAGGCTTACCACGTCGATATTGAAGAAGTTCAGGATCAACCTGACACTGTGATGGGTACCCTTCTCGTTAACTCAGTACCTACTTCTGTTTTATTTGATTCAGGAGCATCGCATTCATTCATGTCAGAAGCATTTGCATTATCACATGACATTGCATTTGAAAACATGAACCTACAAATGGTTGTCCGTACCCCTGGAGGCCATTGTCGTACCTCCATGATAGCACACAATGTCCCTGTTGAAATCAAAGGATTGGAATTCTTTGTTTCACCCATCATCCTGAAGTCTTCCACCATAGACCTCATTCTGGGAATGGATTGGTTGAAAGCTCACATTGCTTCAATCAATTGTGCCAGTAAAGTCGTCCAACTCCTTCACCCCTCCGACGAGATAGTGAACTACACCGCCCGCATTACTCGGAATGCCGAATCTCAGATATATGCTATGAATGCATTGAACGCTTGACCTCTTGAGGGAATTGAGAACATTCCGGTCGTTCGTGATTTTCCGGCTGTCTTTCCAGAAGAACTTCTAGGAATACCCCCTGTTAGAGCCGTTGAATTCGTCATCGACTTGAAACCTGGCACCACTTAGGATGTAGACCGGCGGGGACCTCTCTGCTGAGCCTAGGTAGGACTACGTCGTGTCGATTACCCGAGGCCGGGTATTACCCAGCAAGTGTATCCGGCCAGATGTAATCGAGCGTGCTGGGTAACAGTAGTGCACCCCTGCAGGGAAGTTATCTATTCGAATAGCCGTGTCCATGGTAACAGGACGCTCGGAGTTGTATCTTAATCCGCTACAACTACAAATGGTTACTGTCACAATGATAAACTGCTACTACTGCTCTCGGGATCACTTTCTCGCAGGGTAGTCGAGAAAGTATCTCAGGGCTTTACAAAACTATGTTTGATATATATTATCTTGCTCTATTCTCTTCTGATGCTGCAAGAACTGCTTCAAGATGCTAGTCTTCGATAGGCTAGGCCTCTCCCCCTCTGTTCCAGCATTTCTGCAGTTTAGTCCAAAGATATAGCCCCACTCCTTTGATACAATGCATAACTAGCATAGTTCTGATGTCAGTCTTGCGAGTACTTTGGATGAGTACTCACGGTTGCTTTGCTATCTTTTTCCCCCATACCCACTTGATGAAACCAGATGATGGAGTCCAGGATCCAGACGCCACCGTAGATGCCTACTATCAGGAGAGTCCCGGAGGCCACTTCTACTGGGTTAAGCCAGCCGACCAGGAGTAGTTCGGAGGCCCTAGGCAGGAGGCCTTCGCCTTTTCGATCGTTATGTCGCTGTTTGTGCTAGCCTTCTTAAGGCAAACTTGACTAACTATGTCTGTACCCAGATATTATGGTTTGTATAACTTATGTATTCGGGTCCTCGCGACCCCTGGCTTGTAATATGATGTTTTATGTTTAAATTTGAGTTTAGAGTTGTGTTGTGATATTCTTCCCGTGAGTCTCTGTTCTCGAGCATGCACGTTTGCATGTATGATTAGTGCACGGTCGAGCAGGGGCGTCACAATATAGCCTCTAGACATCCATATGAGTAGTTGCTACCAATTTTGTGAAGTTTTGTTAACATCTTTTTGTGGCCCAAAAATTTTCAGAAATTTGTCCTTAGGAAAATGAACTTCTTCCGGAGGAGTTCTTCGAGGAGGAGGTCCTCTGAAGCGTCATCAAGTGAAAGCTCAACACGCCAATCATATGAGGAACCAAGAGCAAGTTTGGTGAGAGGTGTCGAGGCAAAATCTTATCGATGGCCGTGTGAGGAGTTCATGTTGAGTACAGGGATTATGGAGGAATTCGAGCAATACATTCAGAACACTGATCTTTCCGCCTTCCTCGCAGATAAGCCTCCGCAGCACTACAACCTCACTCATTCATTCACTCAACATTTTGCGTATAATGCTCGTAATTCTAGAGTTTCGTTTCATCTCTATAATAAATCCTATAATATGTCTTTAGAAGAATTCTGTGATGCATTCAAAATTCCATATTGGGGTTCGTTAGATGAGCCATCGAAATCTGATTATGAGTTGTTTCTTAATGGCCTTTGCAACGGTGAGGATAGGGGAGTTACGCAGGCCAGAATAATTAGCATTCACTTTCCCACTATTCGGTATTTTGCACTTTTTAATGGTAAATGTGTTGTTGGTAAGCAAGACTGCAGTGCACTTTGCGCCCCTGATCTGAGTCTCATTCATACAGCTTTGACTGGTAGCAAGCATTATAATCTTGGGGCTATTGTTGCACGTAGACTGCAGCATAACGCGGGTAATGGTGATTTGTATGGAGGAATTTATGCCTCCCGCTTAGCTGCAAAGTTAGGGGTCTCGCCCAATTTCAATGATCCCCTCTTACCTTATAAATATTTGAACTTTGAAGCTATGTGAGAACATAAGTTTTTAAAACGCGACGCACATGGATATGAATATAACTTAGTTTTTGATAAATACCGTTCTATGTATGTTGCTTTGCCTGCTCCTGCTCTCTTTGATTTTCAGAACAAACATAGATATTTTCTATCAGAGAGCGAGGTGCACGAGTACAACGCGGCAGTTGAAGCTGTCCCTCGGGTTGAGGAGGCGGCTCAGAACGCCTCTACGAGATACCACTACGATTATTATCCAGGACAGCCATGGCCATAGACCAAGCTAGGCAAAAGCCTAAGCTTGGGGGAGTACGTATTTCTCACCGACATTACATTCATGATCACACATTTCATTCTAATTGTCGGTGTTGATACTTTTTCATTGTATAATCCATGTTAGTTTTATTTTCTCGTTTTCTTCTTGTGTGTTTGAAAAACTTTGAGAAAATCCAAAAACATTTCTCTCTTCTTTTCAGTTTTTCATCTAAGCTTAATTAGTTGTAGTATTAAAAGAAAACCCAAAAAGATTTCCCGTTTCTTCTTTTGCTTGTTGGGGACTTTCCCGTGTAAATAGTTTTTCTCGTTTTTGTTTTGTCTTCTTTAATTTGTTTCCTTCAAGAAAAAACTAAAAACTCCAAAAATATTTTAGTATGTTTCTCTGAAATTCTTTTCTTTTGTTGGGTCATTGTAAGGAGAAGACCAAATGAAAATGTTGAGTGGCTCTCTTATGCATTATTGTTGATCTAACAAAGAGCCCATATTACCTTGTCTTCTCCTTTGAATAAAATGTTTGCAGATTCCAGCTTAGTCCACGTCACACTTGCACTATTATTGTTTTCATATCATTCGGTCGTGCAAGTTAAAGGCAATAATGATGATGATTTGATGAAGTGACTGTGGCAAGGAAAAGCGGGTATGAACTCAACTTGTTTTTGTCTTTGTAAATATGTTTAACTCAGTATCCATGATTCAATATATTATGATTAAACATGTTTATGATGACAATTAGAGATCATAGTTGCTCATGCCATGCTTAAGTAGCTAGGAGAGGATAATGATTTATCTTGGGTGTCAACATGCATTAAAATGTTCATGATGTAGTACGATGATATGGTATCCTCCTCTGAATGTTTTGAGTGGCTTGACTTGGCACATGTTCACACATGTAGTTGATTCAAAACCAACATAGCCTCCACGATATTTATGTTCATGGTGCTTATATCCTACTCATGCTAGTATTCAATGTTGATTATTCATAATGCATGATTATGACCGTTTTTGCTCTCTAGCTGGTCGCTTCTCAACCTATTTGCTAGCCTTCGCCTGTACTAAGCGGGAATACTGCTTATGCATCAAAACCCTTAAACCAAAGTTATTCTAGATGAGACCACTATATCCACATATATGCGGTATTACCCTGCCGTTCTAAGTAAATTTGCATGTGCCACCTCTAAATATTCAAATGAACATCTGTTTTGTGTGCCCGTACCGCTCATGGAGCGATAGGGGGCGGTCAGTATCTTCCATGCTAAGCGGGTTATTCTCATGATGAGTGTTTATTCACTTGTCCTTGCACGAGAGGGGCTGGTAATCGGGATGCCTAGTCCCATAATTAAAATTGCAAAATAATAAAACAAACTCCCCCGAAAAGTTGTTGGTATGGAGGGCACCCGAGGATTCGGCTAGCCATGGCTTGTGTTTGTTGGTGGAGGGGGAGTAAACTTTACTTTACCGCTTGGGAACCGCCGCTAATGTGTTTAGCATGGAAGATATTGAAAACTCTCGGTCGTGACGTTGACAGGAAAGGCATACCTCCCAAAATTATATTTATCTCTGATTTAAGCTTTGAGCTCTGGCACCTCTGCAAATCCATGCTTCCCTCTGCGAAGGGCCTATCTATTTACTTTTATGTTATTTTAATTTTATTGTTGAGTCATCACCTTCTCAAATAAGCACCAGTCCTCATAGCACTATTGTCATTCTCATGCATTGTGTCTAGTTAATGTTGTGTGCATCATGACTAGATCTTTTCTACCATGAATTACAATGTTTAGTCGCTGCTTGAACTTTGGAGGTGCTCTGCATTTATGTTTTGCAGTCTCGGAAAGGGCTAGCGAGATACCATGTTGTCATATTATATCATGATTGTTTTGACAAAGTGTTGGCATTTGAGATATCTTATTATTGCTCGCTAGTTGATTATGCCATTGATATGAGTGAATATAATTTCTAAGAGTTACCATTTGCATGGTTAGTTATAATCTTTGCTGAAATCCTAGGTATTATTTAAGCATATATATAGATACAAGAACAAAAGAGTTTGTAAAAGTTTTTCTTTATCACTTTCAGTTTGTCAACTGAATTGCTTGAGGACAAGCAATGAGTTAAGCTTGGGGGAGTTGATACGTCTCCGTCGTATCTACTTTTCCAAACACTTTTGCTCTTGTTTTGGACTCTAATTTGCATGATTTGAATGAAACTAACCCGGACTGACGCTGTTTTCAGCAGAACTACCATGGTGTTGTTTTTTGTGCAGAAATAAAAGTTCTTGGAATTGGACAAAACTTTTTGGAGATTTTTTATGGATTAAATAAAAAATACTAGAGCCAAGACCCACTGGAGGGGGGCCACCTGCTACCCATGAGGCACCAGGGCGCGCCACCCCCCCCCCCCAGCGCGCCCTGGTGGCTTGTGGGGTCCATGTGGCTCCGCTGACCCTAATCTCAGGCCTATAAATTCACAATTCCAGAGAAAAAAATAGAAGAAGAAGTTTTATCACATTCTACGATACGGAGCCGCCGCCACCTCCTGTTCTTCATCGGGAGGCCAGATCTGGAGTCCGTTCGGGGCTCCGGAGAGGGGGATCTTCCGTCATCGTCATCATCAACCATCCTTCATCACCAATTTCATGATGCTCACCGCCGGGAGTGAGTAATTCCTTCGTAGGCTTGCTGGACGGTGATAAGTTGGATGAGATTTATCATGTAATCAAGTTAGTTTTGTTAGGGCTTGATACCTAGTATCCACTATGTTCTGAGATTGATGGTGCTATGACTTTGCTATGCTTAATGCTTGTCACTAGGGCCCGAGTGACATGATTTCAGATCTGAACCCTTTATGTTTTCATGAATATATTTGTGTTCTTGATCCGATCTTGCAAGTTATACGCACCTGCTATGTGTTATGATCCGCATACCCCAAGGTGACAATAATTGGGATTATTTCCGGTGATTGCCATAGTTTGAGGAGTTCATGGATTCATCATGTGTTAATGCTTTGTTCCGGTTCTCTATTAAAAGGAGACCTTAATATCCCTTAGTTTCCTTATGGACCCCGCTGCCACGGGAGGGTAGGACAAAAGATGTCATACAAGTTCTTATCGCAAGCACGTATGACTATATACGGAATACATGTGTGATAGCCTGGCTTAATAGGGATGATAGACTACTCATATCAATAAGGAATTCCTTCTTTTCCGGGAGCCCATTCGGAAAGAACTCCAAAGTTAAGTGTGCTCAGCTTGGAGTAATTTCAGGATGGGTGACCGACCGGGAAGTTGCTCCTGGGTGCGCACGAGTGAGGACAAAGTGCGTAGGAAAGACTAGTATTGATCTGTGGGGCTAGTCTAGATCCCGCCAGGAGGAACGACCACCGGCGGGTGTGTCCGGGGTGTTACAAGTTGGTATCAGAGCTGACCCTCGCGGTTACACGGATGTTTGCGAATAGGTGTGCGGTCATGTTGTTCATGACGTTTGTGACCCGTCGTGGCACACGGCATGTCACATGTACCGGACTGGATGCACAGACGTATGTGCCAAGAGGGAACGTCCCTGTGGCCCGACGAGGACATCGGTTCCTCTGAGTGGGGGTGTATGTGATAACCTGGCTTAATAGGGATGATAGACTACTCATATCAATAAGGAATTCCTTCTTTTTCGGGAGCCCATTCGGAAAGAACTCCAAAGTTAAGCGTGCTCAGCTTTTAGTAATTTCAGGTTGGGTGACCGACTGGGAAGTTGCTCCCGGGTGCGCACGAGTGAGGACAAAGTGCGCAGGAAAGACTAGTATTGATCTGTGGGGCTAATCTAGATCCCACCAGGAGTAACGACCGCCGGCAGGTGTGTCCGGGGCGTTACATGCCTACATTACATTGATGAATTGGAGCTAGTTCTGTGTCGCCCTAGGTTATGACTGTTCCATGATGAATGTTATCCAACATAATCACCGATCCAATGCCTACGAGTTTTTCACATATTGTTCCTTGCTAAGTTCCTACTGTTGCTACTACTGTCACAATTGCTGCTACTGTTACTGTTACTATTATTGCTATTGCTATCAAACTATCATACTACTGTGCTACTGATCACTCTGCTGCAGATATTTAGTCTCCAGGTGTGGTTGAATTGACAACTCAACTGCTAATACTTGCAAATATTCTTTGGCTCCCCTTGTGTCGAATCAATAAATTTGGGTTGAATACTCTACCCTCGAAAACTGTTGTGATCCCCTATACTTGTGGGTTATCAGGCACCAATCATGAAAGTATCACACGGCCACTGACATGATTTCACCTCGGCACCTCGCACCAAACTCGCCCGTGGCTCAATGTATGCTTGTCTTGTCGAGTCCTGGCTAGAGGAACCTTCCGAGGACCTCCTCCTCGAAGAACTCCTCCTAAAGAAGTTCATTTTCTTGAGAAAATTTCTGAATTTTTTTGGACCACAAAAAGATGTTAACAAAACTTAAGAAGATTGATAGCAACTACTCATATAAGTGTCTAGAGGCTATATCCAGCATTCAAACTACTTAGAACCAAATAAATTCAACATGCAAGCTCATTTTCAGTGGCACCAATAGTAGCAAAATAAGCAAAATATAATCCACTAAAACAAAAACTAATTGGACCAATGGAGGAGTCACATACCCAAGGAGCAATCCCCCAAAACAGTTTTGGAAACGGAGCTCCGAGTAAAGAGATCGAAAATCTCAATTTGGAGGCAAGAACACGAGAACAAGAGCTACCACGATTTTTTTCTGGTGGAAGAAGAAGCAATGGGCAGGTGGACTAAGTGAGTGGGTCCTTGTGGGACCCACAAGGCATCTTGGCGCGCCCTAGGGGGGTGGGCACGCACTGTTGCCTTGTGAGCAACATGTGCACCCCCCTGGGGTGTGTCCAGTGCAAAAAATTCTTAAATATTCCAAAAAAATCGTGTAAAATTTTTACGACATTCTGAGCACTTTTATTTTTTGGTCATTTTTATTGCATGGATAATTCAGAAAACAGGATAAACATGGCAATTTTCTTTATTAAACTATAAATAACATAGAGTAAACTATGGGTACAGAAAGTTGTGCATGCTGAATTCATCGACCACATGCCCCTCAAAAAGAATCCATTAATAAGGTTGATCAAGTCTTATTAACAAACTTTTTTCGAGTAGCATGAAACCGAAAAAATTTCGTATAACATTAAGTTACCTCAACCGGGGTATGCATTGTCCCAACAATAAGAGTTTGATATTTCTTTTCAGGTACAGGAAGAGGGAATTCAAAACCTCCAATAGTGATTGTCATAATATTTTCAATAGAGTTGATACTATTCACTTTGTTTTGTTTCTTCGAAAAATATACCGTATGCTTATTATTGTTGACATGAAAAGTAACATTTCTTTTGCTGCAATCAATAACAGCCCCTGCAGTATTCAAAAAGGGTCTACCAAGGATAATCAACATATTGTCGTCCTCGGGCATATGAAGAATAACAAAGTCCGTTAAGATAGTAACATTAGCAACAACAACAGGAACATCCTCACAAATACCGATGGGTAAAGTAGTTGATTTATCAGCCATTTGCAAAGAAATTTTAGTAGGTGTCAACTTATTCAAGTCAAGTCTTCTATATAGAGAAAAAGGCATAACACTGACACCAGCTCCTAAATCACACAAAGCAGTTCTAACATAATTGTTTTTGATAGAGCATGGTATAGTAGGTATTCCTGGATCTCCTAACTTCTGAGGTACTTTTCCTTCAAATGAATAATTTGCAAGCATAGTAGAAATTTCAGCCTCGGTTTTTTTTTCTTTTATTAGTGACAATATCTTTCATGTATTTAGCATATGGAGGCATTTTAATAATTTCAGTCAAGGGTGTTCTCAGATACAAAGGTCTAAGCAATTCAACAAAGCGATTAAAAGCCTCTTCATCTCTATATTTCACAGCCTTACTAGGAAATGGCATAGGTTTTTGAACCCATGGTTCTCTTTCTTTACCATGTTTCCTAGCAACAAAGTCTTTTTTATCATATCTATTATTCTTAGATGGTGGGTTATCAAGCTCAACTTCAAGTTCTATTTCTACATCATTATCAGATTCTTTGTTATTGTATGGTGGAGCATCAATATGATCATCATTAGCATGATTATCACTAGGTGGATGCTCACTACCAGATTGTGTCTCAGCATCAGAAATAGAAACATCATTAGGATTCTCAGGAGGTTTTTCTACAACAGGGTCACTGGAAGCATGCAAAGTTCTATTCTTTTCCTTTTTCTTCTTCCTAGGTGAACTAGGTACATCATTATTAACTCTCTTAGAATCTTGTCCAATTCTTTTAGGATGACCTTTAGGATATAGAGGATCCTGAGTCATTTTACCACCTCTAGTAACCACTCTAATAGCATGATCATTCATTTTACTATTCATTTCATTAAGCAAATCATTCTGTGATTTAGAAACTTGTTCTAACTGAGTTTGAACCATAGAAGCATGTTTACATAAGCCCTTGATATCATTAGCAATTCTAAACATCATATCACTCAAACGTTCAATCATGGTAGCATTATGTTTCAATTGATCACTAGTTTGCATATTGAAGTTCTCTTGCTTAACAATGAAATTATCGAATCCATCCAAACACTGGCTAGGAGATTTATTATAAGGATATCACCTTCATCAAATTGATAAAGAGAATTTACCTCTACTACCTGTGTCGGGATGTCAAGTCCATGTATTTCTTCAATAGGCAGTAAATTTTTAACATCTTCAGCTTTAATACCTTTTTCTTTCATAGATTTCTTTGCTTCTTGCATATCTTATAAACTGAGGAATATAATACCTCTCTTCTACGGGGTTGGTTTAGGTGGTGGTTCAGGGAGTGTCCAATCATCGGCATTCCTTAATATATTATCCAGTAATTCTTCAGCCTGTTCAACAGTTCGTTCCCTGAAAACACATCCAGTACAACTATCTAGGTAGTCCCTAGAAGCATCGGTTAGTCCATTATAAAAGATATCAAGTATTTCATTCTTCTTAAGAGGATGATCAGGCAAAGCATTTAATAATTGGAGAAGCCTCCCCCAAGCTTGAGGGAGATGCTCTTCCTCAAATTGCACAAAATTATATATTTCCTGTAAGGCAGGTTGTTTCTTATGGGCAGGAAAATAATTTTCAGTGAAGTAATATATCATATCCTGGGGAGTACGCACACAACTAGGAGCAAGAGTATTAAACCATTCTTTAGCATCACCCTTTAATGAGAAAGGAAACAACTTAAGAATATAGTAGTAGCGAATCTTTTCTTCTTGAGCAAATAGGGTGGCAATATCATTTAGTTTAGTAAGATGTGCCACAACAGTTTCAGTTTCATAACCATGAAAAGGATCAGATTCTACCAAAGTAATAAGTTCAGGATCAATAGAGAATTCATAATCCTTATTGGTAACAAAGATAGGAGAGGTTGCAAACTTATGATCATATTTCATTCTTTCAATCATAGCTTTTTCTTTCAGCTTACTTAGTAATTTTTTAAGATCCTCTCTATCATTACAAGCAAGAAATTCCTTAGCAATCTCCCCATCCATAACATACCCCTCAGGTACATCAGGAAATTCATATCTAATAGGAGAGCTAGGCATAATAGGTGAATCATAATTTTCATCAATTTCAGTATTCTCGAGTTCTTTAGACTTAGCAATTTGTTCATCAAGAAATTCACCTAGTGGCACAGTGTTATCAAGCAAAGTACTAGCATCATCACAAGTATCATTTATAACAGAAGCAGTATCATCAATCACCTGCGACATATCAGATTGAATAGCAGGTGGCGGTGTCGCAAGTCTACTTAAAATAGAAGGTGAATCAAGTGCAGAGCTAGATGGCAATTCCTTACCTCCCCTCGTCTTAGAGGATACGATCTTGGTCTTAGAGTCTTTCAGATTCTTCATAGTGATCAACAGATATATAATTCCCAAGTGAACTCCATAAATAAAGCTATGCTCCCCGGCAACGGCGCCAGAAAAGGGTCTTGATAACCCACAAGCAAGAATTACGAGTCGAAGAGTCGTCGAGTCGTTCCAAGGTTGAGACTCATAGACTAATCGTGACTAGTCTAGACTAGTGCGAGACTAGTCGACATGGTACTGTAGTACTGAACTTACAGTACATAACTCCCTCATTTTAGCCATGTTCCCAATGTATAATTTTCAACAGGCATAACAGAGGAATATCAAAAGAAAGCAGTTCATGATCGAGATGGAAATATAAAGGTTCAACAACACCACAAGCAAAAAGTCCAGTCCAGCAAAAGAAATCTTGTAGCCTCAGCCCTCAAATCAATCCAGATCTATATCCAGCTGAAAATCAGGGTCTATATCATTCGCTCGTGTAGGGCCATCATTGTCTTCACCATTGGTCTCCATGTCACTATCAATATCTTCAGCTTCCAATTCAGCCCGCAAGTCTTCATCATGGACAACCACACTTGTCCTTCGAGTGTAAAAGATATTAGAGTCAGCGGGAGGACTAGACTCACTGAAATCATCACGAGCCCTCCTTGGAAGATGGCGTCCACTTAGACCATCGGTCGCGCCAACGGCCTGATCAACATGGGACCAAAGTAGTGGATTGTCATCGTCCATAGCGTCATTTTGATGAACCAATTCAGCAGTAACATCAACCCATTCATTATCCCATTGAAATTCTTCTCGGATAAGTGCATTAGCCCTCTTTCCTTTGGAACCTTGCTCGCGTAACTTTTCAAACCTAGTTGTCATTTGCCGGTTGTATGAGACATATGCTAGCTTGTTCAATCTCTTATACTCCAAACGGTTTCTTCCTTTGGTATGGATCTGCAAGCAAAACCTTTTGTGAGAAGCTGCTACAGCCTGCAATTATCGATGAAACCATCCAATTGCTAGTTACTTACATGAGAAAATGCACTCCAATTGCGCTCACAGCCAGACGATGAACAACATAGACTAATGATCCGATTTGCAAAAGATTGGAGGTCATAAGCAAGGCCACCATATGCATTCCACCAAAGTACTACAAAAATCAGCAAGTAGGAGTTGAAACAAGCAAGTAGAAGTTGAAGCATAGAGCCAAGAAGATAAGCTACAAGCTGCAACAACATAGATACTTACGAGGACTCTTTTTCTCGCGGTCTTTAATTGCCATTTGCTTGGTGAAACATTCACCCTCCGTCCGCTCATAATCATCAGCCAATTTACTTATCTTGGATTGTAGTTCATCATCGATCACCATCTTCCATAGCACATCATTGAACATTGAACGCAGACGTGCAGCTAGTCTTCTGTTAGTCTCCTTCATTGCAAAGAACTTGCTTGGGTTCATAAACATTGCAGCCCCATGTAGCTTTTGCTCCATCTGGTTATCCCACCTCTTGTCAACAATTGCTAGCACTTGACTTTGTAGGCCTGGCCTTTGCGACAATGCATCTGTTATGTCTGTCTTCGCAACATCCATGGCTGCCCAAATTTCGGGCATTGCTGGACTGTCATCACCATCAACAATCCTCAAAGCAACAAGAATGGGTTGTGAAGCTCTCATGCAGTTCTCCACCGATTGCCAAAACGGCATAGAGAGCACAATATTTTCAGCCAACTTCCCTGGTGGGGTGAGCTTCAACTTGTTTGCATTCCATTCTGCGCTAACAAATAGTGCTTTCAAATGTTGGCGTTGTTTCCACAGGCTGGCCAATGTGAGGAAGGAGGTTGCAAAACGAGTTGCTCCAGGCCTTACAAGATCTCTCTTGCCATTCAAGCTTCTCATTTGATCAAGAATCCTACCATGGGCATAAATAAATCTAGTTATTTTCTTTGCTTTAACAATGCAATCACTGAACTCTCTTATCTTCCCAATGTCCTCTAGCATAAGATCCAAACAGTGAGCAGCGCAAGGTGTCCAATACAAAGATGGATACTTATCCATTAGAAGTCTCCCGTCTGTCTTGTAGTTGGAGCCATTGTCGCTAACGACCTGGATTACCAATTCAGGCCCAATTGCCACAATTTGTTCACTCAATAATTTTGCTACCAATTCAGCAGTAACAGACTCAGAAGAAACATTGGTTGTCCCTAAGAAGAATGTACCTTCAGGACTATTGGCGAGAAAATTGATCAAGTGTCGCCCACTCATGTCCGTCCAACCGTCGGACATGAGAGTGCAACCATACTCCTTCCATGCCAATTGATGCTTGGCCTTCAAAGTGTCAGTCTTCAGCTTTGCCTTCTCAAGTAATGGTAACCTCACATCATGGTAAGAAGGTGTGATATAATCTGATCCATACTGTCCTATAGACTCCAATAGGATCTCCCAACTTCTCGAATTGACAATATTGAGTGGAAGGCAATTCTCATAGAGAAAATCAGCTACATGACTATCTACATCATCTTTTTGTTCTTTTGTCTTTGTTCCATAGTCCTTGATTTTTAACTGAGTGCTTCTTGTGCTATGCCTCTCAGCAACCACCTCCTCTGGTGTCTTCCTAACCTCATCTGCAATTGACTTGCTTTTCCTCTTTGCCGCCACTGGCGCCGTCACAATAAAACAAGACTTCCTTTTCGTGGAGGCTGCGGTGCTGTTCGACGCCCTTGAACTTGCTACTGCCTCCTCCTCTCCTCCATCTCCATCAGTTGCTCCAACTTCATCCCCATCAAGTTGCATGGCTTTGAACTTGTTTGAGTTGGTCTTCATGTACAAATGCATCTCTTTCATGATCTCATCGGTTGCTTTTAGACACATTCTCACCTCTGTGTAACCCCCACCAAGGTGCTTCTTCATCCTTAGCACTCCAGAAGTGATGTTTTTGCCACACAAAACACACTGGAGTGTCAATTTGTCCTCCAGATCAGGCCAAAAGGCATATTTCCATGTTGGGTCCTTGCTCCTACGTGGCTTCCTCGCAGGATCCTTCGATGGATCGTAATGCTCATCGGCTTGAGCTGCAGCTGCTGCTGAACACACTACTTGAGATATCTCCGGTGTTGTAGACATTGTAGCTCAGACCTCAGGACCTGGAAATTGAAACAAGCAAAGTGGAGTTGGTCAACTAGTCAATAACAACACAAATTAGCACAATTGCTCAACATCACAAGCTACACAAGCAGCTACTGCAGCTAGTACTAGTAGGCTAGTAGCAAGGCAGAGCAACACCAGCAGTCCAGCAGCGAGGCAGAGCAACACCAGCAGCAAGCCAAGAAGAAAGAGGAGGAGAAGGGAGGCACTGAGGCTCACCTGCCTGGAGAGGAGAAGAGCACGAGGGGCCGGCGGCGCGAGGAGGGGCGCGACCGTGCGAGACGAAGGAGCAGGAGCGCGCCTCCAGCAGCCGGCGGCGCGTCCAGGTGAGGAGCCGGCGACGGAGGAGCTTTAGATCCACGACGAGGGGCCGGCGACGGTGGAGCTTCAGACCCGCGGCAGCGAGGAGGGCTCAACGGGCGCGTCCAGCAGCACGAGGAGGGGACGGCAACGCGAGGAGGGGCCGGCGGCGCGAGGAGGGGCCGGCGTGTGGAAAGAAACTAGGTCGGGGTGAGATGAGCCAGATATTTATACTAGTGCAACTTTTTGAGTCGCTCGACTCGTATACGTCGACTAGTCCAGACTAGTCGTCGACTAGTCCATCCACGGCTCGACTCGTATTTGTAGTCTACACGAGAAAAGGAGTCGACAGCTGGAGTGTGACTCGTAGACTAGTCGAGCGACTAGTCTAGACTAGTCGTTCGACTCGTAATCGTTGCCCACAAGTATAGGGGATCGCGACATTCTTCAAGGGTAGTATTTCACCCAAATTTATTGATTCGACACAAGGGGAGCCAAAGAATATTTATGGGCCTTAGCAGTTGAGTTGTCAATTCAACCACACCTGGAAAATAATATCTCTGCAGCAAAGTATTTAGTAGCACAGTAGTATGATGGTTTGATAGTAGCAGTAACAGTAGCAATAGTAACGGTGACAGTAACAGTAGCAGTTTGTAGTGATTGTAACAATAACAACAACAGTAGTAACTCAGCAAAGATCAATATGAGAAAAGCATAGGCATTGGATCGGCGATGGATATTTGTGTTGGATAACATTCATCATGTAACAGTCACGACCTAGAGCGATACACAATAGCTCCAATTCATCACTTCAATGTAGGCATGTATTCCGTATATAGTCATACGTGCTTATAGTAAGAACTTGCATGACATCTTTTGTCCTACCCTCCCGTGGCAGCGGGGTCTATAAGGAAATCTAAGGGATATTAAGGCCTCCTTTTAATAGGGAACCGGAACAAAGCATTAACACATGGTGAATACATGAACTCCCCGAATTACAGTCATCCCCAACAGTATCCCAATTATTGTCACCTTGGGGTCTACGGATCAGAATAATAACAAGTGCATATAACTAGCAGATAGGATTAAAAACTCAAATATATTCATGAAAACATAGAGGGTTCATATCTGAAATCCGTGCACTCGGGCCCTAGGGAGAAGCATTAAGAATAGCAAAGTCATAGCAACATCAATCTCAGAACATAGTGGATACTAGGGATCAAGCCCTAACAAATTGACTCAATTACATGATAAATCTCATCCAACTCCATCACCGTCCAACAAGCCTACGAAGGAATTCTAGGAGATATGCCCTTGAGGCAATAATAAATGTTATTATTTATTCCCATGTTCGTAATTAAGTTTGTATTCCGTGTTATAACTGCTATGGTTCTCGAGTCTGCAATAACACGAGGCTCGGAGGAAGACTCATATGCACGTGTGGAATAATAAACGGTAAAATGTATTCCTAGTCTGGCCTCTAAGACTAGCTCAAGTGTTGCATGATGGTTCTGTTTTCCTGATCATGGGCATGACTATGCCGGCAACTTTGAGGGCACAATGTTAGGAGAACACTTGTGTTGAATCGACCCGATTGATGTTATGCTATGAGATACATTCGTCACAAGTTAATGGTTAATAACACAGAGAAAGTTAATGTTTGCATAATTCCTTAGACCATGAGAGTATCGATTTCCTTCACACTTGCTTCATGAACTTTGGGGTTTGTAAAACGTCATCCGTAAATGGGTGGCAATTACGGCAGCTTACGGGTTCATGGAAAAGTATGACAAGTAACTTGATAGCTCAAGATTAGGATTTGCTCCTCCGATGATGGAGAGATATTCTTTGGGCCCTCTCGGTGTCACGGTATCCATCATCGTCTGGCCAGACACAGCGTGATTTGATCACGGGGATGCCGGTACACGGGTACGATAAAAGAGAACAATACCAGTAACGAGGTAACTGGCATAGTGGACAAGTGTTGATTCACGGGGATGCCGATAAGTCTCACCTCGGGTATTTGTAACATATCCTGAAGCAACAGGAATAGCACACGGCAACTAGAGGTTCACTCGAATATACATTCGTGTGGGTATAGGGATCAATATGGGTGTCCACGGTTCCGCTACTGATCATTGATCGGAAAGTGTTCCGGTCATGTCTATACTTCACCGAACCTACAGGGTCACACGCTTAAGGGTCATCTATCTGCTGAATACTAGATAGGGAATCTGAGAGAAAGTCACCGGAAAAGTTTCGGAGACAACGGAAAAGTTCCGGAGAGAGAACACCGGAATAGTTTTGGTAAAACCGAAAAGTTGTTTCGGAGTATACCATTAAGTCAAATTGGTTTCGGCACACGCCTGGAAATTCTTGGAGGGTGCCAGAATTGTTCTGGAAACTTCTGGGATTTTTCCGGGATAAAAACCGGAAATGTTCCGGAGCTGCCGGAACCGGTTTGGTAGCTTTTCGCTGGCGAAAATCACTGATCCGGAAATTTTCCGGAATGCGTCCAAAATTATTTTAGTGGGTACTAGAAATGTTCTAGGCCTACATAAATATTTTTGGTTCAAACGGTCGCGAAAAAATGTTTTAGTGAATAGTGAAAAGCACTTTATGGGCTGGTTTTAATGGGGTTTTCTTCTAGAAGGAATTCCCTATTTTTGGAGAGAGGATAAGGTGGATGGAAAGGTGGTGGGCCCCCCCCCAAGGGGGCAGCCAATTTCGTCCATGGGCTTTGGGGGGCCCCCATGGGGCTTCCTTCCACCATTTGGTGGATAAGAACAAGCCCTCCTTATGTGGCATGGTGAAATATCCAAACCCCTTTTGGTCTTTTCACCCCATGTCTCTACCCCTTGCTCCTCCTATAAATAGAGGTGGAGAGGGCTCTCCAAAATCAGAAATTCTCGCATACACAATGCCATGCAATGATCTGGCTTCTCTCTCCCTCCCCACGACATAGTTTCGTAGAGCCGAAAGGCTGTCTGGGTTCCGGTGGGAACTAGTTCTGGACAGAGAAGCCCTGCCGGATAGATGACACCGTATGTGTGCAACCCCGTAGAGAGGTCGTAGGTTCGATATTTTTGCCCGAGGGGCTGTTCGAGAGTGCCTCCCGAAGGGCTGTCCGAGTGACCGTCCGAGTTTTGAGGGTCCTCCCGAAGGGCTGTCCGTGACACCGTCCGAGGGACTGTCCGACCGCCTCCCGGAGGGCTGTCCGACGAGCAGACAAGGGAGAACATCCTCGCGGTTGGGAGGTTGTAAATCCTACCTGCGGGGATCTGCACCGACGATCTACATCGACTGTACTTCCGCTGCGCTACAAGTCGGTAACAATCGGATCGAAACCTTGTATGCACTCTTCATAGTGGTCCTGGGCTATTCGTTATGCGGAATTTTTTTGTTTTCTGTCGCGTTCCCCTATAGTGGCATCATGAGCCGTGCTATGCGTAGATGTAGGTTACGATCTAGAATACATAGAGATGTATGGGTGTTGCACAATATAATTTTGGAGTAGATGAGATATATTGCTGAAAATTATTTGTGCGGGTAGCAGATGAAATATGTTACCCGATGTTCTTGTTGCTTCCCTAAAATTTGCGTATTTCTGATCTTGATAACGGCATGGTGGAGTTTCAAAGTTCTGGTAATCTGCGATCCTGATTGATCAACGAAGTGCTAACAGTTCGTTGAATTCCACCATAGTTAAGAGAAAGATGAAATTTCACAGACTAAAGGGCAATGCAGATATGATCTGCACGGGGGTCATGTGTATGACGAAGTTCAGTATGGGGCTCAAGATTTTATTATCTAGTGTTTCATACACCCCGCAAAGTTAATCTAGCGACTTGAATAATCATTCTTGATGATAAACGTTGGTAACTGCGGTTGAAGTCAAAACCTTAGAAGCCACGTAAAATAAAATTTTGCATAAACCGATTAGAGGCGTCTAACTTGGTTTTTGCAGGATGACATAAGATGTGCATGAGATGTGGTATAGTCTTCATCATATTTAATTTGATTATGTATGAGATGACTATATAATGTAAATTAACATGACATGCGTGTCATGATTCCGCATGATGGCTGGAGCCATATGATTGTCACTTTAAATGACCTGCGTGTCAACCTTGTTGTAATGCATTATTTTATTAGCTATAGAGATAGCAATGTTATCTGGTGCTTTGACAAGGTGGTGGCAATCTTCGCGAAGGCGAACACCGACGCAAATGCCGAAGACGAAGAAATTAAAGACTTCTCCGTCGGAAAGGGCTATACCATATCATGCTATTATGAATTGCCTGAGATGTTTATCCCTTATGATGCACCCTTTTTGATTGCCTGGTAGTCGCTTTTATTAGGGTGATCTCTCACTTAAAATATCAAGTAGTTAGTGTTCTCCCAAGTGTAGCACCGTCACGGCACCTATCTTTTCGGGGTGCGTCATGTTTCCATGAGTACGAACGATTAGAGAAGTGTGAGGCGGGTGAGTTGAGACCTCGCAGCGAGATCACTTGGTTGTCTTGACGTTATGGCTTGAGAGTCCTGAGCTCGGAACACGCCCATCGAAAGATGAACAAGAGTCACATAGAGATGTGATCGGCAAGTTGGCCTACCGATAGAAGTTCCCGTCATCAGTGATGTTCCCATCAATGGCGTTGAATTGAAATGCGGGTCTTGTATCACTCACAATCAATTATGAGAGATATTGGTTTGAGTGGGAGCGCACTGTAGAATTAACTTGTTTAATTCTCAATGCAATTAATTATGAACTTTGTCTAAGTGAAAATTGCAAAATAGTTGTAGAATAATGGCTGGCATTTCCACCTTCCCTATTAAAATTGAATAAGCTATTATTTATCTGCTTAAAACTTTACGGTTGGTAACGTAATGTGAGGATTGTCCTCAAGAGTGTCGAGAAGGACTTTGTCCTATCGCATGCTTTCGGTATTCTCCCGCATAATGCTATGATTGATGTGACTCTCGTCCTTCGATCCAAAAGCTAGAATTCCGTTACGGTCAAGTGCAATATGTCTGCTTCCATGAGACCCGAACTTCAAAAGTTTGGGATAGCTATGTGATATTCATGGAACTGAAAATTAGTTTCAGATACAAACAAAGCTAAAAGATATGAGATATCCAAAGAAATGTTTGTTTGCAAACTATTAGTAAAAGTGTTTACTATGCATTTGACTAATACGAGAGGGGTCCAGAAGAACACCTATCATATGATGAAGGTGAATAAAACAACAACTTAAAGAGAAAGGAAATGTCCAAAGGGTGTTAGTGTGACTTACACACCTAGGAAGTCCGGGGCTAACGCCACTCTTAAAGTTGGGTGCTTCTTCTGAGAGTAGGAGAAATACTAAAATTAAAACTGTTAGAAGCATAAAGGCAAAAAGAAAGAAGACTGGAATATCCAGCTCATGTATGAATGTCATACAAGCTATTGATGTATAGAAAGGCTGGCCAAAAGAAATAGTTCTTGGGAATTATGATTAAACATGTTAATCACTGATTCTTGGGTATTGCGAGTTGATCACAGAGATACCCGCTCGATTGCATTCTGTTGCGACTCGATGCAAGAACTACTATGGCCTAAAAGACTTGCCGGAGTGAGGTTTAGATATGCGCTGGGAACATAGTAAAAGTTGCTATACTCGGTACATTACCTATGTATTTATTTTCATAATTCATTTTAGAGTTTTTATACACTCTAGCCCATTGCATAAAGTATCTTGCAAGAAGGTTGTTCATAAGAGAACTTTTGATGTTCGGTGTTATGAATAACATAAGGGCCATGCTTCCATCATGGATGGGATGTATGTTATGAATATTGATAATAATATATTACCTCCATATTTACTTTCATAATTCATTTTAGAGTTTTACACACTCTAGCCCATTGCATAATGTTTGTTGCAAAAGGGTTGTTCATAAAAGAACAATTGTTGTTCAGTGTTATGAATAACATAAGGGCCATACTTCCATCATGAATGGGATGTATGTTATGAATATTGATGGTAATATGATACATCCATAACACTGACGCTAAATATCGCAAGACTAAGGGAATACCATACATGTGTGGCACTGCATTTGGTCACATTAGAGAAACCCGCATGGAGAAATTCCATAATGATGGATTTTGAAGTCGTTTGATTATGAATCATCTGACACTTGCAACTTTCCTCCGAAAGGTGAAGTGACTGAAATACCATTCACAGGCCATAAGGAACGAGCAACGAACTTATTGGTGATCATACATTTTGATGTATGTAGTCCGATAAATGTTGTAGCTAGCAATGGATTTATGTATCTTCAGAAATGACTCAAGTAGATATATGGATATTTACTTGATGAGACATAAGTCTGGATCTTTTGAAATCATTCATAAGGTTTTCAAAATGAAGTAGAAATTATTGAAACAAGAAAATTATGTTTCTGCAATTTGATTGCGGAAAGGAATATTTGAGTTACAAGTTTAGCGAATGTCTGATGAGTTGTGAAAAGAGTTTCATAACTTACACCTCCCGGAACACCACTGTGAGTGGAATGTCTGTGAAGATGTATTCAAACCATTTATGACATGGTAAGATCAAAGATGACATAAATCAATTTGCCATTATACCTTTTGAAGTAATGCTTTAGAGACTGCGGCTTTTACACTGAAAAGAGAGCCATCAGATCTGTTGAAATGACTCCATGGTATGGTAACCCCAACCATGTTTTGTCTTTTCTTAACATTTGGAATATGGGGCTTGTGTAAAATATTTACATACCTATTCCAAATCAGACAAGTGCTACTTTGTAGGTTATCCCAAGTTATTGGGTATTCCTCCCTCACTATACCGAGGCAAAAGGTTTGCCACAAAGAACGGTATGATTTTGTAGAAAATGGTTCTTACAAAAAAGGTGAGTGGGAGGATAGTGCAACTCGACGAGATAACAGTATCTTCGTTATCATGACAAGGGAAAGAACCCTCGGAAGCAATTCCAGAGTTTCCTCCTGCGATTGATACGGAAGTCTCTACAATAAAATGTATGGACTTCGGTCGAACTTGCAACTGAACCACGTAGGCAAAACTCGTGCAAACCTCTAAGGTGCGCAAGCGAGATATTGTTGTTAGACAACAGTACACCTACGATACACAAGGAAGCGTTGATGGGCCCTGACTCCGGAATTGGCTAAATACCAATATAATCCGAGATAGTTTCCATATAAATGATTCAAGATTATATCTTGATAAACCCTTCGCAAGACTTAGAGTCTAACGAACATTAATGGAACTATAAACTGATGTGGATAAAATGTTTTATCCATAAAGCTCGACTTGTTGCAATAACAAATTCAAGGAGTTGACTACGATGAGATTGTCTCACCGTAGCGATGCTTAAAGTCAGATCGGGTTAAACTAGCAATTAATACATATTTCAATCTTGAGATATGATACATGGATGCCAAAAGGATTTCCATGTGATGGAAATGCAACCTAGGACTTGCATGTGATACAGTCCGAAGTATTTTGCCAATCCAGAGGATGCTAGTAAGTATGCAAACTTCAGAGTTCCAGCAATGGACAGAAGAGAGCAAAATGGAGTTGGAATCTTCGTTTTGATGAAATAGTCAAAAGAGTTTGATTTCATCAATGGATAACGAAGATGCTTGTGGTTACAAGAAAGTAAGTGGGAGCATAATAATATTTCTAAAAACTTTGTGTGCTTGACACATTGTTGATTGGAAATAATATAAATTTCTTGACACGAATTAGGACTTCATTGAAAATAGTTTTTCGATGAAGTGCTTGGGCTAAATAGCCTTGATATTAGGCATATTTATCTACGAGATAGAATTGCCTAATAGGCTAAGACAAAAATACATATTGAAAACATGCTAAAACAGTTTAGCATAAGAACGCCAAGGAGTGATTCTTGTCGAAGTCACATGGAAAGAGTTTTGCAAGACTCGGTGTCCCAAAACACTGATGAGCAAAATACATGATGGAGATCCCACACACTCTTGTGTTTGGATTAATCATATATTCCATGGTATGTAAAACAACCAGATATGTCCGATACTCCCAAGCTGTTGTGAGTATAGATACCAAAGTGATCAAAGTACTGATCATGGGACAACAGTGGAAAATGTCATTAAGTACTAAAGTAGCACTGATGACATGTTTTCGAGCAAGCAGAGATTATGAAGTGCTCGTTGTAAGTAATTACATCGATACAGTCTTCATCAATGCTCCATGCAATTTTTGATTTAAGTTAAGGGTTTTGTGTAATACACGATATGGTGGCACGGTAGTTGGAAATTGTTCCAAACAAGTTACTGTGGCGAATTCTATAACAAAGGCTAAGTATGTTGACACTTTGGAAGCGATAAAGAAGATGTTGAATCATATAGTTCATTCATGAACTTAGTATGATTCCAAGATGGCTTTGGTCAATGGGACACTATTCTTGATAGTTGCTCCATAGCTCAGCATGAGGAATCAAGGTTCGACCAGTGATTCACATATATACAAAGCCAAGTCCACACAAAATATGAATTTTGTGAAAGCCTGAAAACGCGAGGACATGCAAAGATACACACGGAACTAAAGTTGTCAGATCCTTTGGACATCAGACTATACCACAAGCGAAGCATATTTTACATCGGTATGCCATAGGTGTAAAGTGCATTAGCATTGACTACATTATTGACTCTAGTGCAAGTGGGAGTCTATAGGAGATATGCCCTAGAGGCAATAATAAATGTTATTGTTTATCACCATGTTCATAATTATGTTTATGTTCCATGCTATAACTGCTATGGTTCTAGAGTCTACAATAACCACGAGGCTCGAAGGAAGACTCATTGCACGTGTGGAATAATAAACGGTAAAAAGTATTCCTAGTCTGGCCTCTAAGACTAGCTCAAGTGTTGCATGATGGTTCTGTTTTCCTGATCATGGGCATGACTATGCTGGCAACTTTGAGGGCACAATGTTAGGAGAACACTTGTGTTGAATCGACCCGAATTGATGTTATGCTATGAGATACATTCGTCACAAGTTAATGGTTAATAACACAAAGAAAGTTTACGTTTGCATAATTCCTTAGACCATGAGAGTATCGAGTTTCTTCATGCTTGATTCATGAACTTTGGGGTTTGTTAAACGTCATCCGTAACTGGGTGGCTATTACGGCGGCTTACAGGTTCATGGGAAAGTATGTCAAGTAACTTGATAGCTCAAGATTGGGATTTGCTCCTCCGACGATGGAGAGATATCTCTGGGCCCTCTCGGTGTTACGGTATCCATCATCGTCTGGCCAGACATTGTGATTTGATCACAGGGATGCCAGAACACGGGAACGAGAAAAGAGAACAAAAACCGGTAACGAGGTAACTGGCATAGTGGACAAGTTGTTGATCCAGGGGATGCCGATAAATCTCACCACGGGTATTTGTAACATATCGCGAAGCAACATGAATAGCACACGGCAATTGGAGGTTCACTCGAATATTCATTCGTGTGAGTATAGGGGTCAATATGGGTGTCCACGGCTCCGATGTTGATCATTGATCGGAAAGTGTTCCGGGTCATGTCTATACTTCACCGAACCTATAGGGTCACACGCTTGAGGGTCATCTATCTACTGAATACTAGACAGGGAGTCTGAGAGAAAATCACCGGAAAAGTTTCGGACGCAACGGAAACGTTCCGGAGAGGACACCGGAATAGTTCCGGTAAAACTGAAAAGTTGTTTCAGGGTATACCATTAAGTCAAATTGGTTTCGGCACACGCCTGGAAATTAAGTTTGTATTTCGTGCTATAACGGCTCGGAGGAAGACTCATATGCACGTGTGGAATAATAAACGGTAAAATGTATTCCTAGTCTGGCCTCTAAGACTAGCTCAAGTGTTGCATGATGGTTCTGTTTTCCTGATCATGGGCATGACTATGCCGGCAACTTTGAGGGCACAATGTTAGGAGAACACTTGCGTTGAATCGACCTGATTGATGTTATGCTATGAGATACATTCGTCACAAGTTAATGGTTAATAACATAGAGAAAGTTAATGTTTGCATAATTCCTTAGACCATGAGAGTATCGAGTTCCTTCACACTTGCTTCATGAACTTTGGGATTTGTTAAACGTCATCCGTAAATGGGTGGCAATTACGGCGGCTTACGGGATCATGGAAAAGTATGACAAGTAACTTGATAGCTCAAGATTGGGATTTGCTCCTCCGACGATGAAGAGATATTCTTTGGTCCCTCTCGGTGTCACGGTATCCATCATCGTCTGGCCAGACACAGCATGATTTGATCACGGGGATGCTGGTACACGGGAACGAGAAAAGAGAACAATACTGGTAACGAGGTAACTGGCATAGTGGACAAGTGTTGATTCACGGGGATGCCGATAAGTCTCACCTCGGGTATTTGTAACATATCATGAAGCAACAAGAATAGCACACGGCAACTAGAGGTTCACTCGAATATACATTCGTGTGGGTATAGGGATCAATATGGGTGTCCACGGTTCCGCTATTGATCATTGATCGGAAAGTGTTCCGGTCATGTCTATACTTCACCGAACCTACAGGGTCACACGCTTAAGGGTTATGTATCTGCTGAATACTAGACAAGGAGTCTAAGAGAAAGTCACCGGAAAAGTTTCGGAGACAACGGAAAAGTTCCAGAGAGAGAACACCGGAATAGTTTCGGTAAAACCGAAAAGTTGTTTCGGAGTATACCATTAAGTCAAATTGGTTTCGGCACACGCCTGGAAATTCTTGGAGGGTGCCAGAATTGTTCTGGAAACTTCTGGGATTTTTCCGGGATAAAATCGGAAATGTTCTGGAGCTGCCGGAACCGGTTTGGTAGCTTTTCGCTGGCGAAAATCACTGATCCGGAAATGTTCCGGAACGCGTCCAAAATTATTTTAGTGGGTACTAGAAATGTTCTAGGCCTACATAAATTTTTTTGGTTCAAACGGTCGCGGAAAAATGTTTTCATGAATAGTGGATAGCACTTTATGGGCTGGTTTTAATGGGGTTTTGTTCTAGAAGGAATTCCCTATTTTTAGAGAGAGGATAAGGTGGATGGAAAGGTGGTGGGGCCCCCCCAAGGGGGCAGCCAATTTCGTCCATGGGCTTTGGGGGGCCCCCATGGGGCTTCCTTCCACCATTTGGTGGATAAGAACAAGCCCTCCTTATGTGGCATGGTGAAATATCCAAACCCCTTTTGGTCTTTTCACCCCTTGCCTCTACCCCTTGCTCCTCCTATAAATAGAGGTGGAGAGGGCTCTCCAAAATCATAAATTCTCTCATACACAATGCCATGCAATGATCTGGCTTCTCTCTCCCTCCACGTGAAATAGTTTCGTAGAGCCGAAAGGCTGTCTGGGTTCCGGTGGGAACTAGTTCTGGACGGCGAAGCCCTGCCGGATAGATGACACCGTATGTGTGCAACCCCGTAGAGAGGTCGTAGGTTCGATCTTTTTGCCCGAGGGGCTGTTCGAGAGTGCCTCCCGAAGGGCTGTCCGAGTGACCGTCCGAGTTTTGAGTGTCCTCCCGAAGGGCTGTCCGTGACACCGTCCGAGGGACTGTCCGACCGCCTCCCGGAGGGATGTCCGACGAGTAGACAAGGGAGAACATCCTCGCGGTTGGGAGGTTGTAAATCCTACCTGCGGGGATCTGCACCGGCGATCTACATCGACTCTACTTCCACTACGCTACGAGTCGGTAACGATCGGATCGAAACCTTGTATGCAGTCTTCATAGTGGTCCTGGGTTGTTCGTTATGCGGAAACTTTTTGTTTTCTGTCACGTTCCCCTACAGGAATTACTCACTCCCGGCGGTGAGCGTCATGAAATTGTTGATGAAGGATGGTTGATGATGACGACGACGACAAATCCCCCTCTCCGGAGCCCCGAATGGACTCCAGAACAGCCCTCCCGATGAAGAACATGAGGTGGCGGCGGCTCCGTATCGTAAAACGTGGTGAAACTTCTTCTCTTATTTTTTTTCTCGGGGAAACGGAATTTATAGGCTTGGAATTAGGTCCGACGGCTGCCTGTGGGACCCACAAGGCATCAGGGCGCGTCCTGTTGCCTTGTGAGCAACTGGTGGTCCCCCTCTGGTGGATCTTCATTCCAGTATTTTTTATTTATTCAATAAAAAAATCTCCGCAAAGTTTCGTCTGATTCCGAGAACTTTTATTTCTACACAAAAACAACACCATGGTAGTTCTGCTGAAAATAGCGTCAGTCCGGGTTAGTTTCATTGAAATCATGCAAATTAGAGTCCAAAACAAGAGCAAAAGTGTTTGGAAAAGTAGATACGATGGAGACGTATCAAGCATCATGAGGTTGTTGATGATGACGACGACGATTTGCCCTCTCCGGAGCCCCGAACCGACTCCAGATCAGGCCTCCCGACAAAGAACAGGAGGTGGCGGCAGCTCCGTATCGTAAAATGCGATGAAACTTTCTCTTTGATTTTTTTTCTTGGGAAGACGGTACTTATGGACTTGGAGGTAGGGCAAACGGAGCACCGAGGGGCCCACAAGCTCAGGTGGCTCGTCCTAGGGGGGCACACCACCTGAGCTTGTGGCTCTGTGGTGGCCCCCCTCCAGTAGATCTTTTCGCCAGTATTTTTTAATATTCTAAAATAATTCTCCGTAAAATTTCGTCCAATTCCAAGAACTTTTATTTCTGCACAAAAAACAACAGCAAGGTAGTTCTGCTGAAAACAACGTCAGTCCGGGTTAGGTTCATTCAAATCATGCAAATTAGAGTACAAAACAAGAGCAAAAGTGTTTGGAAAAGTAGATACGTTGGAGACGTATCAATAATCCCTCAAAGTGCAGCAAAGAATCACTCCAAAGTTTCTACTCTATCGGAGAAAGTATGATGAAATCGCGTAGGTAGCAACCCACCTCAAAGTTGTGTTTCCAATCAATATATTGAACCACCCTAAAGTGTCACAAATAGTCCTAGAGATCGTCCTACGACAACACCATATAATACGTATCATTCAACCTTTATGCTAAGAGCACCCTAATGTCACCATGGGTATCTGCAAGTTAATTACTAGACATGCATCAAGTGATCCCAAATCCAAAGTATTCAATCCAACATAAAGAAATTTCAAAGAGCAAGACTCAATTCACCACAAAAAGGATAGAGGAGGAAGAACATCATATGATTTAACTTTATTAACAAAGCTCATGATACAATCAAGATCGAATCCTTCAAGAACATGAGAGAGAGAGAGATCGAACACATAGCTACTAGTCCATACCCTCAGCTCTGAGGATGAACTACTCCCACATCATCATGGAGGCAACAAGGTTGATGAAGAGGCCTCCTCCAATGGTTTCCCCCCTCCGGAAGAGTGCCGGAAAAGGGCTCCAGATGAGATCGCTTCGGAACAAAGGCTTGCGGCGGCGATAAAATTGTTCTCGGTTTCTTTCTAGAGGTTTCGGTTTTTATAGAGAATTATGGCGGTGGAATTAGGTCAGACGGAGTTGCAGGGGTCTCACAAGCCAGGGTGGCGCGACCGGGGGGTAGGTCGCGCCCCTGGGCTTGTGGGCCACTGACTCATCTTCAGGCTCCCTCAATCTCGAACCTTTCAGGGTTCCTTATTTTTCATAAAAATATTGTCGTAAAATTTCATCGCGTTTGGACCTTCCTAGATATGGATTTTCTGCGAAACCAAAAACATGCAAAAAAATAGGAAATGGCATTGAGCACTAGATTAATAAGTTAGTCGATCCATAAAAATAGTATAAAAGTGCACCAAAACCATATATAGTTGATGTAAATATAGCATGAGTACTTTATAAATTATAGATACGTTGGAGACGTATCAGTCTACAGTTTTTCATTTGTCGAGGATGTCTACTATTTTTGGTTCATTGTGTTACCTCAGTTTTTTTTCGGGGAAGTTACTTGAGGTAGTATTCATTTCTGTTCTTATGTTGACGCCTTTTGTGTCATATTTCAATGCTATGGGTGAGTACATACAACATCTTTATGTCTACATATGCTCTTATGTTTGGCAAACCAAACATAACTGATCTCAAGCCACACTTGTTATCTTATATCTCTTTATTCCAAAATTGACTTCTAATGCAGCATCCTCATTAAGCCCAATAACACGCTGACGTTCCCTCGAGGAGGTCACTCGAGTGAAATATCGTTTCCCTAGCCAGGTAGGAACAAATGAATATTTTTGTTCGTTAAAAAAACCACTCCCAGCGAACGCTTCAGATTTGTCATGCGAAAACATATACATTTGCCCATGATATTGTATAAGGATTTGTCATGTTCTAAAGTAAAAATTGCCATGTTGTATAAGAAAATGTCAGAAAATTGTCATGCTACAAGAGAGTAATTGACATGCCTTTTAGGATTTGCCAAGATTGCAACTTGGAAATTGCAAGCCTAAAAAAGGAAAAGGTGAAAATTGCCATGCTCAGGATTTGCCATCCTGACTAAAGGTAATTGCCATGCTACATCAATGGGAAAAGGAAAAAAAATCCGTGCTCTCAAAACAGAAATTGCCATCCTGAACGAACCATTTAGTGTCATCTCTTAGTTCGCTTAGAGGAGTACATGGGAGTGAACACTTTAGGATTCATATGCGGGATCTTACGTGCCTTAGGGCGTTCGCTCGGAACACCTAAAAAAATCTGCCGTGGTTTTTTTAAAAGGAGGCTAACACCCTCGGCCACTGCATCATTACGATGCACACATCCATTTTTATTAAATATTAAGTAGAAGTACAAGACAACCATTAGAAGATGTGTATTTAACACCTACGACCAAGTCGACTTCCTGCGCAGCAACACCTTCAACAAGCAAGACTGTTAGATCTTGACAGATGTGGCCTACAACACTCATGTCTTTCTTTTTTTTTGAACTTTGAAACTCATGTCTTCTGGTTAAAAGACACCTCCCCTGGTGAAAGGGTCTCTTCATAGGACGAAGAGATGAACAGACATCCATTGGTGAAAAGATGTCTCTTGGTTGAAAGACACGCCTCTTGATGAAATGATGTCTATTTGTGGAAAGACATATTAGAAAATAAAATAAAAAGAAACACAATAATTGTTAGATTAACACGTTATCAAATTCAGTTTATGGTTCCCCTAAAAAAATCAGTTTGCGGTTTTCCAAAAGATGCGGCCTTAGTTGAGCCAAAGAACTAATGTACCAAAACTTAACATTTCAATTCATTTATGTACTTCAACAACATTTATTTTTGTGACTTACTTCAACAACATTTGAACATTGCAACCCTATACTTTATCTATAAACATTTTAAAACAAATTCATCAAAACCATCTAATAATTCCCGCGTCAAACCACGGGCTTTACACTAGTTCCCTACAGTACAAAGTAGATTCCAAACTCTAGGCAAAAAATACCGCAGAACGATTGTTGATTGTTCTATGGTCTTTGGGTGAAAGACAGTGCCGCTGTGTTAATAATTCCGGACGGAGGAAGTACTGTACTTCTTTAAAAACAAAAGCTATATACAGAACATGTGATATCGAATGTGCCGAAGTCAAGGCCTACTCCACTAAGAAAGTCAAGGTAGCTAGCCAAAGCTTGGAGCACAATAAAGAGTAGAACTATTAGAGCACGTTGTGGTCTAGAACTACTATAGGAGTGACGGATGTCTAAACCATCTTTACGAGGATATACTGTATGCGGCCTACTATACAAACTACCTTTGCGTGGACATATGGTTGTGTTTGTCGGCACGAAACTTCCTGCTCCCTTCCTGCTTTGTCAAACAACACATTGTTGTCATTTTCAACCAATCTAGGACGATATGGCGTCCTTTATTCCAATCTATCAAGGTGCTTCATTTGTAAGAGTTTTTTATGTAGTGCTTTATACAGTGGAGCGAAGATAAATCAAAACTTGTACTCCTAAACTTTACAAAATTAAGTAAATCACTTCTTAATTAGTTATCACTCCTATGATCCTATCTGAGTTAAAATAAATAAATTATCATCTATCTTAAGAAGAGTAAACTACAGATGGATCAGTTGGACCAAAATGTCTCCTTATCTCGAGTAGGCGTGTACTACCAGGCAAGAGCAATTATGGCCCTGTTATTTTATTTTACCTTTTGAGATTAGTCATGGACAAGTGGGCTGTAGAAATTGAAATGTGACCTAGCTCGGTCTTATAATTTTTACAAGAGGATCCCACTAATTGTTATCAGTGCTCTTCACACTCACCTAATCCGTTGAAAGATATCTCCTGATTCAGATGGGAAATCTGTTGGACATGTATCCTCTTCTATTGCACAGCTAAAGGTAGAAGTGAGATGCATCTGCCATAGAAACTTCAGATTTCTCTTCTGAAACAACAGCTCGCCCATCTATTTTCATTACCGAAAAAGGCTTTCGCCCCGCTTTATAAATAAAGCCAACCACCAAGCCACAAGGTCCAACAATGTTCACACCGCCCACACACACACGCACACCAAGTAGCACAACAAAGAGTACAAGAAGGTTCTGCTGAGGGCACAGCTCAACAAGCCCAAGAAAATAAAGCATAGGCGGCAACATAGCACAGTAACACATGCGGAAGAGAAGCTAATCCGGCACGGGAGGTGGCGGAGGAAGCGACGGCGCCAAGCGGAGAGCCATCGCGCGGAGATCTGCAATGATGGTGGTGATGGCGTCTCGGTCCTGAGGGCAGCTAAGCGGCCGCCAAAGCTGCAAGTAACCACAAAGTTTAAACACCGCGTCAGTAGCACGTCGAAGAGGTACACGTTGGATCACAAGCTTGTTGCGGGTCGTCCAGAGCGTCCAAGCAAGTACTCCAATCGTGAGCCACCGAATGTGGCGGGTGTTCGGAGGGGAGGCCTAGACCTCCGAGAATAGGTCGGAGAAGTTATTGTTGCACCATGTGCCTCCCACCGTTTCCCGGAGGCAGCTCCAAAGGAATTGCGCTGATACGCAGGAGAAGAAGATGTGGTTAGAATCTTCCTCCGTCCCACACAACGGGCACATTCCATCACCCGGACCGTTCCGCTTGAGCACTTCAACACTAGATGGGACCCGGCCGCGGATCCATTGCCAAAGGAAGAAACCGCCCACAATTTTAACAAAGTCTTATGGAAAAAACAAGCAAAATCAGAAGGAAACTACGCTACTTCCTAGAGAAATTCTAGGTGCAGTAGGAAATGATGTTTTTTCCTATTTTGAAATATCTGCGTGTTATGTAATACACATACTATGTTTGTATCAGAAAAAGATTAAAAAAGATAAATGCACTGAGTTTTCAAATGGAAATACCAAGACAAGCAAGTTTCTAATAAGGAAGGCGGCCACAGTCACAAGTCAAATGTCCTATGTAATGAACCATTACATAGGACACACCTAAAAACCGACTATGTAATGGACCATTTGTACTTTCTTTGTTCCTTCTTAGTATATGGGCAGTACAAGCTGCCATTCCCTCAAAAAAGACTTCCTTGGCCATGGCCAATTTGACTTCCTGGACGCC
Source organism: Elymus sibiricus (assembly GCA_039707655.1). NCBI lineage: Eukaryota > Viridiplantae > Streptophyta > Magnoliopsida > Poales > Poaceae > Elymus > Elymus sibiricus. Next base: position 147,222,912 of record CM077666.1, read on the forward strand.
TGAAATTTCACCGAAGTTGAATCTGTCATAACCCAAAAATTTCAGCTATACATTGGGGGTCACGCGATGTATTATGTGATATACTACCTCCATTCAATTGGGGGTCACGCGAGGTAGTATTAAACATTTTTCTAGGAAAAACTCATCATGGCAACTTTATTCAATTGGCATAAAAGTTAAATTGTTTGCAAACTGCGCTAAGATAAAATAAGGAGGTTCCTCGTGCGACATGTTAGGAACCGTTTCTGCTCCGGTGCTCCCCCCTGGACTGAACTCTGGGCGCGAGAAACACAAGGACGCCCAGATCTCTCAATAGCGTTTCGGAAAGAGGGGCACGATCGTCATTTTACGCGGGCGTAGAGTGCGCGTAGAGCCCTGTACGAGCCCGTACCGGCCCGTTAACTTTTGTACATGGAGGGTATACAGGTATTGTACGTGGGCGTTTCGTTTTCCCGTGTACCGTACCGCGGTCGTGGGCGTGCACGTGTCGATGAAAACTTCCAAAAACGTCCCATTGTATAAGAGGAGGGGAACCACCACCGGCCGCATCGCCCCCACCATTTCCCCCCAAATCGCCTCCCTCCCTCCTTGCCGCATCGTCTCCCTCACCGCCACCGCACCTACTCGCTCACCCCCACCGCCTCCCTCTCTCCGGCCGCTTCTTTCCGGCTCCAATGGAGCAAGCTCGTGGCGGTGCCGCCGCTGCGCACGGAGATGTGCTCGACAAGAAGGGCGCGGAGACCGCGCCAGATGCCGTGCAGGAAGTGGCCTGCGTCGGCGGTGCGGGAGATGCTGCAACCGCACTCGCTGGATCGGTCGCTGCGGCGGCGGATCTGGAGGAGAAGGGGGTGGCGGGCTCCGACTCCGCCGTGCCGAACCTGGAGGTGATGGCGTCGAGTCTTGATAACCCACAAGTATAGGGGATCAATTGTAGCTTTTTCGATAAATAAGAGTGTCGAACCCAACGAGGAGCTAAAGGTAGAATTAATATTCCCTTCAAGTTCTATCGACCATCGATACAACTCTACGCGCACTTAACGTTCGCTTTACCTAGAACAAGTATGAAACTATTTTGTAGGTGATAGGACAGGTTTGCAAGAATAAAACTAGAAGTACTTTGCGAGAATAAAACTACGAGTAATTTGCAAGATAATAAAAGTTAGTTGTTTAGTAGAAAGCTTTTGTAACACAAGAGAATGATTTGTCCCTAGGCAATCGATAACTAGACCGGTAATCATTGTTGCAATTTTATATGAGGGAGAGGCATGAGCTAACATACTTTCCGTACTTGGATCATATGCACTTATGATTGGAACTCTAGCAAGCATCCGCAACTACCAAAGATCATTAAGGTAAAACCCAACCATAGCATTAAGTATCAAGTCCTCTTTACTCCCATACGCAACAACCCCCTTACTCGGGTGTAAGCTTCTGTCACTCTAGCCGCCCACCATAAGAGAATTATGAACGTATTGCAAACCCTACAGCGGGAATCCCCCACGTGTGCGTGGCACGGAAGGCACCATAGGACAGCACCAAAATAAAACATACAACTCAAACCAATCACGATCATCAATCAACCCATAGGACAAAAAGAATCTACTCAAACATCATAGGATGGCCACAAATCATTGGATAATAATATGTAGCATTAAGCACCATGTTTAAGTAGAGAATTACAGCGGGAATTGAGAGGTTACACCGCTGCATAGAGGGGGAGAGAGTTGGTGTTGACGGCAGCGAAGTTGTTGGTGTAGATCGCCGTCACGATGGTTCCCCCGGCGGCATTCCGGCGCCACCGGGAGAGAGGGGGAGAGAGCCCCCCTCCTTATTCCTCTTCCTTGCCTCCCCCCTAGATGGGAGGAGAGTTTCCCCTCCTAGATTGGATCTCTCTCTCTGTTCTCTTCTGTTTCGCGTTCCTGTTTTCTGGCCTTTCACCGTTTCTTAAATTCCCGGAGATCCGTAACTCCGATTGCGCTGAAATTTTAACACGATTTTTTTCCGAATATTAGCCTCCTTGTGGCCGAAGAAGAGCCCCAACCGACTTAAGGTGTGTCCACGAGGCACCACACCGCGCCAGGGGGGCCCACGCCCATGTGGCTTGTGGAGGCTGTGGGCCTCCGTTTGCATTGATTCCACCTCCCAAAAATCACATATATTCCAAAATAAATCTCCGTAAAATTTTATTGCATTTGGACTTCGTTTGATATGGATTTTTTGTGAAACAAAAAACAAGCAGAAAACAGGAACTGGCACTGGGCACTGGATCAATATGTTAGTCCAAGAAATCATATAAAATGTTGCCAAAAGTATGTGGAAATTGTAGGATATTGGCATGAAACAATCAAAAATTATAGATACGACAGAGACGTATTAGCATCCCCAAGCTTAATTCCTACTCGTCCTCGAGTAGGTAAATGATAAAAAGATAATTTTTGATGTAGAATGCTACCTAGCATAATCTTGATCATATAATTTAATCATGGCATGAATATTAAGACATGAGTGATTCAAAGCAATAGTCTATAATTTGATATAAAGACATCAATACTCAAGCATCCCAACAAACAATCATGCCTTTCAGAATAAAAATGCTAAAGAACGCTATCCCTACAAAATCATATAGCCTTGTCATGCTCCATCTTTTTAACACAAAATATAAATCATGTACTACCCCGGTGTCAGCCAAGCAATTGGTTCATACTTTTTAACGCGCTTCAGCTTTTTTAACCCCCACGCAATACATGAGCGCAAGCCATGGATATAGCACTATGGTTGGAATAGAGTATGATGATAGGGGTAAATATGGAGAAGACAAAAAAGGAAGAAAATCTCACATCGACGCGGCTAATCAACAGGCTATGGAGATGCCCATCAATTGATGTCAATATGAGGAGTAGGGATTGCCATGCAACGGATGCACTAAGAGCTATAAGTGTATGAAAGCTCAAAAATAAAACTAAGTGGGTGTGCATCCAACTTGCTTGCTCTAGAAGACCTCGGGCATTTGAGGAAGCCCATCATCGGAATATACAAGCCAAGTTCTATAATGAAAAATTCCCACTAGTATATGAAAGTGACAACATAGGAGACTCTCTATATGAAAAACATGGTGCTACTCAGAAGCACAAGTGTGGTAAAGGATAGTAACATTGCCCCTTCTCTCTTTTTCTCTCATTTCATTTTTTTTCATTTTTTTTGTTTTCTCTTTTTTTTGGATGGGCTCTTTTTGGCCTCACTTTTTTTTTCTTTTTTTTGTCCGGAGTCTCATCCCGACTTGTGGGGGAATCATAGTCTCCATCATCCTTTCCTCACTGGGACAATGCTCTAATAATGAATAATGATGATCATCACACTTCTATTTACTTACAACTCAAAAAATTACATCTCGATACTAGAACAAAGTATGACTCTATATGAATGCCTCTGGCAGTGTATCAGGATGTGCAATGATCTAGCGTAGCAAAGATATCAAAAAACAGACAAGCCATGAAAATATCATGCTAGCTATCTTACGATCATGCAAAGCAATATGACAATGAATGCTCAAGTCATGTATATGATGATGATGAAAGTTGCATGGCAATATATCTCGGAATGGCTATGGAAATGCCATAATAGGTAGGTATGGTGGCTGTTTTGAGGAAGATATAAGGAGGCTTATGTGTGATAGAGCGTATCATATCACGGGGTTTGGATGCACCGGCGAAGTTTGCACCGACTCTCGAGGTGAGAAAGGGCAATGCACGGTACCGAAGAGGTTAGCAAATTGCAGAAGGGTGAGAGTGCGTATATTCCATGGACTCACATTAGTCACAAAGAACTCACATACTTATTGCGAAAGTTTATTAGCCCTCGAAGCAAAGTACTACTACACATGCCCCTGGGGGGAGGTTGGTAGGAGTTAACCATCGCACGCCCCCGACCTCGACGCAAAGGAAGACAATCAATAATAAATCATGCTCCAACTTCTTAGCATAACGAGAGACTATACGTGCATGCTTCGGGAATCACAAACCTTAACACCAATATTCTTACTAAACCACAATCATTCACTAGTACCTCCCACATATCATCATCTTAATATCGCAAAACTATTGCAAGGAATTAAACTTATCATATTCAGTGATCTACAAGTTTTATGTAGGATTTTATGACTAACCATGTTAATGACCAATTCCTGTTGACTCTCTAAATAGATATAAGTGAAGCAAGAGAGTTTAATTCTTTCTACAAAAGACCATGCTCTAATAAATATAAGTGAAGCAAAAGAGCATTCTACAAATAACGGTTTTGTATATGAAGAGAAACAGGCATCCAAACTTCAAATGATATAAGTGAAGCACATGAAGCATTCTATAAAGCCATACTCAAAAGATATAAGTGAAGTGCATGAAGCATTCTATAAATAAACCAAGGACTATCTCATACCAGCATGGTGCATAAAAGAAAAGGAAAAAATAAACACAAAAGATGCTCCAAGAATTTACGCATATCATGTGAACAAAACAAAAACCGAGACATACCGATAATTGTTGAATAAAGATGGGATGCCTTCCGGGGCATCCCCAAGCTTAGACGCCTAAGTCTCCTTGAATATTTACTTGGGGTGCCTTGGGCATCCCCAAGATTGAGCTCTTGCCTCTCCTCATTCTTCTCATATCAATACCTCCTCGATCTTTGAACACTTCATCCACACAAAACTTAACAAAACCTTCGTGAGATCCGTCAGTATAATAAAGCAAATCACTACTTTAAGTACTGTTGCAAACCCATTCATATTTTATTTTTGCATTATACCTACTGTATTCTAACTTCTCCATGGCTTATACCTTCCAATACAATCCATAGTTTCATCAAAACAAGCAAAACAATGCATCAAAAACAGAATTTGTCAAAAACAGAACAGTTTGTAGTAATCTATACATTGACCATACTTATGTAACTCCAAAAATTCTGAAAAATTAGGAAAAAATAAACAATTTGCATATCAGTACTGTGTAAAAATTTCAGAATTTCTGCACGTTCCAGTAAAAAATGTAAATTCACGCACTACAGCAAAAGTTTCTGTTTTTGCACCATACACACCAAACAAGCAATTTAAACATCCTAACGGTAAATCTTGGCACATTATTTTTATAATACAATGGATTTGTACAAGGGGATAATTATTTTTGTTGAAAATTTTCTGTAATTCAAGATTTGCAAAGTTTCCATGGGCATGAACAAAGTTCAAGGAGCTCCCCCACTTCAACGATGCTCGTCTTTCTTACTTTCACTTTCCTTTTTGAAAAGTTTTAGGTTCCCCTCTATATTTTTTGTTTTTAAACTTTTTAAAAGCACACAACAGAATAAAATGACTCTCTAAAACTTCCGGGTTGTCTCCCTGGCAGTGCTTTCTTTAAAGCCATTAAGCTAGGCATAAAGTGCTCAAGTAACTGATCCACCCGGATCCCAAGGTATATCAAAGCCAATTTTAATTAACAATGATTTGTATTTTAGTAGTGAGCACAAAGCAACATAAATCATGCAATGACAAAGTCTAACTCTCTTCCTATGCATCGGCATGTCATAAAAGAACAATTCATGCACATCAAATAAAGGCCAATGCATACCATAAGTAGTTTCTTGCAATTTTATCGTATTGGTAACATAGAGAGGTAGAGATGTAGTTCCTCTCTCATAATAATTGCAAGTAGGAGTAGCAAGCACATGCATATTATATTCATCAAAATTATCATGTGTAGTAGTAAAACGCAACCCATCAATATAATCCTTAATAAGAGCAAACTTCTCCGATATAGTGTAGTTGGGAGAATTCAAAAAGATAATAGGACTATCATCTGTGGGTGCAATAGCAAAAATTTCATTCTTAACATAAGGAACTATAGCAAGTTCATCTCCATAAGCATAATTCATATTGGCATCACGGCCACAATCATAGCAAGCATCAATTTCATCAAAAAGGGATATTTCAAACGAATCCAAGGGATCATAGCAATCATCATAGCATTCATCCTTCGGTAAGCACGAAGGGAATTTAAACAATGTATGAGATAAAGAGTTACTCTCATCAGAAGGTGGGCACGGGTGATCAATCCGCCCTTCCTCCTTTTGTTCTTCGCTCTCCTCATCATCTTTTTCATCTAATGAGCTCACAGTTTCATCAATTTCTTCTTCCATAGGTTCCTGCAAAATATTAGTCTCTTCTTGGACAGCGGAAGTGTCCTCAATATATATTTTCACATAAGCATTAGAAGCATAGTTTTCATGGCAATATTTAAGTATGGCAAAATTTTCAGATTTGTAAAGAGTAGCATCGTACTTTTCAATCAAAGAAGCAATTTCATAAGCAACCTTAAAAGCAACAAATTCTTCAATTTGTTCAATATCATAGTAACTATAAACACCTTTAGCATAAGAAGATACGATTCCATTATCACTAAACTCACATTGGTATGGAAGGTGTTTCTTAGGGTCTTCAGAACAACAAGTAAAATCATGTATTTCGCACAAATTCCAAGCATAGCAATTCAAAGTATTAATATGATGCCATAAGAGTTTCCCTTTTTGAGACAAGCGGTGTCGCACAAAATAAACATGCTCATTTAATGATTTTCCCTCAACTAAGCTAGTTAGTATTTCAGCACGAGCACAAAGGGATCAAAGATGATCCAAGTAGAAAGCTTCAACAGTATGATAGATTTTGGGTGGTTCTTCAACCATTGGTTTAGCAGGTACAACTAATTTTTTTGGTATTTTACGTTTCCTACCCATAACTAAAGATAGAAAACAAGGGCACAAAATAAAAACTACTTAGTGATAAAGCAAACAAGCACACACGAGAATATCAACCCCACGTTATTGCTCCCCGGCAACGGCGCCAGAAAAAGGTCTTGATAACCCACAAGTATAGGGGATCAATTGTAGCTTTTTCGATAAATAAGAGTGTCGAACCCAACGAGGAGCTAAAGGTAGAATTAATATTCCCTTCAAGTTCTATCGACCACCGATACAACTCTACGCGCACTTAACGTTCGCTTTACCTAGAACAAGTATGAAACTATTTTGTAGGTGATAGGACAGGTTTGCAAGAATAAAACTAGAAGTACTTTGAGAGAATAAAACTACGAGTAATTTGCAATATAATAAAAGTTAGTTGTTTAGTAGAAAGCTTTTGTAACACAAGAGAATGATTTGTCCCTAGGCAATCGATAACTAGACCGGTAATCATTGTTGCAATTTTATATGAGGGAGAGGCATGACCTACATACTTTCCGTAATTGGATCATATGCACTTATGATTGGAACTCTAGCAAGCATCCGCAACTACCAAAGATCATTAAGGTAAAACCCAACCATAGCATTAAGTATCAAGTCCTCTTTACTCCCATACGCAATAACCCCCTTACTCGGGTGTAAGCTTCTGTCACTCTAGCCGCCCACCATAAGAGAATTATGAACGTATTGCAAATCCTACAGCGGGAATCCCCCATGTGTGCGCGGCACGGAAGGCACCATAGGACAGCACGAAAATAAAACATACAACTCAAACCAATCACGATCATCAATCAACCCATAGGACAAAAAGAATCTACTCAAACATCATAGGATGGCCACAAATCATTGGATAATAATATGTAGCATTAAGCACCATGTTTAAGTAGAGAATTACAGCGGGAATTTAGAGGTTACACCGCTGCATAGAGGGGGGGAGAGTTGGTGTTGACGGCGGCGAAGTTGTTGGTGTAGATCGTCGTCACGATGGTTCCCTCGGCGGCGTTCCGGCGCCACCGGGAGAGAGGGGGAGAGAGCCCCCCTCCTTCTTCCTCTTCCTTGGCCTCCCCCCTAGATGGGAGGAGAGTTTCCCCTCTGGTCCATGGATGCCATGGTGGCAGAGGGGCAGGAGCCCCTCCTAGATTGGATCTCTCTCTGTTCTCTTCTGTTTCGCGTTCCTGTTTTCTGGCCTTTCACCGATTCTTAAATTCCTGGAGATCCGTAACTCCGATTGCGCTGAAATTTTAACACGATTTTTTTTCTGGATATTAGCTTCCTTGCGGCCGAAGAAGAGCCCCAACTGACTTATGGTGTGCCCACGAGGCACCACACCGCGCTAGGGGGGGCCCACGCCCATGTGGCTTGTGGAGGCCGTGGGCCTCCGTTTGCGTTGATTCCACCTCCCAAAAATCACATATATTCCAAAATAAATCTCTGTAAAATTTTATTGCATTTGGACTTCGTTTGATATGGATTTTCTGTGAAACAAAGAACAAGCAGAAAAACAGGAACTGGCACTGGGCACTGGATCAATATGTTAGTCCAAGAAATCATATAAAATGTTGCCAAAAGTATGTGGAAATTGTAGGATATTGGCATGAAACAATCAAAAATTATAGATACGACGGAGACGTATCAGTCGAGCGGCGCACTACATGTACATGCGGAGGCCGACGACGAGCAGGTGGTCGAGGATGTAATGCTTCTCACTCCCCTCCTTTCGTAGTTAGTGCTGATAAGCAGAAGATATAGGAGATAGGTTTTTTTATTAGATTTGTGATTGAATGCTGCACCCCCTTCTGCTTGTTGGTAAATCATAATGAGAGATAGGGTTTTTTGTATTAGATTCGTGCTTGAATGCTACAGAGATCATAATGAGAGTTAGGTTTTTTTATTAGAATCTTGATTGCTGCATGTGCTCAGATTTGTTCTGTGCTGAATATATTGCTAGATTGGTTTTGGATATTCCCTTAGCGGGCCACGGCAGGGGCTAGAGAAATGAACACATGCATCCCTGTAACCTTAGATTTTAGTTTTGGGGCTGAGCAACCCCCCCCCCCCCCCCCCCCGTCTTCTGCTCATGCCGGTGCCACGGCCTCGCCATTCTTGTGTACGTGGATGTGGCGCCGCCCCGTACTATTTTCTTTCCCTATCAATGCAATGATACGCTGCTATGCGTATTCTAGAAAAATAAAAAAGATATTCCCTCAGCAACTACATAAACAAGCAGTTAGAAATAGTTGGAATTGGATTCTGTTACAATTGATTTCATTATTTCACATGGCTAGATTTGTCACTGTCATCTTCATTTGCACTCATTTTGGGCATATATTTGTATATCATGCTTCAGTTTATCATAAATTGGAGCATTGATCTTGTTTCGATTTGGATATAATTGAAAATGCCGCTAACCGGTTGTTTGCTTCAACTTCATCACTCTTAGATTTTATATTTCATATGCCCAAAAGGAAAGCATTAATTTGTATGTACCTATCAATGAATTTCTATCATCACAACCCTAATGTTTAAGATCTTACTTGCTTCATTTATAGTCTATCAATTAGTTGTTGAAATTAACATATTACGTCTAACTAGTGCACTTTTTCAAAATAGTTTGGAGCTTTCCTTCATTATCCAAAAACAAAATGTTTAGGTAGCTTTATTTTTTTTCTATAGGTTTCCTTTAATTATAAAGTTCACCATATGTAGGTTTCCTAGGCATGCAACTATGCCACATGAGCAACTCATATTAAATTGTTTTTGCATTACTCTATGCATCCAAGTCATATTAAACTGTTTTTGCATTACTCTATGCATGCAAGCATGACATCATCAATTCATGCATGTTACTCATAAGTTATTTTTTGCATTGGTTTATATATTGACAATATATCTGTTGGTCACTTGCACCATACCTATGTAGTTCACATTCACATTTTTGTTTGTAATGACATTGTTTTAACTGCAATTCATTTCTTTGTAATTGATGTACTTTTATATTGCAGGAGGAGGTTCCTGTGTGCAACAATAGGAAGTTGGACATGACTGGGTTCAATGACCCATATGATCCTGATGACGACGAGGTCTACGAGGTAAGGCGTACTTGAAATTTTGTTTGTTCATTAAGTTAGTCTTACATGTTTTATTATTTGAATGCATAATGTAATAATGCAATTCATTTTTGTGTGCAGTATGACTCTGGAGATGATGTGGACGACGGGAACGTCGAGTCGTTCATAGCGAAGGAAGTCCAGAAGATCAAGGACCAGGGAACGGCTGGCTACTACAAGAGGAAGAAGTTCCTGTGCCCCTACTGTACCAGCAAGCCTAAGCCCAAGGATGGGCTCTTTGAGCACCTCATGTCGCATGCACGGGATGCATCGAGGAGTGGGGAGGACGCCAAGATCAGGGTGCAGCATGCAGCCCTACTGAAGGCTCTGACTCCCATGTAGTAGCCCTCCTTGATCCTTGTCATCTGAAGCTGGAAGTGGTACTCATCATCACTATATGTGATGATGTTTTACTTTTGTTAAATTGCAAGTGGTTGTGAACTGTGGGAACTTTATTGTAGTAATGTAGTATGTGTGTGAACTGAAGGTTCTGTTAAGATGTACTGGTTGGTAACTATCATATTATCTAGTATGCTATCTATGTTTGTGTGTCATGCAATTTATTTGTGGTGTATGCTATCTTGTGTTTAGATTATATAATGAAGCACCATATAAAAAAATTGTGTGATTCTTGGAGTGAAAGAATGGAGTGTACAAAATGACTCTAGCAAAGAAGTGAAAAAAAGGAGTGGTAAATAGAATTTTAAATGAGTGTAGCAAATGTATGAAAGAAATAAAATAGTAATATACAAGATTAATAAATTAGTAGTTAAAAAAGGTGTCTGCAAAAAACAACATTTGAATTAAGATGTCATGAAATTTTGTAATAAAGGAGTGAAATATAAGTCAAGATATTATCAAACTTTTTTGAAATTTAAAACTGTAAAAGGGTGAAAAATAAAAAAGGAAAAGCATATGCATAGCAGATGGGCCAGACCAACCATCTACAGGGACCTGTAGTCCAGCACGCGGGTGAGGCCTGGGAAAGCCCAACTAAATTTGGCCCAACGCTGAGCCACACTGCGCAGAGCTGACCGGTGGTGGGAGTTTAGTCCCACCTCGCCATGCGAGAGGCGCGCACACCAGCTTATATACCCGGCTGAGAGAGCCTGGGCATGAGCCTCTCTCACCAAACATCATATGATCGATACGGTTACCTCTCTGCCCTGTGGGGCCTACTTGCAGGAGATATTCATTCTCCACAGGCCTGCATCCTGGCCCATATGTTGGGCTTCTAGTCGTATGCACGCCGTGCGGTGTGATATCTCCTGTTAAGTAGGTGGGCTTTTTTTAACCTTTCTTTTTGCATATGTCACATGTTTATTTTTAGAGCATCTCCAAATCACCCCAATTTTTTTTGACATGCTCATATACATGTAATAAACATGATTATCAAAGAAATTTCACAAAAAATGAAGTTTACACTGTCCCCTGAAGGTAAAGTCGGATGTTTTGAGTTGACATTGTACAGGGCAATATAAATTCAAAAAATTCAAAAAAATGTAAAACATTCATATTCTGTCTATGTTTATGAAAGAGATCAAGTGTACAAAATTTAAGTTGATTTGGAGATGGTAGAAAAAATCACCTTCTTAGAAAAACTGGCATAGATTGTTAAAATGGGTTCATCTGCTATTCATATTCCGTCCGTAATGAAGTGATTTTTTGGACCATCTCCAAATCACCCCAAATTTGGTGTAGATGGTGGCATACATGTAATAAATAGGAATATCATAAAGTATTCAAAAAAATTGTAGTTTACACTGTCCCCTTATGGTAAATTCCATGGTTAGGCAAATGAGGTGGCTCATGACCATAGCCATGGCATAGATTGTTAAAATGGGCTCAAATTTGGCAAATGGGTGCATCATGGCATGGCAATGAATCTTCACATTGGGTCTTCCTAAAGATGTTGAGGAAAAAATGGTGATTTTGCTTCTTGTAGCGAATACAGGGTTTTCTTTGCAAAGAATGTACCCAAAATACCTGACCATACTTGGAGAACCATTGGTGGTCACAAAGTATACCACATGAGCATCCCAAATCAGTTGCTGGTTCAGTGTAAAAGCTTTGTACCTAGTCCTCATATTGGGCACAATTTGGAGTTGACCAGAGTTTGACCATGGCACTGTAAATTCCAAAAGAATCAAAAAAATGTAAAACCTTGCCACACTACCTTTGTTTGACACCTAGTACCCACGAAAAATATTAAACTTGACATTCAGTACATGATTCAAAAAACTCTTAACAAAATACCCTATATTAGCTACAAACCGACGAAAAGCCACTTTACATTCAACATATCTAGGTAGCCTCAGTGTAAAGGTTCATTGCCAGGGCATGATGCACACATGTTCTAATGCAGCAATATAGAAACTTAAAGGAGTGTACCAAATGTATGAAATAAATAAAAAATAAATATTCAAGATTAATAAGTTAGTACTTAAAAAAGGTGTCTGCAAAAAAAAATTGAATTAAGATGTCATGTAATTTTTTAATAAAGGAGTGAAATATAAGTCAAGATATTATCATACTTATTTGAATTTTTAAACTGTAACTAATTTGTAAGAAATAAAAGAGAAAAAGTGAAAAACAAAAAAGGAAAACGATATGCATACTACATGGGCCAGAACAACCATCTATAGGGACGCGTGGTCCAGCACGCGGGTGAGGCTGGCCTGGGACAGCCCAACTAATTTTGGCCCAACGCTGAGCCGCACCGCGCAAAGCTGACGGGTGGTGGGAGTTTAGTCCCACCTCGCCAAGCGAGAGGCACGCGCACCAGCTCATATACCCGGCTGAGAGAGCCTGGGCATGAGCCTCTCTCACCAAACAACATATGATTGACACGGTTACCTCTCTGCCCTGTGGGGCCTACTGGCATGAGATATTCATGTTCCACGGGCCTGCATCCTGGCCCATATGTTGGGTTTCTAGTCGTATGCAGGCCGTGGGTTATGAAATCTCCTGTTAGTAGGTGGGCTTTTTTTAACCTCTTTTTTTTTGCATATGTCACATGTTTATTTTTAGAGCATCTCCAAATCACCCCAATTTTTTTTGACATGCTAACATACATGTAATAAACATGATTATCAAAGAAATTTCAAAAATAGTGAAGTTTACACTGTCCTCTTGAGGTAAAGTCTGTGGTATGTACCTGAGTTTCACTTAGAAACTATAAATTCAAAAAAATGTAAAACCTTCATATTCTGTCTATGTTTATGAAAGAGATCAAGTGTACAAAATTTAAGTTGATTTGGAGACGATCGAAAAAATCACACTCGTAGAAAAAATGGCTCAAGTGAGACCAAACGGTCTGTCCGAAATGAAGTGATTTTTTGGACCATCTCCAAATCACCCCAAATTTGTTGTACATGGTTCCATACATGTAATAAACAGGAATATCAAAAATAAAATGAAATTTTTTGAAGTTTACACTGTCCCGGTATGGTAAGGCAAATGAGGTAGGTCATGACCATAGCCATGGCATACATTGTTCAAATGTCCTCAAATTTGGCACATGGGTGCATCATGAAATGGCAATGAATCTTAACATTGTTCAAATGGACGAATTCGGACACCAAACGCACGTTGCGTCACGTCCGAGCAGTGTTTTAGGGTTTTTCCATCGGCAAAACCCTAGAAAATGCACCGAACGTCGGAAATTAACGAAAATTGGCATGGATGCTTGCCATGGTGCAGTGAGGGTGTGGAACAAGTTTGGGCTCATTTGGTTGAGTTGGAATAAAACGCCTTTCAGACATGGCCTCCGGCAGACCTGACCGGTCCTGGCTGCACATGGTGTACGTGATGGCATGCATGAAATGACACCACATTTTGGCATCATGTGTGCATGCCCAATATAGACCCCCACGCAAGATTTGGACGAATTCGGACACCAAACGCACGTTGCGTTATGTCCGGGCAGTGTTTTAGGGTTTTTCCACCGGGAAAACCCTAGAAAATGCACCGAACGTCGGAAATCAACAAAAATAGGCATGGATGCTTGGCATGGTGCTGTGAGAGTGTGGAAAATGTTGGGCTCATTTGGTTGAGTTGGAAAAAAATGCCTTTTAGACTTGGCCTCCGGTAGACCCGAATGGTCCTGGTTGCACATGGTGTACGTGATGGCATGCATGAAATGTCACCAAATTTTGGCATCATGTGTGCATGCCCAATGTACACCCCCATGGAAGATTTGGACGTATTCGGACAACAATCGCACGTTGCATCACGTTCGGGCAGTGTTTTAGGGTTTTTCCATCGGGAAAACCCTAGAAAATGCATCGAACGTCGGAAATCAACGAAAATTGGCATGCATGCTTGCCATGGTGCTGTGAGGGTGTGGAAAAAGTTTGGGCTCATTTGGTATACATTAAAAGTTTTTTATTTTAAATACATGTGGTTCAGATTTGGAATTGGTTGTAATTCAAAAATATAGAAAAAAACTAGGCTGGCCCATCCCGCTAGCTTGCTGGGCTAAAAGTTTAAGTGGCCCATGTCCGAAATCCCACAGTTGTGGGTATTCCATGCACGTCGATCACGGGATGAGTCGCACGTCGATCACGGGAGTAGTTGCCGTTTTGTTACAGTTTTCCCGAATCGTGCTAATCCCAATCGTGCTAATCCCTCGAATTGAGGAGCACGCACTGCCTCCCGTCAACAAAGGAAAAGAAAGATTGGGGACGTACGCTCCCGGGAAGTTACAACGACCTAGGAGATATTCCTCCTATATAAATTCGACATCGTCGTACATGTCATGTACAACGCCTCCTATCGGCGAGTCGACGACAGCTCGGTCCGTCGCATCCGCCCTGCACGTGGTGGCCGCCATGGACGAACTACATCGACACCGCATCGTCCCCTACTTTCATCTTCATCGACCATGCAAGTAAGTTGGCCGCCATACCCCCTTGATAGCAAAATAGGTTGTGCGTGTATTAGCTTGGAGGGCGCTAGGTTTAGCAGATCTGTTCAAAATACATGCGTTCGATTACATGCGTTCCAACCAGATGGCATAGATGAACTAGATCTTTTGTTTTTTCATAGCATGGTACAATAATTTTCTTTTCCTATCTGGCTAAATCTACTAAATCTCTCACTCACTTTTAGTTGAGATTGGTTATTGTTATGGTTCCCACTTTGTTTGTCAAGCAGCAAGATCCAATTCTATTTTCATAGCATGATCCAAATTCTTTTTTTCCTATCCGGATAAATCAACTACATATCTCAATGACTTTAAGTAAACATTGGTTATGTTTATGCTTCCCACGTAGTTTGGTATTTTCTGGTGCAAATAAAACATTAATGAATTATAGATTAGTTGATGATCAACCTCAACTAGGTAGCATTGATGTACATTCGATTAAGTTTGATGCATGTTGTCCAATTTGCAACTCATGTACTGGACACAAAGAGTCATGCCTCACGTTCATGCCATTAGTCCTATCTTAGTGAAATAAAGAAAATGAATGAAATTAATTGATTATATAATTTATGTTAGTTTTGATTCTGAAACTAATAGATCACATGCATGTAAATTATAAACGCCTTGTATTGTTTTTTTGTTTGCTTTACTATTGCTTTTCTAAGCAAGTCTTTTCTTTTTTCAACAGGATGGACAAACTCAATGGAGAAATTGTGTGCGCCGTTGAAAAATGGTGCAAACTCATGGCCGCTCTATCTGGAGCTCAACGCGCTAGGCTCGCCGAAACAACATTGCGTACCATGATGCAGATACCATCGATTAAGGTGCGTACACTTTTGATAAGGTACATGGTTGAGATTTTTGAGCCCACCACGGGAAGATTCATTGTAGAAGACCTGGTTGGCGAGGTGTCTCTCGGTGCCATGGATGTCGAGTGCATCTTCAACTTGGAGAACCAGGGACTGTCGGCTGCAGACATTCTCAGTGAAAAAGGTGAGGACATTAAAGACCGGGTGCCGCCTCAGTTTCTGAGTAAGTCTACAGGTAATATAGTGATTGATGATCCGATTGCGGACATCATTAAAAATAAATCCGCCGACGACGATTTCCATCGGAAAGTAGTCCTTGTCCTGCTAGGAACAATTATTGCTCCCATGTCGAGCAAGATTGTCCCAAAACAGTATTACGCGTTGGTGGATGATGTGAAACGTATTTCCAAGATTAATTGGAATGCGTTCACCCTCCGTGTTCTCCTCGACTGCCTTCGCATTGTGAGGAAAGGCAGACACCTCCGCCAATGGCCGAAGGGCAATTTAGCTCTCTTGCAGGTACACCTATCAGACTTAACTTATAGCATTGTCAATTTTTTTATCATTGCAAATTTATCTTCTGTATATTACTAACTATAAATCTTTTTATTTATGCAGTACTTGTACTGGGAGAAGGTGCAACCTCTGGAAGGTGATTACGCTTTCAATCCCAACTTGTCCATACAACCTCTGATGAGAAATTGGACCAAAGCTGCAGCCACTAGGAGAGACCGGTTTGATTATGACAATGGTCGTGGCCGTGGTAACGTCAAGGTAATTCATTGCGTTCTGTCTTTCTTAAATCTTTTGTAAATTAATAATATTATTTTTCTGGTTCATCACATGTACTTGTATTTCACATGCAGGTCGAAGATAATATAACCCAAGAATATAGGGCGCAGGACGCCAAAGTCCCCGAATCTGCGCCTTCACAGAAGCCAAAACCCAAGCCCGCCAGTGCCACCGCAAGGAAGTCCAAGGCTGCGTCATCGGCGGATGAGATGATGGAGGCTATAATGAAGCGGTGTATGGAATACATACACAACCAAATGAGGCAAATCCCTGATCTAGTCGCAGAGGTGACACGCCCTAACTTTTATGTATACAGTATGTTTGCAGCTACAAAACCATGCATGCATTAATAAAATTATTTTTGTATCGCAGAAATTGTTGGAGAAGTTGAACAAAGAAGGTGTGATGTACAAGCCGGCGGCTGCAGTGGCATCCGGTAAAAATGATGCAGATGAAGAAGTGGCTTCGTTTCAGAATGGTCCGCATGAAAAAAAGGAATTCATGGAGAAGGAAGACAATGACTCTGACGGTTCTGAAGATCCGGTCATTGATCTGACGCAGCCTGAGCAAGATGTTGCGTACCAGCAAACCGTAGCTGAGGAAGTATGTTTTCATATTTTTGTGTTGCATTTTCTCATTTAATCTTTTTATATTTGTAAACTTATCCTATCACAAGATTTTTTTGCCAAGCAAAAACCCCCAGCTAAGATCAATGTCCAGAATGGTGCTTCACCTACGAAGCCTAATGACGAGTATGGTGCAACACCGGAAAACCCTTGGATCATTGGTAATTCTTCTCGAGCAGCTTCATCGGACATAGACATTAGTGCAACTTCTGTCACCAAGTTCATGGCTAAGGCGAAACCAAATAAGGCTACAACAATCGGAAAGGATGACGACGTTATGTCCGGGAAGCGGAAGCGGACCGTTCCCAAGAAATTTGAATCCCCATATGCACTTGACAAGCCCAGCAGGCGTGCCACCCGCGGTACTAGACCCTCCGGTACTACTACCGCAAGTAGAGGTACCGTTACTAGCTTTTTTACTGCGATATTTACTACTAGTGCATGTACTCACCATTGTTGACGTTCATATTTTTTCATGCAGCTCTGGTTTATGACAATGATGTGCCGGAGGTTGTGGCAGATGAGTTGACGCCGGAACTAATCGATGCAGCTGTTTCATTTGTTGACCTAGCTTCTCGGTGCGAGAAGAATAGGACAAAAAGAGTTTACTACAATGCAAGTGGCAACGCTCTGAGTTCGGAAAGGCTTCGACCGGTACTAGACCATAAATGGTTGTCGGATGATGTAAGTACTATTTGCATGTCCTGTTATTTCATTGAATAATCTATGTGTCAAGTTTGAACATAAAATGTACTTATATTGTATGCAGGTTATTGATGCTTATCTGGAACATTTGGCGCTGCGCGTTGGTCATGATCGCCACCTCTGTCCAGCATGGAGGTCCAAATTCCTTGTAGATCGTGCTTTGGCACGGGACAATCCACTGCTGTCGAGCTGCAACATGGATAGTGCGATGGCCAAAGCTGGAGCAGTTGGTAGAGTTCTGGAAGAGTATATTGTGAGTGATAAGGTACGTTAAGCTCTTACTTGTTCAATACACAACATGTGAAGAAGCATTTCATGTGATACACAATGTTTTGTTACACTGGAGACATATATCCCGTTGAATATCGGCAATACTCACTGGATGACCGTGGTAATGCACATGCGGAAAAAACAATTCCAAGTTCTGGATTCGCTCTATCCTCTCAAGCTGTCAATCGAGACTGTTAAAGCACTGGTACTCTCACCAACATTTCTAGCATTGTTCCTACAAATTGTTGTATGGTTTTCAATTGACATTTCCCTTTTTACAGCGGCTCGCTATAGCACATGATATGCTAGAGTCTAACCTTATTACACCCGGGAAATATCCAGACGTGACAAAGTGGCCTATCAAAGAGTACGACATGCCACAATAAGAGGACGGGTGAGTTAATGGTACATCATAATCTAATAATGACGCACATGTTTGTATGGACCGTTACTAATGTTTGCATATATATCAGGAACTCTTGTGGCCTTTTTGTGATAGAATGTCTGGAGCATTGTGACGGGGACCGAATGACCGGCCAATTTTTCCAGGTTGGTTGTTATCTCTGTTTGTACTCTCGATACTATGGTCGTATAACAACTTCAGTTCATTTAACCTTTATGTAAAAATTTGCAGGACACGGTTAACGCAAGGAGAAGACGTTTCATCGCCGAGTTGATTTTGTCACCTACCAACACGCTAGAATGCGTGAAAAACAAAATTTGCGACATCGCAAAGAAAAGCCATGCGTGAAGACTTCATAGATGATGGAAGATGAAAGTTTGAGTGCTTCGGTGTTAGTCCGGAAGCAGGTTTCCGGGCCATGAATAAATTTGCTTTTATATCATTTATGTAATAAACAGGTTACCTCGAATATTGTGTGGATTTTTTGTTGCTTATGTATACTTGTGTATGTGTAATGCTGTGAGACAATACGTTCGTACCAATATATTTTTTGGTTCACTTAACAGTTGTTCTTGCTTAATATTTTCCGTAAATGCACATTTTCTTTTGTTTCCGAGGTGCTGAGCAGTTTTTTTCTAGTGTGAAACAACAAGTGCTAGGATGTCATGACCCTTTCGTTTCATAATTCGTATTTTTCTTCTAAGATTTTTTGCTGGTTGTCTCAAAATGACAATCATAAGAAAGCTTTTTCAATATGACAGTATCCATTTTCTGTAATGTTATCCGTGTATTACCACATCTAAATGACTCGTGGTCCAAGCTGTTAACTTGTTCTCCTAGAGAACATGAATTCAGATGTTATATCGATTGTATTTTAATTCTTATAATAGAGGCAAAAACAAATGAAAAGTAGAGACCTTACATTACATCATTACTATTACCTCCCTAATCCTCTCCCAGCGGCAACGTATTTGGAGGTTACAACTATTGTAGCCAAAGTCATGGCTTCTGAACAAATGATGTATATGAATCATGGAGAAAGGAGATAATGTGCATACATGTTTTAGGAAGTCCTTCATTTTATTGGAGGTTAGAACTATTGCAGCCAAAGCGAAAGTCATGTTCGGTATTCAGGTATTTCCTCAACTCTTGATTAATTCAGAAACTCTGGTATTCAGGGCTTATGAAACATTACATATAATCTTTGCCCCTTTTTTGTTTCTTATTGACTCCAAATATTTTTTCTGGGAATTCATGGTTCAGATTCTTAGTGTTATGGTCTTGGAGTTACACTTTGTTACTTACTTGTTTAATACAACAAGTCTTTTATTGCTCCTTTCCAAAAGTAAAAGGTTGATACACCAACAATAGAGTTCAACCTCACAGTCAAAACATTCTACATGCATACAACCGAAGATAGTTCAACCAAAACACACTCGCAGTAAACCAATTTCTGACGAAGTTGCTAAAATATATAGGAACCAAAAATGCGATAGGTCAAACACATAGGATGCCATAATGTGAAGGCTATACTGCCACCAATTTTCTGTGATTAAATTCCCTAGTGACCGCCTCATGTTTACTACAGCCTACGACCACTAGCTGGCTAGTTCACGCGATTCATCTGTACAAAACTGAAGCAAGTCTTCTACTCTTCTTCCTGCACCACATTTCTGCACATGATAATAGAGAGGATAAGTTAATGAATGATAAGGTAAAAAAATATATAATCGACAATGCATGCAAACACGTACTTCTTATTTAGTTTGCATTTCTTGCTGCGTCTAGTGTGTCCTAGCATTTTGCAAGCATCGCACTGGGTTTTGATCTCATCGAACGAAAGTGGTCTACCATTTTTGGACACAGGGTGGTTCTCATCTACCTTTGTTGCACCTTTGCTTGATACTTTAATAGGATCTTGAACTGCAACTACGTTGCCTTCACCATCCTCTACATATTCAATTGCACACTTACTGAGATCAGTCATTTTCTTACTCAAATTTTCCTGTAGCATATCATACTCATGGCTCTTAGCTATCACGGCCTTCAAACTCTCCTGTAACTGATCCCACAAAGCTGGGTGTTTGTATGCCGCATGCATAGCTTCTGACGCTAACACACTGACCTAGCTATATTTCATTCTTTCCCCTGCTCCTGTCCAACCAAATCCCAACAAATCGCTTGTGCGCCTCGCCAGCAGTCCCAACCTTGCTTCTTTTGTGAACTGAAGAAGAACTAAACACTTTGGTATTTCAGATATATTCATGTACTTGCAAGGTAGACCCTTTCGTATCATTCTTCTGCAGCTGCACCTTATAGTTTCTGCGGAATTTTCTGGTGCATACTCCACCCAAAAACGGCTCTTCCGGTTATTCTTCCAGGCCACGATGAACTGCTCTGATTCGACTCCGAGCATTCTTTATACAATCTCCATGCCGCCAACTTTTTTAAGATCATCTTGCAACATATAGAAGTTCGCTGGAGTGAAGACGTGAGAAGCAGCTACCTCAAGTTCCCTGGAGCTAGTAACTGGCACCGGTACAGTCTGTGAGGCCGTGCAGTCATATCGTGCCTCGTTCTCATGGATACGTACTACGGCGTTCTCATAGTGCAAAACCATATCCACCAGGGTCATTTCACCGTCTAGGTGGAGGTGGAGGCAGGAGTTCAAACTTTCACTCCTCTGGTTGCTTTTCATGCCAAGCCAAAACCCCTCTGTCAGATAAGCTGCGGCCCACAGTCTCCTCTTCCTATACATCCGCCTCATCCAAGTTACTATTTTTTCGACTGCCATCTTTTGGCAAACGCGTGCCATCTCTCCTCAAATGTGGCCGTGGACGTGGTGTAGTACAGAAGAGTTCGGAACTGGTTCAACGACTTGTGACTGAGGTGAATCTTCATATTTTTTTTCTATATGCCATGTACATATACTGTGCCACACATCTGGCAAGGCTTCGCGAATTGCCCTGATCATCGCAGCGTCGGCGTCCGTGATTACACTCTTCGGCAACTTCTGACACATTGCCCTCAAAAAAGTTTGCAGCAACCACACATATGTCTCTTCGGTCTCATCCGAAACTATGGCACAACCAAAAACAATAGTCTTCCGGTGATTGTTAAGACCAACAAAAGGTATGAATGGCATAGCATAGCGATTCATCTTGTACGTGCTGTCAAATACAACCACGTCCCTGAAGTCCTCATAGTCTTGACGAGATTCGGAGTCACACCAGAACATTCTATTCAGATGACCTTCTTTATCTAACTTGTACTCGAAAAAGAAGCTAGGATCCCTCTCTTTCCTACTAGCCATGATGCCTATGGCTGTGGCAGCATCACCTTTTGAAAGCAGCTTCCTCTTCTCCCTAGAACAAAGGTTGTATATATCACGCCTCGTAAACCCAACACCGCCGTACCATACATGTTTGTTGATGAAAGAATCCATAATAGTGTGAGTTCTAATCCCTGCGGCTCCCATTGACAATACCTCGGCTTTCTGGTACTCTTTGATTTTTCTGTGGGACCAAAGAAAAGGTACTTCATCCGGTCTTGCTAACATATGACTGTGCTTGTCCTCAAAACTTCCAACATACCAAACCCCACACTTTTTGTCAAGCTTCACAGTCAGGTGCGCTTCGTAGTTGCAGCGTGACTCGGGTCTGAGCCTACGGCTGCGTCCATCCCCGCTTAGCAACTTGTTGTCACGTTTCCCTTCTCTCAAACAAACATACCACCTCAAACGCAAATGATTTGAATCATCTTTGCTATACCTGACCTTATCCTTTCTAATGCTGAAACCATTATCTCTAGCATAGCTGTTGTAGATGTTGGGGAACGTTACATGGAAAACAAAAAATTTCTACGCACACGCAAGATCTATCCATGGAGATGCATAGCTAGGAGAGGGGGAGTGTGTCTACGTACCCTCGTAGACCGTAAGCGGAAGCGTTAGAACAACGCGGTTGATGTCATCGAACAACTTCACGATCCAACCGACCGAGTACCGAACGTACGGCACCTCCGCGTTCAGCACACGTTCAGCTCGGTGACGTCCTCGACTTCTTGATCCAGCAAGACGGCGAGGTAGTGGATGAGTTCCGGCAGCACAACGGCGTGGTGACGGTGATGGTGATGCTATCTCCGCAGGGCTTCGCCCAAGCAC
The DNA here is from genome assembly GCA_039707655.1 of Elymus sibiricus. Taxonomy (NCBI): domain Eukaryota; kingdom Viridiplantae; phylum Streptophyta; class Magnoliopsida; order Poales; family Poaceae; genus Elymus; species Elymus sibiricus. Next base: position 147,245,493 of record CM077666.1, read on the forward strand.
TGCAAAAATATGACCGAGGGACGGAACTGTGGAGGGGGGCGCCGCACACGGCTAAGACAATGTTGTGTCTTGTTTGGGGCGCCCCCTCTCCTCTATTTATATATGTGTAGAGGCTTGCAGTAGAAGGAATAGTGCCACGTGAACAGTACCACGTGAATAGTACCGCATGAATAGTACACACGTGGACTTGGACTCCAAAGTCCAATCCTATTCCTACTAGGACTCTCCTTTTTTTTTCCTTCCCTAGCTGTGTGGGCTTTTGAGGACTTGCTGCGCCTGGCCCAATAAGGCCAGGACGCCTCCCCTTAGCCCATGCCATCCCTTGGGATGTGGTGGACCCACTTGTGGACTTCCGGACCCCTCCGGAATCCTCCGGAACCTTCTGGAAGCTTCCCGGTACAATACCGAAAAAACTGCACCTTTTTCCGGAACCCAAAATATGACTTCCCATATATAAATCTTTACCTCTCGACCATTCTGAGACTCCTCATGACGTCCGAGATCTCATCCGGGACTCCGAACAACATTCGGTTACCAATTCACATAACTCATATAACACTATATCGTCAACGAACGTTAAGCGTGCGGACCCTACGGGTTCGGGAATGATGTAGACATGACCGAGACGCCTCTCCGGTCAATAATCAATAGCGGAACCTGGATGCCCATATTGGTTCCTACATATTGCACAAAGATCTTATCGGTCGAACCGCAATGACAACATACGTAATTCCCTTTGTCCGTCGGTATGTTACTTGCCCGAGATTCGATCGTCGGTATCTCCATACCTAGTTCAATCTCGTTACCGGCAAGTCTCTTTACTCGTTCCGTAATACATCACCCCGTAACTAACTCCTTAGTCACTTTGCTTGCAAGCTTCTTATGATGTGCATTACCGAGAGGGCCCAGAGATACCTCTCCGAAACACGGAGTGACAAATCCTAGTCTCGATCCATGCCAACTCAACAGACACCTTTGGAGATACCTGTAGAGCATCTTTATGATCACCCAGTTACGTTGTGACGTTTGATAGCACACAAGGTATTCCTCCGGTATCCGGGAGTTGCATGATCTCATGATCGGAGGAACATGCATTTGACATTCAAGAAAGCAGTAGCAATAAACAGAACGATCATATGCTAAGCTAACAGATGGGTCTTGTCCATCACATCATTCTCCTAATGATGTGATCCCGTTATCAAATGACAACTCATGTCTATGGTTAGGAAACCTTAACCATCTTTGATCAACGAGCTAGTCTAGTAGAGGCTCACTAGGGACACGGTATTTGTTTATGTATTCACACATGTATTTAAGTTTCCGGTCAATACAATTCTAGCATGAATAATAAACCTTTATCATGAACAAGGAAATATAAAATAATAACAACTTTATTATTTCCTCTAGGGCATATTTCCATCAGTCTCCCACTTGCACTAGAGTCAATAATCTAGTTCACATCGCCATGTGATTAACACCGAAGAGTTCACTAGAGTCAATAATCTAGTTCACATCACCATGTGATTAACACTCAAAGAGTTCTAAGGTGTGATCATGTTTTGCTCGTGAGAGAGAATTTTAGTCAATGGGTCTGCAATATTCAGACCCATGTGTACTTTGCAAATCCTTATGTCATACTGTAGATGCTGCTATCACGCTTTACTTGGAGCTATTCCAAATGACTGCTCCATTATACGTATCCGGTTTGCTACTCAGAGATATCCAGATTGGTGTCAAAGCTTGACGAACTCTTTATCACCTCCATAATCGAGAAACATTTCCTTAGTCCTTTAGTTACTAAGGATAATTTTGACCGCTGTCCAGTGATCCACTCCTGGATCACTCCTGTACCCCCTTTGCCAGACACGTGGCAAGGCACACATTAGGTGTGGTACACAGCATGGCATACATTATAGAACCTATGGCTGAGGCATAGGGAATGACTTTCATTCTCTCTCTATCTTCTGTCGTGGTCGAGCTTTGAGTATTACTCAACTTTACACCTTACAATACAGGCAAGAACTCCTTCTTTGACTGATCCATTTTGAACTCCTTCAAAATCTTGTCAAGGTATGTACTCATTGAAAGTCTTATCAAGCGTCTTGATCTATCTCTATAGATCTTGATGCCCAATATATAAGCAGCTTCACCGAGGTCTTTCATTCAAGTATCCTTTTATGCCATCCAGAAATTCTATATCATTTCCAATCAACAATATGTCATCCACATATAATATTAGAAATGCTACAGAGCTCCCACTCACTTTCTTGTAAATACAGGCTTCACCGTAAGTCTGTACAAAACCATATGCTTTGATCACCTCATCAAAGCCTATATTCCAACTCCGAGATGCTTGCACCAGTCCATAGATGGATCGCAGGAGCTTGCACACTTTGTTAGCACCCTTAGGACCGACAAAACCTTCTGGTTGCATCATATACAACTCTTCTTTGAGAAAACCATTAAGGAATGCAGTTTTGACATCCATTTGCCAGATCATAAAATGCGGCAATTGCTAACATGATTCGGACAGACTTAAGCATCGCTACGGGTGAGAAAGTCTCATCGTAGTCAACCCCTTGAACTTGTCGAAAACCTTTCGCGACAAGTCGAACTTTGTAGACAGATATTACCATCAGCGTTTGTCTTCCTCTTAAAAATCCATTTATTCTCAATGGCTTGCCGATCATCGGGCAAGTCCACCAAAGTCCATACTTTGTTCTCATCCATGGATCCTATCTCAGATTTCATGGCCTCAAGCCATTTGTTGGAATCTGGGCTCATCATAGCTTCTTCATAGTTCGTAGGTTCGCCGTTGTCTAACAACATGACTTCCAGAACAGGATTACCGTACCACTCTGGTGCGGAACGTACTCTGGTCGACCTACGAGGTTCAGTAGTAACTTGATCTGAAGTTTCATGATCTTCACCATTATCTTCCTCTCTTATTGGTGTAAGCATCACGGGAACGGTTTTCTCTGATGAGCTACTTTCCAATTCGAGAGAAGGTACAATTACCTCATCAAGTTCTACTTTCCTCCCACTCACTTCTTTCGAGAGAAACTCCTTCTCTAGAAAGGACCCATTCTTGGCAACAAAGACCTTGCCTTCGGATCTGTGGTAGAAGGTGTACCCAATTGTTTCTTTAGGGTATCCTATGAAGACGCACTTCTCCGCTTTGGGTTCGAGCTTATCAGGTTGAAGCTTTTTCACATAAGCATCGCATCTCCAAACTTTAAAAAAACGACAGCTTAGGTTTCTTTCCAAACCACAGTTCATACGGTGTCGTCTCAACGGATTTAGACGGTGCCCTATTTAACGTGAATGCAGCTGTCTCTAATGCATAACCCCAAAACGATAGTGGCAAATCGGTAAGAGACATCATAGAATGCACCATATCCAATAAAGTACGGTTACGACGTTCAGACACACCATTACGCTGTGGTGTTCCAGGTGTCGTGAGTTGTGAAACAATTCCACATTTTCTTAAATGAAGGCCAAACTCGTAACTCAAATATTCGCCTCCGCGATCGGATCGTAGAAACTTTATTTTCTTGTTACGATGATTCTCTACTTCACTCTGAAATTCTTTGAACTTTTCAAATGTTTGAGACTTGTGTTTCATCAAGTAGATATACCCATACCTACTCAAATCATCTGTGAAGGTTAGAAAATAACGATACCCGCCGCGTGCTTCAACATTCATCGGACCGCATACATCGGTATGTATTATTTCCAACAAATCAGTAGCTCGCTCCATTGTTCCGGAGAACGGAGTTTTAGTCACCTTGCCCATGAGGCATGGTTCGCAAGTATCAAATGATTCATAATCAAGAGATTCCAAAAATCCATCAGCATGGAGTTTGTTCATGCGCTTTACACCAATATGACCTAAACGGCAATGCCACAAGTATGTTGCACTATCATTATCAACTTTGCATATTTTGGCATCAATATTATGAATATGTGTATCACTATGATCGAGATTCAACAAGAATAAACCATTCACAAGGGTGCATGATCACAAGGGATATTATTCATATAAATAGAATAACCATTATTCTCTGACTTAAATGAATAACCGTCTTGCAATAAACAATATCCAGATATAATGTTTTATGCTCAACGCAAGCACCAAATAACCATTATTTAGGTTTAATACTAATCCCGAAGGTATTACGAGCGTGTCGATATTGATCATATCAATCTTGGAGACACTTCCAACACATACCGTCACCTCGCCCTCAGCTAGTCTCCGTTACTCTGCAGCTCCTGCTTCAAGTTACTAATATTAGCAACTGAATCGGTATCAAATACCCAGACGCTGCTACGAGCACTAGTGAGGTACATATCAATAACATGTATATCAAATATACCTTTGTTCACTTTGCCATCCTTCTTATCCGCCAAATACTTGGGGCAGTTCCGCTTCCAGTGACCAGTTCCTTTGCAGTAGAAGCACTCAGTTTCAGGCTTGGGTCCAACTTTGGGTTTCTTCGTGGGAGCGGCAGCTTGCTTTCCGTTCTTCTTGAAGTTCCCCTTCTTTCCCTTGCCCTTTTTCTTGAAACTAGTGGTCTTGTTAACCATCAACACTTGATGCTCCTTCTTGATTTCTACCTCCGCCGATTTCAGCATCGCGAAGAGCTCGGGAATTGTCTTCTCCATCCCTTGCATATTATAGTTCATCACGAAGCCTTTATAGCTTGGTGGCAGTGACTGAAGAACTCTGTCAATAACACTCTCAACTGGAAGATCAATTCCCAGCCGAGTCAAGTGGTTGTGGTATCCAGACATTCTGAGTATGTGTTCACTGACAGAACTGTTCTCCTCCATCTTATGAAGAACTTGTTGGAGACTTCATATCTCTCAACCCGGGCATTAGCTTGAAATATCAATTTTAGCTCCTGGAACATCTCATATGTTCCATGGCATTCAAAATGCTTTTGTAGTCCCGGTTCTAAGCCGTAGAGCATGTCACACTGAACTATCGAGTAGTCATCAGATCGAGCCTGCCAGGCGTTCACAACGTCTGCAGCAGCTCCTGCAGCAGGTCCATCACCTAGCGGTGCATCAAGGACATAATCCTTCTGTGCAGCAATGAGGATAATCCTCCAGTTACGGACCCAGTCCGTGTAATTGCTACCATCATCTTTCAACTAAGCTTTCTCTACGAACGTATCAAAAACAGGGGAGCTACAATGCGAGCTATTGATCTACAACATAATTTGCAAAGACTATCAGGACTAAGTTCATGATAAATTAAGTTCAATTAATCAAATTACTAATGAACTCCCACTTAAATTAACATCCCTCAAGTGAACTAAGTGATACATGATCCAAATCAACTAGCCCATGTCCGATCATCACGTGAGATGGGATAGTCATCAATGGTGAACATCTCCATGTTGATCATATCTACTATATGACTCATGTTTGACCTTTCGGTCTCCAGTGTTCCGAGACCATGTCTGTACATGCTAGGCTCGTCAAGTTTAACCCAAGTATTCTGCTTGTGTAAAACTGGCTTACACCCGTTGTATGTGAACGTAGAATCTATCACACCCGATCATCACGAGGTGCTTCGAAACGACGAACTTTATCAACGGTGCATACTCGGGGAGAACACTTTTATCTTGAAATTTAGTGAAGGGATCATCTTATAATGCTACCGTCGTTCTAAGCAAAATAAGATGCATAAAGGATAAACATCACATGCAATCAAAATATGTGACATGATATGGCCATCATCTTGTGCTTTTGATCTCCATCTCCAAATCATCGTCATGATCTCCATCGTCACCGGCTCGACACCTTGATCTCCATCGTTGCGTCGTGGTCGTCTCGCCAACTATGGCTTCTACAACTATTGCTAACGTATAGCGATAAAGTAAAGCAATTACATGGCGCTTGCATTTCATACAATAAAGAGACAACCATAAGGCTCCTGCCGGTTGCCGATAAATTACAAAACATGATCATCTCATACAATAACGTATATCACATCATGTCTTGACCATATCACATCACAGCATACCCTGCAAAAACAAGTTAGACGTCCTCTACTTTGTTGTTGCAAGTTTTACGTGGCTGCTACGGGCTTCTAGCAAGAACCGTTCTTACCTACGGCACAAAACCACAACGGTGATTTATCAAGTTTGCTGTTTTAACCTTCAACAAGGACCGGCCGCAGTCAAATTTGATTCAACTAAAGTAGGAGAAACAGACACCCGCCAGCCACCTTTATGCAAAACAAGTTGCATGTCTGTCGGTGGAACCGGTCTCATGTACGTGGACAAGTAAGGTTGGTCCGGGCTGCTTCATCTTACAATACCGCCGAATCAAAATAAGACGTTGGTGGTAAGCAGTATGACGATCACCGCCCACAACTCTTTGTGTTCTACCCGTGCATATCATCTACGCATAGACCTGGCTCATGATGCCACTGTTGGGGAACGTTGCATGGAAAACAAAAAATTTCTACGCACACGCAAGATCTATCCATGGAGATGCATAGCTACGAGAGGGGGAGTGTGTCTACGTACCCTCGTAGACCGTAAGCGGAAGCATTAGAACAACGCGGTTGATGTCGTCGAACAACTTCACGATCCAACCGACCGAGTACCGAACGTACGGCACCTCCGCGTTCAGCACACGTTCAGCTCGGTGACGTCCTCGACTTCTTGATCCATCAAGACGGCGAGGTAGTGGATGAGTTATGGCAGCACGACGGCGTGGTGACGGTGATGGTGATGCTATCTCCGTAGGGCTTCGCCCAAGCACTGCGAAAATATGACCGAGGGACGGAACTGTGGAGGGGGGCGCCGCACACGGCTAAGACAATGTTGTGTCTTGTTTGGGGCGCCCCCTCTCCTCTATTTATATATGTGTAGAGGCTTGGAGTAGAAGTAATAGTGCCACGTGAACAGTACCACGTGAATAGTCACACGTGGACTTGGACTCCAAAGTCCAATCCTATTCCTACTAGGACTCTCCTTTTTTTCCTTCCCTAGCTGCGTGGGCTTTTGAGGACTTGGTGCGCCTGGCCCAATAAGGCCAGGGCGCCTCCCCTTAGCCCATGCCAGCCCTTGGGACATGGTGGACCCACTTGTGGACTTCCGGACCCCTCCGAAATCCTCCGGAACCTTCTAGAAGCTTCCCGGTACAATACCGAAAAAACTGCACCTTTTTCCGGAACCCAAAATATGACTTCCCATATATAAATCTTTACCTCTCGACCATTCCGAGACTCCTTGTGACGTCCGGGATCTCATCCGGGACTCCGAACAACATTCGGTTACCAATTCACATAACTCATATAACACTATATCGTCAACGAACGTTAAGCGTGCGGACCCTACGGGTTCGGGAATGATGTAGACATGACTGAGACGCCTCTCCGGTCAATAATCAATAGCGGAACCTGGATGCCCATATTGGTTCCTACATATTCCACGAAGATCTTATCGGTCGAACCGCAATGACAACATATGTAATTCCCTTTGTCCGTCGGTATGTTACTTGCCCGAGATTCGATCGTCGGTATCTCCATACCTAGTTCAATCTCGTTACCGGCAAGTCTCTTTACTCGTTCCGTAATACATCATCCCGTAACTAACTCCTTAGTCACTTTGCTTGCAAGCTTCTTATGATGTGCATTACCGAGAGGGCCCAGAGATACCTCTCCGAAACACGGAGTGACAAATCCCAGTCTCGATCCATGCCAACTCAACAGACACCTTCGGAGATACCTGTAGAGCATCTTTATGATCACCCAGTTACGTTGTGACGTTTGATAGCACACAAGGTATTCCTCCGGTATCCGGGAGTTGCATGATCTCATGGTCGGAGGAACATGTATTTGACATTCAAGAAAGCAGTAGCAATAAACAGAACGATCATATGCTAAGCTAACAGATGGGTCTTGTCCATCACATCATTCTCCTAATGATGTGATCCCGTTATCAAATGACAACTCATGTCTATGGTTAGGAAACCTTAACCATCTTTGATCAACGAGCTAGTCTAGTAGAGGCTCACTAGAGACACTGTATTTGTTTATGTATTCACACATGTATTTAAGTTTCCGGTCAATACAATTCTAGCATGAATAATAAACCTTTATCATGAACAAGGAAATATAAAATAATAACAACTTTATTATTGCCTCTAGGGCATATTTCCATCAGTAGAAAACAAACGCAGCTGGTTCAGACATAAAAGTCATCTCTCTTATCTTCTGCATGGGTAGTATCTTGGACATTCTCTTTCTCCTCATCTTCTGTCACCTACACAATCAAAACATAGCCATGAAAACAAAATTCTATTGTTTAACATTACTTCCATACAACATTGATTACATACATACCTCACTCTTGTTGACCGACGACTGCGACTCCCCAGAATCAGGTGCATCTACTGATTCGTCATCAAGGCCTGTCTCCGCGTCGGATTCACCGTAATAGTCGTATGCATTATGAGATCCTGAAATTAGCTGAACAATTCAACACAAACAGATAGTTAGTTGTCATATAATAGCATCATCTCATACTTTGCATGCCAACAAAAAATTCCACTTCCGTACCTGACTAATGTAATCTTCACCCGAGACATCGGAATTGTTATCCTCACTATTATCATCCACGTCCATCTACAAATTTTAAATACAAAAATATAATGTTGTCGGATGTCATTAACAAATACAACATGATAATGCCACTCACATTAACATCTTCCCCTTCGTTCCCATTCTCAGATCAATCTCCGTGATCTGAATTTTCATCATCTGACCAATCATCTATCTAGTCTTTCAGCAGCTCTCCGAACTCCAAATCTAGGTGAATTTCAATTAACCCACTGTCCGCCATTTCCTGCAACAATTCATAAGTATCATCACACGTGCAAACAATTCCAATAATAAAGTAGACAACAGATAGCACGCGATTAGCAATGTTAAGTAAACTACCGCTACCTAGGGCGTTCAGATCGTGCACACAACTGACGCCAACGACCTATGAGCGCCCATGGATCCTCCTCCGTCTCCAGAGCGGTCGTCGGCGATAAGGTACGTGAACCCTAGTAAGGAAGATGCCCACGGCACCAGGCGTGATCACTTAGGATCGCGAGGAGCAGCACTACCAAAACTAGATCCGAGATAACCTGCGCCGCCGGATAGCTAGGTTAGCCGCCGCATCAAATAATGATAGCCGTCCTGCACATAACCGACGCCAACCTAAGCTACGTTAACCCTACACAGAAGAAACCCACATCAGCCGCCGTGATCACTTTGTATCACGAGGAGCAGCACTACCGGAACAAGATCCGCCATAGCCTGCGCCGCCGGGTAGCTAGGTTACCCACCCCGCTAGGTTAACCACTACCATGAAAACGGCGGCAGTTTGTTAGATGCTGCCGCGAGCGAGACAAATGCAGGAGGCGGGATGCGGTACCTGGGAGTGCTGGAGGTTCACGACGGTGCCGCTGTCGGCGGAGATCACCGGCGCCGATATTCGCAAAGAACCTCAACTAGGGTACTGCGTGAATGATGGAGCTAGCTTCGGCAGGTCGTGGGGTCGTGCGATTTTTTTTTCGGGGGAGGGTACTGTACCTATACGGTATGAGTACAAGGGGTTATACGGGGCTTGGATATGGGCTACAATGGGTTATACGGGGCTTGGATATGGGCTACGGCGGGCCGGAGAGAAAAAAACTGGCGGGGGGCAAATATACCCCTGTGGCGTTGAGTTAGGGGGGCAGGGAAGCAACGCTCGTTAGGAATAGAAATGTCAGAATTCAAGCTAAACTATGCACAACTTGATTGGCTTCCCTAAAACGGTGTTCAAACTTGACAGTAGCAAAATCTCAACATATAAATGAGCATTCTTCATATATTTCTGCTGCAACACCGGTTGAGTTACCTTCGTTCTTCACCGTGTCAACCAACACCCATGCATTCTGAATTTACCAAGATCTTGTTGCGCCCCCACCTGCCCTACAAAGGACCAAACCATTCTGCGAGGCAATGCCTTCGACGTTGGGGATTGCACAGTTGCTCGTGGCTAAAACATTTGCATGGTCATTGGGTAGCACTACACTAGCACTAGCATCATTTTCCTTGAGGATGTGAAAAGCTACATCAACGTTAAGTTTAACATAATTCTCTGGCACACCTCCCAGACGCATCTGCAAATATCCGCATTTTTCCTCTTTGCTCGGGAACAACCAAGACTTAATGTGAGGATCGGCTGAGCTGACCTCGCTAGGGCTTTGACCACTTCGCCTCGGAATGCCCGCCGATGCTCCCACCACATGTGCCATGTGGAAACTGCTAGCAACTCATTCCAAGCAATCTCCGAAGAAGTGGCCGTCGAGGCCGACTTCTCTTGCAGTAACATCTGCATAATGGGATAGTCATTGTGGTCGACAAGAGTAGCTTCAGATATTGACACACCCACACTGAGGCCCAAGAACACAGCGTGACCAATGCTCTCACAATCAACAGAGGAAATCAAACATTGTCGATGTGCCTATTCGACAGAACTCCCTTGCATGGTATAGCTCCTTTCACTACTCTCCAAACTTTTTTTAATCTTTGAAGGCACTTAAAGTGACCATATTTTCTTCCACAATATATCTCTACAAGAGGAGCCAAAGTCAAAAGTTCATCCCAATTTACGACCATGTTGAAAAACTATTTGCAACGGTATGCTGACTTAACCGAATAGGAAACGTTTTTTGTGAACCTCCCGAATATAGAATACTCTATCGTCTCTGTAGCCAAGGGTATATTAAGAATACATTGGGCATGTACATGCCAGAAGATGTCCCATACCAGTTCTTCATTTCAGGATCTAGTTTCATCATTAACCAACCCACTAACCTTAGTACAATAGACCTCTTTTTCATAATAATTTTCCTCAATGAACTACTAGGTATCCATGCGTCACTCCAACAACAACAACAACAAACAAAGCCTTTAGTCCCAAACAAGTTGGGGTAGGCTAGAGGTGAAACCCATAAGATCTCGCGACCAACTCATGGTTCTGGCACATGGATAGCAAGCTTCCACGCACCCCTGTCCATGGCTAGTTCTTTGGTGATGCTCCAATCCTTCAGGTCTCTCTTTACGGACTCTTCCCATGTCAAGTTCGGTCTACCCCGGCCTCTTTTGACAATATCAGCACGCTTTAGCCGTCCGCTATGTACTGGGGCTTCTGGAGGCCTGCGCTGAATATGTCCAAACCATCTCAGACGATGTTGGACAAGCTTCTCTTCAATTGGCGCTACCCCAACTCTATCTCGTATATCATCATTCCGGATTCGGTCCTTCCTTGTGTGGCCACACATCCATCTCAACATGCGCATCTCCGCCACACCTAACTGTTGCACATGTCGCCTTTTAGTCGGCCAACACTCAGCGCCATACAACATTGCGGGTCGAACCGCCGTCCTATAGAACTTGCCTTTTAGCTTTTGTGGCACCCTCTTGTCACAGAGAATGCTAGAAGCTTGGCGCCACTTCATCCATCCGGCTTTAATTCGATGGTTCACATCTTCATCGATATCCCCATCCTTCTGCAACATTGACCCCAAATATCGAAAGGTGTCCTTCTGCGGCACCACCTGCCCATCAAGGCTAACATCCTCCTCCTCCTCGTGCCTAGTAGTACCGAAAGCGCACCTCATGTACTCGGTTTTAGTCCTACTAAGTCTAAAACCTTTCGATTCCAAAGTTTGCCTCCATAACTCCAACTTCCTGTTGACCCCCGTCCGACTCTCATCGACTAGCACCACATCGTCCGCAAAGAGCATACACCATGGGATATCTCCTTGTATATCCCTTGTGACCTCATCCATCACCAAGGCAAAAAGATAAGGGCTCAAAGCTGACCCTTGATGCAGTCCTATCTTAATCGGGAAGTCATCAGTGTCGCCATCACTTGTTCGAACACTTGTCACAACATTATCGTACATGTCCTTGATGAGGGTAATGTACTTTGCTGGGACTTTGTGTTTCTCCAAGGCCCACCACATAACATTCCGCGGTATCTTATCATAGGCCTTCTCCAAGTCAATGAACACCATATGCAGGTCCTTCTTTTGCTCCCTATATCTCTCCATAAGTTGTCGTACCAAGAAAATGGCTTCCATGGTCAACCTCCCAGGCATGAAACCAAACTGATTTTTGGTCACGCTTGTCATTCTTCTTAAGCGGTGCTCAATGACTCTCTCCCATAGCTTCATTGTATGGCTCATCAGTTTAATTCCACGGTAATTAGTACAACTCTGAACATCCCCCTTGTTCTTGAAGATTGGTACTAATATACTCCGTCTCCATTCTTCTGGCATCTTGTTTGCCCGAAAAATGAGGTTGAAAAGTTTGGTTAGCCATACTATCGCTATGTCCCCGAGGCCTCTCCACACCTCAATGGGGATACAATCAGGGCCCATCGCCTTGCCTCCTTTCATCCTCTTCAAAGCCTCCTTGACCTCCGACTCCTGGATTCGCCGCACAAAAAGCCTGCTAGTATCAGCAAAGGAGTCGTCCAGATCAATGGTAGAGCTCTCACTCTCCCCATTGAACAGCTTGTCAAAGTACTCCCGCCATCTATGCTTAATCTCCTCGTTCTTCACCAGGAGTTGATCTGCTCTGTCCTTGATGCACTTGATTTGGTCAACATCCCTCGTCTTCCTCTCTCGGATCTTGGCCATCTTATAGATGTCCCTTTCGCCTTCCTTCGTGTCTAACCGTTGGTAGAGGTCCTCATACGTCCGGCCCCTTGCTTCACTCACAGCTCGCTTTGCGGCCTTCTTTGCCATCTTGCACTTCTCTATGTTGTCTGTACTCCTATCCAGATATAGGCGTCTGAAACACTCTTTCTTCTCCTTAATTGCCTTCTGGACATCATCGTTCCACCACCAGGTATCTTTAGCTTCTCTTCTACTTCCCCTGGACACTCCAAACTCCTCTGAGGCCACCTTACGAATGCAAGTCGCCATCTTCATCCACATGTTGTCTACATCACCTCCTTCCTCCCAAGGGCCCTCCTTAATGACCCTCTCCTTGAACGCCTGAGCTACCTCCCCCTTGAGCTTCCACCACTTCGTTCTAGCGACTTTGGCACGCTTGTCCCGCTAGACACGAATCCGAAAGCGGAGGTCAGCAACCACAAGCTTATGCTGAGGGACAACACTCTCTCCAGGTATCACCTTACAGTCTAGGCATGCACGCCTGTCTTCTCTTCTCGAGAGGATGAAATCAATCTGGCTAGAGTGTTGTCCACTACTGTAAGTCACTAGATGTGATTCTCTCTTCTTAAAGAGGGTGTTAGCTATGATCATGTTGTAGGCTAGCGCAAAGCTTAAGACATATTCTCCTTCTTGGTTCTTGATGCCATAGCCAAAACCCCCATGCACCCCTTCAAAACCTGTGTTAGATGTGCCCACGTGGCCATTGAGGTCTCCTCCTATGAAGAGCCTCTCGCCAATCGGTACACTCCTAACCATGTCCTCTAGGCCTTCCCAGAACTCCCTCTTGGTGTTCTCATTGTGGCCTACTTGCGGGGCATACGCGCTGATAACGTTGAGAACTAAGTCCCCAACTACCAGCTTGACCAGGATAATCCGGTCCCCACGTCTCTTGACGTCTACCACCCCATCCTTGAGGCTCTTGCTGATCAAGATGCCTACTCCATTTCTGTTTGCAACTGTCCCCGTGTACCACAGCTTGAAGCCGGTACCCTCCACCTCCTTCGCCTTTTGTCCCCTCCATTTGGTCTCTTGGACGCAAAGGATATCAACGCCTCTCCTCACCGCGGTATCAACTGCCTCCCGAAGCTTACCTGTCAGAGACCCTACGTTCCAGCTACCTAAGCGAATCCTCCTAGGCTCGGCTAGCTTCCTTACCCTTCGCACTCGTCGAGTCAAATGCGAAGACCCTTGCTCAATTTCCACTACACCTGGGCGCCGATGTAGCACGCCACTAAGGATGCGACGACCCGATCCTCGCTCACTTGCCACCGTATCCAGATCAAGATACGGCGCGCCACCTGGGGGTGACGGCCCGGCCCTTGCCCATTTTCCACCACACCCGGGTTCCGATGTGGCGCGTCGCTGAGAGGGTTACGCCCCAACGAAAATCTTTTGGGTTTCATCTCCATAAGAGTGGCTGAGTTTTGACGTTGGCTCGCCAAGCCTATCACAACCCTCCTCCTTTATCCGGGCTTGGGACCGGCTATGTTGAGACAACATAGGCGGAGTTTCCATGCGTCACTCCAAATATTAATTTTGGATCCATCTCCAACCCGTCAAATATATCCCCTTTCAAAAGTTTGAATGCCTTCCCAAATACTCTGCCAAGTATAAGAACTACCTTTCTTAAGCTTCGAATTCAGCAAACCACCTAAAGTGAAATATTTCATTTTCAGAATCGTGGAACATAGAGTCAGGCTCACTGAAAGAACATGTGCTGCCCCCATGTTTGGTTTTGGTAATTGATGACAATCTCTATGGACTAATGGTTGCCTTGAGTTATATTTGAAGGGTTTGTCCATAGGCATTGCTTGAAGACCATTTGTTGGTTTCAAGGTTATTAGAAGAAGAATGTGTGTTGACCAAGGTGCTATTCAAGGATTTATCCAAAGATTGGTCATGTGAGTGTTGAGCCTATTGCAAGCATGTCTTGAAGAAGAAGTTTGTGTGAACATTCATGTTTACCTTCAAGACATCATCCTAATGAAGAGAGTTGGAAAGATTCAAGGTTGATCAAGACTAAATATGAAGAGTGATTCAAGTCGATCAACACACAAAGCGTAGAAGATGTACCGAGTGGGATCAAGTGATCTCACGGTATGGTAAGCATTGTCCATTACGCTTTGTGTACTAACCCATGTTCTATGCGAGAGTTCTATGTGGGGTTAGGTATGTTTCCATGGGCTTGCGTCAAGAGGAAGATCTCATTCAACCCATGGAGGATGACATCAAGTGGTGATCGTCATCAAGATTGCGGTGTGCAAGTTCAAGTGGAGCATCACGAAGAGATCACATGCTTGAAGCTTGCCGTCCATTGTGGTGACAATGGACTTGTGAAGATGTGCCGAAGAGTGGCTCACCCATAGTGGAATATGGGGGAGCAATCTACTAGTCTTCATCGAGCCGACGCAATCAAGAAAGGTGGTCCAACTTGAGGAGGTCAAGATCGTCATCATCTAGCTCAAGTGGACTATGCGCAAGGCAAAGGTTTGCCCTTGATAGGTTTTCTATTTTACCGGTCTCGTAGTGGTAGTTGGGAGACCGGGTTGTAGGATCGATAGCCGTACTATCAAGGGGGGCTCTCAAGTGAGTAGCTTTATCGTATCATTCGTCGAGAGCTCAAACCATTGCATCCTTGCATCATCTTTCTTGGTTCGTGTTTGGTGTTTCTCTTTGTGAGTCTTTGAGCTTTTGGTCATCTTCATGACAAGCTCGAGTTCATCGAAAACGGAGTTCATCTGTGCATCTTCTATGATGTTTTCGATGTTGGAGTTTATGTCGGTTCTTCATTCATAGAGGTTTCTCATCTCTATATGTTAGGCATGTCTCCCCTGCCACTTCTTATTATAACCAGTCGCTGTTGGATAGTGCTTGTCGTTATCTATCCAACAAGCTTGAGTTTGCTCAGTTCGGAGCTCATATGTAGAAGTTATGGCAGTTCTGGTTTTATATGCATCCAGTTTTCAGCTCCCAAGCGGTAGTACCGCTCGGTACCACGGTAGTACCGCTTATGCGGTAGTACCGCTGTGTTCTACCGCAGCGAGTACCGCTTGTGGGATTTTCTTCTGGTATCGTTTTCGTTTCAGCGGCAGTAGTGCGGTAGTAGAGCGGTAGTACCGCTTAGTGCGGTACTTCCGCCCTCTACTACCGCTTGTGTACCGCTTGGGTGATTCCTTCTGTGCTCGTCTCTGTTGTTGTTTTCTGTTAAACGGTAGTAGTGCGGCAGTAGTGCGGTAGTACCGCTCTGCTGGGCGGTAGTACCGCTTGGTGCGGTACTTCCGCCCTCCACTACCGCTGCTACTACCGCTTGTTTTTTCGCAGAGTGTGCAAGCTTCTGTTGCTCTTTTCGCTTTAGCGGTAGTACCGCTTAGTTGAGCGGTAGTACCGCTTGGTGCGGCACTACCGCTCCAGTTTCTTGTTGTTGCCTGCTGCTTTTTGAATTACTACCGCCCGAGCGGTAGTACCGCTCTGTGGAGCGGTAGTACCGCTCTGTGCGGGCTGAGACAGGTAACGGTTGGATTTGGGGTGGCCCTATAAAAGGGGTCTTCTTCCCCAACGGTTTTCTTATCTCTTCTAAGCTCTCTCTCCTCCATTGTTGACTTTCTAGAGCTTCGCTATCTCTCAATCCCTCCATGGATTCTTGCTAGTTTTTGGGGGGGAAGAGAGAGGAGATCTAGATCCACATTTCCTCCAATCACTTTCTCCTCTAAGTGAGGGGAACCCCTTGGATCTAGTTCTTGGAGTTCTTCGTGTTCTTCTTCGTTCTTCCTCTCATTTTCCTCCATAGCTTTTGTTGCTTTGGTGGGATTTGGGAGAGGAGTACTTGGGCACTCCGTGTGCCCTTGCCATTGCATTAGTTGCATCGGTTTGAGTTCTCCGCGGGATACGTGGAAGTTAGTTGTTGAGAAGCTTATTACTCTTGGGTGTTTGAGCACCCTAGAGCTTGTTCCTCTTGGGTGCCTTGGCGCCCTAGACGGCTTGGTGGTGCCTCGGAGCTCAATCATTGTGGTGTAAAGCTCCGGGCAAGCGTCGGGGTCTCCAATTAGGTTGTGGAGATCGCCCCGAGCAATTTGACGGGTACCGGTGACCGCCCCCAAGGGTTGCCATTTGTACGGGTTCGGTGACCGCCCTCAAGGGTCCCTTAGCGGAATCACGGCACCTTGCATTGTGCGAGGGCGTGAGGAGAATACGGTGGCCCTAGTGGCATTGTTGGGGAGCATTGTGCCTCCACACCGCTCCAAACGGAGATTAGCATCCGCAAGGGTGTGAACTTCGGGATACATCGTCGTCTCCGCGTGCCTCGGTTATCTCTTACCCGAGCCCTTTACTTATGCACTTTACTTTGTGATAGCCATATTGTTTCTAGTTATATATCTTGCTATCACTTAGTTGTTTATCTTGCTTAGCATAAGTTGTTGGTGCACATAGGTGAGCCTAGTCGATTTAGGTTTTGTGCTTGTCAAATTAAACGCTAGTTTTATTCCGCATTTGTTCAAGCCTAAACCGTAATTATTTTAAAGCGCCTATTCACCCCCCCCCTCTAGGCGACATCCACGATCTTTCACTCACAGTGAAGACACACCATTGTTTTGCCAACAAAGCTTTGTTAAAACACCATAGGTCCCTGAATCCCATTCCTCCATGATTTTTTTCGCACATCTTCTAGCAAGTGAATTAGTGCATACATTTTTGTTGATCTCAATATCGTCACCAATATTGGGACATAAATGAGATAGTCACTTTACATACTTGAGCGGGTAGCTTAATATCGACATTGCACAAGCAAGAATTGCGCGTGCCACATCCTTAATTAGCACTTTCCCTCCAAAAGAAAGTTTTTCCTCTTTCTAACCTGCTAGCATTCTACAGACTATGTCAATTAGGTGTTGAAGGCAATCAGACCTGTCACACCCCACCTTAGGCGACATCCCTAAGTACTTATTCATGATTGCTTCAGTAAGAATATTAACGCCTCTGCTCTAGCATCAACAGTCGTACAGTGGCTAAAAAGGATACCAGACTTTGCTCCGCTGACTAGTTGACAGGATGCCATGAAGTATGTGTTAAGGGACCAGTGGCGGATCTAGCGTGTAGGCACGGTGGGCCGTGGCCCACCCAGAATTTGGAGATTTTGTTTAGTATGTACTAATTTAGCCCAAAAGATTAGGTTAAGTTTTTTTTTCTTGAGGTGTGCACACCCTAAATTTCTTTCCTGGCTCCGCCACTGTAAGGGACCACCGGATACTGGTAGCATCGCGTCTATCAGTTTGCATAAGGATGAGAGAGTCACATGTAAATATTAAGTTTGAGACTGAAGGTGTTGATTGCAAGAGAAACCGAATTTGAAACGACGCAGAACCCTACCACCACTCTCCTAGCAGCCCCAACGACCAAGTAGAAGAAGAGAGAAGGTGGCCGAGTATAGAAGATCAACGGGGAAAATCATGATGACTGGACCACCGGAGGACTGAAGAAACCCTAGGGGATAGAAACCGTTTCCTATATGATATATTAACCTTGTTATCAAGTAGTACTGCAAAAAATTTGGTCCACATTTTTGGTTCAACAACTTTGCATACGACCGTCCACCGCGTTGTACGCCTATACCTCGGACACGAGACGCGTGACTTCAGCTTCAAGAGCAGCTGGCCAACACTAGCATATCAGCATGTGCAGCAAGCCGTCTGCCGGTATAGTTGAACATTTTTCTCCTCCCCCACGAGTGACTCCAGGCGTCTAGAGTTTCCACGCCTCCCGCTGGCTCCGCCGCCTATTTGCCTCGTTTCCTGTGGCCTTAGGGCCATGGAGGTGTGGTGGATCCCAGCTCTTTCCGGCGGGAGGGTTCCTGCTTCGTTTTAGGTGTTGTTTTAGTCTGTTTAGGGTTTGTGTGCTACTTAGGAAGGCGAGATGGTGATGGCTCCCTGAAGATGGAACAAAGTTCTCCCAGCCTATCCCCCTTCCCGGCGGTGCGTCTCACGTCGTCAGAGGGCGTGTGGAGGTGTGCCTCCGGTGGATCTTGCAGGATTCGGTCGGTGTTCGTCTTCGATGGATATGCGTAGATCCAGTCTTCGTTTGTTAGCGTTCGTACATCTACATGTTAGATTCTTCTGATTTACCCTTCTCTTCATCGGCGACGGTTGCTACACTAATGCGTTAGTCTTTTAGGGCCTTAGTACGACCACTTTGACTGTCTACTACAATAAGATTTGCCTCGGCTCCGGTAAGGGAGGGGCGATAACGGCGGCATACTTTCGACTCTATCCTGCGATTATAGTCGTCGCTAGGTGGTTTATAGATATAGATGCAATTTTTATTACTTCTATTGTTCTTTGTACTATCACGATGTTTGATAAATAAATCAAAAGTTTTTCAAAAAAATGCCCAACGTACCATGCAAAGCTCAAATATCGATTTTTTTTACCATTTTATATTAAAAAGAAAAAATCTAACAAATTCATTCCACCAAAATTAAGTACGGTTATTACTCGCTCGACGGGTTTGCAGGCAGAAAGGCGTTCCCGTATGGCCGCAGCGCACCAGCTCCACGGCCTCCTCCGCCTGCCGCCTCCCCGCCCCCTCCGCCCCCGTCTTCGTGCCACCAACTCCCTGCCGTGCGCGCCCTCCCCTCGCCTCCCTGCGTATTCCACAGCCACCACCTCCTCTCCCCAAGAAACGCCTCTCCAGCGCTTCCGAAGCCAAAAGCGAGGCGGCGGCGGCGTTATTGGGGGAGGAGGAGGAGGAGGAGAATGGAGCGACGGAGGATGAGGCGCGGGAGGCGCAAGAAGGGGCGGAGGGATACGTGGAGAGCGTTGGCACCGGGGACCTCGCGGGCCCTCCGGCCCATCACCTTGCTGTCCGCGCTGGTCTTGGGGACCCGGTGTTCTTCCTCCTGACCTTCGTCGCCGTCACGGTGAGGCACTGAGTCTTTTGCCATCAAGATTCAGCTTCCATTTGAGTATTTGAAAGATTAATCCTTCCGTATTGCTGCAATCTTGGGGTCATGGAATGACTCTTCTTATTTCCCCCATCTTTTGTTGCCTTCTCCAGACATCCGTTGCCTTCATCAGCATGGTAGCGGTGGCGATTCCTACGATGCTTGTAAGTCTGGCTTCTCAATGTAATTTCGAGTTGATGTTACTAGAAAACGGGGAATGAATGAGCACGAGATTTTAAATTTGTTGTTTGGTGTGGGGGAGTGGAAATTGAGAAGGGATTAGGCATGAGAATTTATACTCATGCCTAAAAAGAATACATTATCTTAACCCTTCACCATAACTTACATTATCTTCCCTTATCTATTCCCTCGTTGATTCCCACGAACCAAACAAAGGAATAAAGTTTCCTCACATTCTCACATATAATTCTTATCATGCGCCAAACAGAGGATTTGGAATAAAACGACTCATCCCATTTCTAATGTCAATACAACACTCTGCTCTAAACTCACATTCCCCTTCCCAAATACTCCCTCCCTTCCGGTTTGGAGGGTCTATCTCAAAATTTTCAGATTTCCGTTATATTAGTCCCACTTTGAGTCTCAGTGAGTTAAAAATGCTTTGAATCCACAACATTTAATCCATGGAGATAAGAGAGGGGGAATTACATTCTTAGGTTGTCCGCAATGGGAGTATCATAAGCGGTATCGTGCATGCCAACTAGACATTTTTGCTGAGGTGGCACACAATTAAATGAGTAAAGAGAAGATTTGTCATCATATCATATTAAATGATGTACTACATTGTGTCATGCGTGATAGTAAATGAGGCAATCTAAGATACTAACTTATGATACTATGCATTCTAGAAGTAGTATCATATACACTAGTATCATATGCCCATTGCATATCTCCAACTAGAGGGAGGGTGTTGCATTATTGCTTTGGGAGTCGAACATGTGAGGCGTATTTTATTGGGAAAATTTGAACCCATGAAACTCGTGCCCTTGCACTCACCATATTTCTTGGTTGCTGAGAATTTTGAGATGAGCCATTTAAACAGGAAGAGAGGGAGTACTGCCAAACTCACACCACTCTCTCACGCTGATTCCCCCCTTGACCTTCCCCTGTGGCGGCTCGAGGGTCGAAACCTTAGCACACTGCAGGCGCCCCCACGCGACTCCCTCGCCGCCGCCGACTTTGGTCGCGGTGGCGATGTGTCCCCTCCCAAAGAGACGGGGTCCTCCGGCCGTTTCCTGCACGAGTGGCGAAGATTGGGTTCTGGTGAGCTCTTGGTAGCGCCAACCGGCCGTGGCCATGGGGATGGCGTGACGGTCAGGTCCGGCGATGGGGTGGGCTGTAGCTCGGCGTGTCTGCCCCGTGGTGAGCGGCTTCGAGGTACTTCGGCGGTGCTGCGTACTCGGCCAGACGGTCTGGGCGTGGGAGGGGAGTCGACGACGCTGCAGCCCGGTGTGGCTTTGGTGGCCCTGGTGCTGGCGTTGTGACGCTCAGCGGCAGGCGTCTGTGCTCCACAAAATCCTACGGCTTGGTGCTAAAGCAGTGCTCTTATCAGCGTGGTGCTGGGAGGAGCTACCGGGCCGACTTGGATGCATACTTGCGTGGTGCAGGGGTTCGAGTCCGAGGTCGGGCCGCTGAGGCTGCCCATGATCTTGTTGGCTTGGTGGTGGTGGTAAACCTGATCATACCTCGGGCCGGGCCGAGTGTCGGGCCAGGCTTGACAAAGCCCGAAGTGACAATCCCAAGCCCGAGCCTGGCCCGAAGCCCAAAAATATGTGCTTTCTCAAGCCCAAGCCCGGCCCGAATGCAAGCCTGAAGCCCGAATGCAGTTTTTCAGCCTACACACGTGTAAGCCTGGCCCGAAGCCCGAAATCCTGGCCCGAAAAGGTGAAAAATGGAAGCCCAAGCCCGGCCCAAATATTCTTCTGGGCTGTAAAATGAAGCCCAAGCCCGGCCCGGCCTGGGTTTTTTGGGCCGGGCTGCCCATGAACAGGTTTAGGTGGTGGTGGTGGCGATGCGACAAGGTGTGTCTCCTCCTGCTGCGGTGGTTGGCCTTGCCGGCATAGTTGGGTTTGCTCTAGCTTCGATGGACTTTGGGAGTTGTGGTCATGGCTTAGGAAAAATTCTTGCTACACGTGGCCGAGTCTGATGCCGATGACGCCTGCGGGTGCCTTCCCCTCCTTGGAGGCGTTGTCATGGCTCTGACCACGACTCCCTTCCTCGTGCACCAGGGGAAATCCTAGATCCGGCTCTTTGGACTATGTGGCGGCAACACCGGTGCCATGGCGTCGTCCCCCTCCTTGGAGGAATCATCCAGGTTGCTCGTGGAGTCCCCCATGGTGGCTGCTGCTCAGGGCGTGGGCCTTCGGGTGCAATGTACACCGACATCAACACTTCCTCGACGACGCTTCCTTCAGGTCCGGCCGGGTCCCACTGTCCATATGCCGACTCCTTCTAGGCGCATAGGTGAGGGGCACGTTGGTCCAGGCTGTTTGAGAGTCATGGTTGTTGCAAAGGCCTCCGGCTTCAATCATGACGCGGTCCGGTTGCTCCCTGTTTTGCCTCGTCGTCTTCGGCTAGAGGTTGGACTGGGTGAGGCATGTTCGTGGTAGGCATGGTGGGTGCGGTTGCTAATCCTGGAGATTAGTGTTGTTATAGCCGAAAGGCATTGTACTTGGCTTTTTTGCCTCTTCTTCTTTAATGGATGATACACATGCTATGCGTATTCTAGAAAAAAAGGAATATGCTAGATGTCTTAGTAATATTCCTACACCACTCACCATGTTAAGAAAGATGGGGGCACCAATGTATGTAGCCTAATGGCATGCCATGTGATTTCCCGAACTATTTCCCTATATATATATGGCCTTCCTCACTTGAAAGAGGCGGTGGGGGGGAGGACTTTGGATGCTTACTTGCTCACTTTGGGCGCGTTTGTTACCTAACTGAGCAAATATAGGCTCTCAACCATGTTCTGCACTTTGTTTGGTTGCCCACAAAGCCCAGGCTGCATGACAACAGAAACTCAAGCACGATGTTTGGTTGCAAGTATGTTCTCCCCAGATGCAATGTGCTGCTTTTTGGTTACGTGCAAGACATGCGGTGTGGTAACCTCTTCTTCTAGTGGTGAGTTTACCAGCACACACAGTCATAGGCAGAATAGCAACAGTAAAGAACATAGATTTAACCACTTTGAACAAGCAGTGGCAAGTGCAACACACAGTCATACCCATAATACGAGTTCAGGACCTTGACACTAACGACGACGAGATTACAAAGCCCTCACTCTTCGACCCTGGCGAGTGTTGGGTTGTGTTGAGTGCACTTGATCACCACCTCTGCGCACGAACGGTCGAACACGGTGACCTTGAAAGCATCCAGGGTCAGGACCTTGAAGATGAGGAAATATCCGATTTGCAGTTGGTGAGCTCCGGCGAAGCCGGGCCACCCTTGATCCATGGCAACCCTCCCGTTGACATCCCGGAGCCTCACCATCCAGTTGCATTCAGTGTTAGTCTTGAGAGTGATCTCCTTGGGATGGAGGGCAGGTGCTCACGGAAGGCATCGGGGATAGGAAGTAAATCCAACCCAGGTGCTAAGAGCACCTTGCAGAAGTGGGTTGGACCTACTGGCCAACATTCACCGGTCTCCCCCGAGGCCTCTTGGAGGCGCTGCCTTCTGCTACCTCCTTGCCCTTGGAGCAGCTGCCCTGAGCAGCATTGTCGAGGACCAACTTGCCTGCAGAGCAATGCAATGAAGAACATAAGCATATTACACATGGACCCGAACTACAACGGTGATGCATGCCTTCATGTAGAAGCGGAGAGCTGGTACAAGGATCAGAATTACAATGTGTAGAACCATCGTTGTACCAACGATCACCCTAATACATGGACTGCACATCAATGAAGATCACACTGGTCTACCCACCAAATCACACGGATCTACCCCAAATCACACTGATCTACCCCCAAATCACACTGATCTACCCCAAGCCGCGCATGAATTAATTGGGCACGCTAGATGAAGCCTCAGTCACCCAGATGCGGTCAAACCTGGAGCAGGCAGAGTGGCGCGACCGACTTGGCATGACAAGGTATGGAACACGGCAAATAGGCGCAACCGGCTCTCCTTGGCTAGGCACGGAGCAGAGCAAGGCGCTGCGGCCGGCGTTGCTAATGTCGGACATTCACCCGGTTGGGGTCGCAGTGTGGATCCACATGGCGTTGAGGTTACGGGCGCTGCCCGAACTCACGAGGGACTGCCGCGAGGGGCGCTGCCCCTTTGAACCCGGTCACATTTGCCCTGAGACTAAACTAGTGCTAGAGTTGCCTTTGGACTAGCCTAGAGCTAGAGTTGACCTCGGACTAGCCTAGTGCTGGAGTGCCTTTGGTCTAGCTGAATGTTAGGGTTGCCTTAAAACCCGGCGATAGCCAATGTGGTCCTTGTACGCTAGCCAGACGTCACCCATGTGGACCTTCAAGGAGGACATCACCAAGAGATCGCGAATCCCCCCTGCCCGGGGTTGGAAGTGCTGTGGAGTTGGGTGATGGAGAGAAAGGAGCATCTCATCCCTCCGACGAACTACCCTCGGACCCAAGCGTTCCCACAAATCTATTTTTCGGGCTTACCTGACAACACTCTTCTCTCTTTAACAGAAAGTCTGGAACTCATGACTGGACCCACATGGAACTCCATGTATATATTTCAAATGCCAGTGTTAACATATTATCTTTGTTTTGGAGCTGCTAATAATGTGGGCATCTCGTTAGTCATAAAACTAATGTTTATAACAGTAACACGCTGTATCGACTAATATACTTTGTGGCAATTTATGTTATGTGTGCGCGAGTTAGGAGAAGCAATGGTTATTTTGACGATACGGGGGAATTAAAAAGAAAAGGTTATGAGAGTTGAGGAGCTGATTGCTGAAGATTGAAATAAGAGAATGTGTGGTGTCCGAAAATGACAGGTTGAGAGGATGGTTATGTGCTGTGAAAATACCCCTCAGCTTCTGCACATCGTTTTGCCCCTTTTATGTACTATTAGTATGATTTTTATTTGATGGTGTTTTCAGACTCGGTTCTATTCAACAGGCTATGAGGAGAGCTGCAAATTCATTTGCTCTGCTGGCTGATGCAGCTCTGGATGAGTTACCGAGTACGATGACAGCTGTAAGACTCTCTGGCATGGAAATCAGTGATTTCACCCTTGAACTTAGTGACTTGAGGTAAACGCAAAATAACTGTATGCCTGAGTTTCATATGGATGTTCATCTATTTTTTTGGTTATTATAGGAAACCAAAGATTTATCTATCTACCTATGTCGTAGCACTATCGTTGTAAATTGATGTAGGTTTATATTATTCGGCACACATTAATTGCAGCTGACCTGCACTCAGTTTCACATCTGTAGATCGAACTAAGTTTGAAATCCGCATACTGAATGTGATATTGATTTAAAGTTGCTTACAGTTAACATCGTAAACATATTTAGTCGAAAACTGAAGAGGCCTAATTATGCGAATCTGTCATAAGCATGAGAACTGTGGATAATTATTCAACTCATTAGCTCATTCCTTATTGTCTGTTCCTGAAACAACCATTTGCAGCCAAGTGATAGCAGACGGTGTGAACAAGTCAACCAATATTGTTCAAGCAGTAGAAGATGGAATAGGACAAATGAGGAATATGGCAGAAGACTACATGTACGTGTCCGTAATGCTAATACTTACCACACCAGTGCTTATACTTGTTGCATCTCTTGATCTGCGATACATGTGCTGATACACGCAGAAAATGATAGAAGAGTGAGGAAGCTTGTGGAATATTACCACTGCAGGGCCAGCTAGAAGTTCAAATGATTCATCTAGCCAATAACGTGGACGATACAAGAAACGGCCAATCATTTGTTAGAGTATCTTGACACTTTTCGCAAAACCAGATGACTCGTTGCGCCAAATGGTGCATAAGACTGATTCTGGCCAGGAAATGAACGCTGACTAATATACAATTGTTGGTAAGTCACCTTGGTTGGCATAAAATGTTTGTCGCTATATGAGGCAGAATGAGAAATTGAAGAGGCAACAAATAGTTTACGATTTATGAACATGTCTACATTGTGTACTTAGGATGCTCCAATTTAATGAACTTGTGGCAGACAACTTAAGTGTTGGTCGAAAGATACAATCTGCACAGTTTAGGTTGATACCTGGGGTTAGTGGTTTTATCATAGCATAGGTTCACAATCGGCAATTTGACTTGTGACTCTGGCCGCCTGGTAGGTACTCCCTCTGTAAAGAAATATAAGAGCGAGGGAGTACTTTAATCTGGAGTGAACTCAAGACGAACGGTGTTACACGTTGTCAACTTCCTTGCTGGGCACCGGCGGCATTTGATCATTCAATGAGACTTCCTGGCCACACTAAGTTTGACTTCCTGGTCGCGGCCTGAAATTTGACAGAATCTGCATCTGTCGTAAGCCACTAACCAAATTCAGCTATACATTGGGGTCGCCGGCAAATTAACCTTATTATCTCTACTCCTAATGTCTCAGTTGGTAGGATTGCGTCCACGATTTATTTTCGTCCCACCACTTTCAACTGGTTTTTTTTCAACCGGTTTTTTTCCGTCTCCAGTCCCCCCCCTACGCACGCACCAAAAAAAACCCACCCCGCACAAAACCCGCTCCTCTCGATCCCATCGAAAGAAGAGCTTCGTTGCCGCCGCCGGCGTACGGGAGAGCTTCGTTGCCGCCGCCGACGTACGGGAGAGCTTCGTTGCCGCTGCCGACGTACGATCTGCCGCGATCTCGTTCCATCTACCTGCTGCCGACGTACGGGATCGCCACCACCGACGAGGTACGGGATCGCCGCCGCCGATCCGAGGTACGGGATCGCAGCCGCCGAGCCGAGGTACGGGATCGCCGCCGCCGATCCGAGGTACGGGATCGCAGCCGCCGAGCCGAGGTACGGGATCGCCGCCACTCCTCCATCGACCTCCCTCGATCTTTTGTCTAGGGTTCCCCGCCTCCGCCGCCGCCACCGACGGCGCCATCGCGGAACCTCAGGGTAGGTCAGGACTCCAGGCGGGTCGTGCTTGTGTGGAGTCGCCGCACTCCGCACGCCGCTGCCGCCGCGGATCCCCGAGGCCGCCGCCGCCGCCGCTGATCCCCATGGACGAAGCCGTCCCACGAACGGCCGCTGCAGGCACCACAACAGCATCTCATTACCGAGTAAGTTCCCGGCACCCAGCACGCACGTTGGCACCATGCTCTTGGTCA
The DNA here is from genome assembly GCA_039707655.1 of Elymus sibiricus. NCBI lineage: Eukaryota > Viridiplantae > Streptophyta > Magnoliopsida > Poales > Poaceae > Elymus > Elymus sibiricus. Next base: position 147,272,474 of record CM077666.1, read on the forward strand.
GCGGCTGCATGCTCCTCGGTTTCCCTTGCAAGATGAACACCATACGCTGCACCGGGTCACCCTCTTGATCACTTTCTCATGCTGCAGAATATCAGGGGCGCAGATGATGTACAGGATCATCTCGTCCATGCCATGGAACAAAGCCACCTGCTTGACGAGCTCCAAACAGAGGTAAGGCTTGATGCCCCGCTGGATCAACTATTTTTACAATATTGTTGTGACTTTCTAATGACTGTAGCCCATATTTTCTTCATTGTTCTTTGGTCTTTTTTAGGAGATTCAACAAATTTCTTCCAAATTATCACAAATGGAGATGTTTGTCTGAACCATTATGTAAAAGAATTGGAATCACGGACATATTAAATTCAGCCACAATTGCATGAACGAGTGAGTGCTGAGTAGCGAAGCCGATTTTTGCCAGTTCAGATATCTAGCAACATAATAATAAGACCACTAAAACCAATAATGGTACTATATGTCTTACAAATTAATTTACCCTTGCAACGGATTGAGGCAGTAGATTACAGAGGCCTGCATCATGATGGCCCTTTTTTATGTCACTTGTCTTGGACCAGTTAAAGGTAACCGCATCGTTCTTACAATTTTTTGGACTATTAATATTTTCCCTGTCTGAGCCAACCAAAAGATACTTTCATGCAGCTATTTTTAATTTAATTTAAACCAGGATGACTTTCACCTGTCCCTTTTTTAGTTTTCATGCATTTATCAAGGAAGCTACTTTGTTACTTGGAATGATAAAATAGCTACAATGTAGATATGCTGATTTTGTGTTTGAATCAGTGTGTTCTGTTATGATGAATGCCTCTTTTATTTGCCAAGCTCCAATGGCTTACCAAGATGTGGCTTTTTTCATTGACCAAGTAATTAAATTAAGAATTTGAAAAAAGTGAAGGTGAGGTAGAGAATATTGGTCCTGTCAAGAAATAGTGCTTGTGTTGTTTTATTCGAGTCAATGTATTGTTTCTCTGTCTCGTGAACTGAGAGGTCCTTCGTTCAGGTATTATGGAAGCTCAACCAGGTGCTTTCGGAGTCGACTGATTAAAAGCTAGACACTGATTCTTTTTATTTCGTAATTTACTTTGTTGTGATCCCAACAATTTGTTTTTATTTCAAAATTGGTACGAATCTTGGCATAGCAAACTTGTATGCTGCTGTGACCATAATTTGAAGTGACATTGTGCTCAATCAACCATTATTTGGCTCCGCTGAACGTAATTGCAGGGTGTAAGCTCTTCTATTCTCCCAACAGTTAGTCCTAAAGGACCAAATGTCCTTTAAATATGTTGAAATATTAATACAAATGTAGCATCAATGGCATTAAAATGGAATATGAAATCAGTAGTTCGATATTGGTATTTGGTAGATAGGTTTCTCATCTGTGATTTTTTCGCATATGGTTTGCTGCTTTTATAAACTTGTATAACTATGCACTGCTGTGTAATATAGATAACAATTATGTATTGATATTCTATCATGGCCTGCTTGATGTCGTTATGAAAGTCGTTTCTGGTGCAGATGAAAGAAAGTTCCTAAATATCATCATTGCACCTAACAACAAAGTGCATTTCTCTGTTGATCTCTTCTTACATCACGAAGCATTTCTATGTTTCATATATACATATTGATAAATTTTATCTGTGCATTTGTAGGACTGCAGGTGCCTCCATATTTTGAAGTACTGAAATCTAGCATGCAACAACCAATGTCATATCACGTGGTCAGCAGGGAAGGGTAGCATGGTGACAAGACAGCCATCATCGGCAATGGACGACTGAGCAGAGGATCGGCTCAATGTAGTTTGTAAGCCTGAATGCCATTTTTTGCACTTTCTTCAACTGTAACATATTTTTTCACTAGCACACTAGGACACAAGTAATTTGAACATAAGACAGGTGATAAATGACTTCTAAAAATTGAACTAGCCTTACATGATAACCAATATATGTATTTAGAGTAATGTTTTTTTGGACTGCTTGAGCTAGGAGTACAAGGAACAAAGGAGCAGGACTTGGAGAAGAAGGGATCCAAAAATCAAAAAAAGGCACTGGACTTCGAGAAAAAGAGAGCGTCGTGGCACATTCAGTTGCAGAAACATCAATTGCTTGATTTGTGTGTAAAATCTCTAATATTAAAGGGGAGTACCTAGGTCGTTTCTTTTGTTTCATTAGTCCCATCGATCAAAACCCACCTCCCACCGACCCCCCTCCCAAAGGGCTTACCCAGGTCCACCCATGAAGTCTCTCAAAGCTTCACAAGTCAGCTGGCTTGGTTGATTCCTCTGGTTCTGCACTACACATATATTTTTCTAGATTTTTGCAGTTTCTTTCTTTGGCTTATTTCGTGTATCTTGTAATTTTGTTTTGTTCATGAAGATGCAGAATCGAGAGGAGACCTAAACAAGCTTCTTCTCAGTTCAGAAAAAAAACTCATTTCTGGCATAACCTGGCAATCCCACTCAAGGAGGAGCAGTATCACTTAACCTGTTCATATTACCCCCCATATGAATTATCATCCTCGATGGGCCTTCCAGGGAAGGATTCTGATCAAGAATCGCTGTTGCTGGAGGTTCCTCGCAATGCACGGCACTGATAGGCAAAACTTCTTTGTTGCCCACACCATCTCTACAATAAGAGGGCATGCATGTGCAAAAAGAAGGATATGATGATCTACTTATCGGCTCATAGGAATGAAGGACTGTTTTTCTTTCTTTAAGTGCTTATCAGGTAAATATTTGTCCACATGGTAATAGAAATCATATGGTGTCAAGTGATGGGGAACTTCGCTGGTTGTCTACAAGATGGCTCGGGACCATGCTTGATGCTCGTGCCATGGGACACATTACAAGCCCCCTCGCCCACCCTGACGAGAAGGGCGGCAAGACGACAATTGCTTGCTGATTTTTATCGTTGCATAAATATGCTTATTGTTACGGTGCTTGTCGCTGAGCTGGAGATGGACAGAACCAATCTTACCTTACTGTTGTGTGAGAATTATTAGTCTGCACATTGATTACTATTTTCTATCCTTTGGTGAAATGACCAAGCGCAAGCAAGATGTTGCCAATACTTGCGAGATGATGGTGTAGTTGGCCTTGACTTCCTTTTCTGGTCCTAACCAATTTTAGAGAACAGTGTAATGTTTTTCATTGTTTATTATCCTCGGCGCAGACAAAAAATCACTTGAGTCTCAGGTAGCCAGGTTGCATTATCACCATCTTATAAATATTTGTTGTGCAGGTCTGAGCAGTGTGCAAGAAAGCTGAAGACATTGGAGGAAAGCATTGTTGGATATGTGGTATCCTGATCCTCTTACTTGGGACTGGGATAAGGTACAATCTTACATGTTCTGAGTTCTGTACTCCCATGTACTTAGGTCCAAGAATTTATCTTGATATTATTTTAAATATTTCTCTAAGACGTGCATATCACCGCTGAATTTTTTGCAATATATAAATTCAGTGTTATTGTGAACACTTGAACAATACATCCAGATGTGTAGAATGGGATTGTTGTATACTGAGGACTGAGGTTATCGTTTAGTCAGCTAAATAGTCAATAATTTCTTGATGTATATTATTATCGTTTAGTCAGCTAAATAGTCAATACATCCAGATGTCTTCTTATGTCAACCTGCTCTTGGTAAGTAGAGTATGAACTGCCAAAATTTCAATGGTACATGAGTGGATAAATTTGGCATGATGGTGAATATGTTATGATCGCACTAAAACAAATCTATGCTATGATGTATCTTGATCAATCTTCAATACCCTTTGGGGTAAACGCTCGTGTAGATAATCATGTCTCCTTGAAATTATTTGTATGTAAATAGTCTTGTGCTATGGTGTACCTTTGCTGCTCCTGAAGACCCTTAGTGTAAATGGTCATGGGGATAATTATGTCTATTTGAAGTTATTAGAAAGTAATGAAATTCTATGTTCATGCCATTTCTCTTTTTTTTTCTTCATGAGAAAAACTCACTGAAGAGAGGGTCGCATTATATAGCATGGCCAGAGATGAGTAACTCGGACTCGCAACTTCACCACCATTTCCAAATGCAAGTTTGTTGGGAAGTCAAAGTCATGCGCTAGGTTGAGAGGAGGGGAGGCATCCGGCAGAGAGAAAGGTTATCTCAGTGTGGCATCGAGGTCATAAGAGAATGTTTGTTTAACTACCATAGTTTCATGTCCTTTTCTACTCCATAGCAACACACAGTTATCTTATTAGAATTTGTATACGGGTGTTATTACATGGTAGAAACAAGTGGGAATACCACAATTAATTGGGAGAAATTTCATGATTGAGATCTTTATATTTCTTCTGGACAAAAAGCCAACATCTTTGTTGAGGTTGAAGAAAAGGGGAGATAAACTTGCCATAGCACAACATGCGTATATTTTTCGGTTATGCCGTGGCAAAGCACGAGCACTTAGCTAGCAGCATTCAGCATACATGTATATTTTTTAATATATGTTTATATGTTGACTTTTGTAGGTCTGAGATAAAACTGGTGGCTTCGGATGATGCTTTGAAAATGTCCATTGACAAAGTCACTGACATAACTATGATGGACGGGACTCAAAACTCGTCGAGTTTTACACAATGAGATGCATACAAATGATTGTTCTTCCTTGTACATATGTTGCACATGATAATACAAAAGGTTTATTTCTATGTATGTTTATTTTTGCAGAGTATCAAAGAGATGGAGAGGGATTATGTCGATGTTCAAAAAGAATCCATAGACAAGGGTCCCGAGGCAATGTCGTTGGAAGGGGCCGAAAATTTTCTGAGCTTTATACAACAATATTGGATATGCAATCAGAAAAAAAGGCTAAGGCTCCCTTTGGTTCATAGGATTGGAATAATAATAGGAATATAAAACTTGTAGGAAATGAGATGTCATGTATCTCAAATCCTATGAATAGTAGTAGGAAAAGAGATGTCCTTTCATTCATATCATATGATTTTTTTCATTGAGTCTAGGTTAATATTATTTTCATATGAAATGTGAAGGATAGGAATAATTTTCTCCATAGGAATATGATTCTATTCGTACAAACCAAAGGACTTTAAATATATTTTTTTCTATAGAAATCCTATCCTATAGAATTCCTACAAAATTTCTTCAAACCAAAGGAGGCCTCAAAGGCCCGTAGCAACGCACGGGCATTCTACTAGTCTCTATATATACTCTTCTTAAAGGAGGAGTGTGCGGTCGCGACGGTACGTTTCGTTCGTTTCCTTACCCATCCATCGAAGCCTCCTCCCCACATACGTCTCCTCCCTCCCCCACCGATTTTTTCCTGTCCGTAATCAAACCGGTGGACAAAAAAACCCAAAAAAAAAAACCACGCACATCTCCCTCCCCAATCCCTAGCTAAGCCATCGCTCATCTCCCCTCCACCCCGCCGCCGCCGCATGCCCGCACCCCGCACCACAGCCCCTCTATCATTGCCGCCACCGATTTCTCCCCGTGCCCCCTACCTCCAAGATCCAGAAGGAGCATCCAGGCCTTCAACCTCGCTAGCACCCATGAACGGCAGTGTAGTAGCCACCAACACCCAAGACGGCGACCATGGCGTCGGCCCGAATCTTCTCCCTCACGAACAAATAGGAGGCGGCGGCTGGAATTTTGGACCGGCAACGACTCTGGAGAACCAGCAAACGACGGCAGCGGTGCTTCGATCTGTATAGGTATTGCCCATCTCACTTAGGCCAGGCCGCCGCGGCGCCGCTCTCCCCATCCCCCTCACTCCCTGCCCGCCACGTCTGTTGCTGGCCTGCTCCACCGCGCGACCGCGCCGTCTAGGGCACCTCTCCCCCCTCGGCGGTGCGAACAGGCGCAAGTGCCCTACCCCTCCGGCCTGCGGCCCCTGCCCGAGCTGCGCCTCCGCCCGTGCTGTGGAGGAGCTCTGGGTCAAACTCCCTGCTCGCACTGCTCAGCTGCTCCGGTGCTCCTGTTTCTCTCCAAATGGATCGGGTAACCTCTAATTTTAGCTCCTGGGTCCTCACAAATGTACTTTTTGAGCTCAACTTAAACTGACATTGACAGAGTGCCTAACGACAGAGTAAAACTGCCAATGAAAATTCTGAATGCAATCATCAGATTTAACGACAGAGTGGCACCATCTTAACTCTACGAACAATGAGCTGTAGGTGTCTAAACATAGTTACTCTTGTATAACAAAACACATTCACAATAAATCAGACAACGTCATCCTTATGCTGCAGACTGAGGACATGTTTCCTTCCGCACTTTATTATGTAGGGGATCAGTATTTCTCTTGATGAAGTAGCAGCTGTACAACAAAAAATCGAAGAAGCCCAACATAAAGGCCTCTCAGGAAGATATCTTCCAGTCACCTGAACAAACTAAGCATAGACTACGTCTACAACTCACTTGTAACATACACGCGAACAAAACAAAACTGTCCTATTCCTTGTCGCGCAAAGCTGAATATTCCTGTCCTTCCTCCTCATCTTCCTTGCATATACGTACATGTATTTGTTTGTGAGTATGGCTATCCCTTGCATCTACATAAGTATAGCTACTGGAGGCGATGGCGGTGGCTAATGGAGCAGGACAGATTTTCTCTCAAGTTGGTCTTCCGTAAGTATAGCTACTCCTTGCATCTACCTATATGTCTTTGTTCTATTCTTTCTAATTGATAGAACACATATGTATATGAGCTTAAAAGTGTTGGTTCCTGTCTAGAGTAGTACTACCAATGAACTTCTCGGTCCATATAATTTGTTCTCAAGATGTTATTTTCGTTATCCTCTTTGGCTTTGTTCTATTGATCATGTCAATATCTAATTTCAGTAAATGTTCATAAATCATAACAAACTTTGTGGGACAAATATAAATTTGTTTGCTCTTTCAGTTTTCTATCAGTTTACTTAAATAACAAGTGGTATGTTTTACTATCAGTTACTTTAAAGGCAGTGTAAAATAATGCTTGAGCGTGAATGTCGGCCCAGTGGAAACCAGGGTACCACGGCCCGTCTGCCTCTGGCCCAGAGGACCGCGCTCGGCGGCCGGCCCATGAGAGTGGCCCTGCCGCGTCCGCTCCGGAGGAAGCCGCCTCGCGAGGCCCCTCGCCGCCAGGCCAGACCCTGCCGAGGCCGCCAGGCACCAGGATGCCTCGCGAGGCTCCCTTCGCGAGGCCTCCTCACGAGGCAGGTCGTACGGCGCCAGCCGCAGGGCTCCACGCCCAGCACATGGGTGACGTCCCGCTGTCAGGATAAGGACGGCGGGGCGTGACCAAGCCCAGCTTCCATTCTGGTGATAAGGGAGCAGTGGCATCTGCCTCCCCCAAAGCAAGCCCCAAGACATTTCCTCTTTGGTGATAGAAGATAAGGACGGATCAGCGCGCCAGGACGGAGGTCATCGCCAAGCCCACCAGCGCGTCACAAGGAGCTACTTTGGCAAGCGGAGACCGCCTTTAGTCAGGATAAGCCTGCGCTCTTGTCCCCCTTTTGAATTGCCGCCCTGTGGCAACCCTTTCCCGCTCATATTTTCGGGGAAGAGGACCAAGGCACTACAAAAGGGGCAGGGCTGCTTCCATGTAAGGGGATCGATTCATTCTCCCCCACACCTCGTGTACTTGGAGCCACAAGCTCTCCATCACAAAGCAATCCAACACAGGCAAGAGTAGGGTATTACACCGCACGGTGGCCCGAACCTGGGTAGCTCGCGCGTCCCCTTCGTCTCCGGTGAGAGCCAGCGAGTCCGTCGCGTCCCCGCCGTAGTCCTGTCGTAGGCTGCCAAGCAAAGTCCCCCAGAGTTCGAATCCTAAGTTCTTGGAGAAGTTTCTTGGACGCAGATCCTAGACTCCGACATTTGGCGCGCCAGGTAGGGGGACTTGCCGTCTTCGCGCCTTCGACCTCGACGCCGGCATCGACATGGCCGCCGCCGCCGCTCGCCGGGAACGCGCTACGCGTCGCGCTGCTGTCAGGGTCCCCGCGGCGTCCACCGCCCGTGGTGTCCCTGGGCGACGCCCTCGCGCCGCCACCGAGCCTGTTGGGGAGCGCGTGGCCTCTTCCGCCCACCCGTCGATGAACGAGCAGGCGCACGGCCCCTCCGCCGCCACCTCCTCGCTCGCGCGTAGCGATCCCCTCGCTCCGTGCGCCGCGCTGCTCATGGCGCAGGAGCTGCTGCGCTACCGCCCCACCGAGGACGCCTGGCTTGGGCGCATCACCGAGCTCGTCGACGCCGCGCGCGATGGCCAAGAGCCCTCCCGCTCCCCGCCTGCCCCGCCGTCCCACGCGGACCGCGCCGGGCACGACGCGCCTCCTCCTCCGGACCGCGACGTGGCCGAGCGCCGCCCCGCCGCGCGCGCCCCGAAGCCGTCACGCGGCTCGCTCGCGCCGGGCGGCGACGGCGACAGCTGCCAGATCGTCCACCGCGCGCCCCCGGACGCGCGCGCGGCCCTCGAGAGGGCGCGCGACCGCCAGGACCGCGTCCTCCGTGACGTCGCCATGGCTGGGCGCCAGAACCGCGCAGCCCTTGACGGTGGGGCCATCACCAACGGGGGCTACCTGGCCCTCGCCCTCGAGCTACGTCGCGTGGTGTGGCCCGACAAGTTCAAGCCAGAGCTCCCTCAGCGCTACGATGGCACCGCGAACCCCACGTAGTTCCTCCTGCTCTACACCATCAGCATCCAGGCCGCGAGGGGGGACGATCGGGTCATGGCAAACTGGTTCCCCATGGCCCTCAAGGACACTGCGCGCTCGTGGCTCATGAACCTCCCCGAGGCGTCCATCTCTTCGTGGGAGGACCTGTGCAAGCAGTTCGTCGCCAACTTCAAGGGCACGAGCGACCGCACCCTCACGATCAACGACCTGCGGAACGTGCGTCAGCGCCCTGGCGAGCCCTTTCGTAAGTTCATCCAGCGCTTCAGCCAGGTGCGCCACAAGATCCCGAAGGCCTCCGACGCCGCGATCGTCTCCGCCTTCACCAGTGGCGTCACGGACGTGAAGATGCGCGAGAAGCTCTCAGTCAGGGACGAGCTAGACTCCGCGGCTGAGCTGTTCGTCCTCGCCGACCGCTACGCCAAGGCCGAAGAGGGACGCCTCTTCCTCCACAACGACGCTGACGCTGAGCCCGATGCGGCGAAGCCCAAGGCCAAGGACACCAAGCGCAAGGGCCAGCCGTGCTCGCAGCGGAGCCGGACTGCAAGCACGGCCGCGACCGCGGCGAGGCCAAGAAGGACGGCCGCCCTTTCAGCGCCTACCACAACATGAACTCCCACAACACAGAAGACTGCCACGAGCTCAAGCTGCTTCGCGAGGGCCGCACCGAGCGCCGCAAGGAGCGCGGCAAGGGCCACGATGGCGATAGCGGAGGTGGCCGCTGGGGCGACAACCACAACAACGGCGCTGGCGACAACAACCGTCAGGGCTGGCAGAACCAGCCGCAGCAGGCTGACCCTCAGGCCAACGCCGCCCCAATATGCGCCAACGACTCCCCTCCCGCTGAGAACGCTGGGGGCTACCAAGAGCCCCGTAGGGTGGCCTGCATCCTCGGCGGGCCCAGGCCCCTCCATCCAACCGCCACTTCAAGCAGTTCTCTCGGGAGGTGAACGCGGCCCTCCTGTCGCTCGATTCCACCGGCCGCCTCAAGTGGTCCGAGTTCCCCATCGCCTTCGACACTAGCGACCACCCCAAGTCCATGAAGGGCGTGGGCGCCGTCCCCCTGCTATGCACCCCCACCATTAGCAATGTCGCCGTCACCAAGACCCTCATCGACGGAGGCGCCGGCCTCAACATGATCTCCATCGAGACCTTCGAGACGCTCCAAGTGCCCTACGAGCGCCTGATGCCCACCAGACCCTTCTCAGGCGTCACCGACGGCTCCACGGCCCTCCTGGGGCAGGTGCGCCTTCCCGTCACCTTCGGCACCCGCAAGAACTACCGTACGGAGTTCATCGTCTTCGATGTGGCTCACATCGGCCTGCCTTACAACGCCATCTTGGGCTACCCGGCGCTCACCAAGTTCATGGCCGCGACCCACCACGCCTACGGCCTCATCAAAATGCCTGGCTGCCGCGGCACCCTCACCGTCCGCTGTGACGAGAAGGATGCGCTGCAAACCCTCGAGCACGCCTACAAAACTGCCTCCGTCGCATACCCGGCCGACGAGGACGCGCCTGGGCCTGCCGAGGAGACGCCCGTGAAGAAGAAGCCCCTGCTCCCTCAGGAGCGGGTCGAGTCCAAGAAGGCGTCGCTGGATGGGAGCGAAGCAGGCCCCTCCCTCGCCGCTGGCGGCGGGCCCTCCCCCAAATAGGAAGGCGCGCTCGTCACCTTCCTCCGGGCGTGCCCTGATGTGTTGGCTTGGACAGCATCAGGCGCGCCCAGCCTGCCGAGGGAGGTGATCGAGCACCACTCAGCCGCGTGCCGGAGCGCGCGGCCCGTCAAGCGTGAGGAATTTCGTCAAGCGCCCAAGAAGCAGGAAGTCGTCACCCAAGAGGTCAACAAGCCCCAGGATGCTGGAATCGCCCGTGAAGCCCCCCACCCCAGGAGGATCGCCAGCCTCACCCCCGTCGCCAGGCCGCGCGATAGCGTGCGCATGTGCGTCGACTTCATCGCCCTCAACCAGGCTTGCCCCGCAGGCCCCTTCCCTCCTCCGCGCATCGCCGCAGGCTCGCCCTGGCTCACGCGCATGCCGCTCGGCCTGGAGGGTGCCGCAGCCACCTTCGTGAGGCTGATGCGCATGAGCCTGGAGCCCCACATCGCAAGGACTACGGAGATGGTTAACACTCGCCCACCGGCCCACCGTGGCCCCACTCATGACGGATGCGGGTGTTCCGGTACCAAACACATGGAACGCCCACCATCACCGTAAGTTCTATCCGTGCTCCATGGATACGAGCGACATGGAGCTGTACACGCTCCGGGGCTCTCTCTACCCATGCTGCCTTCGGCATGTGAGAGCTCCTTCCCACTCTCGTGGAAGCCCCATGCTCAGCGCTGGCGGATGCCCCATGCTCCGCGCTGGCGGCTTACTTGAGGGGCCCTCGGCCGTCACATCCTCAAGCTGACCCGTGTCGAACACGGCAGCATGTATCTTTCTGTTATGTAATGAACTTGCTTCTCGCATCAGTAAAGCTTATTTCCTTCAAAACCCCGTGTGCTTGCCGCTGCAGGGCGCGCGCTCATGGTCTCGCCCGTGCCTGTCACGCGAGCGGGGGCTGGGCACGGTGTCTGTGCTCGGGTCAGTCCCAGCAGCACTGAAAAACCCAAGCGACTGAGCTCTGGCTCGCGGGCCTGCTCCCGTGCACGTCACCTCACCAGGTCATTGGTGCTCTTGTCTCCTCGCGTAACACCCACAGGCGACCTCGCGAGCGCGCCCTGCTGCACTATTTGCAAAAACTTGGCAGTTTTCCTGGTGCAGGATACGAAGACCTCAGGAGCCCCCCCTCGGGAGGCGCCGCGAGCGGCGTCCTGCGGGCGGAAGGCCTCACGGGGACTTGCGCTTCACGAGCCGCGCTCTGTGAAGGACTCGCCCCAAGCCGCATGCCTCGAAGGAGCTAAGTCTAAAGCACCCCTCGGGTCTTCTTTCCTCTCGTTTCTCTCTCGCGGCATCCTGATTTCCTTGGCTCAGCCTTGTTGGACCAGCGGTGCACCGGGCGCGCATCGTAAGGCACATCCTCTGCCTCCCCTGGGAATAAAACTTCCCAAGCGTCGGCCACGGCTTCGGCCGAGAGGGGCTCCCGTGCCAGCCTGATCCGGTCCCCGGGTCCGGTGATGTGCCACACCGGGTGCGAGCGCTTCTGCAGGGGCGCGATGCGGCGGTGGAGGAACTCCTTGGCAATCATGCCCGCCGTAAGCCCGGCCCTGCGCAGCTCCGCCAGCCTCGTCAGGATCGGTCTCAGGGCGGCGCCGCCAAGCTTCTTGTGCTCCCAGCGGGGGATCTTCTCAGCCGGCTCGGTGGGGACCGCCAGGAGAGGGCTAGTCCGCTGGGCGTCAACATAAACCCAGCGTGACCTGAAGTTCTCCACCTTCTTCAGGATCTTCATGTCGAGAAAAACCTTGCCCATCTCGTCGTCGATGCGGAAGGAGGCACCTCCGGAGCGGTGGTTCCCAGAAGAAAAAACCCGCAAGCTGTAGAAGGTCCGAAAGAGCGCCACGGATGGTATCACTCCCAGGAAGGCCTCGCAGAGGTACGCGAAGAGAGCAAGGACGAGGACGGAGTTGGGATGAAGGTGGAGAAGGCAAATCTCATAATGCTCAAGGATGGCATAGAGGAAGTCGGAGAAGGGCAGCACCAGCCCGGCGAAGAGCGAGTGGAAGAAGACGGGGATTACCGTGGGGCCGAGGTCGCGCCGTGGGACCGAGCCCGGCCAGATCTCGGTGGCGCCTCCCTCGGAGTGCGCCGAGGCCAACAGGGGGCGGGCCCTGGCCAGCCCGTTCTCGTTGATGGTGGCCGGCAGCAAGGCCGGACCGAGCTCCGCCGCCGGGGAGCTCTTGCTGGAGGAGGCCTCGGCGGCAGCGGGTTTCTTGCCTGGGGCCATGGCGGAGGAGAGATCGGAAGCTGGAGGAGGAGTAACAGGGGAGCTGCTCGCGCGGGACGAAAAGGGCAAGATGAGGACGAAGAGCAATGACGCGCCTGCGCCCCGAGCGGGCAGGCTTTATCGTCGAGACGGCGGTTACCGAGGCGTCGTGGAGGCGACCCTCCCCGTGAAAGCCGCCACGCGTCGCCTCTGGGCCCGGCAGCTCAGTGGGCCCCGCGGTGTTTCGTCCCTAACGGGCGGAACGTGCGCGCCCCGGGCCCGGGGGCTACTGTCGGCCCAGTGGGAACCAGGGTACCATGGCCCGTCTGCCTCTGGCCCAAAGGACCGCGCTCGGCGGCCGGCCCATGGGAGTGGCCCTGCCGCGGCCGCTCCGGAGGAAGCCGCCTCGCGAGGGGCGAGCTTCGCGAGGCCCCTCGCCGCCAGGCCAGACCTTGCCGAGGCCGCCAGGCGCCAGGATGCCTCGCGAGGCCTCCTCACGAGGCAGGTCGTACGGCGCCAGCCGCAGGGCTCCACGCCCAGCACATGGGTGACGTCCCGCTGTCAGGATAAGGACGGCGGGGCGTGACCAAGCCCAGCTTCCATTCTGGTGATAAGGGAGCAGTGGCATCTGCCTCCCCCAAAGCAAGCCCCAAGACATTTCCTCTTTGGTGATAGAAGATAAGGACGGATCTGCGCGCCAGGACGGAGGTCATCGCCAAGCCCACCAGCGCGTCACAAGGAGCAACTTTGGCAGGCGGAGACCGCCTTTAGTCAGGATAAGCCTGCGCTCTTGTCCCCCTTTTGAATTGCCGCCCTGTGGCAACCCTTTCCCGCTCATATTTTCGGGAAAGAGGACCAAGGCACTACAAAAGGGGCAGGGCTGCTTCCATGTAAGGGGATCAATTCATTCTCCCCCACACCTCGTGTACTTGGAGCCACAAGCTCTCCATCACAGAGCAATCCAACACAGGCAGGAGTAGGGTATTACACCGCACGGTGGCCCGAACCTGGGTAGCTCGCGCATCCCCTTCGTGTCCGGTGAGAGCCAGCGAGTCCGTCGCGTCCCCGCCGTAGTCCTGTCGTAGGCTGCCAAGCAAAGTCCCCCAGAGTTCGAATCCTAAATTCTTGGAGAAGTTTCTTGGACGCAGATCCTAGACTCCGACAGTAAACTACTTAAATATCCCAGTACCCACTATTGTTGCATCAATAAATCAATCAACCAAGCTCTGGATCAACGGCAGCAGATTACGCCATCAGGCGGAACCTTAACTCACGGTGCCTATCCTAACTCAAAGCACATGAGTAACTGCAAACTGCGTTTGTGTCAAGTTCCATTTTTTAATCCCAGATTTGTTCTAATTTTGTTCTTTGATGGGAAGTTGTACTGTCGACTGATGCATCCATGTGCTAATGTGTTGGCACTGAGCGGACGGAGTTGAGGGAGGGCTGGAGGGTGCACGAGCGAGCACGACACAATGAAGAGCCCGATCGTCCGTCCGCTCCCAACTCACTCCCCGTTTCTGTCGTGCTGCCCCGTGCACCCACCATCCGGTAATGGTTCCGAGGTTAACATCTCTTTTGCCAATTTAGTATAACTTTCGTTGTCATTTTATTATCTATTGATCCACATGTTTGATCACCATAGTTACATAGAGGAGCAGGTCATTGATATGTACAATATCATTAGTATTTTAGCAGACATGAGTTACTTTATCATCTTTCCAGGAAGAAATGACTAGAGAGAAGAAAACCCAGTTTTACAAGTAGTGACAGTCCAACATCATGAGGATGTCATATTGGCAAGTCTGGTTTTTCTTTCCATATACATAAGTGTATAATTTGTTTTCAGTGAGAAAGAAATGTATACATGTTTTTTATATCTGTATCTCTCCTGATCTGTTTGTAGTAAAACCAACATAGGTGTTGTAGTTTTTCTCATATTTTATTGCTAAGTACTAATTGGCTTTAGTAACAATATTTGTTACTCAGCTAAATGCCATGTTTCTGTCCAACCATGGACCTTTTATATTGCTTTATCGTAAATTATTAAGCATGAAACAATCAATGCATTTCTTGAGCCTATCTCACGCAGGCAGATGGGTGTTGCATTTACAAGCTTGCCGCTACGCGCGATTAGGTTGTTCAGATTCTCCTGTGGTGTCGAATTGTTTTGGTATGAACTTTGTTCTCTTCATTTTAACTGCTATCTGCTCTTACCTTCTTGCAGAACTAATGTTTCCTTACGGGAGAGCTATACTAATGGTGAGCGATATTCCTTGGGATGTGAGTTGAACAAGCAGACAAATTAAGGTAAATGGCATATTTTCACTGTAAAAAAAAGATGCATGTTATTCACTCTTATCATCTGTTCATAAATGTTTTACATCTGAGGTTGTGCCATATATTTAGGCCTGTAGAATATCTTCCACATATGTTCATTCAGGGAGTGTGTGTGTGTGGGGAGGGGGGGCATGGAGGCTGCAACTCTTGCAATGCTAGAGGACAATTACAAGAAGGCAACTCATCTCATCGGCACTCCAAAAAATTATTTGGAGTGCTTTAGTCAGTGCAATGTTCAATGACAACTACCAGTCATGAAGAAGGTAAGTCATCTCCCAGGCATTGAATTTATTTGGAATTGTGCAGCTTCAGATCTATGTAAGTCAAAACTTAGTTAATTTTGTCTATAGCAAGGTAATCTCAAAGTTGGTATATTTTGTTGTATATTTTGGAGGAGGAGCTCACCATGGGCTTCACTAAACTTTGATAGGGGTGTCGGGCTGCCAACGACCTCCACATAGCTATGGTGTTGCTTAAACCGATTGCAACCACTAGATTCTCGTCACTATCTCTGTTAATTGGTAGAAAGGGGTCGGGTTGGGGAAAGCGGTGAACGGGCTGCTACTAAATTAGTGGGCCTTTGGGCAAAGCCTGGAGCATTGCATTAATCGATGTTGTCACGACCTTCACACTTATTTATGATCACTTATGTACAGACGTTTGGGGTGTTCATAGGGATGAGAATTTGAGTGCAGTCCTTTCTTTACACTTTTAGCTGCATTTCAGATGAGTGGTATATGATTGGCCATGGTATCTCGTATATCAATTAGTCAGGGGGGTGAATAGTCTGGCAATGCAAATCTTCCTCCCCTTCTCTGTTTTCAATCATTGTTAATCATCCCAGCAGCTGTAGCAGAGGTGGTCGATGCAGGCTTGTCGGTGGTGTATAGGGACGACATCAACCTCCCTGTCACTTGGCAAAACGAATTATGTTGTGTAGATATTACTGTAATAGAGATCCATTCCTATATTTTACTCATACATGGTTGAGTATGAGTAGTAGTACTTGTGATACGTGAGGTGTGAACATGGTTGACATGGCTCCGCAATGGCACTAGCGGAGAAGACGTCAAAGGCGGAAGAGGACATGTTATAGAAGATGTTGAGGGCATGGGCGGAGGAAATAGCCAAATGGGGTTCCTCGGCACCAGCGAGAAGTAGGCCGATGGGTTCCCTTGGAGCAATGCGATGTTGCGTGGTTCATTCATTCGTTTGATCCTTCCTTATTCCACTTGAATCAGATCTATAAACCTCAGTTTTTCTCTTCAGTAGAACATGAATGATCCAGGGCATAATTTTATGCCACGAGTTTGTCTTATGTAATTTAGTATGGCACAATATTTGCTGCTAATAATGATACAAGTTCAGATTTGTAAATGCAATAGTATCTTCCATATGGATTGGACAAAATATGAATCCAAGTGAAATGTCAAGCTTTAATTTGTACTGATATATATGATATAGGTTTGCTATATATGTAGAATAGGATTTTCTCCTTGGAGAATCTCCTAGATGGAGTGGTCGTTGTTGATATACTTGTGAAAGTTGGCATGATCTTAGCATGCACCAACTCACAATGCTATCTCCAGAGGTGCTCACTTAACTAGCTTTTTTAGCAAAAACAGTAGGTTAAAAGCCTACTGGGCAAGATATTTACAAGGATTACCATGTATGCAATTCACATGGGGCTACCTAATATTAGAGATCCAAAAAGGTCGAAGTTGTGCGCAATGGTCGAGAGCAAAACCTATTGTTAAACAATATCATGTTATTCATTATTGTTGAACTTATATTATCACATTCAATGAGATTGCCTAATACTTGATTGTTGTGTTTCTAATCTGTGACAATCTTCCAGTAGGGTGTTGTTTGATCAAGCTACTGCAGTTGCACCCGAGATGAGGGGATGGTAAATGGAAGAGGCTGATTATAAATATTTTACTATTTAGATATTGTTCATGAAAACATCAAGTATTTTGTGTTGTTGGGGATGATCAAGCTACTGCAGTTGCACCCAAATACTTTACATAAGTATCGTTGCACCCAAATATTTTACGTAAGTATCGTTTACGATCGCCAATGATCATATCGGATGACTGTTTCTTGGCCTTCAAAGAAGAAATATCCTAGAAGTTGAGCGCAGTTGGAGGGGTCTCGATCCTTTTGAGCCAAGAAAAGTAGATGAGGGCCTCAATCCTTTTGAGCCAAGAAAAGTAGATGAGGTCTGTCCAAAATCTTGTGAGCTGTGAATAGTAGATGCGAAAGGGTTGAAATATTTTGTGTTGCCATGGTTCCTAAATGGTATGGTTCTGAGTCCTTAATTTCATATGTAATAGTTTGCCAGACAATTGCATAATGCAATCAAGTTTGTTGTAGTATATTGAAACATTTGTTCGAAGGGATCAAAGTTCTCGATGTGTTGTCTTTAATTAATGGATAAAAACAATGGAAAAGCTTGGTGAGACGGTCGGTCTTAAGCACAAAAAGGCATCCAAGTGCTATCATGTTTATGCACCACTTCCTTTATTTTGCGCATCTGATCTGATAAGTGTTCTAACGTATACGTTGTTGAATTATATATTCTTATTATTGACATACATTATGGATTTCAACTATTTTTCGTCTATTACTAGCTATATTTTCTATAAATGTAAAATTTGACATACATTATGTTAACATATGGAACCAGTAAATTTTTTAAAACATTTACAACCAGTAGATTTTTTAAAAAGCCCATAGCAACGCACGGACATTCTACTAGTTAAGTTATAAGCAGTAGTGCAAATATTTTTGGTTCAACAAGTTTGCGGACGACGAGCGCAATACGTTCGCCCGCTTGGGTTGCATGAGGCCTTGTACAATGCAATGTGCTTAGGGGAGGTGCTTGAAGAAATAAACCAGGCTTTCTTTAAGCAACGATGCTTATTTGCACAGGGTAGACACTTAATTAGGCGTCTCTCTTGTAGAAATAGGCATTGGTGTTCAGAAAAATCCGGTTTATTTTTCTAAGCATCTCCCTAAGCATCTAACATTGTACAAAAAGGAAATCACCAGTGGCTCTGTTGCTGATTGCATTGTACAAAAAGGAAATCATGAGTGGCTCTGTTGCTGATTTGATTCTCGTCCTGGGGTATGGGCAGACCAACAAAAGTGAGAATGTGAGATACTCCGGTGCTCGGAGAGAAGCGAACAGAAAGATCCGGTCAACGGGGTGTACGAGTCAACCGCTCGCCCGAAAAAAGGGGATCTCGTACACAGGTGAAAGGAGGCGACGCGGCTTCCCTTTGCGAGCCGCCGGCGCTGCCGCTGGTTCCCTCTCTCTCCACCGACCGCTCCAGCGGCTGGAGGGAGGGGGAACCTCGGATCTGTGCGTGGAGTGGGTTCGTAGTAGGGTTAGGGTTGTGGGAGACGTTGCCGAGACCGTTGCGGTGACGCCGCGTCTGAATAAGTTTCCTCGGGCTCTGTTCGCGGTCAGACGGAGCTCTTGCCTTCGTCTAGGAGCCAGCGGGGTTGGGGATCCCCGGATCTCGTCGAGGTCGCAGGCTATGGTGTCTAGAGGTCGACCGGCACTGGCCGGTTGGATCCTCGGATGGGATGTGGTTGTGTGGAGACGGAGATTCTTTTTCCTCCTCATCGGTGTGGTTTTCTGCTGTTGTTCTCCCTAGTTCTTTGTGCTACTGCTGGAGGGATGTCCTGCTTTGCCCGGGCGGTTGGCCTGGCCGCGGCGCCGGAACCGGATCCTAGTTCTCTTCTATCTGGAAGAGGCACATATAGCGGTACTCAAAGCCATAGATGGCAAAGGCTGGTGCAGGCGTGTTGGATGCACATGTGTGTCCTTGTCTTTTCGGCGCCGGAACGAAGAAAAGGGGAAGCATCGTGGCGGCGATTATGCCGTGGTTGAAGATGATGACCTGCTTGGGGCTGGTTGCAGATTCTTGTATTGCAGGGGTCTTCTCACAAGGTTAAGGAATGATGACACAGAGCTCCGGAGATCTTCGTCTTTTACTGATTGTTTTAGGGTGCTCTCTGTTTTTCTAGTTCTTTGTGCATGTGTTAGGGTATGCTGCAAAAGACGAAGCATACTTTGTATTATTTCATGATTTGAACTAACACATGTTTTTCTAGTTTTTTACTTTGTATTATTTCATGATTTGAATACAAGCATACTTTCTAGTTCTTTGTGCATGTGTTAGGGTATGCACATGTTTTTCTAGTTCTTTTACTTTGTATTATTTCATGATTTGAATACAAGCATACTTTCTCAAAAAAAAAAAAAAGATCCGGTCAACTGGGCTGTTTGCGCATTGCTTACGAGATCCTTCTCGCCGCGAGGAACAGAGAGATCCAGTGCTTCAATGACATTGATACAAGTTCACGCTAGTCATTCGGGTTTTGTACAGTTCACGCCCCTTCAACCCCTCGTCGGTTTCTCGCGGGCCCACCTGGCAGTGACGCTACTGCAGCAGCTCCCATCTGTCGCGCGCTCACACGCTGCAACGATGGATCCTGTCCGTTGGATGAAACCGCACCTGCGTTGGATTCCCAGCATACCTAGCTGAGGAGGAGACACTTCGTTAAACCCCAGCAGAGCGAGGGCGCGCGGCGGCGAGCGTAGGCGGCGGGGCTCGGCGAGCATGTTCGGCTGCGCCACTAGCGGCGAGAGTGCGGGCGCGACGGCCGACGTCTTGAGCGCGTGCTGAATCAGCGGCCAAGCGGGGGACGCGCCGGCTCGGGCTGCGGTAATTCCCCAATCGCCCCTTGCTTCGGCGCTCGAGATTGAGAGCCCCCACGGGCCAGGCACCGCAGGACCTCACCGGAGTGGGGGCATCAGCCATTGGCCGCGACTATGGGGACAGAGCGACGAGGCAGGGTTGCCGGCGGCGAGCGGCGACAGCTGGCTGTCTCCCCTCAAATCCTCAGCCTATACTGTTAATCGAAGCTGCGCTAACTGTCTCGGGTTGATTTTCCAATAAAAGGTTCGCCCCGGCTCTTTCGCAATCCTGGCTCCGCAGCTGCTGCCCTCAATTGTTCATTATTATGCAAAGCTAGGCCACATTTCTGTTGTAGTAGTGAGTCCTGGCAACGCGATTTTTCCTATAAGATGCCTAGTTTTTTTTTTCATCCGACTGCATATAATTTACCTTTGCTGCCTAAATTGCAATATTTGTGCTCCCAGCTTTCATCTGGCCCAAGTTGTAATGTCATATTCTGTCAGGAGCAATGGTGGATATACTCTGAACCGTGCCCTGCTGAAAACATCTGTGTACAAATTAATTCTGCCGAAATAATATCCTTGCTATGTTTGCATGATTTAAGTCCTCATTGTGGATGTTGCTGTTCTCTAACAGTAAACATGCTAAATCTGCTGGGTTTTCTTTTCATGTTTGAGTCCTTCTGTTTGCTACAGACATATTTCCACTGTTGTTCCCTTCTTTAAATGTTATATCTTGGTTGGGTGCTTTTAATCAGGTACAATGATTCCCGCAACCTAAATTTAATCCTGCACCATATGTCAAAAAATTCTTGAAAACAGAAAGCTTCGATTTGTTGCTCTAAGTGAGCCTTGACACTGAGGATAACAGTTACAACGATTTTTTTGCAGGAAATTTTCATGTAACTTGTCCTATTATTTCCTGGGCGGTCCTCACTGTTAACTTTTCAAGGAAGTTTGCTCCATGAAGTGCAAAAGTAGTGGACATTCTTCCTTCTTCGGCTTATGCTGTCAGTGTAAGGAGGGGATTGGCGGCCCTCTTCTATGCACCGAGCAGTGCTAAGTTTCATGCGTCAAGCCCTTGTAAAAAGAAGCTACCCTCCGGCATTGCGACTTTACTCTATGGCTTGTTGCTTGAAGAGCTTAGATCATCAAGAACCTGCTGGAAGCTTCTTTTGCAGCGAGTATAAAAACCAGTGTCTTCCTCCCTTGATCACACTAGCAGTTCGTACATCAAACTGGAACAAGGTCAGGAAGATTACCTTCAGGGAGTGTGTGAAGTTATATGGGCTATCCCGGTCAGTTGGGCTGTTTGCATTGCTTATGCAACCCTTCTTGCCGCGAAGAATCAGAGAGATCCGGCACTTCATGCGGAGCATTGTTGATTACTGTGGAAGTGCTGGCCCAGAGTTGTTTGAGTTGGCACCTATGTTGGTCAGTAATTTGGGTGGGTCAATGACATTACTACAAGTTCATGCTACAGTCATTCAGGTTTTTGTAGAGTTGTCAATGTTTGAGGATGCTCTTCTCACTTACATTGAGGCTAAGAAGGTTGGAGTCGAGCTGCAGTTGTGCAACTTCCTGCTGAAGTGTTTAGTGGAGAGGAATCAAATCATGTCTGCGAGGAGTTTGTTTGATGATATGAATACTTCTGGTCCATTACCAAATGTGTACTCTTATTCAGTTTTGATGAGTGCTTATACACATGGAGATAGGTTATGCTTGGAGGAAGCTTTTGAGCTTCTGTGTGAAATGGAAATGAAAGGTGTGAAACCGAATGCTGTAACCTATGGCACTTACCTCTATGGGCTATGCCGTACCAGACAGGTGTCATCTGCATGGAACTTTCTTCAAATGCTTTGTCAGAGAGGCTACCCTCGCAACAGTTATTGTTACAATGCTGTGATTCATGGTTTCTGTCATGAGGATCAGGTTCAGAAAGCCATGGAGGTGTTTGATGGGATGAAGGAGGGTGGGTTTATCCCAGATGCCCATAGCTATAGCATATTAGTTGATGGGTTATGTAAGCAAGGGGATCTATTGGCAGGCTATGATGTGCTTGTCGAAATGGTAAGAAATGGGATTGCTCCTACTCTGGTCAGTTATACTTCACTTTTGCATGGTCTTTGCAGAGCTGGAAAGGTTGAATTGGCATTTGACCTGTTTAGGAGGCTCAAAGAACAAGGTGTCAAGAATGACCAGATAGTTTACAGCATTTTTCTTGATGGTTGTTGCCAACATTTGGATCTAGAGGTTGTCTATGACCTTTGGAATAACATGGTTCATCATAATTTTATTCCAGATGCTTACAACTATACTAGTCTGATATATGCATTCTGTAGACATAGTTACCTCAAAGAAGCATTGGGACTATTCGAACTCATGTTTGAGAAGGGAATAAGCCCGAACATTGTGACATGCACCATTCTAGTTGACAGTTTCAGCAAAGAAGGGATGATCGATGAAGCCCTCCTATTCCTGGATAAAGTACGGCAGCTTGGAATTGTTCCCAACCTTTGTATGTACAGAGTTATCATAAATGGTCTGTGCAAGGTCAACAAATGCGATGATGTGTGGGCCTTTTTTACAGACATGATAAAAAGGGGCTACGTTCCTGATACTTTCATTTATAGTATTATTATTGATGGCTGTGTGAAAGCACTGAAATTTCAGGAGGCTTTCAGATTGTTTCATAAAATGTTGGATGAGGGTACAAAACCTAATATATTCACATATACTAGCCTAATAAATGGTCTTTGCCATGTTGACAGACTTTCTGAAGCTGTGACATTGTTTAAGCATATGATTTGGGAGGGATTGACACCAGACAGGATTTTGTATACATCTCTTATTGCGTGCTATTGTAAGCGTTCAAACATGAAGGCAGCTTTGGAAATTTTTAGAGAGATGGAGAAAGGGGGTTTATCAGCGGATGCTTTTGTCTATACTTGTTTAATTGGTGGCTTTAGTAAAGTGCTTGCGATGGATGGTGCACAATGGTTGATGGAAGAAATGATAAATAAGGGGCTTACACCCACGGTAGTAACTTATACAGATATCATAGTTGGATACTTCAAGATTGGAGATGAGAAGAAAGCTCTTATGATGTACAACAGTATGCTCCAGACAGGCATTACACCGGATGAAAAGCTGAGTAGTATATTAGGATTTGACAACGATGGAGATAGTTTTCAGGACCCTCAGGAAGAGAAGGATATATCATAAGTTTTCATATAAAGCTCTATGAACTTGGTGAACGACCTGGTGGTGGAGAGGCAGAGCAGTTGAATAACTTGGTATACAGTGAGCAGCTCTCAGCGCTTGTAGCGAGCTTGTACAAGTGATACTAGAATTGCGAGGGCCTTGTGCATCAAAGTAGCCTAAAGACATAAGCACATTCAGTCTATCCATGTATTCCTTAAGTTTTCTTATTTGATAGTCAACTGACAAGCATTTTCATTGAGCTGAAAGCAGAGAGCAGCCGTGATTGATGAGATCTGGCATACAGCATGCCATCGACCCAGGAGATCTAAACTGGTGTCTGTGTGTCAAGTGAACAGTGCTAGGCAGCATGTAGACAGTCTCAGAGATGTATATGATAACCTACAGTTCACCAGGTTTGCAGCTGTTATATTGTTTTGCTTTTTTTTCAGTCCTTATTTACACCGAAGTTATACTGTCGGTGTTCTGCACCACTTGGTTCCATGCCAACCCTAGAAAAGGAACCTCTCGAAATGGTATATTGGTATCATACCATGCTGCAGGGAAATGTTCTGCACCTATAATATCGTAAGCTAATAGGTCGATGTATGAGTTGGTGAGTTTCATACCTACATTTGTTGTTTAATGAAATCAGAACACCTTTGTATAATACCAATATAGCGTACACATACTGATTTGTACATTTGTTTTCCCATTGAAAGTTTAGGTGGATTTAGTTTTAGTTCGGTAAATTGAGCAAAATATAGTCCAAAAATGACTAAAAATTAAAAAGATATAAAGAACAGTGTAAGTACGTATTTGTTACCTTTTCCGCATCCTTCGGGTGCATGTATTCCAAGTTTACTTCTTGTCCATCATTTGAATACCATCCCATATTTCTATCTCTACTGGGTTAGTTTTTGCATGTACAAGCATGCATCATTTGCAGCAATATTTCTGACGAAAATTATTGGACTGCATCTTCCTTTGGACGATTGATTTGCATGTGTTAATATCCGCTAATGCCTTCATCAGGGTTTCGTGTTACATGGACTTCTGTGGATGAACATATCTAAGACGATCTTGATCTTCAGAGTACTGCTCAAGAGGAAGAGGTAGCAGATTCTGCTCAGAATTTTCTACAGCATATTCCAGCGAGCTTCCATCTCGTTGGTGATACTTAAATGGTGCTAATGTGCCAGATGCAGGCTATTATACTTGTAGCAGAAAGGGAGAAGGCACTCGGCGTGCTCTGAAATCTGGATAGAATTGTGCAGTTGAGGCTGAGAAACTTGTACGTTGCTTCATATTCCTCTTTTCCTTTAGCATCACACTTTCTTTATACCATGTATTTTATGCGTGACAAAAAAATCATATAGCTTTGGTCTCTGTCTGTTCACACTCATATTGCCATGTACCGAAGTATAACAATTCATAGGTTCAATTTTTTGAACTGAAACCATGACAAGAATTATGGAATGGAGGGAGTATATAACAATTCATGCCACAAGACACAAGTGAATGCTGCCAGCTTTACACAGTATTGTATTAAGCTGCATGATTGGGAGAATCAAATTTGTATTAACAAATGTAAATCTAATAACAAGAGTGTTTGGTTGATTGTTTCCATTAATTCTGTAAACAATTGAGGGGTGGAATCTTCCTTTCTAAAACTTCGAATTTCATGGGTACATTTTAGTCATTTTGTTTGTTACACTTCATGGCTACTATTTATTTCAAGAGTCAAAACATCAATATTGCTACCCGTATCTGACCATTTGAAAAGAGAATACTGTTCTTTTATATAGTGCAGCCCGGTACATGAATATGACATGCTATTTCGCAAGAGAATGTGCACATCAATTACTGTTAGATTTAGGTTTAACTTCATTACCTATCCTGAGCTAGTGCACCTATATGAAACTCTAGTGGAAGTGTTGGGTCATTACCATAGTTGAAAAGCGGAGTCCCATGGTCGTGCGCTTCCCAGCAGCGAGGAGTTGGTCGACAGACGTGTAGGATGCCCGCGGCACAATCTTCGCCTCTCTCAGCTAGGTATAATGTGTTTCTTTTGCACCATGCCGATGTACTCCTATGTCATTATAATAGGACTTATGTTTCTTTTGGGCCTATGTCCCGGTGAATCTCAATACAAGTAATGCATGTGTCATCACCAAGATCACTTATGTCATAATTGGGAGATAGAAAAACTCTTGGTTGGCCAATGGGATTTGATGGTGAATTTACCCCCCCCCCCCTCCTAGAATTAAGGTACCATTGTCTGAATGCTTGTCTTAGTTCATAATTTGAATTATTTAGACAACACGATTTATGTTACCTTTCATTCATGACAAAATCTTCTAGTTGTGCCACGTAAAACATTCTTAATGAAGTCAAAATAAAAACATGTCATGATGATAACACAAACATCATTAATCCCTTAGTCGATACAAGAGAAGAGATGTCATTACGATCAATATCTTCTTTCTTTATTACACGCCTTGGTACAAGTCTTCGTTTGAACCTTTCGAGATTTTCCTCAAGAGTCGCGTTTGATTTTGTAAATCCATTTACACCCTACCATTTTAACTCGTTTAGAAAACTCTATTAAGTTCCATACACCAGTAGAGCCCACAATCTTCATCCTGCATGGCAAAAGACCGTTAACATTTAGTGCTGAGGCTCAACGCTAGGTGTTGTATTTGGGATTTGATAGTCCTCGTTCCACATGATGCATATGAACAAAGATTTCATGGATATTCAGTACGTAAGATCGCTTCTCCTCAAGATTTGTGTTCATAGGCTCCAGCTCCCATGAGCACATTATTTTCGTAGAACATATATCATGCTCCAAAGTCTAATGTCTTAACAAGCACAAATTTTAATTCTAATCCGCGTTACTATTGGATAGAAAATGGAGAAGAACTTAACGAAGCATGGCACATGATTATAACATCGTTGACCAGAATTATAATCATAAGCCACATGGTACATTAGTATCATGATTGACATAGATTGGCAAACTTGCCACTTTAGAATTAATGTGTGCTTCAGATGTCACAAGGGGGTAAGTATACATAGTCATGGTTAAAAAAAGGAGTTAGAATATTAGTGTGTTTTTCATCCATTCTCCAAATAAGACTTCTCGTTGGTTCCATCTTAATAAGAGAGCATTCTTTAATTGTGGTGATATGGTCTTAGTGTCTTACTAGGATAAGTGACTGATATCTCATCTTTAATGAGACGTTCCATTCCCCCCTCGGAATGTGGTTAGAACAAGACCACAATTTCGATGATGTCTCATTATTTACATTTCTCTTACAATTTGATTCTACCAAAGCACACATGATCATTGCAAAATATTCATGAAATAACTCCCCCCATGGCTAGACTAACATCACATGATTGTATTTCAACTTAACTAGGGATTTAAACTACACATAACCACACATAATCATTGTATTACAAAGACCAAGCGGTTCACGTCAAAAACATGAAGAATCAAATTGTTAGTGGTAGGAGTCATGGGAGCTTTCCCATGCAATGCATCTTGTAGCTTGTTAAGCCCAAGCATGAAAACGTTCTTTTTCCTTCCATTTGAGAAAATCAAATGGAGTGGGAGCTTCCCCATGTAATTCTCAATGTTAGTGGTAGGAGTCGTGGGAGCTTCCTCATGTAATGCATGTTGTAGGTTGTTAAGCCCAAGCATGAAAATGATCTTTTCCTTCCATTTGAGAAAATCAACTCCATCGTCCAAGTAAATGTTACCATTGTTGGTGTTCATTGCTAAAAAGAGGTGATAACTTAATGAGTGTCATAATAAAACATCAACCATGAATTAACCTTGTATTGATCTGAATTAAAAACATGTTTTATGGTTGCTCTAATCTTTATCACCATTGAGTTGAAAACGACAAGAGAATTATGTATTTACAATTGACCATAATAATAATCAACGTTAGTCAGAATATTATCATATATCATAAGAACTTTTGCTCACTAAATATTTGATCAAAACTTTTTGTTGGATTTATTTTGCTTTGAGAAACTTAAAATTACATAATGATCAGCAAGAACATTGGTTAAATTTACAAGAAGTATTGATATAAAGCAACAACATAATGCATTCCAATGTGTCATCTGACAAAAGGACTCACATCCAATTACTTAATGTTTAGAGATTATAAATTTGACAATAAAAGTTGCCATCAACAATTACATTAACCAATAGTATATATTTTGTCATTAAAATTCTCAATGACATGGTACAAAAATGCCATTAATATTGGACATTAGTATAATCGTAATAATAAACATGGCACCCACTAAGTGAACATTATTAGAGTAACATTCACGATGAAAAATGCATTAATATTAATCATCAAAATATCATAAATTCTCCAAATAATATAATTGGACATTGATATTACAACAGGATTCGCCTAATGTTTGGTAAGTGATAACGATTAGATAAATAACACGGCTTGCTTTGCCAATAATTTTCAGCAACAATTGTTGTACAATGACCATGATATTAAATACCACATTAAAATTCTCTAAACAAACCTTTCTTGTTCAGAAAATTAATCATAATTTCATCAACACGGTCTTCATTACATCAAGCAGTGCATGTCTAAATTAAAGTACATAAAATGCACCATGAAGAGACTTTTAGTTTTGCCCAATAGGCACACTGATCCAACATTATTAGGTGGCACAGTGCGACGTGCAAAATCGAGCCACACGACTTTTAATGTTCTGCGTGGGATGGCCTCAGGCCATTAAGGAAATGCAGCGAGGATGACAACAACATAAGCTTTCCGCTCTCAAATAAAAGATCTGAATGAAATATTCAAGAACTTTAGGAGTGACTCATAATCGTGCTCAAGATTAAATCTTAATAGTTCAATATTAAACTGATACTAAAATTGGTATCAGCATAGAAAATATCATAATTATGACATCAACATTAATACCACATTAAAATTTTCTAAATAAAACTTCTACCGGTTCCATTTTTCCAAAAAAAATTGAACATGATTTCTAGCATAAATTCAGGGAAATTTTTATTTAGAAAATTTTAATGTGGTATTAATGTTAACGCCATTATTACGATTTTGTTAGTGATGATCTCATTTTTAGTACCATTTGAATGTTAAAATATTAAGGTTGTAGAACGATGTTAATGTTAAGCACAATTATGACTCGCTCCCTGAAGTTTCTGAATATTTTATTAGGAAATTTCTTTGGGCATGAAGTTTATCTTGATGTCGTCCTTATTGCATTTCCTTAAGGATGTGATTATTGCTAACGAGTTGAGGCCATATCAGGCAGAATGCTAATGACCGTGTGTTTTCCTCACCGCACTGTGCGATCTAATAATTTTTGGCTAGTGCCTGTTGGGAAAAACTGAAGTATTTGTCGATACATTTTAAATGCCCGGCTAAGTTGTACTCCCAAGTCTGTGATGTCAGCCTAGCCATGAGGCGAGATAGGTTACGTTTTGACTGAATGATCATGTGTGCTATGATACAATTAAGATGCATGAGAAGTGTAAATAATGAGACATCATCGAAATTGCGATCTTGTTCTATTATACTACATTTCGGCTTACTAAGACCAATAACACTGACAACAACAAAAACTGTGTTACTTTCTGATTAGGATGGAACCAAGAAGGTCTTATTTGGCTAATGAATGAAAACCACACTAGTGTTGTGACTACTTTTATCATGTTTATGTGTACTTACTCCCTTATGAATAATAGAAAGCACACATTAATGTTAAAGAAGCAAGTTTGTCGGTCTAGTCTCAGTTATGACTTTAACATTGCTTGTGGCTTGTGATTATATTTCAGGTGAACTTTGTTTATAATCATGTGACACATTTTTTATTAAGTTCTTGTCCGTCTTACGGCCAAGGTGATGCAGAATAAATAACTAAAATTTATGCATGTTAAGACATTAGACTCTAGAACATGATATATGTTCTACTAGAGTAAAGTAATCACCAAGAGCCTAGGAGAACACAAATCATGAGATATGAGTTCCTATGCATCATGGACTAAGAATGACTAGGAAATCTCTATTGCATCATCTAATGTTGAGCCTCAATATTTCCCTATGAGAAATAATGAACTAATTGGTGTGTGATTGCTCATCGTGTATTGTTGCCGTATAGGGTGAAGACTATGAGGTCTGGTGTGGAACTTAGTAGAGTTTTCTAAATGACTTTAAATGGTAGGCCATAAATGGCTCCGTAAAACTAAACGTAACTTTGAGGGAATTTTTGAAAGGCTCAAACAATGGCCTGTAGCCAAAAGGATCATAATAAAGAGATAAGAGATTGATCACAATGCATCGTCCTGGCTGGACTTTGGAATTGTCACGATGCTTGCGTTATCATTCTGGCATGCTTTTATGCTGATTGAATTTTAAAATATCTTGCGTGGCTCAACATGGAAGTTTTGTCATGAAAGATAGGTAACATGGCATGCCGTAAATAATTCAAGTTATGAACTAAGTCAAGCGTTGATACAGTGGTACCTTAAGTCTATGGTGTGAGTTTCATTGCCTTTTGTGGATGAAATCTCATTGGCCAACCAAGAGATTTGATGATGCCTCATGCAGTATTTGTATGGAGGTTCACCGGGACATGAGTCCAAAAGGAGTATAAGTCATATTATAATGACATACACCGATAGAGTATGTACAAAACACATTAGGCTCAAGTCCTCTGTCTCATCTGCTCCAAATGTTGAGGGCGATAAGATTGTGACATTTCAATGTCCGAGGAATCAGTTAAAACTGACTTGATAATGCTAGTTCTTTATGCTTCGGTTGTCAAAAGCACCATACGTAATCAAATATGAACATATCCTTATTTATGTTGGGGATACTCGGCAAATATACGCTAAATCTAGAAATGTACCACTACTAGAAAGCAACCACAAAGTCTTGCAGTGTATGCACAATAAGAAAGATTACACACTCTCTTATAAGGATACAAGTAACCTCGAAATTGTCTCGAAACAGGCTTTCGCCCCGCTTTATATATAAAGCAAATACCGAACCAAGTACACGGCTGAACGATACAAGATGGTGAGGTAGCCCTCAAACAATGCCGATCCCAAGATAACCGGATCACGTAGAACTACGACTACGCTACCGAGAGAAAGCATAGGGAAAACTGAGTACAACGCCACACAAGACCCTAAACACCTAAGCTCCACGACAACACTCCCAGGACGAAAAACGGCGCAGAGCGTCGCCGTTGCCGAGTCCGGAAGGGACAAGGGTCTTCACCCGGAACCCTGACACGAAGAGGAGCACCACGTCGACGTCTTCAGAAAGATAGCCCCGCAAGGGTCACCGTCGTCGGCGACAAAGCGCAAAGCTTTCGCTCGGCAGCTCCCCCGTGCCACCACGAGGTCTTCAGGACTAGTGCGACGAGTTCAGCACCCCAGGTCCGGATCGGGGCGACGCCACTGCCAAAGACAGGAAGAGCGCCCGAGCCACCCACCGCTACCCTCCTGCCGCCCACACGACCAATAGGGAGAGCCACCACCACCGACATGGTGGCCGCCGGAGAGCCAAGCATGCGGACCGCCTTCCGAAGCCGCCGCTCCGGCATCCACGTCCAAGCCACCACCATCCGTCCACATCACGGAGCACCAACCTCGGAAGGAGGAAAGAAAGGGGACTCCTTTCATTCCTAGCCCGGCATCAGTCACGGAATCTGGGCCGATGCCCCCACAGTAGGGGGTGTCCACACCCGCGTCCCCAGCCAGTCCCGATGGACCGGGGAGGCGACACAATTCCGTGACCACCGACGGCCGCCGAGCCTGCTCGCGTGACGCCTCAACCGTGGTCACCGGCGCCGATCTGCCCGACGTATAGCGGCGACCTGACCACCACCAACCGACCACCGCATCCATGAGGAGCGAGACCTCATCGCCCGCGGACACCATCCAAATCGAGCCAACCAACACCTACCCGGAGCAAGAGCTCCGACCCGCCCTGGGCTCCACACTGATCCGCCAGACCTATCCACACCGCGAGCAAGCCGCGCCGCTGGTCCGAACCTAGGAGAAGGGATGGACTACCAACACCCGCACCCCGCCGCCGAGCAGCAACCGCCTCCGCCAAGCCGTAGCGGCCGCCTCACCGGCCGGTGCACCCCTGCCCCAGGCCGCCCACAGCCACCCGAATCCGCCGAACCGAGCCACCGAACAAGCAGCCGGAGCCACCACCACGTCAAGGCCGCCACCACGCCGAACAGGAGCAGCAGCGCCCGACCCGTGCCGCCCACGGCCCTCGCCGCGCGAGGCAGCCGCCAGGCAGATCTGGCCGAAGCCCCCCGCCGTCGAAGCTGCCTCCGCACGCGCCTCCATCAACACCCACGCCGCCTGAAGCATGGCCAGCCCACCGGCACCCACCAGCACCAGCTCGCCGCCACGCTGCGCCGCCCTCCACTCGCGAGAGAACGAAGAAGGCCCCGCCACCGCCGGATCCGGTCGGGTTTTGCCCAGCCGAGCCCCGTGGCGACGGCGGGGGAGGGGGCAGGGGAGGCGGGGGAGCGGCGGCGGCTAGCTAGGGTTCCCTCCGGTCGCCGCGCGGGGGCGACGCGAGGGGGTTGGGGAAAGGGGTCTCCAGCTCGAGGACCTGTCCAGAACACACCAAAGTTTCCAACCTCGAAATTGTAGGTTTGCCAGATATTGTTATTTATGCGAGGTGTGTGGATATTAGGAATTCTACGTCATGTTACATCTCCACCCTTGTGGAAAGAGCTACATCATGGGAAAGCTCAAGAAAGGACAACCATGGCATCATTAGTGATGCAAACTAGTTCGTGTTATGTTAAGAGACTACCGGACATGTTGTATGTCGAAGGAATTCTTTTCCCAATTAAAAGTAGTAGACGGCACCTTTAAACCAGTTATAGTGATTATGAACACGCAAATGCTCTATGCGAGCAAACATGTCAATTGTGTTGCCAAAACTATTGACACTATATTAATGTGTGGAAAATAGAGTCCAAGATTAAACATATGATGTTTGTCTTATAAGTTTTGCAGTTTAGCTTACTAAAGGCTTACCACTGACCCTTCTATGGTTATGTTGTCGACATAGGTCCGGAGAGCCTTTTGATGACAGTCAAATAAACCAATTCCCATAAAGTATTATGCTTTTCATTTGAAGATATGGTACTGTAAGTACTGAGGTTCAGTGACATTTCTTTCGTCATTGTAACACTTTATTTTGGTCTGTTATTTCTATTGAGAGTTGGCCTATGATGTTTGCTTGTTAACCTTATGATAAAGGGGTAGAATGTTGAAATTGATCTCCTGGTATAACAAACTGAGAGAAACTGGGGGGAGAAATGTCTCTTCCCCTACGTACATGTTTGATCCTGGCACCCAAAACGAAAGTTGGTTTCAGCCCCAGCGTCTCTGGGGCGCATGCACAAACACGTTTTATGGGTTAAACCCCATATATTCCTAATTACCGATCCTAAAACATAGCTAAGGAGGTTTGAATGGTCATATGCCACCACCAGCCACCAAAGATGGTAGTGTTGGCGAAGCCGTACCTGACTGTCGTCTTGCTGCTTCCTCTTCCCTAACGAAGTCCACATCGCCAGAGGGTCACGGCCGCTGGCATGGGCTACCCCCTAAAAATCTTAACTCCTTCTTGGGAGTGCCCGATCTCTGATTATGTTTTAGGTGTTCTAATCATGAGATTAAGATCCAAGCACATCAATTCATGTCTCTCATATTGTTTACTTCATTTTTTGGCTGTCCAGTGGCAATCAGCACCTTGAAAATGTGGTTAACCAACAGTTACTTGTACTACTTGTATAATGAAGAGGGAACAATAGGTCATTTGTTCTTGCAAATGACATATAAAGAAACAATTACTTTTCACCAGGAAAAGATCTACAAAAGGTTTACTAGGATAGCCCCATCTCCAAAATAATTGAGCACAAGCCTCTAGCTGGAACCTGGAATAACTATAATATATTCAGAGCTTTGCACTAACAAATGTTGCCTCCATCTTTAACTGTTTCTAGTCTAAGTATCTACTTGTACATAGCTTTGCAATGATGACGTATAAAAAGGGCAGAAGAACATCACTTTTTGACGAGACACCAAAAGCGTGATATTCGTGGATATGCCCCGGAATAAACCATGAACTGAGAACTGGTTAGGCTTAAGGGCCATCCTTTATGTGGGAGGGAATATATATTTGGAGTATTATCTTAAAGGGAAAAAATATTATGTCAATTGAGCGGTTCTGCATGTTTATATGCTACAGTGTGCTCTTTTTCAAGGCTTGTTGGTACCGTGCTTCGAGAACAACATTTTGCAGTTTTGGATTTTTTTTTTGAGAAATATGTTCTTCTCTGGGCAGTAGCGAATATTCCTGGTTGGTTTTGGTTTGTTAGTTCAACATGAATTCCATTCTCTTTTTCGTTTTGGTTTTCGTCATGTTCGCTAAAATTATTGAATATCTCCCCCAAAAGCATCACCAAAAAAAAAAGAACGAAAACTACTATTTTTTGAAACCGGAGCCCTTAGGGCTCTGTCCATTAATTAAGAAAAAGAGAATTACCCGGTTAATTAGTGGAAAACCAGGCTACTATTGGACACTTATATGTACTCCCGCCCTCCGAAAATGTAAGATCATTGGAGTAACAATTTAGTTGGAAGTAGGTTGCTTGAAAATTGAATTTGGATCATTAATTTCGTTGGGAAGGAAGAAGGCGCGACAGAGCATCGAGGCCGCCGCCGACAACACCGGGGCAGCGAGGCCCGGGGAGGCTGACAAGGCCTCGGCTAGGAACGAGCCAAGCCGGTGGCAGGCGGAGGTGACTTCAAATGTTAACTGTTTGGGGTGCTGGAGGGGAGGGGAGGGGAGGGGGTGCATGTTCATCGGATAAAAAAAACAATCTGGTGGTCATCGACTTAGAGGGATGGCCGGGAGGTGGCCCATCACGACGGCGAGGCTGGCGCGGTAGTGCCGCCGGCCGCAGGCGGCCACGGGTCATTTGGGGAAAACAATGAACAGTGGCGGGCGGGAGGTGGTAGAAGGCCATCTGACCGTTCGCTTTAGATCAGAAAAAATCGACTGGCCCACTTTTTTCTTTCCAGTACCACTATCCAGCCCCCATCTGTAATCCATGTTGGATTGAACAGGATAAAATACTACTCGGTGAGGGGAGAGTGCTTCTCACGCGAAGCTTATAATGCCATAAAATATTCTGGACCCGTTCTTCTCCCGGAAGGATCACCAGGCAGCCCACAACTGTCGGATTTCAAAGGAAACACCACCCACCCACCGGAGACTGGTCCAGTAGTGAGCTTGAGAAACCATCAAGGCAGGCAGCCGCATAACTCCAAGGCCAACAAGAAGGGAAGATCCTATGGAATCTCCCTCTCGTCTCTCCTCCTTTACGTGCGAACGCGACTATACAATTCAATTCGAGCAGTGCCCCCGTCTTGCTGGGGAACAAAAGTCGCTGCTGCACCCACGGTTTCTTTGCGAGAATATGCTTCTTGTGTGATCCGGATTTCAGTCACCACTCTTTCTCTATCCGTCGTCCTATGACCGCTCCTCTCTCTCATCCCTGCCACCAAAATCGCTACGTCCACACCCTACTTCGCCCCCGCTAACTTGGTTTTCCAAAAAATTGTAAGTTGAATGTTTTTCCAAACGAGCGCATAAGCCTTCAGCAGTTTTTCATTTTTCCTAACGAGTGCATGAGCCTTCGTCAGTTTGCGCATGGAAAATGAACTGGTGCCTCAATTTTATCACATTCAAATGAATTTAAGTAAGTAGGTCTCCGCTTGCCTGTCACTAAATGATCCGCTAATAAGCCCAGTGTTGCTCCTCAATACCTAAACAACGCTAGTAAAATTTCAAACAATTTTGTGGACAATTTATAGTGTGGACGCAAGGTACAAAGTTTAAATACCAAACTCTTGTGAAACCGATATGGGGATGCACTTGTACGGCCTGGCCTGCCGATAAGCTCAAAGTAGCTTCTTTGTACGCGAGCAATGCCGGTAAGATTTCAGTTGATTTTGAGTGAACTTTATTTTATTTTATTTTTTATTTTTTAAAAATGAAATATATTAATATCGCGAAGATACCAATTACACCCAGTCTCTGCACCAACAAGATGTCACAAAGACATCTAGGATGCACACAGCTCGAAAAGATAATAAAAAAGAAAGGAAAAAACAAAGGCCTCGCCATAGTGATCAACTCCTCTCAGCAGCAGCACACAAACCATCACCAAAGACAACACCTGAAAAACATAAAAGGTCTCCAAAAGCGACACCTTCAATAAGGAAACAGTGTACAAGCGCCCTCATCGTTCGATCCAAGATCATAGGTTTTCACCCTGGAGAAGACCGAGCTCTCAAAACAATACCTTCAACAAGGCAATTGCCAGGCACAACCAATGAAGGGCAGACCTTAGGTTTTCACCCTGAAAGTCACGCCTCGGCGCCCGAGGAGCACCACCAAAAATGAAATCCTCCAGTGCTGCCGCCCCCACTTGTCACTGCTGCTTCTGAAAGTTATCAAACACTTGGCTGACTCCATCGCCTCCAAGGCCCCCTCCGCCTTACTGATCCTCCGATCTCAGCCATCATGACTTTCTCCGCCGTTGGCTGTGCCATGGAAATCAAGATACCTACATGTCCCATGGTGTCAACAAACAACAGAGCTTCGCGCCACGTCCTCATGGAGCCGCGTAGACTGATATGGGCGCGCACGACCGGATTCTATCCGATCCAGATGTCCTTGGGCAAGATCTCCGGCGGTAGTTCTGGAACACGTTGACGGCCAGATCAAGGATGACCGATCATGCAGATTGTTGCCGTGATGCGATAAGAGCACAAGGACCACCACCATGTCACTGCCTCCACCACGCCGACGCCATCGCCGCCAGGGCGGAGGACACCGGTCCGCACTGCCCACAACCCGTAGCTCCAGGCGCCAGATCTGACGGAGCCGGCACCAGCCGCCCCACCACACGTCGCGTCAGCCCGCCCCGCCACGTAGCCGCCGCCGCATCCACACACCGCCGCGCCCAAGGCCCGGCCGTCCTAGTCGCCGCCGCAACGCCCTGCGGGAGCGTCGCGCTCCCCGCCCGCTCGCCACGTCCCGCGCCGTAGCCACCAAGGGAGGAGGGAGAAGGTGCCCTGTCGCCGCCGACGCCAGATGGGCTTCGCCCGGCGGCGCCCTCCGGCGGCGGTGAGGGGAGGGGGAGGCGTGGAGGAGGTGCGGGCGGCGGCGGCTAGGGTTTCGCCCGGCCGCCCGCGGGAGCAACTTGGGCGATGCGTTAGTTCACGGGGCCGAAGGAAATTGATGCATCCGAGTGAACTTTATGTGTGAATACAAGGTTCAAATTCTAAACAACGGGGTTTCACAGAGATAATATCTTCCATTTCCTTGTGACATCCAAACATAGATATTTGAATTGGAATCTTTACAATCAAAATCAAATCCTATCAAAGTGTTATTGAAATCCAGTTGATTGTACAAAATTTAATTCTCGAGAGACAAACGAGATACAAAGTGATACTAGTATTAAATTTTAAGCTAGCGTAGAAGGTTCTCAACCACCGGGTGCCCATAGCGCTGTCTCACGCACACCACCCCACGCCCCTTGCCACGCTTAGCATATGCCGGTAAATATTCCAAGAACGTCACCATCCCCTTCCTCTCCAACCGCTTACCTCACTAACCACGTACGTACGGTGCCCGCGCCTATATTACCAGCACCCTTCGCCGCTTCACCCCTCATTAATCCACCAACACCACCGCTTGCCCACCTTCATATCGTAGATTGTTGTTGCATTGCCCTCGAGGAGACGAGGTCTGTTGATCACGGTTGGGGATCAATCGAGCAGAAGGTAGTCGGTGATCTCTTGATTGATTTGCACACCATGAAATTTGGTAAGTGGCTCAAGAGGCAGATCGAGCAGAGCCTCCCGGCGTGGAAGGACGAGTTCCTGAGCTACAACGAGCTCAAGCCCGTCATCGGCGCCGTCTCGCCGGCCGAGTTCGTCGCCCTCCTCGACGCCCAGATCGAAAAGATCAACGCCTTCTTCATCGAGCAGGAGGAGTTCTTCATCATCATACACAGGGTATGTGTATGCGCTGATCACTAGCCAGTCAGTCCCAATGGCTTCGCTTGCGCTGCGAATTTCTCTGACGGTTTGTGCGTTCTTGGCGGTGTGTGCACGAGCAGGAGCTGCAGGGGGCGATCAGGAGCGCGCTGGAGAGGAAGCCGGCGGTGCCGGCGGCGGCGCACGAGGCGGAGATCGCGGCGATCCGGAGGGAGATCGTCAACTTCCACGGCGAGATGGTGCTGCTGCTCAACTACAGCAGCGTGAACTACATCGGCCTGGCCAAGATTCTCAAGAAGTATGACAAGCGCACGGGCGCCGGGCTCCGGCTCGCCGTGATCGAGACCGTGCTGGTGCAGCCCTTCTTCACGGCGGAGGCGGTGTCCCTGATGGTGAGGGAGTGCGAGGCCATGATGGAGGCGGTGTTCCCTACGGCGCCCGGCGAGGGGCAGGCGGCCGCGCGGCGGGACCGCGAGGCCCTGGTCGCCGCGGAGCAGAGGATCTTCCGCAACACCGTGTCGGCGCTCCTGGCCATGCAGGACGTGCGCAGCGGGAGCTCCACGCGCGGCCGCCACTCGCTGCCGCCGCTCAACCTGCCGGACTCGGACTGGCTCCGCTCCTTCTAGCCGCCGTCCCCCATTCCCCGTCCAATGATCCCCGCCGGCCTCTTCTTGGTGGTCTCCCAGCCACAGCCACAGATATGTAATTGGCTATCTGTAGTTTCTAACTTCTTTTTTGTTTCCTTTTCTTTTTACCACATGCTGGTGTAAGATGGTAACAAGATGTGAGCATACAAATTCATACTACTGTGCATTATGCTCCTAAATCTTTGTCAGGACACTGACCGAGCGTCAAATCTAGTTGAGTTTGTGCTTAAATATGGTTGAGTGCGTCGTAGAAAATTAGATCTAATTCAAACTGCCATGATGCTAAAGTAAAAAAAATGGTAAGCAAATTAGCAATTCTTTCAGCTCTGGCTCCTGATGAGTCCAGAGGTCAAGGCAAACGTCCAACAGAAATTGATCGTTCCCCAACGGTTATACTGTTTCAGAATTTTCAGACCAATCACGAGTTCAGACCAATCACGAGTTAATCCATTAGACTGAAGCTGATAATGCTATGTGACTGGATCAAGCAAATCGACACCGAGGGTTTATATGTTTAGAGAAACAATTCCGTCAGACTCGAGCTACGCAAGATGATTCCTTCGCCGAAACGAATATACCTTGATATTGTAGCGAAGCGGCCAAAAGACTACATCAAAAGCGACGAAGATAAACTATTTATTGTCAATGTGCACAGCCTACGATTTTGGTTGGAGATTCACCAACTTGTTGTCATAAAATTGTTGCAGCGAGTAAAAACAAGTTTCATAGTCCTTGCAATTCTCTTGCTTTTATCGATTCTTCCTCTCATGTTGGAAGGTGATAGGTATATTCTCGCTCCAGGAAGGATCGATGGTAGGTAGGCGCAAAGGAAGATGAAACAAAATTTGCAAGGTAATTCCGAATTTCTAATCATTCTTCCAAATGCTAAAACTCGAACAATGAGATAGCGAGTTGCGTCTGTTTTTATTTTTTAGATAATGGATGAAAATGGTTCATGTATTTTAAAATGCACATAGCAGCCGAAAAAGGCCGCCTCTGGTGCATGAGAAGTCAAATTGATTCCTGCATAAGGAAGAAGCATGTCCAGAAAGTATTCAACCGAAAAAAGGCGCCTCCGGTGCGGTCGCGGCAATCAGCTCAAGCCGGTAGAACCCAAGATGTTCCTCACGCTGCTTCATCACCTGCTGGTCACTCGTTCATGTTTTGCAGTATGGGTATTTTTTAGCATGAAGAAGCTACATTGCGTACTCCCTCAGAGGGAGTAACAATCAACGGCGAGCGAGCAAATCATTCAGTCGTAGGCTCGTGGCTCCTGATGGGTCAAGAGGCCAGGGCAAAAACCGTTTGAGCAGATCATATATTCATATCACACCAGCTATAAGGCCTTGCTGTTTTCAGTATCTTCAGATCACACGAGTCTCTCGCAAAAAAAAAAAGATCACACGAGTCAACCCATCATTCAGTCAGAAAGCCAGAAATCTCCATTGCGAAGATGATAATGCTTGACCACGGGGTTAACAACCAGCTCATCACACATGATTTATGTAATTAGAGAAATAATTCTGTCAAACTCGAACCACACAAGCGCAAGATGATTCCTTCGACGAAACGAATATGCCTAGACAATGCAGCGAACTGGCCACAAGGCGACATCAATAGTCTCATCACACATGATTTATGTAATTAGAGAAATAATTCTGTCAAACTCGAACCACACAAGCGCAAGATGATTCCTTCGATGAAACGAATATGCCTAGACAATGCAGCGAACTGGCCACAAGGCGACATCAATAGTCGTTAACAGTATCTGTGTTCAAGATTGCCCTGCTACTAATAAGAACCTAAGACTATTATAGGAGGCTTTGCCAGTTTCCATTACAAAATGGCTGCGACGAGGTTATGATAATACTCCCTCCGTCTTAAGACGTCTTTTTGACACAGTGTCAAAAGACATCTTACATTATGGGACAGAGTGAGTACATCAATACTCCTCACGCACAGCATGCATCTGGCATCTCCTCTGTTTCTCTCGTTGGAAGGTGAGAGGAATATCCATGTTCTAGATTGATGGCACATGCATGGTGATGAAGTGAAGTAAAGCCCACGGTATTTGCCAAAGGACCAACACAGGATATCCCTCGGAAATGCCAAAACTCCAACAAGGAGAACGCCAAGTTGCATCCGCATACAGGTCCACATACATTTGAAAGAGACGTAGAGAGTTAATGGATGACATTTTTATATAAGGAAAATTGTCGGCGAGACGGTGCCAGGCACCTCGGGCTCCCGCGATTAGTCTGCTTATTACTACTCCCTAGACGATGACATGAGATGCATCACACAATGCCATCTTCTTTT
This sequence comes from Elymus sibiricus, assembly GCA_039707655.1. Taxonomy (NCBI): domain Eukaryota; kingdom Viridiplantae; phylum Streptophyta; class Magnoliopsida; order Poales; family Poaceae; genus Elymus; species Elymus sibiricus. The sequence continues at coordinate 147,312,349 of CM077666.1, forward strand.
TGAATTTTTTTAGAGGAAAGACATACGCCCGACTTTATAAATAAGCTTCGGTATAATCCTCTAAACACATCAATGGTGGAGATCTCTCCATACCCCTTCATAATAAAGGGTAGGATAGTCTTTTTTTTGAAATACGTCGCCCGCTTTCTCTAAAATCTAAAAATAAAGACCTGTCACGTTTTCAGTCCGTCATGGGTCGGCCCAATAGCGAGTGGTTACTGTAGCACTGAAGAAAATCGAAAAAAGGTCGTGCACGTACCAGGTATCGAACCGGGACCTCCCGCGTGTTTGAGCGAGTTGGTTACCACTAGAACAAGCCAGTTTTGCTGAAGCATATGGAACCCGGTTACTTATAAACTATTATGATTGTACTTTGGCAAATCAAACAGAATGTACGACCGGGCCGGACCCTGTAGCGAACCGACCGAGGGGCTATTCCAGCTAATGCATTTTTTCAATTTTTGAAATGTTTGCTGAAAACACAAACATTTTTTAAAATAAGAAATGATTTTTATAATTTGAACTTGTTTTGGGAACGCGAACAATTTTTCAAATATGCGAACCTTTTTATGAAATACCAGAAAATGTTATTGTTTACAAATTTTGAGAATGTTTTGGAATTTCATAAAATGTTCCTGTTTTTGAATTTTCGTTCACAAATTTAAGAAATTTTTGTGCTTCAAAAAAATGGTAAATTTTAAAAAACATACGCGGTTTGCAATTTTTTGTTCAAAGTTTTTATCAATTGTGGGGAATTTGTTTGATAATTTTCAAAAAGTGTTCAAGTTTGTAAAATTTTCAAACACAATTAAAAATTTGAAAATTATTGACAAATTTCAAGAAATGGTTAGGACATAAGAAAATGTTCATGTTGACTGATAATGGCGGAAATTGCAAATAACATAAGCAGTCAAATTAGAAAAACTACATGCTCACTGATGCATCTGTCTGACATAGTCTAGCACACTCCTCTCAACTGGTGTTTTTATTGGACCGAGTGGCAGGCTCGGTTAGCTATCACAAATTCTAATATTGAACTGGTGTTTTTTGGAATATGGATAAATGACTTCAACTTCTTGTAACAGACTGGCACAGACATATGAGGCATTCATGCCAGGTTTCAACGACTTCCGACACCGTTTACATGTTGCGACAAGTCTGGTCATTTATCAGCCCTTATTCACCGAGAAAACTCCAGAAAATTCAAAACTTGTCAAAAATCCCAAAAACTTGCATGATGCCTTGATTTGATCATAGAAGCTGATGGAAATATTTTGGGGCCATTTGAAGATGTCGAAAAACAACGAGCTTTCAAATAGACCCGTCTGGCTACCGAACACCTTCCGTGGAAAAATGATCTATTTTTGGATATCCTTGAAATGACTATAACTTTTTTAATAAAGTGGGCATGCCCGTGAAAGGCCTCCATGTCTGGTTTGGACGACTTTCGGCATTGTATGCAAGTTGCGACACATCTGGCCATTTATCGTCCTTTTTTAACCGAGAAAACACCAGAAAATGCAAAACTTGTCGAACACCCAAAAACTTGGCCATATAAGGCTATGAAAAAATTGGGGTCATTTGATGGATGTTGAGAAACAACGTGCTCTCAGACAGAGCCTTCTGGCAATACCCGAATACCCCCCTTCAACATAATCTATTTTTGTACATCCTTGAAATGACCCCAACTTTTGCCACCAGGTGGGCATGCCCATGGTAGGCATCCATGTCAGGTTTGAACGATTTTCGACACCGTATGCAAGTTGCGACACGTCCCGCTATTTATCGGCCTTTTCTGACCGAGAAAACTCCAGAAAACACAAGTCGAAAACCAAAACAACTTCTCAGGGTGCCTTGAATTGGTCAGACAAGGCCATGTAAAAAATTGGGGCCATTTCAAGGATATCGAAAAACAACGTGCTCTCATACAAACCCTTCTGACCTACCCGAACACCCTCCGTTGAACATGGTGTTTTTGTGGACATCCTTGAAATTACCCCAACTTCTGCCGCCTGGTGGACATGCCCCTGGTAGGCATCCATGCCCGGTTTGAATGACTTCCGACCCGTATGCAAGTTGTGACACGTCCGGACATTTATCGGCTTTTATGACCGAGATAACTCCAGAAAATACAAAACTTGTTGAAAACTCAAGCAACTTGTCATGGTGCCTTGAATTGGTTATACAAGGCCATGGGAAAAAAATTGGGGGCATGGATGCCTACCATGGGCATGCCCATGTGCTGGCAAAAGTTAGGGTCATTTTAAGAATTTCCAAAAAAAACACCATGTTCAACGTAAGGTGTCTGGGTAGACATCCCTGGTAGCCATCCATGCCAGATATGAAGGAAAAAGTATTTAAAATCAAAATTTAAGTAGGCACTTTAAACTGTTATTTTAAGGTTTTAACATAACTAATAAATACAAATGGGTACAATTCAAAAAAGTACATGCTTAAAAAAAGAATTTAATAAATATTTGAAGGAAAAAGAATTTAAAATCATAGTTTGAAACAATCACTTAAAACTATTATTTTGGTATTCCAAACAATATTTTTCACATTTTTGAACAGGTTTCAAAAATAATAAGAAAGTTCAAAAGGATAAAATGAATTAATGAAAAAGAGAAGAAAATCGTAAAAATCGAAAAGGAAAAAATGCTTAGGCCTTGCCCAACTAAGCGACTGGCATCGCTCTCGTCGGCCGCCTATTGATATTTGTTCAGAATTTCAAAAATGTTCCCGTCTTCAAAAAAATTGTTCACAAATTAAAAAAATGTTTGGGCAAATCAAGAACACTTTTTGTTGTCAAAAATATTTGCGTTTTGACATTCTGAACATTTTTTCGAAATTCCCTTACAACTTTTGAAAATGTGAATTTTTTTAATTTATGATTTTTTTTGAAATAACAAACATTTTTTCAAATTTTGAACAAAATTTTGACAACGTGACCATTTTAAAAAAATAAAATTGAAAAAGAAATAAGAAACGTAACAGGAAACACGAGAAAAAATGAAATAAAAAAGAAAAAGATCGGTTCGCAAAGTGTTCGTAAAATGTCTTTATATTCCCAGCCTGTTTGTTACTTAAGCCGTCAGGCTTCACATTGTTCACTAAAGGGAGGTAGTCGCTGTGGATATGCACGCATGCCATTTTCTAAGCTGTCGTGTGTTCGATTCCCTACCAGGGCGATGCTTTTTCTCTATTTTTCAATCGTGTGCCAATGCAAATGGGCCGGCCCAAGTGAGCTGCCCTAGCGTATACGTTACGTACAAAAATGGATACGAGTTGTGAAATGTCTATATTGCCCTTTATACGTTTTGTGAGGGGGGTTGTACCGAAGCGGGACTCATAAATAAAGCCACCAGGCAGAGTACGACAACCACATAACACAGAACGATAAGACAGTTTAACGGCCAACAACCACGGCACGCAGGCCAGAAGTGACATAGGCACGCAGGCCCAATCAACGAGAACAAGACAGGCGCGCAGGCCAACAACCTACCCAAACCTACGGAAATTGACAAACTACAATCCGGCATCTCAAATGCGAGTAGACAAGGAGGAAGCCGTCTCCCGAACTTTGCCAATCAACCCGTCCAACGCCTCTCGATCATCCAACTTAATCAATGATTTCCACTGCTGCAGGAAGATAGACAATTTAAAAAACACATCAGCAGGTTTGTTAGGGAAGGTAAGTTCAATAGTGAACTTGTTCCTAGTAGTCCAAAGCACCCAACAAAGCGCGGAAAAGCCAACCCAAAACAGCCGTTTGGACTGGCCCGTAAGGCCCAAAGATAGAGTACGGAGGTTAGAGAAATCATTGGGGGCCCACGTCACACCAAGCCAAGAACGCACGCAGCACCAAGCGAGCTTGGCCAACACGCAACGGAAAAAAATGTGATTGGTGTCTTCCAGATCACCACATAAGGCACATCGATCAGAACCAGGACCGTTCCTCTTACGAATCTGATCTGCCGCGGGGAGCCGCCCTCTAATAGCTTGCCACATTAAAATCTTGATCTTGGGCGGGATCCTCGCACGCCAGATCGCCTTAAACTTGGAAGTGAGGGAGCCCTAAATGAGCCTGGAGTACAACGACTTAACCGAGAACCTACTGTAGGAGATATGCCCTAGAGGCAATAATAAATGTTATTGATTATCTCCCTGTTCATAATTATGTTTATGTTCCATGCTATAACTGCAATGATTCTCGAGTCTGCAAATAAAACGAGGCTTGGAGGGAAACTCATGTGCACGTGTGGGATAATAAACGGTAAAAAGTATTCCTAGTCAAGCCTCTATGACTGGCTCAAGTATTGCATGATGATCCTGTTTTCCTGATCATGGGCATGACTACGCCGGCAATTTTGAGGGCACAATTGTTGGTAGAACACTTGTGTTGAATCGACCCGAATTGATGTTATGCTATGAGATACATTCGTCATTAGTTAATGGTTAATAACACAGAGATGGTTAATGTTTGCATGATTCCTTAGACCATGAGAGTATCGAGTTTCTTCATGCTTGCTTCATGAACTTTGGGGTTTGTTAAACGTCATCCGTAAATGGGTGGCTATTACGGCGGCTTACGGGTTCATGGAAAAGTATGTCAAGTAACTTGATAGCTCAAGATTGGGATTTGCTCCTCCGACGATGGAGAGATATCTCTGGGCCCTCTCGGTGTTACGGTATCCATCATCGTCTGGCCAGACACTTTGTGATTTGATCACGGGGATGCCGGAACACGGGAACGAGAAAAGAGAACAATACCGGTAACGAGGTAACTGGCATAGTGGACAAGTTGTTGATCCACGGGGATGCCTACATGTCTCACCTCGGGTATTTGTAAACATATCGCGAAGCAACAGGAATAGCACACGGCAACTGGAGGTTCACTCGAATATTCATTCGTGTGGGTATAGGGGTCAATATGGGTGTCCACGGCTCCGATGTTGATCATTGATCGGAAAGTGTTCCGGGTCATGTCTATACTTCACCGAACCTATAGGGTCACACGCTTAAGGGTCATCTATCTGCTGAATACTAGACGGGGAGTCTGAGAGAAATTCACCAAAAAAGTTTCGGACGAAACGGAAACGTTCCGGAGAGGATATCGGAATAGTTCCGGTGAAACTGAAAAGTTGTTTCAGGGTATTCCATAAAGTCAAATTGGTTTCGGCACATGCCTGGAAATTATTGGAAGGTACCAGAATTGTTCCGGTAACTTCTGAGATTTTTCAGAGACAAAAACCGGAAATGTTCCGGACTGCCGGAACCGCTTTAGTTGCTTTTCACAGATGAAAATCACTAAACCAAAAAGTTGTTTCGGAGTACACCATAAAGTCAAATTGGTTTCGGCACATGCCTGATAATTCTTGGAGGGTGCCAGAATCATTCTGGAAACTTTCTGGAATTTTCCGGAATGAAAACCGGAAATGTTCCGGAGCTGCCGAAACCGCTTCAGATGCTTTTCGCAGATGAAAATCACTAAACCGGAATTGTTCCGGCTCGCGTTGAAAATTATTTTGGTGGGTACTGGAAATGTTCTAAGCCCACATGAATATTTTCAGTTCGATCAGACGCTGAAAAATGTCGTCGTGAATAGTGAAATCAGATTTATGGATATGGTTGGAAGTTGGCTTTCCACAAATATCTTCCCAAGATATTTTGGGATGACATGGCATTTTGGATATGCCCATCCTACCCCTTGTTTTTCCTATAAATAGAGGGGAGGAGGCAGCCCCATATGCTACATCCTTGCTCTCACATACACATGCCATGACATTTCTGGCTTCTCTCTCCCTCCCAGCGAAATAGTTTCGTAGAGCCGAAAGACTGTCTGGGTTCCGGCAGGAACTAGTTCTGGACGGCGAAGCCCTGCCGGATAGATGACACCGTATGTGTGCAACTCTGTAGAGAGATCGTAGTTTCGGTCTTAGTTCGAGAGTGCCTCCCGAAGGGCTGTCCGTGTGACCGTCCGAGTTTTGGAGGTCCTCCCGAAGGGCTGTCCGAGTGACAGTCCGAGTTTCGGAGGTCCTCCCGAAGGGCTGTCCGCGACACCGTCCGGGGGACTGTGCGACCGCCTCCCGGAGGGCTGTCCGCGGGGCAGATGAGGGTATACATCCTCGCGGTTGGGAGGTTGTAAAATCCTAGCTGCGGGGATCTGCACCGCCGTTCGTCATCGACTCTACTTCCGCTGCGCTACGGTCGGTAACGAAAGTGATCAAACCTTGTATGCAGTCTCCATAGTGGTCCTGGGCTGGTGCGTAGGTCGGAAAATTTTTGTTTTCTGCTGCGTTACCCTACAGTGGCATCAAGAGCCGTGCTATGCGTAGATGCAGGTTGCGATCTAGAATACATAGAGATGTATGGGTGTTGCACAATATAATTAGGTAGTAGATGAGATCTATTGCTGAAAATTATTTGTGCGGGTGACAGATGAAGTCTGTTACCCGATGTTCTTGTTGCTTCCCTAGAATTTGCGTTTGCTCAATCTCGAGACAGTATGGTGGAATTTCACAAAGTTCTGGCAATCCGCGATCCTGATTGATCAACGAAGTGCTTCAGTTCTTTGGGTTCCGCCATAGTCAAAAGAAAGATGAAATTCGCAGATGAAAGGGCATTGCAGATATGATCTGCACGGGGGTCATGCGTATGACGAAGTTTAGTATGGGGCTCGAGATTTAATTATCTCGTGTTTCATACACCCCGCAATGTTAATCTAGCGACTTGGATTATCATGCTTGATGATGGACGTTGGTAGCTTCAGTTTGTTTCGAAACCTTAGAAGCCACGTAAAATAAAATCTTGTATAAACCGATTAGAGGCGTCTAACTTGGTTTTGCAGGATGGTTTGCATGTGCATATGATGTGGTATAGCAGTGCTCATATTAATTTGATTATGTATGAGATGACTATATGATGTAAAATTAACATGACCTGCGTGTCATGATTTGGCATGATGGCTGGAGCCATATGATTGCACTTTAATGACCTGCGTGTCAACCTTATGTAATGCACTTATTTTATTAGCTATAGAGATAGCAATATTATTTGGTGCATCGACAAGGTGGTGGCAATCTTCGCGAAGTTGAACACCGACGCGAATGCCGAAGACGAAGTAATGAAAGACTTCTCCGTCAGAAAGGGCTATACCATATCATGCTATTATGAATTGCCTGAGATGTTTATCCCTTATGATGCACCCTTCTTGATTGCGCGGTAGTCGCTTTTATTAGGGTGATCTCTCACAAAAATATCAAGTAGTTAGTGTTCTCCCAAGTGTAGCACCGTCACGGCACCTAACTTTTCGGGGTATCACATGGATGCATGGGTACGAACGATTAGGGATGTGTGAGGCGGGTGAGTTGAGACCTCGCAGCGAGATCACTTGGTTGTCTTGACGTTCAGGCATGAAAGTCATGAGCTCGGAACACACGCATCGAAGGATGAACAAGAGTCACATAGAGATGTGATTGGCAAGTTGGCCTACCGATTGCAATTCTCGTCACTTGAGATGGATACATCCTTGGCGTTGAATTGTAATTTGGATCTTGTATCACTCAAAATCAATTATGAGAGATATTGATTTGAGTGGGAGCGCACTATAGAATTAACTTGTTTAATTCTCAGTGCAATTAATTTTGAATGCTGTCTAAGTGTGGTTTGCATAATAGTTGTAGAATAATGGCTCGCGTTTCCACCTTCCCTATTAAAATTGAATAGCTGTTAAATATCTGGTTAAATCTTTACGGTTGGTAACGTAATGTGAGGATTGTCCTCAAGAGTGCCGAGAAGGACTTTGTCCTATCGCATGCTTTCGGTATTCTCCCGCTAATGCTACGGATCATGTGACTCTCGTCCTTCGATCCAAAAGCTAGAATTCCTTTTCAGTCAAAGTGCAATATGTTTGCTTCCATGAGACCCGAACTTCGAAAGTTTGGATAGTTATGTGATATTCATGGAATCTGAAAATCATTTTCAGAGACAGACAAAGGCTAAAAGATATGAGATATCCAAAGCAATGTTTGTTTGCGAACTGTTAGTAAAGGAGTTTACTATGCATTAGACTGATAAGAGAGGGATCCAGAAGAACGCCTGTCATATGATGATGGTGAATAAAACAACAACTTAAAGAGAAAGGAAGTGTCCGAAGGGTGTTAGTGAAACTTTCACGCCTAGGAAGTCCGGGGCTAACGCCACTCTTAAGTTGGGTGCTTCTTCTGAGAGTAGGAGAAATACTAAAAGTTAAACTGTTAGAAGTGTAATGGCAAAAGGATAGAAGACTGGAATATCCAGCTCATGTATGAATGTCATACAGGTTTTTTGATGTATAGAAGGCTGGTCAAAGATATAGTTCTTGGGAATTATGGTTAAACATGTTAATCACTAATTCTTGGGTATTGTGAGTTAATCACAAAGATACCCGCTCGATTGCATTCTGTTGCAACTCGATGTAAGAACTACTATGGCCTGAAAGACTAGCCAGGAATGAGGTTTAGATACACGCAGGGAACATAGTAAATGTTACTATGCCTTCCATCGGTGTATTCCCTATGTATTTACTTTCATAATTCATTTTTAGAGTTTCACACTCTAGCCCTTTGCATAAGGTATCTTGCAAGAAGGTTATTCATAAGAGAACTTTTGATGTTCGATGTTATGAATAACATAAGGGCCATACTTTCATTATGAATGAGACGTATGTTATGAATATTGATAATAATACATTACCTCTGTATTTACTTTCATAATTTATTTTAGAGTTTCATATACTCTAGCCCTTTGCATAAGGTATCTTGCAAGAAGGTTATTCATAAGAGAACTTTTCATGTTCGGTGTTATGAATAACTTGAAGGGTCATGCTTCCATACAAGATGGGATGTATGCTATGAATATTGATGGTAATATGATACATCCATAACACTGACGCTAAATGTCGCAAGACTAAAAATACCACACAAGTGTGGCACTGCATTTGGTCACATTGGAGAAACCCGCATGGAAAATTCCATTATGATGGATTTTGAAGTCATTTGATTTTGAATCATCTGACACTTGCAACTTTCCTCTGAAAAGTGAAGTGACTGAAATACCGTTCACAGGCCATAAGGAACGAGCAAAGAACATATTGGTGATCATACACTATGATGTGTGTAGTCCAATGAATGTTGTTGCAAACAGTGGATTTGTCTACCTTCAAAAATTGACTCAAGTAGATATATGGATATTTACTTGCTGAGACGTAAGTCTGGATCTTTTGAATTCATTCATAAGGTTTTCAAAAATTGAAGTAGAAGTTGTTGTAACAAGAAAATTATGTTTCTACAATTCGATTGTAGAAAGGAATATTTGAGTTACAAGTTTAGCGAATTTCTGATGAGTTGTGAAAGGGGTTTCATAACTTGCACCTCCCGGAACACCACTGCAAGTGGAAAGTCCGTGAAGATGTAATCGAACCATTTATGACATGGTAAGATCAAAGATGACATAAATAAATTTGCCATTACCCCTTTTAAAGAGTAATGCTTTAGAGACTGCGGCTTTTACACTGAAAAGAGATCCATCAGGTCTGTTGAAATGACGCCATGGTATGGTATGCCCAACCATGTTATATCTTTTCTTAACATTTGGAATATGGGGCTTGTGTAAAAGGTTACAAACCTATTCCAAATCAGACAAGTGCTACTTTGTAAGGTTATCCCAAGTCATTGGGTATTCCCCACCACTATACCGAGGCAAAGGACTTTGCCACAAAACGGTATGCTTTTAAAGAGAATAGTTCTTACAAAAGGCGAGTGGGAGGACAGTGCAACTCGACAAGATAACCAGTATCTTCGTCATCAGATCAAAGGAAAGAAACCTTGGAAGTGATTCCGAAGTTTCCTACTGCGACTGATACGGAAGTCTCTACAATAAAATGTATGGACTTCGATCGAACTTGCAGTTGAACCACGTAGGCAAAGCTCGTGCTAACCTATCAGGTGCGCAAACGAGATATTGTTGTTAGACAACAGTATACCTACAATACACAAGGAAGCGTTGATGGGCCCTGACTCCGGAATTGGCTAAATGCCAATACAATCCGAGATAGTTTCCATATAAGTGATTCAAGATTAAGATCTTGATACACCTTTCAGAAGACTTAGAGTCTAACGAATATTTATTGAAACTAAAAACTGATACGGATAAAATGTTTTATCCATAAAGCTCGACTTGTTGCAATAAACAAGTTCAAGGAGTTGACTACGATGAGATTGTCTCACCGTAGCGATGCTTGATGTCGGTTCGGGTTGAACTAGCAATTAATACATATTTCAATCATGAGATATGAAACATGGATGACAAAGGGATTTCCATCTGATGGAAATGAAACCTAGGACTTGTATGTGATACAGTCCAAAGTAATTTGTCGATCCAGAGGATGCTAGTAAATATGCAAACTTCAGAGTTCCAGCGATGGACAGAAGAGAGCAAAGTGGAGTTGGAATCTTCGTTTTTGATGGAATGGTCAAAAGGGTTTTTGACTTCATCAAATGGGTATCGAAGATGCTTGTGATTCAAGAAAGTAAGTGGGAGCATAATAATATTTCTAAAAACCTTGTGTACTTAACACATTGTTAATTGGAAATAAATTTCTTGACACGAATTAGGACTTCATTTGAAAATAGTTTTTCGATGAAGTACTTAGGCTAAATAGCCTTAATATTAGGCATGATGATCTATGGAGATAGATTTACCTAATGGGGCTAAGCTATGAATACATATTGACAAGGTGCTAAAACCTTTTAGCATTTAAAACGCCAAGGAGTGATTCTTGCCGAAGTCACATGGAAAGGGTTTTGCAAGACTCGGTGTCTCAAAACACTGATGAGCAAAATACATGATGGTGATTCCACACACTCTTGTGTTTGGATTAATCATGTATTCCATGGTATGTAAAAACAACCAGATATGTCCAATACTCCAAAGTTGTTGCGAGTATAGATACCATAGTGATCAAAGTACTGATCATGGGACAACAGTGAAAGATGTCATTGAGTACTAGAGCAGTACTGATGACATGTTTTCTCGCAAGCGGAGATCATGAAGAGTTCGTTGTAAAAGGTTACATCGATACAGTCTTCATCAATGCTCCATGCGATTTTCGATTTAAGTTAAGGGTTTTGTGTAATACACAATATGGTGGCACGGTAGTTGGAAATTGTTCCAAACCAGATACTGTGGCGAATTCTATAACAAAGGCTAAGTATGTTGACGCTTAAGAAGCGACAAAGAAGTTGTTGAATCATATAGTTCATTCATGAACTTAGTATGGTTCCAAGATGGCTTTGGTCTATGGGACACTATTGCAGATAGCTGCTCCATAGCTCAGTCTGAGGAATCAGGTTTCGACCAATGATTCACACATATGCAAAGCCAAGTCCACACAAAATATGAATTTTGTGAAAGCGTGAAAACGCGGGGATATGCAAAGTTACACACGGAGCTGAAGTCGTCAGATCCGTTGGACATCAGGCTATACCACATGCGAAGCATATTTTACACCAGTATGCCATAGGTGTAAAGTGCATTAGCATTGACTAGATTATTGACTCTAGTGCAAGTGGGAGTCTGTAGGAGATATGCCCTAGAGGCAATAATAAATGTTATTGATTATCTCCCTGTTCATAATTATGTTTATGTTCCATGCTATAACTGCAATGATTCTCGAGTCTGCAAATAAAACGAGGCTTGGAGGGAAACTCATGTGCACGTGTGGGATAATAAACGGTAAAAAGTATTCCTAGTCAAGCCTCTATGACTGGCTCAAGTATTGCATGATGATCCTGTTTTCCTGATCATGGGCATGACTACGCCGGCAATTTTGAGGGCACAATTGTTGGTAGAACACTTGTGTTGAATCGACCCGAATTGATGTTATGCTATGAGATACATTCGTCATTAGTTAATGGTTAATAACACAGAGATGGTTAATGTTTGCATGATTCCTTAGACCATGAGAGTATCGAGTTTCTTCATGCTTGCTTCATGAACTTTGGGGTTTGTTAAACGTCATCCGTAAATGGGTGGCTATTACGGCGGCTTACGGGTTCATGGAAAAGTATGTCAAGTAACTTGATAGCTCAAGATTGGGATTTGCTCCTCCGACGATGGAGAGATATCTCTGGGCCCTCTCGGTGTTACGGTATCCATCATCGTCTGGCCAGACACTTTGTGATTTGATCACGGGGATGCCGGAACACGGGAACGAGAAAAGAGAACAATACCGGTAACGAGGTAACTGGCACAGTGGACAAGTTGTTGATCCACGGGGATGCCTACATGTCTCACCTCGGGTATTTGTAAACATATCGTGAAGCAACAGGAATAGCACACGGCAACTGGAGGTTCACTCGAATATTCATTCGTGTGGGTATAGGGGTCAATATGGGTGTCCACGGCTCCGATGTTGATCATTGATCGGAAAGTGTTCCGGGTCATGTCTATACTTCACCGAACCTATAGGGTCACACGCTTAAGGGTCATCTATCTGCTGAATACTAGACGGGGAGTCTGAGAGAAATTCACCAAAAAAGTTTCGGACGAAACGGAAACGTTCCGGAGAGGATATCGGAATAGTTCCGGTGAAACTGAAAAGTTGTTTCAGGGTATTCCATAAAGTCAAATTGGTTTCGGCACATGCCTGGAAATTATTGGAAGGTACCAGAATTGTTCCGGTAACTTCTGAGATTTTTCAGAGACAAAAACCGGAAATGTTCCGGACTGCCGGAACCGCTTTAGTTGCTTTTCACAGATGAAAATCACTAAACCGAAAAGTTGTTTCGGAGTACACCATAAAGTCAAATTGGTTTCGGCACATGCCTGATAATTCTTGGAGGGTGCCAGAATCATTCTGGAAACTTTCTGGAATTTTCCGGAATGAAAACCGGAAATGTTCCGGAGCTGCCGAAACCGCTTCAGATGCTTTTCGCAGATGAAAATCACTAAACCGGAATTGTTCCGGCTCGCGTTGAAAATTATTTTGGTGGGTACTGGAAATGTTCTAAGCCCACATGAATATTTTCAGTTCGATCAGACGCTGAAAAATGTCGTCGTGAATAGTGAAATCAGATTTATGGATATGGTTGGAAGTTGGCTTTCCACAAATATCTTCCCAAGATATTTTGGGATGACATGGCATTTTGGATATGCCCATCCTACCCCTTGTTTTTCCTATAAATAGAGGGGAGGAGGCAGCCCCATATGCTACATCCTTGCTCTCACATACACATGCCATGACATTTCTGGCTTCTCTCTCCCTCCCAGCGAAATAGTTTCGTAGAGCCGAAAGGCTGTCTGGGTTCCGGCAGGAACTAGTTCTGGACGGCGAAGCCCTGCCGGATAGATGACACCGTATGTGTGCAACTCTGTAGAGAGATCGTAGTTTCGGTCTTAGTTCGAGAGTGCCTCCCGAAGGGCTGTCCGTGTGACCGTCCGAGTTTTGGAGGTCCTCCCGAAGGGCTGTCCGAGTGACAGTCCGAGTTTCGGAGGTCCTCCCGAAGGGCTGTCCGCGACACCGTCCGGGGGACTGTGCGACTGCCTCCCGGAGGGCTGTCCGCGGGGCAGATGAGGGTATACATCCTCGCGGTTGGGAGGTTGTAAAATCCTAGCTGCGGGGATCTGCACCGCCGTTCGTCATCGACTCTACTTCCGCTGCGCTACGGTCGGTAACGAAAGTGATCAAACCTTGTATGCAGTCTCCATAGTGGTCCTGGGCTGGTGCGTAGGTCGGAAATTTTTTGTTTTCTGCTGCGTTACCCTACACCTACCAGAGGACGAATGGGGCCAAGTAACAGAGTCCTCCTCCGAGAGCACAGGGAACAAGGCAGCAAGACGATGCTAATCCCCCAACTCTACAGGAGAGAGAGAACGTCTGAAACCCAAATCCCAATTATTGAGGGAGAGCTCAGAGATTGAGATCTCCGGCTATGGACAAAAAGAGAATAAAAACGGAAACGCAACCGCCAAGGTAGAATCACCACACCACCAGTCCAACCAGAACCGAGTGTACCTCCCATTGCCCACCACAAATTTGACATGATCCCTGAACACGTCCCTAAGCTTGACAAGATCTCTCCAGAATTGAGAACCACGAGTAGCCGGTGCAAACATCGGACTGCTCAGGGGGAAATACTTAGCTTTGAGGAGCCTAAGCCACATGGACTCAACATCAGACGTCATAATCCTCCACCACCATTTGATAATAAGGCACTTGTTCATGACAGCAGTGTTCAAAATGCCTAACCCCCCAAGGTTTTTGGGTCTGCAAATGACCTTACACTTGACCAATCTATACTTACGTTTGTTATCCGCGGCGTTCTAATAGAAGCACCCCTATGCTTGTCAAATCCTTCGTGCGTGCCTTGCGAAAGGAGGTAGAATCCCATCGTGAACATGGGGAGTGAAGAGAGGCACGCATTTATAAGACACACCTTCCCAGCATTAGTATTATACCTCCCACGCCAAGGCATCACACTATTGCCAACTTTAGTAACCAAAGGAGCGAACTCCTTGGCACACAGCCGAATAGGAGAGATCGGAAGGCCCAAGTATTTGAAAGGAAAAGAGCCTAAACTGCAATTGAGGAGCTGGGCCACCCTACGAGCCTCCTCATCAGAAACACCGGTAACAATAGCTTCACTTTTGGAAAAATTGATTTTAAGCCGTGACAAGGCCTCGAAACAAAGGAGCAGAAACTTTAGGTGAGCAAGGCAGGCCTCATTAAGTTCAACCATGATTATCGTGTCATCCGCATATTGAAGGTGAGTGATTCCCTCCGGCAGAAGATGGGTAGCAACATGGTTAATGTGACGAGCCCCAGCTGCCCTCGAAAGAATACAAGAAAGGGCATCAGCCACAAAATTGAACAACAAAGGGGAGACAGGGTCTCCTTGCCTCAGGCCTCTACCATTGGCAAAGTAATTACTAATCTGACCATTAACCGAGACCGCAGTGTGCCCACTAGTCACAAGCTGCATTAATCTATGAACATAAGCAGGCACAAAGCCCTTAGACAGCAACACCTGGCGCAGGAAATCCCAACTCACCGAATCATACGCCTTTTCAAAGTCAAGCTTTAGGATAATGGCTTTCGAGCCTCGAACTCTAAGATCATGGACAATCTCATGTAAACAAAGAATACCATCCAGGATAAATCTCCCTTTGACGAAAGCAGACTGAGTAGGGCTGAGAACACGGTGGGCCACCGGAGAAATACAAGTGGCAAAGCCTTTCGCCGGGAATTTCGCAAAATTATTGATCAAAGCAATAGGGCGGAATTGAGAGATAGAGTCAGCACCTTTAACTTTAGGGATTAAGGAAAGAACATCATAGTTCAGCATGGAAATGTTGATCGTACCAAGGCAAAAGCCCTGAATAATACCACAGACCAAATCATGAAGCACATGCCAGGACTTTTTAAAGAAAGGTATGGAAAACTCGTCCGGGCCAGAGGCGGAATTCGAGTTCGCAGAGTGATAACCCACAAGTATAGGGGATCAATTGTAGCTTTTTCGATAAATAAGAGTGTCAAACCCAACGAGGAGCTAAAGGTAGAATTAATATTCCCTTCAAGTTCTATCGACCACCGATACAACTCTACGCACACTTAACGTTCGCTTTACCTAGAACAAGAATAAAACTAGAAGTACTTTGTAGGTGTAATGCTAGAACTACTTTGCAAGAATAAAACTAGGAGTACTTTGCGAGAATAAAACTACGAGTAATTTGCAAGATAATAAAAGCTAGTTGTTTAGTAGAAAGCTTTTGTAACACAAGAGAAAGATTTGTCCATAGGCAATTGAATATGACATGTGTGATAATTATTATATGCAATGAGGGACAAGCATACACTAACATACTTTCCGTACTTGGATCATATGCACTTATGATTGGAACTCTAGCAAGCATCCGCAACTACTAAAGATCATTAAGGTAAAACCCAACCATAGCATTAAGTAAAAAGTCCCCTTTACTCCCATACGCAACAACCCCCTTACTCGGGTGTAAGCTTCTGTCACTCTAGGCGCCCACTATAAGCGAATTATGAACATATTGCAAACCCTACAGCGGGAATCCCTCATGTTTGCGCGACACGGAGGGCACCATAGGACAACACCATATCAACATAAAACTCATATCAATCACACCATACCACAATTAACCCGTAGGACAAAAAGAATCTACTCAAACATCATAGGATGGCCACAAATCATTGGATAATAATATGTAGCATTAAGCACCATGTTTAAGTAGAGATTACAGTGGGGAGAAGAGGTGTTACACCGCTGCATAAAGGGGGAGAGAGTTGGTGTTGACGGCGGCGCAGTTGTTGGTGTAGATCGCCGTCACGATGGTTCCCCCGGCGGCGCTCCGGCGCCACCGGGAGAGAGGGGGAGAGAGCCCCCCCTCCTTCTTCTTCTTCTTTCTTGGCCTCCCCCCTAGATGGGAAGAGAGTTTCCCCTCTGGTCCATGGCCGCCATGGCTCCCGGAGGGGAGGAGCCCCTCCGAGATTGGATCTCTCTCTCTCTATTTCTCTTCTGTTTTGCGTTCCTGTTTTCTGGCCTTTCACCGTTTCTTAAATTCTAGGAGATCCGTAACTCCGATCGGGCTGAAATTTTAACACGATTTTTTTCCAGATATTATCTTTCTTGCGGCGAAAGAAGGGCCCCAACCGACTTATGGTGTGCCCACGAGGCACCACCATGCGGCCAGGGGGCGGCGCGCCAAGGTGGCTTGTGGAGGCTGTGGGCCTCCGTTTGCGTTGATTCCACCTCCCAAAAATCACATATATTCCAAAATAATTCTCCATAAAATTTTATTGCATTTGGACTTCGTTTGATATGGATATTCTGCGAAACAAAAAACATGCAACAAACAGAAACTGGCACTGGGCACTGGATCAATATGTTAGTCCCAAAAATAATATAAAATGTTGCCAAAAGTATATGAAATTTGTAGAATATTGGCATGGAACAATCAAAAATTATAGATACGACGGAGACGTATCACAGAGTTAATAACCAATTCAATTTCCTCAAGAGATAAGGGAATCATGAGGGCATCATTCTCATCGTCCGACACCCTCCAGCGTTGGGACCACAGAGAAGGAGAGATGATAAAACCAGAAGCCGGCCGCGCCGCTAAGAGAGAAGAGAAGAACTGTCGGACATGGCAAAGAATAACATGAGGATCTAAAACAGGAACACCATCAATCAGAAGACTATTGATCGAACATCTCCGGCGCCTGCCATTGGCAATCGCAAAGAAATAGGCAGTTAGGGAGTCTCCTTTAAGCGTCCAATTAAGCGGACCTCTTTGCCGCTAATAAACCTCCGCCTGGCGACGCAACTGCATCAGGAGCTCCTCCAAATCGTACCTCAATTGCCAGCCAGCCAAGGAGAGCCCAGCGGAATCAGCCTCAACATCTAACGCACTGACCTGCCCCAACAGGTCCGATTTTTTATGCCTAGCCTCGGCAGCCCTATTACGGCCCCAACCCCTAAGGAATTTCCTAAGCAAATAACTACAGAAGTGCCAATCGTCCATAAGGCCAAAAGAATGAACCCTCGAAGATAGAATCGACTGGATTTTTCCAGAAAGCATATCAACAAAGCCGTCCACCAACAGCCAGGAAGCATCAAATTGGAACCTACTAGACTTACAAATCGGAATGGTGCCCAAATCAAACAAAAGAGGGGAATGATCCGAGCCGACATGCGGGAGGGCAGATAAGGACGCATGAGGGAACAAGGAGTCCCAGTCCGGGGTAACGAAAACATGATCCAACACTGAACGAATCGGATCAGCCTGATGATTAGACTAGGTAAACCTTGCAACCGTTCTCGACACTTCCCGCAGTGCACACTCACTAATGAAACCGTTAAAAGCATCTGCTAAGGGCCAAGAGAAATTGTTATTACTCTTCTCGATCGGAGATCTAAGTAAGTTGAAATCGCCACCAATCAAGAGGGGGAGATTACACGAGTCGATTTTCGCAGAGAGCTCATCCAAGAACAAGGCGGACAGGGAGTGGTCAGTAGGCCCGTAGACCACCAGCACCTCCCAAAGAACATTGAGTCTCTTGTGCAGCACCACCATACTAGCCCAGAAATACCATGATCGAAAGCAACGAAATCAAAGGCATCCATACTCACCCCAATCAGAGTGACCTGAGGAAGGCAACCATTTCCAAACAAAACGACCAGCCCTAGCGATAGAAGAAAGCTCATTGTTAGAAAAGAGGCTTTAAAAGTTTCAATAAGACAGACCAAATCAGCATTAGAATTCCGGACCAAGTCACGAATCTGGTCACGGCGCCCCCTAGCACCGAAACCCCTAATGTTCCAAAAGATAGACTTCATTTAAAAGAAAGGTTTTTGATACGGAGACTCGACCTGCACGGGGCAACACAGGTTTTGGCGCGCTTAGACTGCACCTGTTTGGCAGTGGTGACGGGGGGTTGGCCACTAACAGCCGTCGTCCCCTCCCCCACCTCCATAGAGGACGTCGGCAGCTTCCCCTCTGCCGACTCCTTGGCCTTAGCAATAGCCGCTTGAGCAATCTCATTCGCACGGATCATAGACAAGAGAGAAGACGGAAACCCAACATTCAAATCAAACGCAATCCCAACATCGGAAAGAACGTGAACCAGGTGGCTATCAGGAAGATCAGGCAAAACCAAGCGCACAAGAGAGGAAGCACGGTGGGTACCTGGAGGGCAGAGATCCTTGGCCGCAGCCCGACGCGCCGCACGCTCCGAGATGGGCTCCCCACTGTCCCTACGGCGCAGGCTCTTCCTTGCCGTGGAGACCGGTGAGCGCACCGGGGTCGGAGACGAGCGAGCCGCCGGAGACGACGTGTCCCCAGTGGGGGCACCAGCCGCAGCCGCCCCCAAGTCCGCATCAAGCCGGCGACACAGCCTGGCCACAGATTGCTTGGCACCCGAGGAAGCACGACTCTTCGCAGAGAACTTTTTCACCATGGACTTCTTCTTTTTGCTGGTAGGACTCGCAGCCGCAGGAGTAGGGAAGGGGGGAACATCCACAATACCAGATAGCGAGGGAGACGCCGGACTGGAGCAGACAGCAGAGAACGGAGTGCCCAGCCCCTTGCTAGTAGAACCCACTTGAGGTAAGCCTGCCCCCACTGGAGCACCATCCACCGGACGGGCCGCCACATCCTTCTTCTGCCCACCATCCGCCCCACCCTCCGCCCCAGCCGGGGCCCCATACTGAAACATACCCCGCCCCTTCGAGACGAGCCCCCCCCATTCCGAAGGCGTGAAAGGATTGGCCGAATCCCCGCCAGCATTGCTACCACCACCAGGATTGCTCTCATCCCCACGAGGATCTTGTTGAGAAGGCCCAGGGGGAGGTGGAGGTGGGGCCTGCTGGGCCGCCTGGCCTTCCACACGCACACGAATCCTATAAGCTTCCATGACAGGAAAAACATCCACAAAACCATGAACCAGAGCAGGATCTAGCACCCAAATCTTCACACGGACAGGACCAAGACGATCAAGCGAGGTGGGATCGACCTCGATAGGTTTCCCAATAAGCACACCAAAAGCCATCAGAAATCGGACATTGCGCAGACCAGAAGGCACATCATCCAACAGCACCCACACATCAGACGGAGCAGCGACCGAGCGCGTCCCATTGCTCACCACTTTGACAGAGACCACCACTTGATTTAGAGGAAGGGTGAAGCTAGAGCACGATGCCATCAGCTTTAGACTCTCCTTCGAGGGAAAAACCACTGCAAATTCTGACGCAGACACTTGCTGAACCTGCCAATCCCAGCCCTCCAACCCCCATTCCTTGAGCTCATCCACAATGATCTGAGAAGACACCGGCCTAGATTGCACCGAAATGATCGCCGCATTGGATAGCACCGGAGCGAGGACCAGAGTATCGAGGTCCCCATCAAGCGAGAAGAAGGAACAACCCGACAACCCAAGCCCAAACTGTTTGAAGGAGGGGAACATGCATCTGTCCTTACAGTCCACTGTGAGATGGCCCTCTGCCCGGCATATGAGACAGAAAGGTGGGAACTTGCAATGCGACTGGAAGTGGCCCGCCCGGTGGCAGGCAAAGCAAGTAAGAGTAGGTGCGCCACCATTGCCACTGGAAGGAGGAGCCGACCCCAGAGGAAGAGGAGGTGGGGAAGGGAGGGTGCCATCACCGACAGTGCCAGCGGAGGAGCCCGGATCAGAAGGAGCAAACTTGCGGGCCTTTTATGGATAGGACGAGGGCCCGTAACCCCCACGCTGAAGCTGCCTGCCGCCGTCACCACCGTCACCACCAAAACGATCGCCAGGCCCCGGAGCAGGAGCCCCCGAGCGGCCGGCAGGACGCGGCGGCGCCCCAGATCCAAGCGGCAGATCAGATCTGGGCGCAGCCGATGAAGCCGCTGCGCCAGAAGCAGCCACCTCCCATGGATCTGCCGTCGCCGTGCCCCACCCAGCCGCCACGAGAGACGCCGCCGAGTCCCCACCTGTGGCCGTCGCAGAAGAACGCAAGGCCGCATCGGTGCGCGCGCTCATCCCTCTGGAGCCAAACCGGCCCAGCCGCCCACGCCTCGTGCTCGCGCTCCACCTGAGCACGAGTCGCACGCTCCGCCTCCAGCTTTGATCGAAGAGCGGCTTCATACTCCCGATCAGACGCCTCCTCCGAGGACCCCTCACGACGACGCTTCCCACCGGACACCGCCTCCGACGACGAACCACGGGATTTATCCATGGCCACGACCTCAAGGAACGACCGCAAGAGGGGAGGGGTGGTTTGGATCTCACTAGCCTGCGAATGGGGAGCGGGTATCGGCGAATGTCAGATTTGGAGGCCGGAAACCCTAGGTCGAGGTCAGCAGCGCCCCTCCGGATCCATAAATACCCCCGCAGCAAAGGGCCCGCAGGCCTAGAAGACAGCACAACAGGTGCAGGCCCAGCCCGGCCCAAGGAACCTGCCTCCTCCCCCACGCCAGACAAAGGAGGAAAGTTCTCCAGCGAAAGCGGGCCACCCACCAGCCCACTCAAAGAGACGGAGCCAGACCGGCCCACCAACCGGTCCACCGGCCTAGCAACCACCACATACGAAGCAGATTTTGGTGAAAATGAGTCCTATACTGAACTGTGTATTAGTTTTTTTTAGGGGAAACATCGGGCTTTATTGCATAATAGGAATGTTTGACAGAATACAAATAATATCTGGTACATTAATAATATCTTGTACTATGTATTAGTATTTGTTGAAATATGAGGGTGGGCCTAGGGCCCATCTAACAATTTCAGAAAATCTACAATGGCCCATGTGGGTTTATTTGGCAATGGAAGTGGTGGGAAGTTTAGTCCCATACCGCTTGTTGGAGAGGAGTTGGACATCCTTATAAGAGATTCTCTTCCACATGCTATTGGAGCTTGAGAAGAGAAGTGGTTCCCGTGCGCTCCTCCTCTGCCGCCCGCCGCGCCGCGGGAATGAGCCGAGCAAAGCTCACATCTCTGCGCTTTCTTTGACAGGCGAGGCCACGATCTGAGACGTCGGATCGTGGGCTGTTACCGACTCGGACGGGGGTCCAACCCACGTCTCTCCATGCGCCTATATATGTACGGGAGAGGGGCGATTAGGTTTTTGGGGAGCGCCTGCTCGCCACCGTTCGTCCACGTCCGCTGCATCGCCTTCGTTCGCGTCGTCCGCATCGTCACCATGTCCACTAACGCCGACCATGCCGCCGCCGAGAAACTCGAAGCCAAGAAGAAGGCCACCGAGGACGCCGCCGCGGCTTCTGCCTGGCCTATTGGAGGGTATAACTCGCTTAACCTGCTCCTGTTTATTACTATTTTAGCCATGCTAGTGTTATACGTAGATGTATCTGCTGTTAGCGTAGCATGTGCTGGCATGATCAAATATCAGCATGTTGTTAATTCTATTAATGCCATGCTAGTGATTTATTCATGGATTAAATTAATCGGAAAATTGCTTATTTACTCAGCAATCCAAAAACCTAATGTGTGTAGGAATTTTTCGAATCATGGTTTTGCTGCTGCACTGAAACCGGATAAGTTTATGGTACATATTTTAAGCGTTGGCAGACCAAAACCACTTTATGGCTCATGGCAATGAACGTGTTCTGGGTTGCCGGTGCCACTCCCACAAGAACAATCACTCCTGAATGTGAGAAGGCGTTCCGGGAGGCCACCGTCTACTTTGTCGGAGCAGTTCTGAGCGTGATCGGAGATAAGTTGGTTGACACATATTTACATATGCGGGTTGCCAAGGACTTGTGGGGGCGCTCGAATCTAAATTCGGGGCCACCGATGCTGGGAGCGAGATGTATGTTATCGATCAGTTCCACGATTACAAAATGGTTGAGAACCGTTCTGTATTGGAACATGCCCATGAGATATAATGCATCGCTAAGGATCTTGAGCTTCTTAAGTGCGATTTACTGGGAAAATTTGTCGCGGGATGTATAATCGCTAAGCTCCCTAATTCCTGGAGTAACTTTGCTACCACTCTGAAACATCAGAGGCGTGAATTCTCAGTAGAGGATGTCATCGGCCATCTGAGTGTTGAGCAGAACTCGAGAGCAAAGGACTGGCACGGAAAAGGGGTCGAAGGAACTTATGGTGCATCAGAGGAACTTCAATTCCCACAAGCCCAAGGGAAAGAATTCTGTCCAACAGAATACCGACTTCAAAAATAAGGGTAAGAAGACCTTCAAGGAGAACAAGAAGGGAGATGGCTGCTTTAATTGTGGTTCAGAGGAACATTGGGCTAGCAAGTGCCCAAACAAGTACAAGAAGCCAGGGCTGGACTCCAAGTCTGCCAATATGATTGTGGGCAACAATGAAAGTGGTGCATCTAGGTACGATAATTTATTTACTGTGTTTTCAGTTTGTCAGCCCACCGATTGGTGGGTGGACACAGGTGCAAGTATTCATGTGTGCTGACATTTCATTGTTTTCTTCTTACCAGGCCATAGGTCACGGGTCCGTATTGATGGGGAATGGCGCGAGTGCTTCTGTTCATGGTGTTGGCACGGTCGATCTGAAGTTTACTTCGGGAAGGATCGTGCAGTTGAAGAACATGCAGCATGTCCCCGCCATCAAGTAGAACCTCGTTAGTGGCTCCCTTCTGTGTAGAGAAGGGTTTAAGTTGGTCTTCGAGTCTAATAAAGTAGTTGTTACGAAATATTGACTATCTGTTGGAAAAGGTTATGAATGCGGAGGAATGTTCTGCCTTTCCCTCGCAGATTTTTGTAATAAAGTCGTGAACAATATTCATTCGAGTGTTAATGAATCTGAAGTTTGGCATTCACGTCTTTGTCACATTCGTTTTGGTGTTATGACGCGGCTAGCAAAATTGAATTTAATCCCGAGCTTCACTTTAGCCAAAGGTTCTAAGTGTCATTCGTGTGTGCAATCTAAGCAACCTCGCCACTAGAACTCATACATTTTGATCTTTGTGAGATGAGTGGTGTGTTGACTATAGGTGGAAAGAAATACTTCATGACATTGATAGGTGATTCTACTAGATATTGCTATGTGTATCTGTTAAATACTAAAGATGAGGCTCTACACTACTTTAAAATCTATAAGGCAGAAGTTGAGAATCAACTTGAAAAGAAAATTAAACGAGTCCGGTCAGATCATGGTGGAGAGTACTTCTCTAATGAGTTTGATTCTTTTTGTGCGGAACACAACATTATTCATGAGAGGACGCCTCCCTATTCACCCTAGTCAAACGGGGTTGCCGAATGGAAAAAACATACTCTAACTGATTTGGTTAACGCCATGTTAGATACATCGGGTTTATCCAAGGCATGGTGGGGGGGAGGCTATATTAACATCATGTCATGTCCTGAATAAAGTTCCGACAAAGGATAATGAGATCACTCCCTATGAGAAATGGGCGAAGAGAAGGACAACACTCTCATACTTGTGTACTTGGGGCTATTTGGCGAAAGTCAATGTGCCGATCCCCAAAAAGCGTAAGCTTGGACCAAAGACCGTGGACTATGTTAATTTGGGCTATGCTATGAATAGCGTTGGCTATAGATTTCTATTAGTGAAATCTGAGGTACCTGACATGAAGGTCGGTACAATTATGGAGTCTAAGGATGCTACATTCTTTGAGGATATTTTTCCTATGAGAGATATGCAAAGCAATTCTAGACAGGAATCTGAGGAGACTCTTGAGCCTGTCATTCCTATGGAATATTATGAACAAACACATGATGAAAATCCTGAGGAGGATGGCGAGGAAACCCTTGGTAGGGGCAAGAGACAAAGGACTGCAAAGACCTTTGGTGATGATTTCCTTGTGTTCCTCGTGGATGATACTCCCACTTCTAAGTGTATGCATCTCCAGTGCTAACTACTGGAAGGATGCGGTCTGTAGCGAGATGGATTCCATCATGGCTAACGGTACATGGGAGATTAATGAACGTCCCTATGGTTTCAAACCATTGGGATGTAAGTGGGTGTTCAAAAAGAAGCTTAGGCCCGACGGTACAATTGTGAAGTACAAGGCTAGGCTTGTGGCCAAGGGTTATGCCTAGAAAGAAGAAGAAGATTTCTTCGATACTTATTCACCTGTGGCTAGACTGACCACCATTCGAGTATTACTCTCGTTGGCGGCCTCGCATGGTCTTCTCGTCCACCAGATGGATGTTAAGACGACTTTCTTGAACGAAGAGCTAGACGAGGAAATCTATATGCAACACCAGATGGCTTTGTAATAGATGGTCAGGAAGGAAAGGTGTGTAAGTTGTTGAAATCTCTATATGGCCGGACAAGCACCTAAGCAATGACATGAGAAATTTAATACAACTTTGACATATGTTGGCTTCGTTGTTAATGAAGCTGACAAATGTGTATACTATTGCCATGGTGGCGGCGAAGGAATTATACTGTGCTTGTATGTTGATGACATACTGATATTTGGAACCAACTGCTACTTGTGAGCTGCGTTGGTAATTCCCTGAAGAGAAAGGGAGATGCAGTACAGTAGAGATAAGTATTTCCCTCAGTTATGAAACCAAGGTTATCAATCCAGTAGGAGAATCACACAACACCTCGTTAGCAGCACCTGCACACAAAACAACAAATCCTTGCACCCAATGCAAATAAGGGGTTGTCAATCCCTCGGCGGTAATTGCAAGATTAAATTGTATGTGATAGATAGATAGATTGATACAAAAATACAAAATAAAATAAATAAAGAAAAAGTGCAGCAAAGTATTTTTAGGGTTTTTAATATATGATTTCGATAGACCCGGGGGCATAGTTTTCACTAGAGGCTTCTCTCAAGAAAATAGCATACGGTGGGTAGACAAATTACTGTTGGGCAATTGATAGAAAAGCAAATAATCATGACGATGTCCAAGGCAATGATCATGTATATAGGCATCACGTTCGAGACAAGTAGACCGACTCCTGCCTGCATCTACTACTATTACTCCACACATCGACCGCTATCCAGCATGCATCTAGTGTATTAAGTCCATAAAGAACGGAGTAACGCCTTAAGCAAGATGACATGATGTAGACAAAGTAAACTCATGCATGAATAAACCCCATCTTTTTACCCTTAATAGCAACGATACATACGTGTCATGTCACTGGGATTGAGCACCGCAAGATCGAACCCATTACAAAGCACCTCTTCCCATGGCAAGATAAATCAATCTAGTTGGCCAAACCAAACCAATAGATCAAAGAAGAAATATGAAGCTATAATAATCATGCATAAAAGAGATCAGAGAAGACTCAAATAATATTCATGGATAATCTGATCATAAACTCACAATTCATCGGATCCCAACAAACACACCGCAAAAAGTGATTACATCGGATAGAACTCCAAGAACATCGAGGAGAACATTGTATTGAAGATCAAAAAGAGAGAAGAAGCCATCTAGCTACTAACTATGGACCCGAAGGTCTGTGGTAAACTACTCACGCATCATCGGAAGGGCAGCAAGGTTGATGTAGATCCGCTCCGTGATCGATTCCCCCTCCGGCGGAGTGCCGGAAAAGGCCCCCAGATGGGATCTCTCGAGAACAGAAACTTGTGGCGGCGGAAAAAGTATTTCGTGGACTCCTCTGTTGGTTTCCCGATTTTTGGGAATTTATAGTGGTGGAATTAGGTCAAAAGAGTCGGAGGTGGGCCCACGAGACACCAGGGCGCGCCTGCCCCCCAGATGCGCCATGGTGGCTCGTGGCCACCTCCTAGGGCTTTTGGCCTTCTCCCGAAGCTTCTAGTGTTTGTTATGTCCAGAAAAAAATCTCCAAAAAGTTTCATGGCATTTGGACTTCGTTTGGTATTGATATTCTGTAAAACAAAAAAACAGGCAAAAAATAGCAGCTGGCACTGGCACTAAGTTAATAGGTTAGTCCCAAAAAAGATATATAATTGCTGTAAATAGATATAAAAACATCCAAGATTGATAATATAACAGCATGGAACAATCAAAAATTATAGATACGTTGGAGACGTATCACTAACCTCAAAGTGATTGAGGAGGTTAAATCGTTTTTATCTTAGAACTTTGAGATGAAAGACCTTGGAGTGGCTGATGTTATCTTGAACATCAACCTACTAAGAGATGATGAGGGTAGGATTACATTACTGCAATCCCACTATGTTGAGAAGGTCTTGAGTCATTTTGGATATTCGGACTGCAAACCATCTCAAACACTATATGATCCTAGTGTGCTGATTCGAAAGTTCGAAGGCATAGCTAAAGATCAATTGAGATACTGTTGGTGCAATTCCTTGCCCCTTGTGTTTTGGAGATTGTTGTCAAAAACAGTTTGGGACTGATTAGTTTGCTAGTGCACATAGAGAGAAATAGTCCCTGGAGTATCGAGAAGAATGCTATATTCTGTCGAGAAGATTGCTGTAAACTTCACTGAGAATTATCTGCGCAGCAGATGAGATGATTATGTTTCGGGGAATGTTATCCCCGAAAGATTTGCTACCGAGAAGATTACTATAATCTCCCGAGAAGTTTGCTACCGAAAGGTTTGCTGCCGAGAAGATTGCTACTTCCGAGAAGTTTGCTATAAACTTCTGCAAAAGTTATCTGCGCAGCAAAGAAGATTGATATGTTTCGAGAAGCTTAATATCAAGAAGATTGTGACTTCCGAGAAGTTTGCTACACACTTCCTCGAAAGTTATCTGCGCCGCGGAAAAGATTGTCATGTCTCGAAGAGTTTGTTATCGAGAAAATTGCGTGCCGGAGATGGCCCTAAAGACATATTGCTGAAGCGAAGCAATTTTCATTCGGTTTGTCCGAAGAAGAATGACTGCAGTCGAGAAGATTGAAGACGAAGAGAAGACATAGAATTTGTTTTGTTGTTCTTCTTTCTCTTATTTGAGTCATAGGACTACCGTACTATTAAGAGGGGTATAAGTATTCGAGACTTTTATCTGTTGTGATATTTTTCCAAAACCTATGAGAGTTCGAGAGAAATCTCTTTGTGTTCCGAATAAATACTCGCCAGCTAGAGATGTTGTTTTTCGGGGCTGTGAGAGATTTGATTCAGACCGAGGAGTTAGCATTACTTGTTCCTCAAGTAATGCTACCGTTGTGCTCAAAATCCGACCGTTGGAAACGTGTCGGTTGGCCATTGGCTGGACCGCGTGTCCTAAATGGCCATTTCCCATCCGAGAAGGCTGTGGCTATAAATAGCCACCCCACACCGGCTTTGTCCGGTGGCTACTCCACTTGAGATTCTAAGAAGATTGATTGAGCACCCCTCTCCGAGAGATTTGAGTTTAAAATCCACTGAGAGAAAATCAAGAGCCAAAACTTAGATAGTGGTTGAGCATCACAGTAGATCTGAGTTGAGTGTTCTTGTACCTATTACTCTTGAGAGTTGCATACTCTCTAGACGGATAGGTGTCGGCTCGAGTGACGAAGATTAATTGTCGTCTCCGAGTCAAAGTCTTCTGCAACCAAGAGTCGTTGTGGTTTGCGAAGAGTGACCAAGAGTAATTGTGGTCACCAAAGACAAAGTCTGTCGAAGGTTTGGAGATTGCTGAAAAGAATCTACCATGAGTGAAATCAACTGAAGTTCGAGGACCTTCACGTTGAGGAGAATAGGACGAAGAGAGTTTATCTTCTGTGTTCAATCACAAGTCCCTCCAACCAGACGTAGCCATTTTGCAAAAGAGTGAACTGGTCTACCAAATCATCTGTCGCCATCGAGCACCACTGGTCATTTCTATCCTACTGCATTTCTTTCGGTAGTTTATTTTCGGTGCTCTTTGCTGTTGATAGATATCTATATGTGTACTGCGAGTCTTTATCTTCCAAGCATTCCTTTCAGTACCGTGACAATATTGTGTTGCATATTTTCTTTTGCAGTACTTAAGGTTGTATGTTTGTGTGTTCATCTGCTCTTCATTTGGTGGTACTTAGTCATTATGCTAAGTCTTGCTCTGATGAATATTTCGCACTAGTGTGCATGTTTTCTATCTGTTATATGTGCAATTATTTCATGTGTGCAATTCTATCTATGTTGATATTATTGTTTTTATTTGTAGAACTAAATCTGCTCAGTTGTGTTTCCATAGCAGTTTTGTTTTGGGAATAGTTTTGTTTCGGAAACAGTTTTATTTCGGGAACAGTTTTGTTTCGAAAACGGTATTGTTTCCGTAACAATTTTGTTTTGGAAACCGTTTTGTTTCAGAACTAGTTTTCCTTCGGAAATAGTTTTCTTTCGTAGAACTGAAACTACTTAGTTGATTATCCGCTGTGCTGTGTTGAGAGTATTCAACATTTCGAAAGAAATTTTGAGTCTCCCATTCACCCCCCTCTGGTCGATATACTCCGGTCCTTACAATTGGTATTAGAGCAAGGTCTCCTTGTCTCTGCTTATTAAAGGTCTAACCGCTTTGGAGTTTTGAGTATGTCTCTTGCAGAGTACCATGGACACTCTGAAAGATTTCCTATCTTCGATGGAAATGACTATCCATTCTAGAAACAAAAGATGATGATTCGACTGACGGCTATCAACGAAGAAATGTGGCAGATTGTGGAAAATGGCTACTCAGTTTAGTTTCCGGAATCTCCCACACCAAATGACGAAAGAAACATTAAGCTGGATGCACAGGCAAAGGATATCATCTGCAACTTTGTCTCAAGGAATGTATTCCTTCGGTATAGAAGACTTGAACAGCGAAAGAAATCTGGGACATATTAGAGAAGATCAATGAAGGTGTTTCAACTCAAAAAGAAACATGAATCAATATTCTTCGGGCCAAGTTCAACCGCTTCAAGAGGCTCAAGAATGAAAATTGTCAAGAAACCTTTGA
Organism: Elymus sibiricus; assembly: GCA_039707655.1. Taxonomy (NCBI): domain Eukaryota; kingdom Viridiplantae; phylum Streptophyta; class Magnoliopsida; order Poales; family Poaceae; genus Elymus; species Elymus sibiricus. The sequence goes on from CM077666.1 coordinate 147,341,715, forward strand.
TCGTCTGAATGATATCGCAAATGAGTTGCAAGGTCTTGGTGCTGAAGATATTACCGATCATGAGAGTGTGAAGAAGTTGCTTTGGTCACTGGATAGTTCCTCTGCGTTCCAGCACTCTGTATGGCCCCACAAATCGTGGTGCTAACTTCCCTTTGACTCCAAATCTCTTAATACCTCGAAGTGGAGACACTCGAAGATATGCTCTATCTCCCACTTCATAGATCACTTCCTTGCGTTTAGCATCGGCATAACTCTTCTGTCTAGACTGAGCTATCTTGAGTCTGTCACGAATCAACTTGACCTTCTCCTCAGAATCTCTGATCAAATCTAGTCCAAACAATTTGCGATCTCCAACTCCATCCCACATCAAAGATGTCCTGCATTTCCTCCCATACAATGCCTCGAAAGGGGCCATCTTCAAACTGGCTTGATAGCTGTTGTTGTACGAGAACTTTGCGTAAGGTAAGTTGTCATCCCAACTAGACCCATAGTCTAGCGCACAGGCTCTCAGCATGCCTCCAGAATCTGATTGACTCTCTCTGTCTGCCCATCTGTCTGCGGATGGAAGGCTGTACTGAACTCTAGCCTGGTACCCAAAGTTCCGTGTAATTGATGCCAAAACTTTGAGGTAAACTATGTTCCTCTATCCGATACGATGGTCCTCGGAACTCCATGTAGACATACAATCCTGGTCATATATATATTTGCCAGCTTAGCACTTGTATAGGTGGTTTTCACTGGAATGAAGTGAGCAACCTTCGTCAAACGATCAACTATTACCCAGATGGAATCATAACCTGAACGGGTCCTGGGTAATCCCGTGATAAAGTCCATACCAAGTATGTCCCATTTCCAATCAGGTATCGGCAATGGCTGAAGTAAACCTGCTGGTTTCTGATGCTCTGCCTTTACTCTCTGACATACATCACATATCGCCACATACTCAGCAATTTCTCTTTTCATACCGGTCCACCAAAAACTTTCCTTCAAGTCCAAATACATCTTGGTGTTGCCTGGGTGTATCGAGTAGGGTGAGTCATGAGCCTCCTGAAGAATCAACTTCCTGATCTCTGGATCATTGGGTACACAAATACGCTGCTCAAACCATATGGTTCCTTGCTCATCCTCACGGAATCCTTCCGCTTTCCCTTTGATCATATTTTCCTTTATCTCAGCAATACCTTTGTCCAACTTCTGGGCGTCTCTGATTCTTCCCAACAAGGTGGACTGCACCTCGAGTGCGGCAACATAACCTCTTGGAACTCTTTCCAGCTGAAGGTCTCTAAGCTCGTCACATAACTCCTGAGGTAAACCTCCTGCTGTAAGGGTGTTAACATAACTCTTATGGCTCAAAGCATCCGCCACTACATTAGCTTTTCCTGGATGATAATGCACACTCATGTCATAATCCTTTATAAGTTCCAACCATCTCCTTTGCCTGAGGTTCAACTCCTTCTGCGTGAAGATATACTTCAAACTCTTGTGATCCGTGTAAACATCACAACGATTTCCAATAAGATAGTGCCTCCAAGTCTTGAGTGCATGCACCACGGCTACTAACTCCAAATCATGCGTGGCATAGTTCAACTCATGAGGTCGAAGCTGTCGTGAGGCATAAGCTACAACTTTTCCCTCTTGCATAAGAACACCTCCAAGTCCCTGACGTGAAGCATCACAATACACCTGAAAATCCTTGTGTATGTCAGGCAGAACTAGCACTGGGGCTGTAACCAAACGCTTCTTCAACTCCTGAAAGCTGGCTTCACACTCTTCAGTCCAAACAAACTTGGTGTCCTTCTTCAACAACTCTGTCATGGGCTTTGCAATCTTGGAGAAATTTTCAATAAACCTCTGGTAATATCCTGCAAGTCCAAGGAAACTACGAATCTCACCGACTGAGGTGGGTGGCTTCCATTCTATGATTGCTTCTACCTTGGAAGGGTCCACTGCGATCCCTTCGCCTGATACAACATGTCCAAGAAATCCCACTTCCTTTAACCAAAACTCACACTTGCTGAACTTGGCATAAAGTTGATGTTCTCTGAGCTTCTCCAGAACTAAGCGCAGATGTTCGGCATGTTCCTCCTCATTCTTGGAGTAAACCAATATATCATCAATGAATACCACAACAAATTTATCCAAGAACTCCATGAATACCTTGTTCATCATACTCATAAAATAGGCAGGGGCATTAGTCAAACCAAAGGACATGACTGTATACTCATAAAGCCCATACCTTGTGGTAAAAACTGTCTTGGGTATATCCTTCTCACGGATCTTCAACTGGTGGTAACCTGATCGAAGACTGATCTTGGAGAAAACACTAGCTCCTTCTAGCTGGTCAAACAAGTCATTGATCATGGGCAGGGGATACTTGTTCTTGATGGTCACTTCGTTCAAAGAGCGGAAATCCACACACATCCTCAAGGTACCATCCTTCTTCTCCACTAAGAGTACTGGGGCTCCCCAAGGTGATGAACTCGGGCGAATATACCCTTTCTCCAGCAACTCCTTAATCTGCTTCTTAACTTCTTCCAAATCATTAGCAGGCATCTGATACGGCCTCTTGGAGATAGGTCCTGTGCCTGGCAGCAGCTCAATCAAAAACTCAATCTCCTGATCTGGTGGCATACCTGGTAAATCCTCTAGAAATACATCGGGATAATCCTTCACCACTGGTACTTCCTCCTGGACAACTCTCGTAAGAGAGTTCACCTGAGTCCTCCTAGGTTTAAACCTGGACACATACTTGATCCTTTTTCCCATTGGGGTGGTGAGAGAAATCGACCTACTGGCGCAATCAATGCTTCCCTCATACTTGGACAACCAATCCATGTCTAAGATTACATCCAATCCTTGTGACTCAAGTATGACCAGATCTGTGGGGAAGACATGCCCCCTATGTTCAGAGGTATCTGAAAACATCCCTGACTAACCATAGACTCTGCTCCCAGAGAACTCACTAGGATGGGTGACTTAAGAGCTACGTGCTACTTGTGAGCTACGTTGGTAATTCCCTGAAGAGGAAGGGAGATGCAGTACAGTAGAGATAAGTATTTCCCTTAGTTATGAAACCAAGGTTATCAATCCAGTAGGAGAATCACGCAACACCTCGTTAGCAGCACCTGCACACAAAACAACAAATCCTTGCACCCAACCCAAACAAGGGGTTGTCAATCCCTCGGTGGTAATTGCAAGATTAAATTATATGTGATAGATAGATAGATTGATACAAAAATACAAAATAAAATAAATAAAGAAAAAGTGCAGCAAGGTTTTTAGGGTTTTTAATATATAATTTAGATAGACCCGGGGGCCATAGTTTTCACTAGAGGCTTCTCTCAAGAAAATAGCATACGGTGGGTAGAAAAATTACTGTTGGGCAATTGATAGAAAAGCAAATAATCATGACGATATCCAAGGCAATGATCATGTATATAAGCATCACGTCCGAGACAAGTAGACCGACTCCTGCCTGCATCTACTACTATTACTCCACACATCGACCGCTATCCAGCATGCATCTAGTGTATTAAGTCCATAAAGAATGGAGTAACGCCTTAAGCAAGATGACATGATGTAGACAAAGTAAACTCAAGCATGAATAAACCCCATCTTTTTACCCTTAATTGCAACGATACATATGTGTCATGTCCCTTTCTATCATTGGGATTGAGCACCGCAAGATCGAACCCATTACAAAGCACCTCTTCCCATGGCAAGATAAATCAATCTAGTTGGCCAAACCAAATCAATTGATCGGAGAAGAAATACGAAGCTATAATAATCATGCATAAAAGAGATCAGAGAAGACTCAAATAATATTCATGGATAATCTGATCATAAACTCACAATTCATCGGATCCCAACAAGCACACCGCAAAAAGTGATTACATCGGATAGAACTCTAAGAACATCGAGGAGAACATTGTATTGAAGATCAAAAAGAGAGAAGAAGCCATCTAGATACTAACTATGGACCCGAAGGTCTATGGTAAACTACTCACGCATCATCGAAAGGGCAGCAAGGTTGATGTAGAGCCCCTTCGTGATCGATTCCCCCTCCGGCGGAGTGCCGGAGAAGGCCTCCAGATGGGATATCTCGAGAACAGAAACTTGCGGCGGTGGAAAAAGTATTTCGTGGACTCCCCTATTGGTTTCCCGATTTTTGGGAATTTATAGTGGTGGAATTAGGTTAAAAGAGTCAGAGGTGGGCCCACGAGGCACCAGGGCGTGCCTGCCTCCCCCCCCCCAGGCGCGCCCTGGTGGCTCGTGGCCACCTCCTGGGGCTTCTGGCCTTCTCCCGAAGCTTCTAGTGTTTGTTATGTCCAGAAAAAAATCTACAAAAAGTTTCGTGGCATTTGGACTTCGTTTGGTATTGATATTCTATAAAACAAAAAACAGGCAGAAAACAACAACTAGCACTGGGCGCTAAGTTAATAGGTTAGTCCCAAAAAATGATATATAATTGCTGTAAATGTATATAAAAACATCCAAGATTGATAATATAACAGCATGGAACAATCAAAAATTAGATACGTTGGAGACGTATCAGCATCCCCAAGCTTAATTCATGCTCGTCCTCGAGTAGGTAAATGATAAAAACAGAATTTTTGATGTGGAATGCTGCCTATCATATTCATCACATATTCTTTTCTTTGTAGCATGGACATTTGGACTTGAATGATTCAAAGCAATAGTCTATAGTTTGACATGAAGATATAAATACTCAAGCATACTAACAAGCAACCATGCTTTTCAAAATATCAACGCTAAAGAAAGTTATCCCTAGCCCATTATGCTCCATCATTGATCCATTCATGAAACACACTCCATATTAGCTACATCCAATGCACAAGTATGACAATAGTGCTCTCTAGTTGGTGCTTTATAAGAGAAGATGGAGACTCAAATAAAAATAAAAATTGCATAAAAGTAAATAGATAGGCCCTTCGCAGAGGGAAGCAGAGATTTGCTAATGTGCCAGAGTTTAAAGCTTAAATTAGAGAGATAAAAATATTTTGAGAGGCATGCTTTTCCTGTCAACGAAAACGACCGAGAATTCCCAATATTTTCCATGCTAGACACATCATAGGCGGTTCCCAAACAGAAAGTAAATTTTATTTCCTTTCCACCATTCTTTCACAATCCATGGCTAGCCGTATCCACGGGTGCCCTCCATACCAACACTTTCCAAGGAATTTTGTTGTTATTAATTTTTGATTCATTGTGGAACTGGGCATCCCTATTACCAGCCACTCTCTCGTGCAATGACAAGTGAATAAACACTCATCATGAGAATAACACACCTAGCATGGAAAATAATGGCCACCCCCTGTCGCTTCATGAGCGGTACGGGCACACAAAACAGAACATTATTTTGAAAATAAGAGTTGGCACATGCAAATTTACTTGGAACGGCATGGAAATACCGCATAAATGTAGATATAGTGGACTCATTTGGCACAACTTGGGTTTAAGGATTTTGGATGCACAAGCAGTATTTCCGCTTAGTACAAATGAAGGCTAGCAAATAGATTGAGAAGCAACCAACCAAAAAGCGAAAACGGTCATAAACATGCATTGAACATAACTAACACCGAATAATGCACCATAAGTAGGATATAATTTCTTTGCATAACTATTGACTTGATGTGCATGCATAGGGAATCACAAACCTTAACACTAATATTCTTACTAAATCACAATTACTCACTAACATGACTCACATATCATCATCTCCATATCGCAAAACTATTGCGAGGAATCACACTCATCATATCCAATGATCTATATGAAAGTTTTTATTATATCCCTTTTGAATATTCATCACTTTGGGACCAAATTCATATCTTGTGCAAATTACCATTACTATTATCAACTCTCAAAAAGATATAAGTGAAGCATGAGAGTGCAAATATTTCTTCAAAATTTTAATCTTATCAACTCTCAAAATAATATAAGTGAAGCATGAGAGTTTATTTCTTCAAATATAGCCACCGCCGTGCTCAAAAAGATTTAAGTGAAGCACTAGAGCAGCTGCCTAGCTCAAAAAAAATTGAAGTGAAGCACATAGAGTATTCTAACAAATTATGATGAACGTGTGGCTCTCTCAAAATAGGTGTGTTCAGCAAGGATGATTGTGATAAACTAAAAATAAAACAAAGCAAAGACTCATATAATACACGACGCTCCAAGCAAAACACATATCATGTGACGAATAAAAATATAGCTCCAAGTAAAATTACCGATGGTTGGTAGAAGAAAGAGGGGATGCCTTCCGGGGCATCCCCAAGCTTAGACGCTTGAGTCTTCCTTGAATATTACCTTGGGGTGCCTCGGTCATCCCCAAGCTTAGGCTCTTGCCACTCCTTATTCCTTCATCCATCGTGATCTCACCCAAAACTTGAAAACTTCAATCACACAAAACTCAACAAAACCTTCGTGAGATCCGTTAGTATAACAAAGTAAATCACTACTTTAAGTACTGTCGCAAACCCATTCATATTTTATTTTTGCATTATACCTACTGTATTCTAACTTCTCCATGGCTTATACCCCCCGATACAATCCATAGTTTCATCAAAACAAGTAAGTAGTGCATCAAAAACAGAATCTGTCAAAAATAGAACAGTCCGTAGCAATATATTTAAAAGCTATACTTCTGTAACTCCAAAATTTTTGACAAATTAGGAAAACGTGGGAAATTCATATACCAATACTGTGTAAAAATTTCAGATTTTTCTGACGCTCCAGTACAGAACCAAAATTCCTGCACTGGACACAAAACTTTCTGTTTTCCAAACAGCATCAATTATACTATCTTCCAAATCATCCTAAAGGTTTTACTTGGCACAAACACTAATTAAAACATAAAAACTCAATCATAACAGTAGCATAAATGTGAAAACACAAAATAACAGAAACAAAAAGTAAAAAATTATTTTATTCATTGGGTTGCCTCCCAACAAGCGCTATTGTTTTATGCCCCTAGCTAGGCATAATGCATAGTTTCAAGTATTGTCATCTTTGGTTTTAGTAAGATCTAGAATATCCAATCGCTTATTGCATAGAGTAATCAAAGTGTTCATGCAATTGAGGTTTCCACTAATATTTTTAAGAGGTTCGTTAGACTTTTGCAACTCAACCAAATTTTTCTGCATGTCACCCAATTTGTCTAATATTTGAACCCCCTCTTGAGTAAAAGCAAAACCCTTTTGTGGTGGTGGAACCCCCAATATACCTTCTATTATTTCATAGGCAGTATTAGCCTCACTTTCAATAAAATTCCCTTTTGCGGCAAAGTCCAAAAGTTGTCTATGATGCATGGTTAAACCTATATAGAAATTGCGAAGCAAAATTTTTAAATCCCCTTTTACAGAGCAAACACGGTAGGATTCCATTAACCTATACCAAGCATCTTTAAGATTTTCTCCTAGTCATGATGACAAATCAAGCAAAAGAGCAAACGGAAAATATTTTTGTATTTTTGTAAAAACTTTTTAGAAGTGGGGGAGATGAAAACGAGAGGCAAAGGCAAATAAAATAAATGCAAGGAGATGTAAGTTGTATGCATAGGTACCTGATAGATGTTGATGATGTCTCCCCGGCAACGGCGCCAGAAATTCTTCCTGCTACTTGTGAGCTGCGTTGGTAATTCCCTGAAGAGGAAGGGAGATGCAGTACAGTAGAGATAAGTATTTCCCTCAGTTATGAAACCAAGGTTATCAATCCAGTAGGAGAATCATGCAACACCTCATTAGCAGTACCTGCACACAAAACAACAAATCTTTGCACCCAACGCAAACAAGGGGTTGTCAATCCCTCAGCGGTAATTGCAAGATTAAATTTTATGTGATTGATAGATAGATTGATACAAAAATACAAAATAAAATAAATAAAGAAAAAGTGCAGCAAGGTTTTTAGGGTTTTAAATATATGATTTAGATAGACCCGGGGGCCATAGTTTTCACTAGAGGCTTCTCTCAAGAAAATAGCATACGGTGGGTAGAAAAATTACTGTTGGGCAATTGATAGAAAAGCAAATAATCATGACGATATCCAAGGCAATGATAATATATATAGGCATCACGTCTGAGACAAGTAGACCGACTCCTGCCTGCATCTACTACTATTACTCCACACATCGACCGCTATCCAGCATGCATCTAGTGTATTAAGTCCATAAAGAACGGAGTAACGCCTTAAGCAAGATGACATGATGTAGACAAAGTAAACTCACGCATGAATAAACCCCATCTTTTTACCCTTAATAGCAACGATACATACGTGTCAGGCCCCTTTCTGTCACTGGGATTGAGCACCGCAAGATCGAACCCATTACAAAGCACCTCTTCCCATGGCAAGATAAATCAATCTAGTTGGCCAAACCAAATCAATAGATCGGAGAAGAAATACGAAGCTATAATAATCATGCATAAAAGAGATCAGAGAAGACTCAAATAATATTCATGGATAACCTGATCATAAACTCACAATTCATCGGATCCCAACAAACACACCGCAAAAAGTGATTACATCGGATAGAACTCCAAGAACATCGAGGAGAACATTGTATTGAAGATCAAAAAGAGAGAAGAAGCCATCTAGCTACTAATTATGGACCCGAAGGTCTGTGGTAAACTACTCACGCATCATCGAAAGGGCAGCAAGGTTGATGTAGAGCCCCTCCGTGATCGATTCCCCCTCCGGCGGAGTGCCGGAGAAGGCCTCCAGATGGGATCTCTCAAGAACAGAAACTTGCGGCGGCGGAAAAAGTATTTCATGGACTCCCCTGTTGGTTTCCCGATTTTTGGGAATTTATAGTGGTGGAATTAGGTCAAAAGAGTTAGAGGTGGGCCCACGAGGCACCAGGGCGTGCCTGGCCCCCCCCCCCCAGGCGCGCCCTGGTGGCTCGTGGCCACCTCCTAGGGCTTCTGGCCTTCTCCCGAAGCTTCTAGTGTTTGTTATGTCCTGAAAAAAATCTCCAAAAAGTTTCGTGGCATTTGGACTTCGTTTGGTATTGATATTCTGTGAAACAAAAAATAGGCTGAAAACAGCAACTGGCACTGGGCACTAAGTTAATTGGTTAGTCCCAAAAAATGATATATAATTGTTGTAAATGTATATAAAAACATCCAAGATTGATAATATAACAGCATGGAACAATCAAAAATTATAGATACGTTGGAGACGTATCACTACGGTAGGCAACTTATGCTTATCCACAAATCCCCTTGATATGAATGAATGCGATGCACCAGTGTCAAAAAGAATGAGTGCTGGAAATGAATTAACCAAGAACTTACCAATCACTGCATCAGGTTGCTCATAGACTTCCTCCACATTGACATGATTCACATGCCCCTTAGTGAAAGGATTAAGCTTCTTGCCTCCAGAACTCCCATTGCCATTTCCGTTCTGCAGCTCAGGACACTCGTTGGAGTAGTGCCCTGTTTTCTTGCACTTGAAGCAGGTGATGTGACTCAGATCCTTCCTCACTGGTGTAGCAGGGCTGGAACGCTGGTGATTGCCATTTCCTCCATTCCCATTGCCGTTCTTGTGGCCATTGTGGTTGTGGCCATTGCCTCCATGCTGAAAATGACCACCATGGTTATGATGGTTGTGACCTCCAAACTTACTGGATCCTGAACCAGCATATCCAGGGTGCGGGGTGTATCGGGGCTTCTGCTGAGCTCCAGACTAAAACTTGCCCTGACCATATTTCCTCTTGCGGCTCTCTATCTGCTGATGCTTGCCCTCGAGAATGATAGCCTTGTCAACCAACTCTTGATAGTTCTCAAAAGTCGCCACCATCAACTGAACTCCCAGCTCATCGTTCAGTCCCTCCAGAAACTTCTCCTGCTTGGCTGCATCTGTGGCCACGTCTCCTGGAGCATAACGGGTCAACTTGCTGAACTCATCAACATACTCTCCCACTGAACAGTTCCCCTGGCATAAGTTGCGGAACTCCCTCTTCTTGAGATTCATAGCTCCAGCTGAAACATGAGCAGTGCGGAATGCCTGCTGGAACTGAGTCCAAGTCACACTCTCCATAGGGTATGTGGTGGTGTAGTTCTCCCACCATGAAGCTACCAGTCCATCTAGCTGGTGAGCGGCAAACCTCACCTTCTCTGGATCATTGCACCCTGTTGTGGCGAGCTCCCTTCCTATCTTGCGAAGCCAGTCATCTGCGACGATCGGCTCCGTGCTGCTTGAGAACACAAGTGGGTTCAGCCTCAGAAAACGGGTAAGACTATCAACTGGGGGTGGCAGCTGTGGGTTGTTGTTGTTGTTGTTCTGGTTCTGGTTCTGGATAAGCATCTGCATAAGAGCATTCTGGTTCTGGATCAACTGGGTGAGCTCCGGTGGAAAGTTGGATCCCGGGTCACGTCTCGGAGGCATCTGATGGATTTAGAGTGGATGAAAAATTAGAAAAGAACAAGGGCCTAATGAGGAAAATCACACTACCCATATGCAAATGATAGCAATAAAACTCCGAATCACACCAATTCAATTTCAATCAAAGAGGTTCACACAAATCATCAACCTAAGATAAGCCATGTCACAAGATTTGACATGGTCTCACAAATGAATAAAACTAATCTAATAATGAAATCGAATTCCTAAACTCTCATGGTGGACTAAAATCTAACTCTCATCAGATGACGACAAGTCAACCATGTTGATGTCGGCTCCTGCTGCATCGCTCTCTGTGTCATCATCTCCAAGCTCGTCATCCTGGTCCCTGTCATGGCTGACGTAAGCACCATAAGAGTGATCCTCCTGAATGTTTTCCCCTTCATCCAGCTTCTCCTCGGCTTCCTCTAGCTGAAGCTTCAGGTCGTCGTACTTGTCTTGCAGCACCTCGATCTCCTCCTCATGCTCGGCGCGAGCGCCCTGGAGCTCCTCCTCAAGCTCTGCCTTGCGGGTCATGAGGTTCTTGGTGATGATCAGACTGTGATGCATCTCTACCTCCATCCTGCGAATGTGCTCCTCCAAGTCCTGGATATGGGAAGCTATCGTCTCGTCCTCCAGAGTACGCACCACTTCTCCATCCGCGTCGCGGCGGCCGTACATGACAAAGGAGGTCTTCTTGAGTTCCTCGACATACTCCTCCCGAATGCGTCCAAGAGCAATATGAGCAGCAATGCCCTTGCCCAGGCCCCATGATGCAACATCCAGATAGAAGTCAATGGGCTTGGTGTGGACTCCGATGGTGCGTCCGGGGATATGGACATTAATCCTCCAGCATGTCTCCTCGGGCAAGGTGGCCGTGAAAGTTCCCGTGAGTGTGGGCAGCACGATCCTCAGGTGCTTCATGATCTTCATCAGCTGCCTTCCAAAGGGCATGGTCTCGTCGGGCTGCTCAAACTCCACAATGGCGGTCGACATCTACATTTTTGAAAGAGAGGAGAAATTGGTAATGAAGCAGAGAAAAGTACGAGACCAAAGGATATATAGGGAAATCTTAAAATACAATTTGCATCCTATGGCTTTTCCATTTTCTAGGGGTCGCGCCCTACAGTCAACGTGTGTCCTTTGTGGTAGGTTTGCATGGTAGGAATTTATGCCGGATGGCTATGCTTTTACCTAGTAGTTCATTTGAGGTAGGTCTGAACTATACAACCTTTGTCACCACCGTGTAAGATTATATTGCCTCGCTAATGTAGACGGGGATTGGGGAGTGTTCATGGTGAGACATGAGTGACAAAGTAGTAATTAGGACCGAGACTTTTAAATGAACTACCTAGGCGGAATTGGTTTGAATGGTGGCGAAGTACAGTGGGAGCATGCATGGGAAATCCATGGTGGTGCACCACTAGTGGTCTGCCGCCCAGGCTCAAAGGGATCAAACATGTTTTCATGTCTAGAAGCTTACGTGTGCAGCCACAAGCCAATATGGGCTCTGGCTTAGTTGAGTAGTTAGTGTGACCTCTTCCGGGATAGGCTAGCAGATGTAGAATGAGTAGGTGTACCGGCCTATCCGTGGGTTAAGAGGGAATGCTTTCGAAAGACTATGTCTCGATCTTCCGATCAAGGAGAGGTCCAGTCTTGTGGGGAAAAGTGTGCAAACCTCTGCAGAGTGTTAAATCTAATCGATTAGTCGTGTCCCCGGTTACGGACAATTTGAGCTTTTAGTAGTGGAAATGCTGGGAGATCTCATCACCCTTAATTTAATCAGTTGGGTTTAAATAAACTTTGGGAATGGATTAAGTTGGGGTTGCCATCTCAATCTTATGTTATTTTTGTAGTAGTAGAATAAATTATTTTATGATAGGGAAAAATCAGCTTTATGCAAAGTTAAACTTAGAGCCTTTCCACCAGCCAAATTGCATGTATGATACGTCTCCGTCGTATCTACTTTTCCAAACACTTTTGCTCTTGTTTTGGACTCTAATTTGCATGATTTGAATGAAACTAACCCAGATTGACGCTGTTTTCAGCAGAATTGCTATGGTGTTGTTTTTGTGCAGAAATCAAAGTTCTCTGATTTGGACGAAACTTTTTGGAGAATTTTTATGGAATATATAAAAATTATTGGAGCAAGAATCAACAGAAGGGGGGCCACCTGATGCCCACAAGGCAGTAGGGCGCGACCCCCCTAGGGCCTTGTGGGGCCCACAGGCGGCCGTCTGACCTAATTCCAACGCTATAAATTCTCTTTCCCTGAGAAAAAATAAAATAAGTTTCATCGTGTTTTACGATATGGAGCCGCCGCCACCTCCTGTTCTTTATCGGGAGGGCTGATCTGGAGTCCGTTCGGGGCTCCGGAGAGGGGGATTCGTCGCCATCGTCATCATCAACCATCCTCCATCACCAATTTCATGATGCTCACCACCAGGCGTGAGTAATTCCTTCGTAGGCTTGCTGGACGGTGATGTGTTGGATGAGATTTATCATGTAATCGAGTTAGTTTTGTTAGGCTTGATCCCTAGTATCCACTATGTTCTGAGATTGATGTTGCTATGACTTTGCTATGCTTAATGTTTGTCACTAGGGCCCGAGTGCCATGATTTCAGATATGAACCCTTCATGTTTTCATGAATATATTTGTGTTCTTGATCCTATCTTGCAAGTTATATGCACCTATTACGTGTCATGATCCGCATACCCCAAGGTGACAATAATTGGGATTCTTTCCGGTGATTGCCGTAGTTTGAGGAGTTCATGTATTCACTAAGTGCTAATGCTTTGTTCTGGTTCTCTATTAAAAGGAGGCCTTAATATGCCTTAGTTTCCTTAAGGACCCCGCTGCCACGGGAGGGTAGGATAAAAGATGTCATGCAAGTTCTTACTATAAGCACGTATGACTATATACGGAATACATGCCTACATTACATTGATGAATTGGAGCTATTGTGTATCGCCCTAAGTTGTGACTGTTATATGATGAATATCATCCAACATAATTATCATCACCGATCCAATGCCTACGACTTTCTCATATTGGTTTCTGCTAAGTTACTTTGTTGCTACTGCTTTACACTTGCTACAAAACTTCTACTGTTACTGTTACCATTACTAGTGTTACTGTTGCTACTGCTATCAAATCTATCATATTACGGTGCTACTAAATACTTTGCTGCAGATATTTTATCTCCAGGTGTGGTTGAATTGACAACTCAACTGCTAATACTTGCAAATATTCTTTGGCTTCCCGTGTGTCGAATCAATAAATCAGGGTGAAATACTACCCGCGAAAATTGTTGCGATCCACTATACTTGTGGGTTATCAAGACCTTTTTTCTGGCGCCGTTGCTGGGGAGCATAGCTCTATTTGTTGAGTCACTTGGGATTTATATCTGTTGATCACTATGAAGAATCTGAAATACGCTAAGACCAAGATCGTTCCCTATAAGACGAGGGGAGGTAAGGAACTGCCATCTAGCTCCGCACTTGATTCACCTTCTGTTTTGAGTAGACTTATGACACCACCACCTGTTATGCATTCTGATATGTCGCAAGTTATTGATGATACTACTTCTGATGTGAATGATACTTATGATGATGCTAGTACTATGCTTGATAACACTGTGCCACTTGGTGATTTTCTTGATGAACAACTTGCTAAAGCTAAAGAAATTGAGAATGCTAAAAATATTGAAACTCTTGAAAACTATGATTCACCTATTATGCCTAGCTCTCCTACTAGAGTTGAATCACATGATGAACATGTCTTTGATAGGGAGACAGCTAGAGCCATTCTTGCTTGTAATGATAGAGATGAGGTTATAAAATTGCTTGCTGAAATGAAAGAAAAATCTATGAGGGAGAGAATGAAATATGATCCGAAGTTTGCTACCTCTCTCATATTTGTTACTGATAAGGATTATGAATTCTCTGTCGATCCTGAGTTAATTACTTTGGTTGAATCTGATCCTTTTCATGGTTATGAAACTGAAACTGTTGTGGCACATCTTACTAAGTTGAATGATATTGCCACCCTATTTGCTCATGAGGAAAAAATTTGCTATTACTATATCCTTAAATTGTTTCCTTTCTCATTAAAGGGTGATGCTAAGAAATGGTTTAATACTCTTGCTCCTGGTTGTGTGCGTAGTCCCCAGGATATGATATATTACTTCTCTGAAAAATATTTTCCTGCTCATAAGAAACAAGCTGCTCTACAGGAAATATTTAACTTTGTGCAAATTGAAGAAGAGAATCTCCCCCAAGCTTGGGGGAGGCTTCTCCAATTACTTAATGCTTTGCCTAATCATCCTCTTAAGAAGAATGAAATACTTGATATCTTTTATAATGGGCTAACCGATGCTTCTAGGGACTACCTAGATAGTTGTGCTGGTTGTGTTTTCAGGGAACGAACTGTTGGGCAGGCTGAAGAATTACTGAATAATATATTGAAGAATGATAATGAGTGGACACTTCCTGAACCACCACCTAAGCCAACTCCGAAGAAGAGAGGTATTCTATTCCTCAGTCCAGAAGATATGCAAGAATCTAAGAAATCTATGAAGGAAAAAGGTATTAAAGCTGAAGATGTTAAGAATTTACCACCTATTGAAGAAATACATGTGCTCGACATCCCGACACAGGTAGTGGAGGTAAATTCTCTCACTAGATTTGATGAAGATGATATTCCGTATAATAAATCTGCTAGTCAATGCCTGTATGAATTTGATAATTACATCATTAAACAGGAACACTTTAATTTGTATGTTAGAAATCAACTAAAACGGAATGCCATCATGATTGAACGCTTGACTGATTTGATGTTTAGAACTGCTAATGATGTTAAATGCTTGAGTAAACATGCTTCTATGGTTTAGACTCAGCTAGAACAAATTGCTAAGTCACAAAATGATTTGCTTGATGAGATGAATAATAAAAAGAATGATCATGTTGTTAGAGTTGTTACTAGAGGAGGTAGAATGACTCAGGAACCCTTGTATCCTGAAGGTCATCCTAAAAGAATTGAACAAGATTCTCAAAGAAATAATATTGATGTACCTAGTCCATCTAAGAAGAAAAAGAAAAAGAAAAATGATAGGACTTTGCATGCTTCTAATGAACCTGAGGGGGAAAAGCCTCCTGAGAATCCTAATGATGTTTCTATTTCTGATGCTGAGACACAATCTGGTAATGAACATGCACCTAGTGATAATGATAATGATAATGATAATGAAAATGATGATGTTCATGTTGATGTTCAACCAGATAATGATGTAGAAATAGAACCTGCTGTTGATCTTGATAACCCACCTCCTAAGAATAAAAGATATGATAAAAGAGACTTTGTTGCTAGAAAACATGGAAAGGAAAGAGAACCATGGGTTCAAAAACCTATGCCTTTTCCTACTAAACCATCTAAAAATAAGGATGATGAAGACTTTGAGCGCTTTGTTGAAATGCTTAGACCTGTCTTTTTGTGCACTCGCTTGATTGATATGTTGAAAATGTCTCCTTATGCTAAATACATGAAGGATATTGTCACTAATAAAAGAAAGATACCTGAAGCTGAAATTTCCACCATGCTTGCAAATTATTCTTTTAAGGGTGGAGTACCTAAAAAGTTAGGAGATCCTGGAATACCCACTATACCATGCTCCATTAAAAGAAGTTATGTTAAAACAGCCTTATGTGATTTGGGAGCCGGTGTTAGTGTCATGCCTTTCTCTTTATATAGAAGACTTGATTTGAATAAACTCACACCTACTGAAATATCTTTGCAAATGGCTGATAAATCTACTGCTATACCCATTGGAATTTGCGAGGATGTTTCCGTTGTTGTTGCAAATGTTACTATTTTAACGGACTTTGTTATACTTGATATGCCCGAGGACGACAATATGTCAATTATCCTTGGAAGACACTTTTTGAATATTGCAGGGGTTGTTATTGACTGCAACAAAAGCAAGGTCACTTTTCATGTCAATGGTAATGAGCATACGGTTTATTTCCTGAAGAAACAAACTTCAGTGAATGGTATCAACTGTATTGAAAAGGTTTCGACAATCACTATTGGGGGATTCAAATTTCCTCTTCCTACTGTCAAAAATAAATATGAAATTCTCATTGTTGGGGAGATACATATCCCCGTTGAGGTAACTTAGTGTTATACGAAAATTCTTCGGTTTCATGTCACTCAGAAATAGTTTGTTAATAAGACTTGATCAACCTTATTAATGGATTCTTTCTGAAGGGCATGTGGTTGATGAATTTAGTCAGCACAACTTTCTGTACCTACCTTTTGCTCTCTGTTAATTATAGTTTAATAAAATAAAATGCCATGATTATCCTGTTTTCTGAATTACCCGTGCAATAAAAATGGCCCAAAAATAAAAGTGCTCAGAATGCAATAAAATTTTCACATGATTTTTTCTGGAATATATAAGAATTTTTGGTACTGAGAACAACCCAGGGGGATGCACCTGCTGCCCACAAGGCAGTAGGGCACGGCCACCCCCCCAGGGCGCACCAACGTGCCTTGTGGGTCCCACAGGGACCCACTCACTTATCCATTCAGCCCACTTCATCTCCTACCTTCAGAAAAAAAATCTTTGTAGCTCTCTCTCTCTCGTGTTCTTGCTCCCAAGCCTGAGATTTTCGATCTCTTTGCTCGGAGCTCCGTTTCTGAAACTGTTTTGAGGGATTGCTCCTTGGTATGTGACTCTCCCATTGCTCCAATTAGTTTTTGCTTTAATGGATTATATTTTGCATAAATTGCTGCTATTGGTGCTACTGAAAATGAGCTTGCATGTTAAATTCCTTGAGTTCTAAGTAGTTTGAATGCTTGATATAGCCTCTAGGCACTTGTATGAATAGTTGCTATCAATCTTGTGAAGTGTTGTTGACATATTTTTGTGGTCCAAAAAATTTCAGAATTTTGTTCTTAGGAAAAATGAACTTTCTTTGGAGGAGTTCGTTGCGTCGGACCTCCACGGGTGCCCTTGAGGATGCCCATGACCACGACCTCAACATCCCGCGCAGGACGGAAGTCCGACCGTGCGAGTGGCCGCACAACACCTTCATGAACGAAGCCGGGTTTCGCCAAGAGTTCGCACAATTTGTTGCGAACGCCGGGCTGACCAACTTCCTCCCAGATGAGTGTCACCAGCACCACATCCTTACAAATTCCTTTGTGCAAATTTTTTTATTTTATGCCTAGGCTCGATATCCCCATGGTGCGTTTCGATTTATATGCTGAACATCATGAGTTAATGCTAGATGAGTTTTGTGAAATATGCCTGATCCCTTCTGATGGGGATTTGAGGGAGCCTCGGCCTAAGGAGTTTGAGGACTTCCTTCGCACTTTGACTGTGGGGGAATTTAGGGGCGTTTCAAAAGCCCGTGTTACTAGCTTGCATTTTCCTGTTGTGCACTACTTTGCTTTATTCATAGGGAAATACTTGACCGCCAGGGAGGAAGGTGGTACGCTCAGTACCCCTGACCTCGCCATCTTGCGTCGTGCTATTTACGGCGATAACACTTTTAGCTTGGGAGCTATCATTGCACGCCGCTTACACACCAACATAACTAAGGGTAAAATCCATGGCGGTATTTATGCTTCGCGTCTTGTGAAACGTTTTAATGTTGCTATCCGCCCAAATGACCACATGTTGCCCAAGGCTTATTTAGACCAACAGTGCATGATCGATCACCACTTTATTGATGAACCTGAACCTCCTCAATATATTTGTTATAATCTGGTTTTTAGCGAGACAACTCGCGATATTATTCCATTGCCTGCACCCTCTTTGTTTGACTCTCATGCTAGGAACGGATACACCATCATGCCGGCAGACATCACAGCTTACAGGAACGAGCTGGCAGCAGCGGAGGATGAGGCCCAGCAGTGGGACCCTCAGGTGACTCCGCCCCAGTACTATCCGCCCGGTCCTGATGGATACTACGGGTGGTGATTACCAAGCTAGGCCAAAAGCCTAAGCTTGGGGGAGTACATATCTCTCACCAACATTACATTCATGTTCACACATTCATTCCACTTGTCGGTGTTCATACTTTTTCATTGTGTATCCATGTTAATTTTATTCTCGCATTCTTCTTGTGTGTTTGAAAAACTTCAAAAACCCAAAAATATTTCTCGCTTCTTTTCGGTTTTTCTTTCTTGTATGTTAGTTCGTAGTATTAAAAGAAAACCCAAAAAGATTTGTCGTTTCTTCTTTTGCTTGTTGGGAGTTCTCCCATGTAAATAGTTTTCTCGCTTTTCGTTTTTCTTCCTTACTTTGCTTCCTTCAGAAAAAACTAAAAACTCCAAAAATATTTCAGTGTGTTTCTCTGAATTTCTTTTCTTTTCGTTGAGTTGTCATAGGGAGAAGACCACGATGAAAATGATGAGTGGTTCTTATATGCTTTATTGTTGATCTAACAAAGAGCCAGTATTACCTTGTCTTCTCCCTTGAATAAAATGTTTGCAGATCCCAGCTTAGTCCACGGCACACTTGCACTATTATTATTTTCACATCATTCAGTCGTGCAAGTGAAAGGCAATAATGACGATGATTTGATGAAGTGACTGTGGCAAGGAAAAGCTGGTATGAACTCTTCTTGTTTTTGTTTTTGTAAATATGTTTAACTCAGTATCCATGATTCAGCATATTATGAGTAAACATGTTTGTGATGACAATTAGAGATTATAGTTGCTCATGCCATGCTTAAGTAACTAGGAGTGGATAATGATTTATCTTGGATGTCAACATGCATTAAAATGGTTATGATGTAGTATGTTAATATGGTATCCTCCTCTGAATGTTTCAAGTGGCTTGACTTGGCACATGTTCATGCATGTAGTTGATTCAAAACCAACATAGCCTCCATGATATTTATGTTCAGGGTGACTATATCCTACTCATGCTAGTATTCAATGTTAATTATTCTCAATGCATGATCATGACCGTTTTCACTCTCTAGTTGGCCGCTTCTCAACCTATTTGCTAGCCTTCACTTTGTACTAAGCGGGAATTCTGCTTATGCATCCACAATCCTTAAACCAAAGTTGTTCCAGATGAGTCCACAATATCTACCTATATGCGGTATTACTCTGCTGCTCCAAGTAAATTTGCACGTGCCACCTCTAAATTATTTAAATAAACATCCGTTTTGTGTGCCCGTACCGCCCATGGAGCGACAGGGGGCGGTCAGTATCTTCCATGCTAAGTGGGTTACTCTCAAGATGAGTGTTTATTCACTTGTCATTGCACGAGAGAGGCTGGTATTTGGGATGCCCAGTCCTATGCTCAAAATCAAAAATACATAATGCAAACAAACTCCCCCGGAAAGTTGTTGGTATGGAGGGCACCCGAGGATTCGGCTAGCCATGGCTTGTGTTGGTATGGTAGAGGGAGAGTAAACTTTACCTTTCCGCTTGGGAACCGCCTATAATGTGTTTAGCATGGAAGATATTGAAAACTCTCGGTCGTGACGTTGACAGGAAAAGTACACCTCCCAAAATTATTTTTCATCTCTAATTTAAGCTTCGAGCTCTGGCACCGCTTCAAATCCCTGCTTCCCTCTGCGAAGGGCCTATCTATTTACTTCTATGTTATTTTCTTTATGTTAATTTACTTTTATTGTTGAGTCACACCTTCTTGCACTAAGCGCCAATCCCGAGAGCACTATTGTCATCCTTATGCATTGAGTATAGTTAATGTTGTGTGCATCATGACTGGATCTCTTCTACCCTGAATTACAATGCTTAGTCGCTGCTTGAACTTTGGAGGTGCTCTGCATTTATGTTTTGCGGTCTCAGAAAGGGCTAGCGAGATACCATGTTATCATATTATATCATGATTGTTTTGACAAATTGTTGGCATTTGAGATATGTTATTATTGCTCCCTAGTTGATTATGCCATTGATATGAGTAAATATAGTTTTTAAGTGTTATTATGAGCATGGTTTGTTCATGATCTTTGCTGAAAACCTGGGTAGTATTTAAGCTTATATACGGATACAAGAACAAAAGAGTTCGTAAAAGCTTTTCTTTATCACTTTCAGTTTGTCAACTGAATTGCTTGAGGACAAGCAATGAGTTAAGCTTGGGGGAGTTGATACGTCTCCATCGTATCTACTTTTCCAAACACTTTTGCTCTTGTTTTGGACTCTAATTTGCATGATTTGAATGAAACTAACTCGGACTGACGTTGTTTTCAGCAGAATTGCTATGGTGTTGTTTTTGTGCAGAAATCAAAGTTCTCTGATTTGGACGAAACTTTTTGGAGAATTTTTATGGAATATATAAAAATTATTGGCGCAAGAATCAACAGAAGGGGGGCCACCTACTGCCCACAAGGCAGTAGGGCGCGACCCCCCTAGGGCGCGCCGTAGTGCCTTGTGGGGCCCACAGGCGACCGTCTGACCTAATTCCAACGCTATAAATTCTCTTTCCCTGAGAAAAAAATAAGAGAAGAAGTTTCATCACGTTTTACGATACGGAGAGGCCGCCACCTCCTGTTCTTCATCGGGAGGGCTGATCTGGAGTCCGTTCGGGGCTCCGGAGAGGGGGATTCGTCGCCATCGTCATCATCAACCATCCTCCATCACCAATTTCATGATGCTCACCACCGGGCATGAGTAATTCCTTCGTAGGCTTGCTGGACGGTGATGTGTTGGATGAGATTTATCATGTAATCGAGTTAGTTTTGTTAGGGCTTGATCCCTAGTATCCACTATGTTCTGAGATTGATGTTGCTATGACTTTGCTATGCTTAAGATTAAGATTTATTTGTATAAGTCATGGAGAAGTTGGAGTACAGTATCATTATTCCAATATTAAATATGAATCAATCTATAACAGTACCTAAAGTTTAAGATTTATTTGTTATACTAATGGATCTCACGAGGTTTCTGTTGAGTTTTGTGTGCTGAAGTTTTCAAGTTTTGGGTGAGACTACGACGGATGAAAGAATAAGGAGCGGCAAGACCCTAAGCTTGGGGATGCCCAAGGCACCCCAAGGTAATATTCAAGGAATTACCAAGCGTCTAAGCTTGGGGATGCCCCGGATGGCATCCCCTCTTTCGTCTACAATCTATCGGTATATCACTTGGAGCTACATTTTTATTCATCACATGATATGTGTTTTACTTGGAGCGTCTTGTGTTATAGTTTGCTTGCTTTTGTTTGCTTTTTAGTTTGCCACAATCATCTTTGCTGAACACACCTTTTTGAGAGGGACACACATTATTCGTGATTTGTTAGAATACTCTATGTGCTTCACTTATATCTTTTGAGCTAGGCAGTTGCTCTAGTGCTTCACTTATATCTTTTAGAGCACGGCGGTGGTTATATTTTAAAGAAATAGTTGCACTCTCATGCTTCACTTATATATTTTTTAGAGTCTAATAAATAGCAATGGTAATATGCATGGGTTATGAATTTGGTCCTAATATGATAGGTATTCAAGAGGGATATAATAAAAACTTTCATGTAGATCACTTAATATGATAAGTTTGATTCCTTGCAATAGTTTTGCGATATTAAGATGGTAATATGTGGGAAGTGCTAGTAGATAATTGTGGTTTAGTAAGAATATTGGTGTTAAGGTTTGTGATTCCCGAAGCATGCACGTATGGTCTGTCGTTATGCTTAGAAGTTGGAGCATGATTTATTATTGATTGTCTACCTTATGAGTGGTAGTCGGGGACGAGCGATGGTCTTTTCCTACCAATCTATCCCCCTAGGGGCATGCGTAGTAGTACTTTGCTTCGAGGGCTAATAGACTTTTGCAATAAGTATGTGAGTTCTTTATGAGTAATGTGAGTCCATGGATTATACGCACTCTCACCTTTCCGCAATTTGCTAGCCTCTTTGGTACCGTGCATTGCCCTTTCTCACCTCGAGAGTCTGTGCAAACTTCGCCGGTGCATCCAAACCCCGTGATATGATATGCTCTATCACACATAAGCCTCTTTATATCTTCCTCAAAACAGCCACCATACCTACCTATTATGGCATTTCCATAGCCATTCCGAGATATATTGCCATGCAACTTCCACCGTTTCTTTTTATATGACACACATCATCACTGTCATATTGCTTTGCATGATCATATAGCTGACATACTATTTGTGGCTCAGCCATCGTTCATCATTTTTTATACATGTTACGCTAGATCATTGCACATCCTGATACACTGCCGGAGGCATTCATATAGAGTCATATTGTTCTAGTTTCTAGTTGTAATATTGAGTTGTAAGTAAATAAAAGTGTGATGATCATCATTATTAGAGCATTGTCCCAGTGAGGAAAGGATGATGGAGACTGTGATTCCCCCACAAGTCGGGATGAGGCTCCGGACGAATATATATATATATATATATATATATATATATATATATATATATATATATATATATATATATATATATATATATATATATATATATATATATATATAAGAGGCCAAAAAGAGCCCAGCAAAAAAAGAGAGAAGGGGCAATGTTACTATCCTTTTCCACACTTGTACTTCAGAGTAGCACCATGTTTTGCATGTAGAGAGTCTCCTGAGTTGTCACTTTCATATACTAGTAGGAATTTTTCATTATAGGACTTGGCTTGTATATTCCAATGACGGGCTTCCTCAAATGCCCGAGGTCTTCATGAGCAAGCAAGTTGGATGCACACCCACTTAGTTTCAGTTTGAGCTTTCATACACTTGTAGCTCTTAGTGGATCTGTTGCATGACAATCCCTACTTCTCGCATTGATATCAATTGATGGGCATCTCCATAGCCCGTTGATTAGCCGCGTCGATGCAAGACTATCTTCCTTTTTGACTTCCCCTTATTAATCTCTATCATCATATTCTATTCCACCCATAGTGCTATGTCCATGGCTCGCGCTGATGTATTGCGTGAGGGTTGAAAAAGATGAAGCGCGTTAAAAAGTATGAACCAATTGCTCGGCTTGTCATCGGGGTAGTGCATGATTAATACTTTGTGTTAGAAAGACTAAGCATGACGGGCTACAATTCAAGTGATGATGAAGCACTCCCGTATTGCTTCATGGCCAAAGCTTCGAGAGAAAAGGTACCTCCCAAGAAACAAAATGCTTATGTTCGTGATGAATTCTCTTCTGATGATGATGATGATCAATCTAAGCTTGTAAAAATTGCTAAGGCACAACAACACTCTCTTGAGAAACTTGAGAAAAATCACAGGAAGGCCGAAAATTTGTTGGTCGAGGAGATGAAGAAAAACCAAATGTTGACAAACGAGCATTCTGCTCTTTTGGCAAAATTTGAGGATCTATCAGGTCGTCATGATTTTCTCTCAGATGACCACGAGAGACTTAACTATGATTTCCTGAAAAGGAAACAAGAGCTCGAGTCTTTGAGAGAAGCTCATGATGATCTTCGGATTGAAAATGATTCTCTCCTCGCCCAGAAAATTAGTGCTTCTCAGGAGGAATTTATGCCACCTTGTCTAAAATGCCTAGAGCGCAGCAATTCTGATTCTAATGCTGAAACATCTGTTGCTGCTGAAAGAAATGCACCTATTATTACTGTTGAAACTAACTCCTCGTCTGTGGAAAATGTTGCTATTGCTCATGAAAATGCTAGGCTGAAGAATTTGCTTGAGATAGGAATGTTCAAAAGTCCCAAAGGACACCAAATTCTTTGTGGTGTTCTGAAAGAAGTCAATTCTTCACAAGAACCCCAAAAAGGAAGGGTTAGGTTTCGAGAGAAACTTAAATGCTGATGGAACATACTGGATACCTGAGCAATATCCAAAGACAGTATTGTGACACCCTGATTTTTTGCCCTTTCTTTTTCTTTTGGATTTCTTTGAATTTTTATTTGGAGTTCCTTTTCTGTGGCTCTGTGGTCTTGAAACTAGGGAAGATCATCTCTTCTTCCTTTCCCAAGTGGTTTGTCACCCTCAAGTCCTTCCCAAGATGAGGGCATTTTCATCTTAGCCCTACCCGAAATTCTTTTTCTTGGGAATATTCTTTTTTCTATTAAAGGAATATCCCTGTTTGCCCTAGGTTGTGAAGCAACCTACATTTCTGTCATTCCCAAAATTCCCACAAAATTCTCAAAATTCATTTGACTCATATGGACCTTGGATATGTAAAAATATTCAAGATTCCATGCTCATGGTGAGCACACCATCCAATCTTTGTTTCTGGTCATAATTTCAGTTTGTGAAGCAACTATATTTTATATGGCTTCATAAATTCTGCAATTTTACCAGGACATTCTCCTACCTATATAACTTCCCTCCACCAAATTTGGGCTCATTTTATCTATCCAATATTTCTCAATAATTCCCCCAAGTTTCTGTCCAGAGGAAAGCATGGTGAAGGAAGTACCATTTTTATTTATCCAAATGGTATGAAATTTTTGCAGTGCCTTCATATGCCCTAATGATCATCCTCTACCAAATTTCAGCTCACTCCAATCATTTATATGAGCACAACTTCCATTTTCATTTTCTGGCCAGATTGGCACTTTGCAAAGCAAGTGTTAGCTATACCCCTCTATTTGAGCCGAATCTTTGCCACAGTGATCACTTTAGTGGATGATCATCCTCAGCCAAAACTCAGACCCAATGGTCACGTGCACTGCTCACACCACTTATCAAACACTTTGCTGCTAATTCATGTTTCTGCCAAGTTCAGTCTTATCTTGAGCCACTGTTGTTGTCTCCTTCCTCCTAGAAGCTACTGGGGGAGTGCCCAACCCACCAGACACACTCGGGCCACACAGAACACGTGGCCACGCGTCTAGCATGCCGTTCGACGCGCTCTGGACGTCGGGCCCCTCTGTCGCCGTCCAAACGTCGTCCTCGCGCCACCGTGGCATGTCCACAGAGTTGCCCGACCTCTCCTGCATCCACGCAACCCCTCTGGACCCCTCCCCCCTCCTCCTTCCTCCCCGGCGTGCCACGCCGCACAGCGTGCCCGTGGCCGTCGTCGCTTTGCCTCTATCTTCTTCCTCCTCGCGGATCCTCTGGCGCCCCACTAGCTCGCTCGAGTCCCATCCGAGACCTCTCGCAAGCCCACGCGTCCGCGGTCGCACCGGAGCATCGTTTGCACGTCCGTGGCGGCATCCGGCGAGGGCATCATCGCCACGGCTATTTAAGCCTTCCCCGGCCTCGGTTCTCCTCACGAAGCTCCTCTCCTCCCTCCTAGCACCGCCCCTGTCTTCTCAATCGAACTCGAGGAGCTCCCATTCCTCCCCACGGCCGCCATTGCCACCGTCGGCCTCCGCCTAAATTCTTGCGAGCCGGAGCTCCTCTCACTCTCCTCTCTCCTCCAGTGCACTCACCCAGCCCCCACAAAGCTACCCACCACCCCATAGCTCATCTCCGCCACCGTGTCGTGCTCCCCATCTCCGGCCGAAGCCGTCGTCCACCGCGGCCGAAGCTTCGGCCGTTCCCGAGCTCCCCGACGACCGCGCCACCCTGGGACGGGTCCGCCTCGTTGCCCCGAGCAGGCCGGTAGGTCGGGCGTCGCCAGCGGTGGCCGAGGCCGCCGGCAATCGTCGTCGGGGCTGCCGGCCTCGCCCCTGCCTCTCCAGCGTTGGGAGGAAGAAGAAGGAAGCGGGAGGAGAGAGAGAGCATGGGTGGGACCCGCCCGTCAGCGACCCACCGCCCGGTCCCAGCTGTTTAAGTGGAGACGGTTTTTCCGCAAATACGTTTTCTGTTAAGGAAAGCGTATTCTGGCGCGGCTTTGGACTAAAATACCTTTTCATTACCGCGAAGACGTATTTCTGAAAATGCACTTTCTGTTTTTCAGCCGCCGGCGCCGAAACTTCTATATTGCGGACGTTCGTCCGTTAAGAGCAGAAATGGACAGTTTTTATTTCTTTTTCTGCCTAACGAACGAACGGCCGTATTTTCGCGACCGTAACTCCGATTCAGGTGATTCCAAAGCCCACGCTCTCTATTTGTCGAGCCCATTTTGTTGGTATCATTTTCATGATGTTGTCACACTCTAAAAATGACCATTTTGCCCTTGCCCTCTTATCAGCTCCGCTGGGAGAGAAACTTTTTCGGCAAAAAAATTCGCGAGCTTCTTGCACTTCTTCCTGGTGAATCCTTCATCCCCAGGCAAGCCACAACAGCCACTTGCATGATGGCATTGCAATAGCCATGGTTTTCACTTGAATGATTTAATAATTGTGTGCTCGTGTAACTATTTTGGAAATACTATGTGTATGCTTGTGAATCCATGCTCGTTCTTATGCCATGTTTATTTGCATCTAGTAAGTTAATTGATTATTTGCTAGTGTTATTATTACTATGTTTAATCCTTGGAATTATTTCATATGCTAGTGATAATGATATGCTCATATGAATAGTTAGGGTTTGTTATGAAAATACTTATGATATTCATGATCATCATTATGCCATGCTCATTTGCATCCCGTAGACTAAATGATTTATCATTGTTGATGTTAAATGGTTATGTTGCCCATCCATGGTTACACTGATATCATGCTCATATGCATTGTTATTTCATTATGTTATTTTATTGTGGCTTAGCTCATCACCATTCAAGTTAAACATGACATTAATCGAACTTGAACAAACCTGTTGGCTGAGTCATGGTGCCACCGAATCGAGCTCACCAGTGCAACCACACTTGCCTGGATGGGGAGGCCCTAATTCGGTCTATTGTCATGCGTCTCGCCGGTGCCTCCAACTAGGGAAGGTTATGTGCGCGCGCTACCCTGATCAGGTAGGCGGCCATAAGCCTTGTGTGCCCAAGTTGTGTTGTACCCGGGTGTCCCCGTTTGGGACGAGTTTGTTTTGCCACGACGGTGGCCGGCCACGAAGGTGGCAGGATGTCAAGAGTTGGCATCGGGGCCACCCATGACATAGCCCAAAGGGGAGTTTGTCGGAGTGGCCGGGAGAGTGTCATGCAATAGATTGATTTTGTCGGAATGTCGTTGGTCCACCCGAATGGGAGCATGAGGCCATGAATTCCGTGGTATGGGTACAGTGTACTAACCTCTTCAGAGTGTATAATCTATCGATAGCCGCGTCCTCGGTCATGGACACAGTTCGTAGTAGGTCACACTATGGGTAAACAGAAATAATAAACCTGCACACTAAGAACAATAAGATGGCACATGCAGAAGTTGGTGATCGTGTGATGATCACTATGGTTGGTATTGCTGTGATCAAGTGAGGATCACGATGGTAAGATGTTGACGGTGGTTACGAGGTAACCCCGAGATGGTAAGTTGGTCCAAGGGACCATGGCAACAATCCACGTACACATCATGTATGATAGCATCATGTTCATGTTCATATCATGATTAACATGTACATGCCATGTTCACTCGCATGTTGTTCTAGTAGTATCATGTTCATCATTGATAATTAACCTGTAATTGCCATGCTATTGTTTGTCTTGATTGCTTTGGTTGCTGTGAGCTTGCGAGTACATTCAAAGTACTCACCTGGCATGTCATGCCAGATTGCAGGTAATTCCGTGATTGATTGCTTGTCGAGGATCCCGAGTTTGCGCGCTAGGATGTGTCCCAGCCAGAGTCCCTGCGGAGTGGAGTTCTTCACCGTCGTCATTGTTCCGCTGCTAGAAGTTATTCCGTCGCTACGAGTTGTTCCGCTGCTAGCGTAGAGCTATCTGAGCAGGCGTAGTATCGCCAGGCCACTGTAACCTTTGTAATATTGGACCCTTGTACCCATATTATTTGTAATAAGAGCTGACTTGTTCTATGCCAAGCAGTGCCGTACTCCAGAAGACTTGATCTCTGGGCTGGAATACGGGGTGTTCCGGTTCCTCTGAGCCGGGGTGCCACAAGTATGGGTTCCTGCTAAAAGCAAAACTCTCAAACCTGCATTACTTTCAGGATATGATTGTCCAATTCCTTCACCCACTGATGAGTCATTTGACTCCAACTACAAACTATTTAAGCAACAGAATGGTGAAGTATTTGCACGTTATATTGGCACTAATTGCAGGAATGGGCCACCCAAGAAAAGGATCTGGGTTGAAAAGTCTCGTATTGAAAATCTGCATGTTACTACTGCTCTAACCATGCAAGGAAATGACTTTCGTAGGAAAGGAAAATCTTCGCAGTATGAAACTGCAAATCCCTCGTATGGTTCTGATAAGAATGCTCGTCAGAAAGATTATATGTATACTTCTTCCACCATTATGTTCATGTTTCTGGGAAGAACTACAATGCTTATTCTTTCGATTATGCTATCCCTTCCCAGAGGAACAACTCTTATGTTTCTCAAAAGAAATCCTATCCTCCACATCCGAAACCAAATGTTTCTCGGCCACCTGCCAAGATGTGGGTGGTTAAGAAAACCTAATCTTTCTTGCAGGAAAATGTCTCCAGGCGAAACAAATCAAATCATATGCCTGAGACAAACTGATATTTGCAGGGGATATGTGTCACTTTCCGAAAGGATTGACTTTTACCCCTGCTGATAGTATTTCTTCTATTCCTTCAGTGTTTCCTAAAAGGAAATTTGGTTCTATTGAAAGAATTTTGAGATATTTGCATTATCATGTGATTTGCTTCGGCAAGTCAAACTAATCCATCAACAGGTCATTGGAACATTTATCTCTTTGTAGAAACATCTCAGGCTTGTCTGAAGAAGTTCTATATAGCAGATTGCAAAGGCATCAAATCTTCAATGCCGATTTATGGTCTTCAAGATTCTGAAGAAATTGGTTCAGTTTATGCTGGCATCATTAGCTTCGTGACTATTCTCTTCAGAAAGGATATTATTATCAGTCATGACAAGATGAAGAACTTATTGGCTGACCAAAGTTTTTCTTCGGTGATTTTCTTTCGCTATGGTTTTACTTTGGGATTTAAGTTCTTACTCCTAGGATGTTTATCTTCTTTCCTAGATCTGGATTTAGTCCTCTATGCATTTCACTCATGGCTGTTTTCTTTGGATTTGATTTTCTCTCTGAGTGAAATGTTTCGGACCCTACCTTTCTATTCCATCGTGGGTACGCAATTTTATCTAAAACAATTTTCTCTCTAGTGTCCTTGGCTATGAGAGAAATGTGTTCCAAAGGTTATTTCTAATTTGGTGAAAGCCCTCCAAAATTTTGGTCTCTCACCCAAGTGAGGAGAAACTGCTCCTTCGGTTGCCACATGCCCACGTACAACCGCCACTTAATCATGTGCGTTGAATGTTGTTAGGGCATTTCCCGCCTTAGGGTTTTGGTGATGATGACAATGCACCCTTGGTCTAATCGTGCGCCCTAGTTTACTCAGGTACACCTCATTTGGCGCAAGACGGTCAGGCATTCCCTCCGGACGGAAAAGATCAAAGACGGAATTTCCGACGCTTTTATTTCTTTGGTCGTAGGAAATCCGTACTATTAAGAGGGAATCCGCATCGGAAGGTACTGGGTGAATCAAGCACGTACACATTCTATTTTGCACCCACTATACATCCTTCCGTTTGAGGAGAGAGGTCCTCAAAGTCCTATCTGTGGCAGTGTGTTTTGTGCCAAGTGGTTGTACCGCTTGTAAAAGCGGTTGTACCGCCCGACCGGTTGTTCCGGCCCTGCACCGCTCCACTACCGGAATGCCTTCTGTAGTGGAGCTGTTCTTGGGCGGTGGTGGCCCGGTAGTTCCCGCACGGCTTCGGCAAACCGGTACTACCGGTGCCTGGAGCGGTTGTACCGCTCCAGACTTAGCCACCACATGGACATTGGTCTGGCGGTTATACCGGCACAACCACCGCCCCAACTACCGCTATGGGGTGACTCCCCTTCTGTTATGAGGCGGTTCTTGGGCGGTGGTGGAGCGGTAGTTCCTGGTTGGCTTCGGCCGACCGGTACTACCGGGTGCTCCACCGGTTGTACCGCCTGGGCATTTCTGCAGTGGGAACCCGTGATTACCGGTTGTACCAGTGCGTCAAGCGGTTGTACCGCTGCAGTGTAAAAACTGTTGTAACGGTTGGATTTTGGGGGCACTATATAAGTAGGTGGTTCTTCCACCTACCTCTTTACCTCTTGCCTCTCTCTCTCCTTCATTGTTGCCCTCCAAGCTTTCTTGCCCGATCTTTCTCTCTAGCCACTCAAACTTGTTGATTTGCTAGGGATTGAAGGAGGAGACCTAGATCTACACTTCCACCAAAGGAAACTTGATTCCCCCATACTTTCTTGTGTGCATTTTGTTACTCTTGGGTGTTTGGGCACCCTAGACGGAAGAGGTCACCTCGGAGCCACATTCCATTGTGGTGAAGCTCCGTGGTGGTGTTGGAGCCTCCAATTCAGTTGTGGAGAGAGCCTCAACCTTGTTTGTAAAGGTTCGGTTGCCGCCTTCAAGGGCACCATTAGTGGAATCACGGCACCTTGCATTGTGCGAGGGCGTGAGGGGAATACGGTGGCCTTAGTGGCTTCTTGGGGAGCATTGTGCCTCCACACCGCTCCAACGGAGACGTACTTCCCCCTAAAGGGAAGGAACTTCGGTAACACATCCTCGTCTTCACCGGCTCCACTTGTGGTTATTTCTTACCTTTACTTTGTGCAAGCTATTGTTGTGTTGTATCCCTTGCTTGCTTGTGTTGTCATTGTTATTAGCATCATATAGGTTGCTCACCTAGTTGCACATCTAGAAAACCTATTTTGTTGCTAACCCTAATTTGTTAAGAAAAGCTAAAAATTGGTAGTTGCCTATTCACCCCCCCTTCTAGTCAACCATATCGATCCTTTCAAATGTGATGAGCCTATTGATTCTGAACTATAGATTTTCTCTCGAGACAGTTAGGTTTCCCCTCGTCTTCCTTATACGGTTCCAATCTCTTCGTCATTCATCGTTTCCCTCGCTCAAAAATCCTCGATGTGCCGTCGCACTCGTACCTTCGACGAGATCATCCGCCGACGAAACTCCGGTGGACCTCGTTGCATCTGCTCCAAGCCGCCGCGGTAAATCTTTCTCGCCGCATCGCCATAATTGATCTCCGCCACCAAGTTAGGGTATGGAGATCTGAACTCGTATTTCTCATTCCATTCGTAATATGAGTTCATCCTGGCGCGATTATCTTCCGATTCAACTATCCCAGTAGATCTTCAGGAGCTCATACTTTTTACCGTGCGCGGTTTGTAGTTTTTCCTCGTGCACATCCGAATAGATCTAAACTTTGTGTTTTCTCTGTGATAAAAAATTAGATAGATTTCATCTTAGTAGTTTTCTTTCAGAACTTACTACCTGATACGTCTCCAACGTATCTATAATTTATGAAGAATTCATGCCATGCTTATTATAGTTTTGTATGATTTTGGTGCACTTTTATATGGATTTTATATGATTTTCATGGACTAACATATTGACCTAGTGCCCAGTGCCAGTTGTTGTTTTCTGCTTGTTTTTGGTTTTCCGGAAAATCCATATCAAATGAAGTCCAAATGCAGCGAAACTTTTTGACAATTTTTTATGGAAGGAAATGGACCCAGGAAGCTTCGGGCAAGAAGCAGAAGAGCCACAGGGGCCCCATGAGCCACCTGGGCGCGCCACCTCCCCAGGCGCGCCCTGGTGCCTCGTGGGCCCCCTGTGGCACCTCTTTGCATGATTCCAACGCTAAAAAATCATATATATTCAGAAACCCCCGAAAGTTAACCAAGACGAGTTTTTACGCCGCCGCAAGCCTCTGTACCTCCACGATCTAATCTACAGCCCTTTTCCGGCACCCTGCCGGAGGGGGGAATCATCGCCGGAGGCCATCTTCATCATCTCGGCGGTCTCCATGACGAGGAGGGAGTAGTACACCCTCGGGGCTGAGGGTTTGTACCAGTAGCTATGTGTTTTATCTCTCTCTCTCGTGTTCTTGATTTGGCACGATCTTGATGTATCGCGAGCTTTGTTAATATAGTTGGATCATATGGTGTTTCTTCCCTCTCTATCTTTGTTGTGATGAATCGAATCTTTTCCCTTTGAGGTTTCGTTATTATCGGATTGAATATTCAGATTTGAGAACACTTGATGTATATCTTGCATATGAATACCCGTGGTGACAATGGGGTATTATATTGATTCACTTGATGTATGTTTTGGCACTCAACTCACGGATTCCCGAGATGACATTGGGGTAATCTATGCATAGGGGTTGATGCACGTTTTCATTATCTTTTCTCCGATAGAAACTTTGGGGTGCTCCTTGGAGTTCTTTGTGTGGATTGAATATTATGATTATGAATTGTTTGATGCATATCGTATAATCAACTCACGGATACTTGTGGTGACATTGGAGTATCTAGGTGACATTAGAGTTGGTTGATGTGTATCATATGGTGTTATTTTAGTACGAACTCTAGGGCTGTTTGTGACACTTATAGGAATAGCTCAATAGATCGATCGGAAAGGATAACTTTGAGGTGGTTTCGTACCCTACAAACAATTTCTATCTTATGTTCTTCGCTATAGGAACTTGGGAGTGATTCTTTATCGCACGTTGAGAGATGGTTATATGATCCAATTATGTTAGCATTGTTGAGAGATTGCACTAGTGAAAGTATGAACCCTAGGCCTTGTTTTTAAGCATTGCAATACCGTTTGTGCTCACTTTTGTTACTTGCTACCTTGCTGTTTTTATATTTTCAGATTACAAAAACCTATATCTACTATCCATACTACACTTGTATCACCATCTCTTCGCCGAACTAGTGCACCTATACAATTTACCATTGTATTGGGTGTGTTGGGGACACAAGAGACTCTTTGTTATTTGGTTGCAGGGTTGTTTGAGAGAGACCATCTTCATCCTACGCCTCCCACGGATTGATAAACCTTAGGTCATCCACTTGAGGGAAAATTGCTATTGTCCTACAAACCTCTGCGCTTGGAGACCCAACATGAGTCTACAAGAACAAGTTGTGTAGTAGACATCACTACCATGAAATATTTCGAAGATATTTCTCATTTGAGATAATTCTCAAAGTGCTGATCAATTCTTCTCGAAAAATGATTTTCTTCAAAAACTTTATCTGTGCGTACTCATGGCCCTGTCTATATTTTCCCTCGCATCTATTCTCTTTCACAGGTCAATGGATTCTGTTGAAGATAATGCTAAGCCTGCTGGTCAGACAGAAATAGGTGAAGAAACTATAATGGGCATGAGATTTGTATCAAAAGCTCAGTTTGATGAAGAATGGCAGTCCGCAGAAGAAAATGCATGGCACTGAAAATAAATCAAAGGAACAAAATCTGGTTGCCGAAAGAAATCCCATCAAAAAGAAAGCTAGGCAGAAGAAAATGCTTCCGATGAAAAGAAAGCTGGAAGCCGAAAGAAATGAGCCCAGTGCTCGGGGAGAAGAAAATATGAAAAATACAAATATTTCCGATCCTCAAGCGGTAGAAAAATATTTTGAAAAGAATGATGTAGCAAAATTCTCCTTCGAGAGTTATTCTTCGAGAAGGCAGAATCAGAGAAAGAAAAGAAGGCCCAAGTGCTTGAAAACAATGGAACAGAGAAACAAAAGGCCCTTGTGCCCCAGTTTGATAAAAATGAGCATGGGAAAGAAAATCTTGAGAAAGCCGATGTGCCCCTCACAGAAAATGTTGCCATGGAGATTGATTGTCCAAGTACTTCAAATGCTGAAACAAATGTTGGTCCATCAGAAACAAATGTTCGCAATTGAAAGAAAATGCTCGCAACTGAAAAGTAATCAGATTTATTCATCATAAATATGTTGGTTTACTACTGATGAGAATTGGAATGCCTCAAACAAATGCTTCAGGACATTGAAGATTTTTAGCTTACGAAGGTTTTCTCATTCAAGCACCCATGGAACAGACAATGTATTCTCTAGTCTGATGCCACACTATATGTGTCCGGTGACAAACAAGATATCAAAAGATGGGTTTTCAATTGGATGAGAGTGCACCATGTCATGAAGGGCAGTGCTGAAGAATTTCTCGAGTGTCTGCATTTCCCTCGGGTTGAAAGCAACAGCTTTGAAATGTCTGCATTTTATCGATGAGATTTCTGATGAACAGTTTCACCTCCTGATGGATTTGGATAAGGTTGGCGATTATCTTTCGTATGGCTTTTCTCGAAGAGAATATCTGAAGTTCAACTTTCAAACCTTCTATTATATTCTGTGTCACACCATAAGTCCTCTACTAGGAGCATATCTTTCGAGAAAAATTAATGGTGTATTATGCAACGCATTCAATGACCTATGTCTTGGCTATGTTTTCGTTCGAAGACGTATTCATGTGTGAGCGTGTTGATTCTAACTAAGAAAATGAAGCTGAGAAGATTTTCGCTCCTTGGATACAGAAGATTATCAATCGATGCGCAAGGAAAGAATACCTTGCTCAAGAAGCCCTAAAGAATTTTTTCCATCATGACAGAGACACTTTGCAGGTGTTGAAATATTATTCAAAAGGCAAAGCTTTCAGAGACAATATGTCCAAGGCTCCAGACAGTCTAAGCCTGTATCAAAACCTTCCATTCCGACACAGATGGAGATCAGTCTTAGAACCGAACAACGTCTGCTGAAGCACATTGATAATGATCAGAAAGAAAAAGAGCATCTCACGCATGAGTTGAATAGTCTCCACAATAGAACGCATAAAATTCATATGATTGTGAAAGAAGACAAGAGTCATTTGAGGAAATTGCTGAAGAAATTCGTTTCTGAGAAGAAACTCAACATGGCTAGTCTGTTCGAAACATATGGCTTCATGAATGCCCCGCTGACTAATGAAGATCTTCAAGAGTGCAACGCTCCTAAGCTTTCAGCCAGATTTCCTTCGATAGATCCGCTGAGAATTAATCTGAACAATGTTGCCGTTGAAATTGAAGCTACATCGCCTACATTTTTATCAGAGGAGAACATTATTTTGCCATATGCTGTAAGAGTTGCTCAGAAGAAATATCAAAATGCTCCAGCAATCCCAGTTGTGTCGTAGTGTTCCGATGAAGAAGAAGAAGAAGATGCAGCTGAAGATAATGTTATCACCACCGAGGCAGAAACTTCTTCGCCAAGCGAGTGTGGATCTTCTTCGGGTGATGAGTCATTTTTTCTTCGAGCGTGAAATGTCTCATGTTCTTTTTCACCTTTTTGAGACTTGTTGACAAAAAGGGGGAGAAGACATCGAGCGATAGATTTGCGGGTCTTTGCTAGGTTGTTTTTCAAGTTTACAACACTTGTCTTCATTTGATTCTTATCGTGTTGTATAACTCTCGTGAACTCTTTCTGGTTCTCGAATGTTAATAACCCCTGCCGTACTTCATTCCCTCGAGAATCAATTTTTTGCAGGTGGAATTATTATCAGAGTTCATGTATGGATGTGATACGTCTCTGTCGTATCTATATTTTTTTATTGTTTCATGCCAATATTTTACAACTTTTACATACTTTTGGCAACAATTTATATGATTTTCTTGGACTAACATATTGATCCAGTGCCCAGTGCCAGTTCCTGTTTGTTGCATGTTTTTTGTTTCATGGAAAATCCATATCAAACGAAGTCCAAACACGATAAAAATTTATAGAGATTTAGTTTGGAATATATGTGATTTTTGGGAAAAAGAATCAATGCGAGACGATGCTCGAGGGGCCCACAAGCTCGAGGGGCGCGCCCCCCTACCCTGGGCGCGCCTGGCAGGCTTGTGGCGCCCCTGTAAGGCGGATGGGTCCCTTCTTCCGCCGCAAGAAAGATAATATCCGGAAGAAAATCCCCTCAAAATTTCAGCCCAATTGGAGTTACGGATCTCTGGGAATATAAGAAACGGTTTTCGGCCAGAAAACAGGAACGCGAAACAGAAGAAAACAGAGAGAGAGAGATCCAATCTCGGAGGGGCTCCTGCCTTCCGGGAGCCATGGCAGCCAAGGACCAGAGGGGAAACCCTCCTCCCATCTAGGGGGGAGGCCAAGGAAGAAGAAGGAGGAGGGGGGCTCTCTCCCCCTCTCTCTCGGTGGCACCGGAACGCCGCCGGGGCAAACATCGTGTGGCGGCGATCTACTCCAACAACCACGCCATCTTCCTCAACACCTCCATCACCTTCCGTCATCTATTTACAGCGGTCCACTCTCCCGCAACCCGCTGTACCCCCTACTTGAACATGGTGCTTTATGCTTCATATTATTTTCCAATGATGTGTTGCCATCCTATGATGTTTGAGTAGATTTTTGTTGTCCTATGGGTAATCAGTGAATTGCTATGATTGGTTTAAATTGCTTGTGGTTATGTTGTTGTCCTTTGGTGCCCATCATATGAGAGCGCGCGTGGATCACACCATAGGGTTAGTTGTATATTGATAGGACTATGCATTGGAGGGCAAGAGTGACGGAAACTTCTTCCTACCATAGAAATTGATTCATACGGGATTGAAGGCGGACCAATATATCTTAATGCTATGGTTAGGTTTTACCTTAATGAACGTTAGTAGTTGCGGATGCTTGCTAATAGTTCCAATCATAAGTGCATAGAATTCCAAGTAAGGGATGACATGCTAGCAGTGGCCTCTCCCACATAAAAACTTGCTATCGGTCTAGTAACTTAGCCAATTTCTTAGGGACAATTCCGCAAATCCTATCACCACTTTTCCACACTCGCTATACTAACTTAATTGTAATTTATTTAGAACAGCACCTAATTTTTATTTTCACGTTCTTTATTATCTTGCAAACTTATCTTACTACACCTACAAAGTGCTTCTAGTTTCATACTTGTTTAGGTAAAGCGAACGTTAAGTGTGCGTAGAGTTGTATCGGTGGTCGATAGAAGTTGAAGGGAATATTAATTCTACCTTTAGCTCCTCGTTGTGTTCGAGGCTCTTATTTATCGAGAAAGGCTCCAAACGATCCCCTATACTTGTGGGTTATCAGGATGCACTCTATTATATCTCTGGTATTATCCTTCAATGCAATCCATTTATTCTCGAAGATGTGAAATATCTCTCCACCAAGCTTATTCTAATATATGCAGGTTTATCCAAAAGGTTAATCTTTCATACGCTGCATACATTTAGGGGGAACGTATTTATCTTCGAGATAATTATTATCGAATTTACATTCCGCATGTTTCTAGTTCATTTCTATCTACTCTTCGATGTTTATCTGTTTTGTCAACAATCGTCCAAAAAGGAGGAGATTGTTGGTGCAATTCCTTGCCCCTTGTGTT
Source organism: Elymus sibiricus (assembly GCA_039707655.1). Lineage (NCBI taxonomy): Eukaryota > Viridiplantae > Streptophyta > Magnoliopsida > Poales > Poaceae > Elymus > Elymus sibiricus. The sequence continues at coordinate 147,379,277 of CM077666.1, forward strand.
TTGGAGATTGTTGTCAGAAACAGTTTGGGACTGATTTGTTTGCTAGTGCATACAGAGAGAAATAGTCCCTGGAGTATCGAGAAGAATGCTATATTCTGTGGAGAAGATTGTTGTAAACTTCACTGAGAATTATCTGCGCAGCAGACGAGATGATTATGTTTCGGGGAATGTTATTCCCGAAAGATTTGCTACAGAGAAGATTGCTATAATCTCCCGAAGAGTTTTCTACCGAAAGGTTTGCTACCAAAGAGTTTGCTACTGGAAGGTTTGCTACCGAGAAGATTGCTACTTCTGAGAAGTTTGCTATAAACTTCTATGAAAGTTATCTGCGCAGCAAAGAAGATTGATATGTTTTGAGAAGCTTAATATCAAGAAGATTGTGACTTCCGAGAAGTTTGCTATACACTTCCTCGAAAGTTATCTGTGCCGCAGAAAAGATTGTCATGTCTCGAAGAGTTTGTTATCGAGAAAATTGCATGCCGGAGGTTGCCCCGAAGACATATTGCTGAAGCGAAGCAATTTTCATTCGGTGTGTCCAAAGAAGAATGACTGCAGTCGAGAAGATTGAAGACGAAGCGAAGACATATAATTTGTTTCGTTGTTCTTCTTTCTCTTATTTGAGTCATAGGACCACCGTACTATTAAGAGGGGTACAAGTATTCGAGACTTTTGTCTGTTGTGATGCTTAGCCGAAACCTATGAGAGTTCGAGAGAAATCTCTTTGTGTTCCGAATAAATACTCGCTAGCCAGAGACGTTGTTCTTCGGGGCTACGAGAGATTTGATTCGGACCGAGGAGTTAGCATTACTTGTTCCTCAAGTAATGCTACCGTTGTGCTCAAAATCCGACAGTTGGAAACGTGTCGGTTGGCCAATGGCTAGACCGCGTGTCCTAAATGGTCATTTCCCATCCGGGAAGGCTGCGGCTATAAATAGCCACCCCGCACCGGCTTTGTCCGGTGGCTACTCCACTTGAGATTCTGAGAAGATTGATTGAGCACCTCTCTCCGAGAGATTTCAGTTTAAAATCCACTGAGAGAAATCAAGAGCCGAAACTTAGAGAGTGGTTGAGCATCACAGTAGATCTGAGTTGAGAGTTCTTGTACCTATTACTCTTGAGAGCTGCATACTCTCTAGACGAATAGGTGCCGGCTTGAGTGACGAAGAGTAATTGTCGTCTCCGAGTCAAAGTCTTCAGCAACCAAGAGTCGTTGTGGTTTGAGAAGAGTGACCAAGAGTAATTGTGGTCACCAAAGACAAAGTGTGTCGAAGGTTTGGAGATTGCCGAAAAGAATCTACCATGAGAGAAATCAACTGAAGTTCGAGGAACTTCACGTTGAGGAGAATAGGACGAAGAGAGTTTATCTTCTGCGTTCAATCACAAGTCCCTCCAACCAGACATAGCTCTTTTGCATAAGAGTGAACTGGTCTACCAAATCATCTGTCGCCACCGAGCACCACTGGTCATTTCTATCCTACTGCATTTCTTTCGGTAATTTATTTTCGGTGCTCTTTGTTGTCGATAGATATCTATCTGTGTACTATGAGTCTTTATCTTCCAAGCATTCCTTTCAGTACCGCGACAATATTGTGTTGCATATTTTCATTCGCGGTACTTAAGGTTGTTTGTTTGTGTGTTCATCTGCTCTTCATTTGGTGGTACTTAGTCATTATGCTAAGTCTTGCTCTGTTGAATATTTCACACTAGTGTGCATGTTTTGTATCTGTTATATGTGCAATTATTTCATGTGTGCAATTCTATCTGTGTTGATATTATTGTTTTGATTCGTAGAACTAAATCTGCTCAGTTGTGTTTCCGTAGTAGTTTTGTTCGGGAACAGTTTTGTTTCGGAAACAGTATTGTTTCCGTAACAGTTTTGTTTTGGGAACAGTTTTGTTTTGGAACTAGTTTTCCTTCGGAAATAATTTTATTTCGTAGAACTGAAACTACTTAGTTGATTATCCGCCGTGCTGTGTTGAGAGTATTCAACATTTCGAAAGAAATTTTGAATCTCCCATTCACCCTCCTCTGGTCGATATACTCTGGTCCTTACAGATACTCTCAAATTATTGGTTCACTCTTGTATCTAGCGAGCGCAACGAGGCCTGACATCACGTTTGCCGTGAGCAAACTAAGCCGGTTTGTTTCCAATCCGGGTGATGTTCATTGGCATGTTATTGAAAGAATTATGCGCTATCTGAAAGGTACTATGAACTATGGATTTCACTATACCGGATACCCATCGGTACTTGAAGGGTATAGTGATGCGAATTGGATCTCTGATGCTGATGAGATGAAGGCCACAACTGGGTATATGTTTACTCTTGGAGGTGGTGCTGTTTCCTGGAAGTCTTGCAAGCAAACGATCTTAACGAGATCAACAATGGAAGCAGAACTAATAGTATTAGACATGTCTGGTGTCGAAGCAGAATGGCTTCGAGATCTTTTGATGGACTTGCCATTGGTTGAGAAGCCGGTTTCGGCTATCCTTATGAACTGTGACAATCAGACCGTTATTGTCAAAGTAAAGAGTTCAAAGGACAACATGAAGTCCAACAAACACATAAGAATGAGATTAAAAGCTGTCAGAAATTTAAGAAGCTCCGGAGTGATAGCGTTGGATTATATCCAGTCGGCTAAAAATCTGGCAGATCCCTTTACTAAAGGGCTATCACGTGTTGTGATAGATAATGCATCGAGGGAGATGGGTATGAGACCCACATGAGTTGCCATGGCGGTAACCCAACCTATGTGATCGGAGATCCCGTGAAGTAGGACCTGGGAAAAACAAACCAGTGGTGAACTGAGGAGAGGAACTTTACTAACCCACTCTGCTGGAGATGCAATACTCTCAGAAACTGTATGGTAGGTTGACTATTGTCTTAATGTGTTCCAAAGCTTATGCAAGCAAGATGCTATCCTGCAGAGCGATTTTTGGAGGAACATACCTATATGAGCCCGACTGCTGGTCACAATCTATGAGATTGGGATGATCTCTAGCAAACTCATGAATAGGCCAGGAGTGTGACTAATATGCTCCAACCGAGGGATCAGCCTTCGGTAGTCTAGTACTAGTAAGACATGTGGTGAAACTTCTTTACACCAAACTGACAATTCAAGGCATAGTCCATTGTTCAGTTGTGAAGGAGCGTAGCTACTTGCTCTAGGTGGAGTTCAACCTTAACAGGTCTCCACTGAAATACTGGTATATCAAAACAGTGTTTGGAACAAAGGACAAAATGGGCCCTTGAGATCTGGTGGGGGGTTGTTGAAATATGAGGGTGGACCTAGGGCCCATCTAACAATTTCAGAAAATCTACAAGGGCCCATGTGGGTTTATTTGGCAATGGATGTGGTGGGAATTTTAGTCCTATACCGCTAGTTGGAGAGGAGCTGGACCTCCTTATAAGGGATTCTCTTTCACATGCTATTGGAGCTTGAGAAGAGAAGTGGTTCCCGCGCGCTCCTCCGACGCCGCCCGCCACGCCTCGTCACGACGCGCCACGGGTTGCGGGAATGAGCCGAGCCGAGCTCACATCTATGCGCTTATTTTTGCCGGTCAGGAACGAAGAGTCTTTGACAGACGGGGCCACGATCTGAGTCGTCGGATCATGGGCTGTTACCGGCTCAGACGTGGGTCCATCCCACACCTCTCCACGCGGTCGCGCCTATATATGTGAGGCGGCTGCCAACCCTAGCCGCCACGCGAAACAGATCGCATCTGCCTCCACGCCCACAGTCGTTCCCTTTGCTACTGCTGCTGCCGGTGATCCCATCCCGTCCGCCGCGTACATGGTTGGCGGGAGAGCAGGCCTCGGAAACCCCGCCTCTCCGAATCGTGTACGGGAGAGGGGCGATTGGGTTTTTGGGGAGCGTCTCCTACGCGACTGCTCGCCACTGTTCGTCCATGTCTGTTGCATCGTCTTCGTTCGCGTCGTCCACATCGTCACCATGTATGCCGCCGTCTACCATGCCGCCGCCGAGAAACTCGAAGCCGAGAAGAAGGCCACCGAGGACGCCGCTGCTGCCACTGCCGCCGCGGCTTCTGCCTGGCCTATTGGAGGGTAAAACTCGCTTATCCCGCCCCTGTTTATTACTGTTTTAGCCATGCTAGTGTTATACGTAGATGTATCTGCTGTTAGTGTAGCATGTGCTTGCGTAATCAAATATCAGCATGTTGTTAATTCTGTTAATGCCATGCTAGTGATTTATTCATGGATTAAATTAATCGTAAAATTGCCTATTTACTCAACAGTATTTTCTTAAGTTCAGTGGTAAGTGTTGGTCAACGGGCTATGTTTTGACCTTGTATGTCCAAGATTTATAATCAGTAAAGATTGGATGATGCAACTTGGGGCAAGCTTAAAGCCAAAATCAACTTTTGAACTTCACTTTTTTCTTCGAGAAACCAGCAGGAGCACTACCTTTTAGAAGAAAGAGGTGAAAACCCAATATGTACAAAGATGCACACGTTTTGAAGGGATCGTGGCCAACCCTAACTAGACATACATAGACTTAGCAAACACCCACCGTGGGCACGACAACGCCAAACGCCCTCTCTTTGCTTGATATCGTCGAAGGCCAGCATTGCCGCCTCATAGTGCGTCATGCGGGAACCTGTAAAAATGTGCATGTTCTTCTCCTTCCAAATGTTCCACAAGGCATAGATCAACCTCCCACTGTGATGCATGCGGCCCTGCTTCGCCTCCTTTGCGATCAACTCATCCCACCAGCCGGAGACATTTCCAGGGGCTGGTAGGAAACCCAAGACTAGCAAGTCCTCGTGTGTCAAGGCGGACACATGGTTCCAGATGGCGACCGAGAAGGGGCAATCCTTACAGAGATGGGTCACCGTTTCTGGAGCCTGAAGGCAAAGCTGGCATCTCGGGTCATGTGGCCATCCGCGAATAGCCAACATATCAGCCGTGAGGATTCTCTCATGTAAAACGAGCCAGGCAAAGAACTTGCACTTGGGATCCGCATGAGCGGACTAGATCTTGTCGGTGTTGAACTTGGGTGAGAACCATGGAATTGGGCCGCGTACACAGACGCAGAAGAGTACACCCCATTGGAAGTCAAGTTCCAGGCGATGGAATCCTCCTGGTGTGGCGAGAGGTGCAGCTGGCTTATCTAGGCCCAAAGGGTGATCCCAAGCTGAGGCACGGATTGGATCCTGGCAAGCGGACGAATCCAGTTTTTGCCGCTAAGCTCCTCGTGCACCGTCTAATTCTTCCTTGAAGAGCTCCGGCGCAAGCGATTGAGGGGACCCTTCCCACTCCAGTTGTCATGCCAGAACAGCGCCTTGCGCCCATTCCCGATGGTGATGGTGGTGCATGCCCGGAAAAGGTCCATATCCGCCTGGTCGCACGGTAGTTGAGTTCCCACCCAAGGCCTATCTGGTTCAGTCCGCTGGATCCATGGCCAGTGCAGCCTCAACACATGTCCAAATCTCTCTATGTTAGCGATGCTGATGCCACCCACCTGCTTTGGACGGTAAACCGTCTTTCAGTTGACCAGAGAGTGGCCGCCAGACGGTTGCCCCAGGTCCTCTTTTTGCCACACAAAACCTCGCGAAATCTTGTCCAGCTTACGCAGAATCCACTTGGGAGGAGCGAGGGCCATGATGTGAAAAGTGGCAATGGCGGTGAGAACAGACTTGGCAAGGGCAACACTGCCGGGCCTGCTAAGATGCTTGACGGCCCAACCCGGCAGTCTGCCCGTAGTCTTATCGATGAGGGGTTGAAAATTAATCTTGCGTAGCCGATGATAGTGGAGGGGAAGGCCCTGGTAATGGACAGGGAAGGAGGCAATCTTGGCGGGGAAGGTGGAGAGCACATCCTACAGGTCCAGGCCGCCACATCTGATGGGAAAAATCTCGATCTTAGCCAAATTTGTGATGAGGTTGCTAGCCTCACCAAAAGCCGCGAGGATGGCCGAAATGGCGTATAACTCCTCCTTGTGGGCTAGCAAAGATGCCAGCATCATCTGCATATAGAGAAACTCTGCAGCTAGCGGTGCGCACGCGGATGGGATTGAGGACACCATGCTGCGAGGCCAACCGAATGATCTGTTGCAGGTTGGGGGGTCCAAAGCCAGAATAAACATCATTTGCGACAGAGGGTCACCCTAACGCAGCCCACGAGCATGTTTGAATGGGGGCCAGGGCTTCTATTGAGTAGGATCCTGGAGGAGGACGAGACGAGGGACAAGCAGATCCAATCTCTCCAACGTTGTTCGAAGCCCAGGTGCTGCAAAACCTCGAGAAGATAGGCAAAAGCCTTTGAGATGTCAAGTTTGAGGAAGAGGCTCGGGTTGTTTCTTCGATGAAGGTCCTTGATGAGATTCTGGGCATGAAGGAAGTTGTCATGGATGCAACACTTCTGGACAAAGGCGCTCTGGCACTTGGAAACCAAGGATGGCAGGATTGGGGCGAGTCGGTTTGCCAACAGATTGGAGAAAATCTTGGAGAGGTTGTGGATCAAACTAATTGGCCGGTAGTCACCCACCCCGGATGCGTCAGCTTTCTTTGGCAGCAGGATGGTGTTTGCGGAGTTGATGAGGGAGGCGTAGTCCCCCTTCAGGTGCAAGAGCTACAGAATGGCCAAAACCACGTCGTGCTTTATGATCTCCCAACAGGACTTGAAAAACGCACCGATGAACCCGTCCAGTCCTGGAGCCTAGACAGATGGAAGCGAGAATGCCTTAATCTCCAACTCATCAAAAGGGGTGTCCAAATCTGTCAGGCTATGCGCGGCAATGTTCGGGTTGTCCCAATTCAGGCAGGAGCTCCTCACGCCGGGCGTTCCCAGATGTCCCTGGAAATGGGATAAAAGGGCGGCCTCTTTGTTAATGATGCTCAAGACTGCAAGGTAACTTACATGTAATTTTCTACAGAACTGCAACCAAATGTTGGTACTAACCTTCACAGACTAATTAGGTAATTAGATTCCTGCACAAAATTTAACAAGCCATAAGCAAATGTAATTTTGTCAGAGGTCATCTTTACTTTTTTAGTGTGCTTTCATTGCTTGATTAAGAAACATATAAGAGGTAATATAATATACCAGTCATTAAATTTGTAATCTAAATTAACCTGTTTGCTCTATGCGTCTTGCTCCTTGCTGACCTCCTTTGCATCGGGTGTAAGGACGGTGAGGAGCTGGTCATTTAAGTAGTGATGTGTGTCGTTTGTGTTTGTTCAGTAGTGGTGTGTTTCTTCATATATATATTTTTGTACATGTTTGCGGACCAAAATGACCACATTGAGTATCCTAGGTTATGGCTTGCTCTCCTTAAGATTCTTTTTCTGTTGTGAACCAAGATGATTGATTTTTTATAGGTATCCCTCACCGGCCACTGCAGGATCATATTTCTTGTGCCACTACTATAAATTCATAGGTGGGCGGCCTCGAGTAGTTAGTTTCCCGTGTAATCTCTATGTGGATTGAGTGTCTTCATGTAATTCGCATGTAAGCCACTCGTGGATGGGGCTCTCCCCCCACTTTTCCCTCTTTAATGCATGATACACTCGCTTGTGCGTATTGTAGAAAAACTACTATAAATTCATGGTAGTCTCAATTCCCATCCTCCATGCATGCTCCTAGGAGGACATGGTGGTTATGGTGGCTGCGGAGGTGGAGTAGGTGATTCTAGCAAGGGTCCAGCTTAAAGGAGCTGAATTTTTGTCGAAAGAGACCATCTGCGCAACCGAATTGCCAGAAAAGACCCCCTCTGAGACAAATTGGCAAAAAGGACCCCCTCGGCCGTGGCGGCAGGCGCGCCAGGCAACACGTGGCACCTGCCGCCACGGTGCGAGGCGGCAGCCCCTGCCGCCAGCCGGCCAGGCGGCAGGCTGCGGGTTACGGCTTTTTCGCGACGGGACGGAACGGGAACGGCATGTGGGCCCTGCCGCCTGGCCGCAAGGCGGCAGTACTATGCCCTACCGCCTGGGCGTGTGGCGGCAGGCCTGTGCGCTGCTGCGGCGAGCCGGCAGTTTCCCCTGTTGCAGACGGCGCAGATTTTCAGATTCCCCTGTTGCAGACAGCGCTGATTTCGTTGCAGACCTGTTGCAGACGGCGCTGATTCCACAGTCTGTCGTTTGATTTTTTGATGTTTGTCCGTTGTGCCGACACTCCAGTACTCCTCTTCTTTTTATACGCTTTGCTGCTTCGTGCGCAGACGCTCTGTCTCGAGCTCGAATCTTTGGTTGCCTCAGTGCCTGTCTACTCTGACCAAGAACAGTGAGAAAGAAAAGCTCGGTAGCCACTTTGACTCGCGATTTTGGGTGATTTAGATTTGGATTCAGAAGATGTTATAGTTGAAGAAAAGATAGATCAAGGTAAGATCTATCCATTTTTGTTGGTTTCGTTCGCATGCATGATGTTTTTGCTCTATTTGATTAGTTCGTAAGTATGTATTCTCTGTTGTTTTAGGCATTATTTCTTCACTTTGTGGAGTCATTTGGAGGTTGTGGAGTAGGATTTGCCGTGCGAAGTGAAGTACGAAGTTGAAGATCGAGGTATGAGCTTTGCAATACATGGATTTTTTTTGTGCATGCACGGTGGAAATTAGTTAGTTTTTTAGCTCGTCATTAGCTATGCGATGTTTACAGCTTAGAAGTTAGAAAAGTTTTGAGACGAGATATGTTGCATTTATAGTAATTTTGTGGAGTCAAAGGAGCTAATCTACACTAAGAAATATGGTTGTGCTGTTTGGAGCCTTGAACAACTTTATTTGTTGTCGAGTATAGAAATGAGTAATTAATCTATTGATTTTATCACATTTGCAGAGCTTGCTTTAATACAGTCAACATATGCAAATATTGAAGTGACCATCTGATATGTATCATAGGCTTTATTTGCTTACAATGACCATTTCTGTATTATTTTTGTTGACGACCATCTAAGGAAAAACAATCTTGACATGACATTGTAGTAATCTTCTGTTCTGTTGTAAACATGTATGTAGTACCATGTATCATCTGATATTTAAAGAATTATAAGAGTAATGTTGTCAAATATATGTTTCATTTTTACAAATTAGAGTGAAAAACTTGAAGGACAATGGCAATGGACGAACATTCAACTATGCTTTTTGTATTCATTTGATTTATATATTTTTCAAGAATTATTTTAATTTTATACCATGTCAATTCAGTTGATCAATGTTTGAGATGTGCGTTGCACGTGCACGCTTACTAGTGTATGAAAATTTAGAATGTTCGCCAGAGACGCAATAGTACTGCAAGCTACGAGCCTACAACAGACCTTCCTCCCCTTCAAACAGACCTGTTGTACTATGTACTCCTACAAGATTATTCCTTTCCAGTTGTCCACTTAGTCTCGAAATAGGCTTCCGCACCACTTTATATATAAAGCAACACCCGAACAAAGTGCACGACCAAACGATACAAGATGGAGGGGCAGCTCCCATACAATGCCGATCCTAGGATACCCAGATTACGTACTACGCAACCGGAAAAGAGCACAGGGAGAACCGAGTACAACGCCACACTACGCCCTAAGACACCTAAGCTCCACGACAACGCCCTCAGGAGGGAGAACAGCGCAAAGCGTCGCCGCTGCCGAGTCCAGACGGACAAGGGTCTACACCCGGAACCCTGGCATGGAGCGGAACACCTTGATAACGTCTTCAAGAAGAAAGCGGCGCCCGCGAGCGTCGTCGGCGGCGGCGCCAAGGCTCAATGCTTTCACTCGGTAGAACCCCCGTGCCACCACGGAGTCTTCAGGACAAGCACGACGAGCCCAGCACCCCCAGGTCCGGATCGGGGCGCTACCACTGCCAATGACAGAGCGGACGCCCGAGCCACCCGCTGATACACCTCTTGTCGCCCACACGACCAAGAGGGTACCCACCACCACCACCATGGAGCCCGCCGGAGAGCCACCCATGTGGACCGCCATCCGGAGCCGCCGTCCCGGCATCCATGTCCGAGATACCGCAACGGTCCCCAACACAATGTCCCAACCGTGGTAGAAAGAGTGAAAGGCACCTCCTTTCACTCCTAGCCCGACATCAGTCCCAGGGCCTGGGTCGACACCTCCACTGTAGGAGGTGTCCACGCCTGCATCCCTAGCCGGTCACGGTGGACCGGGGGGGTGGATACGGCCATGTGACTACCGACGGCCATTGTCGAGCAAGCTCACACAACGTCAAACCCGTGGCCGAAGAAGCCGAGCTAGCCGACCGAGAACCGGCATCCCGACAACCACCGACGCCCACCACTACCACCATGGTCCTTCACCGACGCCATAACCTGCAGACGCCCCGCAAGCTCCCGCCTTGGCCTGACCTTGCGTGAGAAACAATCCACGACCCTGGCCCACTGCCAGGCATCGCAGCCGTGGAGGTGGGCGGCGCCCCATCAAATCTGGACAACCCAGATCCAAACGGGGGGGGGGGGCGCTCAGGCAGCCGGCAACTCCGACCGCCGAGCAGCCGCACCTGTGCCAGCCTCGCCCCCACCGAGTCCTCACGCCATGCCCTGCCAAGGGATTCTCCCAACGACCACATCCCTGCATCCACACGCCCGCGAGAAGGACCAGTGGCCACCGCCGCCGACAACAGTCGAGAGCCAGCGCGAGTGGCTCACCGCCAGCACCCGAGGCCCCAGAGACTGTCGGCCCGAGTCGTCACGGCCCGCGCCGCCCAAGAGCTACGTGCCAGAGGAACATCCATGCCAGATCGGATCTGGCAGAACCACGGCTGCCGCCCGAGCACGCCCCTCCACCACCGCAGCTCCGCCAACCCTCCCACACCAAGGACGGGACCCACGCCGCCGCCGAGAGAGCCCAGACGCCGCCGAGCCTGCCCCGGCGCCGCTCCGCCCTGGACCAGCATCACGCCTCCACGCGTGGTCGTCGGCCCACGCCGAACCCCGCCGCCGCCAGCACCAGTCGGGCTTTGCCTAGAGGCGCGGACCGGCGGCGGCGAGGGGAGGGAGGGGGAGGAGGGGCTAGGAGCCGACGGCTAGGGTGAGGCCCCTCGATCGCTCGCGGGAGCCACGCGAGGGGAGCCTACGCGAGGAAGGGAATCCAACTGTGTTCTTAGTCATTAAAACAATTACCTCCAATTGTCCACTGACCGGGACTTCGCCTTTGAAGGGGGTCACGACAGTGAGGGTATTGGCTAGTTTTGCATCTTTTGGTTATGCTTTTGGGTTTCAATGAGTTCCCACCAAAAACTCATTGCATCTGTATATAACTCCTTTTTTCATCTAAATGAAAAGGCAGCCCTCCGGCCGGTTCCTGGAAAAAAAACCAGTACACGATAGAATCGCAGCAAATTTGTACAAACTAGAACTATGAGCTTCATATTATGTTCTTTCTTTGCCATCGCTAATTGAGCTTCGTAGCGCAACAAAACCAACGGCGCGGGCACGGTGTAACAAGTCTCAACATTAGCGTGTTATACTGCTGTGAGTGATACGGCATACGAGAACACGACCAAGGAGCTTAATCAGACTCGCTTGTCCTCCTCGCCGGCTTTGGCATACACGCCGGAGTCTGTCCTGAGGATGATCTTGGCGTCCTGCGTCACGTAGCACGCCCAGTTGTCCACGTACGAGAGCGGCCCACCCCTGATCATCAGCGGCCGCGCGCCGTCCTCCACGTCGTCGCCGTCGTCGTCGCCGCCCTCGTCCGAGCACGCGAGCCTGCCCAAAACACACATAAAAGATCGTAAGTACGTAGTTAGTTTCTCCGTGTATTTCGAATCTCCGTCAGCTAATGAGCTGGAGTCATGAGCAGGCCATGGGGGAGGAATGGGAGCGTTTACCTCGCTGAGTCGTGGGATGGCGCCCACACGAGGCAGACGGCGCAGAGGAGCGCGAAGGAGATGAGCTGCCACACCGCCGGGATCACCCACGCCACGCGCCACCGCTCGCTCTGGTACCCGTCCGTCGACTTGAAGTGGACCTCGAACGCGATCCAGCCGAGGGACACGGCCACGGCGATCGTCAGCGAGGTTGCCAGCCTCCGGTACGTCTCCACCTTCGCCGTCATCCGTCTCGCCTTGAGCTTGCTGATGGTTCGCGACAGCGCGCTGAATATCCAGCAGATGAACACCGCGTCCAGGGCGGCCACGGTGAGCACGAGGAAGAGCCTCCTAGTCGGCGAGTGGTCGTGGTCGCTCACGGCCCCGACGTGCTCGCTGACCTCGAGGGCCTCGGACGCCGCGAAGAACGTCGCGCCGAGCCCGGCCACCCTGGCCCCGGCGCCGGCGCCCCCTCCTAGAGTGGGCCGCACCACGCCGTACCCTTTGGCTACGAGGAGCACCAGCACACGCGACACAGTGCGGCGCACCGCCCCGGACGTGGCCGCCCAGAAGGTCGTCCCCGCCGGCCGGACTCCGGACTCGCTGAACTCGGCGAGGTCCAAGTACCACGTGGTCACCTCCACCATCCCGAGCGCGATGACGACCGTGACGAAATTCTGGAGCGGCACCACCTCCCGCCAGAAACGGGCGTACCGCAGGAACCAGAACGCGGCGAGGGCGACGAACGCCAGCGACATGACGCCGTAGAACGCCAGGAGCGGGGCCATCCGGCCGGGGAGGTAGCCGTAGCCGCGGCTGTTCTTCCATATTGTCTTTCCCTCGGCGGCCACGTCGAGGGACGCGTCGCAGTGGACGAAGCGGAGGCTGTACATGCCGGTGCGCGCGACGGCGACGGTCTCGTCAGGGAAGACGGCCTCGAGGGCACCCGGCAGGAAGGAGGCGGCAAGCACCTTGGGCCAGCCCGCGGCGGCGGTGCTGTTGGGCGCGCGGTACACTAGCGACCCCTCGGTGCACGTGCCGCGCTTCGCCATGTCCGGCGTGCAGCAGAGCGCGCGCGCGCCGGCGGCGACGACGTCAGAGCCCCCGACCGCGCCGCGGTCCGCGGCCTCGAAGACGACCGCCGTGATTGTGACCGTGCGGTTGCCGTCCTTCTCGGCCGCGGCAGCGGACTCCGGCGTCCTTTTAAACGCGACCTTCTCGAATCTGCACCGACAAACGCCACGCGGGTCACTCCCCAAACAAGAAACACAGACAAAAACAATGGCGATGGCGAAATCAATCGAGATAAGCAACAATTTCTAGCCGCCGGGGCTCAGAAATCAGAAGTTCATATATACCGGATGAAGGAGTCCGCGGCGGGGGAGGCGTAGACGCCCTCGCTGCCGCCATTGAGGACGAAGGCGTTGCCGAGGCCGGCGAAGCGCTCGCCCGCATAGTCGTGCACCGACGCGTCGGCGCAGAGGAGGACGGCGCAGCACAAGGCGGACGCCAGGAGGTGGGCGAGCCTCACGGAGGAAGACCCTGGCATTGGCATCGAGGCGAGGAGAGGAGCTTCGATTCTTGCGTGTGGCAGTGTGCTCGTGGAGTTTACTAGTACTAGAGCATTGAGTACGATCTCGATCAGTGATGTGGAGTGGAGTGGAAGAAGAACGGAACGGAAGCGACGACTTTGACGTGGAGATCGGCCCGGCGAAATGTTAGGTCCACCCCCAAACCCTCTTGACCGGCAGCACGAGTAAACTGTGGCAGAACACGCAGATTAGGCAAACATGCACGACAAGCCGAACAGGAAGTGAGGGGAACCAAATTTGGGGGAAGTAGGGAAAGACAATTCGAAAGTACCTTTCTAATCTCGAGCTCAGATGCCCCTGGTGTGAACAGTAAAATAGAAAAACAATTGCTTTTTTGGGCAAACTTTAAGAAATGTTTGAAGTACGTGCAAAGTTTCATCACGAAATCACATTGCTGGAAGTCATGGCAAAAAAAAAATCAGAGCTCCAAAATGCGTTTGAAAGTAACATTTCAGAGCATTGATTTTGTTTTTTTTTATGCACTCCAAACATTCCTCAAAGTTCGCTACAAAAAAATTCAGAATTTTTTTAAATAATTCTATTTTTCCGAATTTACTGTTCAGGTAGGAGCATTTGAGCTCGAGATTAGAAACTCTGCGTACAATTGTGATATTTCCCAGCGTCTCTTGACCGGCTGAGTGTACATTACACTCTAAACTCTAAAAGTGGGTTTACACGATGTGATGCCGCTTCACGTACACATCATCCACATGGAGCAAGTAAAAAAGTGGAGGATATCGTATTTTGCAACGTGTTTGCTGATCTGAAAAGAAGTTTGTCCTCTTTTTGATAGTCACAAAAATACAAATATAGGAGTTTATCACTGTTTGTAAACCAAAACTATTCGGCCAACTAGCATTTGGTACCCTTTCTTTTCCTTCTTAAAGACGAGGCGACTACAATTGTACTCTTTTTCTTTACTAAAACCGCACATCTCTAGGTAGTCCAGAAGAATGCTCCACTAGCCATGGCATGTTTACCAAGATATGCTAAGCGTATGCATTAATATTATCTCTCTGACCATCTAGGATCGTGTAGAATCCACCGTGATTGACTGATTGTGTATATTTTTCTTGTGTTAGGGAGGCCAAAACAGAGCGAGAGCAAACGTTTGGTAACTATAAGGTGAATAAAGAATTCAAAGAAAAACTATAAAGCGAATAAGCGTCACTCTTGGAGTACTCGGCGGGGACTGAGACGACCTCGGGGGAGAATATTTCGACACGATTATTATATTTGTTTATTGGCGTCCCGTGCTAATTAATTACACTATCAAGCTGTGGAAGAGTGGGATGGAAGGTGTCCCAGTCCTCCTCCAAAAAAAAAAGTTAGGGTTCCTGCTTCTCGCCGGCGCTGCCGCAGGTCCGCCTCGTCTCCGGTGGCCTAGGGCCATGGGGGCGCGGTGGATCCTGGCAAGAGCCGGCGGGAGGGCTCCGATTTTAGTCGTTCATTTCCGTTTTGTTAGGGTTTGTGTCCTGCTCAGGAAGACGAGACGGCGACGGCTCCCTGAAGATAGAATAAAGGTCTCCCCGCCTAGCCCCCGTTCCGGCGGTGCGTCTAGCATCGTTGGTGGGCGTGTGGAGGTGTGTCTCCGGCGGATCTATTTTTGGTGGATTTGCTCGGATCTCGTCGTTGTTCTTCTACGTTCGTGTGTCTTTGGATTGGATCCTTCCGATCTACGTTATTCTTCATCGGCGGCGGTTGCTGTTCTGGTGCGCTGGTCCTATGGGGCCTTAGCACGACGACTTCCCGACTGTCTACTACAACAAGTTGTGCCCGACTCCGGCGATGGAGGGGCGATGACGGCGGCGCGCCTTCGGCTCGCTTCAGTACTTGTAGTCGTCGCTAGGTGGTCTATGAATCTGGATGTAATTTTTATTATTTCTGGTGTTCGTTGTACTGCCATGATTGAAGATGAATAGATCGGAAGTTTTCTCGCAAAAAAAAAGAAGAGTGGGATGGAATTAGGCAAGCATGCACGACAAATCGAGCAGCAAGTGAGGGAACCCAATTTGGGGGCGGATTATTAAATAAATGGACTACATGTAAACCAATGTTCTGAAATCCAATTTGGCTTCCGGAGCACCCGCGAGCGAAAAATGATTTTTGAAATGTCAAAAAAATACCAACAGAATTTTTATGTATTCATAGTCACATCTCTATACAATTAATTAAGGCAATTTAACATGCTCTCTCTTACCCCCTTCTTTTTACATGTGAGGTAAGAAGGTAAGAGTAATCAGACCACTAATTAATGAGATCAACGGCTCAGATCTATTATATACTCTTACCTCTCATATGAAAAGAAGGGGTAAGAGGGAGCATGTTAAAACTGCTCATTAATTAATTAGAGTTTTGTCTCTTTACAATTGCCATGGCAAATTTACGATGACAACATCTTCTTGCCATGGCAAATTTACGACGACAACATAAGCTTGTATAGTCCCCCTTACAGTACTCTCCTAGGTTTTTGCCCCATGGCATTTTCTTTTCAAAAACACATGTTGTTTTCTTGCCATGTTTAAATTCTTCTAGTTTTTGTTTGTATAATCCACCTTACAAAACTTTCCTATGTTTTTTGCTACATGGCAAATTATATTTGAAAGTAATGGCAAATCAATCTTTAGCTCGATGGCAATTGTAGATATTGGACCATGGCAAATCCAAAAGTCTTATTTAGATTTCCTTCTTTTTCTGCAAGGAATGGCAACTCAGTCTTTAACTCGGTGGCAATTGTTGATACTGGACCATGGCAAATCCAAAATTAGTTTTCCTTTTATTTTTTTCAAGTATTGGCAAATCAGTCTTTAACTCGGTGGCAATTGTAGATACTGGACGAGGGCAAATCCAAAAATTATATTTTAGTTTTCCTTTTAATTTTTTACAGTAATGGAAAATCAGTCTTTAACTCGGTAGCATTTCAGTTTTATTATAAGATCATGGCAAAAATTATTATCCACATTATGGCAATTTTTATTATTTCAATCATCACAAATTTTTGTGTGCGTTTTTTTTGTTATGACAAATAAAAATATAGAACATGGCCATTTTTATTATTAGTAGCACGACAAATTTTTTTAGTGGCATGGCAATTTTAATATTTCCATAATGGCAATTTTCTATTATTTGTAAAACATTTTAATTTTTGCATCATTATCATCGATAACTAAAAACGTGTTGCCATGGTAACTTAATTTTGTTTGTCATGGCAACTTAAATTATATAACCCCTGCAACGTAAAACACATTGTCTTTTTTGTATGTTTTTTAATGTATGGCAAATTCATGTACCTCTTTTTTCCAATTAATATGCAAAATTGCCATGTATGATATATTTTTCAATGGACTATGGCAATGTTTTGTTGTTTATTCTTTTTAAAATTTACTATGGCATATTTTTGCCATGTAAGTTTTTCTTTTTTTGTAGTTGAGCATGGCAATTTCTTGTACCCATTTTCTTTGTATATACTTTACTTTATCATGGCAATTTTCTGTAGGTATTTCTGTAATTCATCATTTCAATTAAAGATTTTTTTAGTACGTACTTTTTATAGACAATTGGCAATTTCTAGTTATATATCATGGCAAACCTATTTTTTTGTTTGATGCCAAGAGCTTTGGACTGCTTTTGGTTTTTTTACTGCTTTTTTGCTTTTTTGGCATAAGGATGATGCTGGAGAAGGGGGGGCTCAATAAAAGCCATGTCGGGCAGTGATGTCGCGCTGGTTGGTTCTCTGAGCGAACAAAAACGTTCGCGGGGTCGTTCCTGCCATAGCGAACGAATCGTTCGCTCGAGGCATCTAACTTCCCCTCCCCTTGATCCCTCTCTGTCTTTTAATCGCTCGACCCCCTCCCTCGCCCCTCCCCACACAATGGACGACAAAAAAACTCTGCAAGACCAAGGCCAGTTGTAATCTCTATCTGATTGAACATAGTGCGTCCCCTATAATCACCGCATGTATAAAAAAGATGGCAAAATAACCGGGAGAACCATGCACGCACAACAATCTCCTCCCCCAGTCATGATTCCTTTCCTAAGAGCAACTCCAACAGATCCCCTGTCTGTAAAAAAAACTATCTTTTAGGGGAAGTTTGGGCAAAAAAATGTCTCCCTGATCTCGTAAACCCAGAATAAATTTAGAGAATCATGTAAACTTGGCTCCAAGTTCCCTCTGGCTTACGAGAAGATGTCCTTCCCCTAAAATTTTGGCTCCACTTCTATCGTAAAGTTTCACGATCGCCTCTTTGCCTCCTGCCCTCGCGCGCCTCCTCTCCTCCTCCCGATCGATTGTCGCCGCCTCCACCTTTCCTCCTTGTTTTCATGAACCATATATCGCATGTTTGATCTTCGCTTTTGAACCATTTGATTAAATCTACTTCGAATCATTTACCGGATTTATTATGTTTGAATTATTATCAATTATGTGAGTTTGATCTACCATTGTTCAATTATTGGGATGATATTTAGACATATGCATGTATCATTTGTATGTTTGTTTAATGGAAAATAGGAGAATCAACAAATTAGGGGAAGAAGTTTACACAAACTGACAAAAGTAGCTCTAAAAAAACTTCCCCTAAAATTTACAAACATCCTATAAAACAAGTTATACACCAGGTTTTTTAAGGGAGTTGTTGGAGTTGCTCTAAGCTGCAGCCACCGATCTCCCCCCCCCCCCACATACTTACATTATGTTTCCCATGCCGCCGCAGCCGCCCATCTACTCTTCTACTCTCGTCCTTCTTCCCACGGTGCAGAGCTCCTCCACACAACTACGTCAACTCCGACGACATATGAAACAACCACCACCTCCTCCTTGGCACTATCGCAGCCCCACGGCGTTACATCTGCGCGATTACTAGTGGACCACGTCCTCCTTCCCTGCTTTGTTGCGGCACTGACGACCTATGATGTTGTTGGGTATGGTACCAGGGGGTTTGTCCTTGAGGAGCTAGTGCGTTGGTGTGTACCCCGTGTGTCCGACCTAAACACTTCACGGGTGCGGCGGCGATGGCGATTGCTCTAGCATCAAGTATACATTATGGTACCTAAAATTTTCTATGTAGGACATAAAGTCGATACACTTGAATTTCTTTTTTTTTGGCGATGCAATGCTTGCAAATGGTAATGAGATGGCATCTTACATTGTTTGCAGGCCTTGCCTTGGCGTTGAGTTCTTCATATTGGATTCCAACCCTGCAAACAAATTACAAACACCTTATTCAGATTCTCCTTGTAAATTCTATTGAATACTAAATACACATGTTAGTACTAGAAATCCTAAATCATGCCTTCTTGAGGTGTACCTATGTTCTTGCATTTGCATCTGCATATACACATGTTGACATTTGCATGCTTGGTTGCACAGGTAGTCTCTAGTACTACATAATTCATGGAAACGATATTGATGGGGAACGAAGCATGAAAATCAAAAAAAATCCTACGTACACCCAAGATCTAATCTAGGAGATGCATAGAAACAAGAGGGGAGTGTGTCTACATACCCTTGTAGACCGAAAGCGGAAGCGTATAAAACGCGGTTGATGTAGTCGTACTCTTCGCGATCCAATCACGATCCAACCGATCTAGCGCCGAACGGACGGCACCTACGAGTTTAGCACACGTGCGGCTCAGTGACGTCTCCTCCTCCTTGATCCAGCAAGCGAAGGGGGAGAAGTAGATGGGATCACAACCAGCACGACGGTGTGGTGGTGATGGTGGTGGTGGAGTGCCGGCAGGGCTTCGCCAAGCTATACCGGGACGAGAAGGTGGTAGAAAGGGGGAGGGGCTGCGCTAGGAGAGAGGTACGGCTGCCCTCCCACCCCTCCACTATTTATAGGAGCAAGGGGGAGGGGCGCAGCCCCCTTTGCCCCTCCTCCAAGGAGGGGGCAGCGGCCCCTAGGGGGTGGAGTAGCCCCCAAGCAAGGGGGGCGGCCCCTTCTAGGGTTTCCCCACCAGCCCTAGGGCACATGGGCCTTGGGGGGGAGGGGCGCCCAGCCCACCAGGGGCTGGTGCACCTCCCTCTACAGTCCATGTGGTCCCCCGGGGCAGGTGGACCCCCCCCCCCCCCCCCGGTGGACCCCCGGACCCCTTTCGGCACTCCCGGTACAATACCGAAAAAACCCGAAACTTTTCTGGCGACCAAATTAGGACTTCCCATATATAACTATTTACCTCCGGACCATTCCGGAGCTCCTCTGACATCCGGGAGACCGAACAACATTCGGTCACCAACATACATATCCCAATATTACTCTAGCGTCAACGAACGTTAAGCGTGCGACCCTACGGGTTCGAGAATCATGTAGACATGACCGAGACACCTCTCCGGTCGATAACCAATAGCGGGACCTGGATGCCCATATTGGTTCCTATATATTCTACGAAGATCTTTATTGGTTGAACCACGATGTCGAGGATTCAATTAATCACGTATACAATTCCCTTTGTCCTGCGATATGTTACTTGCCCAAGATTCGATCGTCGGTATCTCCATACCTAGTTCAATCTCGTTACCGGCAAGTCTCTTTACTCGTTCCGTAATACAAGATCTCGTGGCTAACTCATTAGCCACATTGCTTGCAAGCTCTTTACGATGTTGTATTACCGAGAGGGCCTAGAGATATCTCTCCGTCATATGGACTGACAAATCCCAGTCTCGATTCATGCAACCCAACAGACACCTTCGGAGATACCTGTAGAGCACCTTTATGATCACTGATACGTCTCCAACGTATCTATAATTTATGAAGCATTCATGCCATGTTTATTATAGTTTTGTATGATTTTGGTGCACTTTTATATGGTTTTTATATGATTTTCATGGACTAACATATTGACCTAGTGCCCAGTGCTAGTTGCTGTTTTCTGCTTGTTTTTGGTTTTTCAGAAAATCCATATCAAACGAAGTCCAAATGCAGCGAAACTTTTTGACAATTTTTTCTGGAAGGAAACAGACCCAGGAAGCTTCGGAGGAGCAGCAGAAGAGCCACAGGGGCCCCCACGAGCCACCTGGGCGCGCCTGCCCCCCCCCCCCAAGCACGCCCTGGTGCCTCGTGGCCCCCCTGTGGCCCCTCTTCGCGTGATTCCAACGCTGAAAAATCATATATATTCAGAAACCCCCGAAAGTTATCCTAGATGAGTTTTTACGCCGCCGCAAGCCTCTATACCTCCATGATCTCATCTACAGCCCTTTTCCGGCACCCTGCCGGAGGGGGAAAGCATCACCGGAGGCCATCTTCGTCATCCCGGCGGTCTCCATGACGAGGAGGGAGTAGTTCACCCTCGGGGCTGAGGGTATGTACTAGTAGCTATGTGTTTGATCTCTCTCTCTCGTGTTCTTGATATGGCACGATCTTGATGTATCACGAGCTTTGTTAATATAGTTGGATCATATGGTGTTTCTTCCCTCTCTATCCTTATTATGATGAATCGAATCTTTTCCCTTTGAGGTTTCGTTATTGTCAGATTGAATATTTCAGATTTGAGAACACTTGAAGTATGTCTTGCATATGAATACCCGTGGTGACAATGGGGTATTATATTGATTCACTTGATATATGTTTTGGCACTCAACTCGCGGATTCCCGAGGTGACATTGGGGTAATCTATGCATAGGGGTTGATGCACGTTTTCATTATCTTTTCTCCGATAGAAACTTTGGGGTGCTCCTTGGAGTTCTTTGTGTGGATTGAATATTATGATTATGAAGTTGTTTGATGCATATCGTATAATCAACTCACGGATACTTGTGGTGACATTGGAGTATCTAGGTGACATTAGAGTTGGTTGATGTGTATCATATGGTGTTATTTTAGTACGAACTCTAGGGCTGTTTGTGACACTTATAGGAATAGCTCAATAGATCGATCGGAAAGGATAACTTTTAGGTGGTTTCGTACCCTACAAACAATTTCTATCTTATATTCTTCGCTAATAGGAACTTGGGAGTGATTCTTTATCGCACGTTGAGGGATGATTATATGATCCAATTATGTTAGCATTGTTGAGAGATTGCACTAGCGAAAGTATGAACCCTAGGCCTTGTTTCTAAGCATTGCAGTACCGTTTATGCTCACTTTTGTTACTTGCTACCTTGCTGTTTTTTATTGTTCGCACTACAAAAACCTATTTCTACTATCCATACTACACTTGTATCACCATCTCTTCGCCGAACTAGTGCACCTATACAATTTACCATTGTATTGGGTGTGTTGGGGACACAAGAGACTCTTTGTTATTTGGTTGCAGGGTTGTTTGAGAGAGACCATCTTCATCCTACGCCTCCCACGGATTGATAAACCTTAGGTCATCCACTTATGGGAAAATTGCTACTGTCCTACAAAACTCTGCGCTTGGAGGCCCAACACGAGTCTACAAGAATAAGTTGTGTAGTAGACATCAATCACCCAGTTACGAAGTGACGTTTGATAGCACACAAGGCATTCCTCCGATATCCGGGAGTGACATGATCTCATGGTCTAAGGAACAGATACTTGACATGAAGAAAGCTACAGCAAATAAACTAAACGATCCGATGCTAAGCTTATGGTTGGGTCTTGTCCATCACATCATTCTCTAATGATGTGATCCCGTTATCAAATGACAACTCATGTCTATGGTCAGGAAACCATAACCATCTTTGATCAACGAGCTAGTCTAGTAGAGGCTTACTAGGGACACGGTGTAGTTTATGTATTCACACATGTATTTAAGTTTCCGGTCAATACAATTCTAGCATGAATAATAAACATTTATCATGAACAAGTAAATATGATAATAACCAATTTATTATTGCCTCTAGGGCATATTTCCAACAGTCTCCCACTTGCACTAGAGTCAATAATATAGTTTACATAGTTATGAATCTCACACTCATGGAGTCTTGGTGTTGATCATGTTTTGCTCGCGGAAGAGGTTTAGTCAACGGGTCTGCCACATTCAGATCCGTATGTACTTTGCAAAGTTCTATGTCTCCATCCTTAATGTAATTATGAATGGAGTTGAAGCGGCGCTTGATGTGCTTTGTCTTCTTGTGAAACCTGGGCTCCTTGGTAATGTCAATAGCTCCAGTGTTGTCACAAAAGATAGTCATTGGATCCGATGCACTAGGTATTACTCCTAGATCGGATATGAACTCCTTCATCCAGACTCCTTGCGCTGCTTCCGAAGCAGCTATATATTCCGCTTCACATGTAGATCCCGCTACGACGCTTTGCTTTGAACTGCACCAACTGACTGCTCCACCATTTGAAATAAATACGTATCCAGTTTGAGACTTAGAGTCGTCCAGATCTGTGTCGAAGCTAGCATCGACGTAACCCTTTATGGCGAGCTCTTCGTCACCTCCATAAATGAGAAACATGTCTTTAGTCCTCTTCAGGTTCTTAAGGATATTCTTGACCACTGTCCAGTGATCTACTCCTGGATCACTTTGGTACCTTCCTGCCAGACTTATGGCAAGGCACACATCAGGTCTGGTACACAGCATGGCATACATTATAGAGCCTATGGCTGAGGCATAGGGGATGACTTTCATCCTTTCTCTTTCTTCTGCCGTGGTCGGGCTTTGAGTCTTACTCAACTTCACACCTTGCAACACAGGCAAGAACCCCTTCTTTGACTGGTCCATTTTGAACTTCTTCAAAATCTTGTCAAGGTATGTGCTCTGTGAAAGTCCTATCAGGCGTCTTGATATATCTCTATAGATCTTGATGCCCAATATGTAAGCAGCTTCACCCAGGTCTTTCGTTGAAAAAATCTTGTTCAAATAACCTTTTATGCTTTCCAGAAATTCTATATCATTTCCAATCAACAATATGTCATCCACATATAATATTAGAAATGCTACAGAGCTCCCACTCACTTTCTTGTAAATACAAGTTTCTCCATAAGTTTGTATAAAACCAAAAGCTTTGATCACCTCATCAAAACGTATATTCCAACTCCGAGATGCTTGCACCAGACCATAGATGGATCGCTGGAGCTTGCAAACTTTGTTAGCACCTTGAGGATCGACAAAACCTTCCGGTTGCATCATATACAACTCTTCCTTAAGAAACCCATTAAGGAACGCTGTTTTGACGTCCATCTGCCAGATTTCATAATCATAAAATGCGGCAATTGCTAACATAATTCTAACAGACTTAAGCATCGCTATGGGTGAGAAAGTCTCATCATAGTCAACCCCTTGAACTTGTCAGAAACCCTTTGCAACAAATCGAGCTTTATAGACGGTGACATTACCATCAGCGTCTGTCTTCTTCTTAAAGATCCATTTATTCTCAATGGCCTGCCGATCATCGGGCAAGTCCACCAAAGTCCATACTTTGTTCTCATACATGGATCCTATCTCGGATTTCATGGCCTCAAGCCATTTGTCGGAATCCGGGCTCATCATTGCTTCTTCATAGTTCGTAGGTTCGCCGTTGTCTAACAACATGACTTCCAGGATGGGATTACCGTACCACTCTGGTGCGGAACGTACCCTGGTCGACCTACGAAGTTCAGTAGTAACTTGATCCGAAGTTTCATGATCATCATCATTAGCTTCCTCTCCGGCTGGTGTAGACATCACGGGAACTTCTTTCTGTGATGTGCTACCTTCCAATTCGAGAGAAGGTACAATTACCTCATCAAGTTCTACTTTCCTCCCACTCACTTCTTTCGAGAGAAACTCCTTCTCTAGAAAGGACCCATTTTTAGCAACAAAGATTTTGCCCTCGGATCTGTGGTAGAAGGTATACCCAATGGTCTCTTTAGGGTATCCTATGAAGACGCACTTCTCCACTTTAGGTTCGAGCTTATCAGGCTGAAGCCTCTTGACATAAGCATCGCATCCCCAAACTTTAAGAAACGACAGCTTAGGTTTCTTGCCAAACCATAATTCATACGGTGTCGTCTCAACGGATTTAGATGGTGCCCTGTTTAAAGTGAATGCGGCTGTCTCTAATGCATAACCCCAAAACGATAGTGGCAAATCGTTAAGAGACATCATAGAATGCATCATATCCAATAGAGTATGATTACGACGTTCGGACACACCATTACGCTGTGGTGTTCCGGGTGACGTGAGCTGTGAAACAATTCCACATTGTCTTAAATGCATACCAAACTCGTAACTCAAATATTCACCTCCACGATCAGATCGTAGAAATTTAATTTTCTTATTGCGATGATTCTCTACTTCACTCTGAAACTCCTTGAACTTTTCAAATGTTTCAGACTTGTGTTTCATTAAGTAAATATACCCATATCTACTCAAATCATCTGTGAAGGTAAGAAAATAACTATATCCACCGCGTGCTTCAACACTCATCGGACCGCATACATCGGTATGCATTATTTCCAACAAGTCACTTGCCCGCTCCATTGTTCCGGAAAACGGGGTTCTAGTCATCTTGCCCATGAGGCATGGTTCACATGTCTCAAATGATTCATAATCAAGAGATTCCAAAAGTCCATCAGCATGGAGTTTCTTCATGCGCTTTACACCAATATGACCTAAGCGGCAGTGCCACAAGTATGTGGTACTATCATCATTAACTTTGCATCTTTTGGCATCGATATTATGAATATGTGTATCACTACGATCGAGATTCAACAAAAATAAACCATTCACCAAGGGTGCATGACCATAAAAGATATTATCCATATAAATAGAACAACCATTATTCTCTGACTTAAATGAATAACCGTCTCGCAATAAACAAGATCTAGATATAATGTTCATGCTTAATGCAGGCACCAAATAACAATTATTCAGGTTCAAAACTAATCCCGAAGGTAAACGTAAAGGGAGCGTGCCGACGGCGATCACATCAACCTTGGAACCATTTCCGACACGCATCGTCACCTCGTCCTTAGCTAGTCCCCGTTTATTCCGCAGCTCCTATTTTGAGTTACAAATATTAGCAACCGAACTAGTATCGAATACCCAGGCGCTACTACGAGCACTAGTAAGGTACACATCAATAATATGTATATCAAATATACCTTTGTTGACGTCGCCAGCCTTCTTATCTGCCAAGTACTTGGGGCAGTTCCGCTTCCAGTGACCATTCCCCTTGCAATAGAAGCACTCAGTCTCAGGTTTGGGTCCAGCCTTGGGTTTCTTCACGGGAGCGGCAACTGGCTTGCCATTCTTCTTGAAGTTCCCTTTCTTTCCCTTGCCTTTCTTCTTGAAACTGGTGGTCTTATTGACCATCAACACTTGATGTTCTTTCTTGATTTCTACCTCCACGGCTTTAAGCATTGCAAAGAGCTCAGGGATCGTCTTCTCCATCCCTTGCATATTATAGTTCATCACGAAGCCTTTGTAGCTCGGTGGTAGTGACTGGAGAACTCTGTCAATCGCTACTTCATCCGGAAGATTAACTCCCAACCGATTCAAGCGATTATAGTACCCAGACATTTTGAGTACGTGCTCACTGCTACTTGTGAGCTACGTTGGGATTTCCCCGAAGAGGAGGGGATGATGCAGTACAGTTGAGATAAGTATTTCCCTCGGTTATGAAACCAAGGTTATCAATCCAGTAGGAGAATCACGCAACAACTCGTTAGCAGTACCTGCACACAAAACAACAAATCCTTGCACCCAACGCAAACAAGGGGTTGTCAATCCCTTGGCGGTTAATTGCAAGATTAAATTGTATGGTGATAGATAAATAGATCGAACAAAAATACAAAATAAAATAAATAAAGTAAAAGTGCAGCAAGGTATTTTTAGGATTTTCAATATATGATTTAGATAGACCCGGGGGGCATAGTTTTCACTAGAGGCTTCTCTCTTGAAAATAGCATACGGTGGGTGAACAAATTACTGTTGGGCAATTGATAGAAAAGCAAATAATCATGACGATATCCAAGGCAATGATCATGTATATAGGCATCACATCCGAGACAAGTAGACTGACTCCTGCCTGCATCTACTACTATTACTCTACACATCGACCGCTATCCAGCATGCATCTAGTGTATTAAGTCCATAAAGATGGAGTAACGCCTTAAGCAAGATGACATGATGTAGAAAAAATAAACTCACACATGAATAAACCCCATCTTTTTACCCTTAATAGCAACGATACATACGTGTCATGTTCCTTTCTGTCACTGGGATTGAGCACCGCAAGATCAAACCCATTACAAAGCACCTCTCCCATTGCAAGATAAATCAATCTAGTTGGCCAAACCAAATCAATAGATCGGAGAGAAATACGAAGCTATAATAATCATGCATAAAAGATTTCAGAGAAAACTCAAATAATATTCATGGATAATCTAATCATAAACTCACAATTCATCGGATCCCAACAAACACACCGCAAAAAGTGATTACATCGGATAGAACTCCAAGAACATCGAGGAGAACATTGTATTGAAGATCAAAAAGAGAGAAGAAGCCATCTAGCTACTGACTATGGACCCGAAGGTCTATGGTAAACTACTCACGCATCATCGGTAGGGCAGCAAGGATGATGTAGAGCCCCTCCATGATCGATTCCCCCTCCGGTGAAGTGCCGGAAAAGGCCTCCAGATGGGATCTCTCAATAACAGGAACTTGCGGCGGCGGAAAAAGTATTTCGTGGACTCCTCTGTTAGTTTCCCTATTTTAGAGAATTTATGAGGTGGATTTAGGTCAAACGGAGCCTTGTGGGCCCCACGAGGTACCAGGGCGCGCCGTGGTGCCTCATGGGCCACTGCTTCATCTTCTCGTCCCCTCCCGAAGCTTCTAGTGTCTCTTATGTCCAGAAAAAAAATCTCCAAAAAGTTTCGTGGCATTTGGACTTCGTTTGGAACTGATATTCTGGAAAACCAAAAACAGGCAAAAAACAGCAACTGGCACTGGGCACTAAGTTAATAGGTTAGTCCCAAAAAATGATATATAATTGTTGTAAATGTATATAAAAACATCCAAGATTGATACTATAATAGCATGGAACAATAAAAAATTATAGATACGTTGGAGACGTATCACTCACTAACGGAACTGTTCTCCTCCATCTTACAGCTAAAGAACTTGTCGGAGGTGTCATACCTCTCAACCTGGGCGTGAGCCTGAAATACCAATTTCAGCTCCTGGAACATCTCATATGCTCCGTGGTGCTCAAAACATCTTTGGAGCCCCGGTTCTAAGCCGTATAGCATGGCGCACTGAACTATCGAGTAGTCATCAACTCGAGTCTGCTAGATGTTCATAGCATCTACAGTTGAGGGAGCGGGTGGTACACCTAACAGTGCATCAAGGACATATATTTTCTATGCAGCAATGAGGATAATCCTCAAATTACGGTCCCAGTCTGAATAGTTGCTTCCATCATCTTTCAACTTAGCTTTCTCTAGGAACGCATTAAAATTCAGGGGAGCTACAGCGCGAGCCATTAATCTACAACATTAATTTGCAAAGACAATTAGACTAAGTTCATGATAATTGGTTCTGTTAACCAAATTACTAAAGAACTCCCACTTAAATCAATATCCCTCAAGTTGTCTAAGTGTTACATGATCCACATCAACTGACCCATGTCTGATCATCACGTGAGATGGGGCAGTCATCAATGGTGAACATCTCCATGTTGATCATATCTACTATATGACTCATGTTCGACCTTTAGGTCCTCCGTGTTCCGAGGCCATGTCTATGCATGCTAGGCTCGTCAAGTTTAACCCAAGTATTATGCATGTGTAAAACTAGCTTACACCCGTTGTATGCGAACGTTGAGTCTATCACACCCGATCATCACGAGGTGCTTCGAAACGACGAACTTTCGCAATGGTGCATACTTTAGGGAGAACACTCTTATCTTGAAATTAAGTGAAGGGATCATCTTATAATGCTACCGTCGTCCTAAGCAAAATAAGATGCATAAAAAGATAAGCATCACATGCAATCAATATGTGACATGATATGGCCATCATCATCTTTGTGCCTTTGATCTTCATCTCCAAGGCACCAGCATGATCTCCATCGTCACTGGCATGACACCATGATCTCCATCATCGTGTCGTCACGTGGTTGTCTCGCCAACTATTGTTTCTACAATTATTGCTAACGCATAGCGATAAAGTAAAGCAATTACATGGCGTTTAATGATTGACTCGCAGGTCATACAATAAATTAAAGACAACCCTATGGCTCCTACCGGTTGCTGTACTCATCGACATACAAGTCATGAACCTATTACAAAACATGATCATCTCATACATCAACATATATCACATCACGTTTTGGCCATACCACATCACAACATGCCCTGCAAAAACAAGTTAGATGTCCTCTACTTTGTTGTTGCAAATTTTACGTGGCTGCTATGGGCAACTAGCAAGAACCATTCTTACCTACGCAAAGCCACAACGATGATATACAAGTTGCCTTTTAACCTTCTACAAGGACCGCCCTCATCAAATCAGATTCAACTAAAGTGGGAGAGACAGACACCCGCAAAGCCACTTTTATGCAATACGAGTTGCATGTCAGTCAGTGGAACCGGTCTCTTGTGTGTGGACAAGTAAGGTTGGTCCGAGCCGCTTCATCCCACAATACCGCCGAATCCAAATAAGACAAAGGAAGTAAGCAATTTGAACATCAACGCCCACAACTTCTTTGTGTTCTACTCGTGCAAATACATCTACGCATAGACCTAGCTCATGATGCCACTGATGGGGAACGAAGCATGAAAATAAAAAAAAATCCTACGTACACCCAAGATCTAATCAAGGAGATGCATAGCAATGAGAGGGGAGTGTGTCTACATACCCATGTAGACCGAAAGCAAAAGCGTATAAAACGCGGTTGATGTAGTCGTACTCTTCGTGATCCAATCATGATCCAACCGATCTAGCGCCGAACGGCTGGCACCTCCGAGTTTAGCACACGTGCGGCTCGGTGACATCTCCTCCTCCTTGATCAAGCAAGCGAAGGGGGAGAAGTAGATGGGATCACAACCAGCACGACGGCGTGATGGTGATGGTAGTGGTGGAGTGCCGGCAGGGCTTCGCCAAGCTATACCGGGACGAGGAGGTCGTAGAGAGGGGGAGGGGCTGTGCCAGGAGAGAGGTACGGCTGCCCTCCCACCCCTCCACTATTTATAGGAGCAAGGGGGAGGGGCGCAGCCCCCTTTGCCCCTCCTCCAAGGAGGGGGCGGCGGCCCCTAGGGGTGGAGTAGCACCCAAGCAAGGGGGGAGGGGGCGCCCCCTTCTAGGGTTTCCCCATCAACCCTAGGGCGCATGGGCCTTGGGGGGGCGCCCTGATACGTCTCCAACGTATCTACAATTTTTTATTGTTCCATGCTATTATAGTATCAATCTTGGATGTTTTTATATGCAATTATATATTATTTTTTGGGACTAACCTATTAACCTAGTGCCCAGTGCCAATTGCTATTTTCTGCTTGTTTTTGGTTTTTCAGGAAATCAGTACCAAACGAAGTCCAAATGCCACGAAACTTTTTGGAGATTTTTTTCTGGATAAAAGAGACCCTGGAGACTTGGAGAGGAGGCCAGAAGGTTCACGAAGCCTCCACAAGGCAACAGGGCGCGGCCCCAGGGGGGCGCGCCCTGATGCCTTGTGAGGCCCTCGTGGCTCCGTTTGACCTAATTCCACTTCTATAAATTCTCAAATATTGGGAAACCAATGGAGAGCCACCCCGAATAACTTTTACGCCGCCGCAAGCCTCTGTTCTTCCGTGATCCCATCTGGAGGCCTTTTCCGGTACTCTGCCGGAGGGGGAATCGATCACGGAGGGCTTTTACATCAACCTTGCTGCCCTTCCGATGATGTGTGAGTAGTTTACCACAGACCTACGGGCCATAGCTAGTAGCTAGATGGCTTCTTCTCTCTCTTTGATCTTCAATACCATGTTCTCCTTGATGTTCTTGGAGTTCTATCCGATGTAATCTTCTTTTGCGGTGTGTTTGTTGGGATCCGATGAATTGTGAGTTTATGATCAGATTATTCATGAGAAATATTTGAGTCTTTTTTGAACCCTTTTATGCATGATTATTATAGCTTTGTATTTCACTCCGATCTATCGATTTGGTTTGGCCTACTAGATTGATTTGTCTTGCAATGGGAGAGGTGCTTCGTGATGGGTTCAATCTTGCGGTGCTCAATCCCAGTGACAGAAAGGGACATGACACGTATTTGTATTGTTGCCATTAAGGATAAAAATATGGGTTTTAATCATATTGCTTGAGTTTACTTTGTCTACATCATGTCATCTTCTTAAGGCGTTACTCTGTTTCATACTTAATACCCTAGATGCATGCTGGATAGCGGTCGATGGGTGGAGTAATAGTAGTTGATACAGGCAGGAGTCGGTCTACTTGTCTCGGACATGATGCCTATATACATGATCATTGCGATGAATCCATCATAATTATTTGTGTTTCTATCAATTGCCCAACAGTAATTTGTTTACCCACCATACGATATGCGTTCGAGAGAGAAGCCTCTAGTGAAAACTATGGCCCCCGGGTCTATTTTATCATATATTAAAAACCCAAAAATACCTTGCTGCAATTTATTTACTTTTATTTTATTTAGTATTTTAGTTAATCTATTTATCTCTATAAGATTTAATCTTTGCAAATAACCGCTAAGAGGATTGACAACCCTCTTATTTGCTTTGGGTGCAAGTGTTTGCTCTTGTGTGTGCAGGTGCGGTTAATGGAATTTTGCTTGGTTCTTTATACGTCTCCAATTTATCTATAATTTTTGATTGTTCCATGCTATTATAGTATCAATCTTGGATGTTTTATATACACTTACAAGCAATTATATATCATTTTTTGGGACTAACCTATTAACTTAGTGCCCAGTGCCAGTTGCTGTTTTTTTGCCTGTTTTTGGTTTTTCAAAATATCATTACCAAATGAAGTCCAAATGCCACGAAACTTTTTGGAGATTTTTTTTCTGGACATAAGAGACCCTGGAAGCTTTGGGAGGGGACGAGAAGATGGAGCAGTGGCCCACGAGGCACCAGGGCGCGCCCTGGTGGCTTGTGGGGCCCACGTGGCTCCGTTTGACCTAACTCCGCCTCTATAAATTCTGTAAAATCGGGAAACCAACAGAGGAGTCCACGAAATACTTTTTCTGCTGCTGCAAGTTCCTGTTCTCGAGAGATCCCATCTGGAGGCCTTTTCCGGCACTCTGCCGGAGGGGGATTCGATCACGAAGGGGCTCTACATCAACCTTGCTGCCCTTCCGATGATGCGTGAGTAGTTTACCACAGACCTACGGGTCCATAGTTAGTAGCTAGATGGCTTCTTCTCTCTATTTGATCTTCAATACAATGATCTCCTCGATGTTCTTGGAGTTCTATCCGATGTAATCACTTTTTGCGGTGTGTTTGTTGGGATCCGATGAATTGTGAGTTTATGATCAGATTGTCCATGAATATTATTTGAGTTTTCTCTGAACTCTTTTATGCATGATTGTTATAGCTTTGTATTTCTCTCCGATCTATTGATTTGGTTTGGCCAACTAGATTGATTTATCTTGCAATGGGAGAGGTGCTTTGTAATGGGTTTGATCTTGCGATGCTCAATCCCAGTGACAGTAGGGGACATGACACGTATTGTATCGTTGCTATTAAAGATAAAAATATGGGGTTTATTCATGCGTGAGTTTACTTTGTCTACATCATGTCATCTTGCTTAAGGCGTTACTCCGTTCTTTATGAACTTAATACTCTAGATGCATGCTGGATAGCTGTCGATGTGTGGAGTAATAGTAGTAGATGCAGAATCGTTTTGGTCTACTTGTCTCGGACGTGATGCCTATATACATGATCATTGCCTTCGATATTGTCATGATTATTTGCTTTTCTATCAATTGCCCAACAGTAATTTGTTTACCCACCGTATGCTATTTTCAAGAGAGAAGCCTCTAGTGAAAACTATGGCCCCCGGGTCTACCTTTATCATATATTAAAAATCCTAAAAATACCTTGCTATAATTTTACTTTATTTATTTTATTTTGTATTTTTGTTCGATCTATCTATCTATTACCATACAATTTAATCTTGCAAATAACCGCCAAGGGATTGACAACCCCTTGTTCGCGTTGGGTGCGAGGATTTGTTATTTTTTGTGCAGGTGCTGCTAACGAGTTGTTGTGTGATTCTCCTACTGGATTGATAACCTTGGTTTCATAACTGAGGGAAATACTTATCTCTACGGTACTGCATCATCCCCTCCTCTTCGGGGAAATCCCAACGCAGCTCACAAGTAGCAGGAAGAATTTCTGGCGCCGTTGCCGGGGAGACATCATCAACATCTATCAAGAACCTACGCATAAACTTTGATCTCCTTGCATTTATTTTATTTTCCTTTGCCTCTCGTTTTCATCTCCCCCACTTCTAAAAAGTTTTTACAAAAATACAAAAGTATTTTCTGTTTGCCTTTTTCTTGTTTGCTTCTTTGCTTGCTTGTTATCTTGTTTGCCTAATCATGATGCCCCGAAAAAATTATCATGATACCTCTTATCATAAAATTTTGGCCAAAATTGAGGAAAATACTAAAGACTACATGACTACGCAGTTTGAGCACAACAATTTTTTTACCGAAGAACTCAAAGAACACTCTACTTTGTTGGACCCTATTGCAAAACAACTTGATGATGTTAGTGAAGAAGTTGCTAATCTTCAATCTCAATTTGCTCTTATTGAAAATTTGCTAGGAAAAATTTCAGATGCGCAAGCTACGCTAGTAAATCAAATGGCAGCTAAGCCGGAATCATTAGCACTTAGTAATGATGAGGATATTAAAATGATTGGTGTTTCATCTATTGATTCCTTGTTTAGCAATATAAAACTTGATTAAAAGGGGACTGAAGAAGAGTTAACTTTAGCTAGAAGGCGTCCCCATAATTCGGAGGGTGAAAATCTTGATGAAAAAATTGATAAAAGTGGGTTTGGAGAGGTAAAAACTTTAACCAGTGATGTGCCCACTCTCTTGGATTACAAAGACTTTAATTATGATAGTTGTTCTTTGATTGAATGTATTTCTTTGTTACAATCCATGCTAAATTCACCCAACGCTTATGAACAAAATAAGGCTTTTACTAAACACATTGTAGAAGCGATGATGAAAGCATTAGAAGAGAAGCTAGAACTAGAAATTTCAATTCCTAGAAAATTATATGATGAGTGGGAACCTACCATTAAAGTTAAAATTAAAAATTATGAGTGCAATGCTTTATGTGATTTGGGTGCTAGCGTTTCCACAATTCCAAAATCTCTATGTGATGTGCTAGGTTTTACCAATATGGATGAATGTTCCCTTAGTTTGCACTTGGCGGATTCTACTATTAAAAAGCCTTTGGGTAGAATTAATGATGTTCTTATTCTTGCAAATAGGAACTATGTGCCCATTGATTTTATTGTACTTGACACTGATTGCAATCTGTCTTGCCCCATAATACTTGGTAGACCGTTCTTACGAACCATAGGTGACGTTATTGACATGAAAGAAGGGAATATAAAATTTCAGTTTCCATTAAAGAAGGGTATGGAACACTTCCCTAGAACTAGAATTAAGCCACCATATGAATCAATCATGAGGGCCACCTATGGAACTAAAACCAAAGATGACAACACTTGAAACTATGCATTATGCCTAGCTAGGGGCGTAAAACAATAGCGCTAGTTGGGAGGCAACCCAATAGTTATCTTAATTTTTGTGTTTATTTTTCTGTTTTCTTGTGTGCACACAATTATGCTACTGTTATGATTGTGTTTTTATGTTTTAATTAGTGTTTGTGCCAAGTAAAGCCTTTGGGATGATTTGGATGATAGTTGCTTTGATCCTGTGCAAAAACAGAAACTTTTGCGTCCAGTAGCAGAATTATCTAAATTTGCTGGAGCGTGATAAAATTCTGAATTTTTTTCACATGATTAATATACAAATTGTCCACGTTGTCCTAATGTTTCAGAATTTTTGGAGTTACAAAAGTATGGTCAATGTTCAGATTACTACAGACTGTTCTGTTTTTGACAGATTCTGTTTTTGATGCATTGTTTTGCTTGTTTTGATGAAACTATGGATTGTATCGGTGGGTATATGTAGGGGAACACAGCAGAAAACAAAAAAAATCGACCTGCGCACCAGCCCAGGACCACTATGGAGACTGCATACAAGGTTTGATCTTTTCGTTACCAACTCGTAGCGCAGCGGAAGAAGAGTCGATGACGATCGTTGGTGCAGATCCCTGCAGCTAGGATTTACAACCTCCCAACCGCGAGGATGTTCTCCCTTGTCTGCTTGTCAGACAGCCCTTCGGGAGGCGGTCGGACAGTCCCTCGGATGGTGTCACGGACAGCCCTTCGGGAGGACCCTCAAAACTCGGATGGTCACTCGGACAGCCCTTCGGGAGGCACTCTCGAACAGCCCCTCGGGCAAAAAGATCGAACCTACGACCTCTCTACGGGGTTGCACACATACGGTGTCATCTATCCGGCAGGGCTTCACCATCCAGAACTAGTTCCCACCGGAACCCAGACAACCTTTCGGCTCTACGAAACTATTTCGCGGGGAGGGAGAGAGAAGCCAGATCATGCATGGCACTTGTATGTGAGAAAGGAGTGAGTGTGGAGAGTGCCTCTCCACCTCTATTTATAGGAAAACCCAAGGGGTAGGGTGGCTCCCAAAATACCAAAAAACCCATCACATGGATTCTCCACAAGGGTAAAATGGGAAGGCTAGAGGAGCACCATGGATGGCCTCCTCCTTGGCCGGCCAACCTCATGGGGGACCCCCCAAAGGGGGTTCCTTAGTCCCCAAGTTCTTCTAGAAGCCTTTTGGGCAAAGCCCTAAAAAGTGGCTTTCCATAAAGTAGCCCAAAAAGCACTTTCACTATTCACGGAAACATTTTTCCGCGACCATTAAATCCGAAAATATTTCTGTGGGTGATGTCTACTACACAACTTGTTCTTGTAGACTCGTGTTGGGCCTCCAAGCGCAGAGGTTTGTAGGACAGTAGCAATTTTCCCTCAAGTGGATGACCTAAGGTTTATCAATCCGTGGGAGGCGTAGGTTGAATATGGTATCTCTCAAACAACCCTGCAACCAAATACAAGAAATCTCTTGTGTCCCCAACACACCCAATACAATGGTAAATTGTATAGGTGCACTAGTTCGGCGAAGAGATGGTGATAAAAGTGTAGTATGGATAGTAGATATAGGTTTTTGTAATCTGAAAATATAAAAACAGCAAGGTAGCAAGTAACAAAAGTGAGCACGAACAGTATTGCAATGCTTAAAAACAAGGCCTAGGGTTCATACTTTCACTAGTGCAATCTCTCAACAATGCTAACATAATTGGATCATATAACAATCCCTCAACGTGCGGCAAAGAATCATTCCAAAGTTCCTATTCGCGGAGAACATAAGATAGAAATTATTGTAGGGTACGAAACCACCTCAAAGTTATCCTTTCCGATCAATCTATTGAGCCATCCCTATAAGTGTCACGAATATCCCTAGAGTTCGTACTAAAATAACACCATATGAAACACATCAACCAACCCTAATGTCACCTAGATACTCCAATGTCACCACAAGTATCCGTGAGTTGATTATTCGATATGCATCAAACAACTTCAGATCATAATATTCAATCCACACAAAGAACTTCAAAGAGTACCCCAAAGTTTCTTATCGAAGAAAAGATAATGAAAACGTGCAACCAACCCCTATGCCTAGATCACCCCAAGGTCACGGGAATCCGTGAGTTGATCACCAAAACATACATCAAGTAAACCAATAGAATACCCCATTGTCACCACGGGTATCCACTTGCAAGACATACATCAAGTGTTCTCAAATCTGAAATATTCAATCCGACAATAACGAAACCTCAAAGGGAAAGATTCAATTCATCACAAGGAGGATAGAGAGGGAAGAAACACCATATGATCCAACTATATTAACAAAGCTTGCGATACATCAAGATCGTGCTAAATCAAGAACACGAGAGAGAGAGAGATAAAACACATAGCTACTGGTACAAACCCTCAGCCCCGAGGGTGAACTACTCCCTCCTCGTCATGGAGACCGCCGGGATGATGAAGATGGCCTCCGGTGATGATTCCCCCCTCCGGCAGGGTGCCGGAAAAGGGTTGTAGATTAGATCATGGAGGTACAGAGGCTTGCGGCGGCGTAAAAACTCATCTAGGTTAACTTTTAGGGGTTTCTGAATATATATGATTTTTTGGCGTTGGAATCACGGGAAGAAGGGCCACAGGGGGCCCACAAGGCACCAGGGCGTGCCTGGGGGGGTGGCGCGCCCTGGTGGCTCGTGGGGCCCCTGTGGGTCTTCTGGCCACCTCCCGAAGCTTATAGTGTCTCTTATGTTCCAGAAAAAATCGTCAAAAGGTTTCGCTGCATTTGGACTTCATTTGATATAGATTTTCTAGAAAACCAAAAACAAGCAGAAAACAGCAACTGGCACTTGGCACTAGGTCAACATGTTAGTCCATAAAAATCATATAAAAGCCATATAAAGGTGCAACAAAATCATACAAAACTATAATAAACATCGCATGAATACTTCATAAATTATAGATACGTTGGAGACGTATCAGCATCCCCAAGCTTAATTCCTGCTCATTCTCGAGTAGGTAAATGATAAAAGAAATAATTTATGAAGTGTGAATGCTAGCATAGTGCATAAGTTTGATCAATGATAATTTCAATCACTTTTTCTAGCATCAATATATATCATAATCAGTAGCTCATCTCAATAAACTTCTCCTGATCAAGTCGCAAGCTATTCACATGTTTAAAGTATAGGCCATAAACTTTCTTGAAAACTAACAAAAAATGTTCTCATTCACCAAACAATTGCAATTCATCTTATTTTCAGGAAGGGTCTATGTAAGAGCTTTGATCTAGCAAATTCCACATACTCAACTATCATTTAGTCTTCCATGATTGCTGACACTCAAAGCATATTTTTAGAACAAACCGTTTCAGTCAAACACATAGGAAGATATGGGCTTAATGTTTTGCCTCCCAACTTATTTATCTCATGGATAATGTCAACAATAATAACTCATGATCACCTATATTCAACTGGATATATGTGCCTGGATCATTCCCTACCACATAATGCTTGCCAACTAAAGAATAAATAGAGCGGAATAGGGATGAACATTAATGACTCTTGCATAAAAGTAAATTCAGAAAAGTAAATACAAAAAAGTAAAATATAGGCCCTTCGCAAAGGGAAGCAGAGGTTGTCATGCGCTTTTTGTTGTTGGATGCACAAGCCCTTAATGCAAAGGAACGTCACGTTATATTGCCCCTTGTGATAGCAACCTTTATTATGCAGTCCATCGCTTTTATTTCTTTACCATCACAAGTTCGTACAACGCTTATTTTCCCTTGCAATAAAATATCATACATATTTTAGGAGCAATTTTTATTGCTTTTTGCACCGATGACAACTTACTTGAAGGATCTTATTCAATCCATAGGTAGATATAGTGGACTCTCATGGCAAGAAACTGGGTTTAAGGGTTTTTGGATGCACAAGTAGTATCTCTACTTAGTACGAATTTTTGGCTAGCAAAAGATCCTAAGCAAGCACCACATGTTAGAGGATCCATGACAATATAACTTCTATGTGAATATAAATAAACATAACTCATTACGTTGTATTCCTTGTCCAACGTCAACTACTTGATCAAGCTTGAAAATAATTAATGGGGGCTCACAATCATAGAAGATGTCCAAGATAGTATATTTATATGTGAAATTTCTCTTCCTTCAAAATTCTTTCATGAATTGTTCAAGTGACCAATGCTATGTTTGTTAACTTTCAATAAATTTTACCACTTATACTTCTTGTATGTGAAGTCACTACTCCCCATGGGACAAGCATATGAAGCATATAAAATTTTAACTTTATGATATTCAATTCTTTCACAATTTACTCATAGGATATAAGGGAAGCACAAGAGTAAATGACAAACTACTCCAAAAAGATATAAGTGAAGATCAAATGAGTAGTTAAGTAAATAGGTAGCTATGTGAGGACTCTCTCTCATTTAAAAATTTCAGATCTTAAGTATTTTATTCAAACAGCAAAGAAAACAAAATAAAATGACATTCCAAGGATAGCACATATCATGTGAAGAAGCAAAAACTTAGGCTCAACCAAAACCGACCGATAGTTGTTGATGAAGAATGGTGGGATGCCTACTGGGGCATCCCCAAGCTTAGATGCTTGAGACTTCTTGAGATATTAATTTGGGATGCCTTGGGCATACCCAAGCTTGAGCTCTTGTATCTCCTTAATTCCTCTCATATCATGGCTTCCCTAAATTTTAAAAACTTCATCCACACAAAACTCAACAAGAACTCGTGAGATAAGTTAGTATAAATCAACTCAAAACCTTAACATTCTCTACCATAGCAAATCACTAAAATTATAATTTAACATTGCATACTAAATGCCTCTGCATATTTAATACTCCTATCCACAAATAGAAACATTAAACACGCAAACATATGCATGCAATGCAACTATAACAGCAATCTGCCAAAACAGAACAGTCTGTAAAGGGTGAATAAGAATCCATACCTCCCTAACTCCAAAAATTCTGAAAACTTACCACATGACAGAGAACTCATGCATGCTTACTGTGTAAAAATTTCAGATTTTTATCATGTTCTGACTATTCAGGAATATTCTGGACATAACAGAAAACTTTCTGTTTTCAAACAGCGACACATGAACTTGCAAACTGAGCATGGTAAAGACTATAATTGGCATTTTATTGAACTAAAAGACACAAAACATGATTATTGATAACAGCAAGCAAATATTAACAGAAGAAAATGACGCTCCAAGCAAAACTCATATTATGTGACGAATAAAAATATAGCTCCAAGTAAGGTTACCGATAATGTTGAAGACGAAAGAGGGGATGCCTTCCGGGGCATCCCCAAGCTTAGTTGCTTGGGTCTGTCGGAAGTCGGGCTCCGGGGACCCAAAGGTTCGAACACTGGGGTGAGCTCGTTCTACTACTTCGTCTCCTGCCACGGCTAAGCGACGGCGAGGCTACGGCGAGAGTGCGCTGGCGAGGAACGGACCGTGGACTCAGCGGTGTACCCAGGTTCGGGCCACCTTGCGGTGTAAGACCCTACTCCTGCTTTGTTTGTATTGCTCTGGTGAGAGAGAGTACAAGGTTGGGGATGATGAGAGTGGGAGCCGATCGGATCTCTCTACAAAGGCAGCTCTGCCCCCCTTATACCCGCCTTGGTCCTCTTCCCCCTCGAAACTTAGGCGGGAAGGGTTGCCACACTTGGCGGGTTTTGAAAGGGGACAGGCGCTCAGGCTATCCTGACTAAAGGCGGTCTTTGCCTGCCAAAGCGTGATCCATGACGCGCCGGTGGGCTCGGTGGTGACCTCCGTCCTGCGCGCCCGCCGTCTTGGTCTTCCTTCGCCGATCGGGCAACCTTTGGGGTTGCTTTGGGGAGTAGATAGCTGGCCCTGCTCCCTTAACACAAAAGAGGAAACCACCTTCGTCCGCGCCTGCTGGCGCGGCCTCTGTCTTCGCTCGTCGCCGCGCGCGTCACCCACGTGATGGGCCCCAGACCACGCGGCTGTGCCGAACGGCCTTCGTCTCGTGCGCCTTCGGGAAGGGGCCTCGGGAGGCCACCTCAGGAGGTCGCCTCGCGAGAGGACCTCGCGAGGCCGTTGGTGGTGATGCTGAGCTTTGCTTGCCGCTCCCTGAGGAGGGGTCCTCAGGAGGCCAAGGCCTCATGAGGGGTCTTAGTGAGGTGCTTGGTGATGACGGCCTGCTGGGCCCACGCCAGGCGTTGCGCCCTAGGCCCAAGGCAGACGGGCCTGGATACCCCGGGTTCCATGGGCCCCTCCTCTCCCTGACGAGGAGCATGATAAGGCGCTGTCGCAGTAAAGGTACGCCTTCGAGGCAGAACGCGAGCGGTTCCGGCAGGAGGTCACTGATCTCAAGGCGGCACTTGCCGAGGCGGAGACCCGCCAGGGGGCGCGCCGCGGCCCAGCTCTGGCGCCACCGATCAGGAACAGGAGCAGCGCGAACGCGTCAAGGCGCTTCACTGCCTCGAGGTCCGCGCCCACGGCGCCCTGAACTCCATGTGCCAGGGGAGGCTTGGAGCCCTCCGTGAGTCCCGTGACGCCGACTACGTCGACTTCTCCACCAAGCTCATGGAACGGCTTGAGGACGGGGCCAAGGAGGTGGACGGCATCTTTGAGGAGGAGTGCCACAGCCTCTTCTCCCTGACGGCGACTCGCGTCTTCAGCCACCTCCTTCACACCGATCCCAACTTCGATTTTGACAAGGTGATAGCCCCGGTCCCCGAGGAGCTTCGCAATGGGCTCGCAAAGGTGGTGGAAGGCCATGTGGGCGCGTTACTCGGGAAGTACTCCTGTGGCAGCAGCGAGAGCTCCGGCGGCGACGACGGCATCGGCGAAGACGACGACGGCGCGAGCTCCTAGGGTCCTTTTCCTTTCGTCTCCCTGCGCTAGATTGATGTGGCCCGTGGGGGCGTGAAGACGAAGCCTTGGTGTTTAAGCACTTTATGATTTGCTATAATGAACACTCATGCCCTCGCGAGGCTCTCTCTTAAGGCCTGTTTTTCTCTTTTTGCTCTCCATGATGCTCTATGTTGTCAGGGCCCAGCCCCCGAGCGGCCATAGCCATCACTGGTATGTCAGGTCGCGATGCCTGGACAAGGCCAGGAGGCGAGGGGCACCGGGAGCTAGTGAGGGTTCCTGAGGCGCGATGCTCAGGGAGCCCCCCTTTAACGCGCGAGCGGCTTGCGCCAAGAGAAACGCTGGTGCTCGTGAGGCCGTCTGAGGGGGAGGCTTGAGAGACGGCGAGGGCGGCTCGCGAGACGGGAGACTTAGCTCGGTACAGGGTAGTGTATGGTGGGCCATCTCTTGTATCGTGCGCCTCGTGAGGGTTCCGCTCGCGAGATCTCCTGCTGTGACGGCCGCCGAGGGTTAGCTCCCGAGGCGGGGCCTGCTGGCCTCCTGAGGCCCTGAGGGAGCCACCTCGCGAGGCGTTCTCACGAGACCTTTCAGGGAACCTGCTCCTGGGATAACTGCACGCAGAGCACTTCACGACAGGGCAGCGCGCGCTCGTCGATTCGCTCATTGGTATTACGCGAGGAGACAAGACACCAAGAACCTTGGTGGGGTGGCATGCACGGGAGCAGGCCCGCGAGCCAGAGCCCGATTGCTTGGGTTTTTCAGCGCTGCTGGGACTGACCCGAGCATAGGCACCGTGTCCAGCCCCCACTCGCGTGAGGCTCATGAGGGACGTCGTGAGCGCGCGAGGCCCGTGGGGCAAGGGCAAAACAAAATGCCATGTAAGGAAACAGAAGCTTTACTGAAGCAAGATAGCAACCCATTACATAACCAAAACAAGATGCGGCTGCCGTGTCCGGCACGGGTCAGCTTGAGGTTGGTGCAACCCGTGGGGCGCCCTCAATTACACATCAAAATGAGAAAAGAGTGTTGTCGTGTCCGGCACGGATCAGCTTGAGGTTGGTGCAGCCCGTGGGGCGCCCTCAGTTGATTGTTCCGCCAGCGCGGAGCATGGGGTTTCCACAGGGGTGTGGGTATGATCGCGGGTTGATCGTTCCGCCAGCGCGGAGCATGGGGCTTCCACTTGGGCGTGGGCGGGAGCTCTCGCGGGCCCATCAGGCGAACGCAATGAGAGGCTCCGGGGCATGTGCAACCCCATTTCATTCGTACGCGTGAGGGTCACGGGTAGAACTTGCGGAGGTGTTGGATGTTCCAGGCATTAGGCACAGGAACTCCATCCTCCGTCTCCAGCCGGGCTGAGCCGGGCTTGGAGACATGAGTGACCCGGAAAGGGCCTTCCCACATGGGTGAGAGTTTGTGAAGTCCCTCTCTAGAGAGGATCCTGCGCAGGACGAGGTCGCCGACCTCGAGAGTACGAGGGCGGATGGTGCGACTGTGGTAGCGACGCAAGGCCTGCTGGTACCTCGCGGCACGAAGAGCAGCCTGACGGCGGCCCTCCTCGAGGAGTAGCAGATCGGTCTCCCGCGAGCCATCCTGACGCGCCTCGTCGAAGGCAAGGACTCACGGGGAACCGTGCTTAAGCTCCAATGGGAGGACAGCTTCAGCGCCGTAGACGAGGAAGAAGGGTGTCTCGCCGGTAGGCTTGCTTGCCGTCGTGCGGATGGACCACAGCACGGACTGCAGCTCGTCAAGCCAGCCCTTACCGCAAGCCTCAAGTTTCTTCTTGAAGCTCCTTGTTTTGAGGCCCTTGAGGACCTCGGCGTTGGCACGCTCGGCCTGGCCATTGCTTCGCAGGTGCACCACCGAGGCGTAGCAGATCTGCGTGCCGAGGCTGGCACAGTAGGACTTGAAGAGGCCGCTTGTGAACTGGGAGCCATTGTCGGTGATGATGCGGTTGGGAACTCCAAAGCGGCACACGAGGCCCTTGATGGCGGAGCCTGCCGGGATGGTGCGCACCGGCTCGACTTCTGCCCACTTGGTGAACTTGTCGATGGCGACGTAGAGGTAGCGGTAACCGCCAGCCGCGCGGGGGAAGGGCCCCAGGATATCAAGCCCCCAGACCGCGAAGGGCCATCAGAGGGGAATCATCTGGAGGCCCTGCGCCGGCTGGTGGATCTGCTTGGCGTGGAATTGGCAGGCCTCGCAGGCTTGGACCAGTGCGGTAGCGTCGCGCACCGCAGTGGGCCAGTAGAAGCCGCTACGGAACACCTTGCCGACGAGGGTGTGTGATGAGGAGTGGTGACCGCAGTCTCCTCCATGGATATCGGCGAGCAACTCGCGCCCTTGCTCTTCAGAGATGCACCGTAGCGAGACGCCATTGGGGCGCCTGCGGTACAGCTTGCCATCTTGTAGGCAGTAAGCGGTGGCCTGCCGGGCCACGTGCTCTGCTTCCGAGTCTTTCTCCGGGTGGGTGCCGCGAAGCAAGTAAGCCTTGAACTCCGCGGCCCAGCTATCCGCCTGAGGCTCCAGCACCAGCAGCAGGCAGGCTCCTGAGGCCGGGCCGCAGTCTGGCGCGCCCGTGGGTGGTGCAGGCGGGAGTTCCTCGCGAAGGAGCGCCGTGCTCGCGGCAGGAGGTGCGGCGGATGGCTTGAGGAGCCTTTCCTCGAAGACGCCAGGGCTCTGAGGCTCGCGGCGAGATGCTCGTTTGGCGATGTCGTCGGCTTCTTTGTTGCCGCTGCGGGGGACGTGCTGCAGCTCCAATCCAAGAAAACGCTTCTCAAGCTTACGTACCTCTTCCAGGTAGGCGGCCATGTGCTCGTCCTTGGGCTTGTAGCTCTTGTTGGAGAAGTTGACGAGGAGTTGCGAATCGCCCTTGATAGTTAGACGCTTGATGCCTAGGGCGAACGCGGCCATGAGGCCGGCGTTGAGGCCCTCATACTCTGCGATGTTGTTGGAGACCTTGTCGGTGTGCCTGAAGCAGAGCTGTACGGCGTAGTAGAGCCTGTCTCCTGTTGGTGAGGTGAGCATGACCCCAGCCCCCGTGCCCTGTCGGGAGAAGGCGCCATCGAAATGCATGGTCCATCCGCCGGGCGCCTCATCCCCTGGCAGGAGGGACTGGGCCTCGCGAGGCTCCTCCTCGTACGTGTCCGTCCATTCTGCTACGAAGTCGGCCAGAGCCGCGCCTTTGATGACTCTGGTGGTGGACAACTCCAGCTGGAAGGCTTGCAGCTCGATGTTCCATTCGGCGACGCGGCCGGCGGCATTTGGGCTGTGCAGAACTTGCTCCAAGGGGTAGGAGGAAATGACCTTGATGGGATGACCCTGAAAGTAGTGGCGCAGTTTCGTAGAGGCGACGAGGAGCGCGAGGAGGAGCTTCTACTGCATGGGGTAGTGCTCGCGCGCGTCCCTTAGCACGGTGCTGACGAAGTACACGGGGTGCTCGACGAGGCGCGTAGTTGTGGCGGCAGCTTGCTCTCCAAGCTTGGAAGGCTCGCGAATCTCACGAGGCTCAGGAGGCTCGCGAGGCTCGGAGGGCTCATGAGGATTGGCGGCCTCACGAGGCTCGGAGGGCTTTTCCTTAGCACAGACGCGCTCCTCCCGCACCGCCACCAGCGCCGTGCTGGCCATCTAGGGGGTGGCCGCCAAGTACAGGAGCAAGGGCTCGCGAGAGCGCGGCGCGACCATGATGGGCGGGCTCGTGAGGTACCTCTTGAGGGCTTCAAAGGCGACGTCTGCCTCAGGAGTCCATTTGAAGGAGCCAGACCTCTTTAGGAGCTTGAAGAAGGGCAGGGCT
Organism: Elymus sibiricus; assembly: GCA_039707655.1. Taxonomy (NCBI): domain Eukaryota; kingdom Viridiplantae; phylum Streptophyta; class Magnoliopsida; order Poales; family Poaceae; genus Elymus; species Elymus sibiricus. The sequence continues at coordinate 147,423,916 of CM077666.1, forward strand.
CGCTCGCCAAACTTGGAGATGAAACGCCCAGAGAGGCCATGCATCCTGCCAAATGCTGCATTTCCTTGAGGGTTCGGGGAGGACGCATTTTCTCGATGGCCTTGATCTTTTCTGGGTTGGCCTCGATACCACGGTGTGAGACTAGGAAGCCGAGGAGCTTGCCGGAGGGGACTCCAAAGACGCACTTCTCATGGTTGAGCTTGAGGTTGACTTTGCGCAGGTTGGCAAATGTTTCCTGGAGGTCCGTGATGAGGGATCCAGCCTCGCGAGACTTGACCACAATGTCGTCGACGTAGGCCTCCGCGTTCCTCCCCATCTGAGGCCCCAGCGTGATGCGCATTAGCTGTTGGAAGGTGGCTCCCGCGCTCCTTAAACCGAAAGGCATGCAGACGTAGCAATATATGCCGCAGGGGGTGATGAAGGCCGTCCTTTCCACGTCTTCGGCTGCCATCTTGATCTGATGATAGCCTGAGAAGGCATCCAGGAAGCATAGCAAATCGCACCCCGGCGGTGGAATCCACGATCTGATCGATGCGGGGCAGTGGAAATGGATCTTGAGGGCAGAACTTGTTGAGGCTGGTGAAGTCGACGCACATGCGCTCCTTGCCGCCCTTCTTGAGGACGACAACCGGGTTGGCGAGCCATTCGGGATGGCGCACCTCACGAACGACCCCATCTTCCTGGAGCTTCTGAACTTCCTTGACGATGAAATCTTGCTTCTCTGGCGCCTGGCGTCGTGCTTTCTGCTTGACGGGGCGTGCATTGGGGCACACCGCTAGGTGGTGCTCGATCACCTCCCTCGGCACACCGGACAAGTCGGATGCTTTCCAGGCGAAAACATCCGAGTTTGCCTGAAGGAAGGTGACGAGCGCGCTTTCTTATGCAGGAGGGAGGCCTGTGCCGATGGTGAAGGCAGGGCCGGAGCCGCTGCCATCCACCGACACCTTCTTCGTCTCGGCGTGGTCCTGAGAGAACAACTGCTTCTTCTTCGCGGGCGCGGCCTCAGGAGGCTCGGCCACGTCCTCATCGGTCGGGTGCGCGACAGCGGTGGCCTTGTAGGCATGCTCGAGGGTGCTGGCCGTGTCCTTCTCGTCGCAGGCGACGGTGATGATGCCGCTACAGCCGGGCATCTTGAGGACGTTGTAGGCGTGATGGATGGCCACCATGAACTTGGTGAGAGCTGGGTAGCCCAAGATGGCATTGTAAGGCAGGCCGATGTGCGCCACGTCGAAGTCAATGAGCTCGGTGTGGTAATTCTTGCGGGTGCCGAAGGTGACGGGAGGCGCACTTGCCCCAGTGGGATGGTGGAGCCATCGGTCACTCCGGAGAAGGGCCTGGTCGGCATCAGCTGGTCGTAGGGCACCTGGAGCGTCTCGAAGGTCTCGATGGAGATCACGTTGAGGCCGGCACCCCCGTCGATGAGGGTCTTGGTGACCGCGACGTTGCTGATGGTGGGAGTGCATAGCATGGGGAGCGCGCCTGCGGAGGCCGTGGACTTGGGTTGGTCCTTGGAGTCGAAGGTGATGGCGTACTGCGACCACTTGAGGGGCCGCACGGCCTCGGGCCTCGGGAGGGCGGCATACACCTCGCGAGAGAGTTGCTTGAAGTGGCGGATGGACGCGGGGGCTTGGGACCCGCCAAGGATGCAGGCGACCGCGCGAGGCTCCTGGTAGCCCCCAGCGCCCTCGTCAGGCTGGTTGACGTTGTTCCTCCGGGGTGGCGGCGGTAGCGGCGGAAGAGCGGCATCGGCCTGAGGATTCACCTCACGAGGCTGGTCGCGCCAGGCGGCCTCACGAGTCCAGTCGCGCAAACCCTGGCGGAAGTTGCCGTTGCCGTTGCGGCCGTCCCAACGATTGCCGCCGCGGCTACCTCCACGGCCGGCGCCGCGGCCATTGCGGTCGTCTCGGCGGCTTTGATGCTCGTCGCGGAGCAGCTTGAGCTCCTGACAGTCTTCGGTGCTATGGGAGCGCACGTTGTGGAAGGCACAGAGCAGCCGGCTGTCTTTCCTGGGCTCGTCGTGGTCACGGCCGCGCTTCTGCTCGAGCGCCGCGTCGGGGTCATTGTGGACGAAGAGGCGGCCCTCTTCTGCCTTGGCGCACTTGTCAGCGAGGTCGAGCAGCTCAACCACGGAGTCGAGCTCACCGTTGATGGCGAGCTTCTCACGCATCTTGATGTCCATGACGCCGACGGAGAACGCAGAGGTGACGGCCGCGTCGGAGGCGCGCGGGATCTTGTTACGCACCTGGCTGAAGCGCTGGATGTACTTGCGGAGGGTCTCGTCTGAGCGCTGCCGAACACGCTGCAGGTCGTTGATGGTGAGGGAGCGGTCCTGCGTGCCCTTGAAGTTGGCGACGAACTGGCTGCAGAGCTCGGCCCACGATGAGATGGATGCCTCGAGGAGGTTCATGAGCCAGGAGCGCGGGCTGTCCTTGAGGGCCATGGGGAACCAGTTCGTCATGACCTTGTCGTCGCCGTTCGCCGCCTCGACGCTCAGCGCGTAGAGCTGGAGGAACTCCGTGGGGTTGGGGGTGCCGTCGTAGTGTGGAGGCAGCTCAGGCTTGAACTTCGTGGGCCAGACCACGCGACGCAGCTCGCGGGTGAAGGCACGGCAGCCCACACCGCTTGAGGGGACACCGCCAGCGAGGGCGGCGCGGTTTTGGCGCCCAGCCGCCGCAACGTCTTCAACGGCCTGGTCCTGGCATTGGCGCTGCCACTCGAGGAGCACTCGCACATCAGGAGGCGCGCGGCGGATGATCTGGCAGCTGGCCTCGTCTCGGATCGGTGAGGAGGCGTCGCGGGACGGGTCATGAGCCCGCGCGTTGCGCTGGGGCCCGCCTTGCTCGTCGTGTAGAGGAGGCGGCGGGGGAGCGTCGTGCGCCAGGTCCCCAACGTGGGACGGCGGAGGGCGGAGCGAGTGGGAAGGCGCCGGGGCGTCCCCGGTAGCGTTGATGAGCTCGGCGATGCGACCAAGCCAGGCGTCGTAGCCGGCGTCAGCCGGACGATAACGGAGCAGCTCGCGTGCCATGAGCAGCGCGGCCTGCGGGTTCGGCGGCCCATGATGGGCGAGGGAGGAGGCCGTGGTGGTGTGGCCGTTCGCCTGCATGGAGGGGTGCAGAGAGGAGTCCTGCCGCACGCGGGCAGCGGGGTCTGTGGCGGCGGCAGCCTCGGCGTCGGGGCGGCGGCGGTTGCCGCGGGCCACCGGCTCCGTCTGAGCCACACGGCCAGCCTTGCACTCGGCACGCTCGCAACGTGCGTCGGCCATGGGGTTGGTGGAGCGGAGGGCGGAACAGAAGAACAGTAGCGCACCCCTACCTGGCACGCCAAATGTCGGAAGTGGGGCTCCGGGGACCCAAAGGTTCGAACACTGGGGTGAGCTTGTTCTACTTCTTCGTCTCCTGCCACGGCTAAGCGACGGCGAGGCTACGGCGAGAGCGCGCTGGCGAGGAACAGACCGTGGACTCAGCGGTTTACCCAGGTTCGGGCCACCTTGCGGTGTAAGACCCTACTCCTGCTTGGTTGGTATTGCTCTGGTGAGAGAGAGTACAAGGTTGGGGATGATGAGAGTGGGAGCCGATCGGATCTCTCTACAAAGGCAGCTCTGCCCCCCTTATACCCGCCTTGGTCCTCTTCCCCCTCGAAACTTAGGCGGGAAGGGTTGCCACACTTGGCGGGTTTTGAAAGGGGACAGGCGCTCAGGCTATCCTAACTAAAGGCGGTCTTCGCCTACCAAAGCGTGATCCATGACGCGCCGGTGGGCTCGGTGGTGACCTCCGTCCTGCGCGCCCGCCGTCTTGGTCTTCCTTCGCCGATCGGGCAACCTTTGGGGTTGCTTTGGGGAGTAGATAGTTGGCCCTGCTCCCTTAACACAAAAGAGGAAATCACCTTCGTTCGCGCCTGCTGGCGCGGCCTCTGTCATCGCTCGTCGCCGCGCGCGTCACCCACGTGATGGGCCCCAGACCGCGCGGCTGTGCCGAACGGCCTTCGTCTCGTGCGCCTTCGGGAAGGGGCCTCGGGAGGCCACCTCAGGAGGTCGCCTCGCGAGACCGTTGGTGGTGATGCTGAGCTTTGCTTGCCACTCCCTGAGGAGGGGTCCTCAGGAGGCCAGGGCCTCATGAGGGGTCTTGGTGAGGTGCTTGGTGATGACGGCCTGCTGGGCCCACGCCAGGCGTTGCGCCCTGGGCCCAAGGCAGACGGGCCTGGATACCCCGGGTTCCATGGGCCCAACAGGGACTTGCTTGAATATTACCTTGGGATGCCTTGGGCATCCCCAAGCTTAGGGTCTTGCCACTCCTTATTCTCCTCATATCGATATCTCACCCAAAACTTGAAAACTTCAATCACACAAAACTTAACGGAACTTCGTGAGATAGGTTAGTATGATAGAAATAAATCATCCACTTAGGTACTGTCAAGACAAGATTCATAATTGTTATCACATAATGCCTACTGTATTCTATCATTTCCACAATTTATATTACTCAATATAAGCTATGGAAACACTAAAACAAGCAAACTATGCACCGAAAACAGAATCTGGGAAAAACAGAACAGCATGTAGTGAGCGATTTAAAAACCATACTTCTGTACCTCCAAAAATTCTAAAAAATTATTACAACGTAAAAAATTTGCAACCCAATACTGTGTAAAAATTTCAGAATTTTCTAACACTCCAGTACAGAATAGAAATTCCAGCGCTGGACGCAAAAGTTTCTGTTTTTGCACAGAATCAAATCAACAAGCATCCACACTATCCCAAAGGCTTTACTTGTCACATTATTGAAAGAAAACATATAAAACATGATTAATACAGTAGCTTAATCATGTGAACACACAAAAACAGTAGGTATAAGTGTTGGGTTGTCTCCCAACAAGCGCTTTTCTTTAATGCCTTTTTAGCTAGGCATGATGATTTCAATGATGCTCTCATAAAAAGCGAAGAATTGAAACATAATGGGAGCATCATGAAGCATATGACTAGCACATTTAAGCCTAACCCACTTCCTATGCATAGGGATTTTGTGAGCAAATAGTTTGTGGGAGCAAGAATCAACTAGCATAGGAAGGCAAAACAAGCATGACTTCAAAACTTTCAACACATAGAGAGGAAACTTTCTCTTATTGAAATATGTAGAAGCATATATTCCTCTCTCAAAATAATTTTTAGTAGCATCATGAATGAATTCAACAATATAGCCATCACACAAAGTATTCTTTTCATGATCCACAAGCATAGAATTTTTATTACTCTCCATATAAGCACATTTCTTCTCATCAATAGGAGTGGGAGTATCATATGAAACTCGAATACTATAAATTGTTTCCACATTAAAAGAGTAATGTTCAGAAAAAGGGTAATCATAATTATGACAAGTTTTATAAATATAATCATCACCACTTTTTATAACATAAGTATCATCACAATAATCATCATAAGTAGGAGGCATGCAATCATCATAACAAATTTGATCATTCAAAGTAGGGGGACTAAAAAGATCATCTTCATTAACCATAGCATCCCCAAGCTTGGGACAAACATCAATTGTAGCAAATAAATTCTCAAACATGTCATTCTCATCAAACATAGCATCCCCAAGCTTGTGGCTTTGCATATCATAAGCATAATCACTTTTATCATCAATAGTATGAATAGCACCAATAGTAAAACAATTATTATCATCATAATTTTCCAAATTGGCACCATAAAGATTTTCAAGATTATAAGAAGTATCATTATCTTCCCAATCATAATCATCACAATGAGTAATATGCATAACAAAATCACCCTCAATAATTCCTTCGGACATTGTACCATAAGATACAGAAGCAATATCATCATCAAGTGTATCATCTTCCACAATTATTTTTGATTCATTCTCATGAGGCACAACAATAATAGGAGCAACATCATTTGGGGGGATACCTTTTTACCTCTATTCTTTCTTCTTTTCTTCTTCTTCACCACATCATGTGTGGGTTTAATCAATTTTTCCGAGCTTCTTATTGATGAGATTGGTTGAATAGGGAGCTCCTTCTCGTCACCTATTTCATCATAAGAAATAATAGGAGGATTTTGGGAAACCTCTTACCCTTCATTAGTATTCTCTTCATCTTCTATTTGTTTTCTTGTCTTTAAATAATTGGCAATATAAGGATTCTCAATGCAATTTACCGCACAATACATATAAATTTCCTCTAGATCAAAATCGAGAAATCTCTTGAGATTATATTCTGGAATATCCCTAGTTATATGTTTCATTTCTTCATACCCCAGAAGCAAACTAAGTTCATTATGATGCGCAAGGGTAATCAAGTTATCACAATTTTTGGACACGATTCGATCATGAAACAATTTGCATTGGAGATTTAAATGACCACGTTCATTGCAAAGTTCACAAGGATGGCGAGAAAAATTAAATCTTTCAGCACAATCATCTATCCTCTCTTGCAACCCTTTAGTTTATAAATACTTATGCCTCTTACAAAATCTATTTTCCCTTTTTGGTATGCATTTGCACTCCCAATTCACTCCACAAAAATTAACATTCTTATAGGAGACATCATTATCATGACTAGTGCAATCATCATTAGTATTATGGATATTCAAAGAATTCATACTAGCAACATTGCAATCATGCTCATCATTCATGGATTTTATGCCAAAGATTTTATTGAATTCTTCTTCTATCAATTTAGCACAATTTTCCGATCCATCATTTTCAAGAAAGACAAGATAAAGACGAATAATATGAGGCAACCTCAATTCCATTTTTTTGTAGTTTTCTTTTATAAACCAAACTAGTGATAAAACAAGAAACTAAAAGATTCGATTCCAAGATCTAAAGATATACCTTCAAGCACTCACCTCCCCGGCAACGGCGCCAGAAAAGAGCTTGATGTCTACTACACAACTTGTTCTTGTAGACTCCTGTTGGGCCTCCAAGCGCAGAGGTTTGTAGGACAGTAGCAATTTTCCCTCAAGTGGATGACCTAAGGTTTATCAATCCGTGGGAGGCGTAGGTTGAAGATGGTATCTCTCAAACAACCCTGCAACCAAATACAAGAAATCTCTTGTGTTCCCAACACACCCAATACAATGGTAAATTGTATAGGTGCACTAGTTCAGCGAAGAGATGGTGATAAAAGTGTAGTATGGATATTAGATATAGGTTTTTGTAATATGAAAATATAAAAACAGCAAGGTAGCAAGTAATAAAAGTGAGCACGAACGATATTGCAATGCTTAAAAACAAGGCCTAGGGTTCATACTTTCACTAGTGCAATCTCTCAACAATGCTAACATAATTGGATCATATAACAATCCCTCAACGTGCAACAAAGAATCACTCCAAAGTTCCTATTCGTGGAGAACATAAGATAGAAATTATTGTAGGGTATGAAACCACCTCAAAGTTATCCTTTCTGATCAATCTATTGAGCCATCCCTATAAGTGTCACGAATAGCCCTAGAGTTCGTACTAAAATAACACCATATGAAACACATCAACCAACCTTAATGTCACCTAGATACTCCAATGTCACCACAAGTATCCGTGAGTTGATTATTCGATATGCATCAAACAACTTCAGATCATAATATTCAATCCACACAAAGAACTTCAAAGAGTACCCCCAAAGTTTCTTATCGAAGAAAAGATAATGAAAACGTGCAACCAACCCCTATGCCTAGATCACCCCAAGGTCACGGGAATCTGCGAGTTGATCACCAAAACATACATCAAGTAAACCAATAGAATACCCCATTGTCACCACGGGTATCCACATGCAAGACATACATCAAGTGTTCTCAAATCTGAAATATTCAATCCGACAATAACGAAACCTCAAAGGGAAAGATTCAATTCATCACAAGGAGGATAGAGAGGGAAGAAACACCATATGATCCAACTATATTAACAAAGCTTGTGATACATCAAGATCGTGCCAAATCAATAACACGAGAGAGAGAGATAAAACACATAGCTACTGGTACAAACCCTCAGCCCCGAGGGTGAACTACTCCCTCCTCGTCATGGAGACCGCCGGGATGATGAAGATGGCCTCCGGTGATGATTCCCCCCTCCGGCAGGGTGCCGGAAAAGGGCTGTAGATTAGATCATGGAGGTACAGAGGCTTGCGGCGGCGTAAAAACTCATCTAGGTTAACTTTCGGGGGTTTCTGAATATATATGATTTTTTGGCGTTGGAATCACGCAAAGAAGGGCCACAGGGGGCCCACGAGGCACCAGGGCGCGCCTGGGGGGGTGGCGCGCCCTGGTTGCTCGTGGGGCCCTTGTGGGTCTTCTGGCCACCTCCCGAAGCTTCTAGTGTCTCTTATGTTCCAGAAAAAATCGTCAAAAAGTTTCGCTGCATTTGGACTTCATTTGATATTGATTTTCTGGAAAACCAAAAACAAGCAGAAAACAGCAACTCGCACTAGGCACTAGGTCAATATGTTAGTCCATAAAAATCATATAAAAGCCATATAAAGGTGCACCAAAATCATAGAAAACTATAATAAACATGGCATGAATACTTCATAAATTATAGATACGTTGGAGACGTATCAGTGGGTCTTAGAACAATTCCAGTACCCACTAAAATGATTTTGGACGCGTTTCGAAACAATTCCGGATTAGTGATTTTCATCTGCGAAAAGCAAACAAAGCGGTTCCGACAGCTCCGGAACATTTCCGGGTTTTTTCTCCGAAAAGTCCCAGAAGTTCCCAGAACAATTCTGGCACCCTCTAAGAATTTCCACGCATGTGCCGAAACCAATTTGACTTAATGGTATACCCTGAAACAACTTTTCAGTTTTACCGAAACTATTCTGGTGTTCTCTCTCCAGAACTTTTCCGTTGTCTCCGAAACTTTTCCGGTGACTTTCTCTCAGACTCCCTGTCTAGTATTCAGCAGATAGATGACCCTTAAGCATGTGACCCTATAGGTTCGGTGAAGTATAGACATGACCGGAACTCTTTCCGATCAATGATCAACATCGGAGCCGTGGACACCCATATTGACCCCTATACCCACACGAATAAATATTCGAGTGAACCTCCAGTTTGCCGTGTGCTATTCCTGTTGCTTCGCGATATGTTATAATACCCGAGGTGAGAATCATCGGCATCCCCGTGGATCAACACTTGTCCACAATGCCAGTTACCTCATTACCGGTTTTGTTCTCTTTTCTCGTTCCCGTGTTCCGGCATCGCTGTGATAAAATCACAATGTGTCTGGCCAGACGATGGTAGATACCGTAACACCAAGAGGGCCCAGAGATATCTCTCCATCGTCGGAGGAGCAAATCCCAATCTTGAGCTATCAAGTTACTTGACATACTTTTCCATGAACCCGTAAGCTGCCGTAATAGCCACCCATTTACGGATGACGTTTAACAAACCCCAAAGTTCATAAAGCAAGCATGAAGAAACTCGATACTCTGATGGTCTAAGAAATTATGCAAACATTAACTTTCTCTGTGTTATTAACCATTAACTTGTGACGAATGTATCTCATATCATAACATCAATTCGGGTCGATTCAACACAAGTGTTCTCCTAACATTGTGCCCTCAAAGTTGCCGGCATAGCCATGCCTATGATCAGGAAAACAGAACCATCATGCAACACTTGAGCTAGTCTTAGAGGCCAGACTAGGAATACATTTTACCGTTTATTATTCCACACGTGCATATGAGTCTTCCTCCGAGCCTCGTGGTTATTGTAGACTCGAGAACCATAGCAGTTATAGCATGAAACATAAACATAATTATGAACATGGAGATAAACAATAACATTTATTATTGCCTCTAGGGCATATCTCCTATAGACTCCCACTTGCACTAGAGTCAATAATCTAGTCAATGCTAATGCACTTTACACCTATGGCATACCGGTGTAAAAAATGCTTTGCTTGTGGTATAGCCTGATGTCCAATGGATCTGACAACTTCAGTTCCGTGTGTATCTTTGCATCTCCTCGCGTTTTCACGCTTTCACAAAATTCATATTTTGTGTGGACTTGGCTTTGTATATATGTGAATCACAAGTCAAACCTTGATTCCTCAGACTGAGCTATGGAGCAACTATCTGCAATAGTGTCCCATTGACCAAAGCCATCTTGGAACCATACTAAGTTCATGAATGAACTATATGATTCAACATCTTCTTTGTCGCTTCCAAAGCATCAACATACTTAGCCTTTGTTATAGAAATCGCCACAGTAACTTGTTTGGAACAATTTCCAACTACCATGCCACCATATCTTGTATTACACAAAACCCTTAACTTAAATCAAAAATCGCATGGAGCATTGATGAAGACTGTATCGATGTAATTACTTACAACGAGCACTTCATAATTTCTGCTTGCGAGAAAACATGTCATCAGTGCTACTTTAGTACTTAATGACATTTTCCACTGTTGTCCCATGATCAGTACTTTGATCACTTTGGTATCTATACTCGCAACAGCTTGGGAGTATCGGACATATCTGGTTGTTTTACATACCATGGAATATATGATTAATCCAAACACAAGAGTTTGTGGGATCTCCATCATGTATTTTGCTCATCAGTGTTTTGGGACACCGAGTCTTGCAAAACTCATTCCATGTGACTTCGGCAAGAATCACTCCTTGGCGTTCTTATGCTAAACTGTTTTAGCATCTTGTCAATATGTATTTTTGGCTTAGCCTATTAGGCAATTCTATCTCGTAGATAAATATGCCTAATATCAAGGCTATTTAGCCCAAGCACTTCATCGAAAAATTATTTTCAATGAAGTCCTAATTCGTGTCAAGAAATTTATATTATTTCCAATCAACAATGTGTCAAGCACACAAAGTTTTTAGAAATATTATTATGCTCCCACTTACTTTCTTGTAACCACAAGCATCTTCGTTATCCATTGATGAAATCAAACTCTTTTGACTATTTCATCAAAACGAAGATTCCAACTCCATTTTGCTCTCTTCTGTCCATTGCTGGAACTCTGAAGTTTGCATACTTACTAGCATCCTCTGGATTGACAAAATACTTCGGACTGTATCACATGCAAGTCCTAGGTTGCATTTCCATCACATGGAAATCCTTTTGGCATCCATGTATCATATCTCAAGATTGAAATATGTATTAATTGCAAGTTTAACCCGATCTGACTTTAAGCATCGCTACGGTGAGACAATCTCATCGTAGTCAACTCCTTGATTTTGTTATTGCAACAAGTTGAGCTTTATGGATAAAACATTTTATCCACATCAGTTTATAGTTCCATTAATGTTCGTTAGACTCTAAGTCTTCTGAAGGGTTTATCAAGATATAATCTTGAATCATTTATATGGAAACTATCTCGGATTATATTGGCATTTAGCCAATTCTGGAGTCAGGGCCCATCAACGCTTCCTTGTGTATTGTAGGTATACCATTGTCTAACAACAATATCTCGCTTGCGCACCTGAGAGGTTTGCACAAGTTTTGCCTACGTGGTTCAGTTGCAAGTTCGACCGAAGTCCATACATCTCATGTAGAGGCTTCCGTATCAGTCGTAGTAGGAAACTCTGGAATTACTTCCAAGGTTTCTTTCCTTTGATCTGATGAGAGTTGATAATAGGAATGGTAATTTGCAAAAGATATGAATTTGGTCCCAAAGTGATGAATATTCAAGAGGGATATAATAAAAACTTTCACATAGATCATTGGATATGATAAGTTTGATTCCTTGCAATAGTTTTGCGATATGGAGATGATAATATGTGAGTCATGTTAGTGAGTAATTGTGATTTAGTAAGAATATTGGTGTTAAGGTTTGTGATTCCCTATGCATGCACATAAAGTCAATAGTTATGCAACGAAATTATATCCTACTTATGGTGCATTATTCAGTGTTAGTTATGTTCAATGCATGTCTATGACCGTTTTTGCTTTTTGGTTGGTCGCTTCTCAATCTATTTGCTAGCCTTCATTTGTACTAATAGGGAATGTTGCTTGTGCATCCAACTCCTTAAACCCAAAGTTGTGCCAAATGAGTCCACCATACCTACCTATATGCGGTATTTCCATGCCGTTCCAAGTAAATTTGCATGTGCCAACTCTAATTTTTCAAAATAATTTTCCATTTTGTGTGCCCGTACCTCTCATGAAGCGGCAGGGGGTGGCCAATATTTTCCATGCTGGGTGTGTTATTCTCACGAATAGTGTTTATTCACTTGTCATTGCACGAGAAAGTGGCAAGGTAATAGGGATGCCCAGTCCCGAAATAAAAAAAATATGATGATAATAATAAATTCCTTGGAAAGTGTTGGTATGGAAGGCACCCGTGGATACGGCTAGCCATGGATTGTGAAAGAATGGTGGAAAGGAAATAAACTTTATTTTCTGTTTGGGAACCGCCTATAATGTGTCTAGCATGGAAGATATTGGGAATTCTCGGTCGTTTTCGTTGACAGGAAAAGCATGCCTCTCAAAATAATTTTATCTCTCTAATTTTAGCCTTGAGCTCTGGCACCTCTGCAAATCTCTGCTTCCCTCTACGAAGGACCTATCTATTTACTTTTATGCAATTTTTATTTTTATTTTGAGTCTTCATCTTCTCTTATAAAGCACCAACTAGAGAGCACTATTGTCATACTTGTTGGGTGTAGCTAATATTGAGTGTGTTTCATGAATGGATCAATGATTGAGCATAATGGGCTAGGGATAACTTTCTTTAGCGTTGATATTTTGAAAGACATGGTTGCTTGTTAGTATGCTTGAGTATTTATGTCTTCATGTCAAACTATAGACTATTGCTTTGAATCATTCAAGTCTAAATGTCCATGCTACAAAAGAAAAGAGTATATGATGAATATGATAGGTAGCATTCCACATCAAAAAATCTATTTTTATCATTTACCTACTCGAGGACGAGCATGAATTAAGCTTGGGGATGCTTGATACGTCTCCAACGTATCTATAATTTTTGATTGTTCCATGCTATTATAGTATCAATCTTGGATGTTTTATATACACTTACAAGCAATTATATATCATTTTTTGGGACTAACCTATTAACTTAGTGCCCAGTGCCAGTTGCTTTTTTTTGCCTGTTTTTGGTTTTTCAGAATATCAGTACCAAACGAAGTCCAAATGCCACGAAACTTTTTGGATGTTTTTATATACATTTACAACAATTATATATCATTTTTTGGGACTAACCAATTAACTTAGTGCCCAGTGCCAGTTGCTGTTTTCAGCCTATTTTTGTTTTACAGAATATCAATACCAAACGAAGTCCAAATGCCACGAAACTTTTTGGAGATTTTTTTCAGGACATAACAAACACTAGAAGCTTCGGGAGAAGGCCAGAAGCCCCAGGAGGTGGCCACGAGCCACCAGGGCGCGCCTGGGGGGGGGCCAGGCACGCCCTGGTGCCTCGTGGGCCCACCTCTAACTCTTTTGACCTAATTCCACCACTATAAATTCCCAAAAATCGGGAAACCAACAGGGGAGTCCATGAAATACTTTTTCCGCCGCTGCAAGTTTCTGTTCTCGAGAGATCCCATCTGGAGGCCTTCTCCGGCACTCCGCCGGAGGGGGAATCGATCACGGAGGGGCTCTACATCAACCTTGCTGCCCTTTCGATGATGCGTGAGTAGTTTACCACAGACCTTCGGGTCCATAGTTAGTAGCTAGATGGCTTCTTCTCTCTTTTTGATCTTCAATACAATGTTCTCCTCGATGTTCTTGGAGTTCTATCCGATGTAATCACTTTTTGCGGTGTGTTTGTTGGGATCCGATGAATTGTGAGTTTATGATCAGGTTATCCATGAATATTATTTGAGTCTTCTCTGATCTCTTTTATGCATGATTATTATAGCTTCGTATTTCTTCTCTGATCTATTGATTTGGTTTGGCCAACTAGATTGATTTATCTTGCCATGGGAAGAGGTGCTTTGTAATGGGTTCGATCTTGCGGTGCTCAATCCCAGTGACAGAAAGGGGCCTGACACGTATGTATCATTGCTATTAAGGGTAAAAAGATGGGGTTTATTCATGCGTGAGTTTACTTTGTCTACATCATGTCATCTTGCTTAAGGCGTTACTCCGTTCTTTATGGACTTAATACACTAGATGCATGCTGGATAGCGGTCGATGTGTGGAGTAATAGTAGTAGATGCAGGCAGGAGTCGGTCTACTTGTCTCAGACGTGATGCCTATATATATGATCATTGCCTTGGATATCGTCATGATTATTTGCTTTTCTATCAATTGCCCAACAGTAATTTTTCTACCCACCGTATGCTATTTTCAAGAGAGAAGCCTCTAGTGAAAACTATGGCCCCCGGGTCTACCTTTATCATATATTAAAAATCCTAAAAATACCGTGCTGCAATTTTACTTTATTTATTTTATTTTGTATTTTTGTTCGATCTATCTATCTATCACCATACAATTTAATCTTGCAAATAACCGCCAAGGGATTGACAACCCCTTGTTCGCGTTGGGTGTGAGGATTTGTTATTTTGTGTGCAGGTGCTGCTAACGAGTTGTTGCGTGATTCTCCTACTGGATTGATAACCTTGGTTTCATAACTGAGGGAAATAATTATCTCTACTGTACTGCATCATCCCCTCCTCTTCGGGGAAATCCCAACGCATCTCACAAGTAGCAGTTCTCCTACTGGATTGATAACCTTGGTTCTTAACTAAGGGAAATACTTATCTCTAATATACTGCATCATCCTCTCCTCTTCGGGGAAATACCAACACAGTCTACAAGTAGCAGGAAGAATTTCTGGCGCCATTGCCGGGGAGACATCATCAAAATTACCAAGTACCTTCGCACAAACTATCATCCACTTGCATTTATTTTATTTACCTTTTTATTTGCATTTGCCTCTCGTTTTCATCTCCCCCACTTCTATTTTTTTTTACAAAAACACAAAAATATTTTTATTTGCTTGTTTGCTCGTTTGTTTGCTTGTGTTGCCATGTGCTTCCTATTTGCTTGCTAAAAAAACTATTGATATGGATCCTCATCCATTTGCTAATCTTTTCAAAAAATCCAATTATGATGAACCAATTGCTAGTGAATTGAGTGTACTAGATTATCTTTACGAAGTTTTGCTTGAAAATCGTGAATCTGAAAATTGTGATGAAGTGTTAAAAGAATAAATTTATAAAGTGATTCATGATAGCTCCTTGAATGAAAAGCATGATTGCAATGATGTTATTATAAATTCTATTAATGTCAATTGTGCTAATGATATGCAAAGCTACAAGCTTGGGGATGAAATTTTTGTTCTGTGCACTACTTATTGCAATGATCATGATTGGGGTGATGGTGCTTCTTATGATCTTGAAAATTTATTTAAGCCTCATGATGAATATGTTATTGATAATAAAATTTGCAATACTATTGAAAGTGAGTTTGGAAGAGCGTCAACTTTAGGTAATAATGATCCCACTACTTTGCAGAGTGTTCAATCTTATTATTATTTTTATAAAAGTGGGTTTGGAGAGGTCATGACTTTAGTTGATGTTAATCCCACTATCTTGGAAGATTATAAAACTTTTATGCATGCGGATCATGAAGAGAATATTTTATATGACAGCTATATTGTTGAATTTGATTATGATCCTACATGTAATTATTATGAGAGAGGAAAATATGGTTGTAGAAATTTTCATGTTACTCAATTACCTCTCTTGAAGTTCAAATTGTTAATGCTTCGTTCTTCTTCCTTGCATACGCTAGATACTTTTTTGTCTTGATAATTTGTTTGCCTATAAAATGCCTATGCATAGGAAGTATGTTAGACTTAAATATGTTTCTTACATGCTATATGATGCTTTCTTTGTGCTTCAATTCTTATCTTTTATGTGAGCATCATTAAAATCTCGAAGCCTATCTTAATGGCTATAAAGAAAGAGCTTGTTGGGAGACAACCCAATACTTTATGTTTTTGTGTGTTTACACAATTATAGCCTCTGTTATGATTGTGTTTTTATATTTTAATTAGTGTTTGTGCCAAGTAATGCCTTTGGGATGATGTTGATGATAGTATAATTGATGCTGTTTGGAAAACAGAAAGTTTTGCGTCCAGTACTGGAATTTTGATTCTGTACTGGAGCATCAGAAAAATCTGAAATTTTTACAAAGTATTGGTATATGAATTTTTTACGTTTTCCTAATTTTTCAGAATTTTTGGAGTTACAGAAGTATGGCTTCTAAATAAATCTTTACAGACTGTTCTGTTTTAAACAGATTCTGTTTTCGTTGCATAATTTGCTTATTTTGATGAATCTATGGATCATATCGGGGGGTTTGAGTCATAGAGAAGTTGGAGTACAGTAGCATTATGACAATATTAAATATGAATCAATTTACAACAGTACCTAAAGTTTAAGATTTGCTTGTTATACTAACGGATCTCACGAGGTTTCTGTTGAGTTTTGTGTGCTGAAGTTTTCAAGTTTTGGGTGAGACTACAATGGATAAAGGAATAAGGAGCAGCAAGAGCCTAAGATTGGGGATGCCCAAGGCACCCCAAGGTAATATTCAAGGAATACTCAAGCATCTAAGCTTGGGGATGCCCCGGAAGGCATCCCCTCTTTCGTCTACAATCTATCGGTAACTCACTTGGAGCTATATTTTTATTCATCACATGATATGTGTTTTACTTGGAGCGTTTTGTGATATAGTTTGTTTGCTTTTGTTTGCTTTCTAGTTTGTCACAATCATCTTTGCTGAACACACCTTTTTGAGAGGGCCACACATTATTCGCGATTTGTTAGAATACTCTATGTGCTTCACTTATATCTTTTGAGCTAGGCAGTTGCTCTAGTGCTTCACTTATATCTTTTAGAGCATGGCGGTGGTTATATTTTGAAGAAATAGTTGCACTCACATGCTTAACTTATATCTTTTTGAGAGTATAATGAATAGCAATGGTAATATGCACGGGTTATGAATTTGGTCCTGGTATGATAGGTATTCAAGAGGGATATAATAAAAACTTTCATGTAGATCACTGAATATGATAAGTTTGATTCCTTGTAATAGTTTTGCGAAATTAAGATGGTAATATGTGGGAGGTGCTAGTAGATAATTGTGGTTCAGTAAGAATATTGGTGTTAAGGTTTTTGATTCCCGAAGCATGCATGTATGATCTGTCGTTATGCTATGAAGTTGGAGCATGATTTATTCTTGATTGTCTACCTTATGAGTGGCGGTCGGGGATGAGCGATGGACTTGTCCTACCAATCTATCCCCCTAGGGGCATGCGTAGTAGTACTTTGCTTCGAGGGCTAATAAACTTTCACAATAAGTATATGAGTTCTTTATGACTAATGTGAGTCCATGGATTATACGCACTCTCACCCTTCCGCAATTTGCTAGCCTCTTCGGTACCGTGCATTGCCCTTTCTCACATCGAGAGTTGGTGCAAACTTCGCCGGTGCATCCAAACCCCGTGATATGATACGCTCTATCACACATAAGCCTCCTTATATCTTCCTCAAAACAGCCACCATACCTACCTATCATGGCATTTCCATAGCCATTCCGAGATATATTGCCATGCAACTTCCATCGTTCCATTTTTTATGACACACATCGTCATTGTCATATTGCTTTGCATGATCATATAGCTGACATAGTATTCGTGGCTCAGCCATCGTTCATCATTTTTATACATGTTACGCTAGCATCATTGCACATCCTGGTACACCGCCAGAGGCATTCATATAGAGTCATATTTTTGTTCTAGTATCGAGTTGTAATATTGAGTTGTAAGTAAATAAAAGTGTGATGATCATCATTATTAGAGCATTGTCCCAGTGAGGAAAGGATGATGGAGACCATGATTCCCCCACAAGTCGGGATGAGACTCCGGACGAAAAAAAAGAGGCCGAAAAGAGCCCACAGAAAAAATGAGAGAAAAAGAGAGAAGGGGCAATGTTACTATCCTTTTTCCACACTTGTGCTTCAGAGTAGCACCATGTTTTTTATATAGAGAGTCTCCTATTATGTCACTTTCATATACTAGTGGCAATTTTTCATTATAGAACTTGACTTGTATATTCCAATGATGGGCCTCAAATGCCCGAGGTCTTCATGAGCAAGCAAGTTGGATGCACACCCACTTAGTTTTCATGTTGAGCTTTCATACACTTATAGCTCTTAGTGCATCCGTTGCATGGCAATCCCTACTCCTCGCATTGACATCAATTGATGGGCATCTCCATAGCCCGTTGATTAGCCTCGTCGATGTGAGACTATCTTCTTATTTTTGATTTCCCCTTATTGATCTCTACCACTACACTCTATTCCACCCATAGTGCTATATCCATGGCTTGCGCTCATGTATTGCGTGGGGGTTGAAAAAGCTGAAGCGCGTTAAAAAGTATGAACCAATTGCTTGGCTTGTCATCGGGGTTGTAAATGATAAATATTTTGTGTTAAGAAGATGGAGCATGACAGGATTGTATGATTCTGTAGGGATAACGTTCTTTAGCATTTTTATTTTGAAAGACATGATTGTTTATTAGTATGCCTGAGTATTGATGTCATTATGTCAAACTATAGACTATTGCTTTGAATCATTCGGATCTTATTATTCATACCGTAAGAGAAAGATTACATGATGAAACATGTTAGGTAGCATTCCATATCAAAAATTCTGTTTTTATCATTTACCTACTCGAGGACGAGCAGGAATTAAGCTTGGGGATGCTTGATACGTCTCCAACGTATCTATAATTTTTTATTATTCCATGTTATAGTATCAATCTTGGATGTTTTTATATGCAATTATATATCATTTTTTGGGACTAACCTATTAACCTAGTGCCCAGTGCCAGTTGCTGTTTTCTGCTTGTTTTTGGTTTTTCAGGAAATCAGTACCAAACGAAGTCCAAATGCCATGAAACTTTTTGGAGATTTTTTTCTAGACAAAAGAGACCCTGGAGACTTGGAGAGGAGGCCAGAAGGTTCACGAAGCCTCCACAAGGCAACAGGGCGCGGCCCTAGGGGGGCGTGCCCTGATGCCTTGTGGGGCCCTCGTGGCTCCGTTTGACCTAATTCCACTTCTATAAATTCTCAAATATTGGGAAACCAATGGAGAGCCACCCCGAATAACTTTTATGCCGCCGCAAGCCTCTGTTCTTCCGCTATCCCATCTGGAGGCCTTTTTCGGTACTCTGCCGGAGGGGGAATCGATCACGAAGGGCTTCTACATCAACCTTGCTGCCCTTCCGATGATGTGTGAGTAGTTTACCACAGACCTACGGGTCCATAGCTAGTAGCTAGATGGCTTCTTCTCTCTCTTTGATCTTCAATACCATGTTCTCCTCGATGTTCTTGGAGTTCTATCCGATGTAATCTTCTTTTGCGGTGTGTTTGTTGGGATCCGATGAATTGTGAGTTTATGATCAGATTATTCATGAAAAATATTTGAGTCTTCTCTGAACTCTTTTATGCATGATTATTATAGCTTTGTATTTCTCTCCGATCTATCGATTTGGTTTGGCCTACTAGATTGATTTGTCTTGCAATGAGAGAGGTGCTTTGTGATGGGTTCAATCTTGCGGTGTTCAATCCCAGTGACAGAAAGGGACATGACACGTATTTGTATTGTTGCCATTAAGGATAAAAAGATGGGGTTTAATCATATTGCTTGAGTTTACTTTGTCTACATCATGTCATCTTGCTTAAGGCGTTACTCTGTTTCATACTTAATACCCTAGATGCATGCTGGGTAGCGGTCGATGGGTGGAGTAATAGTAGTAGATGCAGGCAGGAGTCGGTCTACTTGTCTCGGACGTGATGCCTATATACATGATCATTGCCATGAATCCATCATAATTATTTACTTTTCTATCAATTGCCCAACAGTAATTTGTTTACTCACCGTATGCTATGCGTTCGAGAGAGAAGCCTCTAGTGAAAACTATGGCCCCCGGGTCTACTTTATCATATATTAAAAACCTAAAAATACATTGCTGCAGTTTATTTACTTTTATTTTATTTAGTATTTTAGTTAATCTATTTATCTTTATAAGATTTAATCCTTGCAAATAACCGCTAAGAGGATTGACAACCCTCTTATTTGCGTTGGGTGCAAGTGTTTGCTCTTGTATGTGCAGGTGCGCTTAACGGAATTTTGCTTGGTTCTCCTACTGGATTGATAACCTTGGTTCTTAACTGAGGGAAATACTTATCTCTACTATACTGCATCATCCTCTCCTCTTCGGGGAAATACCAACGCAGTCTACAAGTAGCACGCCCAGCCCACCAGGGGCTGGTGCACCTCCCTCTACAGTCCATGTGGTCCCCTGGGGCAGGTGGACCCCCGGACCCCTTTCGGCACTCCCGGTACAATACTGAAAAATCCCGAAACTTTTCCGGCGACCAAAATAGGACTTCCCATATATAAATCTTTACCTCTAGACCATTCCGGAGCTCCTCGTGACATCCGGGATCTCATCCGGGACTCCGAACAACATTCGGTCACCAACATACATATCTCAATATTACTCTAGCGTCAACGAACGTTAAGCGTGCGACCCTACGGGTTCGAGAATCATGTAGACATGACCGAGACACCTCTCCGGTCAATAACCAATAGCGGGACCTGGATGCCCATATTGGTTCCTACATATTCTACGAAGATCTTTATCGGTTGAACCACGATGTCGAGGATTCAATTAATCCCGTATACAATTCCCTTTGTCCTGCGATATGTTACTTGCCCGAGATTCGATCGTCGGTATCTCCATACCTAGTTCAATCTCGTTACTGGCAAGTCTCTTTACTCGTTCTGTAATACAAGATCCCGTGGCTAACTCATTAGCCATATTGCTTGCAAGCTCTTTACGACGTTGTATTACCGAGAGGGCCCAGAGATATCTCTCCGTCATACGGAGTGACAAATCCCAGTCTCGATTCATGCAACCCAACAGACACCTTCGGAGATACCTGTAGAGCACCTTTATGATCACCCAGTTACGAAGTGACGTTTGATAGCACACAAGGCATTCCTCCAATATCCGGGAGTGACATGATCTCATGGTCTAAGGAACAGATACTTGACATGAAGAAAGCTACATCAAATAAACTAAATGATCCGATGCTAAGCTTATGGTTGGGTCTTGTCCATCACATCATTCTCTAATGATGTGATCCCGTTATCAAATGATAACTCATGTCTATGGTCAGGAAACCATAACCATCTTTGATCAACGAGCTAGTCTAGTAGAGTCTTACTAGGGACACGGTGTAGTTTATGTATTCACACATGTATTTAAGTTTCCGGTCAATACAATTCTAGCATGAATAATAAACATTTATCATGAACAAGGAAATATGATAATAACCAATTTATTATTGCCTCTAGGGCATATTTCCAACAGATACAGGTTCAATTCAATATTTCTCATGTTTTGTTAGTCGTAATGGAGCTATGCTACTATATGATCCTCTAAAAGCAAGCGTTTGGTAATACCATGAAGCGAGGGTCTCATGTTTTGTTAGTCCGTAATGGAGCTATGCTACTATATGATCCTCTAAAAGCAAGCGTTTGGTAATACCATGAAGCGAGGGTTCAAAGCCATATAGGCTTCATTGATTATATCTTGTATGCCGTCTGCTTTTTTTAAGTGCTACCTGCCATGTGATGTGTGCTCAGTGTTGCTTTATGTGGGAGAGATCGAGAGAGACTAATCAGTTGGACAACATTAGGATCAATTTGGTGGATACCTTTGCCTAGGAGCTAAATTATGGCCAGTTATATTCAATTTGTATATGACTTAATTTGGAGAGAGAGAGAGAGGGAGAGAGGGGGGGGGGATTGGAGAGAAAGGGAGAGAGAGCTAGGAAGGGAGAAAGAGATCATAGAATGCAATTTGATTGCAACATTGGAAGGGGGGGGGAGAGTGACATTGCAACGGGAGAGAGGGAGGAGAGAACATATAATGTAATTTGATTGTGGCATTGCAATGAAGAGAGAGGGAGGGAGAGAACATATAATGCAATTTGATTATGACATTGCAATGAAGAGAGAGAGAGAGAGAGAGAGAGAGAGAGAGAGAGAGAGAGAGAGAGAGGTGAGGAAGAGAACATATAATGCAATTTGATTATGACATTGCAATGGAGGGAGAGGGAGGGAGGGAGAGGGGGGAGAAAAGAGACTGCAGCTTGATTGTGGCATTGGAATAAGAGAGATGGAGAGAGGCGTTGGATGGGAGGGAGTTTAATGTGACGTAACCGAAAGCTATATGCATGCCTTACTAAGACACGCACAATGTGAAATATAACTCAACTATGCGGGTACGAGTTAATAAATTCAAAGTGTGTGTTGGTGGGGTGAAAGGCGAGGGGACGGTCGCAAGCCGGATGCGCCATTGACAAAGGTGGTGAGCTTGGATTGTGAATCTTGCTTTAACGGTAAAGAAAAAGTAGACAATACCGCTTACTATGCATGTCGATTCTAAAGATATATGTTAGAAATGATTAATATTGAATCATCAGAATAAGTATGTGTCTGTTGCAACGCACATGCAGTTAAATACTCCCTCTGTACCGGTGTATAAGTCATCTTATGTTGTGCACCGCGACCAAGACGGAAGAGAAAACGGGAACAGAGGGAGTAGTGCATATAAACGTATTGTATCAGTTGTGATATTTCTCAACGTCACATGACCATCCGAGCGTACATTACGCTCTAAAGTCTAGAAGTGGGTTTAGACGATGTGATGCCGCTTCACATCCACAACATCATTCGGAGAGCAAGTAAAGAAAATGAAATATATCGCATTTTGTAGTATGTTTGCCGATATAAAAAGAAGTTTCTCCACTTTTTCTTAGTCACAAAAATACAAATTTAGGAGTTTATCACTGTTCGAACCATAGATTTTTTGCTTCATTATCAAACGATTCACTAGACGAATGGATCGCGATCACTGATTGACAGTTTTCTTTTGTTTCCCATAGTCCCACGTTCATTTGTTTCCCCATTCTTCCTTTCTCCTGTACGTTCCACATTAGACTCGTTAGATAGACATTTATTATGCAAAAATAGTATATGGGGAGTGGGATAATAAATCAATGTTGATGATTTTGATCAACCTAATAACCAACTTACCGTCACATGTTTTGTGTCAAATGAAGAAAACCTTTAATTTTGATCATTTATCTCTGACACAAGCAACCTGTTTAGCTATCAAACTACTGATTAAACCAAGATTTTTGAGTCTTCCTCTTCTACTTCGTCAAAACTAAGAAAAAGGAGACAGTACACGTTGCCATGCTTTTGATGGCCATCATTGTGCATCGATTTTTTCACTTGTTGTCCACCATACGTAAGCACGAATTTTATTGAAAATCACGTACAAACACCGTCGACCCGGGAAAAAAGTTATTGAAAACAAACCCACGGTAACTCCTATGTGCATATCACGGTAATATACGCATTGCAGACTTGATAACCTATGTACAAAGAGTACAATAACTTTTTACCCAGGGAAAAACTTGTTGAAAAACATACTCTCAGTAACTTATGTGTAAATAGTGTGGTAATGTGCGCACCGCAGACCTGATAACTTTCGTACAAAACACCTCGATAACTTTTGACCCGAGGAAAAAAGAGTCATTGAAAAACATAGCCCTATAGTAAATAGCATGGTAATATATGCACCGCAAACTGATAACTTATGTACAAACACCATGATAACTTTTGACCCGGAGATAAAGTTGTTGAAAAACATACCCCAGTAACTTATGTGTAAACAGCGTGGTAATGCACGCACTGCAGACCTGATAACTTTCATACAAAGACCGCGGTAACTTTGAAACGGGAAAAAAAGTTGTTGAAAACATACCCCTCGATAACTTCTATATAAATAGCATGATAATTTACGCACAGTAAAGATAATAAATTACTTAGCCTAGGCGTGGTAACTTTTGACTGGGGATTTTGTTGTTGTTGAAAACACATGTCTGATTCTTTTGTGTAAATAGCATGATAACTTACGCATAGCAGAGACTGCTAACCTATGTATAAACACCGACGTAACTTTTGACTCGAGGAAAAAAAATTTGTTGATGTGTAAATAGGGTGGTAATATGATCAAGGAGCACAACAAAGATGTGGAGGAGAGAAAACTCTACATGTATCTTGCGAGGTGAGTTTGGAGAAAGAAACATCTTTAAAATAGGAAAGGAGGAAGCGAATATCCATTTCTGAACCCAGGCTCATCTGCACCCGCGCTGAAAAAAAAATCAAAACAAATACTAGAAAAATTCAAAAGTTCCAAATTTTTTGCATGGTAGATAATTTGGTGCGTGAGGTCCGGTCCAATTTTCAGATCATTTAGATATCTGAGTAGCTCTCGGCAAAAAAGACAAATTTTGGGTATGTAAAAAAGTTTACTGTTCATGTACTGTTCTGACCCAATTTGTCTTTTTTGCTGAGAGCTACTCAGATGTTCAAATGATCTGAAAATTGAAGCGGACCTCACGCAATAAATTATCTACCATGCAAAAACAATTTGGAGTTTATTGAATTTTTTATGATTTTTTTTTGACCGGATGCAGATGAGACTGGACACCGAATCGCTGCACTCAGGAGGAAGGCACAAGTTCCCTCTAGATAGAAAAGGGGGAACTGATGTTTGGGGTTCTCCATGTAACAATAATAAACACTTGTTTAATCCGTGTGTTTACATGATTTTTTTGTTATCCAGTGGCAAATATTCAATTCAATTGACTGGTAAGGGAAAGGGATGCACATATTTTCCTAAAAATTAGGGTACTTTTTTTGCATGGTAATACATGTCTCATTTATATCATAAGGATCATAATACAAGTCACATACATACCAACCTGACAAAACTGAAAAGACAGCAAAACGCTAGCCTTTGCACAAAGGAACAATTTTTTTTTACAACCAAGACCGAAGAAACCTCTGAGTTTGACACCAACCCCGTCACCTGCCTCTGGCACCACCATAGCAGCCACCAAAGAAAAACATGACGGATCACCTCCTCACCCGAGCTTGACGCGGTTACATTGCTGATATGCAGCTTTGCAGACCTTCAAGGTGGCTCACCAAAGACGAAACCATTACCGTTGAACGAATCAGACCGGTGCACCACCCCAGACACGCCATCGAACTCCAGATCTAGCTCCCCCGCATGACTAAGACGTCGAAGGAGGAAACCATACCTGTCATCCACAAACCACGAAACCAGCACACGATCCACCATCTTCCAGATGTTGTCGATGCAGACAACAATCTGCATTCGCTCCTGAACTACCTCCCAAGCTCCGCGTCGGCGCTGGAGCAAACGCCATCGCAATGGCGGAGCCCGAGGACACAGGTCCACCACGAGGATGTCGCCGCCGCCACACCATCCTTACTTGAACAGACTGGTTTCCAAATCCATCCCCAACCATAAGACCGATTGCCTCGTCGGGGAAGGATCTGAAAAATCTTTATTCAGCGCCGCCATTGCCGTCGTCGAAGCCAAGACAATGAACAACCTAAAACCTGAAATACGAGGGACTAAAAATGATCCACACACGTGGATCCGGCGACCCCTCACCACCGAAGACCGAGGTCGTCGGCGGAGGGGAGCCGCCGGAGGATGGCAGCGGAGGAGCTCCTAGCGGCGGCCGCTAGCGAGATCGCCTTCTTTCTTCACGTGGAAGAAAGAAAATACACGTCGATCCAAAAAAAATTAGGGTACTTGCATATCCACATTGTCGCCCGTAGCAACAGGTGTTCTACTAGTAGCCTATTAATTGATCATGCGTCAGTTTACCTGAAAAAAGGAAACTACGAAATCACTAATTGAGAAGTATTCCTTCCAAGATCATTCCCACCTCCCCGGGTTGCGACAAGTGGCGCACTAGATCCCATGTTGATAGGTTTTGACGAATTTTTTTTCACGAAAAACCCGGTCGAAAAAACCGAACAAAAAAAATGAACCGGGAGCACTTTTTTTCCCTTTCCGAAAGAGGCACGATTGTGCCTCTCGCGGAAGCAAATCCGTGTCTCTCACAGAAGAAAAAAAAAAAGAAAACACGTTTTTTCCCGTTTCCGAGAGGCACGACCATGCCTCTTGCGAAAGCAAATCCGTGCCTCTCGCGGAAGCAAAACCGTGCCTCTCGCGGAAGAAAAAAAAAGAAAACACGTTTTTTTCCGTTTTCGAGAGGCACGGTCGTACCTCTCGCGTAAGCAAATCCGTGCCTCTCGCGGAAGCAAAACCGTGCCTCTCGCGGAAGGAAAAAAAGAAAATGCATTTTTTCCGTTTCCGAGAGGCACAGTCGTGCCTCTCGCGAAAGCAAAACCGTGCCTCTCACGAAAGAAAAAAAAAGAAAACACGTTGATTTTCCGTTTCCGAGAGGCATGGCCGTGCCTCTCGCGGAAGCAAAAAAAAAACGCGCTTTTTCGCGCAATTTTTTTTTCGTCCAAAAGTTAAGAAAGACCGGTGAAAAACCAAAAAGCCGAAAAAACCCGTCTAAAAAGCCGAAAACGTGTGCGAAAAAATATATCCGGAGGGAGCGCCTAGAGCGCGACACGTGGCGGCGCCTGCGAGCGCGCCAAGTGACGCGCTCTTAGCCCACTCCAAGTGATCGTTGGGAGGCTCCCGAAGGATCGTTCGTTAATTAGTTGCTCTCAGAAAACTAATCATGCGTCAAACTAGGCCTGATTAGGGTACAAAGATGAAAGAATGGAAAAGGACCAGCCAATACATTACAACACAATTTACAAAGGCGCGTATATATGGGCCGGTCAGGTCGGGTTCTCACGAAGACAGCCTAGCAAGCCCACACGCCAGATGCGGATCTAGGGCAAAACTCCCCCGGAGCAAACGGCCACCGTGAGATGCAGATCAAACCGCAGGCACGCCACCACCCATCCCCCTGTTTTAAGGCCCCAAACCCTCTCGAATCCGCCCTCCTCCTGCGCCGTCGTCCTCCTCCTCGCCTCCCAGCGGCCACACCTCGACTCGCTCCCTCGAGGTAACCACCCCACCCTCACCGATCCCTCCCCTTCTCCCCGTTGCGTAGATCCGCTCGTATCTGTTCTGGATCTTTTGGTTCTACGCTGCATCTTGGATCTGTTCGCGTTGAAGCGCGTGATTTTAGTTCCGCTCCCTAATATCGTGTTGATGGGTGATGTTTTGGCCTCCGATCTGGAGGCGCCGTAGGTGGCCAGATGGCGCGTGTTAAAGCAGATCTCGGTTATTGGCCGCGGAGGTTTTGTTGGTTATTGATGCTGTTTAGGGGTTCAGATCCGATGCGTCGTGTGTTCTGTTCGTGAAATTGGGTCACGTGTCACATGCTTCGCAGCAGGAAGAGTAATTTGCGGCAAAGGGCATCCTCATCGTGTTCGTTTTGTAGATATCCATCGTACCTGTAATGAAAGATGAGAAATAGGATAAATTATTGCATATATTTTTTGCCTCAGTGAAGTTGATAGTAAATCAGGGAACGTGCTCCTCTCAAAAGCCAGCTTAATGGATCTGCCCTATGTTGCTTGTCAGTTTGCATGATTGCTAACTCTATATACCTAGTTGTTTTGAATGCATCACAGCCTGTGTGATGTATCTGGAACGGATTATGTTATGCCAGTTAGTTATCTATCCACATACCTGCTGTGTGTACCATGTCAATTGCTTGCCATCCAAATTTACGCTTTTATGTGTTTTCAAACACAGATGTGTAGTGGTGATGCATGTAGTAGTCGTACGATATTTCACTGGTTTTTTCCGTAGTTGTTTCTCTTCTGCCTAATTATGTAGCTGCTCCGGCATGCCGATTTGATTCGCTAGTTCCCTCCAAATCTCCCTTCCTTGTTTGTTCTTTGAAATCATTTACTTGATTGCTGCCTGAGTTATTGGGGGTCCTGTTACATAGATAGGATTAGGATGCAATTAGTGTAAGCTGGCTTGTGGTTTCGTAGTTATAAATTCCACAGTATGTGTGCCAAAATCCACTGTTCTTACATCGTTCTCTTCTGTCCCAGTAGATCACCTGTGCCATCCTTTTGAGGCGAGATGGCGGCTACCTTCAATGTTAACGCTGAGGCAGGCCTTAAAAAGCTTGATGGCTACCTTCTGTCTCGCAGTTACATCTCTGGGTATGTGTTTCATGCCATATTTGTTTACTACTCCCTCCGTCCCATAATATAAGAGCGTTTTTGACACTACACTAGTGTAAAAAACGCTCTTATATTATGGGCCGGAGGGAGTAAATGGTTGAATTTGTGGCATCAGACTTACCCTGTAAAACTATCTCCTGTAGATACCAAGCTTCCAAGGATGACTTGGCTGTGTATTCTGAATTCTCAGTTGCTCCACCATCGACTTGCACCAATGTTGCAAGGTGGTACAATCACATTGATGCGCTTCTGAAGCTGAGGTATGCACTCAAGCTAATTTCAATTGAAAGCAGCCTTTCATTTCCTGTTGTCACAGCAAATGATGCTAAATTCTGTAAATGATCTATTCATGTTCAGCGGGGTTACTGCGGCCGGTCAAGGTGTGAAGGTTCTGTCATCAGTTGTCCCTGAAACCTCAACTACTGATGTTGCTGAGGTTACAGCCATAACCCTTCTGCTTTGGACTAATCTTATAATTTCTTTTGCACATGTGTGCCAACTGCCAAACTGGTTCATGTGGCTGGTTGTTATTGGGCGTTTGTGTGGTTTAAATCTTCCAGTCTCACAAGTATAACATCATGTATCCTGTACTTTGCAGGCTCCTGCAGCTGATGATGACGATGACAGTGATGTTGACCTTTTTGGAGAGGAAACCGAGGAGGAGAAGAAGGCAGCTGAAGAGCGTGCTGCCAAAGCGAAGGCTTCTACCAAGAAGAAAGAATGTATGTTATCCTACATTCTTTGTATTTTACTGTCTCATTTATAGCTTTGCACTGAACTATATTGCGAAGCATGTCTATTTACTAGTTCTAATATTGTATGGCTGAAGCAATTATTTTGTACCCTCAAAATTCGTAACTGAGTATTAGTGAAGAATTTATGTTATTTTACACTGTACTTCATTGTTTCATCTATAGCTCTATGTGGCACTTCATTTACAAACATTGTTTTAAGCTACTGTTTGTGCTGTTAAACTTCAAAACTCAGTTTTCATACTAACTTGGTACTTTTGTTGTTGTCAGCTGGCAAGTCATCAGTTTTGCTTGATGTTAAACCATGGGACGATGAGACTGACATGGTCAAGCTAGAGGAAGCTGTCCGAAGCATCAAGATGGAGGGCCTTCTGTGGGGTGCTTGTATGTCACTACCCCTGAATGTTTTTTCTACTTAAATATTGTGATGCCTCTTATATTTCTGTCTGCATAATTTACTTGTGTTTTGTAACGTTGAGTGTTTGCCATCCCTTGCAGCCAAGCTCATGCCAGTTGGATATGGCATCAAGAAGCTTCAGATTATGATGACCATCATTGATGATCTCGTTTCCGTCGACACTCTGATTGAAGACCATCTCTGCGTTGAGCCAGCCAACGAGTACATCCAGAGCTGTGACATTGTTGCCTTCAACAAAATCTGTAAGTTCCTTGTGCCCGTTTAGTTTCCTAGCCTAACTATGATGTACTGGCTGTCCATCCTCCTGGGAGTCATACCACACTAGGACTGTTTGCGTGTCTAGTTCTGGTCTCCATTTCATCTACACCATCCGTTTGTAGTTATGGTCTGGACCTTTCGATTAGTTAGATTCATCTCTAACTTTGGTAAACCTGTTTTACTGCAGAAATCTTCCTGAGGCAGGTGATGGCGGTCGCGGTGGAAAATGCAGCAGCACAAACAATATATCTAAAGTTTTCCGTCGCCATGATGGTTGTCGTAGCTAAAGCAGCATATAACATCTAAAGCAGCATAACATATTCTGCCTGTGAGGTTTTTGGACCTTAGGTCGAGTTGAGTCGTAGTATTACTACTGAGTGTTATTTGCTTCGTATGAAATGAGACAATATGGTTTGATACCTGTTGCTATATGTTCGGGCCGCTTGTGAAGCGTAAAACCCTACTCCTGCTTTTGGTGGATTATATGTGAAAATGCCCAAGTTACAAGAGAGCGCGACCTTGCCGGCAAGGAGCTCGGGAGGTGCAGCTACGTAGTGCAAATGAGGAGTGTCGACCCTTGTAAAGGTAGCCATGGGCCTCCTTTTATAGATGAAAGGGGTTACCACAATGGCAAAATAGTAATTACATGGTGAAACGACAACAACTGTGCTATCATACCTAACACAGATGGGTTAGGACAAAGGCATTAAATGCTCCGTTAGGTGTCATGCTAGGGATGAATGCCGGCAAGGGAGCCCAGCTCTGCCTGTAACGCTCGCCCAACACCTCTTATTCCTTCGACACGCCTCCTGGACGGGTGTCAATAAAGTTGTTTCTTCAGCGCCAGGCTGCCACGTGCCCCGACAAGCTCTACCAACCCGCCTGCCCGCTCGACACCTGTCGGCAAGTTCCTGACAACTGCCACGGTGGAGCAGTGGGAAGGAGCTTGCCAGTCTTGAGGTCTTCGGCCCGGAGCCTGCCGGCTTGCAGCTTGCCGGCGACTTGAATCTAGATCTTCAGTACTTCTTTAGTACTTCTCGATGACCTGCCTGGAGATCTTCATGGTTTTGATTACCAAGTCTTGAGTGTTTAGGAGAAGCTACCCTCCGACAAGCCTTTGCCGTCGGGAAGGTTGTAACTGTCTGTGCATAGTCAGGGTATAAACACCCATGTTTAATACACCGACAGGAGCCCCCGGGCCTGGGCCACACATGCATGCGAAGCGTTGTTCGGCTAGGCCCATAACAATGCACAGACATATGTGTCAGAGGATAACTGTCGCCGTGATCACTTTTACTGTGCACCCACGATGGCGCATTAAATGCGGGACGTGGGAGTGGTGGAGTGAAACGGTAACTTGTGGTTGTGCGCCTGAAAAAGCGCAGCCACGCCGAGCAGCGAAGAGCCAGCCCCCGCGCCTTCCCCATAAAAGGGAATCTGCGGGTGCGGTGCTCAATTAACCGCTTCCTTCGCTCGCAATCCATCTCACAACACCCATCTTCTTCTTCCTCCATACACAAGAACAGAGTTGTCTGCCGTCGCGCCGCCCTACTTGCGGTTTCCATCAAATCCCCCCTTTCTCCCAGTCGCCATGGCTTCGAAGAAGGCTGACCCAGAGGCGGAGAAGAGGAAAGCTATTGTGGCCAAGCAGCGGAGGGAGAACGTCGTCTTCCCGCTGACACTGAAGGTTTATGAACTCACACGGAGGTACTCGTACGTGTGGGCGAGGAACACCAAGGATCACCCAGCCACAGAGGTATTGCCAGCAGATCTTCCCCGTACAAATGATAAGTATCGATTCTTTGCTAGGTACTTTTACTGCGGGTTGTGTCCCCCTTTTTCGGATTTCTTCGATGAGATTTTGCTCCCAATGCCATCACCTGCATGCTATTTTTGCTCATCTCTGTGAAAATTTTGTGGGGGTTGTGCCCAATGTGCCCCTCTTCCGCCACTTCTTCATTCCCCGGATTGTGAGCGGCGAGGCCCTCTCCGGCAGTGTCACTTGAATTCCTAGGTGAGGAATGAAGAAGTAGTACCTTGACGGCAAGCTTCACATCAAGTGGCCTGAATGGAGGGCAGAATGGTGTTGGATCAAGCAAGAGAACTTCCCAGACTACTGCGCTCCTAGAACCAACAAGATCCAAAGGAACCAACGCTGGAGTGATGTGGGCCCCAACGAAGACAAACTCGGCCTTGCTCTGAACAGAATCTTGATGCTCAAAGGTGCCGGGCTGACCATTGAGATGGTTGGAGCAGACTTCCTCCGGCGCCGGATCGCTCCCTACAACAGAGAGGAGGCCGAAGAGCTTGGGAGTACAAAAATCCAGCCAACACGATGCGGCTGCACCCAGGTCTCCACAACAACTTGACGGTGATGGAGCACTACTGGCTTATCTGCCAGCTCTTTAACATGGGCTGACAGTTCGCCTTGCCGGCAACGGGGATCCCACTGTGTAACAACAATGCCAGGGATTCCATTCTGGCAATGATGCCGGCATGCAACGCCAAAGGTGTTGAGGGTCACTGGAAAGTGCCCATGAAGGTTGAGGTGGATGCATGGTTCATCAACTTGACAGAAACGCCAACCAAAGAGGAGGACGACATGATCCACCCCACCAAGGATGATGAGCTTGAATTCATTACTCTAAGGGCAGAAGAAATGAAGAAAGCAGCACGCTCCAAGGCAATTGTTGGTGATGCCGAGGAGGAAGGACAAGCCGAAGAGCGTGAAGACGAAGAAGAACATGCTGAAGAGCATGGAGGAGAAGAAGAACATGCCGAGGAGCATGTGGAGGAAGGAGAAGAGGAGGAAGAACCCCCTATTCCTCCTGCTCGAACAAGGGCTACCACTTCGAAGAGGCCAGCCAGGAAGAAGGCGACATGCACCGAACCGGCAAGCGATGAGCTTGCCGGCACGGAGGCTACTGTCAGGGTTCCTCGGCAGCAAGCTGCCCGGCAACAATCTTCCCGGCGCAAAAATTCTTAGCAGCAACCGCCTCGGTGTCCATCTTCCCGGCAGCCGACTCCATCAACTGTGGAAGAAGCGGGAACATTACAGCCCCCAGCTTCTTCATCGATGAAGCGTGCCAGAGCACCACTCCCACCCCCGGCGACTTCTGGTGCTGAGAATGAGGCTTATTGGGATCTATCCAATCTCAGCGACCGCGAAGAAGAGGAGTGAGTACTTCAATCCTTCTTCATCCATCCTTGATTTCTTGCCGCTGTTGTTGCTATTATTTAATTGTTGTTTGTCTTGATCTTGTAGGGATGAAGAGCCCTTGGAGCCCAGGCCTCAGAAGAAGGCAAAGACCTCCGAGGAGGGCGAGCCGACAACGAGCACTGACCAAGGCACAACATCTCCAGATGTTGTTATGATCAACCCCCGACGAGAGGAAACCACTCAAGGCCAGCTGGCAAGCACCACTGCTGATGATCCCATTGTTGAAGCCGACAAGGAAGTGGAGGGCGAGCTTCACGAAGACGAGCGTCAAGGAACTGATCCCTTGGCGACTCCCTTGACAACCACCGCCCTGAAGAGCGGCTCGACAGAAAGGATTTCAACTGATGAGCCCGTCTGCACTGAGGACGTGCCGGCAAGTGAAGTTGCCGGCAGCCATGCGATGGCAGCGGACGCTGCCGGAGAAGATACAGTTTCCTCTCAACAGACTAACACAGGTAATCAACTTTCCTTGAGCGCTTCTCTTCCATTGCCAGTTTCCTTTTTGTTTTCTTGAATTTGAATCGTGAACTTTACTTCTATCCTTTCTTCCATCTTCATAGATCCACCTCCTCCAGAAGATATGGATATCTCTGTCAACATTGAGGGAATTGCAAAGGACGCTGCAGAAGAGGCCACCAGAGTTGCCGCCAATGAAACTGCTGACGCTGCCGCGGAGGAAGCCGCCAAAATAACTGCAACAGAGGCCGCAAGATTGATGCACAGGAGGCCGCCAAGGTGACCACACATGAGGCCGCCAAGGCCACTGGTGGCACTTCAGCCTCAGGAGCGCTAAGCGCTGACACAGATGTGAATATGGGAGCAGTCGACAACACAACGCCAACTGCTAACGACCAACCGTCAACATCCGATGCCCCTCCGAAAAGAAATTTCTTGATGCTCTTCAGCCAGTAATAGGAATCTGAAGCCCCCGGCTCGTCTGATGCCGGAGATCACGCCCTTAAAAGCGTGGATGATGAAGTTGTCAT
This sequence comes from Elymus sibiricus, assembly GCA_039707655.1. Lineage (NCBI taxonomy): Eukaryota > Viridiplantae > Streptophyta > Magnoliopsida > Poales > Poaceae > Elymus > Elymus sibiricus. The sequence goes on from CM077666.1 coordinate 147,457,693, forward strand.
CCCCATGTCCCAGAGCACTGAAGAAGTGCGCGCCGCCAATGACAACGTTGCTGATCTTGCCTTCCTGAAGGCCATGAGCGATGGCTTCAAGGATGTGCAAGAGCACTACAACAGGCGCTGGGAGAAACTCCAAACGCGGCAACTTGTCGTGGAGATGGGCGAACAAAAGCTGAAGGAGAAGATTGAAGAAGCGCACATGTGGTATGAGGAGAGGGTCCAAAGCATCAAAGACCGTGAAGCTGAGCTTGCCGCTGCTAGAGATGCTTTCATTCCGGAGAAGGCTGCGACTGAGATGGCACAGGAAGAAGCCGCCAAGAAAATCGCAGATCTCAACAGCAAGCTAACTCAGCTCAGAGTTCAACTTGACAGCCAGAAGAAGATATTGCTGCGAGGGAAAACGCATTGGCATCCACCCTCCACGCTAAGGATGAAGAGATCCAAATTCTTCTCGCTAAGCGGACCCAGGAGCCGGAGAAGACCCACATGGAGACCATCGAAGCTCAAGCACTGGTTCACGCCGGCAAGCTCAAGGAAGCCGTCGACGCTGCTAATGCCGCCGAGGCCGCCAAGGCGAACTTGGAAGCTCAAGTGAAGAAATTTGAAGAAGAGCTTGCCGCCAACAATAACGAGATCTCTGCTCTCAAGGAGTCAGCGCAGAAAGCAGCTCACACGTTAGCGGAGCTCCAAACTTCGCTATCGTCCAAGAACAAAGAGCTCCAAGCTGCTGATGACGCCAAAGCTGATCTGCAAATGAAGTTCTCCAGTTTGGAAGAGTCTCTTGAGGCCGCCAAGTCCAGAGAAAGAATCTTGATGACAGATCTGGAGAGTAAGAAGGTCTTGCATGCTAACAGACGCCGAGGAGAAATTCTCAGAACTGAAAGAGTCACTTTCCCTCTGGACCAACCGGCTTGTTGACATTGCAGAGCATCTCAGTGTGCAGTTGGCGGTCATGAACATGAGGAGCTGGAGCTTTACTGCCAATCCCAAGCAAGCCACAAGAGCCACGCTAACCCTTTTCTTCGAGGGCCTCATTGCCGCACTGGACACATATCACAAGGAGCGAGCCGCCAAGTTTGCCAGTGTGTCTCGCATTCTTCTCTGTGATGTACTCTTCAAGGTTCTCGTCAAGATTGTGCACCGCAACCCTGTCATCAACCTCTCCAAGGCCTTCACAAGCCTTCCAGAAGGGACGGACACCAGTGCTGCCGAGAAGCTCGTAGCTCCAATCACCGACAGGGCCGCCAGGGGAGCTGCTAGAGTCCAAGGCCAGCTTAGGAACTAATCTCCTTGTGCTTGTTTGTAGCAGACATGGGCCATGTAAAAAGAACAAATTGTCTTTTAGTTAGACCAGCCTTGCTATCTATGCAACATATAATTTATGTGCTTGAATGAATGAATGTATGCATCTTCCTTGTGTAATTTCGCCTTTGTACTTATTGTACCCTATGCTTGCCGGAAAACCTTCCTGGTGCGCACATTCTAGCCGACAGCGCTTGGGGAACGGGTCCTTAGCAGCTTGCCGTAAATGCCGCTTCTCGGTTCAGTTAACACTTCCCGGTCTTGGTGCAGCTACTTATATTGTTGAGCGGACTCGAAACAAACAAGAGCGTAACCAATCCCGACAAGGTTCCTTTGCGTGCAGGTTTTTCATACAAAGACATAAATCGTTCAAGGAAAGATAACAATAACAACAAATAAATTTGTTTCAAAGTTTTGCAACTTAGCTTTCTTTGTTGTACTTCTTGTAATTGATGATAACTTGAACGTCATTGGGTTTCTACACCACTACTCCCCCCGGGAAACTTGCATGCGGAGGAACTCTTCTGCCTTTGAGAAAAAGAGAGAAGAGAAACGAGTAGGCTAGAACCCTTGCCGGTTCGTTAATCATTTTATACAAGATAAAAATGTAACACAACATTGCATTTGACATACACAAACAAATATGTAGTTTGACAAAGAGTTGTGAAACACTTAGCTTTATTTCACTATGCACGGGTTCTGCGCCCGGCTTTGTACAAAGGATTACATGCCTTGCCGGCCAACTTGTACAAAAGAGGTTGCCGGGAAGCCTGGCAACCGCGCCTCATGGGTAGAACTTGCGAAGATGCTCAATATTCCATGAATTTTGCACTGGAGTGCCATCTTCGGCCTCTAGACGGACTGAGCCAGTTCTAGTGACTTGAACTACCCGATAAGGGCCTTCTCACTTCAGCATCAACTTGTTTGATCCCTTCACAGATTGAATCCGCCGAAGAACAAGGTCGCCTTCCTCAAGCTTCCGAGCATGCACTTTGCGGCTATGGTAGCGGCGCAAAGCTTGCTGGTAACGTGCAGCTCGCACAGCAGCCAGAAAACGATCCTCCTCAAGGAGTGCGGCATCGTCATGCCTCAACTCTTCCTGGTCTGCTTCATCAAAAGCTTGGACTCGAGGTGATTCGTATCTGAGTTCCATGGGGAGCACCACTTCTGCTGCACCAGACAAGGAAGAAGGGTGTCTGGCCGGTAGCTCGATTTGGTGTCGTCCTGAGTGACCAAACAACTGCCGACAACTCTTCCATCCAGCAGTTTCCACACTTGTGCAGCTTGTCAAAAGTTCTGGTCTTCAGACCTCGCAGCACTTCAGCATTAGCCCACTCTGCCTGTCCGTTGCTTCTCGGGTGAGCAACAGAGGCATAACAGATCTTGCTGCCAAGCTCTTGGCAGTATGCTATGAAGGCGCGCCTCATGAATTGGGTGCCGTTGTCGGTGACGATCCTGTTGGGTACGCCAAAATGAGCAACCAACCCTTTGAAGAACTTGATATATAACTGACTGTGCAGTCACCTTCCTTGCCGGCTTTACCTCAGGCCACTTTGTGAACTTGTCAATTGCTACGTACAAGAACTCAAAGCCCCCGGTTGCACCGGGAAAAGGGGTGAGGATATCCAGCCCCCAGACCATGAAGGGCCAGGAGAGAGGTATGGTTTGAAGAGCTTGAGCTGGTTGGTGGATATTCTTGGCATGGAACTGACACGCTTCACATGAAGTTACTAGTGCAGTTGCATCTTGGAGGGCTATCGGCCAGTAGAAGCCTTGCCGGTAAACTTTTCCGACAAGGGCACGTGACCCAATGTGGGAGCCACACATGCCTCCGTGTATCTCTGCCAGCAGCGCTTGTCCATCTTCCCGGCAAATGCACTTCAATTTCACTCCGTTTGGTCTCTTTCTGTATAGAATGCCATCAACAGACTGATACATACTTGACTGCCGGGCTACTCTTTCATCTTCTTCTTGATCATCGGAAAGTTGCCCTGTTTGAAAGTAATGGACAAGCTGCTGCACCCATGCCAGAGCTTGTGGCTCGACGACAAGGAGCAATGGCTGTTCTTCCTCTGCCAGAGCGCATACCTCGACGGCAAGGGCTTGCCTTGTTGGAGACTGCTGCTCACCGGCAAGAGGTGTCTTGACGCTGGCGTCAGCCTCTCCAGCGGAAGTTGGCAGCTCTGCCGAAAAGTAATTGCCAGTGTTCAATTTTCTCTTCTTTGCTGGCCTCGCTGATGGTGTAACTGATGGTTGAGTTAGTTGTAGCACAAAAGTTCCCGGTTCCACATGAAGTCTTTTGGCGGCAAGCTTTGACAGGTTGTCGGCAACGTCATTTTGAGCACGGGGGATGTGCTCCATCTGCAAACCGTCAAAGTGCTCTTCCAACTTCCTCACCTCATCAACATACACTTCCATCAGTGGGCTCTGGTAATCTTTGTTGATTTGCTTTACAACAAGCTGTGAGTCGCCTCTGATGATCAATTTTCTGATACCAAGGTCGATTGCTATTCAAAGATCGGCAAGCAATCCCACATACTCAGCAGTGTTGTTGGTGGCCTTCTCCCTTGGAAAATGCATTTGAACCACGTACTTGAGGTGCTCTCCAGTGGGTGCGACAAGCAGCACGCCGGCACTGGCGCCCTGAAGCGCAAAAGCACCGTCAAAGTACATGATCCAATCATCTGTAGTTTCCTTGCCGGGGAGAGAAGTCTCCGGTATTTCTTCGTCTTGCGTTGGTTGATACGTCTCCAACGTATCTATAATTTTTGATTGTTTCATGCTATTATATTATCAATCTTGGATACTTTATATGCATTTTTATGCTATTTTATATCATTTTTTGGGACTAACCTATTAACCCAATGCCCAGTGCGAGTTCCTGTTTTTTTGCTTTTTTTGGCTTTTTAGAGAATCAATACCAAACGAAGTCCAAACGGAATAAAACCTTTAAAATGATTTTTTCTGGACCAGAAGGGGCCCTAGAAGGTTCGGGAGGAGGCCAGAAGACTTACGGGAGAGCCACGAGCTTATAGGGCGCGCCCTAGGGGGGTAGGCGCGCCCCTGAGCCGTGGGCCCCACGTAGCTCCGTTTGACCTAATTCCACCTCTATAAATTCACAAATATTCCCAAACCAACAGAGAGCCACCCGAAATAACTTTTCCACCGCCGCAAGCCTCTGTTCTTCTGTGATCCATTTTGGAGGCCTCTTCCGGTACTCTGCCGGAGGGGGAATCGATCACGGAGGGCCTCTACATCAACCTTGCTGCCCTTCCAATGATGCGTGAGTAGTTCACCACAGACCTACGGGTCCATAGCTAGTAGCTAGATGGCTTCTTCTCTCTCTTTGATCTTCAGCACCATGTTCTTCTCGATCTTCTTGGAGCTCTATCTGATGTAATCTTCTTTTGCGGTCTGTTGGGATCCGATGAATTGTGGGTTTATGATCAGATTATTCATTGAAAGTAATTGAGTCTTTTCTGAACTTTATTATGCATGATTGTTATAGCTTTGTATTTCTCTCCGATCTATCCGTTTGGTTTGGCCAAATAGATTGATTTATCTTCAGTGGGAGAGGTGCTTTGTAATGGGTTCAATCTTACGGTGTCCTCACCCAGTGACAGAAGGGGTAGCGAGGCACGTATTGTATTGTTGCTATTAAGGGTAAAACGATGGGGTTTAATCATATTGCTTGAGTTTACTTTGTCTACATCATGTCATCTTGTTTAAGGCGTTACTCTGTTTGTCATGAACTTAATACCATAGATGCATGCTAGATAGCGGTCGATTGGTGGAGTAATAGTAGTAGATGTAGGCAGGAGTCGGTCTACTTGTCACGGACGTGATGCCTATATACATGATCATTGCCATGAATACGTCATAACTATGCGCTTTTCTATCAATTGCCTAACAGTAATTTGTTTACCCACCGTATGCTATGTGTTCGAGAGAGAAGCCTCTAGTGAAAACTATGCCCCCCGGGTCTACTTTAATCATATTATGAAAACCCAAAATACCTTGCTGCAATTTATTTACTTTTATTTTGTTTTGCAATTTATCTATCTACCAATACAAGATTTGATCCTTGCAAGTAATGAGTTAAAGGGGATTGACAACCCTGTTGCCCGCATTGGGTGCAAGTATTTGCTTTCGTGTGTGCAGGTGCTGTTCACTAGGATTTGCGTGGTTCTCCTTTTGGTTCGATAAACCTTGGTTCTCACTGAGGGAAATACTTATCTCTACTGTAATGCTTCACCTTTCCTCTTCGGGGAAAAGCCCAACGCAGCTCACAAGTAGCAGAAAGAATTTCTGGCGTCGTTGCCGGGAAGACATCATCAAATCACTACAAGTACCTTCACTCAAACTATCATCTACTTTCTCTACTTTTTATTTGCCTTTTTATTTGCCTCCCTTTTTCATCTCCCTCCACTTCTCTAAAAAAATAAAAAATACTAAAAATATTTTGTGTGCTTTCTTTGCTTGTGCTGCCATGTGCCTTCTATTTGCTTGCATCTTCGCTTGCTAAAAATTATTGATATGGACCCTCATCCACTTGCTAATCTTTTCAAACAATCAAATTATGATGAACCAATTGCTAGTGATTTGAGTGCACTTGTTTATCTTTATGAAGTTTTGCTTGAAAATCATGAATCTGAAAATTGTGATGAAGTGTTAAAAGAAGAAATTTATAAAGTGATTCATGATAGCTCTTTGAATGAAAAGCATGATTGCAATGATGTTATTATAGATTCTATTAATGTCAATTGTGCTAATGATATGCAAAGCTACAAGCTTGGGGATGATAATTTTGTTATGTCCACTACTTATTGCAATGATCATGATTGGGGTGATAATGCTTCTTATGACATTGAAAATTTATTTAAGCCTCATGATGAATATGTTATTGATAATAATATTTACAATAATATTAAAAGTGGGTTTGGAGAGGTCATGACTTTAGTTGATGTTAATCCCACTATCTTGGAAGATTATAAAACTTTTATGCATAGGGATCATGAAAAGAATATTTTATATGATAGCTATATTGTTGAATTTGATTATGATCCTACATGCAATTATTATGAGAGAGGAAAATATGGTTATAGAAGTCTTCATGTTATTAAATTACCTCTCTTTGTGTTGAAATTTTTAATGCTTCATTCTTCCTATTTGCATATGCTAGATATTGCTTGTCTTGATAATTTTTTTTCGTATAAAATGCCTATGCATAGGAAGTATGTTAGACTTAAATGTGTTTGTCACATGTGTTATGATGCTCTCTTTGTGCTTCAATTCTTTTCTTTGACATGAGCATCATTGAAATCTCAAAGCCTATCTTAATGGCTATAAAGGAAGAGTTTGTTGGGAGACAACCCAATAGTTATCTTAAATTTTTGTTTTTACTTTCTGTTCTTGAGTGTTGACATGATTATTGCTACTGTAATGATTGTGTTTTAATGTTTTAATTAGTGTTTGTGTCAAGTAAAGCCTTTGGGATGATTTGGATGATAGTATAATTGATGCTGTTTGAAAACAGAAACTTTTGCGCCAAGTCCTGGAATTTATATTCTGTACTGGAACGCGATAAAATCCTAATTTTTTTACACAGTATTGGAATGCAATTTTTTTACGTTATCCTAATTTTCAGAATTTTTGGTGTTACAGAAGTATGATTTTAATTCAGATCTTTACAGACTGTTCTGTTTTAGACAGATTCTGTTTTTATTGCATAGTGTGCTTGTTTTAATGATGCTATGGTTTATATCGGGGGGTATAAGTCATGGAGAAGTTAGAATACCCTAGGTATTATGCAAGAATAAATTATGAATGATTTTATAATAGTACCTAAAGTTTATGATTTGTCTATTATACTAACGGATCTCACGAGGATTATGTTGAGTTTTGTGTGCTGAAGTTTTCAAGTTTTGGGTGAGATCATGATGGATGAAGGAATAAGGAGTGGCAAGACCCTAAGCTTGGGAAAGCCCAAGGCACCCCAAGGTAATATTCAAGGAAGACCCAAGCATTTAAGCTTGGGGATGCCCCGGATGGCATCCCCTCTTTCGTCTACAATCTATCGGTATGTTACTTGGAGCTACATTTTTATTCATCACATGATACGAGTTTTGCTTGGAGCGTCTTGTGCCATAGTTTTCTTTTTGTTTGCTTTTTAGTTTTCCACAATCATTGTTTCTGGACACACCTTTTGAGAGGTACACGCATTTATCGTGATTTGTTAGAATACTCTATGTGCTTCACTTATATCTTTTGAGCTAGGCAGTTGCTCTAGTGCTTCACTTATATCTTTTAGAGCACGACGGTGGTTATATTTTATAGAAATGATTGCACTCTCATGCTTCACTTAAATCTTTTTGAGAGTCTAATAAATAGTAATGGCAATGTGCACGTGTTATAAGACTAGTCCAAAAAGGATAGGTATTCAAGGGGGATATAATAAAAACTTTCATGTAGATCACTAAATAAGAAACGTATGGTTTAATAATATTGACGTCGTAATGTGAAAGGATATTGGTTCATGATCATTGGCTAGTAGAAATATCGGTATTAAAGCTTGTTATTAACTTCTCATCTAAGTGTTGTTCATGGCATGGTGGGGAGGTTTAAGCATTTTATGTCTGAAATGTAATCCTTGAGTGCTGTTATAATCGGATGCGCGTGATGGTTAACTCCAACCAACCTCCTCCCTAGTGGCATGCAAGTAGCACTTTACTTCGAGGGCTAATAAACTTTCACAATAAGTATGTGAGTTCTTTATGACTAATGTGAGTCCATGGATTATACACACTCCTACCTTTCCGCAATTTGCTAGCCTCTTTGGTACCGTGCATTTCCCTTTCTCACCTCGAGAGTTGGTGCAAACTTCGCCGATGCATCCAAACCCCGTGATATGATACACTCTATGACACATAAGCCTCCTTACATCTTCCTCAAAACAGCCACCATACCTACCTATTATGGCATTTCCATAGCCATTCCGAGATATATTGCCATGCAACTTCCACCGTTCTGTCACATGACTTGTGTGTTCATCATCATATTGCTTTGCATGATCATATAGAGCTGACATGATATTTGTGGCACAGCCACCGTTCATCATTATCATACATGTTAAGCTAGATCATTGCACATCCTGACATTCATATAGAGTCATATTGTTTTAGTTATCGAGCTGTAAGTAAATAAAAGTCTGATGATCATCATTATTAGAGCATTGTCCCAGTGAGGAAAGGATGATGGAGACTATGATTCCCCCACAAGTCGGGATGAGACTCCGAACGAAAAATAAAAACCAAAAAAAAGAAAGAAAAGAGAAATAAAGAGAGAAGGGGCAATGTTACTATCCTTTTTCCACACTTGTGCTTCAGAGTAGCACCATGTTCTTCATATAGAGAGTCTCCTGAGTTATCACTTTCATATACTAGTGGGAATTTTTCATTATAGAACTTGGCTTGTATATTCCGATGATGGGCTTCCTCAAATGCCCGAGGTCTTCATGAGCAAGCAAGTTGGATGCACACCCACTTAGTTTCCGTTGAGCTTTCATACACTTATAGCTCTTAGTGCATCCGTTGCATGGCAATCCCTACTCCTCGCATTGATATCGATTAATGGGCATCTCCATAGCCCGTTGATCCGCCGAGTTGATGCGAGACTTTCTTCCTTTTTGACTTCCCTTATTGATCTCTACCACCGCATTCTATTCCACCTATAGTGCTATATCCATGGCCCACGCTCATGTATTGCGTGGAGTTGAAAATCCGGACGCGCGTTAGAAGTACTATCCAATTGCCTGGTTTAACACCGAGGTGCTCATGATTTATATTTATTTGGTGAAGGCGGAGTCATGCCATGCTAACATGATAAAATGAGTAGGGATAACATTCGTTAAGGACCCTATATTTTGAAAAAGTAAATATTATGCTTCTTATATTCATGGATATTATTATTATGATATTGTTATTTCATCGTTTCTCAATAATTATACCATAAAGATTTTACATGATACACATGTTAGGTAGCATTCAACATCAAAAATTCTGTTTTTTTATCATTTACCTACTCGAGGACGAGCAGGAATTAAGCTTGGGGATGCTGATACGTATCTAACGTATCTATAATTTTTGATTGTTTCATGCTATTATATTATCAATCTTGGATACTTTATATGCATTTTTATGCTATTTTATATCATTTCTTGGGACTAACCTATTAACCCTGTGCCCAGTGCCAGTTCCTGTTTTTTTGCTTGTTTTTGGCTTTTCAGAAAATCAATACCAAACGAAGTCCAAACAGAATAAAACCTTTAAAATGATTTTTTCTTGACCAGAAGGGACCCTAGAAGGTTTGGGAGGAGGCCAGAAGACCTACGGGAGAGCCACGAGCTCACAGGGCGCGCCCCTGCTACTTGTGAGCTGCGTTGGGATTTCCTCGAAGAGGAGAGGATGATGCAGTATAGTAGAGATAAGTATTTCCCTCAGTTAAGAACCAAGGTTATCAATCCAGTAGGAGAACCACACAGAACCTCGTTAGCAGCACCTACACACACAAAAGCAAATACTTGCACCCAACGCGAACAAGAGGGTTGTCAATCCCCTTGGCGGTTACTTGCAAGGATTAATTCTGATAGTGATAGATAGATAAATAAATTGCAAAACAAAATAAAGGAAATAAAATTGCAGCAAGGTATTTTTGGATTTAATATATGATAGATAAATGACCCAAGGGCCACAGTTTTCACTAGAGGCTTCTCTCTCGAACACATAGCATACGGTGGGTAAACAAATTACTGTTGGGCAACTGATAGAATAGCGCATAGTTATGATGGATTCATGGCAATGATCATGTATATAGGCATCACATCCAAGACAAGTAGACCGACTCCTGCATGCATCTACTACTATTACTCCACCCATCGACCGCTATCCAGCATGCATCTAGGGTATTAAGTTAATGAAAACAGAGTAACGCTTTAAGCAAGATGACATTTGTAGACAAAGTAAACTCAAGCAATATGAATAAACCCCATCATTTCATCCTTAATGGCAACAATACAAATACATGTCTTGTCCCCTACTTTGTCACTGGGATAGAGCACCGCAAGATTGAACCCATTACAAAGCACCTCTCCCATTGCAAGATAAATCAATCTAGTTAGCCAAACCAAACTGATAGATCGGAGAGAAATACAAAGCTATAACAATCATGCATAAATAAGTTCAGAAAAGACTCAAATATTTCTCATGAATAATCTGATCATAAACCCACAATTCATCGGATCCCAACAAACACACCGCAAAAGAAGATTACATCGGATAGAACCCCAAGAAGATCGAGGAGAACATGGTGTTGATGATCAAAGAGAGAGAAGTGTAACACCCCTGTGTAAATGAGCTACAGTGATCTTCATGTTAATGCTAAGCTACTTTGTTTTGCAATGAATGATCACAGTGGAATCATATCTCATTTCAAACTCCTTCACTGAATTCAAACTCAATTTGCAAGTGGAAAATGAAGTTGCACAAAAGTTGCTGCAAAATAGTCCATCATTTAGCAAATATTCCATAACAATTATTTGTTAAGGAAAACAACATCACTTATTTGCTTAATTGGGCTCTAGCAATTAAAACAGTGCCAAATCAGCATATTTAAATGCTTTTCCATTTATGCAAAATTCAAACAACTTCAAATACTTCCCAAACTTTTTGTGGCAGTGCCAAATGATGCAATGTAAATATGTGGCCAAGTCCCATATTTTACAAAATTCATTTGCCAGATAAATAAAATTGCAAAACACTGGAAAAAGAATAAAACAGAAAATAAAAAAAAGGGAAACTACTGCTGGACCGGGCCTTGAGTGCACAGTGCACAGCCGGCCCAGCCCAGTCGCGCCTCCTTCTACCTCTTGTTCACAGGAGGGCGTGGCAGCCATCCCGCGGCCATGGCCGCTCCCCGGCCACGCGCCGGCCACCCCCCGGTCCCCTGTTGGATAAGGTCGCCCCGAGCCCCCTCGTCGAACCCTAGCCCCCTTTTCTCCCCCTCACGCCGTTTCTGCTCGTTCCCGAGCTCGCCCGAACCCAGCGTCGCCATGGCCTCCTCCGTCCGCGTGGCCACCGTCGTCCCCGCGCCAAGTTAGCGTGTCCCTCTGCTTCCCCTTCGTCGTCTACGTCACCTGCGAGGACCAGATCGAGCCAGGGCGCCCTGAATCGATCGGATCAAGCCGTCTTCAACCTCGGGATACCGCCGCTCGGCCGCCTCTGCTGCCCCTAAGCCATCGCCGAGCCACCCTTGTGCTCCCCGGTGAGCACCGCATCGGTTCCCCCTTTTCCTCCTCGGATTCGTCGCCATATAGCTGCCCCGCGCTCGGCTGCCATGCCCGGCACTCGCGCTCTCGCCCGCGCCCCGCGTCTGCTGTCGCTCCTGCTGCTGCTGCCTTGCAGCTGCTCTGCTGCTTGCTGCTGCTGCCGCTTGCAGCCGCCGCCCGCTGCTGCTTGCTGGCGCTGCGGCTAGCTGCTATTGCTGCTGCTATCGCCGCCGCCGTTGCTTCTGTTGCCGCTGCTGCGCTGTTCTGCTACGCTGGTGCTCTGTTCTGCTCCGCTGCTGCTTGCTGCCGTCCGCGCCCGCGCGTACCTGCACTCGCCCGCCGCTCGCCGCTCCCGCCTGCTGCCACCAGCCGCCCCGCGCTCGCCGCGCCCACTGCCGCCTGCCGACCGCGCTCCGGCCACGGCCTCGCCCCCTGCTGTGTGCACTTCTGTGTACCCGTAGCAATTTGACCATTTATTTTTGAAATATAAATAATTAAAAAAATTGATTAAAACTTTGAAAAATCATATAAAATAATCCGTAACTCGGATAAAAATGTTTTATATATGAAAAATGATCAGAAAAATAAGACGAATCCGAATATGCCATCCACATACCTGTCACATGCCTCCAACACTGCAAACATGGAACCTTCCCCTCCGGATCATCTGTCCGATAATTGCCTAAAGCCGGGAAAATATTCCCAAATATTTTCCCGCTCCTTCTGTAACGCTTAGCACCACATTAGGTCACCCCCAGCACAACATATTGCCATGTCATGCCTTGTGATGCATTTGTTTGCTTTATATTTACTGTTTCTTCCCCCTCTTCTCTTCGGTAGACCCCGAGACTGCTGTTGACCCCGAGTACGACCACGTCATCGACGACCCGTCCTTCTCAGCAGAGCTTCCAGGCAAGCAAAACCCCCTTGATCATTCCTATAACGCCCATTCTTTCTCTCCCATGCTTGCATTAGATTTTGCTACTGTTGTTTGATAGCTCCTATTCTGATGCATAGCCTGATTTTGTAACCTGTTGTTGATACTTTACCTGTTGTCCTATATGCTTAGTATAGGCTGGTTAGTGATCCATCAGTGGCCCCGCACCCTTGTCCGTGTTGCCATGCTTTGCTTTAGGATGCTCGATCAGTGTGATCGACGTGCAGAGACCGACACATCACCGCACACCCCCTTAGTTGTACGACTCTGCAGAGCTATTATTGAGTGCCGAGGGTGATACCTCCTACCTCACTCCTGATGATATCTCTGTAGCGTAGCTAGTCGGTTGTGGGATACCAAGGGTGATTCCTCTTTCACCACCCCCGATTATGACTTTGTCGTGCAACCCCTCAAGTGTGAACCCATCGAGGGTGATTCCTCCAAGTTCACCTTGACGGATACATCGAGTAGGAATCCATTGAGGGTGATTCCTCGGGTTCCTCCTTGATGTTGTGGACACATGGACACTTTAGCTACTTTTCCTCGGTCCCTTGTTGAAGTCGGGTCGACCCCGAGGGGTACCCGCGAGAGATGTGAAGTCGAGTTGACCGTGAGGGTACCCGCGAGAAAATTACGCGGCACGGCCGGGCAGGCAGACCGCCCCAGGAGAGGGATGGGCCTGGCCCTTGCCGTAAGTCCGCGAGACGGGGCGATAGGATCACTGATCGTTACCGCGAGCTCCCAACGCACTAATGGGTTTGGATATATGATCTGAGTAGGCCTCTGGGCTTTTCGCACTGACCACCACGCGGGAATAAAAGTGGGCACTCGACGTCGTACGATTCTTCCGAAAGCTCTTCAAACGTCAGCGGTTGAGCGGCGCGCGCTGCTACTTGTGAGCTGCGTTGGTAATTCCCTGAAGAGGAAGGGAGATGCAGTACATTAGAGATAAGTATTTCCCTCAGTTGTGAAACCAAGGTTATCAATCCAGTAGGAGAATCACGCAACACCTCGTTAGCAGCACCTGCACACAAAACAACGAATTCTTGCACCCAACGCAAACAAGGGGTTGTCAATCCCTCGGCGGTTAATTGCAAGATTAAATTGTATGTGATAGATAAATAGATTGAAAAAAATACAAAATAAAATAAATAAATAAAAAGTGCAGCAAGGTATTTTTAGGGTTTTTAATATATGACTTAGATAGACCCGGGGGCCATAGTTTTCACTATAGGCTTCTCTCAACAAAATAGCATACGGTGGGTAAACAAATTACTGTTGGGCAATTGATAGAAAAGCAAATAATCATGACGATATCCAAGGCAATGATCATGCATATAGGCATCACGTCTGAGACAAGTAGACCGAATCCTGCCTGCATCTACTACTATTACTCCACATATCGACCGCTATCCAGCATGCATCTAGTGTATTAAGTCCATAAGGAACGGAGTAACGCCTTAAGCAAGATGACATGATGTAGATAAAGTAAACTCATGCATGAATAAACCCCATCTTTTTACCCTTAATAGCAACGATACATACATGTCATGTCCCTTTCTGTCACTGGGATTGAGCACCGCAAGATCGAACCCATTACAAAGCACGTCATCCCATGGCAAGATAAATCAATCTAGTTGGCCAAACCAAATCAATAGATCAAAGAAGAAATACGGAGCTATAATAATCATGCATAAAAGAGTTCAGAGAAGACTCAAATAATATTCATGGATAATCTGATCATAAACTCACAATTCATCGGATCCCAACAAACACACCGCAAAAAGTGATTACATCGGATAGAACTCCAAGAACATCGAGGAGAACATTGTATTGAAGATTAAAAAGAGAGAAGAAGCCATCTAGCTACTAACTATGGACCCGAAGGTCTGTGGTAAACTACTCACGCATCATCGGAAGGGCAGCAAGGTTGATGTAGAGCCCCTCCGTGATCGATTCCCCCTCCGACGGAGTACTGGAAAAGGCCTCCAGATGGGATCTCTCGAGAACAGAAACTTGCGGTGGCAGAAAAAGTATTTCGTGGACTCCTCTGGTGGTTTCCCGATTTTAGAGAATTTATAGTGGTGGAATTAGGTCAAACGGAGCTCTGTGGGCTCCACAAGCCACCAGGGCGCGCCACCCCCCTGGGGCGCGCCCTGGGGTCTCGTGGGCCACTACTCCATCTTCTGGCCCTCTCCCGAAGCTTAAGTACTTATTATGTCCAGAAAAAAATCGCCAAACAGTTTCGTGGCATTTGGACTTCGTTTGGTACTGATATTCTGGAAAACCAAAAACAGGCAAAAAAACAGCAACTGGCACTAGGCACTAAGTTAATAGGTTAGTCCCAAAAAATGATATATAATTGCTGTAAATGTATATAAAAACATCCAAGATTGATAATATAATAGCATGGAACAATAAAAAATTATAGATACGTTGGAGACGTATCAGCATCCCCAAGCTTAATTCCTGCTCGTCCTCGAGTAGGTAAATGATAAAAACAGAATTTTTGATGTGGAATGCTACCTATCATATTCATCATATATTC
Source organism: Elymus sibiricus (assembly GCA_039707655.1). NCBI lineage: Eukaryota > Viridiplantae > Streptophyta > Magnoliopsida > Poales > Poaceae > Elymus > Elymus sibiricus. The sequence goes on from CM077666.1 coordinate 147,472,798, forward strand.
TTTTCTTTTATAGCATGGACATTTGGACTTGAATGATTCAAAGCAATAGTCTATAATTTGACATGAAGGTATAAATACTCAAGCATGCTAACAAGCAACCATGTCTTTCAAAATATCAATGTTAAAGAAAGTTATACCTAGCCCATTATGCTCAATCATTGATCCATTCATGAAACACACTCAATATTAGCTACACACAATGCACAAGTGTGACAATAGTGCTCTCTAGTTGGTGCTTTATAAGAGAAGATGGAGACTCAAAATAATAATAAAAATTTCATAAAAGTAAATAGATAGTCCCTTCGCAGAGGGAAGCAGAGATTTGCAAATGTGCCAGAGCTCAAAGCTTAAATTAGAGAGATAAAATTATTTTGAGTGTCATGCTTTTCCTGTCAACGAAAACGACCGAGAATTCCCAATATTTTCCATGATAGACACATCATAGGCGGTTCCCAAACAGAAAGTAAAGTTTATTTCCTTTCCACCATTCTTTCACAATCCATGGCTAGCCGTATCCATGGGTGCCCTCCATACTAGCAGTTTCCAAGGAATTTTGTTGTTATTAATTTTTGATTCATTGTGGGACTGGGCATCCCTATTACCAGCCACTCTCTCGTGCAATGACAAGTGAATAAACACTCATCGTGAGAATAACACACCTAGCATGGAAAATAATGGCCACCCCCTGCCGCTTCATGAGTGGTACGGGCATACAAAACGGAAAATTACTTTGAAAATTAGAGTTGGCACACGCAAATTTACTTGGAACGGCATGGAAATACCGCATATAGGTAGATATGGTGGACTCATTTGGCACAACTTGGGTTTAAGGATTTTGGATGCACAAGCAGTATTCCCGCTTAGTACAAATGAAGGCTAGCAAATAGATTGAGAAGCAACGAACCAAAAAGCGAAAACGGTCATAAACATGCATTGAACATAACTAACACCGAATAATGCACCATAAGTAGGATATAATTTCTTTGCATAACTATTGACTTAATGTGCATGCATAGGGAATCACAAACCTTAACACTAATATTCTTACTAAATCATAATTACTCACTAACATGACTCACATATCATCATCTCCACATCGCAAAACTATTGCAAGGAATCACACTTATCATATCCAATGATCTATATGAAAGTTTTTATTATATCCCTCTTGAATATTCATCACTTTGGGACCAAATTCATATCTTGTGCAAATTACCATTACTATTATCAACTCTCAAAAAGATATAAGTGAAGCATGAGAGTGCACATATTTCTTCAAAATTTTAATCTTATCAACTCTCAAAATAATATAAGTGAAGCATGAGAGTGCAAACATTTCTTCAAAATTTTATCTTATCAACTCTCAAAATAATATAAGTGAAGCATGAGAGTTTAAATATTTCTTCAAAATATAGTCACCGCCGTGCTCAAAAAGATTTAAGTGAAGCACTAGAGCAACTGCCTAGCTCAAAAAATTTAAGTGAAGCACATAGAGTATTCTAACAAATCATGATGAACGTGTGGCTCTCTCAAATTGGTGTGTCCAGCAAGGATGATTGTGACAAACTAAAAAGCTAACAAAGCAAAGACTCATATAATACACGACGCTCCAAGCAAAACACATATCATGTGACGAATAAAAATATAGCTCCAAGTAAAATTACCGATGGTTCGTAGAAGAAAGAGGGGATGCCTTCCGGGGCATCCCCAAGCTTAGACGCTTGAGTCTTCCTTGAATATTACCTTGGGGTGCCTCGGGCATCCCCAAGCTTAGGCTCTTGCCACTCCTTATTCCTTCATCCATCGTGATCTCACCCAAAACTTGAAAACTTCAATCACACAAAACTCAACAAAACCTTCGTGAGATCCGTTAGTATAACAATACAAATCACTACTTTAAGTACTGTTGCAAACCCATTCATATTTTATTTTTGCATTATACCTACTGTATTCTAACTTCTCCATGGCTTATACCCCCCGATACAATCCATAGTTTCATCAAAACAAGCAAGCAATGCATCAAAAACAGAATCTGTCAAAAACAGAACAGTATGTAGAGATCTATTTAAAAGCCATACTTATGTAACTCCAAAAATTATGAAAAATTAGGACAACGTGGGAAATTCATATACCTATACTGTGTAAAAATTTCAGATTTTTCTGACCTTCCAGTACATAACCAAAATTCCAGCACTGGACGCAAAACTTTCTGTTTTCCAAACAGCATCAATTATACTATCTTCCAAATCATCCTAAAGAATTTACTTGGCGCAAACACTAATTAAAACACAAAAAACACAATCATAACAGTAGCATAAATGTGAAAACACACAATAACATAAAAAAAAATTAAAAATTTATTTTATTCATTGGGTTGCCTCCCAACAAGCGCTATTGTTTTATGCCCCTAGCTAGGCATAATGCATAGTTTCAAGTATTGCCATCCTTGGTTTTAGCCCTCGCAACTCCTATTTAAGTTTATTTGCCATTATTGATAATGTGCACTAGATGATCAAGCTTAGTGCAAAGGGTTTTTATTTCTTTCAAAACACAAAGAGAGATCTTTTGATCTAAAGCATCAACCCTCCTATTTTGTGACACCACATTGCTATTTATTTTAGAGGCAAGATTGAATATTCCTCGAAAGTTAGAATCCATACTAGCCTTTATTTCCTTTATTTGCTCAGTTTGACAAAAGCATTCTAGAGTAATGGGTTTGATAGTTTCAGCTTTTGGTTGTCCAAATATACTTTTCATCTTTTCATAGGTTTCAAAGGCATCACTCCCAATAAAATCATTTTCAAATATAGAATCCAAGACACGTCTATGAGCAAGGGGTAGACCAACATAAAAACCTTTAAGGAATAATTTAAGGTGAAACTGATGCATATCACTTACTTGTATTTTTAATAATCTATCCCATGTTTCTTTTAAAGATTCGTCACCCAAATATTTAAAGTTTAAAATTCCTGGATCGTTTCCTAAGTACGGAGGGAAAGGCATAACGGGAGTAGAACTAGCCATAACGATAAAACGAGCAAGCAATCAAGCAAACAAGAAAAAGGCAAACGGAAAATATTTTTGTATTTTTGTAAAAACTTTTTAGAAGTGGGGGAGATGAAAACGAGAGGCAAAGGCAAATAAAATAAATGCAAGGAGATGTAAGTTTTATGCGTAGGTACTTGATAGATGTTGATGATGTCTCCCCAGCAACGGCGCCAGAAATTCTTCCTGCTACTTGTGAGCTGCGTTGGTAATTCCCTGAAGAGGAAGGGAGATGCAGTACAGTAGAGATAAGTATTTCCCTCAGTTATGAAACCAAGGTTATCAATCCAGTAGGAGAATCACGCAATACCTTGTTAGCAGCACCTGCACACAAAACAACAAATCCTTGCACCCAACGCAAACAAGGGGTTGTCAATCCCTCGACAGTTAATTGCAAGATTAAATTGTATGTAATAGATAAATAGATTGAACAAAAATACAAAATAAAATAAATAAATAAAAAGTGCAGCAAGGTATTTTTAGGGTTTTTAATATATGATTTAGATAGACCCGGGGGCCATAGTTTTCACTAGAGGCTTCTCTCAAGAAAATAGCATACGGTGGGTAAACAAATTACTGTTGGGCAATTGATAGAAAAGCAAATAATAATGACGATATCCAAGGCAATGATCATGCATATAGGCATCATGTCCGAGACAAGTAGACCGACTCCTGCCTGCATCTACTACTATTACTCCACACATCGACCGCTATCCAGCATGCATCTAGTGTATTAAGTCCATAAAGAACGGAGTAACGCCTTAAGCAAGATGACATGATGTAGACAAAGTAAACTCACGCATGAATAAACCCCATATTTTTACCCTTAATAGCAACGATACATACGTGTCATGTCCCTTTTTGTCACTGGGATTGAGCACCGCAAGATCGAACCCATTACAAAGCACGTCTTCTCATGGCAAGATAAATCAATCTAGTTGGCCAAACAAAATCAATAGATCGGAGAAGAAATATGAAGCTATAATAATCATGCATAAAAGAGTTCAGAGAAGACTCAAATAATATTCATGGATAATCTGATCATAAACTCACAATTCATCGGATACCAACAAACACACCGCAAAAAGTGATTACATCGGATAGAACTCCAAGAACATCGAGGAGAACATTGTATTGAAGATCAAAAAGAGAGAAGAAGCCATCTAGCTACTAACTATGGACCCGAAGGTCTGTGGTAAACTACTCACGCATCATCGGAAGGGCAACAAGGTTGATGTAGAGCCCCTCCGTGATCGATCCCCCCTCCGGCGGAGTACTGGAAAAGGCCTCCAGATGGGATCTCTCGAGAACAGAAACTTGCGGCGGCGGAAAAAGTATTTCGTGGACTCCTCTGGTGGTTTCCCGATTTTAGAGAATTTATAGTGGTGGAATTAGGTCAAACGGAGCTGTGTGGGCCCCACAAGCCACCAGGGCGCGCCACCCCCCCTGGGGCGCGCCCTGGTGCCTCGTGGGCCACTGCTCCATCTTCTGGCCCTCTCCCGAAGCTTCCAGTACTTGTTATGTCCAGAAAAAAATCTCCAAAAAGTTTCGTGGCATTTGGACTTCGTTTGGTACTGATATTTTGGAAAACCAAAAACAGGCAAGAAAACAGCAACTGGCACTGGGCACTAAGTTAATAGGTTAGTCCCAAAAAATGATATATAAATGCTGTAAATGTATATAAAAACATCCAAGATTGATAATATAATAGCATGAAACAATCAAAAATTATAGATACGTTGGAGACGTATCACGCACCGGGTTGGACGGTAACCGCCTGCGCTTGTATTAAGGGGGTGGGTCTGCTCCCGGCCGCGTACGCAACGCGCAGGAGTGCTTAGGACGATTGGCCCATGACCCCTTCGCACTTAGGATTTAGATCGGCGTGCTGGCCTCTCTGTTGAGCCTAGGTAGGACTACGGTGTGTCGATCAGCCGAGGCTGGGCATGACCCGGAAAAGTGTGTTCGGTCGGAGTTAATCGAGCGTGTTGGGTATGTTGGTGCACCCCTGCAGGGAAGTTATCTATTCGAATAGCCGTGTCCACGGTAACAGGACGCTCGGAGTTGTATCCCGATCTACTACAACTAGAACTGGATACTTGTGATTCTAAATTGATATGATGGCTCCGGGATCGCTTTCTCGCAGGGAGTCGAGGGAGGATCTCTGGGCGTTAGTTACTAATATATATTTGTTACTACATGTTATGTTATTCTACTCTCTTCTATTGCTGTAAGACACTGCAAGATGCTAGTCTTCGATAGGCTAGGCCTTTCCTCTATTCTGGCATCTCTGCAGTTTAGTCCACAGATACAGCCCCTTCCCTTTGATACCGATGCACACTTAGCATAGATCTGATGTAAGTCTTGCGAGTACTTTGGATGAGTACTCACGGTTGCTTTGCTACCTTTTTCCCCTACCCGATTGCTGCGATCAGATGATGGAGCCCCGGAGTCAGCTGATCCCGCCGACGACTACTACTACCCCGACGGAGCCTACTACTACGTGGAGACCGACGACCAGGAGTAGATAGGAGGCTCCCAGGCAGGAGGCCTGCGCCTTTTCGATCTAGTTGTCGTTGTTTTGCTCAACCTTCTTAAGGCAAACTTGTCTATTTAGATCTATACTCAGATATTGTTGCTTCCGCTGACTTATGTATTCGGGTCCTCGTGACCCTTGGTTTGTAATATAACTACCTTATGTTTTAATTTGTGTCTAGAGTTGTGTTGTGATATCTTCCCGTGAGTCTCTGATCTTGATCGTGCGCATTTGTGTGTATGATTAGCCCACGGTCGAGTCGGGGGCGTCACAAGTTGGTATCAGAGCCGACTGCCTATAGGAAGCCCCTTTCCAACTCCTTGGCCGAAGTTGAGTCTAGTCTTCAAAAACTATTTTACTAACATTGTTGTGTGGCTTACAGGCCCACATCACAAATGGTTGGGATTATGATCTTTTATTCCTCTCCTTTACTCTGGGATTCTGATCTCTCTTCTTTTCGGGTTAAAGATTTTACTAACTCTAACATTAGGTTCTCGTGATCACATCAACCCGAAGAGCTGGATTATCTGCAACTATTCCTTTGAATGGATGATGTATGACACACACACACTGTCATTTGACATCTTTGAGCTCCATTGTTTCAGATGTGTCCCGCAACGCAGCTCGTACGCCAGACTATGGCTATTGATGCGACTGGATTCCCTTCTATTCTGGTCGACCTCTTGACCAGGTTGGGATATCGCTGGTACCCCGAGTACACTGTTTATGAGGACTATCGCGAGTTCAACCAGGTAACAATTCAGAACAAGTATCCGCTTCCTCAGATCAACGATCTGTATGATCAACTTGCTGGTTCCTCAGTATTCTCTAAACTCGATCTGAGGTTGGGTTACCACCAGATCCGAGTTCGTGAAGAGGATATTCCGAAGACCGCTTTCGTTACTCGCAATGGCTCATATGAGTACACCGTCATGTCTTTCGGCTTAACCAATGCTCCAGCAACGTTCTCTCGATTGATGAATTATATCTTCATGGATTACCTCGACAAGTTCATCGTGGTTTATCTGGATGATATCCTGGTTTATTCCAAGAATAAGGAAGAACATGTTGAACATCTTCGTCTTGTATTGGAAAAGCTTCGAGAGCATCAGCTATATGCCAAATACTCCAAGTGTGAATTCTGGTTATGCGAAGTGACCTACCTTGGTCATGTGATTTCCAAGGATGGTATTGCTGTCAACCCAGAGCGAGTTCAGGCTATTCTTGACTGGACTCCTCCGAAGAATGTTAAGCAAGTCAGGAGTTTTCTCGGACTCACCAGCTATTGCCGCCGTTTTGTCGAGAACTTCTCCAAGATTGCCAAGCCTTTGACTGATTTACTTCACAAGGGCATTAAGTTTGAGTGGACAAAAAATGCCAGGAAAGTTTCCAAACACTCAAGGACAAGTTGACATTTGCCCCAGTGCTTGCTCCTCCAGATTCTCGCAAGGACTTCGTGATTTATTGCGATGCATCCCGTCAAGGATTAGGCTGTGTCCTAATGCAAGAGCGCAAAGTGATTGCTTATGGCTCTCGATAGTTGCGTCCTCATGAAGAGAACTACCCAGTTCATGATCTCGAACTTGCTGCAGTTATATATGCACTGAAGTTGTGGCGACATTACCTCCTCGGTAATCGTTGCGAGATCTACACTGATCATCAAAGTCTGAAATATCTGTTTACTCAGCTAGACTTGAATCTTCGTCAACAAAGATGGATGGAAACAATTACAGACTATGACTGCGGTATTACATATACCCCTAGCAAGGCTAATGTTATGGCCGATGCATTGAGCCGCAAGTCTTATTGCAACAACCTCATGGTTCAGCAAGCTCAACCCCTTCTTTACGAAGAACTTCGCAAGTTGAACCTTCTTATTGTTCCTCAGGGTTCCCTCAATACCCTTGTCATGGAGCCAACTCTCAAGAAATCTATCAAGACTGCGCAGAGGAATGACACTGAAGTTGACCAGATTAAGCGTGATCTTGCCTTTGAAAAAGCCAAGGATTTCTCGCTTGCTAAAGATGGAACATTGTACTTCAGAGATCGCCTTGTGGTACCCCGGTTCGAGCTTATGACAGACAAAGTTATGAAGAAGGCACATGATACACCACTGTCTATTCATCCGGGTAGCACCAAGATGTACCAAGACATTCGTTAGAGATACTGGTGGTCTAATATGAAGCAAGACATTGCTAGATATGTTGCTGAATGTGACGTTTGCCGTCGCGTCAAAGCAGAACATCAAAAACCTGCTGGACTTCTGCAACCGCTTCCTATCCCTGAATGGAAATGGGATAAGGTTCAAATGGATCTTATTACTGGCCTTCCCAAATCGTAGAAGGGTCACGATGCAATTCTTGTCGTCGTCGACCAATTCTCCAAAGTTGCACATTTTCTGCCAGTCAAGGAGACGATCACTGCTAGTCAGTTAGCAGACTTGTATATCTCCAGAATTGTGACACTCCACGGTATTCCAAAGGAGATCAGTTCAGACCGTGGCAGCCTCTTCACCTCAAAGTTCTGGGAAAGTTTCCAAGAAGCTATGGGAACTCATATAACCTGGAGCACAGCTCATCACCCCCCAGTCCCAAGGTCAAGTTGAACGAGTTAACCAAGTGCTTGAAGATATGCTACGTGCTTGTGTCATCTCATTCGGCAAGAAGTGGGAAGAATCTCTCCCGTATGCTGAATTCTCATACAACAACAACTATCAAGCTAGCTTGAAGATGGCACCCTTTGAGGTGTTATATGGACGTAAGTGCCGAACCCCTCTGAATTGGTTAGAAACTGGGGAACGGCCACTCATCGGTCCGGATATTATCCAACATGCTGAAGAGCAAGTCCGTATTGTCCGGGAAAATCTCAAGGCGGCCCAGTCCCGCCAGAAGAGCAACTATGATCGTAAACACTGGGGATCGATCTATCATCCTGGTGAGCAAGCTTATCTGCGTGTCACTCCTTTGAAGGGCACTCATCGCTTTGGACTTAAGGGCAAGTTAGCTCCTCGCTACAGTGGTCCCTTCCGCATTCTCGCCAGACGTGGATGGGTGGCTTATAAATTGGAGTTGCCACCATAGTTCTCTCACATCCACGATGTCTTCCATGTGTCGCAACTTCGTCATTGCTTCAAGGATCCGCACCGTGCAGTGGATCATGAAATGCTCGAATTGCAGGATGATCTCTCTTATAAATAGCATCCGATCCGTATTTTGGATCAAGTTGAACGTCGGACCCGTCAGAAGGCAACCAAGTTCCTTAAAGTGCAGTGGTCGAATCACACTGAAGATGAAGCCACTTGGGAACGTGAAAATCGCCTACGGGAAGAATACCCCGACCTTTTCCCTTCTACCTCCTGAATTCTCGGGACGAGAATTTCTTTTAGAGGAGGAGAATTGTAACACCCCTGTGTAAATGAGCTACATTGATCTTCATGTTAATGCTAAGCTACTTTGTTTTGCAATGAATGATCACAGTGGAATCATATCTCATTTCAAACTCCTTCATTGAATTCAAATTCAATTTGCAAGTGGAAAATGAAGTTGCACAAAAGTTGCTGCAAAATAGTCCATCATTTAGCAAATATTCCATAACAATTATTTGTTAAGGAAAACAACATCACTTATTTGCTTAATTGGGCTCTAGCAATTAAAACAGTGCCAAATCAGCATAATTAAATGCGTTTCCATTTATGCAAAATTCAAACAACTTCAAATACTTCCCAAACTTTTTGTGGCAGTGCCAAATGATGCAATGTAAATATGTGGCCAAGTCCCATATTTTACAAAATTCATTTGCTAGATAAATAAAATTGCAAAACACTAGAAAAAGAATAAAACAAAAAAGAAAATAAAAAAAGGGAAACTACTACTGGATTGGGTCTTGAGTGCACAACGCACAGCTGGCCCAGCCCAGCCGCGCCTCCTTCTACCTTCTGTTCACAGGAGGGCGTGGCAGCCATCCCGCGGCCATGGCCGCTCCCCGGCCACGAGCCGGCCACCCCTCGGTCTCCTGTTGGATAAGGTCGCCCCGAGCCCCCTCGTCGAACCCTAGCCCCCTTTTCTCCCCCTCGCGCCGTTTCTGCTCGTTCCCGAGCTTGCCCGAACCCAGCGTCGCCATGGCCTCCTCCGTCCGCGTGGCCACCGTCATCCCCGCGCCAAGTTAGCGTGTCCCCCAGCTTCCCCTTTGTCGTCTACATCACCTGCGAGGACCAGATCGAGCCAGGGCGCCCCGAATCGATCGGATCGAGCCGTCTTCAACCTCGGGATACCGCCGCTCCGCCGCGTCGATCCGCCGCCTCTGCTGCTCCTAAGCCATCGCCGAGCCACCCTTGTGCTCCCCGGTGAGCACCGCGTCGATTCCCCCTTTTCCCCCTCGGATTCGTCGCCATATAGCTGCCCCGCGCTCGGCCGCCATGGCCAGCGCTCACGCTCGCGCCCGTGCCCCGCGTCTGCTGTCGCTCCTGCTGCTGCTTGCTGCTGCTGCCGCTTGCAGCCGCCGCCCGCCGCTGCTTGCTGGCGCTGCGGCCAACTGCTATTGCTGCTGCTATCGCCGCCGCCGCTGCTTCTGTTGTTGTTGCTGCTGCCCGCTGCTGCTTGCTGCCACCCGCGCCCGCGCGCACCTGCGCTCGCCCGCCGCTCGCCGCTCCCGCCCGTTGCCACCAGCCGCCCCGCGCTCGCCGCGCCCTCTGCCGACTGCCGACCGCGCTCCGGCCACGGCCTCGCCCCCTGCCGTGTGCGCGTCCTCGGTGGCTGCCGTCGCCCTCGCTGTGTGCGCCTGTGCGTGAGCACATCCACACTATGGTGGCCTTGAGCCACTGCCTGTGGGGCCGGCCCTTTTTAATTAGTGGCTAACAAAAATTAGCACTAACCCCCCTCTAATCCTCTGTGACAGGTGGGGCCCCCTCTATTTAAACCTAATAAAAATTAGTTAAAACTCTGTTAAATAATGAGCCACTGACAGCTGGGCCCCGTAGGCCCGGTTGACCAGTCAACTGCTGACTGGGCAGTTGACCTGGTCCCACCAGTCAGCCACTGGCTGTGTGCACAGCTGGGTACACTTCTGTGTACCCGTAGCAATTTAACCATTTATTTTCGAAATATAAATAATTAAAAAAATGTTTAAAACTTTGAAAAATCATATAAAATAATCCGTAACTCGGATGAAAATGTTTTATATATGAAAAATGATCAGAAAAATAAGACAAATCCGAATATGCCAGCCACATAACTGTCACATGCCTCCAGCACTGCAAACATGGAACCTTCCCCTCCGGATCGTCTGTCCGATAATTGCCTAAAGCTGGGAAAATATTCCCAGATATTTTCCCGCTCCGTTTGTAACGCTTAGCACCGCATTAGGTCACCCCCAGCACAACATATTGCCATGTCATGCCTTGTGATGCATTTGTTTGCTTTATATTTACTATTTCTTCCCCCTCTTTTCTCTGGTAGACCCCGAGACTGCTGTTGACCCCGAGTACGACTACGTCGTCGATGACCCGTCCTTCTCAGCAGAGCTTCCAGGCAAGCAAAACCCCCTTGATCATTCCTATAACACCTATTCTTTCTCTCCCATGCTTGCATTAGATTTTGCTACTGTTGTTCGATAGCTCCTATTCTGATGCATAGCCTGATTTTGTAACCTGTTGTTGATACTTTACCTGTTTTCCTATATGCTTAGTATAGGCTGGTTAGTGATCCATCAGTGGCCCCGCACCCTTGTCCGTGTTGCCATGCTTTGCTTCCGGATGCTCGATCAGTGTGATTGACGTGCGGAGACTGACACATCACCGCACACCCCCTTAGTTGTACGACTCTGCAGAGCTACTATCGAGTGCCGAGGGTGATACCTCCTACCTCACTCCTGATGATATCTCTGTAGCGTAGCTAGTCGGTTGTGGGATACCGAGGGTGATTCCTCTTTCACCACCCTCGATTATGACTCTGTCGTGCAACTCCTCAAGTGTGAACCCATCGAGGGTGATTCCTCCAAGTTCACCTTGACGGATACATCGAGTAGGATTCCATCGAGGGTGATTCCTCGGGTTCCCCCTTGATGTTATGGACACACGGATACTTTGGCTACTTTTCCTCGGTCCCTTGTGGAAGTCGGGTCGACCCCAAGGGGTAGCCGCGAGAGATGTGAAGTCGGGTTGACCGTGAGGGTACCCGTGAGATAATTACGCGGCATGGCCGGGCAGGCAGACCACCCCAGGAGAGGGATGGGCCTGGCCCTTGCCGTAAGTCCGCGAGACGGGGCGACAGGATCACTGATCGTTACCGCGAGGTCCCAACGCACTAATGGGTTTGGATATATGATCTGAGTAGGCCTCTGGCCTTTTCGCACTGACCACCACGCAGGAATAAAAGTGGGCTCTTGGCGTTGTATGATTCTTCCGAAAGCTCTTCAGTGTCAGCAGTTGAGCGGCGTGCGCCGGGTTGGACGGTAACCGCTTGCGCTTGTATTAAGGGGGTGGGTCTGCTCCCGGCCGCGTACACAACGCGCAGGAGTGCTTAGGATGATTGGCCCATGACCCCTCCGCACTTAGGATTTAGACCGGCGTGCTGGCCTCTCTGTTGAGCCTAGGTAGGACTACGGTGTATCGATCAGCCGAGGCCGGGCATGACCTGGAAAAGTGTGTCTAGCCGGAGTTAATCGAGCGTGTTGGGTAAGTTGGTGCACCCCTACAGGGAAGTTATCTATTCGAATAGCCGTGTCCACGGTAACAGGACGCTCGGAGTTGTATCCCGATCTACTACAACTAGAATTGGATACTTGTGATTCTAAATTGATATGATGGCTCCGGGATCGCTTTCTCGCAGGGAGTCGAGGGAGGATCTCTGGGCGTTACTAATATATATTTGTTACTACATGTTATGTTATTCTACTCTCTTCTATTGCTGCAAGACGCTGCAAGATGCTAGTCTTCGATAGGCTAGGCCTTTCCTCTATTCTGGCATTTCTACAGTTTAGTCCACAGATACAGCCCCTTCCCTTTGATACCGATGCATACTTAGCATAGAACTGATGTAAATCTTGCGAGTACTTTGGATGAGTACTCACGGTTGCTTTGCTACCTTTTTCCCCCTACCCGATTGCTGCGATTAGATGACGGAGCCCCGGAGTCAGCTGATCCCGCCGACGACTACTACTACCCCGACGGAGCCTACTACTACGTGGAGACCGACGACCAGGAGTACATAGGAGGCTCCCAGGCAGGAGGCCTGCGCCTTTTTGATCTAGTTGTCGTAGTTTTGCTCAGCCTTCTTAAGGCAAACTTGTCTATTTAGGTCTGTACTCAGATATTGTTGCTTCCGCTGACTTATGTATTCGGGTCCTCGTGACCCTTGGTTTGTAATATAACTACCTTATGTTTTAATTTGTGTCTAGAGTTGTGTTGTGATCTCTTCCCGTGAGTCTCTGATCTTGATCGTGCGCATTTGCGTGTATGATTAGCACACGGTCGAGTCGGGGGTGTCACAACAAGAAGCCATCTAGCTACTAGCTATGGACCCGTAGGTCTATGGTAAACTACTCACACATCATCAGAAGGGCAGCAAGGTTGATGTAGAAGCCCTCCATGATCGATTCCCCCTCCGGCAGAGTATCGAAAAAGGCCTTCTGATGGGATCACGGAAGAATAGAAGCTTGCGGTGGCGGAAAAGTTATTTCGTGTGCCTCTCTGGTATATTGGGAATATTCGAGAATTTATAGAGGTGGAATTAGGTCAAGATGTGCCACGAGGGGCGCTCAAGCCTGGGGGGCACGCCTACCCCCCTGGGCGCACCTCCCGAGCTTGTCGCTCCCTCGTGACTCCTCTGGTCTTATCCCGAGCCTTCTAGGGTCTCTCTTGGTCCAGAAAAAATTAATCCAAAGTTTTTTCTTCGTTTGGACTCCGTTTAATATTGATTTTCTGAAAAGCCAAAAACAAGCAAAAAACAGCAACTTGCACTGGGCACTAGGTTAATAGGTTAGTCCCAAAAAGTGATATATAATTGCATATAATTGCATAAAAACATCCAAGATTGATACTATAATAGCATGGAACAATCAAAAATTATAGATACGTTGGAGACGTATCAAGCATCCCTAAGCTTAATTCCTGCTCGTCCTCGATTAGATAAATGATAAAAAAAAGAATTTTTGATGTGGAATGCTACCTAACATGTTCATCATGTAATCTATTTTACGGTATGAATATTAAGAAACGAGTGATTCAAAGCAATAGTCTATAATTTGATATAAAGACATCAATACTCAGGCATACCAACAAACAATCATGCCTTTCAAAATAAAAATACTAAAGAACGCTATCCCTACAAAATCATATAGCCCGTCATGCTTAGTCTTCCTAACACAAAGTATCAATCATGCTCTACCCCGGAGACAATCAAGAAATTGGTTCATACTTTTTAACGTGCTTCACCTTTTTCAACCCTCACGCAATACATGGGCGCAAGCCATGGACATAGCACTATGGGTGGAATAGAATATGATGATAGAGATAGATAAGGGGAAGTCAAAAAGGAAGATAGTCTCGCATCGACGTGGCTAATCAACGGGCTATGGAGATGCCCATCAACTGATATCAATGCGAGGAGTAGAGATTGACATCCAACGGATGCACTAAGAGCTATAAGTGTATGAAAGCTCAAACTGAAACTAAGTGGGTGTGCATCCAACTTGCTTGCTCAAGAACACCTCGGGCATTTGAGGAAGCCAATCATCGGAATATACAAGCCAAGTTCTATAATGAAAAATTCCCACTAGTATATGAAAGTGATAACTCATGAGACTCTCTATATGAAAAACATGGTGCTACTCTGAAGCACAAGTGTGGAAAAGGATAGTAACATTGCCCCTTCTCTCTTTTTCTCTCATTTTTTTGCTGGGCTCTTTTTGGCCTCTCTTTTTTTCCGTCCGGAGCCTCATCCCGACTTGTGGGGGAATCACAGTCTCCATCATAATTTCCTCATTGGGACAATGCTCTTATAATGATGATCATCACACTTTTATTTACTTACAACTCAATATTACAACTCGATACTAGAACAATATGATTCTATATGAATGCCTCTGGCAGTGTACCAGGATGTACAATGATCTAGCATAACATGTATAAAAAATGATGAACGGTGGCTGAGCCACAAATACTATGTCAGCTATATGATCATGCAAAGCAATATGACAATGATGATGTGTGTCATATAAAAAGAACGGTGGAAGTTGCATGGCAATATATCTCGGAATGGCTATATAGGTAGGTATGGTGGCTGTTTTGAGGAAGATATAAAGAGGCTTATGTGTGATAGAGCGTATCATATCACGGGGTTTGGATGCACCGGCGAAGTTTGCACCGACTCTCGAGGTGAGAAAGGGCAATGCACGGTACCGAAGAGGCTAGCAAATTGCGGAAAGGTGAGAGTGCGTATAATCCATGGACTCACATTAGTCATAAAGAACTCACATACTTATTGCAAAAGTCTATTAGCCCTCGAAGCAAAGTACTACTACGCATGCCCCTAGGGGGGAGGTTGGTAGGAGTTAACCATCGCGCCCCCCCGACCGCCACGCAAAGGAAGACAAACAATAATAAATCATGCTCCGACTTCATCACATAACTAAGGACTATACGTGCATGCTTTGGGAATCACAAACCTTAACACCAATATTCTTACTAAACCACAATCATTCACTAGTACATCCACATATCACCATCTTAATATCGCAAAACTATTGCAAGGAATCAAACTTATCATATTCAGTGATCTACATGAAAGTTTTTATTATATCCCTCTTGAATACCTATCATATTAGGACCAATTTCATAACCCGTGCATATTGCCATTACTATTCATTAGACTCTCAAAAAGATATAAGTGAAGCATGAGAGTGCAACTATTTCTTTAAAATATAACCACCACCGCGCTCTAAAAGATATAAGTGAAGCACTAGAGCAACTGCCTAGCTCAAAAGATATAAGTGAAGCACATAGAGTATTCTAACAAATCACAATAAATGTGTGTTCCTCTAAAAAAGGTGCATTCAGCAAAGATGATTGTGGAAAACTAAAAGAAAACAAAGAAAAGAAAACTATGGCACAAGACGCTCCAAGTAAAACACATATCATGTGATGAATAAAAATATAGCTCCAAGTGATATACCGATAGATTGTAGACAAAAGAGGGGATGCCTTCCGGGGCATCCCCAAGCTTAGACGCTTGAGTCTTCCTTGAATATTACCTTGGGGTGCCTTGGGCATCCTCAAGCTTAGGGTCTTGCCGCTCCTTATTCCTTCATCCAACGTGGTCTCACCCAAAACTTGAAAACTTCAGCACACAAAACTCAACAGAAACCTCGTGAGATCCGTTAGTATAACAAACAAATCTTAAACTTTAGGTACTTTTATAAATTGATTCATATTTAATATTTGAATAATGCTACTGTACTACAACTTCTACATGACTTATACTCCCCGATACAATCCATAGATTCATCAAAATAAGCAAACTATGCAACAAAAACAGAATCTGTCTAAAACAGAACAGTCTGTAAAGATCTATTTAAAAGCTATACTTCTGTAACTCCAAAAATTCTGAAAAATTAGGAACAGATAAAAAATTAATATACCAATACTTTGTAAAAATTTCAGATTTTTCTGACGTTCCAGTACAGAACCAAAAGCCGGCAGTGGGTGCAAAACTTTCTGTTTTCAAACAGCATCAATTATACTATCTTCCAAATCATCCCAAAGGCATTACTTGGCACAAACACTAATTAAAATATAAAAACACAATCATAACAGAAGCTATAATTGTGTGACACAAGAAAAATAAAAATTGCAATAAAGATAAATATTGGGTTGCCTCCCAACAAGCGCTATTGTTTTATGCCCCTAGCTAGGCATAATGCATTGTTTCAAGTATTATCATCCTTCATATTAATTCCATAGGTGGCCCTCATAATGGATTCATATGGTGGCTTAATTATATTTCTAGGGAAGTGTTCCATCCCTTTCTTTAATGGAAATTGGAATCTTATATTACCTTCTTTCATATCAATAATAGCACCTATGATTCGTAGGAAAGGCCTACCAAGTATTATAGGACAAGACGGATTGCATCCAATATCAAGCACAATAAAATCCACGGGTACATAATTTCTATTAGCAAGAATAAGCACATCATTTATTCTACCCAATGGTGTCTTAATAGTTGAATCCGCTAAATGTAAATTAAGGGAACAAGCATCCATATCGGAGAGACCTAGCACGTCACATAAAGATTTTGGTACAGTAGAGACGCTAGCACCTAGATCACCCAAAGCATTGCATTCATAATCTTTAATTTTAACTTTAATAGTGGGTTCCCATTCATCATGTAATTTTCTAGGCATTGAAACTTCCAACTCAAGCTTCTCTTCATGAGCTTTTATCATAGCTTCTACAATATGTTTAGTAAAAGTTTTATTTTGTTCATAAGCATTAGGTGAATTAATCATGGATTGCAACAAGGAAATACATTCGACTAAAGAACAATTATCATAATTAAAGTCCTTGTAATCCAAAGTAGTGGGCACATCACTATTTAAACTTTTGACCTCTCCAAACCCACTTTTATCATTTTTACCAATAAGATCATCACCCTCCGAACAATTGGGATGCCTTCTAGCTAAAGTTGACTCATACTCAGTCTCTTTTTAATCAAGTTTTATATTACTAAATAAAGATTCAATAGGCGAGACACTGATCATTTTAATATCTTCATCATTACTACGGTAAAAACCGGGTGGAATAGATTTTTCTAAGAATTCTTGCTTAGCTCTGAACTTAGCGGTTCTTTCTTTACTTTCATTAATGGAGACATAGATAGATTTAATAGACTCATTTATATCATGCTTGGGTGACAAAATTTTAATTTTAAGAGTTTCAACATCATGAGCAATTCTATCCATGTTCCTAGACATATCATCAACCTTATTCAATTTTTTTTCTACCATAGCATTGAAAATCTTTTGAGAATTAATAAATTCTTTAATATTGTTCTCAAGATCAGAGGGTATCCTATTATTATTACTATAGGAATTACCATAGGAATTACCATAATTATTAGAGGGATTTCCGGGAATTGGTCTAGGATTGAAATTCCCTCTATAAGCATTGTTGTTGAAATTATTTCTAGAGACAAAATTCACATCAATAGCATCATTATTTTGCTCAATCAAAGTAGATAATGGCACATCATTAGGATCAACCTGAGCACTTTTACTAGCAACCATTTTCATAAGACCATCCATCTTATCACTCAAAGTATTAATTTCTTCGACAAAATTTACCTTCTTACCAGTTGGAGTTCTTTCAATGTGCCATTGGGAATAATTTGTCATAATATTATCAAGGAGTTTTGTAGCATCTCCCAATGTAATTTCCATAAAAGTACCACCTGTGGCAGAGTCTAGAAGATTTCTAGAAACAAAGTTTAGTCCCGCATAATTTTTTTGTATGATCATCCATAAGCTTAAACCATGAGTGGGACAATTTTGTAATCATTAATTTCATTCTCTCCCAAGATTGTGCAACATGTTCATGCTCAAGTTGCTTAAAATTCATTATCTGTTTTCTAAGAGAAATAATCTTAGCGGGAGGAAAATATTTGGCAATAAAAGCATCTTTGCACTTATCTCAAGAATCAATACTATTTCGAGGCAAGGATGAAAACCAAGTTTTAGCACGATCTCGTAGTGAGAACGGAAATAATTTCAATTTGACAATATCATTATCCACATGTTTCTTCTTTTGCATATCACAAAGTTCAACGGAAGTATTAAGATGGGATGCAGCATCTTCATTAGGACTACCAGAAAATTGTTCTTTCATAACAAGATTCAGCAAAGCAGCATTAATATCACACGACTCCGCACTAGTGGCGGGAGGAGCAATTGGAGTACTAATAAAATCATTATTATTAGTATTGGAAAAGTCACACAATTTGGTGTTTTCTTGAGACATAGTGACAAAGCAAGCAAACTAGCAAACAAGCAAATAAAATATTTTTGTGTTTTTGTAATTTTTATGAGAAGTGGGGGAGATGAAAACGAGAGGCAAATGAAAATAAGATCAAGTAGATGATAGTTTATGCGAAGGTACTTGATAGGTTTTGGTGATGTCTCCCCGGCAACGGCGCCAGAAATTCTTCCTGCTACTTGTGAGCTGCGTTGGGATTTCCTCGAAGAGGAAAGGATGATGTAGTACAGTAGAGATAAGTATTTCCCTCAGTTAAGAACCAAGGTTATCAATCCAGTAGGAGAACCACACAGAACCTCGTTAGCAGCACCTACACACACAAAAGCAAATACTTGCACCCAGCGCGAACAAGAGGGTTGTCAATCCCCTTGGTGGTTACTTGCAAGGATTAATTCTGATAGTGATAGATAGATAAATAAATTGCAAAACAAAATAAAGGAAATAAAATTGCAGCAAGGTATTTTTGGATTTAATATATGATAGATAAATGACCCGGCGGCCATAGTTTTCACTAGAGCCTTCTCTCTCGAACACATACATACGGTGGGTAAACAAATTACTGTTGGGCAATTGATAGAAAAGCGCATAGTTATGACGGATTCATGGCAATGATCATGTATATAGGCATCACGTCCGAGACAAGTAGACCGACTCCTGCCTGCTGATACGTCTCCAACGTATCTATAATTTTTGATTGTTCCATGCTATTATAGTATCAATCTTGGATGTTTTATATGCAATTATATGCCATTATATATCATTTTTTGGGACTAACCTATTAACCCAGTGCCCAGTGCCAGTTGCTGTTTTCTGCTTGTTTTTGTCTTTTCAGAAAATCATTATCAAAAAGAGTCCAAACGAGAAAAAAAACTTTGGATTAATTTTTTCTGGACCAGAAGAGACCCACGAAGCTTCAGTTAAAGACCAGAGGAGCCACGAGGAGGCGGCATGCCTGGAGGGCGCGCCCAGGGGGGTAGGCGCGCCCCCAGGCTTGTGGGCCCCTCGTAGCCCCTCCTGACCTAATTCTAGTGCTATAAATTCCCAAATATTCCCAATATACCAGAGAGACAGAAGAGAAAACCTTTCCGCCGCCGCAAGCCTCTGTTCTTCCGTGATCCCACCTGGAGGCCTTTTCCGGTAATCTGCCGGAGGGGGAATCGATCACGGAGGGCTTCTTCATCAACCTTGCTGCCCTTCTGATGATGTGTGAGTAGTTTACCACAGACCTACGGGTCCATAGCTAGCAGCTAGATGGCTTCTTCTCTCTCTTTGATCTTCAATACCATGTTCTTCTCGATGTTCTTGGAGTTCTATCCGATGTAATCTTCTTTTGCGGTGTGTTTGTTGGGATCCGATGAATTGTGAGTTTATGATCAGATTATTCATGAGAAACATTTGAGTCTTCTCTGAACTCTCTTATGCATGATTATTATAGCTTTGTATTTCTCTCTGATCTATCGATTTGGTTTGGCCAACTAGATTGGTTTATCTTGCAATGGGAGAGGTGCTTTGTGACGGGTTCAATCTTGCGGTGCTCAATCCCAGTGATAGAAAGGGACATGACACGTATTTGTATTGTTACCATTAAGGATAAAAAGATTGGGTTTAATCCTATTGCTTGAGTTTACTTTGTCTACATCATGTCATCTTGCTTAAGGCGTTACTCTGTTTCATACTTAATACCCTAGATGCATGCTGGATAGCGGTCGATGGGTGGAGTAATAGTAGTAGATGCAGGCAGGAGTCGGTCTACTTGTCTCGGACGTGATGCCTATATACATGATCATTGCCATGAATCCGTCATAATTATTTGCTTTTCTATCAATTGCCCAACAGTAATTTGTTTACCCACCGTATGCTATGTGTTCGTGAGAGAAGCCTCTAGTGAAAACTATGGCCCCCGGGTCTACTTTTACCATATATTAAAACCAAAATACTTTGCTGCAATTTATTTACTTTTATTTTATTTAGTATTTTAGTTTATCTATCTATCACTATTAGAATTAATCCTTGCAAATAACCGCTAAGAGGATTTACAACCCTCTGATTTGCGTTGGGTGCAAGTGTTAGCTTTTGTGTGTGCAGGTGCGTTTAACGGGATTTTGCTTGGTTCTCCTACTGGATTAATAACCTTGGTTCTTAACTGAGGGAAATACTTATCTCTACTATACTGCATCTTCCTCTCCTCTTCGGGAAATACCAACGTAGTCTACAAGTAGCACCTGCATCTACTACTATTACTCCACCCATCAACCGCTATCCAACATGCATCTAGGGTATTAAGTTAATGAAAATAGAGTAACGCTTTAAGCAAGATGACATGATGTAGACAAAGTAAACTCAAGCAATATGAATAAACCCCATCATTTCATCCTTAATGGCAACAATACAAATACGTGTCTTGTCCCCTACATTGTCACTGGGATAGAGCACCGCAAGATTGAACCCATTACAAAGCACCTCTTCCATTGCAAGATAAATCAATCTAGTTGGCCAAACCAAACTGATAGATCGGAGAGAAATATAAAGCTATAACAATTATGCATAAATAAGTTCAGAAAAGACTCAAATATTTCTCATGAATAATCTGATCATAAACCCACAATTCATCGGATCCGAACAAACACACCGCAAAACAAGCTTACATCGGATAGAACCCCAAGAAGATCGAGCAGAACATGGTATTGAAGATCAAAGAGAGAGAAGAAGCCATCTGGCTACTAGCTATGGACCCGTAGGTCTGTGGTAAACTACTCACACATCATCAGAAGGGCAGCAAGGTTGACGTAGAAGCCCTCCGTGATCGATTCCCCCTCCGACAGAGTATCGGAAAAGGCCTCCAGATGGGATCGCGGAAGAACAGAAGCTTGCGGTGGCGGAAAAATTATTTCGTGTGGCTCTCTGGTATATTGGAAATATTTGAGAATTTATAGAGGTGAAATTATGTCAAGATGTGCCACGAGGGGCCCACAAGCGTGGGAGGCGCGCCTACCCCCCTGGGCATGCCTCCCGAGCTTGTCGCTCCCTCGTGATTCCTCTGGTCTTCTCTCGAACCTTCTACGGTCTCTCTTGGTCCAGAAAAAATTAATCCAAAGTTTTTTCTTCGTTAGGACTCCGTTTAATATTGATTTTCTGAAAAGCCAAAAACAAGCAGAAAACAACAACTGGCACTGGGCACTAGGTTAATAGGTTAGTCCCAAAAAATGATATATAATTGCATAAAAAACATCCAAGATTGATACTATAATAGCATGAAACAATAAAAAATTATAGATACGTTGGAGACGTATCAGCCCCCTGAGCTCATGGGCCCCACGTAGCTCCGTTTGACCTAATTCCACCTCTATAAATTCGCAAATATTCCCAAACCAACAGAGAGCCACCCGAAATAACTTTTCCGCCGCCGCAAGCCTCTGTTCTTCCACGATCCCATCCGGAGGCCTTTTCCGGTACTCTACCGGAGGGGGAATCGATCACGGAGGGCCTCTACGTCAACCTTGCTGCCCTTCCGATGATGCGTGAGTAGTGCACCATAGACCTACGGGTCCATAGCTAGTCGCTAGATGGTTTCTTCTCTCTCTTTGATCATCAACACCATGTTCTCCTCGATCTTCTTGGAGTTCTATCCGATGTAATCTTCTTTTGCAGTGTGTTTGTTGGGATCCGATGAATTGTGGGTTTATGTTCAGATTATTCATTGAAAGTAATTGAGTCTTTTCTGAACTTTATTATGCATGATTGTTATAGCTTTGTATTTCTCTCCGATCTATCTATTTGGTTTGGCCGACTAGATTGATTTATCTTTAGGGGGAGAGGTGCTTTGTAATTCAATCTTGCGGTGTCCTCACCCGGTGACAGAAGGGGTAGCGAGGCACGTATTGTATTGTTGTTATTAAGGGTAAAATGATGGGGTTTAATCATATTGCTTGAGTTTACTTTGTCTACATCATGTCATTTTGCTTAAGGCGTTACTCTGTTTGTCATGAACTTAATACCATAGATGCATGCTAGATAGCTGTCGATTGGTGGAGTAATAGTAGTAGATGCAGGCAGGAGTCGGTCTACTTGTCACGGACGTGATGCCTATATACATGATCATTGCCATGAATATGCGCTTTTCTATCAATTGCCTAACAGTAATTTGTTTACCCACCGTATGCTATGTGTTCGAGAGAGAAGCCTCTAGTGAAAACTATGGCCCCCGGGTCTACTTTAATCATATTATAAAAACCAAAAATACCTCACTGCATTTATTTACTTTTATTTTGTTTTGCAATTTATCTATCTACCTATACAAGATTTGATCCTTGCAAGTAACGAGTTAAAGGGGATTGACAACCCTCTTGCCCGCGTTGGGTGCAAGTATTTTCTTTTGTGTGTGCAGGTGCTGTTCACTAGGATTTGCATTGTTCTCCTTTTGGTTCGATAAACCTTGGTTCTCACTGAGGGAAATACCTATCTCTACTGTACTGCTTCACTCTTCCTCTTCGGGGAAAATCCCAACGCAGCTGACAAGCAGCATTGGTGTCCATTATGCAATGAACTCTGCCAAAGCCCTGCTCTGGATCGTTGAAGTGCTCTCAAACTTCAAGTCAAAGCTTGACAATTCCAACGCCCACTCCACTATCCTGCCGGTGGCTTCTGGATTTCTCAAGATGCGCTGGAGCGGAAAGCGAGTGACGACGGTGATTTGATGTGCTTGGAAGTAATGGTGCAGCTTCCGTGAGGCCATGAGAAGGCCAAAGAGCAACTTCTGCACACCAGAATATCTTGAACTTGCCCCCTGCAACAGAGAATTGACAAAATAAACTGGGTGCTGCACCATCTTCTTCTTTGGCACAACTTGTTGTTCTGATTCATTTGCTTGCGCTGATTTCAACTTGTCGGCACCTGACCTTGCCGTAGAAGATTCTGGCTTGTCAGCTTTTGGCTCTGCGGTTGCTGCCTCTTCATCATCTGCTTCCCTCTTAGCAACTAGTGCAGCACTTACCACTTGATTAGTTGCCGCCAAATATAGCAACAACGGCTCTTTTGGTTTAGGCGCAACTAGTACTGGTGGAGAGGAGAGATATTTCTTCAAGTCTTGGAGTGCGGCCTCCGCTTCCGGAGTCCATTTCATAGGACCTGCCTTTTTCAAGATTTTGAAAAATAGCAAGGCACGCTCAGCTGACTTGGAAATAAACCTGCTCAATGCGGCAACGCAACCGGCAAGACGCCGTACGTCCTTGACGCGCTTCGGTGCTTCTATCTGCTCAATTGCTTTGATCTTGTCGGGATTTGTTTCAATTCCACGCTGAGACACAAAGAACCCAAGAAGCTTGCCGGATGGAACGCCGAAAACACACTTCTCGGGATTGAGCTTCAAGTTGATCTTGCGCAAATTTGCAAATGTTTCCTCTAGATCTTGGATAAGTGTTGATTTGTGCTTGGTTTTGACCACTATATCATCCATATAGGCTTCCACATTTCTGTGTAGTTGAGGACCAAAACCAATTTGCATAGCTCTTGCAAATGTTGCTCCTGCACTCTTTAGTCCGAAAGGCATACGTATGAAACAGTATGTGCCACATGGAGTTATGAATGCAGTTTTCTCCTCATCTTCCTTAGCCATGAAGATCTGATGATAACCAGAATAGGCATCAAGAAAAGACAGGAGATCGCAGCCGGCAGTGGAGTTAACAATCTGGTCGATTCGCGGCAAAGGAAAAGGATATTTTGGACATGCTTTGTTGATATCTGTGAAATCAATACAAAGTCTCCATTTCCCATTTGCTTTACGAACTACCACTGGATTGGCTAACCATGTAGGATGTAGTACCCAGGGCGCCTTCTCGCAACACAAGCAATGGCTGCACCTCGATGGGGGGCTGTAGCACCACAGTGTGAGATCGATGGGAGGCGGGAGACGGCTTGTTGCCATGGAAAAGAAGAAGCTAAGGAAAAAGGGGATCGGGTGTGCTCGTGGCCCAGTTCGTTTTCGGATAGAGATAAGGTAGAGGAGATAAAGCGGTGGTGGGGTCGTTTGGTAAATCATGCGCGTGTGTGGAGTGACCGGTGCAAATCTCTGGTCGGTCGACATGAATCATTTACGTAGTCAGATTATGTTGCCTGCCAAATACCAATTAAAGCCATGCTCGGGTGAGCTCTGTTGGCGACGGTCATATTGTCTGATTCAACACGCACCGCATTGCCGCCCATCTGCGGCTTATCACATGAGGCGGCCATGCATACACGTTTTTTCTTCGTGCGAACCTATGGGGCTGTTTAGTTTGAGACTAAGTTCGCCTAAGGTTGCCACATCTAAGGTTAGGCAAGTTTGACCAACTTAGGTGTGTGTTTGGTTCAAGCCACATCTTAGGCCTGCCACACTAGGGTCCCAAATCACATACACCCAAAAAGTGTGGCAAGATTCCCTTAGTCTTGCCAACTTGTAGCTCCCATTTTGAAAAACTAACATTAGGCAAGTTTGGCAACATTGTATGGCAAAGTGTGGCACTCCTAGGCCTAGAACCAAACAGCCAATGGCGTACGCCAATGGCGTACATTGTTCATATTTTTTTTTTCAAGAGTATGCCAATGGCGTACCATATTTTTATGGAACAGAGGAAAGTTATATATACAAAGAGACATGCAAACATCACGACCGGAACACCCACACCACACCGCACAACTACCCTAGGCTAATCTCTCACAAAATTTTGTAGGCCTCGAACACCAAATCCTGCTTGTTTCCACTTGGCAATTTCAAACAAAATTTGCCTGGTCTATGTTGCTCCACTCTATTGAACACCCATGCTTTTTTTTGTTAACAAAGAGACCAAGCAGTCGCAGTCACACCAATGTGTTGAACCCTCGCTTCTCTGCATGCCGGAAGTTCTCTCTCTCCTTCAACCACCAAGCTAAAATAATGTCGTGTAGCTTAGGGCTTTGCACATTGATCCGGAGGAAATTGAAGCGTGTGTGCCAAACCTCTCGGGCTTAGACACATTGTGTAAGAATATGATCAACATTGTCTTCCGCCTACAAGCAAGTGTAGCAAGCCGATGGTTGATCCTGCAATCCATGTCTTACACGGCGGTCCAAAATCCAAAGTCCTTGGAGACCGGCGTACGGCTTCTCGAGATGCATTAAAGGGGAGCCCTGCTTCTCCAGATGGACTCATCCGTTGGAGATCCACCAAGCCCATACAAAGCCTTTTGTACACCGAGCTGGCGGAATACACACATGAAGACGCGCAAGACCAAGCAAAGCAGTCCGAGGCGTTAGGGTCTCTCACATTTGTGGTGATCGCCTGCAATAGATGGATGTACCGAAGCTGTGGCGTGAAGGAGAGCCCGTCCTGGATATCCTCCACCCATTTGCTATTGGCGAGCGCTTGCTGAGCCGGTTCAGGGTATGAGTTTCCACCCTTGCAAAGATCAAGGGGGGCGATAACCTCCGCCGAGAAGCCATGGATCCATCAGTCCCTCCAAACAACACCGTGTTCCCAACCCTGCTGAGTAAATAGGCAATTTTCCGATTAATTTAATCCACGAATAAATTACTAGCATGACATTGACAGAAATAAACACATGCTGATATTCGATAATGCAAGCACATACTACGCTAACAGCAGACACATCTACGTATAACGCTAGCATGGCTAAAACAGAAATCAGAAGGAGCGGGATAAACGAGTTATACCCTCCAGTAGGCCAGGCAGAAGCCGAGGCGGCGGCGGCAGCAGCAGCGGCATCCTCGGCGGCCTTCTTCTCGGCTTCGGCGGCGGCTTTGTCGGCGTCGGTGGACATGGTGATGATGAAGTCGATGCGGCGGACGTGGACGAAGTAGGGGAACATACGAACGGAGGCGAGTAGTCGCGTAGTCGCTCCCCAAAAACCTAATCGCCCCTCTCCCGTACAGGATCCGGAGAGGCGGGGTTTGGGAGGCCTGCTCTCCCGTCGACCGTGTACGCGGCGGACGGGATGGGATCACCGGCGGCAGCAGCAGCAATAGAATGGCAGTGGGCATGGAGGAAGAGATGCGATCTGTTTCGCGTGACGGCTAGGGTTGGCAGCGCCTCACGTATATAGGCGCAGCCGTGTGGAGAGACGTGGGCTGAACCCACGTCCAAGTCGGACGGCCCACGATCTGATGTCTCAGATCATGGCCCCATCTGTCAAAGACTCTCCGTTCCTGACCGGCAAAAAGAAGCGCATAGGTGTGAGCTCGGCTCGGCTCAATCCCGCAACCCGCGACGCGTCGTGACGAGGCGTGGCGTGGCGAGGCGGGCGGCGGAGGAGGAGCGCGCGGTAAGCACTTCTCTTCTCAAGCTCCAATAGCATGTGGAAGAGAATCCCTTATAAGGAGGTCCAACTCCTTCTCCACTAGCGGTATGGGACTAAACTTCCCACCACACCTAGTGCCATATACCCACATGGGCCCTTAGAGATTAATCTGAAATTGTTAGATGGGCCCTAAGCCCAACTCATATTTCAACAATCCCCCACCAGATCTCAAGGGCCCATTATGTCCTTTGTTCCAAACACTGTTTTGATATACCAGTATTTCAGTGAAGACCGGTTAAGGTTGAACTTCACCTAGAGCAAGTAGCTACACTCCTTCACAACTGAACAATGGACTATGCCTTAAATTGTCAGTTTGGCGTAAAGAAGTTTCACCACAGGTCTTACTAGTACTAGACTGCCGAAGGCTGACCCCTCGGGTGGAGCATATTAGTCACACTCCTGGCCTATTCATGAGCTTGCTAGAGATCACCCCAATCTCATAGACTGTGACCAGCAGTCGGGCTCATATAGGTGTGTTCCTCCAAAGATCGCTCTGTAGGACAGCATCTTGCTTATATATATAAGCCTTGGAACACATTAAGACAATAGTCATCCTACCATACAGTTTTCTCGAGAGTATTGCATCTCCAACGGAGTGGGTTAGTAAAATTACTCTCCTCAGTTCACCACTGGCTTGTTTTCCCAGGTCCTACTTCACGGGATCTCCGATCACATAGGTTGGGTTACTACCATGGCAACTCATGTGGGTCTCATACCCATCTCCCTCGATCCACTATCTATCACAACACGTGATAGCCCTTTAGTAAAGGGATCTGCCAGATTCTTAGCCGTTTGGATATAATCCAACGCTATCACTCCGGAGTTTCTTAATTTTCTGACAGCTTTCAATCTCATTCTTATGTGTTTGTTGGATTTCATGTTGTCCTTTGAACTCTTCACCTTGACAATAACGGTTTGATTGTCACAGTTCATAAGGATGGCCGAAACCGGCTTCTCAAGCACTGGCAAGTCCATCAAAAGATTTCGAAGCCATTCTGCTTCGCCACCAGATGTGTCTAATGCTGTTAATTCTGCTTCCATTGTCGATCTCGTTAAGATCGTTTGCTTGCAAGACTTGCAGGAAACAGCACCACCTCCAAGAGTAAACACATACCCAGTTGTGGCCTTCATCTCATCAGCATCAGAGATCCAATTCGCATCACTATACCCTTCAAGTACCGACGGGTATCCGGTATAGTGAAGTCCATAGTTCATAGTACCTTTCAGATAGCGCATAACTCTTTCAATAGCATGCCAATGTACATCACCCGGTTTGGAAACAAACCGGCTCAGTTTGCTCACAGCAAACGCGATGTCAGGCCTCGTTGCGCTCGCTAGATACATGAGTGAACCAATAATTTGAGAGTATCTCAATTGATCTTTAGGTATGCCTTTGAACTTTCGAATCAGCACACTAGGATCATATGGTGTGTGAGATGGTTTGCAGTCCGAATATCCAAAACGACTCAACACCTTCTCAACATAATGGGATTGCAGAAGTGTAATCCCACCCTCATCATCTCTCAATAGCTTGATGTTCAAGATAACATTAGCCACTCCAAGGTCCTTCATCTCAAAGTTCTGAGATAAAAAGGACTTAACTTCCTCAATCACTTTGAGGCTAGTTCCAAATATCAGTATGTCATCAACATACAAGCACATTATAACTCCTTCGCCCCCACCATAGCGATAGTATACACATGTGTCAGCTTCATTAACAAAGAAGCCAACAGACGTCAAAGTTTCATTAAATTTCTCATGCCATTGCTTAGGTGCTTGTCTCAGGCCATATAAAGATTTCAGCAACTTACACACCTTTCCTTCCTGACCATCTAACACAAAGCCATCAGGCTGTTGCATGTAGATTTCCTCTTTTAGCTCTCCGTTTAGGAATGCCGTCTTAACATCCATCTGGTGGACGAGAAGACCATGCGAGGCTGCCAACGAGAGTAATACTCGAATGGTGGTCAGTCTGGCCACAGGTGAATAAGTGTCGAAGAAATCTTCTTCTTCTTTCTGGGCATAGCCCTTGGCCACAAGCCTAGCCTTGTACTTTTCAATAGTACCGTCGGGCCTAAGCTTCTTCTTGAACACCCACTTACATCCCAATAGTTTGCAACCATACGGACGCCCAGTAATCTCCCAAGTCCCGTTAGCAATGGAATCCAGCTCGCTATGGACCGCATCCTTCCAGTAGTCAGCTTCTGGAGATGCATACGCTTCTGAAATAGAAGTGGGAGTATCATCCACGAGGTACACAAGGAAATCATCACCAAAGGTCTTTACAGTCCTTTGTCTCTTACCCCTACCAAGGGTTTCCTCGTCATCCTCCTCAGGATTTTCATCATGTGTTTGTTCATAATATTCCATAGGAATGGCAGGCTCAGGAGTCTCCTCAGATTCCTGTCTTGAAGTGCTTTGCATATCTCTCATAGGAAAAATATCCTCGAAGAATGTAGCATCCTTAGACTCCATAATTGTACCGACCTTCTGGTCAGGTACCTCAGATTTCATTACTAGAAATCTATAGCCAACGCTATTCTTCGCATAGCCCAAATTAATGCAGTCCACGGTCTTTGGTCCAAGCTTACGCTTTTTGGGGATCGGCACGTTGACTTTCGCCAAACAGCTCCAAGTACGCAAGTACGAGAGTGTTGTCCTTCTCTTCGCCCATTTCTCATAGGGAGTGATCTCATTATCCTTTGTCGGAACTTTATTCAGGACATGACATGATGTCAATATAGCCTCCCCCCACCATGCCTTGGATAAACCCGATGTATCTAACATGGCGTTAACCAAATCAGTTAGAGTACGGTTTTTCCGTTCGACAACCCGTTTGACTGGGGTGAATAGGGAGGCGTCCTCTCATGAATAATACCATGTTCCGCACAAAAGGAATCAAACTCACTCGAGAAGTACTCTCCACCACGATCTGACCGGACTCGTTTAATTTTCTTTTCAAGTTGATTCTCAACTTCTGCCTTATAGATTTTAAAGTAGTGTAGAGCCTCATCTTTAGTACTTAACAGATACACATAGCAATATCTAGTGGAATCATCTATCAATGTCATGAAGTATTTCTTTCCACCTTTAGTCAACACACCATTCATCTCACAAAGATCAGAATGTATGAGTTCTAATGGCGCCAAGTGTCTCTCCTCCGCAGCCTTGTGAGGCTTGCGAGGTTGCTTAGCTTGCACACACGTAAGGCACTTAAAACCTTTGGCTAAAGTGAAGCTCGGGATTAAATTCAGTTTTGCTAGCCGCATCATAACACCGAAACTAATGTGACAAAGACGTGAATGCCAAACTTCAGATTCATTAACACTCGCATGAATATTGTTCATGACTTTATTACAAAAATCAGCGAGAGAAAGGCGGAACATTCCTCCGCATTCATAACCCTTTCCAACAAAAAGTCCATATTTCGTAACAACTACTTTATTAGACTCGAAGACCAACTTAAACCCTTCTCTACACAGAAGGGAGCCACTAACAAGGTTCTTCTTGATGGCGGGGACATGTTGCACGTTCTTCAGCTGCACGATCCTTCCCGAAGTAGACTTCAGATCGACCGTGCCAACACCATGAACAGAAGCACTCGCACCATTCCCCATCAATACGGACCCGTGACCTGTGGCCTGGTAAGAAGAAAACAATGAAATGTCAGCACACACATGAACACCTGCACCAGTGTCCACCCACCAATCGGTGGACTGACAACTGAAAATACAGTAAATAAATTACCGTACCCAGATGCACCACTTTCATTGTTGCCCACAATCATATTGGCAGACTTGGAGTCCTGCCCTGGCTTCTTGTACTTGTTTGGGCAGCTGCTAGCCCAATGTTCCTCCGAACCACAAGTAAAGCAGCCATCTCCCTTCTTGTTCTTCTTGGAGGTCTTCTTACCTTTCTTCTTAAAGTCGGTATTCTGTTGGACACCGTTCTTTCCCTTGGGCTTGTGGGAATTGAAGTTCTTCTGACGCACCATATTGGCCACAGAAGTTCCTTCGACCCCTTTTCCATGCGAGTCTTTTGCTCTCGAGTTCTGCTCAACACTCAGATGGCCGATGACATCCTCTACTGAGAATTCACGCCTCTGATGTTTCAGAGTGGTAGCAAAATTTCTCCAGGAATTAGGGAGCTTAGCGATTATACAGCCCGCGACAAATTTGCCCGGTAAATCGCACTTCAGAAGCTCAAGCCCCTTAGCGATGCATATTATCTCATGAGCCTGTTCCAATATAGAACGGTTCTCAACCATTTTGTAATCGTGGAACTGCTCTATAACATACATCTCGCTCCCAGCATCGGTGGCCCCGAATTTAGATTCGAGCGCCTCCCACAAGTCCTTGGCAACCCGCACATGTAAATATGCGTCAACCAGCTTATCTCCGATCACGCTTAGAACTGCTCCGAGGAATACGACGGTGGCCTCCCTGAACGCCAATTTTCTGATTAATTTAATCCACGAATAAATTACTAGCATGACATTGACAGAAATAAACACATGCTGATATTCGGTAATGCAAGCACATACTACGCTAACAGCAGACACATCTACGTATAACGCTAGCATGGCTAAAACAGAAATCAGAAGGAGCGGGATAAACGAGTTATACCCTCCAGTAGGCCAGGCAGAAGCCGCGGCGGCGGCGGCAGCAGCAGCGGCATCCTCGGCGGCCTTCTTCTCGGCTTCAGCGGCGGCTTTGTCGGCGGCGGTGGACATGGTGATGATGAAGTCGATGCGGCGGACGTGGACGAAGTAGGGGAACAGACGAACGGAGGCGAGCAGTCGCGTAGTCGCTCCCCAAAAACCTAATCGCCCCTCTCCCGTACAGGATCCGGAGAGGCGGGGTTTCGGAGGCCTGCTCTCCCGTCGACCGTGTACGCGGCGGACGGGATGGGATCACCGGCGGCAGCAGCAGCAATGGAACGGCAGTGGGCGTGGAGGCAGAGATGCGATCTGTTTCGCGTGACGGCTAGGGTTGGCAGCGCCTCACGTATATAGGCGCAGCCATGTGGAGAGACATGGGCTGAACCCACGTCCAAGTCGGACAGCCCACGATCTGACGTCTCAGATCGTGGCCCCATCTGTCAAAGACTCTCCGTTCCTGACCGGCAAAAAGAAGCGCATAGGTGTGAGCTCGGCTCGGCTAAATCCCGCAACCCGCGGCGCGTCTTGACGAGGCGTGGCGTGGCGAGGCGGGCGGCGGAGGAGGAGCGCGCGGTAAGCACTTCTCTTCTCAAGCTCCAATAGCATGTGGAAGAGAATCCCTTATAAGGAGGTCCAACTCCTTCTCCACTAGCGGTATGGGACTAAACTTCCCACCACACCTAGTGCCATATACCCACATGGGCCCTTAGAGATTAATCTGAAATTGTTAGATGGGCCCTAAGCCCAACTCATATTTCAACAATCCCCCACCAGATCTCAAGGGCCCATTATGTCCTTTATTCCAAACACTGTTTTGATATACCAGTATTTCAGTGAAGACCGGTTAAGGTTGAACTTCACCTAGAGCAAGTAGCTACACTCCTTCACAACTGAACAATGGACTATGCCTTGAATTGTCAGTTTGGCGTAAAGAAGTTTCACCACAGGTCTTACTAGTACTAGACTGCCGAAGGCTGACCCCTCGGGTGGAGCATATTAGTCACACTCCTGGCCTATTCATGAGCTTGCTAGAGATCACCCCAATCTCATAGACTGTGACCAGCAGTCGGGCTCATATAGGTGTGTTCCTCCAAAGATCGCTCTGTAGGACAGCATCTTGCTTATATATATAAGCCTTGGAACACATTAAGACAGTAGTCATCCTACCATACAGTTTTCTCGAGAGTATTGCATCTCCAACGGAGTGGGTTAGTACAATTACTCTCCTCAGTTCACCACTGGCTTGTTTTCCCAGGTCCTACTTCACGGGATCTCTGATCACATAGGTTGGGTTACTACCATGGCAACTCATGTGGGTCTCATACCCATCTCCCTCGATCCACTATCTATCACAACACGTGATAGCCCTTTAGTAAAGGGATCTGCCAGATTCTTAGCCGTTTGGATATAATCCAACGCTATCACTCCGGAGTTTCTTAATTTTCTTACAGCTTTCAATCTCATTCTTATGTGTTTGTTGGATTTCATGTTGTCCTTTGAACTCTTCACCTTGACAATAACTGTTTGATTGTCACAGTTCATAAGGATGGCCGGAACTGGCTTCTCAACCACGGGCAAGTCCATCAAAAGATCTCGAAGCCATTCTGCTTCGCCACCAGATGTGTCTAATGCTGTTAATTCTGCTTCCATTGTCGATCTCGTTAAGATCGTTTGCTTGCAAGACTTGCAGAAAACAGCACCACCTCCAAGAGTAAACACATACCCAGTTGTGGCCTTCATCTCATCAGCATCATAGATCCAATTCGCATCACTATACCCTTCAAGTACCGACGGGTATCCGGTATAGTGAAGTCCATAGTTCATAGTACCTTTCAGATAGCGCATAACTCTTTCAATAGCATGCCAATGTACATCACCCGGTTTGGAAACAAACCGGCTCAGTTTGCTCACAGCAAACGCGATGTCAGGCCTCGTTGCGCTCGCTAGATAAGGTGGTTCTGGTCTGCCAACGCTTAAAGTATGTACCGGTAAACTTATCCGGTTTCAGTGCAACAGCAAAACCACTAGCCGAAAAATTCCTACACATATTAGGTTTTTGGATTGCTGAGTAAATAGGCAATTTTCCGATTAATTTAATCGACGAATAAATTACTAGCATGGCATTGACAGAAATAAACACATGCTGATATTCGGTAATGCAAGCACATACTACGCTAATAGCAGACACATCTACGTATAACGCTAGCATGGCTAAAACAGAAATCAGAAGGAGCGGGATAAACGAGTTATACCCTGCAGTCGGCCAGGCAGAAGCCGCGGCGGCGGCGGCAGCAGCAGCGGCATCCTCGGCGGCGGCTTTGTCGGCGTCGGTGGACATGGTGATGATGAAGTCGATGCGGCTGACGTGGACGAAGTAGGGGAACAGACGAACGGAGGCGAGCAGTCGCGTAGTCGCTCCCCAAAAACCTAATCGCCCCTCTCCCGTACAGGATCCGGAGAGGCGGGGTTTCGGAGGCCTGCTCTCCCGTCGACCGTGTACGCGGCGGACGGGATGGGATCGCCGGCGGCAGCAGCAGCAATGGAACGGCAGTGGGCGTGGAGGCAGAGATGCGATCTGTTTCGCGTGACGGCTAGGGTTGGCAGCGCCTCACGTATATAGGCGCAGCCGTGTGGAGAGACGTGGGCTGAACCCACGTCCAAGTCGGACAGCCCACGATTTGACGTCTCAGATCGTGGCCCCATCTATCAAAGACTCTCCGTTCCTGACCGGCAAAAAGAAGCGCATAGGTGTGAACTCGGCTCGGCTCAATCCCGCAACCCGCGGCGCGACGAGGCGGGCGGCGGAGGAGGAGCGCGCGGTAACCGCTTCTCTTCTCAAGCTCCAATAGCATGTGGAAGAGAATCCCTTATAAGGAGGTCGAACTCCTTCTCCACTAGCGGTATAGGACTAAACTTCCCACCACACCTAGTGCTATATACCCACATGGTCCCTTAGAGATTAATCTGAAATTGTTAGATGGGCCCTAAGCCCAACTCATATTTCAACAAACCCCAACCATGATTTTCACCAGGTTGTCGAACACTGCACACACGGACACACCTCAGAGTCCATCATCATCGGCACCCCTTGCCACGACCTCTCAGGATCAGTTCTCCCAATCCACTCCCACCCAACTCTCAAAGCCAACACATGTAGTCTCAAATTCTTAAGCCCAATCCACCAAAGCACGTTGGCTAGTATCCCAGGCCACAAGGCGTGGTCAAACTTGTTTCTCAAACCTGCGCCTGTGCGACGTCTTCTACTTTAGCCCACATCAACCATCACTCTTTTTTCTTCCTTCTTTTCATCCTACCATTCCGTTACGGAATTTATTTCTTTTTAAAGATTATAAGAAAGATCCAAAATAGCTTAAAATAAATAATAATTGTTCCGAGGAACCTTTCTACTAAGAGTTGACAGTTGATACATGGTACAAAGATACAAAATCATAAACCTACGGGCATTTCCTACAGGACATAATCCCCTACTAAACCTCCTAATAATCCCCCCTTTGAATTTTTCTATGAGTCCTAGTGCTATACAATCAAATAACACCACGTGAGACTGTAATTAGCAATCCGTAACCAACCATCCGTAAGTGTGCATCGCTCATAAAGATAGCCTTAATGAATCACTTGTTTTACTTATAAGAATAAAAATCTTAAAACCTAAATTTTCACATGTTTGAAGTGAGCAATGCTACACGTACGGGCAGATAATTACAGGATTAACAGGGATGTTTAGTTGTGATACTTTGATTGGATATATAATCAGGGTGAGACCCCCCCCCCCCCCCCCCCCCCCCCCAGGACATTTTGTCAACCAAAATCTGAACCCTCGGCCGACTGTTAGCCGTGCCGCCGCGCCGATTCCCAACAAGATATACTAGCCGCGTGCGATCTCATCTCGTCCGGACAAAACGTACCAGGCTTCCTGATACGCCGGCCGCCGGCCGATCAGAGCCGGGTTGACCATACGCCGCATAGTATGTGATAGATATGCAGCCTCGTCCCAAGATTCACGAACCCCATTACACTATCGTATCCTCTCGGCCCAAAAGCGATCGACACGGGATTCAGGACCACATCGCAGCAGCTTCTCGCTACTTCTAGCCTCCATATTTTATGCGCCGATCGGCCCGTCCGCCAATGGCGAATCATGAGTGTCCCTGCCCTGCCCAGACATTCTTGCACAGCCAGGCAGGAGGTCCACAAGGATATTAGTTAGGGTTTGCAAGTTGCAGCTAAACAATGGGGGAGGGTGTGGTAGCTCTTGGCGAGCAAATTGGGCCAGGCAGGCTCCTGGTTTAACTCATCTCGTCCCCTTCTCCCTAGGATCTTTCCTTAACTAACAAAGACCCAATGCCTGCTGCTGCTGGGTTGTACTGTACTGTATTTGTACACTGCCTGTGACCTGAGGCGCTGTGTATGGACTGTAGCAAACTAGCCACGGACAGTCATAAGATGGCGACATGGAAATGCTTATTCGCTTGTTCATGTGCAAAATCCACAAGAAAGAAAACAATATATTTTTTATATCAGCAACAAAAATATTCTTTTTGTAGTAAATTTTGTGTGGATCGTGCAAGTGCTACAGATGACAGGTTTAACCAGATTTTAAAAAGTGCACCACATTGCACCGGGTTTTACACCCATAATCCTGACCTAAGTTCAGTTCAACCCATCAATTTGTGTGATTTTTCATAGTTAAGATGTCGATCAATCTTCCATTTATTCTACAAATACATGGTCCATTAGAGACTACATCCTTGACGACCGACCATCTGCTTTCACTACTTCCTCTACGGCAGATGGGCACAACCCCATCTTCACTACCATGATGGACAACGTTGCTACGCCAGAGTTTCCGAAGAACTCGTATGTTCTGAACCTCTCTTTGTTCACATGTGCTTTTGGTCCCTATATATATGTGTGAATATGCTAGACAAGTGGTGGAGCTTCACGAATCACCCCTCCCCAGCTCATCAGGAAAGCCATGGTTATTCCGTAGTAACTGAGCTATAAATCTAGGAAATCCGGCCCAATACTTGTTTTTCCGCCCCCCTCAGCCCTTTCCCTCCCAATGATTGGGCCCAGGCTCCGCCATTGTGCTAGACATTCCTAGTCTACTGTATATGCTTCGCTATGTCAGTAAACTTGTGATGATGCTAATTAGGATTAACATTTACTGAAATTTGCTTAATGTCCTAGCATGTTTAATTGGATTTAAAAAGTGCACCACATCGCACCAGGTTTTACACCTGTTAATCCTAATTTGAGTTCGGTTCAACCCGTCGATTGTGCGATTTCTCATAGTTAAAATGTGGATCAAACTTCCATCTATTCTACAGATACTACATGGTCCATCAAGGAATATACTACAAAATATATTTTAAGATTAAGCTTGTGTTGGGGAAAACAAATAAAGAGAGTGGGCATTTCACCTGATACATCTATGTACTCTCCAGTGAACTCATATTCAATTGGCACATCGGCCTTCGCCAAAGGTGCACAGTGTTGCTTGACACCCACTCATGTGTATCTTTTTTTCCAGAGTTGGCACAAACGCACACGAATGTGCCGGGGACCTGCCCCTGATCCAAATGCCAATGGAGATTTGGGATCGATGCACCCCCCAGCTCCAGGCCGGCTGGCTTTCCGTTTTCGGCTGCTTTGCATGTTCCAAGAACCCTAGTTGCTGTACCGTTTCAGTCCATTCATGGCACATACTTTCATTGCACCATGTTCTTGAGATTTTTTTTTTATCTTTTTTGCGATGAACCATGTTCTTGAGATTGTCCACATTGATTAAACTAAGATAAAGTGCACATGAGGGTTTACTTCACTTCACTATCTCACTGATTACTGCAACTTCTAGTATCCCACAGGATGTAAAGAAATTTATATATAAGGGGAGTATACATGGAACAGGCCTCTGAAACAAAAATTAAAGGGAGTAATCCCTCAAAAAAGAAGAAGCAAAAGGAGTAAAACTAATTAAGCTGAAAACTGATTTCCTCCTATGAACAGCAGATCAAATCTTGTGCCTGTCGAGGCGTGTTCTTCATTCAGTGGTACACCCTGGCGCATTCCATCATGTATCCTCCGCCTGATCGATTCGCCGTTCAACACATCGTTCAACATATATCATTGGGATTATTACGGCGTCGATCGCACTATAACATCCGTGTAATCTGTAAAATTTTACACCATCCAAAATTCAGCGCTTCACACACAACTGTTGATACTTGAAGTGATTTTGGGTGTATCAATTATAGCTTACCATTTCACATCATAATGATCTTAACCATGTGCATGCGTCTGGTCTCGCTTTACACCTCAAGAACAATGACTGCAAAACAAGCAAGAAATTGCACTCATAAGTCCATGCTAGTTAATCACTACTCGAAGAAAACATGAGTGCAAAGTAACCACTTATCAGCCACCACTACTCCATGCTAATTAACTAGTTAAGGCAGCAGTAAAATTTATCAACTGTAGCAACTTACAATCTGAATCCGTTTTGTCCCACTTGAAGATATCCTCAACATTGTAATCCTCCTCCTCCTCCTCCTCCTCCTCCTCCTCGTGGCGACCATCCATTTGGATCCTCCCCATTGGTTTATCCTCTAGGTAATACTTCCTCGACGACGATGCCGCGTTGCTCGGGCGCGGGACGCTCATCTTCTTTTGAAGCATCGTCTTAAACAACTATAACATACACAAACAAAAGTTAGGAAAATACACATTATTTTTGCATGATCGGCCATGCATGAAAAAAAACTAGCTAGCTATGTGAATACTGGATATTAAGATCATGCATGGTAATGTATGTACTATATACCTTCTCCAGTTTTGTTTCAACTGGATCCTTGAGGCTGGGCTGCGGCGGGAAGCCGCCCCGGCAGGCGAACATGTTCTTGAGGAGGAACTTGAAGGACTTCTGCTTGACGCCCCCGCCGTTGCCGTTGGTGCTGACGAGGAGCTCCCTGGCCTTGCTGAGTATGATCTGCGTGTCCGGCGAGAACTCCCCGTTCTGGCCCCCGTCGGCGCCCTGCAGCCTGAGCGAGAGCCGCCGGTCGACCTCGAGGCTGGAGGGGCAGTTGAGGAACCTGTCGAGCGGCAGGTTCTGCTCCTCGTCGGCGGCGCCGGCGGTGGAGCCGCGGGAGCTGGACTTGGACTTGGCGCGCCGGAGTAGCTTGTTCAGCGCGTCCTGTAGCTTCTTCACCTCCTCGATGGTGAAGTCCGGCACCGCCTGATCTGGCGCCGGCGCCGGCGTGGTCTCGTTGCCGAGAGTTCCGATGGAGAGCATGCTCCAGTCGCCGGGGAGCTCGTCGTCGGCCTGGCCGCGGCAACTCTTCTCGCGGACCGGGGCATCTACGCACGTGAAACGCATGCATGAGCATCTACGTACTCTTCAGAAAGCGTACGTACGCATGCATGGAAGTGAAACGAAACGAGTGACTTACTGCGAACCGAGCTCGCGCCGGCGGCGGCGGCGGATCGTTTCTTCTCCTGCTTGGTGTTGAGGCGATTCTGCACCCAGTTGATGATCTAGAAAACGAAACCAGCACTGTCAGCTGCTGCACTACTCGTCAGAAAACAAAATGAAGAAGAACTGTAAACATCGTCAGCAACGAGCTTACCCCCATCAATCCCTAATCTCTTCAAGCACAAGCTTCTGGCTTCTTCGGACGGGTCGGTGAATTCCCCTGTGAAATTGGCGCAATGTATCCGCAAGAATGATCGGTGAGCAGCTGATACGCAACTGTTTTCAGGGTTTTTCAGGTGCCCTCTGCCTGGTTGGCGATGAGCGAGGACACACGGGCGCTTCTCCTGCGGCCACTACTGCATGTATCGGGACGAAAGCTTGGGCGCTAGCGCGTCTAGTAAAAAGGAAGCGAGTGAGTGACTTGGATGGAGCAAGGGTCCCCTACCCCCGGGAATTAAATAGGTGAGTGAGAGCGCTGGCGGCCGAATTACATCCAGTGGCTGCAGGCTTACTGCTTGATGTATAGTATATTACTGCAATAATAAGGGGAAGAAAAGGACAAAAGGCTACCTATGTTAATCAGGCCAAATTGCATCTAGTTGAAGCATATATTACTGTTTTCAAGAATCACCGTTACAGTATACTATATAATGTTGTACTTTTCTTTTACCGTATATAGATGGAGACAGTGTCAAAGTGGAGCATTCGTGTTAACAAGAAATTGCACAAATACATAACATTTAGGGCTAAGATAAGATAACACAAAACCACAACCCTAGAGGATTTAAACAAAACCCCACAATTTTACGACTAATCAGTAACAAAAAAAACCAAATATTGTGTATTTGTGCAATTTGCTCTAGTGTTAATTAGTTGCAATTCTTGTTTGTCCTATTTTATCGTGTGAGCTTAAATATCGAGGTGCTCCACCATTCGTGATAAATCACGTGGAAATTTTGTAAAAAGAATTGGATCGAGCATGTGCTCCCTCTCTTCTTGTTTGTAACACTATCATATTGTATCAAATTTTGACATGGAATTTAAATTGCAAAATATAATTAATAAACCGCAAGAGGGAGTAGAATAGTAGGATCACATATCAGGGATATAATTGTACCGGTTGTTTTCTCCCCTATGTAAAAACATTGTGTTTGCTGCTCCGTTATGGTTTTCTAGCATATGATTTTTTTTTACCCATACAACCACATCGCAACACAAGTGAAAAAACTGAAAGCACCCACCATGCACGTCCAACTCAACCGTACACATTGCCGCCGCCGCCACCGCCCAATGACATGCCGCCTCCTCGTCTGCACGCTCGTGACGCCTACCCCATTAATTCGTCGTTGCCCACATCCCTGACTCGCAAATCTCACGAAGCCATGTCCTGGCTGACCGTCACCGACGCAGGCCACACTTGCACCGCCCCGCCCTCTCAATCTGTCACAACAAGCATCCACAACCTCCCAACTCGCATGATCATATCCCCGCATCTTGCGCCACAACTTTCCGCAGCCCCCACCGCACGTCCAGCAGCTTGTAGGTGATTGAGGACTTGAGGAGGATCATTGGCAAGGTAGAGACTGGTCCATATACCGTCGAGGTCGGCCTGATCCATGTTCTTCGAATCAATCCCTCTTTGTTTCAAAGGATTTTTAAAGGATTAGAATCCTTATGAAAATTTTCTACGTTGGTCGTTTGATTCGTATGATTGAATCCCGTAGAAATTTTCCGTTGACGAATCACTTGTACTACATTCCATGGAAAATCGAGCATCAGCTTCGACCTCTTGAAAAAAAAAACCTTATTTTTCCTATGATGCAACCAAACAAACTCAAAATTTTGTAGGATTTGAATGAACATGGTATTCTAATCCCACGTTTCTCCTATTCCCGTGTTTTTACAATCCCAAGAATCAAAGAGGCCCTCAATTTGGCATGGCTTGTTACTTGCATGGCGTTCTTCTAACCTGATAATTTGATGCCATTGCAGTGCAGCGGTTTTTTTTTTTTTTTTTTTTTTTTGCGAAAAACTTCCAATCTATTCATCTTCAATCATGGCAGTACAACGAACATCAGAAATAATAAAAATTACATCCAGATCCGTAGACCACCTAGCGACGACTACAAAGGATCGAAGATCGTCCTTGAGAAAAGCACGCCCCAAGCAGCGGCTAAGAGACCAAAACCGATGGCGTCTGTACTGTGTTCAAAAAAAAAAAAAAAAAAGTGCCCGGTGCCAGCAGCCAAGAGCCGGAAGCCCTGGAACCGAAGCGGGGCGTACGTGGCGCGGGCGCAGCCGATCGATGAAACCGAGCAAGATCCGCCGGGGCGCGCCTACGTGGGCTCACACGGACCCCGCCATCCGGCCCCTAGTTTAACCCAGCCGCGCGCGTGGGAGATCGGGCTCCCTCCATCCACTAAAAAAAACTTAATCACGCCCACTAAACCCCTCCGGTATTCAGGCGGGATCGGAGGGGGGCCTCGTGGGGACTAATTAATCGCGCCGCTAATTACTAAACCCGGAGACTAATGGCGGCCCGGGCGTTCAGGGGGTTAATTAGGAGTAGACCGGCGATTAAACAAACAGGTGTCAGCCCGACACGATGTGGTCTGGTCTGGTCGTGACACTTGGCGCCTTGGATCGTGTTGGATGGCCCCTGATTGGCCCCGCCACTCGCAGGCGCCGTGGACGGGCCGACGCACGCGCATATGTCATTCTCGACAAGAAAATTGGGCGCCGTACTACTACTACTACGTGCTCCATGCCAAGCCTCTCCCAGGCAGTCGCGCGCATCTTCTCCAAAAGAAAAGCCAGTTGCCCGCAGGAAGAAGGTCAAGGAAACGATCTTCTCCTCCCCACTTGCCCCGTTGCACGTCCTTCTTGCGCATCGACGGAAAACATTTGGCGCCTATCTCCCAGGAATTGTACTCGGGGCTTGGGGGCGACGGGCGCACGTGTCACCTTTTTTCTCTAAAAATAAAAAGCTATGCAACTATTATGTTCATCTCAGATTTGGCGCTTCGATGTCTCATAAAGACGGAATATTTGCTCGGTGAAAGGCGATGTTTATATCGATAGTGAGGCGTATGTGATGAGTTTGTCAATCTTAAGACTCGCCGGCTCAAACTTTCAGAGGTGCTTATAGGCAGTTGCGTAGACAGGATCTTCGCACTTGACACGCCCCAAGTTTATTGTTACAGTGGTGAAAGTGATGAACAATACCAACCTTAGCTACAGACAAGAAACTTGTTGTCACGCCCCAGGCCATGGTCAGTGTTGCCTGGGGCTGACTACGAGGCAAAATGTACGTGTGTGTATGTATTTGTGAGCCTTAAGAGCGACTCCAACGCGCCGACCCAAACGGACGCGCGCTATGTCCGCTTTTCGTCTGTTTGGATCGCCCGCCCGTTCGTCGTCCGTCATGTTTTTCGTTTGGGTCGACAGTGCGCCCAACGCGTCGACCCATTTCATGTCCGCACACAAATTTTTAAAAAGAGACCCGCGGCCATAGATCATGCCATCGCCTAGAGTTCATGTCGGCGTCATGCCAGCGGCCGGCATACATGCCAGGCTTCAAAAACCACCACACATTTTCACGCTGGCGCACTTGCCAGCGCGGGCCGGCAGACATGCCAGCACACAAAAATGGGCGGGAGTTCAACCACGGCATCTCGCCCATGGTCATGCCAGCCAGCACACTTGCCGGCATACAAAAAAAGGATGGCGCTCTCCGACATAGTTCACTCGTCATCGAACTTGAGCATGTCGGCCTGCATCTTCTCGAACCATGGCCTCTTTCTCGGCGACACCGTGCTCAAGTCCACCTTTATGATCTCCACCCCCGTCATCATGCTAGCGAGCGCCACTTCTTTTGCCTTGGTCTTGGCATTGGCGGCCTCGATCTCGAGCATCTTCGCTTGCTTCGCCGCCTCCATCTCGAGCAACTTGGCTTGCTTCTCCGCATCGAGCTCAAGCCTCCTCCTTTGAATCTCCATGAAAGCGTTCATTTGCTCTTCCTTGTCTTGCCGGCGCTTCTCGTCCCTTGTGTCCTTCTTGGTCATCATGCCCTCCAAAGTGGCATGCAAGTTAATCGATGCCGCATCGTTTGTCCTCCTTCTTGGAGTTGGTCTTCCCCCACGGCCGTGACTTCTCGCCCTCACCATGCTCCTCGACGGCTTCCGCCCCTCCACGCGCCTTGAGGGCGGCATATTATGCCTTGAACTTCTCCTCCCCGTTGATGACCATCCAACAATGTCTGAGATTGAAGGATTTGCCGTCATGTTGGGCCTTGAATGCCTCCAAAGCTTGGAATGCCTACAAATGTATACCATGCCAGCATATGGTTAAATGGATGTGCTAGTAGACATGCAAGAACAAACGAAAACGAAGATGGCCGCATGTATACCATGTCTTTCATGCCGAGGCCGCTCACGGGGCGTGCCTTGATGCTCTCAATGGTTGCACAAAACTTGTTGCACTCTTGTTGTATGACCCTCCATCGCTTCGAGAGAGACACCCAGCCGCGCTTGCTCTCCATTTGGTACGGTGCGAACTTCTTGCGTTCATGGTACTCACGATGAACACGAAGCCAAAAGGTAGATGCCTTTTGCTCGGCGCCGACCTTGGGGTCTTGTCCAATGTCCCTCCAACACTCGCAAAGGAGCTTGTCCTCCACCTGCGTGTACGCCTTCGTCCGCTTGCTTTTGCGCTTCTTGTTTGCGCCAGCTTGGGCGGTCAGCTCGTCTTCAAACAATGGCTCGCCGTCGATGTACATCTCTTCTTCGTCAAGGCCGTAGTCCTCCGGGAATTCGTGGTCAATCGGGAAGGTGCTGCCCACGCCGACCTGGTCTTGCATGAAGGAGTCGTGCAAGCCATCTTGATCAAAGTTGGCGGGCATGAAC
The DNA here is from genome assembly GCA_039707655.1 of Elymus sibiricus. Taxonomy (NCBI): domain Eukaryota; kingdom Viridiplantae; phylum Streptophyta; class Magnoliopsida; order Poales; family Poaceae; genus Elymus; species Elymus sibiricus. The sequence continues at coordinate 147,516,786 of CM077666.1, forward strand.
GGAGCTCGGCCGTCTTGGCTTTGGGTCTCGTCGGGATCGAACGTAGGCGCGCCTGCACCGCCTGCGAAGATGATGTTCTCCATGACGAAACGGTTGGTTGTGTCGTCCTCACCGGTGGCCGGCATTGTGTCGAACAGGTTGCGGGCGTCGGGAAGCATGTCAGCTGGTATCTCCCGCGGGTGCTTCCTCGCCCCTTCGGATGATGATCCACCAGCCACTGGTGTAACGTTGAGGTCGATGGGCGCGGGCGCGGGCGTGGACGGCGCAACGACGCTCACCTCCGGCGAGCATTCCCCGGAGAAGCGGGAGGCTTGCGGGTAGACATGGAAGCCTGGAATCGGCTGCGTGGCAGACGCGCGCGGCGACTCTGCCAGTACCGCCCGAGGGAACACCGATGAGCCGGTGCTGGCCGCGGCCACAGCTGCGCCGACGAGCCCGTGATCACCAGGGTTTAACCCTAGGTACAGCAGGGCTTGTCTTGTTGCCGCTGCGACTTGGGCATTGGTTTCCTCCTGTTGTGCGGCGGCGGAGAGGGCGGCGGCGGCTTCGAGCTTGCGGTCCTGCGCGTGCCTCCGGCCCTTCCTCTTGGCCGACTGCACGGCCCGCTGCTCGGGAGTCAACTGCTTCTTCTTGGGTGGCGCCGCCGCCTTGCGGGGCGCCTGGGGCTTGCCTTTGGCGGCGGCGGCGGTGGCGAGACCGGCGGCGGCGTCAAGGGTCGGCTCGTTGTCCATGGCGAGCGGCCGGGAGCGCGAGCGAGCGGTAGATTTTGGGAAAGTGGCGGGGAAACGGTGGTGGCTGTGCCACCGACTGGCGGGCCAGGGGGAGGAGTAGGCGCGCGTCGCGCGCGTCCGTTTCGTGTCCGCGCCGACGCAAATGAGGCCCAAATTTGGGCGGGAATGGGTCGGCAGGCGGACGAAAAGCGGACACGCGTCCGTTTGGATCGACGCGTTGGGCCGACTTTTGTGTCCGTTTTGACCCAAACGGACACGCGCGAACGAAATGGGTCGGCGCGTTGGAGTTGCTCTATGAAAAAAGTGCAACTACTACGTGCTCCATGCCTCCTAAGTCACAGCTGTGCTAGGAGAAAAAAAAATAACGGCTTGGTGACATTTCGGTCCTGCCCAAATATAGACAGGATGTTATGACCCTAGGGCCACAATAAATCAAAGATATACAAGAGAATCACATGAAATTGGAGCACAGAACCGAAAAAACTGGAGAGGTTCAGAGTTCATTAACACGCAGGTTCTTATCCTCTTATACCCTTTGATGGCTACGGTTAGCGACCGGCATCGCATGTAGCCGCTGCGACACACCTACAGTATGGTGAGATGGTTAATTACCAATCTGCTCTCACGATGGTTAATTATACAACTGGGCCTTAAACAGAAGAGCTTTCAAGGAAGCAAGTTTCTCTCACGAGGGGCGCGTGGGAATCAAATCACACGACTTGCCCAAAGGCGGCGTCTTCCCTTGGCGTCGCCTGAGATTATTTGTATTCCCATGCAATTTTTGAAGGAAATAAAGCCGCCCTTCTGCTTAAAAAAGATGTCTCTACCATCTGCTCTCCTTTTTTGTACAATATAAAAGCGCATCCGAACATTTGGTCTAGTCCAAACTTACACTAACTATCCAAAGTTGTATCATCATGGACAAGTTGTACAACCGAAGACGGCCTGATCATCCTTGATCAACCATTCAAGCTACACAGTATGGTACCCACAGCACACATGCTTCCGCCAACTCTATGTTATGTACACACCCAGGGCCGCCACTACGACTCGGACCCTCCACAGCACACCTCGGCGCAGCACTCGTAGCAGCCAAGGCACGAGAGCGCAGCGCAGACTTGCGCCATCATGATGGCGCACTGGTCGTTCATCCTGTTGCACGCCTTGATGCAGCACATGCAGCAGAGGCAGTCCGCAACACGGCTGCAGCAACCGCCCGCCTTCTTGAATATCTTCAACGTCTCCAGTGGTTTCTCGTCGCCGAAACCTGTGAGGAGGTTTTCCCTGGTGGCTGCTTTGTCACCGAATCCAAGTTTTAGACCATGAAGCTGGAATCGTAATGGCTCGTTGGCGCCTTTGCGTCCTTTCGGTTTCTGCTTGACCTGCTTAGTAGTTGGTGCACAAAGTTTTAGTTAGCAGTCTTTATAATGTTTCAATAAGGCATCGACAAAAGAAACAGCGATATGCAATAGAGATCATCTCTAGGGCCGATCTGCCCTCGAAAGGAAAGAAAATAATATGTAGGACCTACTTTTTGTGCTGCGTCCAAATTGGTTTGAAGTACAACCATGCTTGTGTACTCTGAAAGAACACTATTCTCTATGCTTAATTTTATCACCTGCAAAATCGAAGAAACAGAGTTACTCAAAAACTATGCAACCATATAATATCAACTGAATGGTTTCAAACCGCACAATACAAGATGCTTTGAGCCATAAATGAACTGGAAACTGATAAGCACAAAAACATGCAGCAACAGCACAACTTTAAATGTCTCAATACCAACAGCTTTTCACGGTTCTTCAGAACAGGGATGTAGACTGAAATATCAGCAACTAGTCAAAAACCACTCAACAACCCTTTAACTTGTCTACTCGTATGATGCATGGAACAACTATGTTTTTGGTGCTTCTTCAACTTTGTGCACCATGATACGACAAGTTCTTGTTCTAGGATAACTCATCGATTTTTATTTCTATTAAATACAACTCCATGCCCTGAAAGTTCAATGCAGGTTTAAAGCAAAAAATGAAAAGGCGATGCACAATTGGATTAACCTGCAGCTCACCTTTCCCTCCAGTTGTTTGTCTGCAGAAAGCCATGCCTTTGCTGTGAGAAGAGCAATCTGCTGTGCTGCGAAAATCTGGAAACCATGATAAAAGAAATGCAGAGCTTCTCAGCATACTAGGATAAGTGATGGTCCTAAAGCATGTAATACCACTTGGCCCAAGGTTTAAATCATCTTCACAGAATTAAGTTAAGAACTTGCAGAAGTATCCTGATGAATCATAAGACAGATGTACAAAGTAGCAAAGTTTGAGCATTTTACGTTATCAAGAGGCATGTCCTTTATATGCTGGACCTTCAGTTCAATCGAGATCTCTGTCATGTCAGCCAAGTAACCCGTTGCCACAACTGTCTCAGGGAACTTGCCTTGGTATTTTCCAGATACACATAAAGGACACTGTGCTGAAATGTCTGGAATATATTCAGAATCCACCTGAACAGAAAAGAAAAGGTACAGTGATAAGATCATCAAACATACTGCATTTCTCTACCTGTACTTACAAAATTGTGTCCCACATCCCATCCAGCACAAAACTATGTTATGGTGATATAGAAGTTGATAAGCAGTAAGTACAAGTCTAATCCACATCTGTGCACTGCCTGGAAAAATAATCTTAACTGTCTATTATAGAACACCGCAACATAAAGTGCCTAATAAAGCATTATATAACACAAAAACGTGATGCCAGCAAAAGCTGCAAAATGAAATTTACAGCAGTAGATAAAGGCTAAGGGCACAGTTTTTTTCTATCATAAGCATCCTATGAAATTCACAAAACCAAGTAACTTTTAGATCAATAGGGCATGATACAAAAAGTAATGCAATTAACATGCAGACTCACTTCAAAATCATCGAGATGTTTCGTAGCATCAATGGAGATGTTTGCCACTATTGTATTTGATGCTTTCCTGAACCACTTAAGTATTCGACTCTCAATTGATCCTGGATAAAAAAATCAGGGAAAAGATACTATAATGAATATTTGGTAACTTGACTTCAATAAATCCTGCATTTATTGTTAATTAATCCAATTAATGCATACCAATAAACAGGTTGTTGAACTGTTGATTGCTGAAAGATGTATTGCATATATCTCCAAATCAGTGATATAAATAGTACTGTTATTAAATTGGACAGACCCAGTGCATAGAAGCTCCCACACAAGGTGGGGTCTGGGGAGGGATTATAGGAACCTAGTCTTACCCCTGCGAAGTGCAATGCAGAGAGGCTGGTTCGAACCCAGGACCTCTTGGCACAAGTGGGGAGGACTAGGAATTAGATTGACACAACTAAAAATTAGATTAAATCACAGTAGGAATTAATTTTTTTAGTAAAGTTTGGCAGCTCTCAGCTTATATTGATGAGGTACTGAGGAGAAGATTGGCTATGTGGATTGCTTTTGTTCCCTTTAAGAAAAACTTGGCCTTACTTCAGGACTTGGGTAGATACATGGTTCTTTAAGTGGGAAGATTGACATACTTCTCAGAAAACTTGGATGAACTGTGAATATCACCTCAATAATGAATTGAACTGATCACAGCTTATACTTCATGTTTGCCTCATATCCTCTAATCAAATAATAATATACACATCATGGCCATCACTCAAAACACGCAATAGAAAAAGGCTATACATAATACACAGATGAATTTTCTATATTCAAAGTTCAGATAAGGGCACATCATACAGTTTTCTAGTTCAAGTAAATGAAAGCAATGGGGTAAAAGGAGTGGGAGGTTAGTACCTGTCTCGAGTGCAGCATCAAAATGCCCCTTGCCAATTGATGCCACCATGCGCAAGAAATAATGGTTGCAATATAAACCTAACATTTTCAAGTGAGGGGGGTTGCAAAGAATTAGAAAACAAAGTCCGAGAAAAAATGAATTAGAAAACAAACACGCCATACTACCAAAGAACGAAATAACAAAAACATAATTCTGACTTATGACAAATAGACAATTATATGTTACCACACAAAGTTGTCTGTAAGCTCTTTTACACGGGAACAAATATATGCAGATAGAAAGATCAGATGCCGGGAATAAGAAATAATGGTTGCAATATAAACCTAAGATTTTCAAGTGAGGGGGGTTGCAAAGAATTAGAAAACTAAGTCCGAGAAAAAAAGAAATAGTATACAAACACGCCATACTACCAAAGAACGAAATAACAAAAACATAGTTCTGACTTATGACAAATAGACAATTATATGTTACCACACAAAGTTGTCTGTAAGCTCTTTTACACGGGAATAAATATGTGCATATAGAAAGATCAGATGCCAATAAGCTTAGAAACAATTTTCATTTTAGCCTGACGAGTGACGACTACTTGGATATAGTTCAAGAATTCAGGTGCTCCTTGAGATTACCTAGTCCGAAAGTAGAAATCCGGGGAGATTTAGATCCTCTGCTGAGGAGCTCATTTTTCACAGTTTGGCAGATGCCATGCTCATCATCAACCGATCCATCAGTCACAAGAAAAATCTGTGGGAGCGCGTCATGGGCACTTGACAATAACGCCATCGCCTTGCATGAGAGAAAAATTGCAAATATGAAACAACCGGGGGGGGGGGGGGGGGGGGGGCTAATATGCCCATGCCCATACACATTGGGATCTTATTCAAAATAATAATAATACCTCATTTAAAGGATGCATAATATCTGTGCCACCCTCAGCAACAAAGTTGGCGTTCATCCAATCATTCGCACTTGCTATTGCTTTTTCATTTACTTTCTCTAAACATGATGAGAATGAATGGAGCTCCTCATTAAATGTTATAATGTTGAAGTAATCTCCTTGCACAAGTTCGGAAAGAGCTGTAGACACTGCATTCTTCACATTCTCAAGAGGTTTCCCTTTCATGCTTCCACTTGTATCAACAACAAATACGACTGCTTTCTTGAAGACCTATTGGATTGCTCAGATGAGATAAAGCACCAAAAGGCATATTTTGTGAAGTGAGGAGAAAATGAAATTCTTCTGAGTTATTATATGAAAAAAGCTACTTCGATTGCATCATTGTTTCTCATGCCTTCAATGATGTGCAATTGTGCAGTATCAAGAACCGAGGAAGCACTTTATTATCAGCATTTCTCTAGGGCGTTGGAACAGAATTGAATGGCAAATTAGAAATATTTCATGACCACAGTATTATCTTATCGTGGTATCATGATAACAGTAGTGTTGCATTACCATATGCCACAAAGGTTACTGCAAGAGATCCCTGCCTTTAAAATAGAATATTTTACATGTGCAGATCTCAACCAAGGAATATGTGCTTCATTATATTAAATGAACTATGGCACTGCGAAAAGAAACCAATTAAAAAGCAGCTAACCTTTCTATTCCCACTTCCAGGTAAAATGAAAATGCTGAATGTATCTCTATCGTCGTAATCCTGTGATGTTGAAGGCTGCACAAGGATACCACCTGACAAGTCACCAGAGTAAACCTGTAGATAGCCACACAAAAACAGTCAGCAGCATTTCAAAATTGGACTGCTAAATACAGCGATGGATTTGCAATTTACATGATAGTTCATCATCCTCTACTAAAGAATAATTCCTTTAAAATGCCTAGAAAATCAGATATTCACAGTAACTAGTACATCTAATCCAGATGATAGCATGATTAACTCACACTGTAGGAAAATGTGAAATCTTTGCTTGACCAATTCTCAACAATTGCTTCATGCAGGAAAGACAATTTATCACCCTGCCTTGCCTTTTCCTGAAATAGCAGTGTGAAGAATAAACATTTGCAAAGGCTCTAGGTGCTCCCAAATGCAGATCAAAACAACATCTAAAAAATTATGTTATAGTTTATTACCTTCAATGAATGGCTTGTGCCCTGCAACAAAACCTCTTTACTGAATCCACTATTCACAGTCAACTGAATTTTCTCCCTCTTCATGAATACTTTTGGTAATGGGTTGACATAGTATGGAAAACGGAAAGGTATGTCGACCGTGAATCGTCCATTATCGTAGTGTAACTTCTGAGACCATCTAACTGTAGCTACAATATCTGCTCCACCTTCCACCTTTATTGATAAGATAAGATACCAACAAATCAGCAAAATAAGTTATAATTTACGAAAAATATAACGCATAACAGACAAAGAGTATAAGCTTATATGTATATGGCAAGTACCTGTGGTATTGTCAAGCAAAACATATGGGGTTTCAAGATGCCTTTCATAGTATTCTCCATGGTTTGGTCTTCTACTTCGGTCACTTGAGTATTGTATGACATTCTTCCGACAGTGACCTCAGCGCCTAGAATTGAACCCTATTAGCCAAACCGTTCTTAGGTTGAGACCATCACAAAATATAATTACAAATATTCACCATAAAAAATACACTAGCTACCCAATGCTTCACTTGATGTTCTTTTTCTTAACAGTGGATGAGGAATAAATTATACAGGAGACATCATGTGTTGATGAAAAAGAAATTTAATGAAGTTTCTGTATTATTTGTACCTATCAAGTTAATAAACTTAAGCAATCAGAGTAACTTAACAAGGAATCCAATGATAGCAAGTGTTTGAGTAATTTTATTACTATATACTTATTTAAGTCCTTATCAACCTATGCTACAAGGCAAGATAAACAAAAGCAACACAACTGCACTTACTAATACAAGCTAACCATCCGAGATTAATAACTTTACTATGAATTTAATTTCCATTTCCAAGTCTTGTATATCCTAGCACATGCTGGAGTAAAGGCCAAGCAATCCAGTATGCTGGTATGCACGTCCAAATGAGATAATGCAACATTTCCTGTACATTCCAAGTGTGTTTGACTCTTGCAAGACCAACATATCCCTTCCGGTGATTGTTTCCATTAGACCAAGCAAGGAACTACTTTCACTTGCTCATGCAATACTAGAACATACTATTCGTCGTTTATTAACTGAAGGTGTATCCCTTTTACTTGTCTAGAACTTAGGAACCAAGCCATTGACAGTATCTAGAATTTAGCATCGGGCAAGCCAACGATTGCAGACAGACACCTTGACACGACAAGCCACCCTAACTGTACAACAACTCAAATCAAATAGACACAATAATACAGCATCACCAATCATGTCAACCCTCACCAAACTGAATCCTACCTACTGACACGAGTCAAAACAGAACAACACCAGGAAATAAAAAAATGCGATATGCTGACGACGACGACAGCAGAATCCGATGGCCTCACCTGTTCTCCCATGGGCACGACGAGCCTGACGTCGCACTCGCGGCTGCGCGTGATGCAGTGCAGCCACCAGCGCGCGCGCAGGGTGACGGCGGCCGTGTCGAGCGAGCAGTCAACGGCCAGGTCGATCTCCTTCATCTGCAGCGGGATGAGCGCGGGCGGGTCGAGGCTGCCGTACACGTAGGGCTGGTAGCTGGGCACGTCGGGGGTGTCGACGGCGCCGGGGTCGGAGACGACCGCGTAGGCCATCGGCGCGGCGGGAAGCAGCAGCGCGGCGGCCGCGTCAGGCCCGCGCTCCATCCCCACGGGCGGCCGCGGCGGGGGCAGCCCGCCCGGCAGCACGAGCCGCTTCGACAGCTTGAGCCCGTCCTCCACCGCGCGCGCGAAGTCCTCCATGGGGGACGGAACGGTTGGTGCCCGCGCGCCGCCGCCGCCGCTTAGGGTTTCGATGGAATGGGAGGGGGGAGAAGGTCGTTTGATCTGTTGATGTGGGCGATGGGCGGTGCGGCGGCGAGAGCGAGGCGAGGCGAGCGAGTTTTTATTGGGAAGCGTCGGAGGAAAGGGGAGATTGATTAAGTTGCCCGGAGAGGGAAATGATGAGCTGGGTTGGGGTTGCGAGGAGGCGATCGGGCAGGCGAGCTGGGGGTGACAGGCTGCGGAAGGCGGTGAGAATAAGGAAGGAGCCGGCGGCGTGGGTCCCCCGCTTGGTTTGATTCGTCGTTACTCGTTGTCTCGCGGACGGTTTTCTTCCGAGCGGACTCACGTGAGATGGTTTTCTTTTTCTTTTCAACAAGGTTTTTTTTTAGAGAGCTTTTCTTTTCATTCAACAAGGGTGAGCTGGTTGTTTTTCTTTCCTATATAAAACCGGGTTGGGGTTGTTAGTAACTTGTTAACCCGGTTGTTAGTGTAACTTGTTACGGTGGTTTGTAGGTGGAGGTGGGGTTGGCATCTTTGCTGAGCACTTGTGATTTCCTTTCCATTGTTTTTGTGCTAGCTTGTTTTAAAATTTGAACGTCAGTGCTCAACAATGGCAAGAGTTTGGACGAGCAAGCAACCATCTCCTTCCTTTCAATTGTTTTTGTACTACCTCATTTTTAGTTTTTTTTAGAGAACTTATTTCTCGTATGGATGGATAGACAAATCATCTTTCCATCGTTGTCGGGTACCATAGATATCGGGCGTAGTGAGATAGTTCATATGTGGATAGTTATTTCAATTTGATTTGGACAAAATGAGTTGAAAACAAATTTGATTTCAAAAAAATTTGATCTCAACAATTTACTTGCATAGTTACATTGCCACCTACACATATAATAATAAGTTAAACAAATTACATCAAAGGAACAGAAAATAGTATAATTGTATTGATCTCTGTGATTGAATTTTGAACACAACTTAGCAATCCAAAAAAAAAATGAGACCAACCCAGGCTAACCCTTGTTGGCTTTTTTTATAGAAGAAAATTCCGCGAGCACCGCGCGCTAGAGCCGAGACTCGAACGCGGGCGGGCTGGCAGCCAACCCAGGTGCCCAGCCAATGGGTCGACGCCCCGTTCCCAACACAACTTAACAATCCAAAGCTATGCCAATCAGAATTTGGTTTTAAGTTGTTGGTAGAAACTATGATGGAAAATGGAAAACTAACCAAGCATTATGCATAATCAGATGTAGTTCATTTGTAATGATAATTATTTTAATTTAGTAGCCTTTTAATGACTTTTTCAAAAAGGATTGCGTTGAGCGGCTTGGATCGATAAGATGCCATTGTATTTGTCCATATGCCCGTCGTCCCCTTCGATGGCTACGAAATATCACTACTCGCCAAAGATGAGCGATGGGTTGTTTAGGCGGTGGGCGGTGTCCTGGACACGTGGTTCTTCTTGCGTCAGCTGGGAAGACACATCTCTTCGAGGATGAGTTGTAAGTTTTCATTTTTGCGCTTTGGATAGTTCATGCATGTGCCTATCTGTGTTTTGAAGATAAGCGGTGGGTTGTCGTCTTTGTTGAACACTTATGATTTCCTTTCCAGTGGTTGAAACTTGAAAGTTTGAAAGTAAGTGCTCAACAATGCAAGAGTTTGGAGGAGTAATTAAGCAACCATCTCCATCAATTCAATCGTTTTTGTACCAACTAATTGTTAATTTTAGAACGTTTGTGTTCAACAAATGGCCAGAGTTTGGAGGAATAGGCAATCATCTATCCACGTGTTAGGACAGCTAATGCCAGATACCACATATATATATCGATAAGTAGTTAGATAATGCATATGTGGGTAGTTATTTTGACTTTTTTCGCTTTGATATGTTTTTTATAGCTTACCTGCCATGTGGTAGTTATTTTGACTTGATTCGGTATAATCAGATGGAAGACTGTAGTATTCTTTTCTTACATAGTTACATGGGCACCTAAACCGAAGAAGTTTTAGAAACTTACACCAAACGAACTTTAAATAGTATAATTTCATTTATCTTTGTGATTGATGACGCGTCTTTGTTTTGCTTAAAGTACTACTCATGGTGAATTATGAACAAGACTTTCCAAAGGCATGTCGGCTATATTTGATTTCAAGCCACTAGTATGAACTAGGGTGAAAAATGGAAAACTAACCGAGCATTATATATAATTAGGTGTCGTTTTATTTGAAATCCTAATATTTTTATCTTGTTGTATTAATTTAGTAACTTTTAAAAGTTTTTAAAATGTGTTTAGCGCTTGGACGATCATATGTCGATATGCAGATGCTTATCCACTACGATGGTTGCGAGGTGTCGCTTCTCGTTGTCGGTACCAAAACCGGCAGATCTCGGGTAGGGGGTCCGAACTGTGGATCTTGGAGTCAATGGATAACAGGGAACGTAGATACATCGATTACCCAGGTTCGGGCCCTCTAGAAGAGGTAAAACCCTACGTCTTGCTTGATTGTATTGATGTGTTTGTATGATGATTACAGAGTTGATCTACCTCGAGATCGGATGGACTAAACCCTAGGTAGGTATGATGATAATGGTTCTGCCCTCTACGGACTAAACCCTCTGGTTTATATAGACACCAGGGGTACCTAGGGTTACATATGGTCGGTTGCCATCAGGGATAAACATGCCGACTACGCTAAACCTTTCTTGGAGGAGACGCCAAGTCTTCGGAGGTTTCCTTCTGGAGCACGGGGTCACCTGTAGTCTGGCCTTCCTTCGATGAATCATGTGCAGCCCTCCAATCCGGCCCATGAGAGATAGGTCGGCAGCCCGAGGACCCCTTAGTCCGGGACACCCTCAGTAGCCCCCGAACTAGTCTTCGAAGCCGAGGTATATTCCGAACACTATCGGCTTTGTGGACCAGTTCCTTCTCTTCCGTGGTACTTGTGTCAAGCCCGCAACCCCTCTGAATCAAGTCCTCAAGGGTTGCCTGGCCATATGTTCCCCGAATTATGCTTCGGTCTCCGAAGTGTGTCAATAACTTAGCCCCGAAGGCCAATCGCATAGGTGTGAACAGTGACCCCATCTGACAACTTTTGCCGAAGGGTCACGACCAGCCACGACCAAGAGTTGGTTATGAAAACTCGATTCGCGGTTCGAGGCGGTTCCTCCATTGGCGCGTCCCATCGATATGGAGATTGTGTCCTGTTTTTAAGGGATATGATCAATGATTCGGGCTATCCCACGCGCGCATAATGGCACGATTATATGGGGAAACGGCGAGGCCTGCGGCGCAGTAAAAGGACTCTTGGTTTTATGGTAGCCCATAAAAGGAGAGCAGCCACCATTTCCTTCACACGCTCTCACTTCCTCCTGCGCCGTTGCCCTCCCAATCTTCTGAGCTCCAGCGCCCAGATCTGTTCTCCCTTCCAATAACCTCTTCGGCCATCCCCTCAATTTGGCCATGGCCGGCTCCGGGTCTAAGGGCAAGTGGGAGGCCTCTATCGTCACCGAGAGCGCCATCCTGGAGCTGAAGAACGCGGGTTACCTTCCCGCCGGTGTCGCTCACCGCGCTCCGGAGGCGGGTCAAGTCATCCCCACGCCGAGGCCTGGCGAGAGGGTGGTGTTCCTCCCCCATTTCATCCGAGGGCTAGGCTTTCCCCTCCACCCCTTCGTCAGGGGCCTGATGTTTTTCTACGGGCTCGATTTCCACTATCTTGCCCCGAACTCTTTTCTGCACATCTCGGCCTTCATCATCATCTGCGAGGCCTTTCTTCGGGTCTAGCCACATTCGGCCTGTTGCTACTTGTGAGCTGCGTTGGTAATTCCCTGAAGAGGAAGGGAGATGCAGTACAGTAGAGATAAGTATTTCCCTCAGTTATGAAACCAAGGTTATCAATCCAGTAGGAGAATCACGCAACACCTCGTTAGCAGCACCTGCACACAAAACAACAAATCCTTGCACCCAACGCAATCAAGGGGTTGTCAATCCCTCGGCGGTAAGTTGGAAGATTAAATTGTATGTGATAGATAGATAGATTGAAACAAAAATACAAAAATAAAAAAAAGTGCAACAAGTATTTTTAGGGTTTTAGTATATGATTTAGATAGACCCGGGGGCCATAGTTTTCACTAGAGGCTTCTCTCAAGAAAATAACATACGGTGGGTAAACAAATTACTGTTGGGCAATTGATAGAAAAGCAAATAATCATGATGATATCCAAGGCAATGATCATGTATATAGGCATCACGTCCGAGTAAGTAGACCGACTCCTGACTGCATCTACTACTATTACTCCACACATCGACCGCTATCCAGCATGCATCTAGTGTATTAAGTCCATAAAGAATGGAGTAACGCCTTAAGAACGATGACATGATGTAGACAAGATAAACTCACGTATGAATAAACCCCATCTTTTTACCCTTAATAGCAACGATACATACGTGTCATGTCCCTTTCTGTCACTGGGATTGAGCACCGCAAGATCGAACCCATTACAAAGCACCTCTTCTCATGGCAAGATAAATCAATCTAGTTGGCCAAACCAAATCAATAGATCGGAGAAGAAATACGAAGCTATAATAATCATGCATAAAAGAGATCAGAGAAGACTCAAATAATATTCATGGATAATCTGATCATAAACTCACAATTCATCGGATCCCAACAAACACACCGCAAAAAGTGATTACATCGGATAGAGCTCCAAGAGCATCGAGGAGAACATTGTATTGAAGATCAAAAAGAGAGAAGAAGCCATCTAGCTACTAACTATGGACCCGAAGGTCTGTGGTAAACTACTCACGCATCATCGGAAGGGCAGCAAGGTTGATGTAGAGCCCCTCCGTGATCGATTCCCCCTCCGGCGGAGCACCGGAAAAGGCCTCCAGATGGGATCTCTCGAGAACAAAAACTTGCGGCGGCGGAAAAGGTATTTCATGGACTCCCTTGAGGGTTTCTGATTTTTTGGGAATTTATAGTAGTGGAATTAGGTCAAACGGAGTTGGGGTGGGCCCAGGAGGCACCAGGGCACGCCCCCCCCAGGCGCGCCCTGGTGGCTCGTGGCCACCTCCTCTGGCGTCTGGTCTTCTCCTGAAGCTTCTAGTGTTGGTATTGTCCAGAAAAAAATCTCCAAAAAGTTTCGTGGCATTTGGACTTCATTTGGTATTGATATTCTATAAAACCAAAAACAGGCAGAAAACAGCAACTGGCACTGGGCACTAAGTTAATAGGTTAGTCCCAAAAAATGATATATAATTGCTGTAAATGCATATAAAAACATCCTAGATTGATAATATAACAGCATGGAACAATAAAAAATTATAGATACGTTGGAGACGTATCAGCATCCCCAAGCTTAATTCCTGCTCGTCCTCGAGTAGGTAAATGATAAAAACAGAATTTTTGATGTGGAATGCTGCCTATCATATTCATCATATATTCTTTTCTTTTGAGCATGGACATTGGACTTGAATGATTCAAAGCAATAGTCTATAATTTGACATGAAGATATAAATACTCAAGCATGCTAACAAGCAACCATGTCTTTCAAAATATCAACGCTAAAGAAAGTTATCCCTAGCCCATTATGCTCAATCATTGATCCATTCATGAAACACACTCAAATATTAGCTACACACAATGCACAAGTATGACAATAGTGCTCTCTAGTTGGTGCTTTATAAGAGAAGATGGAGACTCAAAATAAAAATTGCATAAAGTAAATAGATAGGCCCTTCGCAGAGGGAAGCAGAGATTTGCTAATGTGCGAGAGCTCAAAGCTTAAATTAGAGAGATAAAAATATTTTGAGAGGCATGCTTTTCCTGTCAACGAAAATGACCGAGAATTCCCAATATCTTCCATGCTAGACAAATCATAGGCGGTTCCCAAACAGAAAGTTAAGTTTATTTTCTTTCCACCATTCTTTCACAATCCATGGCTAGCCGTATCCACGGGTGCCCTCCATACCATCACTTTCTAAGGAATTTTGTTGTTATTAATTTTTTATTTCATTGTGGGACCGGGCATCCCTATTACCAGCCACTCTCTCGTGCAATGACAAGTGAATAAACACTCATCATGAGAATAACACACCTAGCATGGAAAATATTGGCCACCCCATGCCGCTTCATGAGCGGTACGGGCACACAAAACAGAAAAATTATTTTGAAAATTAGAGTTGGCACACGCAAATTTACTTGGAACGGCATGGAAATACCGCATATAGGTAGATATAGTGGACTCATTTGGCACAACTTGGGTTTAAGGAGATTGGATGCACAAGCAGTATTTCCGCTTAGTAGAAATGAAGGCTAGCAAAAGATTGAGAAGCAACCAACCAAAAAACGAAAACGGTCATAAACATGCATTGAACATATCTAACACCGAATAATGCACCATAAGTAGGATATAATTTTGTTGCATAACTATTGACTTAATGTGCATGCATAGGGAATCACAAACCTTAACACTAATATTCTTATTAAATCACAATTACTCACTAACATGACTCACATATTATCATTTCCATATCGCAAAACTATTGCAAGGAATCACACTTATCATATCCAATGATCTATATGAAAGTTTTTATTATATCCCTCTTGAATATTCATCACTTTGGGACCAAATTCATATCTTGTGCAAATTTGTTGGGTTCTACAGTAGGGTGCGTCGAATGCAAATTAAAATTTTCCTACCCGCAGAACAACCAGGAACATGCTAACAAAGATGGATCACAGATCATTACCACTAGACGCGCAGTGCCATGCAGCGGAAGTAAAGTCGTGGCAGCACGTCACCGGAGTCGTCTCCTCCTCGTCGATCTCCCACGTACAGCTGATCACCAAGTCCCACGAACAGGTTCGCCGGAGTGGCACAATTGCACCACCTCTAATGGTATCCGCGCGTGCGGGAGGAACGCTATGCGGTGGACTGCTAGGTCCGATCGCACAGCCTGTGGCACGTGGAGGTGGCTAGTTGCAACACATGCAAAGCCCTAATGACAACGCCAAAGCGATCCCTCTCATAAGCGTGCTGTACCTCCACTATTTTTAGGCATCCGTCATGGGCTCAACACTTGGGCCTCACATAGATCCTAAAGCCCAAAGTCTACTCGGTCATGATCCAAGTCCAGCTCGGATCCCATCCGAAGTGTCCTCGGATCCGACCTCGTAGGTTCCTTCCCTTAAGCGCGCGATCCCTTAGGTTCAAGTCGTCTTGGTCGCAGTTTGGATCACCTCCGACCTGCTCGGCAGGTAGCGGCCTCTAGCAAGGCGTGCCGACCACCAAGTAAACTATGAAGCCGGTTGGCCAACCTGTACGTCACACTTCCGTTCCCTTTGCCACACGATATATGTTGTCGGGCTCAAGGCGATGTGGCCATCCCTGTTACAGCCCGACCTCTCTCTCGTTTCTGTGAATCCGACCAACACCTCCGATTATCTCATAATCCTTGTCGCATGGCCATGCTTATACAAGTCGGATCACACGAGGGGCCCAGAGTATATCTCTCATCGGAGGGGCAAATCCCATCTTGCTTAACCATGTCTCGCAGCATGGGTCTGGACAAGCCCGAAACCTACCTTTATAACTACCCAGTTACGGAGTAGCATTTGGTCGGCCTAAAGCAGGTCGGTCACCATCCCGAGCACATGCGTCAGCTCAGGTCTGAGGACCCATAACGTATGTGTACTAGAGACTCACAGATGACCTATCGCTGTGTCTCATAGTTGGGTCTGTCCAATCCGATATCCATCCGAGCTCGGATCCGGTCACCCGTATCCTATCTCGGATCCGATCAGATCCATGCAGTTCGGCAGCATCACATGCTCCATGGCTAGTGAGACAAAACCATCCACCGTATTGCATACTAGTCTAGTCCGACGTGTGCCCACACGTCACTTACGACTAGGGACCATTTTAGGACGTATCATACAACACAAGATCTCACAGACAAGTCACGTACTTGTCAACAAGTATCATTGATAACATCCAAGGACTACATCGGTTCATAAACACATCGGAAATATCATCATACATGATTGCCTCTAGGGCATACCTCCAACAGTCTCCCACTTGCACTAGAGTCAATCAAACAGGCATCGTATGCCCATGGCTCTAATGTGCCCCTCATGCTTGGGTTGTGGAAGCGGCTTAGTCAACGGATCTGCAACATTTGCATCCGTGTGAATTTTTCATAACTCTATATCACCACTCTTTACGATCTTACGTATCAGGTGATATTTCCGATCTATGTGTCTGGTCTTGTAGTGGTTCCTTGGCTCCTTGGCTTGTGCGATGGCACCAGAATTATCACAATAAAGGTCCAACGGTTTTACCGAGGTTGGGAAAACATCAAGATCATCTAGAAAGTTCCGGATCCAAACACCTTCCTTTGCAGCTTCACAAGCCGCAATGTATTCGGCTTCTGTCGTGGAATCGGCCACCGTATCTTGCTTGGAACTAGTCCAGCTCACTGCTCCTCCATTCATGATGTACACGAATCCGGACTGTGATCGACAATCATCTCGATCGGTTTGGAAACTAGCATCGGCGTAACCCTTTACGACGAGCTCCTCCTCACCTCCATAAACTAGAAACATTTCTTTAGTCCTTTTTCAGGTACTTTAGAATATTCTTCACCGCCGCCCAGTGAGCCTCACTGGGGTCTGCCTGGTATCTGCTCGTTAAGCTTATTGCAAAAGCAACATCAGGCCGGGTACATATCATGGCATACATGATGGATCCGATTGCCGAGGCATACGGTATCCGGCTCATCCTACTTTGCTCATCAGATGTCGAAGGACTCTGAGTCTCGCTCAGCCTTATACCATGTGAGAGTGGCAAGAACCCTTTCTTGGCCTCACTCATGTTAAACCGTTTCAACACTTTATCTATGTACGTGCACTGGCTCAAGCCGAGCAGTCTCCTCGATCTATCTCTATAGATCTTAATGCCCAATATGTAAACTGCTTCACCGAGGTCCTTCATCAAAAACTTTTCATTCAATGATTCTTTGACCGAGTTCAGCATCGAAACATTGTTTCCGATCAGTAGTATGTCATCCACATACAGGATCAAAAACACTACCGAGCTCCCACTCAACTTCTTGTATAAACAAGCGTCCTCATCGCTTTTGATAAATCCGAGGTCTGTAACAACCTCACCAAAACGAATGTTCCAGCTCCGAGATGCTTGTCTCAATCCATAAATGGATCTCTTGAGCTTGCATACCTTACCAGCACTAGTTGGATCGACAAAACCCTCGAGCTGTATCATATACACATCCTCGATTAAATTTTCATGAAGGAAAGCCGTTTTGACATCCATCTGCCATATCTCGTAATCGAAATATGCAGCTATAGCTAGTACGATCCTCACCGACTTCAGCATCGCTACTGGCGAGTAGGTCTCGTCGTAGTCAATCCCTTGAACTTGTGCATATCCTTTTGCGACAAGCCGAGCTTTGTGGATCTGAACATTTCCATCCACATCGGTTTTCTTCTTAAAGACCCATTTGCAACCAATGGCAGTGACGCCAGGTGGCAGATCAACCAAGTCCCAGACTTGATTGTGATCCATGGACTTTAACTCAGATCTCATGGCTTCCAGCCATTCCTCGGAATCTGGGCTCACCATCGCTTCCGCATACGTAGCCGGCTCGTCGCTTTCCAGCAACAGCACATCGCGCACTCTACGCAATCTTTCCGACCTCCGTGGTTGTGGTGCTGCTTCCACCTCGGGTTCCTTGACAGACTCCGGTATGATCACATCACCAGCCGAGCTATCCCCAAGTGGTTCTCGAAATTATTCGAGTTGCACCTGCTCCTACTGGCTTCCCGTCCGAGAAACTCTTTCTCAAGGAAGACCCCGTTCCGAGCAACAAACACTTTGTTCTCTTCGCGGTTGTAGAAGCTATATCCCAAGGTTTCCCTCGGATATCCCACAAATATGCACTTATCCGACTTGGGTGTAAGCTTGTCTGACATGAGTCGCTTGACAAATGCTTCACAACCCCAAATCTTTAGAAAAGATAGTTTGGGACTCTTCCCAGTCCACATCTCATGTGGTGTCTTGTCTACGGATTTTGATGGTACTCTGTTGAGTGTAAAAGCTGCAGTTTCTAGAGCGTATCCCCAGAATGACAAGGGTAAATCCGATTTGCTCATCATAGATCGGACCATGTCTAACAAGGTACGATTCCTCCGTTTCGATACGCCATTTCTCTGTGGTGTACCCGGAGGTGTGAGCTGAGGTACTATACCTCGGCCTTTCAGATGATTATCAAACTCTTGGCTCATGTACTCACCTCCACGATCAGATCGTAGAAGCTTTATAGTCTTGCCGAGCTGATTTTCAACCTCGTTCTGAAACTCCTTGAATTTTTCAAAAGTTTCTGACTTGTGCCTCATCAAATAGACATATCCATATCTACTCAAGTCATCGGTAAAAGTCACGAAGTACTGATAGCCACCTCTGGCAGTTGTGCTCATCGGACCACACACATCACTGTGTATTAGTTCAAATAGCTCGGACGCCCTTTCGCAACTCTTTGCAAAAGGTGACTTAGTCATCTTGTCGAGGAGGCATGATTCACATGTCTCGAACGACCCAAAGTCAGACGAAGTTAGAAGCCCATCATCATGGAGCTTCTTCATGCGTTTTAGACTAATGTGTCCAAGCCTGCAATGCCAGAAGTATGTTGGATTTATCTCATTAGGCTTATGCCTCTTGACATTCATATTATAGACAGGTTCAGATTCCAGATTCAAAATAAATAACCCATCAACTATGGGTGCATAGCCGTGGAACATTCCATTCAAAGATATTGAACAACCATTTTCCTTTAAATTGAATTCATAACCCTGACTCATCAAGCATGAGGCAGAAATAATGTTCCGACTAAGCGCGGGAATATAATAACAATTATTCAATTCCAAAATGAATCCGGAAGGTAGCTGGAGTTGCATCGTGCCGACCTCCAACGCAACAACTCTTGCTTTGTTGCCGACCCTGATGTCAATCTCCCCTTGTGACACACGCCTAGTTCTTACCAGCCCCTGCATCGAGTTGCAAATATGAACAACCGATCCGGTATCAAATACCCAAGAGCTACTAGGTATGTCGGCAAGGTAAATGTCTATAACATATGTAACAAGTGTACCTTTGCCCGAAGTCGCACTTCCGGCCTTCTTGCCATGCTCGGCAAGCCACTTGCTACAGTTCCTCTTCCAGTGACTGGTCTCCTTGCAGTGATAGCAAACAGTTCCCGAGTCCGGTCCAGACTTCGGCGTAGCGGCAGAGCTCGGAACAGATTCTTTCTTCTTGCCCTTTGCCTTAGCCTTTTTCTTGGACCAACTTTTCTTGAACTTGCCCGAATTCTGCACCATCAACACTTGATGCGTGCCTTTCTTAATATCCTACTCTGCCACCTTAAGCATCCCATGCAGTTCAGTGAGCTTCTTATCCATGCCATGCATATGATAGTTCGAAATGAACGTCCCATAGCTAGCTGGAAGAGAACCCAGAACTGCATCGGTAGCCAGCTCATCCAAGAGCGGGAAGCCTAAGCGTTCCAAAGCTTGCACGTATCCGATCATCTTGATCACATGCGGGCTCAGTGGATCACCCTCCTTCAGCTTACAATCCATCAAGGATCGCCAGACGTTGAACCTTTCGGTCCTAGCCTGCATCTGAAACATGCTCTTGAGATTCTCGATCATATCGAAATCCTCAGTGTTTTCGAAATGATGTTGCAAATCGGGCTCCATACAAGCCAGCATCAGACAACTGATCTCCGTTGAATCATCAACGAGTTTCTGGTAGGCATTCCTTGTTGTGGCATTAGCATTCTCGGCAGGTTCATCTGGAACTGGATTCTCTAGAACATGTTCCTTCTTATCATGCTTGAGAACAATTCTCAAATTTCTATAACAGGTGGTAAAATTTGTTCCATTAAGTTTATCCTTTTCCAAGATTGATTTCAATGCAAAGTTGGGTTGAGCAGGTGGTGCCATTGATCTACAACAGAAAAATATGCAAATATTAAGCACTGTGTTTATGTAGAGTAAATCAAGCCTAAACAGATATACTCCCACTGAAGTTGGCATCCCTCTGCAACTTCCAGTGATCCAGGATCCGAGTAGTGCAATCCGACTAGTGAGCTTTAGCATCACTGCTAGCCGAAGTGACTATCCGGTAAGCAACTCTTTGCTAATCGTATCTCTATATGACTCCTGTCGGCTGGGTTGGTATCTCATACCACGGCTCCCGACCTCTTTTGCCACAAGGCCCAAAACCGTTTTGATAGCCTTGTCAAGTTAACCAGATGCAGTGCATGTCCGTGTCCGACACGGACCCTTCAGTTCAAGGACACCTAGCAGCACCCCAATTTTATGAGCCCACTACTAGACGTACTTGACGTGCGAAGGTGCAACATCGGGGATGGCAATTTGCTTGATATTAACGAGGGATCTTTCTACCATTTCTAACATGTGTAGAAGACAAGAAGCAATATCAATCACAAATAAATAAATATTGTGAAACAGTATGGCTCCTTCATGGACGTCCGAGGACCAGGTCGGCTCCAACTCCGAGGACCAGGTCGGCTCCATCTTGTCATACCGGAACACCACCTCGGATCTCTATCCGAGCAGTGACTTGATCTCTGTCGTCCAACTACTACAACTAGTAATGAATTTACAGAGAATCACAAGTCGACACGCAGGTCGTCATACATTATAATGACAGCACTTTGGCTCCTGCCGGCTGACAAATCATGACGCGCAGGCCATGCATAATTTACACACATGCATCACATACACATGAGCCATACTATTCACATCAAACCTGCAAAACAAAGTTATGCATAGAATCGCATTCTACCGGTTTGAGTGAACATGTACGAAATCTATGGCGCTACGCATACGGCGGTCCCGCTAGTCGGTTAGCGGGTGGGGTTCGAAGGGGCAGCGCCCCTCGCGGGTGCGGGCAGCGCACGACGTTTTCGGAAATCACAGATCGGATCTGTACTCCGATCACGCCGAATTTTCCGATCAGACCGATCTCATCGATCATCACGAATCCGAATCGGATTTACATTTCACTATTAACCCCGATGGCGGAAACCAACCGGTAGGGGTAGGTTGTATCACGACCTCATCGATTCTGATCGTCAGAAAACATAGCCTCAACGATCCCCTATGCAATTGATCTCATCAACCGTGCACATAGCCGATCTCTTAAACGACAACAGATCTCATCTGCTGCCTCCAGATATCTAATATGCATACGATCTGAATCCAAATCCTATAACAGAGGCTCTGATAACACTGTTGGGTTCTACAGTAGGGTGCGTCAACTGCAAATTAAAATTTTCCTACCCGCAGAACAACCAGGAACATGCTAACAGAGATGGATCACAGATCATTACCACTAGACGCGCAGTGCCGTGCAGCGGAAGTAAAGTCGGGGCAGCGCGTCATCGGAGTCGTCTCCTCCTCGTCGATCTCCCACGTACAGCTGATCACCAAGTCCCACGAACAGGTTCGCCGGAGTGGCACAATTGCACCACCTCTAATGGTATCCGCGCGTGCAGGAGGAACGCTATGCGGCGGACTGCTAGGTCCGATCGCACAGCCTGTGGCACGTGGAGGTGGCTAGTTGCAACACATGCAAAGCCCTAATGACGACGCCAAAGCGATCCCTCTCATAAGCGTGCTGTACCTCCACTATTTATAGGCATCCGTCGTGGGCTCACCACTTGGGCCTCACACAGATCCTAAAGCCCAAAGTCTACTCGGTCACGATCCAAGTCCAGCTCGGATCCCATCCGAAGTGTCCTCGGATCCGACCTCGTAGGTTCCTTCCCTTAAGCGCGTGATCCCTTAGGTTCAAGTCATCTTGGTCGCAGTTCGGATCACCTCCGACTTGCTCAGCAGGTAGCGGCCTCTAGCAAGGCGTGCCGACCACCAAGTAGACTATGAAGCCGGTTGGCCAACCTGTACGTCACACTTCCGTTCCCTTTGCCACACGATATATGTTGTCGGGCTCAAGGCGATGTGGCCATCCCTGTTACAGCCCGACCTCTCTCTCGTTTCTGTGAATCTGACCAACACCTCGGATTATCTCATAATCCTTGTCGCATGGCCATGCTTATACAAGTCGGATCACACGAGGGGCCCATAGTATATCTCTCCTCATCGGAGGGGCAAATCCCATCTTGCTTAACCATGTCTCGCAGCATGGGTCTGAACAAGCCCGAAACCTACCTTTATAACTACCCAGTTACAGAGTAGCATTTGGTCGGCCCAAAGCAGGTCGGTCACCATCCCGAGCACATGCGTCAGCTTAGGTCCGAGGACCCAGAACGTATGTGTACTAGAGACTCATAGATGATCTATCGCTGTGTCTCATAGTTGGGTCTGTCCAATCCGATATCCATCCGAGCTCAGATCCGGTCACCCGTATCCTATCTCGGATCCGATCAGATCCATGCAGTTCGGCAGCATCACATGCTCCATGGCTAGTGAGACAAAACCATCCACCGTATTGCATACTAGTCTAGTCCGACGTGTGCCCACACGTCACTTACGACTAGGGACCATTTTAGGACGTATCATACAACACAAGATCTCACAGACAAGTCACGTACTTGTCAACAAGTATCATTGATAACATCCGAGGACTACATCGGTTCATAAACACATCGGAAATATCATAATACATGATTGCCTCTAGGGCATACCTCCAACAAAATTACCATTACTTTCATCAACTCTCAAAAAGATATAAGTGAAGCATGAGAGTGCAAATATTTCTTCAAAATTTTAATCTTGTGAACTCTCAAAATAATATAAGTGAAGCATGAGAGTTTATTTCTTCAAAAAATTTATCTTGTCAACTCTAAAAATAATATAAGTGAAGCATGAGAGTTTATTTCTTCAAAATTTAGCCACCGCCGTGCTCAAAAAGATTTAAGTGAATCACTAGAGCAACTGCCTAGCTCAAAAAATTTAAGTGAAGCACATAGAGTATTCTAGCAAATGATGATGAATGTGTGGCTCTCTCAAAATAGGTGTGTTCAGCAAGGATGATTGTGACAAACTAAAAAGCAAATAAAGCAAAGACTCATATAATACAAGACGCTCCAAGTAAAACACATATCATGTGATGAATAAAAATATAGCTACAAGTAAAATTACCGATGGTTGGTAGAAGAAAGAGGGGATGCCTTCCGGGGCATCCCCAAGCTTAGACGCTTGAGTCTTCCTTGAATATTACCTTGGGGTGCCTCGGGCATCCCCAAGCTTAGGCTCTTGCCACTCCTTATTCCTTCATCCATCGTGATCTCACCCAAAACTTGAAAACTTCAATCACACAAAACTCAACAAAACCTTCGTGAGATCCGTTAGTATAACAAAATAAATCACCACTTTAAGTACTGTTGCAAACCCATTCATATTTTATTTTTGCATTATATCTACTGTATTCTAACTTCTCCATGGCTTATACCCCCCGATACAATCCATAGTTTCATCAAAACAAGCAAGCAACACATCAAAAACAGAATCTGTCAAAAACAGAACAGTCTGTAGCAATCTATTTAAAAGACATACTTCTGTAACTCCAAAAATTCTGAAAAATTAGGACAACGTGAGAAATTCATATAAAAATACTGTGTAAAAATTTCAGATTTTTCTGACGCTCCATTACAGAACCAAAATTCCAGCACTGGACACAAAACTTTCTGTTTTCCAAACAGCATCAATTATACTATCTTCCAAATCATCCCAAAGGTTTTACTTGGCACAAGCACTAATTAAAAACACAAAAACTCAATCATAACAGTAGCTTGAAAGTGAAAACTCACAATAACAGAAACAAATAATAAAAATTTATTTTATTCATTGGGTTGCCTCCCAACAAACGCTATTGTTTTATGCCCCTAGCTAGGCATAATGCATAGTTTCAAGTATTGTCATCTTTGGTTTTAGGGAACCTAGCAATATCTATTTCACCTTCTTTGCAATTGTCAATAATATGAACCAAGTGATCAAGCTTGGTGCTAAGAATTTTTATTTCCTTCAAAACACAAAAGGCATCCACCTTTTGCTCCAAAGTATCAAACCTTCTATTATGCGACACCACATTGCAATTTACTTTGGAAACAAGATTAAATATCCCTCCAAAATTGGACTCCATGCTAGCCTTAGTTTCTTTTACTAACTCAGTTTGACGATAGCTTACTAGCATGGTAGGCTCAATTGTTTCTATCTTTGGTTGTCCAAAAATACTTTTCATTTTTTCATAGGTGTCAAATGCATTATTTCCAAGAAAATCATCTTCAAACATAGAATCTAGGACACGCCTATAAGCAAGAGGTAGACCAACATAAAAGCTTCTAAGAAGTAATTTAATGTGGCTCTTGGGCCTAGCTTTCATTTGGATTTCCAGCAATCTGTCCCAAGCTTCTTTTAAAGATTCATCACTCAAATATACTTAAAATTAAAAATTCCCGAACCTTCTCCTAGATAAGGAGGAAGAGGCAAATCGGGAGGAGAACTAGCCATAATGATAAAGCAAGCAATCAAACAAGCAAACAAGAGAAAGGCAAATGAAAAATATTTTTCTATTTTTGTAAAAACTTTTTAGAAGTGGGGGAGATGAAAACGAGAGGCAAATGCAAATAAAGTAAATGCAAGGAGATGAGAGTTTTATGCGTAGGTACTTGATAGATGTTGATGATGTCTCCCCGGCAACGGTGCCAGAAATTCTTCCTGCTACTTGTGAGCTGCGTTGGTAATTCCCTGAAGAGGAAGGGAGGTGCAGTACAGTAGAGATAAGTATTTTCCTCAGTTATGAAACCAAGGTTATTAATCCAGTAGGAGAATCACGCAACACCTCGTTAGCAGCACCTGCACACAAATCAACAAATCCTTGCACCCAACGCAATCAAGGGGTTGTCAATCCCTCGGCGGTAAGTTGGAAGATTAAATTGTATGTGATAGATAGATAGATTGAAACAAAAATACAAAAATAAAATAAATAAAGGAAAAAAGTGCAGCAAGTATTTTTAGGGTTTTAGTATATGATTTAGATAGACCCGGGGCCCATAGTTTTCACTAGAGGCTTCTCTCAAGAAAATAGCATACGGTGGGTAAACAAATTACTGTTGGGCAATTGATAGAAAAGCAAATAATCATGATGATATCCAAGGCAATGATCATGTATATAGGCATCACGTCCGAGACAAGTAGACCGACTCCTGACTTCATCTACTACTATTACTCCACACATCGACCGCTATCCAGCATGCATCTAGTGTATTAAGTCCATAAAGAACGGAGTAACGCCTTAAGAACGATGACATGATGTAGACAAGATAAACTCACGTATGAATAAACCCCATCTTTTTACCCTTAATAGCAACGATACATACGTGTCATGTCCCTTTCTGTTACTGGGATTGAGCACCGCAAGATCGAACCCATTACAAAGCACCTCTTCCCATGGCAAGATAAATCAATTTAGTTGGCCAAACCAAATCAATAGATCGGAGAAGAAATACGAAGCTATAATAATCATGCATAAAAGAGACCAGAGAAGACTCAAATAATATTCATGGATAATCTGATCATAAACTCACAATTCATCGGATCCCAACAAACTAACCGCAAAAAGTGATTACATCGGATAGAACTCCAAGAACATCGAGGAGAACATTGTATTGAAGATTAAAAAGAGAGAAGAAGCCATCTAGCTACTAACTATGAACCCGAAGGTCTGTGGTAAACTACTCACGCATCATCGGAAGGGCGGCAAGGTTGATGTAGAGCCCCTCCGTGATCGATTCCCCCTCCGGCGGAGCACCGGAAAAGGCCTCAAGATGGGATCTCTCAAGAACAGAAACTTGCGGCGGCAGAAAAAGTATTTCGTGGACTCCCTTGAGGGTTTCTGATTTTTTGGGAATTTATAGTGGTGGAATTAGGTCAAACGGAGCTGGGGTGGGCCCACGAGGCACCAGGGCGCGCCTGCCCCCCCCCCCCCAGGCGCGCCCTGGTGGCTCGTGGGCACCTCCTCTGGCGTCTGGTCTTCTCCCAAAGCTTCTAGTGTTGGTATTGTCTAGAAAAAAAATCTCCAAAAAGTTTCATGGCATTTGGACTTCATTTGGTATTGATATTCTGTAAAACCAAAAACAGGCAGAAAACAACAACTGGCACTGGGCACTACGTTAATAGGTTAGTCCCAAAAAATGATATATAATTGTTGTAAATGCATATAAAAACATCCAAGATTGATAATATAACAGCATGGAACAATCACAAATTATAGATACGTTGGAGACGTATCACCTGTGGCTGAAAGTTTTCAACGTCAAGCCGAAGATCGTCGACGGCCAGCAGGGGGACTGCCGGGGGGGGGGGGCGATGGTCAGCAAGCTCCCCTGGTGTCGGGGATATAACCCCACGATATGACCCGTCTCATGACGTTAAGTCGCCATGGACTTAAGTCATCTCTGACATTAAGTCATCTCTGGACTTAAGTCATCCCTGACGTTAAGCCGCCCTGAGACTTAAGTCATCCCTGAGACTTAAGCCGCCTTGAGACTTAAGTCATCCCTGAGACTTAAGCCGCCCTGAGACTTAAGCCGCCCGGAAGAAGAGAAGCCCAAGATAAAAAGGCGGTGGTGAGTCACCCGCGGTAAGAGGCCCGCGATAAGAAGCCAGAATAGATTAAGGCCAAGTCCTACTAGGACTCTACATGTAAGCCGCCCCTTCAACTTATATAAGGAGGGGCGGGGCACCCCAAGAGGGACAAGTTTTTGAGAAGTCAAGATAGACAGACAAATTAGTAGCTCTCTCGAGAGAGAGGTAGCGAAACAGCACCCTTGTAATAGAGATCATCATCAATAGCAATCAAGCAGGATGTAGGCTTTTACCTCCACCGTGAGGGGCCAGACCTGTGTAAAACTCACGTCTCTCGATTCCAACCAACCCCTTCAAGCTTCCACCTAGTTGCGATGGCCTCACCACTAAGTCCTTTTCACAAGGACATCTGCCGTGACAAAACCACGACAGTTGGCGCCCACCATGGGGCGACGCGCCCGGTGGTATGGTACTCTTGGAGGGTGCTCTTCTAAGGGATCGAGAAGGCGCATGATTGGCCGGATGAAGAAAAGACTACAGCGGAAAGATCTACACCGTCGAGGAGCAGTCGAAATAGCATGTACAAGATTAGATCCAGACGAGTTAGGGTTCCAGGATCAAGAGCAAGGTTAAGTCCATCAAGTCGCCAAGTTGGTGCGGCTACTCCACGTGCGACCGTCCAAGTCCGAGTCAATCTGGAAACAGTTTCACGCCCCGCGTCGTCACGTACATCTCCAAATCGGACCAGTTATCGTTTTCTGACGCGAAGACCCAGGTCAAATCATCAGGGTCCGGAAGAACTCAGATCGGCAAACCTCCGTGGTTCGCCTCGACCACCACGAGCCGCCTCATGTCCACAAGTCTCCGACCGCCGGCTCGCCTGAGCAAGCCACCTCCGCTGCAGCGCCGAAGGCCGGCCTGCGCCACAGCCAGAGGCCCCTCCTCAGCCGCAAACTGCACCCTGCCTAAGCCGCCCCTGCGGCCTCTCCTCGCCTCGGCCATAGCTGCTTCCGGGTAGTCGCGCCCCGTCGGGCCACTTCAGCTGCATCCGCGCCGCCGTTTCTGCCTCGTGCTGCCTCCATCACGGCCCGCCGCGCTGTTCCACCGCGACCCGCCTACTGTTTCCAAGTTCGGGCCTCCCTTTGCCGCAGCTCGCTTCGCGGGCCCTTCCTCTGCCGCGAGCCGCCTCTGAGGCCCGCCTCGTCTTCACGACCACGGTCTTGCATCTGAGCCGCCTCACCCCGCCATTTTTTCGAGCCACGGTCGCGCCTCCACCGTTCTCCGCGTCTCCGCCGGCAGCGAGCCGTCGCCGGGCTGCCTCCGCTCCGACCCGGCCCTGTCGAAAGCCGCTCCGGCCTCCTCGTTCGCGGTCGCGCGTAGCCGCCTTCGATTTGAGCCAGTCGCTCGTCCCGCCATCACGGTAAGGCATGGCTGCCTTCGCCACCTCAAGTCGCCGTGGCCAGCTTCACCTCCACCGCTCGCCTTTGCCGCTTCTCCGCGTCGTCGGCCTCTGTTCTGGCCTTCCCCGCTCCAGCCAGAGTCGCCGCCCTAGCTTCCCTCACCCTGCGAGCTGCTGAGTCAAACCCGCCTGTCCGAGCGAGCCTCGTCACCTTCTGTCGCGTTTTCTGCCATGGCCAACCCGCCGCCGCTGTCGCGGTCTCGTGTTGGGGAACGTTGCATGGAAAACAAAAAAATTTCTACGCACACGCAAGATCTATCCATGGAGATGCATAGCTACGAGAAGGGGAGTGTGTCTACGTACCCTCATAGACTGTAAGCGGAAGCGTTTAGAACAACGCGGTTGATGTCGTCGAACAACTTCACTATCCAACCGACCGAGTACCGAACGTACGGCACCTCCGCGTTCAGCACACGTTCAGCTCGGTGACGTCCTCGACTTCTTGATCCAGTAAGACGGCGAGGTAGTGGATGAGTTACGGCAGCACGACGGCGTGGTGACGGTGATGGTGATGCTATCTCCGCAGGGCTTCGCCCAAGCACTGCGAAAATATGACCGAGAGACGGAACTGTGGAGGGGGGCGCCGCACACGGCTAAGACAATGTTGTGTCTCCTTTGGGGCGCCCCCTCTCCTCTATTTATATATGTGTAGGGGCTTGGAGTAGAAGGAATAGTGTCACATGAACAGTAACCATGAATAGTACACACGTGGACTTGGACTCCAAAGTCCAATCCTATTCCTACTAGGACTCTCCCTTTTTCCTTCCCTAGCTGCGTGGGCTTTTCAGGACTTGGTGCGCCTGGCCCAATAAGGCCAGGGCGCCTCCCCTTAGCCCATGCCAGCCCTTGGGATGTGGTGGACCCACTTGTGGACTTCCGGACCCCTCCGGAATCCTCCGGAACCTTCTGGAAGCTTCCCGGTACAATACCGAAAAAAACTGCACCTTTTTCCGGAACCCAAAATATGACTTCCCATATATAAATCTTTACCTCTCGACCATTCCGAGACTCCTCGTGACGTCCGGGATCTCATCCGGGACTCCGAACAATATTCGGTTACCAATTCACATAACTCATATAACACTATATCGTCAACGAACGTTAAGCGTGCGGACCCTACGGGTTCGGGAATGATGTAGACATGACTGAGACATCTCTCCGGTCAATAACCAATAGCGGAACCTGGATGCTCATATTGGTTCCTACATATTCCACGAAGATCTTATCGGTCGAACCGCAATGACAACATACGTAATTCCCTTTGTCCGTCGGTATGTTACTTGCCCGAGATTCGATCGTCGGTATCTCCATACCTAGTTCAATCTCGTTACTGGCAAGTCTCTTTACTCGTTCCGTAATACATCATCCCGTAACTAACTCCTTAGTCACTTTGCTTGCAAGCTTCTTATGATGTGCATTACCGAGAGGGCCCAGAGATACCTCTCTGAAACACGGAGTGACAAATCCCAGTCTCGATCCATGCCAACTCAACGGACACCTTCGGAGATACCTGTAGAGCATCTTTATGATCACCCAGTTACGTTATGACGTTTGATAGCACACAAGGTATTCCTCCAGTATCCGGGAGTTGCATGATCTCATGGTCTGGGGAACATGTATTTGACATTCAAGAAAGCAGTAGCAATAAACAGAACGATCATATGCTAAGCTAACGGATGGGTCTTGTCCATCACATCATTCTCCTAATGATGTGATCCCGTTATCAAATGACAACTCATGTCTATGGTTAGGAAACCTTAACCATCTTTGATCAACGAGTTAGTCTAGTAGAGGCTCACTAGGGACACGGTATTTGTTTATGTATTCACACATGTATTTAAGTTTCCGGTCAATACAATTCTAGCATGAATAATAAACCTTTATCATGAACAAGGAAATATAAAATAATAACAACTTTATTATTGCCTCTAGGGCATATTTCCATCAGTCTCCCACTTGCACTAGAGTCAATAATCTAGATTACATAGTAATGAATCTAACACCCATGGAGTCTTGGTGCTGATCATGTTTTGCTCGTGGAAGAGGCTTAGTCAACAGGTCTGCCACGTTCAGATCCGTGTGTACTTTGCAAATTTCTATGTCTCCATCCTTGACATATTCACGAATGGAGTTGAAGCATCTCTTGTTGTGTTTGGTCTTCTTGTGAAACCTGGGCTCCTTGGCTATGGCAATTGCTCCAGTGTTGTCACAAAAGATTGTCATTGGACCCGATGCACTAGGTATTACACCTAGATCGGATATGAACTCCTTCATCCAGACTCCTTCATGTGCTGCTTCCGAAGCAGCTATGTATTCCGCTTCACACGTAGATCCCGCCACGACGCTCTGCTTGGAACTGCACCAACTGACAGCTCCACCATTTAATATAAATACATATCCGGTTTCTGACTTAGAGTCATCCGGATCAGTGTCGAAGCTTGCATCGACGTAACCCTTTACGACGAGCTCTTCGTCACCTCCATAAACGAGAAACATGTCCTTGGTCCTTTTCAGGTACTTCAGGATATTCTTGACCGCTGTCCAGTGATCCACTCCTGGATTACTCTGGTACCTCCCTGCCAAACTTATGGCAAGGCACACATCAGGTCGGGTACACAGCATGGCATACATAATAGAACCTATGGTTGAGGCATAGGGAATGACTTTCATTTTCTCTATATCTTCTGCCGTGGTCGGGCATTGAGTCTGACTCAACTTCACACCTTGCAAGACAGGCAAGAACCCTTTCTTTGACTGATCCATTTTGAACTTCTTCAAAACTTTGTCAAGGTATGTGCTTTGTGAAAGTCCTATCAAGCGTCTTGATCTATCCCTATAGATCTTGATGCCCAATATATAAGCAGCTTCACCGAGGTCTTTCATTGAAAAATTCTTATTCAAGTATCCCTTTATGCCATCCAGAAATTCTATATCATTTCCAATCAACAATATGGCATCCACATATAATATTAGAAATGCTACAGAGCTCCCACTCACTTTCTTGTAAATACAGGCTTCGCCGTAAGTCTGTACAAAACCATATGCTTTGATCACCTCATCAAAGCATATATTCCAACTCCGAGATGCTTGCACCAGTCCATAGATGGATCGCTGGAGCTTACACACTTTGTTAGAACCCTTAGGATCGACAAAACCTTCTGGTTGCATCATATACAACTCTTCTTTGAGAAAACCATTAAGGAATGCAGTTTTGACATCCATTTGTCAGATTTCATAATCATAAAATGCGGCAATTGCTAACATGATTCGGACAGACTTAAGCATCGCTACGGGTGAGAAAGTCTCATCGTAGTCAACCCCTTGAACTTGTCGAAAACCTTTCGTGACAAGTCGAGCTTTGTAGACAGTGATATTACCATCAGCATCCGTCTTCCTCTTAAAAATCCATTTATTCTCAATGTCTTGCCGATCATCGGGCAAGTCCACCAAAGTCCACACTTTGTTCTCATACATGGATCCTATCTCAGATTTCATGGTCTCAAGCCATTTGTCGGAATCCGGGCTTATCATAGCTTCTTCATAATTCGTAGGTTCGCCGTTGTCTAACAACATAACTTCCAGAACAGGATTACCGTACCACTCTGGTGCGGAACGTACTTTGGTCGACCTACGAAGTTTAGTAGTAACTTGATCTGAAGTTTCATGATCTTTATCATTATCTTCCTCTCTTATTGGTGTAGGCATCACGGGAACGGTTTTCTCTGATGAGCTACTTTCCAATTCGAGAGAAGGTACAATTACCTCATCAAGTTCTACTTTCCTCCCACTCACTTCTTTCAAGAGAAACTCCTTCTCTAGAAAGGACCCATTCTTGGCAACAAAGACCTTGCCTTCGGATCTATGGTAGAAGGTGTACCCAATTGTTTATTTAGGGTATCCTATGAAGACGCACTTCTCCGCTTTGGGTTCGAGCTTATCAGGTTGAAGCTTTTTCACATAAGCATCACATCCCCAAACTTTAAGAAATGACAGCTTAGGTTTCTTGCCAAACCATAGTTCATACGGTGTCGTCTCAACGGATTTAGACGGTGCCCTATTTAACGTGAATGCAACTGTCTCTAATGCATAACCCCAAAACAATAGTGGCAAATCGGTAAGAGACATCATAGAACGCACCATATCCAATAAAGTACGGTTACGACGTTCGGACACACCATTACGTTGTGGTGTTCCAGGTGGCGTGAGTTGTGAAACAATTCCACATTTTCTTAAATGAAGGCCAAACTCGTAACTCAAATATTCGCCTCCGCGATCAGATCGTAGAAACTTTATTTTCTTGTTACGATGATTCTCTACTTCACTCTGAAATTCTTTGAACTTTTTCAAATGTTTCAGACTTGTGTTTCATCAAGTAGATATACCCATATCCACTCAAATCATCTGTGAAGGTTAGAAAATAATGATACCCGCCGCATGCTTCAACATTCATCAGACCGCATACATCGGTATGTATTATTTCCAACAAATCAGTAGTTCGCTCCATTGTTCCGGAGAACGGGGTTTTAGTCATCTTGCCCATGAGGCATGGTTCGCAAGTATCAAATGATTCATAATCAAGAGATTCCAAAAGTCCATCCGCATGGAGTTTCTTCATGCGCTTTACACCAATATGACCTAAACGGCAGTGCCACAAGTATGTTGCACTATCATTATCAACTTTGCATCTTTTGGCATCAATATTATGAATATGTGTATCACTACGATCGAGATTCAACAAGAATAGACCATTCACAAAAGGTGCGTGACCATAAAAGATGTTACTCATATAAATAGAACAACCATTATTCTCTGACTTAAATGAATAACCATCTCGCAATAAACAAGATCCAGATATAATGTTCATGCTCAACGCTGGCACCAAATAACAATTATTGAGGTCTAAAACTAATCCCGAAGGTAGATGTAGAGGTAGCGTGCCGACGGCGATCACATCAACCTTGGAACCATTCCCAACGCGCATCGTCACCTCGTCCTTAGCCAATCTTCGCTTATTCCGTAGCTCCTGTTTCGAGTTACAAATATGAGCAACCGAACCAGTATCAAATACCCAGGCGCTACTGCGAGCATTAGTGAGGAACACACCAATAACATGTATATCAAATATACCTTTGCTCACTTTGCCATCCTTCTTATCAGCCAAATACTTGGGGCAGTTCCACTTCCAGTGACCAGTCCCTTTGCAGTAGAAGCACTCTGTTTCAGGCCTGGGTCCAGCTTTGGGTTTCTTCGTGGGAGCGGCAACTTGCTTGCCGTTCTTCTTGAAGTTCCCCTTCTTTCCCTTGCCCTTTTTCTTGAAACAAGTGGTTTTGTTAACCATCAACACTTGATGCTCCTTCTATATTTTTCTACCTCCGCTGATTTCAGCATCGCGAAGAGCTCGGGAATTGTCGTCTCCATCCCTTGCATATTATAGTTCATCACGAAGCCTTTATAGCTTGGTGGCAGTGACTAAAGAACTCTGTCAATAGCACTCTCAACCGGAAGATCAATTCCCAGCTGAGTCAAGTGGTTGTGGCACCCAGACATTCTGAGTATGTGTTCACTGACACAACTGTTCTCCTCCATCTTACAGCTAAAGAACTTGTTGGAGACTTCATATCTCTCAACCCGGGCATTAGCTTGAAATATCAATTTCAGCTCTTGGAACAACTCATATGCTCCGTGGTGTTCAAAACGCTTTTGCAGTCCCGGTTCTAAGCCGTAGAGCATGGCACACTGAACTATCGAGTAGTCATCAGATCAAGCCTGCCAGGCGTTCACAATGTCTGCAGCAGCTCCTGCAGCAGGTCCATCACCTAGCGGTGCATCAATTCTTCTTTGCAGCAATGAGGATAATCCTCAAGTTACGGACCCAGTCCGTGTAGTTGCTACCATCATCTTTCAACTTAGCTTTCTCTAGGAACGCATTAAAATTCAACGGAACAGTAGCACGGGTCATTTATCTACAACATAGATATGCAAAGAAACCATCAAGACTAAGTTCATGATAAATTAAGTTCAATTAATCAAATTACTAATGAACTCCCACTTAAATTAACATCCCTCAAGTTAACTAAGTGATACATGATCCAAATCAACTAGCCCATGTCCGATCATCACGTGAGATGGGATAGTCATCAATGGTGAACATCTCCATGTTGATCATATCTACTATATGACTCATGTTCGACCTTTCGGTCTCCAGTGTTCCGAGACCATGTCTGTACATGCTAGGCTCGTCAAGTTTAACCCAAGTATTCTGCTTGTGTAAAACTGGCTTACACCCGTTGTATGTGAACGTAGAATCTATCACACCCGATCATCACAAGGTGCTTCGAAACGACGAACTTTAGCAACGGTGCATACTCGGGGAGAACACTTTTATCTTGAAATTTAGTGAAGGGATCATCTTATAATGCTACCGTCGTTCTAAGCAAAATAAGATGCATAAAGGATAAACATCACATGCAATCAAAATATGTGACATGATATGGCCATCATCTTGTGATTTTGATCTCCATCTCCAAAGCATCGTCATGATCTCCATAGTCACCGGCTCGACACCTTGATCTCCATCGTTGCGTCGTGGTCGTCTCGCCAACTATTGCTTCTACAACTATTGCTAACGCATAGCGATAAAGTAAAGCAATTACATGGCACTTGCATTTCATACAATAAAGAGACAACCATAAGGCTCCTACCGGTTGCTGATAAATTACAAAACATGATCATCTCATACAATAACGTATATCACATCATGTCTTGACCATATCACATCACAGCATACCCTGCAAAAACAAGTTAGACGTCCTCTACTTTGTTGTTGCAAGTTTTACGTGGCTGCTACGGGCTTCTAGCAAGAACCGTTCTTACCTACGGCACAAAACCACAACGGTGATTTATCAAGTTTGCTGTTTTAACCTTCAACAAGGACCGGCCGCAGTCAAATTCGATTCAACTAAAGTAGGAGAAACAGACACCCGCCAGCCACCTTTATGCAAAACAAGTTGCATGTCTGTCGGTGGAACCAGTCTCATGTACGTGGACATGTAAGGTTGGTCCGGGCCGCTTCATCTTACAATACCGCCGAATCAAAATAAGACGTTGGTGGTAAGCAGTATGACGATCAACGCCCACAACTCTTTGTGTTCTACTCGTGCATATCATCTACGCATAGACCTGGCTCATGATGCCACTGTTGGGGAACGTTGCAAGGAAAACAAAAAAAATTCTACGCACACGCAAGATCTATCCATGGAGATGCATAGCTACGAGAGGGGGAGTGTGTCTACGTACCCTCGTAGACCATAAGCGGAAGCGTTTAGAACAACGCGGTTGATGTCGTCGAACAACTTCATGATCCAACCGACCGAGTACCGAACGTACGACACCTCCGCGTTCAGCACACGTTCAGCTCGGTGACATCCTCGACTTCTTGATCCAGCAAGACGGCGAGGTAGTGGATGAGTTCCGGCAGCACGACGGCGTGGTGATGGTGATGGTGATGCTATCTCCGCACGGCTTCGCCCAAGCACTGCGAAAATATGACCGAGGGACGGAACTGTGGAGGGGGGCGCCGCACACGGCTAAGACAATGTTGTGTCTCCTTTGGGGCGCCCCCTCTCCTCTATTTATATATGTGTAGGGGCTTGGAGTAGAAGTAATAGTGCCACGTGAACAGTAACTGTGAATAGTACACACGTGGACTTGGACTCCAAAGTCCAATCCTATTCCTACTAGGACTCTCCCTTTTTCCTTCCCTAGCTGCGTGGGCTTTTGAGGACTTGGTGCGCCTGGCCCAATAAGGCCAGGGCGCCTCCCCTTAGCCCATGCCAGCCCTTGGGACGTGGTGGACCCACTTGTGGACTTCCGGACCCCTCCGGAATCCTCCAGAACCTTCTCGAAGCTTCCCGGTACAATACCGAAAAAAACTGCACATTTTTCCGGAACCGAAAATATGACTTCCCATATATAAATCTTTACCTCTTGACCATTCCGAGACTCCTCGTGATGTCCGGGATCTCATCCGGTACTCCGAACAATATTCGGTTACCAATTCACATAACTCATATAACACTATATCGTCAACGAACGTTAAGCGTGCGGACCCTACGGGTTCGGGAATGATGTAGACATGACTGAGACGTCTCTCCGGTCAATAACCAATAGCGGAACCTGGATGCTCATATTGGTTCCTACATATTCCACGAAGATCTTATCGGTCGAACCGCAATGACAACATACGTAATTCCCTTTGTCCGTCGGTATGTTACTTGCCTGAGATTCGATCGTCGGTATCTCCATACCTAGTTCAATCTCATTACCGGCAAGTCTCTTTACTCGTTCCGTAATACATCATCCCGTAACTAACTCCTTAGTCACTTTGCTTGCAAGCTTCTTATGATGTGCATTACCGAGAGGGCCCAGAGATACCTCTCCGAAACACGGAGTGACAAATCCCAGTCTCGATCCATGCCAACTCAACGGACACCTTCGGAGATACCTGTAGAGCATCTTTATGATCACCCAGTTACGTTGTGACGTTTGATAGCACACAAGGTATTCCTCCGGTATCCGGGAGTTGCATGATCTCATGGTCTGAGGAACATGTATTTGACATTCAAGAAAGCAGTAGCAATAAATAGAACGATCATATGCTAAGCTAACGGATGGGTCTTGTCCATCACATCATTCTCCTAATGATGTGATTGTTGGAAATATGCCCTAGAGGCAATAATAAATTGGTTATTATTATATTTCCTTGTTCATGATAATCGTTTATTATCCATGCTATAATTGTATTGATTGGAAACTCAAATACATGTGTGGGTACATAGACAACACTGTGTCCCTAGTAAGCCTCTAGTTGACTAGCTCGTTGATCAAAAGATGGTGAAGGTTTCCTAGCCATGGACATGAGATGTCATTTGATAACGGGATCACATCATTAGGAAAATGATGTGATGGACAAGACCCAAACTATAAACGTAGCATATGATCTTGTCAGTTTATTGCTATTGTTTTCTGCATGTCAAGTATTTGTTCCTATGACCATGAGATCATGCAACTCCCTGACATCGGAGGAGTACCTTGTGTGTATCAAACGTCGCAACGTAACTGGGTGACTATAAAGGTGCTCTACAGGTATCTCCGAGGGTGTCTGTTGGGTTGGCATGGATCAAGACTGGGATTTGTTACTCCGTGTGACGGAGAGGTATCTCAGGGCCCACTCGGTAATACAACATCACAATGAGCCTTGCAAGAAATGTGACTAAAGTGTTAGCCACGAGATCTTGTATTACAGAACGAGTAAAGAGATTTGCCGGAAACGAGATTGAACTAGGTATAGAGATACCGACGATCGAATCTCGGGCAAGTAACATACCGAAGAACAAAGGGAACAACATACGGGATTAACTGAATCCTTGACATAGAGGTTCGACCGATAAAGATCTTCGTAGAATATGTAGGAGCCAATATGGGCATCCAGGTCCCGCTATTGGTTATTGATCGTAGAGGTGTCTCGGTCATGTCTACATAGTTCTCGAACCCGCAGGGTCTACACACTTAACGTTTGGTGACGATTAGTATAGTTGAGTTATTTTGTTGGTGACCGAAGGTTGTTCGGAGTCCCGGATAAGATCCCGGACATGACGAGGGTCTCCGGAAGAGTCCGGAGGTAAAGATTAATATATGTGATAATAGTGTTGTGATCTTCGGAAGGGTTCCGGAATTCACCGGAAGAGGTTCCGGATGTTTACCGAAGTGTTCGGGTGCAGCAACACTTTATATAGGCCAAAGGGGTAAAACCCACGAGGTATTGGAAAGTGCAAAAGGAAGTTTTGCTGCTGCCTTAAGCGGTACTACCGCTTGGGTGAAGCGGTACTACCGCTTGTGCGCGGTACTGCAGGGATCCGAGTTGGACTCTTTCCCTGCGGGCCAAACCGACCTTGTGCGGGCAAAACCGACCTGGAGGAGGCTTTTACTCCAAGTTTAGACCCCAAGGCTCAACATATAAATAGAGGGGCAGGGCTAGCACACGTGATACATTAAGATTTCCCAAGCCGTGTGTCGGCAACCCTAACCCTCTAGTTCTCCCGTCATAATCTCCGTAGTGCTTGGCGAAGCCCTGCAGAGATTGTTCCTCACCACCATCACCACGCTGTCGTGCTGCCGGAACTCATCTACTACTTCACCATCGCTCGCTGGATCGAGGGGGTGAAGGCGTCATCAAGCTGTACGTGTGTTGAACGCGGAGGTGCCGTCTGTTCGGCACTAGTTCGTGATCGGATCGAGGGACGACTTGCGATTTGGATCGCGGAGACGTTCGACTACATCAACCGCGTTTCTTAACGCTTTCGCTTAGCGATCTACAAGGGTATGTAGATTCACTCTCCCTCTCGTAGATGCTCATCACCTTGGATAGATCTTGTGTGTGCGTAGGAAAATTTTTGTTTCCCATGCAACGTTCCCCAACAGTGGCATCTGAGCTAGGTCTATGCGTAGATGAGATCTCGAGTAGAACACAAACGAGTTGTGGGCGTGGGTGTATACATATTGCTTGCCGTTACTAGTTGATACTTGATTCGGCGGTATTGTGAGATGAAGCGACCCGGACCAACATTACTCGTACGCTTACGAGAGACCGGTTCCTTCAACTGACATGTAACTTCGTTGCATAAAGATGGCTAGCGGGTGTCTGTCTCTCTCACTTTAGTTGAATCGATTTCAATGAAGAGGGTTCTTTTAGAAGATCAAAAAGCAATCACTACACCACGTTGTGGTTTTGCGTAGGTAAGAACGGTTCTTGCAAACCTGTAGCAGCCACGTAAAATTTGCAACAACAATTAGAGGACGTCTAACTTGTTTTTGCAGGGTTTGTTGTGATGTGATATGGCCAATTACATGATGAGATATATGTGATGTATGAGATGATCATGTGTTGTATAGAATATCACGACTTGCATGTCGATGAGTTCGGCAACTGGCAGGAGCCATAGAGTTGTCTTTAATTATTGTATGACCTGCGTATCAATCATTAAGCGCTATGTAATGCTTTACTTTATCGCTAAACGTTAGCAATAGTCATGGAAGCAACAGTCGGCGCGACAACCTCATGGCGACACGTTGATGGAGATCAAGATGATGGAGATCATGGTGTCATGCCGGTGACGATGGAGATCATGCCGGTGCTTTGGAGATGGAGATCAAAAGCACAAGTTCATGGCCATATCATCTCACTTATGATTTGCATGTGATGTTAATCCTTTTATGCATCTTATTTTGCTTAGGACAACGGTAGCATTATAAGGTGATCCCTCACTTAAATTTCAAGATAAAATTGTGTTCTCCCCGAGTGTGCACCGTTGCGAAAGTTCGTCGTTTCGAGACACCACGTGATGATCGGGTGTGATAGACTCTACGTTCACATACAACGGGTGCAAGCCAGTGTTGCACAAGCGGAACACTCAGGTTAAACTCTACGAGCCTAGCATGTACAGACATGGCCTCAGAACACAAGAGACCGAAAGGTCGAACATGAGTCATATAGTAGATATGATCAACATGAAGATGTTCACCATTGAAACCACCTCAACTCACGTGATGATCGTACTTGAGTTGGTGGATTTGGATCATGTTACACTCGAATGATCAGAGGGATGTCAATTTGAGTGGGAGTTTTTAAGTAATATGATTAACTAAACTCATTATCTAGAACAATAGTCTAAAGTTGTCTTTGCTATATTTATGTTGTAGATCATGGCTCGCGCAGTAGCACCCCTGAATTTTGATGCGTTCCTAGAGAAAGCTAAGTTGAAAGATGATGGAAGTAACTTTGTGGAGTGGGCCCGTAATCTAAGGATTATCCTTACGGCTTCCCAGAAGGCTTATGTCCTTGATGCACCGCTTGGTGATCCACCCGCTCCAGTTGAGTCTCTAGACGTTGTGAACGCCTGGCAGGCTCGTTCTGAAGATTACTCAATAGTTCAATGTGCAATATTGTATGGCTTAGAACCGGGACTTCAAAGACGTTTTGAACGTCATGGAGCATATGAGATGTTCCAGGAGTTGAAGTTTATCTTTCAGAAGAATGCCCGAATCGAGAGATATGAGATCTCCGATAAGTTCTATACTTGCAAGATGGAGGAGAACGGGTCTATCAGTGATCACGTACTCAGAATGTCTGGGTACTCCACCCGTCTGGCTGAATTGGGGATGCCTCTTCCGCCAGAGGCTATCACTGACAGAGTTCTTCAATCATTGCCACCTAGCTACAAGAGCTTCGTGTTGAACTATAACATGCACGGGATGAACAAGTCAGTCGCCGAGCTGTTTGCGATGCTGAAAGCCGCTGAGTCTGAAATTCAGAAGGAGCATCAAGTGTTGATGGTTAATAAAACCACTAGTTTCAAGAAAAATGGCAAGGGTAAGAAGGGTAACTCCAAGAAGAGTGGCAAAGCAGTTGCTCCTCTCATGAAGAAACCCAAGGCTGGACCCAAACCAGAAACTGTGTGCTTTCATTGCAAGGGAACTGGACACTGGAAGCAGAACTGCCCCAAGTATTTGGCTGACAAGAAGGCGGCCAACAACAAACAAGGTATATATGATATACATGTTATTGATGTGTACCTTACCAACTCTCGTTGTAGTGCCTGGGTATTTGATACCGGTGGGGTTGCTCATATTTGCAACTCAAAACAGGAACTGCGGAATAGACGGAGGCTGGCAAAGGACGAAGTGACGATGCGCGTGGGAAATGGTTCCAAGGTTGATGTGATCGCCGTCGGCACACTCGCTCTTCGATTACCATCGGGATTAGTGATGAACCTGAATAAATGTTATTTGGTGCCTGCGTTAAGCATGAACATTATATCTGGATCTTGTTTATTGCGAGACGGTTACTCATTTAAATCAGAGAATAATGGTTGTTCTATTTATATGAGTAATATCTTTTATGGTCATGCACCCAATGTGAGGGGTTTATTCTTATTGAATCTCGATAGTAACGATACACATGTTCATAACATTGATGCCAAAAGATGTACAATTGATAATGATAATACCACTTTCTTGTGGCACTGCCGTTTAGGTCATATTGGCGTAAAACGCATGAGGAAGCTCCATGCTGATGGACTTTTGGAGTCACTTGATTTTGAATCACTTGACACATGTGAGCCATGCCTCATGGGCAAGATGACTAAAACGCCGTTCTCTGGTACAATGGAACGGGCAAGTGACTTATTGGAAATCATACATACTGATGTGTGTGGTCCGATGAGTATTGAGGCGCGCGGTGGTTATCGTTACTTTCTCACCTTCACTGATGACTTAAGTAGATATGGGTATATTTACTTAATGAAACACAAGTCTGAAACATTTGAAAAGTTCAAACAATTTCAGAGTGAAGTTGAGAATCATCGTAACAAGAAGATTAAATTCCTACGATCTGATCGAGGAGGAGAATATCTGAGTTATGAGTTTGGCAGTCACTTAAGACAATGTGGAATTGTTTCACAACTGACACCGCCTGGAACACCACAGCGTAATGGTGTGTCCGAACGTCGTAATCGAACCTTATTGGATATGGTGCGATCTATGATGTCTCTTGCCGATTTGCCACTATTGTTTTGGGGTTATGCATTAGAGACAGCTGCATTCACTTTAAATAGGGCACCATTGAAATCCGTTGAGACGACGCCATATGAACTTTGGTTTGGCAAGAAGCCAAAGCTGTCGTTTCTTAAAATTTGGGGATGTGATGCTTATGTCAAAAAGCTTCAGCCTGAAAAGCTGGAACCCAAAGCGGAGAAATGCGTCTTCATAGGATACCCAAAAGAGACAGTTGGGTATACCTTCTACCTCAGATCCGAAGGCAAAGTGTTTGTCGCTAAAACCGGAACATTTCTTGAGAAAGAGTTTCTCTCGAAAGAATTGAGTGGGAGGAAGATAGAACTTGATGAGGTTGTTGAACCTTTACTTCAACCTGAGAGTAGCGCAGCGCAGAAAGTTGTTTATGTGGAGCCTACATCAGCTGAAGAGGAAGTTAATGATAATGATCATGAAGCTTTGGATCAAGTTACTATCGAACCACGTAGGTCGACAAGGACGCATACTGCTCCTGAGTGGTACGGCAACCCTGTCTTAGAAGTCATGTTGTTGGACAACGATAAACCTACGAGCTATGGAGAAGCGATGATGGGCCCGGATTCCGAGAAATGGATAGAGGCCATGAAGTCCGAGATGGGATCCATGTATGAAAACAAAGTATGGACTTTGGAAGTATTACCTGAAGGGCGTAAGGCCATTCAGAACAAATGGATCTTTAAGAGGAAGACGGACGCGGACGGTAATGTCACCGTCTATAAAGCTCGACTTGTGGCAAACGGTTTTTCACAAGTTCAAGGAGTTGACTACGATGAGACCTTCTCACCCGTAGCGATGCTTAAGTCCGTCAGAATCATGTTAGCAATAGCTGCCTTTTTCGATTATGAAATTTGGCAGATGGATGTCAAAACAGCGTTCCTTAACGGTTTCCTTAAGGAAGAGTTGTATATGATGCAACCAGAAGGTTTTGTCGATCCAGAGAATGCTGACAAAGTTTGCAAACTCCAGCAATCCATTTATGGACTGGTGCAAGCATCTCGGAGTTGGAATCTTCGCTTTGATGAGGTGATCAAAGCGTTCGAGTTTATACAAGTTTACGGAGAAGCTTGTATTTACAAGAAAGTGAGTGGGAGCTCTATAGCGTTTCTAATATTATATGTGGATGACATATTACTGATTGGAAACAATATAGAAATGTTGGAAAGCGTGAAGGAATATTTGAACAAGAGTTTTTCAATGAAGGACCTAGGAGAAGCTGCTTTCATATTAGGCATCAAGATCTATAGAGATAGATCGAGACGCTTAATAGGACTTTCACAAAGCACATACCTTGACAAAGTTTTGAAAAAGTTCAAAATGGATCAGTCCAAGAAGGGGTTCTTGCCTGTATTGCAAGGTGTGAAGTTGAGTAAGACTCAATGCCCAGTGACTGCAGGAGATAGAGAAAAGATGAGTGTCATCCCCTATGCTTCGGCCATAGGCTCTATCATGTATGCAATGTTGTGCACAAGACCCGATGTCAGCCTTGCCATTAGTATGGTCGGAAGGTTTCAAAGTGATCCAGGAATGGAACACTGGACGGCGGTCAAGAATATCCTGAAGTACCTGAAAAGGACTAAGGACATGTTTC
Source organism: Elymus sibiricus (assembly GCA_039707655.1). Classification (NCBI taxonomy): domain Eukaryota; kingdom Viridiplantae; phylum Streptophyta; class Magnoliopsida; order Poales; family Poaceae; genus Elymus; species Elymus sibiricus. The sequence continues at coordinate 147,560,552 of CM077666.1, forward strand.
TCGTTTATGGAGGTGATCAAGAGCTCGTCGTAAAGGGTTACGTTGATGCAAGCTTTGACACTGATCCGGATGACTCTAAGTCACAAACCGGATACGTATTTATTCTTAATGGGGGTGCGGTTAGCTGGTGCAGTACCAAGCAAAGCGTGGTAGCTGATTCTACATGCGAAGCGGAGTACATCGCTGCCTCGGAGGCGGCGAAGGAAGGTGTCTGGATGAAGGAGTTCATGACAGATCTTGGAGTAGTGCCTAGTGCGCTTAACCCAATAACTTTGTTTTGTGATAATACTGGTGCCATTGCTCTAGCCAAGGAACCAAGATTTCACAAGAGGACCAGACACATAAAGCGACGTTTCAATTCCATCCGCGATTACATCAAGGAGGACGACATAAATATTTGCAAAGTACACACGGATCTGAATGTTGCAGATCCGATGACTAAACCTCTTCCAAGGGCTAAACATGAACAACACCAGAACTGCATGGGTGTTCGATTCATTACAATGTAAATCACATAGTGATGTGAACTAGATTATTGACTCTAGTGCAAGTGGGAGACTGTTGGAAATATGCCCTAGAGGCAATAATAAATTGGTTATTATTATATTTCCTTGTTCATGATAATCGTTTATTATCCATGCTATAATTGTATTGATTGGAAACTCAAATACATGTGTGGGTACATAGACAACACTGTGTCCCTAGTAAGCCTCTAGTTGACTAGCTCGTTGATCAAAAGATGGTGAAGGTTTCCTAGCCATGGACATGAGATGTCATTTGATAACGGGATCACATCATTAGGAAAATGATGTGATGGACAAGACCCAAACTATAAACGTAGCATATGATCATGTCAGTTTATTGCTATTGTTTTCTGCATGTCAAGTATCTGTTCCTATGACTATGAGATCATGCAACTCCCTGACATCGGAGGAGTACCTTGTGTGTATCAAACGTCGCAACGTAACTGGGTGACTATAAAGGTGCTCTACAGGTATCTCCGAGGGTGTCTGTTGGGTTGGCATGGATCAAGACTGGGATTTGTTACTCCGTGTGACGGAGAGGTATCTCAGGGCCCACTCGGTAATACAACATCACAATGAGCCTTGCAAGCAATGTGACTAAAGTGTTAGCCACGAGATCTTGTATTACAGAATGAGTAAAGAGACTTGCCGGAAACGAGATTGAACTAGGTATAGAGATACCGACGATCGAATCTCGGGCAAGTAACATACCGAAGAACAAAGGGAACAGCATACGGGATTAACTGAATCCTTGACATAGAGGTTCGACCGATAAAGATCTTCGTAGAATATGTAGGAGCCAATATGGGCATCCAGGTCCCGCTATTGGTTATTGATCGTAGAGGTGTCTCGGTCATGTCTACATAGTTCTCGAACCCGCAGGGTCTACACACTTAACATTTGGTGACTATTAGTATAGTTGAGTTATTTTGTTGGTGACCGAAGGTTGTTCGGAGTCTCGGATAAGATCGCGGACATGACGAGGGTCTCCGGAAGAGTCCGGAGGTAAAGATTAATATATGTGATAATAGTGTTGTGATCTTCGGAAGGGTTCCGGAATTCACCGGAAGAGGTTCCGGATGTTTACCGAAGTGTTCGGGTGCAACAACACTTTATATAGGCCAAAGGGGTAAAACCCACGAGGTATTGGAAAGTGCAAAAGGAAGTTTTGCTGCTGCCTTAAGCGGTACTACCGCTGGTAAGGCAGTACTACCGCATAAGCAGTACTACCGCTTGGGTGAAGCGGTACTACCGCTCAAGCGGTACTACCGCTCGTGAGCGGTACTACCGCTTGTGCGCGGTACTGCAGGGATCCGAGTTGGACTCTTTCCCTGCGGGCCAAACCGACCTTGTGCGGGCAAAACCGACCTGGAGGAGGCTTTTACTCCAAGTTTAGACCCCAAGGCTCAACATATAAATAGAGGGGCAGGGCTAGCACACGGGATACATTAAGATTTCCCAAGCCGTGTGTCGGCAACCCTAACCCTCTAGTTCTCCCGTCATAATCTCCGTAGTGCTTGGCGAAGCCCTGCAGAGATTGTTCCTCACCACCATCACCACGCCGTCGTGCTGCCGGAACTCATCTACTACTTCACCATCGCTCGCTGGATCGAGGAGGTGAAGGCGTCATCAGGACGTACGTGTGTTGAATGCGGAGGTGCCGTCCGTTCGGCACTAGTTCGTGATCGGATCGAGGGACGACTTGCGATTTGGATCGCGGAGACGTTCGACTACATCAACCGCGTTTCTTAACGCTTCCGCTTAGCGATCTACAAGGGTATGTAGATTCACTCTCCCTCTCGTAGATGCTCATCACCATGGATAGATCTTGTGTGTGCGTAGGAAATTTTTTGTTTCCCATGCAACGTTCCCCAACAGTGATCCCGTTATCAAATGACAACTCATGTCTACGATTAGGAAACCTTAACCATCTTTGATCAACGAGCTAGTCTAGTAGAGGCTCACTAGGGACACGGTATTTGTTTATGTATTCACACATGTATTTAAGTTTCTGGTCAATACAATTCTAGCATGAATAATAAACCTTTATCATGAACAAGGAAATATAAAATAATAACAACTTTATTATTGCCTCTAGGGTATATTTCCATCATCTCGCACCGTCGCTAAGCCGCCTCTCCTCTGCCTTGAGTCGCCCCCGCGCAGACCTCGCGCCGTCATCGCCAAGCCACCAGCGCGTCGCTCCGCCGTCGGGCGTCGAGCCGCCCTCGTGCTGCCCTTGAGCCGCCGCTGCGACCTCTGCAGCAGCCGCCCGCTGCAGCCTCAGCTGCCGCCGCCGGCCGCTGTCTCCATGGCTTCGTCAAGCCTACCACCCCTGCCGACCATGGCTCCGCCTCAGCCGTGGCCCGCCTGCGAGCTGCTGGCGAGCCGCCATCGCGCCTTGCCTCCGCAGCGAGCCGCCCTCGCCGGCCTGCCTTACTTCGGGCCGCCCGCCCACTCCGCCGGTCTCCGCTTTTGCCGAGCCGCCGCCACCGTGACCCGCCTCGCCGTAGGCCACCTCATCAGCAGCCGCATCGAACCGCCGCCACCGTAACCCACCTCGCCGGGAGCCTCGCCGAAACCGCATCGCTCTGTTTCCCCGGGGCCTCCTCGAGCCGCCCGATCGCCGGCTCCCCACCACTCCAGCAGCCAGCTCTGGCCGGATGGTAAAAAAAACCGCGGATGTGGATCGGTTAACACGACCCGGAGGAAGACGCGGGACGGGGGCACGGACTCGACTCCGCTGCCCTGGTTTGCTCCGCTGGTCCGTTCCGAGCCGCCCACCTCCGGTTCCGCTACGGCCTACCACTTCCGCCGCGGCATCATCAGCCGCCGCCTTGCCTCCGCCTGTCTCCACTATGCGCTGCCGGAGAAAGAATTATTTTGACCATGACGGCTGCAGTGCTGTAGTTGACCCCCTTTTGCAAGAAAAGGAGAGAGTGGCTAAATCGCCGTTGAAAGTACTGGAGGTTATCCACGGACGCTATATATGGATCGTCTGTCGTCCGGACGAATCAGGTGAAATCCATCCGGTCTATTTTTTAGTACATTTTTTCTTCCAAGAAAAATTACTCTGGCTCGCGATATTTTTTGTGCAGGACAATTATTCACTGCAAGAGCGATTGTCATGCCATGGATATAGAGCTCGCGCCAACATTATCATACGCCAGCATCCGACCGTGCTGTACTGCTCAATGAATTTGTGTGCAAACCGCCACCTATGCGGTTCGGTCTACATCAACACGCGACCGACTCATCTGCTCACGCCGCGGCTGATTCATCCGTCCGTGCCCGCGGCCGACTCGCCCGTTTGCGCTGACTTACAAGCTGCGACCGACTCGTACGTCCGCGCTTACAACGCCACGGGCGACCCACGTGTCCGCGCCAGGTTGCCGGCCGACTACCATATCTACATCAACACACCAGATCCGTGCCCGTCTGCACGAACTATTCAAATGGACGCCACCGCCCCCGTGGCCCGGTCTACTCCAACAACTCTGAAGCAAATACAAACATATTATCAGCCTCTGCCTGCACCGGATAGCTCAAGGGACAGGCGCACAAGTTGTTGCCGCTACGGCTTGGTTAATTTCAACAAACAGCCGGGATAAACCATCGGCCGGAATATTGACACGACTTATACGGATCATCTATGACCCGCCACGGTCGACCTCAACCTTCCGCGGATTCACATCGCGTTATCAACGCTCAAGACATACAACAAGCGTCGCGAAGATCATCAACTCGCCACACGCTTTTGGCTTCAATAAATTTCAGCTATCAGCTGTCAACTATATTCCGGTTTATGCTACGGCCAAGTATGAAGAATCTCAAGCCGACTCCTTGAGTCATCTTCAGACTCGGGGGCTACACAAACATGACTCGTCAGATTTGGTCGGTTTTCTCAAATTCAAGAACCCCAGTCATTGCGAGGAAGACAACCCGGACCTGGGGGCTGTTGCCTTATTGGCGAAAAATTAAGGTTGCCAAAGAGAACTAGTTGCCATGATGCGCAGTTCAAACATAGGTATCCTGCCTTCTTGGCAAAACATATAACAGGGTTACCAAAGAAGACTAGTCGCCATGATGCGCAGTCTAAACATAGGTATCCCGCTCAATTATGGTCACTTGGGGGCTTCCAACTCACCGAGTTTAGCTTTCTCACCCTCTTGACCCGGCAATAAACGCCACATTATCTTGGTTAAACCTGCCTGTCTGCTTGATGCTACTCCGCTTAGGTGACCCGGTGTACTCTTGACAAGTCAATCATTTTTATGATCCTGAGCTTGTCTTGGTTAAAACATCGGTTATGTCACGTGAGAGCCGGCTTACAGAGAGCGAGGATAAACCATGGGCTATCACGCCAGCTTCATTGAAGCAAGACACGAGCCTCGAAAGCCGGTCTAAATTTTCGTGCCTCGAAAGCCGACGTTCTTTATACTCTATTAACATACGCATACATCATCATACATTGCATCATCATACAATGCATTATTTATGCATGAACATATTTGTTTATGTTGCAGGAGCCGGTTTTCAAACCGGGTTACATTGTAACTCTGCAGGAACAAACAAATCTTTAATAGCCAAAATGGCTGGATCTTCATCATGGTTTATCATAACCAGCATTAAATGATTGAGATATCAATTCTCCTATTTTCCCGGGGTACAATTCCAGCCGGGTCACATATAATACCTGGTCTTTAATTGACCGGGTTTTTGGTTATTCAACATGTGCTTTGTAGAAGACTACATCACTTATGGATTTTCTCACACATATTTGCCGAGTTGCACTGTAACCACGGCCAAGGGTTTCTTTCATCGCAAAGGCATCACAGAGTGGATATGATTTTATTCTACAATGGAAGAAAAAGTCCCGAGTCGCCGCAGGCACACGACCCGGCCCTTGGGGGCTACATTATTCAAATCAAGATTACATCAAGTATGAAAGTCCCATGTCACTGCAAGCATGCACCACGGCACTTGGGGGCTAATGTATGGTCATTTTTACTAGTCTCATTAAAGACCCGGCCCATCACATAATGATAAGCCGGCACTTGGGGGCTACCATTTGCTCATGTCAAAATTCAAAATACACAAGCCTTAATAGTGACCCAAAGCTTGGGGGCCACATCATATGATGTTCTTTTCAAAGGAGTACATGTAAGTTCCAAATCGCTGCAAGCAAACAACCCGGCACTTGGGGGCTACAACAGTCAGTTGTTTAAATAGATCAAAAGGTCCAAGTTGAAGACCCGACCCATCTTATACTGATGAGCCGGCCCTTGGAGGCTACACATGTGAAGTGCACAACTTTCAGTTCATGATTGAAGATTCAGACGGACAACCCGGATTTTTTCCAAAGTTGCAACATTTAAGCAAGTCTTAAGCTATCACTTTGTTCTACTCTTAAGGACTTGGGGGCTACAGGTTATCTCCTACAGGTTATCTCCTCCAAGCTATTCAGACAAGTCAGCTCAACATCATACAGATTTTTATTCATTTTTCATCAAAGTCTGAAGCATTGAAAGTTGGCATAACATCATACGGATTTTCTTTTTATCAAGCCAAGGCATTTGAAGACAATTCAAAAATATCATAAGGGTTATTTTTTCTGCATGGAACCAGCATCAACATATTGATATGGAAGAAACTCAGGAGCTTAGCATGAATAAATCCACGCTAATCTGGGGGCTAATGTCGGGGATATAACCCCACGATATGACCCGGCTCATGACGTTAAGTTGCCATGGACTTAAGTCATCTCTGACGTTAAGTCATCTCTGGACTTAAGTCATCCCTGACGTTAAGCCGCCCTGAGACTTAAGTCATCCCTGAGACTTAAGCCGCCCTGAGACTTAAGTCATCCCTGAGACTTAAGCCGCCCCGAGACTTAAGCCGCCCGGAAGAAGAGAAGCCCAAGATGAGAAGCCCAAGATAAAAAGGCCGCGGTGAGTCGCCCGCGGTAAGAGGCCTGTGATAAGAAGCCATAATAGATTAAGTCCAAGTCCTACTAGGACCCTACATGTAAGCCGCCCCTTCAACTTATATAAGGAGGGGCAGGGCACCCCAAGAGGGACAAGTTTGTGAGAAGTCAAGATAGACAGACAAATTAGTAGCTCTCGAGAGAGAGAGGTAGCGAAACAGCACCCTTGTAATAGAGATCATCATCAATAGCAATCAAGCAGGATGTAGGCTTTTACCTCCACCGTGAGGGGCCGAACCTGGGTAAAACTCGCGTCTCTCGATTCCAACCAACCCCTTCAAGCTTCCACCTAGTTGCGATGGCCTCACCACTAAGTCCTTTTCACAAGGACATCTGCCGTGACAAAACCACGACACCCGGGTTGAGAGCCCAGAGCGCACTTTCATCGAAACTGTCAAGATCTGGCAGAAGGAATGGTTCTATATCACAGAGCCGCGGAGCGCGGACTGGGCGGAGATTCCCGCCTTCAGATCCGCACCCCCCACGAGGTTGGTCTCGTGGACCAAGAAGGGCCTCTACTGGGGGTCAACCAAGGAGGTGGCGTTGCTGCAGAGCCGAATATCCAAGATGATAGAGCGGGGGGTTAAGTTGCCCAACGTGATTCAGATCATGCTCTGCCGCCGCATCCTCCCCTTTCAAGACCGTGCCTCCCCTATGTGGGTCTACAAGCCCGAAGACCCCGCCACCGTGCTCAGCTTCTACCGCACTTCCCACGCACAACTGTGGAAAGTGATATTCAAGTCGCAGAAGGACTGGCCGGCCGAGGAGAAAGACATCGGTCTCGACGCCGCAAACCCCCCTCGTGAGGTATGATAAGTTTTACTCCTATGTTCGGATGTTCCTTTTTGACAAAGTACTCAACTCCCTTTTCTCCCATCCATAGAGCTGGCTGAAGAAAGCCGAGCGAATCGATAGCCCAGTCCCGCTGCCCGAGGGCTCCAGGACGGCCTTGCTGACGGCCATGTTGGCCGAGGGGCCGGAGAAGAAGGAGAAGAAGAAAGAGAAGAAAAAGGAGGCCAGGGAGGGCCTCCGTTCCCGCGGACCTCCGGACACTAGATCCGGAGACACCCATGCCCCTTCTACCCTCGAGGGGGAGAAGGAGCAGGAGGAGGATGGGGAGGAAAGCGATTCCTCCCGAACGAAAAAAAGGGCTGCGTCCGAAGACGCTGAGGAGGATCAGCTTCCTCCCGCCCCTAAAAGACCATGCAGGGCCAAGGTGGACCTATCCAATAATAGCTCGGCTTCTTCCGAGCACTCTGAGGCCTCCGAAGAGGTTCCTCGGAGGACCCCCAGGGTCAAACCTCAGGCCCAAAGGTATGTATACCGAGATACACTGATGCTTTTAGCCGAACTAAGTCTGCTATTGATCGCGCGCCTACTTTTATCATTGTAGCCCCCCCGCGTGACTTCCCTACTGATCGAGTCTCGAAGGGGGACTCTCCGCCGGCCGCGCTGGTGGAGAGCGGGACCGAATCACGCGCCTCGCCTCTTCCGATCGTTGAGGAGGCCAAGGAGGTTCTGTCAAGGAGGACCCCTCCCTGGCCGCACACAGGGGGAGGAGGTGACGCTGTTGTGGCCGAGGCGCATACCTCGGCCACCGAAGACCAGGAGGGGAGAACCCTTCTGGTGAATGAAGAGGGGGAGCCCGGACAGTCCGAGCTCTCTCCGAAAGTGGTTCCGAAGCCGTTAAGGCATCCAGAGCCAACCATTCCGGTCTCCACCGAAGGAGGAGCCGAGGTGCCCCCGCCACCCCTGCCCGCTCCAGGGCGGGTTTCGACTGGGTGGCCGGATGAGATGGAGGAAGCTTTAACCAGCTCCTCTGTCGCCGAAGAGCACCGGGCCCTGATGGGCACGGTGTTGCAAAGTCTTCGGTCCGTGGATAACGGACTGAAGGAGGCCTTCAGCGGCCTTCTCACAGGCTTCAAGGTAGGCCATGCAATGCTTTTTCCTTAGAAAATTTCTTTTATATGAATATGTAACCTCATACACAGTAGCCCCTGAGCCCTAGAAAAGTTTGAAAAACTTAGGCGGGGGTCGAATAGATTTGATATATAGATGATAGCAAAATGAGCGGTAGCCCCCGAGACTCTGGCTGGATTGAAAAAAGCCGGTCAGAGGATCAAAAATCAATGACTCGGGAGTCTAATGTGCTGAGTCTAATGTGCAGGCGTCGTCCTCGGCGACAGCGGCCAACGCCGAGGAGTTGGCCGAGCTGAATCGGAAGCTCAAGAGGTCCGAGGACGACCTCGGCCTGCTGAATAAGCAGTTTGACGAGGCACAAGGCAAGTCCGAACTAAACTGTTTTACTACAACTTCTTTAGTAAGGTTTAAGAAGTTAATCTAAACTGGGTGCGATGGACATTTCTGCAGCTGCCGCCGCGGAGGTCGAGAACCTCAAGGCCGAGCTGAGGAAAGCTCAGCAGGAGGCAGCGGAGCAGAAGGCTGCGACCGAACAGGCAGCCGCCGAACTGGCTACGGTGAAAACCACCAAGCAGAAGCACGAGGCCAGAGTGTCTGAAGTGCAGCAAGAGCTCAAGGATGCCGTCACAAAGTGTGAGGTCCTTGAGCTGAAGAATAAGGATTAGGCGACCGAGCTAACCTCACTGGGATCGGCGGCTAGGGAAGCGCGGACAGAGGCGCGAGGCTACCAGGAGGAACTCCGCCAAGTTAGACTTATTGCGGATGGTAAGCCATACTTACTGCAAAAGTGTCTTTGGTGGTAATAGGTTCGCTTTGCTCACGCGAGTGTGGCGTTTCCCAGGCGCTTTTGCGGACCTCCCGAGGAGTGCATCCGACGCGGCTAAGTACTTTGCGTCCCAGGAGGGTCGTGCCGAGCAGAGGCTGTTTTGGGCGCAGTTTCAAGCGCCCGAGCACCCTCCCCTCCACAACAACCAGATGAAGCAGCTGATGGAGTTGCATCGGATGGCAGAGCCGGCAATAAAGGACCTTTGCATTAAACTATGGCCTTCGGAGCCACTGCCGAGCAGCTACTTTGGCTTGGTGCAGAAGCTGTACGATGCCACGCCCTGAATTGATGCCTGGAAGCGCTCCGTATGCATTGAGGGAGCTCGAATGGCCTTCGGCAAGACCATGGTGCATTGGTCGAAGATCAAGCCAACCGAGGTGGCCACCGGACCTCCGCTCCCTGGGAAGGAGCACAGGCGCCCCGAGCAGTACTTTCCCATCGTGATGGATGGTGCTCGGGCGATAGAGGCCCAGTGCTCAAAAGATGTAATTTATGAATGAATTTATTTTTCTTGTATCCGAGGAGTTGAAACTTTTGTGCTGTTAAAATGCAACTGGTCGGCTGTAAATATAATGCCTTATATGTTTATTTTGACTCCTGTGCGGCCGTTTTTAAACTGAAAGTTGACAGTCGTCGGCTTCAGCCCCCTTGAAGATACTGCATGGGGTGTTTTTTCTTAACACCTTAACCCTTAACCGACGTCTCAGTGCTCGGAGGCGGTTGTGTGTAAGGAAAACGAGGCAATCGGACTATGCGGCTTTAGTGCTTTCACTTAGCCATAGGAGCTTGACTGCGGGGGCTGGTGACTAGCCCCCAGTATATGTCATATCCGGGCGTACCAAGGTTGATACCATTATCACTTGGTTCCTGTAACAACGAACCCTTCGTTTGACACGGACTAACCTACATCGATTTTTAGTTTAACACTTGTCATCGGATCGCCGACCAGTTCTCGCTTATTATGACGGTCAGTTTTCAGCTTTCTCCACTGAGGTACTTAACCAGGCTAGCTAGAAGTACAATCGCAGTGGTTCTCCCTTTACCCTCCTAGCCGAACAATGCGGAATGTAAGAGGGCAAACACAGGAGCCGGGCAACCCAACTATTGACCAAAGACATAATTCGGAACTGATGCATATAATGCAATATCCATGATGCCGAGCACATGTAATGAAATTGGTGCCGGAATGATGTTTGGGGCAAGATCTATGGTCGAGCCCCCGGTCAGTTAGCCGATCACATCTAAAAAAGGAATGTATCATAATAGTTTACTTCGGCCTGGAAAGCGGAAAGGAATATGATACGTCTCTAACGTATCTATAATTTTTTATTGTTCCATGCTGTTATATTATCAATCTTGGATGTTTTTCTATACATTTACAGCAATTATATATCATTTTTTGGGACTAACCTATTAACTTAGTGCCCAGTGCCAGTTGCTGTTTTCTGCCCTGTTTTTGTTTTACAGAAAATCAATACCAAACGAAGTCCAAATGCCACGAAACTTTTTGGAGATTTTTTTCTGGACAAGATAAACAATAGAAGCTTCGGGAGGAGGCCAGAAGCCCCATGGGGGTGCCCATGAGGCACCAGGGCGCGCCTGGGGGGGCAGGCGCGCCCTGGTACCTCATGGGGCCCACAGAGTTCCGTTTGACCTAATTCCAGCACTATAAATTCCAGAAAAATCATAAACCCTCAGGAGAGTCCACGAAATACTTTTTCCGCCGCCGCAAGTTTCTGTTCTCGAGAGATCCCATCTGGAGGCCTTCTCCGGTACTCCGCCGGAGGGGGAATCGATCACGGAGGGGCTCTACATCAACCTTGCTGCCCTTTCAATGATGCGTGAGTAGTTTACCACAGACCTTCGGGTCCATAGTTAGTAGCTGAATGGCTTCTTCTCTCTTTTTGATCTTCAATACAATGTTCTCCTCGATGTTCTTGGAGTTCTATCCGATGTAATCACTTATTGCGGTGTGTTTGTTGGGATCCGATGAATTGTGAGTTTATGATCAAATTATCCATGAATATCATTTGAGTCTTCTCTGATCTCTTTTATGCATGATTATTATAGCTTCGTATTTCTTCTCCGATCTATTGATTTGGTTTGGCCAACTAGATTGATTTATCTTACCATGGGAAGAGGTGCTTTGTAATGGGTTCGATCTTGCGGTGCTCAATCCCAGTGACAGAAAGGGACATGACACGTATGTATCGTTGCTATTAAGGGTGAAAAGATGGGTTTTATTCATGCGTGAGTTTACTTTCTCTACATCATGTCACCGTTCTTAAGGCGTTACTCCGTTCTTTATGGACTTAATACACTAGATGCATACTGGATAGCGGTCAATGTGTGGAGAAATAGTAGTAGATGCAGGCAGGAGTCAGTCTACTTGTCTCGGACGTGATGCCTATATACATGATCATTGCCTTGGATATCATCATGATTATTTGCTTTTCTATCAATTGCCCAACAGTAATTTGTCTACCCACCGTATGCTATTTTCTTGAGAAAAGCCTCTAGTGAAAACTATGGCCCCCGGGTCTACTTTATCATTTACTAAAACCCTAAAAATACTTGCTGCAATTTTATCTTATTTATTTTATTTTGTATTTTTGTTTCTATCTATCTATCTATCACATACAATTTAATCTTGCAATTTACCGCCGAGGGATTGACAACCCCTCGTTTGCGTTTGGTGCAAGGATTTGTTGTTTGTGTGCAGGTGCTGCTAACGAGGTGTTGCGTGATTCTCCTACTGGTTTGATAACCTTGGTTTCATAACTGAGGGTAATACTTATCTCTACTATGCTGCATCATCCCTTCCTCTTCGGGGAAAATACCAACGCAAGCTACAAGTAGCAGAATAGGCAACACAAATGACTACAATATGACCGGAGAAGAATTGGTCCGAATTTCCTTTAAATTCATGACGTCCAACCGTACAATCTGAACTGCCGAAGTAACTTTGAAAGATAGTTGAAGAAATAAATGCATTTGGAGGAAAGGTTTACACAGGACCTCCATGAGTGGTTTGATGGCCCTACTGCGCCCTGCCGCACGTCTGCGCCTTTTCTCTTTATGAAGCTTCCGTAGGTAACGTGCGATTGAAGTCGTCGCTTGTATGCATGGCGGAAGTGGTAGTGTTCGGCGGATGAGCCCTTGAGAAGGGTTTTGAGAAGTCGCTGCAAGGTATCAGCTTAACGCTGATCAGGCCCTGGATGGTGCATGTTATTGATGTTAATCCGAGGACAACCTTGGCCATGGCTCGGTCGAACCGAGCACTCGACCCTCGTAATGTTTTCCCCCACAGCTGCCCATGGAATTTTAAGCGCGAAATTATGTACCCGAGGTACATATTCCGCGGCTGGGTGGGCCATGCTGTGGGGCGCATATCCCTATTTAGGATGAGCACGGGAGTGCTCCGGGACCGAGGCCGTAGCTCGAGCGCGTTTGCGCGCATCTAGCGTCTTGATGGTAAACTGGGCCTTCGATGCTTCTTTGGCGGCCTGGACTTCGGCGGCTAGAGCCGCTGTGTGTTCCTCGGTTCGGAGCGAGCACTCGGTGTTACCGTTAACGGTGATAACCCCCTTCGGTCCTGGCATCTTGAGCTTTAGGTATGCGTAGTGCGGGACGGCATTGAAGCGGGCAAGCGCTGTTCGGCCGAGAAGTGCGTGGTAACCACTGCGGAAAGGAACAATCTCGAAGATTAAATCTTCGCTACGGAAGTTGTCGGGCGAACCGAAGACTACTTCCAAGGTCACGGATCCCGAGCAACGTGCCTCGACTCCTGGGATTACACCTTTAAAGGTGGTGTTACTGGGTTGGATCCTTGACGGGTCGATTCCCATCTTCCTCACTGTATCTGAATAAATCAGGTTGAGGCTGCTGCCTCCGTCCATAAGGACTCTGGTGAGGTGATATCCATCCACGATGGGGTCGAGCACCAGAGCCGCCGTTCCTCCATGAGGGATACTGGTCGGATGGTCTCGAAGGTCGAAAGTGATCGGGCAAGCCAACCATGGGTTGTACTTCGGGGCCACCGGCTCTAGGGCGTAGACATCCCGAAGTGCGCGTTTCCGCTCCTTCTTGGGTATATGCGTGACGTAAATCATGTTCACGGTTTTTACCTCGGGAGGGAACTGCTTTTGGCCTCCATTGTTTGGCCCGTGAGGTTCATCGTCGTCCTCGCTGCGGGGACCCTTGCCCTGTTCCTCGGCTGTGAGCTTGCTAGCCTGCTTGATTACCCAACAGTTATGGTTGGTGTGGTTGGCGGGCTTGTCCGGGGTGCCGTGGATCTGGCAGGGCCTATCCAGGATTCTATCCAGTGCAGTCGGGCCGTCCCGGTTCCCTTTAGAGGGTTTCTTCCGCAGTCCTGATTTTGAGCCGCTGAACCCGGCGTTTACTGCCGCGTCATCGGCTTCACTGCCGTTGTTTGTGTGTCGGCGCTTATTATTCTTGTTGCGCCGGGGTTTACCGTTCCCGTCCCGGGCCTCTGAGGTGCCGGGGTCGTCGGGATGGTTGCTTCCACGGGCTAACCAACTATTCTCACCCGCGCAAAAGCGGGTCATTAGGGAGGTGAGGGCCGACATTGTTCTCGGCTTATCTTGGCCGAGCTGGCGAGCGAGCCATTCGTCCTGAATACTATGCTTGAATGCGGCAATTGCCTCAGCATCCGGACAGTCGACGATCTGGTTCTTCTTAGTCAGGATCCGATTCCAGAATTGCCGAGCTGACTCCCCGGGCTGTTGAACGACGTGGCTCAGGTCGTCGACATCTGGCGACCGAACATAGGTACCTTGAAAGTTGGCTCGGAATGCGTCCTCGAGCTCCTCCCAGCTCCCGATGGAGTTTTCGGGTAGGCTGTTCAACCAGTGCCTTGCCGGTCCTTTAAGTTTTAATGGCAGATATTTAATGGCGTGGAGGTCATCTCCTCGGGCCATATGAATGTGGAGAAGGAAATCTTCGATCCACACGGCTGGGTCAGTTGTCCCATCATACTGTTCTATGTTCACGGGTTTAAACCCTTTGGGGAACTGATGCTGCATCACCTCGTCTGTGAAACACATTGGGTGTGCGGTGCCCCTGATCCGGGCCACATCGTGCAGGAGATCGGTTGTCATCCGGGCACGGTGCTGCTCCCGAGCTCTATCGTTCCTGTCACGACAAGCTTGGTATCCGTCCCGTCCAGCGGGCGTGTGTCGTCTGGATCCATAAATGGATCTCGACTGTGCCCCTCTGGCGTTTAGGTTGTGCTGCAGATCATATGGGTCATCCGGTTGAACCGGCTCCTTGCCCGCCCGGCTAGGAGGCACGGGTGGGTTTTCGGCTTCTCCAGCCGTCCTATCCCATCCTCGAGGGGGGCGGTCGGGCTGGTTTGCCTGAGTTCGTCTGGGAGGTATGGGCTCAAGGGCCTCGTCTTCAAATGACGGAAGGAAGCGCCGCCGTGGGTAGCTTTTGCTCTGATCCCGTCGCAGATTGTCGAAGCCCTATTCGGCATCTAAGACCAATGTCCACCTGTCATTGAGGGTATCCTGTTATGCTTTTAGCCGTTGTTGCTTCTTCTTCAGACTTCGGGCGGTGGCTATGAGTTGCTGCTTGAACCTTTCCTGGTCCAGAGGGTACTCGGGGACGAGAAAGTCTTTGGGTCCGAGGCTGTCCTCCTCTTCAGAAGGAGGGAGCTAGTTGCTGTTCTCGGAATCCTCAGGGTCCTCGGGGTTACCCTGATCCTTATGCTCTTCAGAAGCGTGGAAGTGCTGTTCAGGGGTGGTGTTGACGCCGAGCTCCCCCTTGTTGTCCGGAGTATCCTTATTTCCGGTGCCTTTTGTGTCTGTGTTACTTTCCGTGCCCCTTCCGCGTCCCCTGGATCGCTTTCGTCGGCGTTTGGGCTGTTCCTCGTCAGGGCCGTCGCCATCCTTCTTGGGGGTGTCGACCATGTAAACGTCGTAGGTGGAGGTGTCTGTCCACTTTCCGTTGTTGGGAGTGGCAAGGGAGGGAGCCATATAAGGCATGACGTCGATATCCTCGTCCATGTCGTCGGCCTCCTCGGAGGCGTAGTCCAGCATGTCGGTTAAATCTTCGACAGTGGCTATTAAGTGGGTGGTGGTGGGATGTAAAATTCCCCACGGTTGGCCTCAGGTCCGATCTGTTCATGAACCGAGGACGGGCCATCCGTGATGCTCATCGTTTGGATCCGATCTAACATCTCACTTAAAAGCGGGAGGTCCGCCAGATTTATCCTTTGACATCCTTCGGAGTTAACCTCCGGTGTGCCTGTGCCAGGGGCGTGTTCGGCCAAGGCTGACCCCTGGTTTTCGGGCGCTGAGGTCAGATCCGAACTCGAGGCCAGATCAGAACTGAAGGCCGGCCCAGAGATGGTGCCGGGGACAAGATCCGAGGTTAAGGCCTCGGAGTCACTAGGCTCCTCGGGTGAAGCTGAGAACCCCGTAAAGATCAGATCGCCCCGAGAGTTGGCGACGTACTCTAGGTTACTGTAACGCCCCTCTGTAATGAGCAACAGTGATCCTTGATTATTATGCTAATTCTCTATGATTTGCAATGTTTAATCAATATGGATTAATATGTCATTTCAAATTCCTCCACTGAATTCAATTCATATTCAAAGTGAAATTTGAAGTTGTTCAAAAATTGCTGGAAAATAGTTCATGTTGTTGCAAAAATTCCAAAACAATTTAATGTTAAGAAAAACAACATCACCTATTTTCCTAAAATGGGCTAGAGCATTAAAACAGTGAAAAAACAGCACTTTTAAATGCATTTCCATTTTGGAAAAATTCAAATGGATTCCAAAATTGCCCAAGCTTTTTGTGGCAGAGCAGAATAATGCAAAGTATTTATGTGGACCAATTTCACATTTTACAAAATGCATTGGGCAGCTCTTTTATTTTGCAACACCTTTTCTGAAAAAGAAACAGAGAAAAGAAATGGAAAAGGGCTGAAACGGCACTGTGCATTCGGGCTTAAGTCAAACAGTGGCAGGGCCCAGCCCAACCGGCCCCTTCTCCCTCTTCTCTTCTCTCTCTCTCGCCATGTCACACGGCCATGGCCAGAGCACGGCCACTCCGGCCACTGGCCGCCACCTGCCGCCGCTCGACCGCGGAGAGGATAAGGCCGAGCCTTATCCCTTCCCCCTGGATGCTCTCCTCCATTTTCCCCCTCTCTCTCTCGCTCTCGCGCCCTCTCTCCCCCTCTCCAGTACGCTGTCGTCACCGCCGTTCGTCTCCGCCGCGGCCAACGTCGTCTCCGCCTCCCTCCGACGTGTCAGGAGGCACCGCCGAGCTCGACCACGCGTTCTGCACCACCACTTTGAGCTCGGGGAGCCCTGCATCGCGCGGATCGAGCCACCACTTTCTTCTCGGTCTTCGGCGAACTCCGACCGCTCCGGCCACCGCTGCATCTCCTAAACCTCTCGCCGGGCCTCCTTGCGCCTACACGATGAGCACCGCACTCCCTCCCGCCGTTTTTCCCTAGATCCGCGGCTTCTAGCCATCGTTTTCGACGTGGCCGAGCTCGCCGCCGCCTAGCTCGTCGCCGACGTGTCTCCGGTGACCAAACGGTCACGGGACCGTGTCCAACAACCTCGCCCGCGCGCGTAGAGCATGCCAACCCCTTTAGTTCAAGCCGTAGCGCGCTGCAACGCCGTTTTCGCCGTAGCCCGATGCCGCTCCGCTGCTGACCTCGTCGCCGGCGTTGATTCCGGCCGACTCCGGCGACGCCACCACCAACAATAGATGCGCCTCTCGCCGCTCGTTCCAACGCGCCTAGCCGCGCGCCAAACAGCCGCATGTAGCGCGATTCCGGCAAGTGCCCGTGCGCTCCGCCGTGTTTGTGGTCGCCGGCGGCTTGCCGCCGGCCAGCGCCGACCTGGCCGCCACGTGGGGCGCCCTGGGTCGCTGACCAGTGGGCCCAGGGGCCCCAGTTGACCGAGTCAACGCCCCGACGTGGCGGTACTGTGACGCTGACTGGCGGGCCCCACTCGCTTAATTAGTTAATTAGGTAATTAGTTAAACTAATCTGACACTGACAGTAGGCCCCACTTGCTAATTAACCTAATTAGTTAAAGTTAATCTCTGTTTAATTAGCTGAGCCACTGACATGTGGGACCCAGAAGTCAGTTTTGACCTGGACCCGCTGGAGTTGACTCGCTGACGTCATGCTGACATCATACTGACATCATCAGTCACTATTCTGGATAATGCGAATTAATTTAATTTAAAAAATTCCAGGATTTTCAGAAAATAGTTTAAATCTTTGAAAATTCGTAGAAATTCAACCGTAGCTCGGATCGAAAAGTTTTCAACATGAAAGTTGATCAGAAAAACGAGACGAATCCGAATATGTGGTCAAAATGCTTGACCATCACTCTTATCTATCTGAACATGGAACCTTCCCCTCTGGTTCAGTATTCCGAAATCTGCCTAAACGCCGGGAAAATATCCCAGATATTTTCCCGTTTCATCTGCGACACGTAGCAATGCATTAGGTCACCTCTAACACTGCATTTTGCCATGCCATGCATCTGTGTTGCATCGATTTCCTTTATTTATTGTTTCTTCCCCCTCTTCTTCCCCATTAGACCCCGAGACCGACGCAGCTCCGGAGACCAACGACACCACTGACGACCCCTCCTTTGCCGCAGAGCTTCCAGGCAAGCAACCCCCCTTGACGCATGCCTATATCACCTATTCCTTCTCCCTCCTGCTTGCATTAGAATTGCTACTGCTGTTGATATATCCTATTTTGATGCACATCCTATTTTTTTGTAAACTGCTTTTGATACATTACCTGCAATCCTAAATGCTTAGTGTAGGTTGGATGTAACCATCCGTGGCCCCTGTTCCATGCTATAGTTGCCCCGCTTTAGTACCTGTGCCCCGATCGATGTGATCGACGGGCTAAGTCCAGCACATCACCGCACACCCCCCCTAAGTTGCTCGACTCTACAGAGCTACCATCGAGTGCCGAGGGTGATACCTCTTATCTCACTCCCGATGTTGCCTCTGTAGTATAGCTAGTCGGTTGTGGGTTAACGAGGGTGATTCCTCATTCACCACCTCCGATGAAGCTTCTGTCGTGCAACCCCGCAAGTGTGAATACCATCGAGGGTGATTCCTCCGGGTTCACCTTGACGGTTACATTGAGTGGGAATCCAATGAGGGTGATTCCTCGGATTTCCCTCTTGATGTTACGGACACACGATTACTTTTACCAGATGCCCTGTTACTGTTACTACAGGACTGAAGGGACAGGCGGTACCACCCGGTTGAGGAGGACCTAAGTTCCCGACAGTCTTTTGGAAAGACGGGTCGACCCTGAGGGGTACCCGCGAGAGATGTGGATTCGGGTTGACCATGAGGGTACCCGAGAGATGAATACGTGGCACGGCTGGGCATTCCTAGCCCTTGTCGTAAGTCCACGAGACGGGGCGACGGGGTCTCATGATCGTGAGTCTCTGCTTGTCACCGCGAGCTCCTAATGCACTAAGGGTTAGGATATGTAATCTGAGTAGGCCTCTGGCCTTTTCGCGCTAACCAGCACGTGGGAATAATATGGGTACTCGGCGTCGTATGTATCAGCTGAAGCTCTTCAGACGTCAACAGTTGAGCAGCGCGCGCCGGGTTGGTCTGGGAAAGCCTGCGCTTGTATTAAGGGGGCTAGGACTGCTCACCGGCCACGTTCGCAACGCGCAGGTGTGCGAAGGGCGATGGGCCCAAGACCCCTGAGTGCTTAGGATGTAGACCGGCATGTTGGCCTCTCTGTTGAGCCTAGGTAGGGCTACGACGTGTCGATCAGCCGAGGCCGGGCATGGACCAAGCAATTGTGTCCGGCCAGAGTTAATCGAGCGTGTTGGGTAAGTTGGTGCACCCCTGCAGGGAAGTATATCTATTCGAATAGCTGTGTCCACGGTAACAGGACGCTCGGAAAATATCCCGATCTACTACAACTAGAAATGGGATGAATATACTGGCTCCGGGATCGCTTTCTCGCTGGGAGTCGAGGAAGGATCCCTGGGCGTTGTTGCTACTTGTTACTACTATTATACTTATGTACTAATCTGCACTCTTCTAATGCTGCAAGACCCTGAAGATGTTAGTCTTCGATAGGCTAGGCATTTCTCTCTATTCTGGCATTTCTGCAGTACAGTCCACATATACCGCCTTCCTTTGATAATGTTGCATAAAAAGAATAGTTCTGATGTAAGTCTTGCTGAGTACTTTGGATGAGTACTCACGATTGCTTTGCTTCACCTTTTCCCCCATACCCGATTATTACGACCAGATGACGGAGTCCCGGAGCCAGCTGCCCCAGCCGACGACTACTACCACTACTACCCCTCTGGCGGATACTACTACTATGAGGAGCCCTCCGACGACCAGGAGTAGATAGGAGGCTCCCAGGCAGGAGGCCTGCGCCTTTCGGTCCAGTGTTTTATTTTGCCCCGCCTTCTTAAGGCCTATCTGTTTAACTTTATGTCTGTACTTAGATGTCTAATGCTTCCACTGATGCTTGTATGACATCGAGCTTATGTATTCGAGCCCTCGAGGCCCCTGGCTTGTAATATAAAGCTTGTATGACTTTTATTTGTGTTTAGAGTTGTGTTGTGATATCTTCAAGTGAGTCCTTAGACTTGATCGTGTGCATTTGCGTGTATGATTAGTGCACGATTAAGTCGGGGGCGTCACAAGTTGGTATCAGAGCCGACTGCCTGTAGGAACCCCCTTTCCAACTCCTTGGCCGAAGTTGAGTCTAGTCTTTGCAAAACGATTTTACAAACATGACTGTGTGCCTTACGGGCCCACGTCGCCAATGGGTGGTATTAGGATCTTTTATTCCTCTTCCATACTCTGGGACTCTAATTTCTCTTCTTTTCGGGTTAAATGATTTTGCTAACACTGACACTAGGTTCTCGAATCATATTCACCCGGAGAGCTGGATTGACTGCAACTAATCCTTTCCTTTGGTCTGGTTAATCTGATAATCACCTTTTCCTTTCCATTGGTCTGTTTAACCTTTTCTTTCCAAGTTATGACATGCTTCTCACACTGTCTTTTGACATCTGCACTATCTTATTTCAGATGCGTCCCGCAAGACAGCTTGTGCGCCAGACCATTGCTGTTGATGCGAATGGGTTTCCGACCATTTTGGTCGATCTTCTGACCAGGCTGGGATATCGCTGGTACCCCGAGTACACAGTTTACGAGGATTATCGTGAATTCAACCAGGAGCAGTACCACGCTGTGGTTCGCATCTTTGATCGGCAGGACATCTCCATCATTGAGTTACACACCTTTCATGGTGTTAGAGTGACTGTCGACATGGCCGTCCATGATGCTGCCTATACTGCTATTGCCCGTCTCCGTGGAGAGCACGACAGTCGCTTGGAGGAGACTGCTTTCAGATACATCTCGTATGCCCCTGCTGGGGATGAGACTGGATATTACACTACTGTGTGTACACCTTACGTGTCGCGTCGCTATGACCCGCAGGTTCTGGTACATTACACTCAGGCTCTGGACCACACTGCTCGAGCTCTTGCTGTCGAGTTGCACGCCACTCGTGCTCGTCTTTACGACGCTCTGACACAGTTGCTACCAGCAGTCAGTGCACGGATGCACCCAGAGTACATTCTTTACCCACGCAGGACGGAGTCGCCACCAGGTCTTGAGTGGCCTGTTGTTGGAGGTCTTACCCCTCCACGTGGTCCTCTTCTTCCAGTTCGGGACCAGGTTCTGCACCAGAGTGTTCACAGAGCGCAGGATCCTTACATCGAGGGTACCCTGCATCGTCACCTGTAGCTGCCTGGCTTCAGTGGTTTTCTCCGACGTTGATGTAGCATATCGCTATGTCTCGTTGTTGTATCCCTCCACCGCGTGCCTGCGTGCCGCCTAGTTGTCTAGCTTTCCTTATCGTTGTTGTAACGCTGGCTTGTAACCGAACTTATGTATGGATCTGTATGTCATGTTGACTATGTTGATGTATCTATTGCACTTTCTTTTGTTGTGCATGTTACTTCATGAATGATTCCATGCATCTGCAATGCTCGTTGCTAAACTACCTCCTGTTGAATTTTTAGCAGGATGGTTAGACCCACAGGTCGTGGCCGTGGTGCCAACAATCCACCATCGCCCGACTATATGGCTGCGATGATGCAACAATTTGAAATGCACCGCCAGTTTATGCAAGGACTCATGTACCGGTTCCCTCATCCCAATGCCAACCAGCAGCCAGCCGCAATCACTTTGCAAGAGTTTGTGCGTCTGAACCCAACCATCTTTCGCAACTCAGTTCAGCCGCTTGATGCTGATGATTGGCTCCGCGACATCACCTTTGAGATGGAGTCTGCGGATGTGGCCCCTGCCAGCTATGTCACTTTTGCCTCCTACTTCCTGAAGGGACCCGCAGCACAATGGTGGGACACTCACATGCAGACCTTACCTGTTGGAACTATCATCACCTGGATGGAGTTCAAGGCTGCTTTCCGAGCCCGTTACATTCCCCAGGGAGTTATGGACCGCAAGAAGCATGAGTTCCGCAATCTTACGCAGGGCAATAAGTCTGTGGAAGCTTATCAACGGGAATTTCTGGAGCTATCCCGTTACGCTAAAGAGGACATTGCTACTAATGCCCGCAGACAGGAAAAGTTCTGTGAAGGGCTCAACCCTGAAATCAAGATGGCACTCCTAGTCCACGACTTTGCCGACTTCACCACCTTGGTGAACAAGGCTATACAGGTTGAGACTGGTATCAAAGATAACAAGGACGCTCTCAAGCGCACTCGTGAAGCGGGCTCATCTTCGAGCTCGTCTTCCCAGAAGCGTCGTATTTGGATTCCTTAAAGCATGTACCGTCCAGCTGTACCTGTTCAGAGGCCATCGTATGTTGCACCACGTATGCCTCCTCCACCTCCAAGGCAGTTCAAACCTCAGGCTCCAATGCCCCGAGCTCCTGCTCCACGTCCCAACAATGGACTCTGCTTCAAGTGTGGACATCCAGGTCACCGTGCCAGAGACTGCTCCCAGAGTCAGAATCAGCTGGTGCTTCCCCCTGCTGGCCGTGGTAATGGCCGTGGTATTAATCAGCCCCGCAACTATAATGCCAGACCTTCATATGGTCGTGGGCAGGCTTATCATGTCAACATGGCTGAAGCTCAAGATCAACCAGAGACTGTGATGGGTACTCTTCCTGTTAATTCCGTACCAGCATCTGTTTTATTTGATTCTGGAGCATCGCATTCTTTCATATCAGAAGAGTTTGCATTCATGCATGGCTTTACATATGAAAAATTGCACCATCCGTTAGCGGTAAACACTCCCGCGGGCCAATGCCAAGCCTCTATGTTCAGCCCCGATGTCACTATTGATATTGAAGGGTTGGAGTTTCGTGCTTTTCCCATTATTCTGAAGTCTTCAAAGATTGACCTTATTCTGGGAATGGATTGGTTAAAGGCTCACTACGCCTTAATCAATTGTGCCACCAAAGTCGTACACCTCCTGCACCCATCAGATGAGCTAGTAAATTACCATGCTCATGTCGTTCAAAGTGCCGAGGCTCAGATCTATGCACTGAATGTGAACGCTTCTCCTCTTGAGGGCATCGAAAACGTTCCAGTCGTTCGCGACTTTCAAGATGTCTTTCCGGAAGAACTTCCAGGAGTATCCCCTGTTAGAGCTGTCGAGTTTATCATCAATCTAAAACCAGGCACCACCCCTATTGCGAAGCGTCCTTATAAGATGCCTCCGCATGAACTTCTCGAGCTTAAGGAGGAACTCGATAAATCACTTCGTAAGGGTTTCATCCGTCCAAGTTCCTATGCCTGGGGAGCACCTTCTCTCTTTGTCAAAAAGAAAGATGGTACAAACAGATTAGTCCAAGATTACCGGCCTATCAACCAATCCACCATTTAGAACAAGTATCCGCTTCCTCGGATCAATGACTTGTATGATCAACTTGCTAGATCATCAGTGTTCTCTAAACTCGACTTGAGGTTGGGTTATCATCAGATCCGCGTCCGCGAAGAGGATATCCCGAAGACTGCCTTTGTTACTCGCTATGGCTCTTATGAGTACACTGTCATGTCATTCGGCTTAACAAATGCTCCAGCTACGTTCTCCTGCTTGATGAATTATATCTTCATGGATTACCTCGACAAATTCGTCGTGGTTTATCTGGATGATATCTTGGTATTCTCCAAGAATAAGGAAGAACATGCTGAACATCTTCGTCTGGTTCTGGAAAAACTTCGCGAGCACCAGTTATATGCCAAGTACTCCAAGTGCGAATTCTGGTTATCTGAAGTAACCTACCTTGGTCATGTCATTTCCAAGGATGGCATTGCTATCAACCCAGAGCGAGTTCAGGCCATTCTTGACTGGACTCCCCCGAAGAATGTCAAGCAAGTTAGCAGTTTTCTCGGACTCGCAAGTTATTGTCGTCGCTTTGTCGAGAACTTCTCCAAGATTGCCAAGCCTCAGACTAATCTGCTTCACAAAGGCGTTAAGTTTGAGTGGACAGACAAATGTCAGGAAAGTTTCCAGACCCTCAAGGACAAGATGACCTCTGCACCAGTGCTTGCTCCTCCGGATTCTCGCAAGGATTTTGTGATTTATTGCGATGCCTCTCATCAAGGATTAGGTTGTGTCCTGATGCAAGAACGAAGAGTAATTGCCTATGCCTCCCGATAGTTGCGTCCTCATGAAGAGAATTACCCAGTGCATGATCTTGAACTTGCTGCAGTGATTTATGCATTGAAGCTGTGGTGACATTACCTTCTCGATAACCGGTGTGAGATATATACTGATCATCAAAGTCTGAAGTATTTATTTACTCAGCCGGATCTTAATCTCCACCAACAGCGATGGTTGGAAACGATTACGGACTATGACTGCGGTATTTTATATACCCCTGGCAAGGCTAATGTGATGGCCGATGCCTTGAGCCGCAAGTCCTATTGTAACAACCTCATGGTTCAGCGAGCTCGACCTCATCTGTATGAAGAACTGCGCAAGCTGAACCTCCACATTGTTCCACAGGGTTCTCTTAATACCCGTGTTATACAGCCAGATCTTGAAAAGGCTGTAAAGCGTGCGCAAGCAAAAGATGCTGAAGTTGATCTGATGAAGAGAGATCTTCACCTTGAAAAGTACAAAGATTTCTCGCTTGCTCAAGATGGAACTTTGTATTTCAGAGACCGCATTGTGGTACCTCGGTTCGAGCTTATGACCAACAAGGTCATGAAAGAGGCACATGATACACCACTGTCTATTCATCCGGGTAGCACCAAGATGTATCGTGATCTCCGACAAAGGTATTGGTGGTCTAGAATGAAGCAGGACATTGCTCGATATGTTGCTGAATGTGATGTTTGCCGTCGCGTGAAAGCAGAACATCAGAAGCCTGCTGGAATTCTGCAACCGCTCCCTATTCCTGACTGGAAGTGGGACAAAGTGCAAATGAATCTTATCACTAGTCTTCCCAGGTCACAGAAGGGTCATGATGCAATTCTTGTCGTCATTGACCAACTCTCCAAAGTTGCACACTTTCTGCCAGTCAAGGAGACGATCACTGCTAGTTAGTTAGCAGAGTTATATATCTCCAGAATTGTATCACTCCACGGTATTCCGAAGGAGATCAGTTCAGACCGTGGCAGCCTCTTCACCTCACACTTCTGGAATAGTTTCCAACAAGCTATGGGAACTCATATTACCTGGAGTTCAGTTTATCACCCCCAGTCCCAAGGCCAAGTCGAGCGAGTAAATCAAGTGCTTGAAGATATGATGCGTGCTTGTGTTATATCATTTGGCAAGAAGTGGGAGGAATCTCCCCCGTATGCTGAATTCTCTTACAACAACAGCTATCAAGCAAGCTTGAAAATGGCCCCCTTTGAGGTACTTTATGGACGTAAGTGTCGAACCCCTCTGAATTAGTCAGAAACTGGGGAACGACCGCTCATTGGTCCGGATATTATCCAACACGCCAAAGAGCAAGTTCGAATTGTGCGAGAAAATCTCAAAGCTGCTCAATCTCGCCAGAAGAGCAATTATGATCGTAAACACTGGGGATCGATCTTTCAGCCTGGTGAGCAAGCTTATCTGCGTGTCACTCCTATGAAGGGCACTCACCGCTTCGGAATCAAGGGCAAGTTAGCTCCTCGCTACATTGGCCCCTTCCGCATTCTCGCCAAACGTGGACATGTGGCATATAAATTGGAGTTGCCGCCGCAATTCTCTCACATCCATGACGTCTTCCATGTGTCGCAACTTCGCCGTTGCTTCAAGGAATCTCCGCATCGAGCAGTGGATCATGAATTGCTTGATTTGCAAGATGATCTCTCTTATAAAGAGCATCCGATCCGCATTCTCGATCAAGCTGAACGCCGGACCCGCCAAAAGACAACCAAGTTCCTGAAAGTGCAGTGGTCAAATCATACTGAAGATGAAGCCACTTGGGAACGCGAGGATCGTCTTCGTGAGGAATACCCCGATCTTTTCCCTTCTACCTCCTAAATTCTCGGGACGAGAATTTCCTTTAGAGGAGGAGAATTGTAACACCCCTCTGTAATGAGCAACATTGATCCTTGATTATTATGCTAATTCTCTGTGATTTGCAATGTTTAATCAATATGGATTAATATCTCATTTCAAATTCCTCCACTGAATTCAATTCAAATTCAAAGTGAAATTTGAAGTTGTTCAAAAATTGCTGGAAAATAGTTCATGTTGTTGCAAAAATTCCAAAACAATTTAATGTTAAGAAAAACAACATCACCTATTTTCCTAAAATGGGCTAGAGCATTAAAACAGTGCAAAAACAACACTTTTAAATGCATTTCCATTTTTGAAAAATTCAAATGGATTCCAAAATTGCCCAAACTTTTTGCGGCAGAGCAGAATAATGCAAAGTATTTATGTGGACCAATTTCACATTTTACAAACGGCATTGGGCAGCTCTTTTATTTTGCAACACCTTCTCTAAAAAGAAACAGAGAAAAGAAATGGAAAAGGGCTGAAACGGCACTATGCATTCGGGCTTAAGTCAAACAGTGGCAGGGCCCAGCCCAACCGGCCCCTTCTCCCTCCTCTCTTCTCTCTCTCTCTCTCTCTCTCGCCGTGTCACGCGCGCCATGGTCAGAGCGCGGCCGCTCTGGCCACTGGCCGCCACCTGCCGCCGCTCGACCGCGGAGAGGATAAGGCCGAGCCTTATCCCTTCCCCCTGGACGCTTTCCTCCATTTCCCCCCTCTCTCTCTCGCTCCCGCGCCCTCTCTCCCCCTCTCCAGTACGCTGCCGTCGCCGCCGTTCATCTCCGCCGCGGCCAACGTCGTCTCCGCCTCCCTCCGACGTGTCAGGAGGCTCCGCCGAGCTCGACCATGCCTTCTGCACCACCACTTTGAGCTCGGGGAGCCCTGCATCGCGCGGATCGAGCCGCCCCTTTCTTCTCGGTCTTCGGCGAACTCCGACCGCTCCGGCCACTGCTGCAGCTCCTAAACCTCTCGTCGGGCCTCCTTGCGCCTACATGGTGAGCACTGCACTCCCTTCCGCCGTTTTCCCTTAGATCCGCGGCTTCTAGCCGTCGTTTTCGACGTGGCCGAGCTCGCCGCTGCCTAGCTCGTCGCCGACGTGTCTCCGGCGACCAAACGGTCACGGGACCGTGTCCAACGACCTCGCCGGCGCGCGTAGAGCACGCCAGCCCCTTTAGTTCGAGCCGTAGCGCGCTGCAACGCCGTTTTCACCGTAGCCCGAAGCCGCTCTGCCGCTGACGTCGTCGCCGGCGTCGATTCCGGCCGACTCCGGCGACGCCACCACCACCAGTAGATGCGCCTCTAGCCGCTCGTTCCAACGCGCCTAGCCGTGCGCCAAACGGCCGCGTGTAGTGCGATTCCGGCGAGCGCCCGTGCGCTCCACCGTGTTTTTGGTCGCCGGCGGCTTGCCGCCGGCCAGCGCTGACCTGGCCGCCACGTGGGGCTCCCTGGGTCGCTGACCAGTGGGCCCAGGGGCCCCAGTTGACCAGTTGACCGAGTCAACGCGCCGACGTGGCGGTACTGTGACGCTGACTGGCGGGCCGCACTCGCTTAATTAGTTAATTAGGTAATTAGTTAAACTAATCTGACGCTGACAGTAGGCCCCACTTGCTAATTAACCTAATTAGTTAACGTTAATCTCTGTTTAATTAGCTGAGCCACTGACATGTGGGGCCCAGAAGTCAGTTTTGACCTGGACCCGCTGGAGTTGACTCGCTGACGTCATGCTGATGTCATACTGACGTCATCCGTCACTATTCTGGATAATGCGAATTAATTTAATTTAAATAATTCCAGGATTTTCAGAAAATAGTTTAAATCTTTGAAAATTCGTAGAAATTCAACCGTAGCTCGGATCGAAAAGTTTTCAACATGAAAGTAGATCAGAAAAACGAGACGAATCCGAATATGTGGTCAAAATGCTTGACCATCACTCCTATCTATCTGAACATGGAACCTTCCCCTCCGGTTCAGTATTCCGAAATCCACCTAAACGCTGGGAAAATATCCCAGATATTTTCCCGTTTCGTCTGCGACATGTAGCAATGCATTAGGTCACCTCTAACACTGCATTTTGCCATGCCATGCATCTGTGTTGCATCGTTTGCCTTTATTTATTGTTTCTTCCCCCTCTTCTTCCCCATTAGACCCCGAGACCGACGCAGCTCCGGAGACCGACGACACCACTGACGACCCCTCCTTTGTCGCAGAGCTTCTAGGCAAGCAACCCCCCTTGACGCATGCCTATATCACCTATTCTTTCTCCCTCCTGCTTGCATTAGAATTGCTACTGTTGTTGATTTATCCTATTCTGGTGCACAGCCTGTTTTTTTGTAAACTGCTTTTGATACATTACCTGCAATCCTAAATGCTTAGTGTAGGTTGGATGTAACCATCTGTGGCCCCTATTCCTTGCTATAGTTGCCCCGCTTTAGTACCTGTGCCCCGATCGATGTGATCGACGGGCAAAGTCCATCACATCACCGCACACCCCCCCTAAGTTGCTCGACTCTGCAGAGCTACCATCGAGTGCCGAGGGTGATGCCTCTTATCTCACTCCCGATGTTGCCTCTGTAGTATAGCTAGTCGGTTGTGGGTTAATGAGGGTGATTCCTCATTCACCACCTCCGATGAAGCTTCTGTCGTGCAACCCTGCAAGTGTGAATACCATCGAGGGTGATTCCTCCGGGTTCACCTTGCCGATTACATTGAGTGAGAATCCAATGAAGGTGATTCCTTGGATTTCCCTCTTGATGTTACGGACACACAGTTACTTTTACCAGATGCTATGTTACTGTTACTGTAGGACTGAAGGGACAGGCCGTACCACCCCGGTTGAGGTGGACCTGAGTTCTCGACAGTCTTTTGGAAAGACGGGTCGGCCCCGAGGGGTACCCGCGAGATGTGGATTCGGGTTGACCATGAGGGTACCCGAGAGATGAATACGTGGCACGGCCGGGCATTCCTAGCCCTTGTCGTAAGTCCACGAGATGGGGCGACGGGGTCACATGAACGTGAGTCTCTGCTTGTCACCGCGAGCTCCTAATGCGCTAAGGGTTAGGATATGTAATTTGAGTAGGCCTCTGGCCTTTTCGCGCTAACCAGCACATGGGAATAATATGGGTACTCGGCATCGTATGTATCAGCCGAAGCTCTTCAAACGTCAGCAGTTGAGCAGCGCGAGCCGGGTTGGTCTAGCAAAGCCTGCGCTTGTATTAGGGGGGCTAGGACTGCTCACCGGCCGCGTTCGCAACGCGCAGGAGTGCAGAGGGCGGTGGGCCCAAGACCCCTGAGTGCTTAGGATGTAGACCAGCGTGCTAGCCTCTCTGTTGAGCCTAGGTAGGGCTACGACGTGTCGATCAGCCGAGGCTGGGCATGGACCAAAAAAGTGTGTCCGGCCAGAGTTAATCGAGCGTGTTGGGTAAGTTGGTGCACCCCTACAGGGAAGTATATCTATTCGAATAGCCGTGTCCATGGTAACAGGACGCTCGGAAAATATCCCGATCTACTACAACTAGAAATGGGATGAATATACTGGCTCCGGGATCGCTTTCTCGCTGGGAGTCGAGGAAGGATCCCTGGGCGTTGTTGCTACTTGTTACTACTATTATACTTATGTACTAATCTGCACTCTTCTAATGCTTCCGCTGATGCTTGTATGACATCGATAGGCTAGGCCTTTCTCTCTATTCTGGCATTTCTGCAGTACAGTCAACATATACAGCCTTCCTTTGATAATGTTGCATAACTAGAATAGTTCTGATGTAAATCTTGCTGAGTACTTTGGATGAGTACTCATGGTTGCTTTGCTTCCCCTTTCCCCCATACCCGATTATTACGACCAGATGACGGAGCCCCGGAGCCAGCTGCCCCAGCCGACGACTACTACCACTACTACCCCTCTGGCGGATACTACTAATACTACTACGAGGAGCCCTCCGACGACCAGGAGTAGATAGGAGGCTCCCATGAAGGAGGCCTGCGCCTTTCGGTCCAGTGTTTTATTTTGCCCCGCCTTCTTAAGGCCTGTCTGTTTAACTTTATGTATGTACTCAGATATCTAATGCTTCCGCTGATGCTTGTATGACATCGAGCTTATGTATTCGAGCCCTCGAGGCCCCTGGCTTGTAATATAAAGCTTGTATGACTTTTATTTGTGTTTAGAGTTGTGTTGTGATATCTTCAAGTGAGTCCTTAGGCTTGATCGTGTGCATTTGCGTGTATGATTAGTGCACGATTAAGTCGGGGGCGTCACAGTTACCAAACCTGACTTCTTGCTCAGGGGCGAAACTGTCGATCTGGTCAAGGTGGCCGGTCGGGTTGGCATGCAGCACGATGCTGCCAAACACGAAGAGCTGTCCGGGGACGAAGACGTCCCCGCTGCGGATGCCGTTGCTGATGACTAGGCGATACATTGACCCCTCTGTCGATCTTACAGCGGAACTCTCAATGACAGCACTAATGTCGGTACCAAAACCGGCAGATCTCGGGTAGGAGGTCCTAACTGTGGATCTTGGAGTCAATGGATAACAGGGAACGTAGAGACAGCGATTACCCAGGTTCGGGCCCTCTCGAAGAGGTAAAACCCTACGTCCTGCTTGATTGTATTGATGTGTTTGTATGATGATTACAGAGTTGATCTACCTCGAGATCGGATGGATTAAACCCTAGGTGGGTATGATGATAATGGTTCTGCCCTCTACGGACTAAACCCTCTGGTTTATATAGACACCAGGGGTACTTAGGGTTACATATGGTCGGTTGCCATCAGGGATAAACATGCCGACTACGCTAAACCTTTCTTGGAGGAGACGCCAAGTCTTCGGAGGTTTCCTTCTGGAGCATGGGGTCACCTGTAGTCCGGCCTTCCTTCGATGAATCACGTGCGACCC
Organism: Elymus sibiricus; assembly: GCA_039707655.1. NCBI lineage: Eukaryota > Viridiplantae > Streptophyta > Magnoliopsida > Poales > Poaceae > Elymus > Elymus sibiricus. The sequence goes on from CM077666.1 coordinate 147,591,232, forward strand.
TCCAATCCGGCCCATGAGAGATAGGCCGGCAGCCCGAGGACCCCTTAGTCCGGGACACCCTCACTCGTCAAGATGAGCGGTGGGTTGTTCGCTGGTAGAGCGGTGTCCTGGAGACGTGGCCCTTCTTGCGTCAGTTGGGAAGACATGTTTTTCCTCTGGGGGACGAGTCGTACATTTTTATTCTATGTATTTAGTGGTCAGCATTTCGAAGTTGAGCGGTGGGTCGTTTAGCGGTTGAGCATTGCCTTGGACACGTGTCAGGCTACCGAACGAGTCAGGAAACGTGGTTCATCTTACTCGGTTAGGAAGGCACGTCTCCTGTCGGAGATGAGTTGAACTTCGTTGTTTCTACATTTTTGCTGGTTTATGTATGTCATGCCCTTGCTTTGATTGCATGTTAATATGATATATAAGCACCGCCATTCGTATAGGAATAAAAAGAGCAGCAAACATGTTGATCTTTGTTTCCTTATTTAAAGTGAATACCTAAATAGAGGAAATATGATGGTGCAAACATGGTATTAACACATTGATGATTTCAAGTAAAAATACATTGATGTTCGGCAGCTAGATCTTTAACATCATAAGTCATCGTCGGCAAGTCCAATTTAGCATATAGCCTAAAATCTCGTGCATAAGGACATGTGAACTAAGTTATTGTTGAATTATTAAATGGGCCTAGGGCCCATGTATGAATAATTCCTGAAAAATCTCAAAGGCCCATGTGTGTGTCATTGCATGAAGGTGGAAAGTTTAGTCCCACCCTATGAGTGAAAAAGAGTTGAGACCCCTTTATAAGGGCTCCTCTTCCACATGCTAGGAGTTTGAGAAGATGAGTGATACACATGCGCTCCTCCTCCTCTGCCCACCATGCCTCGTGCGGGCGCGCCGCGTTTCATGAGCGAGCCAAGACGAGCTTATACCTATGTCATGTGTGCGCTTAATTTTTGTTGGTCAATAACTGATAATTAATTGACCATTAATTATGATTCATTAACATACGTGCTACGAGTCTGAGACGTCGGATCGTGGGCAGTTGCCAAACCCACGTCTCCCTACCATGATCGTCTATATACTAGAGGCGTGTGCAACCCTAACCGTCACCCAAATCAGATCGCATCTGCTCTGCCTCCTCGCGCACAAACCCACCGTCGTTCAGCTCGTTGTTGTTGCTTCCGATGATCCCACCATGTCCGCCACGTGCACGGTTGTTGTTCATATTCATCCGCTACTTCGACTACGTCCTCTTCTTCTTCGAAATCACCATGAGTCAGACCACCGAGTCCAAGAATAAGGTTGCTAAGGGTAACGCCGCCGCGGCTTTTACTTGGCCGACTGAAGGGTATAATCTGTTTATCCCTCTCCTATTTATTCCTATGATCGTCATACTTGTTGTTTACATAGAAAAATCTACTATATGCGTAGTACATGCTTTAAATATCAGTACATGATTAATACTGTCAATGCCATGTTCATGATTTATTTTTCTAATTAAAATATTAAAAAATTGCTAATACAACAGTTATTTTGAACTCCCAAACAAAAACACTAAGCTGGACACAACATGTACTCCGATTAAACTTTTTTTTGCAAGTCATACACTCGTACTCCGATTAAACTTGTAATTATGACCCCTCACCCCCACCCCAAACCCAAACGTCAGAGTATGCGTAGCAGTTAGGCCACTCGTAATGGGAGTATTATAACTGGTACTCCCTCCATCCGGGTTTATTAGGCCTCACAGCAGCACAAGCATGTCCGTTTTTATAAGGCCTCACTTTGGGAAGCTGCATGCATGCGGCCACTTCATTGGTTGCATGGAGAGCCATTGTTGGTGGTGCCATGGCTGGGAAATTAATACACTGCTTGCGTGCTTTTTCATTGGCTGCATGCGTGAGCTGGCATGTGAGAGAGTGTATTGGGAGTTGAATGGAAGAATTAGTGTGAGCAAATTACTACTATGTGCCTTGGTCCAAGAGAAGTGGTCTTTAGGCCTAATAAACCCAAACGGAGGGAGTATCATGCATGCCAACTACTAGGCATTTTTTATAAGGTGGTGTAGAATTAAATGAAGAAAGAGAGAGTTGAGTATCATATTATGACATCGTATCATAATAAATTCTATGATATGTGTCATACATGACAATAAATGAGACTATCTATGGGAAAATACACAGGAGCTCTTGGGTGCTCCACACCCCTATACGAATATTAAATGTAAAAAATACCAAAAAATTCAAAAAAAACTGAAATTTGGGGATATCAAACATGGGTTCTCAATCTACTCCCGTGTGAAGTTTCATGAAAAAATACCACGAAATGTATCCGTGGCGAAGGAAATACTGTCCGAACAAAAATCCATCCAAACAGTTTTTTTTTATACATAGGAAATTTTTGCCTTTTTTGCCACGAATACGTTTCTTGCTATTTTTCCACGAAATTTCACACGGGAGTAGATCAGGAACCCAGGTTTGATATCCCAAAATCCCAGATTTTTTTTCTTCAAATTTCTCGGTATTTTTTGGAATTTAATGTTCGTATAGGGGTGTCCGAGCACCCGGGTGCTACAAATCCGCTTCCACTACCTATGATAGTAATCTATGATACTACTAGACACTACGGATGTAGTATCATATGCATGATGCTAGTATTTGATACTCCCCGCTAAGACCAGCCTTAGCAACTTAGCCAAAAAAAAAAAAATCTGAGCAAATGACTAGGTTGAAAAGCAAGCACGCGTTTTGCTGGATACCGCCTTATTACTGTTAAAGAGTTATCCTATCAGGTTTGCTTTTATCATCATTTCCCAACAAAAGAGATTGAAATTAAAATACTATCGATCTTTTGCACAATGGTGTAAGACGTGGCATCGATCATAGGACAAGACATGCGTGATAACCTGATAGGCTCCTCTCCTCTTTTTATTCTGGATGGATAAGCCTTTTTATCTCGCATATATATTTTTTGAGACAATTCTCTCCCATATTAAGAAGCAGGTTAGAGATGATCATGCTTACGCTTGCAGGCGGGTCCCGGCCGGCGGTGAGCGGACTCCCGGGCGCTTTTGTTAAACCCACCGGCCCAACGGCAACACTGACGATTGGCCGGCCCACCCGTTGCGCGCCACGTGTCCCCATTGAATCCCGCGCTCCGCATGTGACCGTGACCGGCGACGCCGAAGCGGGGATGAACCAAGGCGGTCCGTTGCTAGCACCGACGGCTGAGATCCACCCTCAGCGTGGGGACCGCCAGGGAGGTTGGGTTAAAGCTTCTGTAACGGCTAGTTTTCTCTGGCCCCTTTCCGCGCATGTGATTCAGGAGACTGTTTTCCTCGGCTGGGGTCCATTCCCGCTACGTCACACCTGGTCCATGTAAACCGCGTGTATACATCATATCGGCGTGCGGCTAAACTTTCCTCCCTGTGTGCCCCTATAGTTACGCTGTTAATTAACCTCTTCCGTAAAAAAACTTGCTATATTTTTAGAAAAAGTTAATTAACCTCATCTTCTGAGTTAGAACTAATTATCTTGGCTGAATGCTGATCGACACGCAGGAAAGACGTTGTGTTACCGAATCTCCCAGCTCAGAGTGATTCTCCTAATAAACAGCGGCTGGTACAGTCAGGGCCAACATCAGTGCGTCCGTCAGGCCATCAGCAAGTAAATCTTGATGAAAACTCGATAACGATTATTCCAACGTGTCGGCGTCGACCCGGGGCGAGCTGCCCATTCTTCCACGTGACTCTTAGAAAAACGGGGTCGTTCTCGGCGTTGCGACCCACGCCGCGAAAGCGCGAGATAACCAGACGTCGTCGGAGGTCGCCGTCTCGCGTGTGGGGATAAGCGAGCGGCGGTGGCGAGACGGTCACGGCACGCGCGGGCTCGTTCGTCCGCCGGCCTTCGCCTCGTCGTGATCGTCCCATTAGTTTGTTCGTGTTAATAACCGGCAAGGCCAATTATCTGTGGAAATTCGGGTGCGCCGAATAGGACCGACGGCGGGAACGGGGAGGAGATCGATCCCGATTGAGGGCCTTTTGATTCGCAGGATTTTGAAAACGTAGGAATAGGAAAAGTATAGAGTTGGAGTGGCATGTCCATTTGAACCCTATAGGATTAACAAGAAGTGTTTGATGCCACGGGAAAAACAAAGGAATTGTAAAAAGAGGTTGGAGTGGATGTTAGATTTCCTATGAAATGTAGTACAAAAGATTCCAAAAAATTTCTATTGAATCCAATCCTATGAATCAAAGGAACAATGTAGGAAAAATTTCTAAGGATTTCAATCCTCCAAAAATCCTATAGATTTCCTTTGAATCAAAGGAGCCCTGAAACGGATCGCTGATTCGATTCGGGTCAACTTCTCAGCGTTTTAGTTTTCAAAGAAAAAAAAACTTCTCAGCGTTTCATTAACAGGTTGTAGCGCGGTACTAGTCAGATCGAAACAGTGTTTAAGATCAACCCAATCAGTGACGTATGGCACGATGAAAGGTAGAGTTAACATTTTTTTTCTTGAGGAAAAAAAAGCCCCCCCCCCCAACAAGGTCTACCTAGGGTTCCCCTATTCGTCTGGCGGCGCCGCCGCTAGAGTCCACCTACCGATCAATCCAGTCCCTCTCTCATGTCGAAGTCTCCCCGGGTAACTCTCGCCGTGATCCCCAAGCGCTAGGACTACCCCGAAGTGGTGTGCATGGCGGAATCCGATCCTCGGACACCGCCGATCGGCGTTGCATCGGGAAGTGGAGATGGTGGGGATAAGAGTTTGTATGAAGCGAATCTGGAGGACAAATTCAAAGGTTTGAAGCTCCATGGCGAGAAGGAGAAAGAGCTATACCTCTTAGGCGAGGTGGAAAATCTTCTGAAGGAAACAAGATGGATCTGCATCTTTAGGGTTACACCTCGAAGCCATTCAGTCATATTGCGCGGTTCAAGCAGATGCGCAACGCCTGGTTCCTGCTCAAGGTGTTACATTCAAAACCATGAACGACAATTTGTTCCTAGCCCAGTTCATGTGTCTTGGTGATTGGAACCGTGTTATGGGCGGCGGACCTTGGATCTTTCGCAACTCGGCTGTGGTTATTGAAGAATACGATGGCATCACTAATATTACTGAGTACGTCTTGGACCGCATCCCTGCCTGGGTGAGGATCATGGGCATACCGGATTGGCTCATGAAGAACACCGAACTGGCTGAGAAAATTGCAAAGAAGGTGGGAGTACCTTCGATCAAGGTGATGGTTACCGAAGAACGCTTAAACCCTTCGAAGTATCTACATGCCCGTATTTTCCAGAAACTTGATACTCCCTTAGTTCGATGTGTGCCATTAACTCTGACGGAAAGGAAGAAATATCCTGTTGAATATGAGAAGTTGCCTGAATTTTGTGATTTTTGTGGTTTGATGGGTCATGTGGTGATGGCATACACGATCCAGATTCTTGTGAATGGGGCAATTGGCTACTGGTGAACTTTGAAACTTCAAGTCGAGGGCAGACTGGTGGATGGGCACCTCGTCGTGGCGGTGCAATGGGTCGTAGTGATTGTTTTGGTAGAGGTAGAGGCAACCCAGGAGACCCCAATACCCAAGAGAATATGGACCTTGATATTAATGAGGGCTTGGAGAAAAATGGGATTGTTGTCCCGGCGGCTCGCAGACGTCTTGCCAATGCTGATGGTACGTTCACGGAGAGGACGGGGAGCTGTAGGTTCCCCCGGCTGGTTTTGTTTCAGACAAAGTGATGCTGGAAACTAGCACCTCTGAAATACTGAACAAGAGTCAAATGAGTACTCCGCAGAAAGTTCATGACCAGAAGAGACTCAGATCGGATGGCAACACAGGTATACTAACTGTTATATCGGCGACTCCCCTCGAGGGTGATCGTCGAGAGCAATGAAAATCATAAGTTGGAACTGTCGCGGAATGGCCAGCTCCGCGGCAGAGATAGCTCTCCTGGATATCCAGAAGCAGTGGGGGCCGGATGTGTTGTTCCTGTCTGAAACACATCTGAATACAACTAAGGCAGGGAAATTGATGAGAAAACTGAAAATGGATGGCATGGAAGTGGTTGAGTGTTGGAGCTAGTGGTGGCCTCATTTTGTTTTGGCGTAGCTCCGTGGTGATGCAAATTCAAAAACTTTATTAATATGTTAGTCTAAATAAAACTCAAAAGCTTTGCATAAATGATGATAATATGGTATGAAAAACACAAAAAAATATGTATACTTTAAGACGTGTCAAGGAGAAACTTCACCTTGCTCCTACAAAGTGTACAATACAAGTGTTGAAGGAAGTACTTCAACCTGATGCATTATATATCACTCTAGAGGCAAATATAGGCCGATATGGCAACATGAGGTCCCAAAACTCTTAGAACACAAGATCTAGTCCAAGACCTTAGATAAGAACACCAACTTCTATTATAGGTAGTGGGTACATAGGTTCCCGTCACAAATTAGGGGTGAGGGCTTCTATTTGCACAGTTTCTGGAAGTCTTCACATCTCACTTTCTACTCATAGCTAGAACACTCTATAAAACATTACTTAAGATTCAACATTCTACTCCTAGCTAGAAAACTCTGGAAAACAATAGATAGGGTCAAGGAAACAAAACAAACCAAGTATTAGACCATAATAGAATTATCTAGAAGTAGTCAAACGAATTTGACTTTTGATTTATTTTCTTTTACTTCTCTCTATACTCATCACCCCTATTCCTGCATAAGTTTCTGGCCTGCCCTAGGGTAGGGCGTCTAGGGTGACCATCATGGCCCCAAACCTCAAGAAATCTAACCTGCCTATTCTTAGAGTCGAAGTGCCTATTTTCTTCCTTTGCAAGAGTACTATTTTTCCTTCTCCAGGTGCAATTCATGTGGTGGGTGTAATTCATCTTTTCAAATTTCCCTTTTAGGCATGTTTGGCTGAATATATAAATTAATACCGCAAAATTCAGCATAATAGATGAGAGAAGTTAACATAAATCCACAATCTTGGGAATACCATATAAAACTTGCTACATGCGTCTAACAGAGTCCAAAAACAATCACAAACAAAGGGTACCTCTAAAAACGATATATGGGCGAGGATTTCGTATATCAAGTAAGTCAAAGCTCCAAAAAGGGTATCATCTTTATTTTTGAACCCTCTATTTAATAGTTGCCTAAAAACTCAAGTTGCACTAGTCATTTTTCATATTCTTATTCCTCATGTGGCTCGTCATCGTCTTCTCATTCCTCCTCCCATCGAGTCGGCCGAATCATCGGCCAAACCCGCTCACCTGCCCAAGCCCCCCTCCCCACCGTGACCCCGTTGCCTCGACTATCCCTCTAACCCCTCCCCCACCCTTCTTCTCCGGAGCTGGCAACCCACCCCACACCCCGAATCGTCAAGCCTCCTTGCCTCCACCTGTGACACCACGACCAGCCACGTGGCCGCTCGTGTTCTTGGCGAGCCCTTGCCAAGGACCTCACAACATCCCCGCTTCCGGCCTGGGCGCTGGGCCTTCTTCTACGGTATGACGTATCCAGCGTTTTTTCCAGGCAAGTGCCAAATAGCAAACACTTTTTTTTTCTTCCATTTTTTTAGTTGGAGGGTATCGGGGCCGTGCTGGCCCAAACCTTCTTATTTTGTGAATTTGGCCCAGGCTCTTTCTGTGGCGCAGGTCCACGAGAATCGGGGCTCTTGGGCTACCTGCAAGCAGGTGAGCTTATCGATCGAGAATAAAGTGGGCCGCGGAGCGAGTGGCGGCAGCGAGGTGAAGCGAAGCGCCGCCTCTCTCCCGAAGAAGAAGAACCCGCACGACACAAGCCGCTTCCTCCGGCCTCCTCCCCCACCCCTCGCCCCTCCCCTCCCCCGCAGCAGCGCACGTGCCTCGCCGAAGCCGAAAGCGGCGATGTATTCGCATGGCAGCGTCGGCGAAAGCAGCAGCAGCCGCCGCCGCACCGCGGTGAAGCCCCCGCGCTACGACCGCAGCATCACCGTCTTCTCCCCCGAGGGCCGCGTCTTCCAAGTCGGTTAGTACGCACGCTTCTCGAACCCCCGAAATCGAGCTCCGCCCCCACGCTGCCGCCTCCCTTGCCCTAGCTCCGTGACGATCTTCCTGTGCTGTCTGTCGCAGACTACGCCCGCAAATCCGTGAAGCTGGAGGGGATCACCTCCGTCGCCGTGCGCAGCGCCGACTCCGTCTGCGTCATCACCCAGCGGACCAAGGCACCGGCGGTGAGTTCGCGCGCGCTGTCCAGTACTGCTGAATGCTGCTCGATCGGGCGCAGATCGATGATCATCTCGTGATTTTGGGGAGTAATCGGTGATTTCGTGCTCGTTGCATTTCAGGACCCGTTGCTGGACACAGCGGACCCCGCCTTCATGCACCTGTTCCAGATCACCGAGCGGCTTGGAATGCTCGCCACGGGGATGCCAGGTGACTGATTCTCTCTGCGTGCGGACTCCGTCAGTCCTAATCTCATGTGTACTAATGCTGTGCACGCAATTTGATCCCACTGGTGATTAATTCGCACCTGCATTGCGACTTGCGAGATCGAGTAGGACTTTACCTATGGAGGGTTTTATTTTCCATCCGGAAGTACTTCCTAGAACACTTTGTATACACATTAATTCTACTGTGCACTTCTAGGATACGTTTCACAGCCGGGAGTAATTTTTACTTTTCAAGTTGGATCAGGTTGGGTACTATTGTGATTTGTGAATGATGATTCATTTGAAGGTCTGAAACCGTGGGTATACATCATACGTAATTATGTCACCCAAGTCCTTAATTAGGGAACTCTTAATCTTGTCTGGTTTTGCCGATGAGAACCGGTTCTGTGGCGTGGTATACATAGGGTTGCAGCGTTAATCGTGATCTTTAACTGTGCGTCATCTTGGGTAAGTAGTAAGCTAATCTACCTGATAAGTTCTGATCCTTATTATGATTGCACTGGACTGTTGATTTAGTACCTCTTTTTACTTCTGAGCTCCAGATCCTGCCCTTAATCTGAACTTTAATTCTGAAACAACTACGTATGCCTTAAATACAGCATTACGTGGAACACTGAGGCCAATAGAATTTAGCAGGGCATGATGACACACTGCCATTTTATCTGTCTATTTCTGGATTATTGACGGGCTTTTTTCTTCATTGAAGCTGATGGAAGAGCATTAGCTCAGCAGGCAAGGAACGAAGCTGCAGAGTTCCGTTACAAGTGGGGATATGAAATGCCTCCTAAGATGTTGGCGCAATGGTAAGATTTGCTCTTAATTAAGTACATGACGCAGGCAGCATAGACGAAAACAAACACTATATTTTCCTGAGAACATTTAAATCTCCCTTCACCAGCGTGTATTCAGTTCTAATGTTGCAGGTGTGAGAACAGATGATGAGAACATTTTCCGCTAAAGTTTTGCTTGTATTTTAGTACCAGAGCCTGCTTTCTGTTGCTAAGCTATATGTACACTTTCCTTTGTTCAGTAACTTGGCACACTTCATTCATTTCACGCCATGCTTTACGTTTAACCAGTTGTATTTTGCTTGTCTACAGATTGGGAGACACAGCACAAGTCCGCACCCAGCATGCTGGCATGAGACCTTACAGAGTTGGTTAGTCCTACTTCTGACTTTGTGTATTATAGAGTGGTGAAACTTGCCAGCATATTATGTTTCTTTTATGTTCTAAAGGTCTTATTGGTCAGTCCAATCCTTTTAATCTCCTTCACAGTTGCTACGGTCGTGGGAATTGATGAAGAGAAAGGAACTCCAGAGCTTTTTACATGTGATCCTGCTGGACAAGTCCTTGGCCACAAGGTATCCAAAGAATCTTGTGCTGTGCTCCTGAACTTGTATTCATCAAAATGCAAGAGTCACATGTTCTGCCGATGATTATTTATTTATTCTCAAGCAGTAATGTGGATGGCTAAAAAAAATTTGTGATAAGATACCATGCATAAATTAGGAGCATGTATACATGAGTACAAGGAATAACTAGATTCCCTGATGTCCTCTCCTCAGGCAACCAGCGTAGGTCTCAAGGATCAGGAAGCTATCGAGTTTCTCGAGGAAGAAATGGCGGGCGATTCTTCTTTATCGTTCCAGGAAACCATGGAGGTGAGCGTAAGTGCATAACATTAACATAGGAAGATCCCCCTCCCCTCGTGACCCCCTCGTCCGCCCCCGTGGGCGGCCAGGGGGAAACCCTAGCCGCCGCCCGCCAGAGGCCTCTCCCCCACCTCCCCTACTCCTCGCCGCCGCCGGAGAGCGCCGCCGGGCGAAGCCCGACTGGTGTCGGTGGCGGCGAGGCCATTTTCCCTCCTCCCCTGGTGCTCTGCGGCGCGGGACGCGGCGTGCTGGTGAGGAGCGAGGCGCTCACGTGGGGCGGCTCGGCGACGACGCGGCCGGCCGTGCGGCGGGCGCGGCGGTGCGACGGTGCGGCGGCTGCTGCGCGGAATTCCTGGTGGGACGTGCTGGCGCTTTGGGGAGGCGGGGCGGCTAGCTGCGGCGGCGGCTCCATCAGATCCAAGCATATGGCGACGAGGGCTGCGGCGGCGCGGGATCGCTGGTTGGGGTTGCTGGCCTCGGCCAGATCTGGCCGTGGCTGGTGGCTGGACGCGTTCGTGATGTCCGGTGACTGTCCATGGTCACCGGGTTGCGGACGGCGCGGTGACGGGTGCGGACCGCCGGCAACTGGGCGGATATCGACGGGTTCTTCTGATCATGCCGAGATTCAACCCTGGTCCGGGTCCTTAACACCGCGGGCAACTCCGGGGGAAACCCTAGGTCTCATTGGGACCGAGCGATGACGGTGCTTTTGTATCGTAGTCCCTCTTGAGGGCATCGTCTTGGGAGTTTGCTCAGGTGGAAGGGACCAGCGACGCCGGCGGCGTACGGACTGGTGGCGCGACTGCCGATGAAAATCGCGCCAACTTCAGTCATGGCAGACGATGGCGGCGTCTCCGATGTCGTTTCCTTGTTGAGGCATCGTCGTTGCAGTTTGCGTCATCAGGCTCGGGATGCTCCGGGGGAAACCCTAGATCTGGGTCTCCCGGATCGGACGATAACGGCGTCTTTGGTGTCGTTCGCCCTCCTGGGGGCATCGTTTTGGAGCATGTGCTGGCTGGAGGGGACTAGAGGAGGAGCGGTATTCCATCTACCGCAAGGCCGACGGCGGATCCCGGCGGCATGGCGCTGCGGAGTTTCGGTGACGGGCGCGGGCAGATGGATACGTGCAGGATGGTGACGCTGTGTGGCGCGGTGGTGGCGTCGATGGCAGGTCTGACAAGGTCGGTGCGTCAGTACCTGCTCTGGAGATGGACCAGTGGAAGACGGTGGCGGCGGCTTCTGAGAGTGCGCCGGACCGGTGTGTGACACAGTCCCGGTATGTGGCTGGGCTGGGGCATCCGGCTTTAGATGTTAAGTTTTGGTGCGATGTCTGTTTGGTATTCGGCTCGGATATTCGGCACCCCTTCATCAAGGGCATAGGAGTAGCGACAGGTGTTGCCAAGATGGTGGCTTCAGACTTACTGGTGTATTACTTTGTAAGGTCTTTGTGAATAATTAATAAAGTGGCTGCATGCATCTCCCAGATGCAGAGGCTAGGGGTGTATCCCCCTTTTCAAAAAAAAAAAATTAACAGTAATATCGAAGAGCAAACATAATTATAATATACAAAGCTTCATACTACAACGAAGCACAGATAAAAATGATGGGCCACGAGTTGATCGCATTCCTGATGGTTTTCATCTTTCACAAAGCCTGTAACTCGTTCACTTGATTTAAAATAGCTTGCTGACATATTAGTAACAGTACTGCCTCTACTAAGAAAGCAGACAGGAGGACGTCAACTGTTTCGTTTTTCCTACTTGTTTGTGGTTAGAAGGAAATCATGCGGTCAAGTACCGGCAGTTGTACATCATAAATCATGTGTTCAGGACATCATTTCTTCATTTGTTTTCTCCCAGCACTCGTGAAGTTTTGGCTGGCCGGCATGATCAATTTGGATTCTCATGTTTTGCTTTTGGCATATTTATTTCTGCAGCAGCATCTTGAACTCATGGTGTTAAACTGTTAATTATAGTTGTTTGTCTATGAGTCTCAGCTTGGTTCCCTGCGCTTCCAAAATAGCAGAGCTGGCCTTTTTGACTTCAGTCTCAGAGTTTTCCTGAATCAGTGGCATTTCAAGCCCATTGTGACTTATCTTCCTCTCTTGATTTTCCAGATGGCAGTATCTGCACTGCGACACGTCCTGGAGGATAATAGCCAAGGCCATGACATTGAGGTAATGCGAGTGAAATTAATTAATATTGCACTGGAGTAGTAGCATCTGCGGATATGCTGCTTCCTGTATTTGCTCATCACCTTTTGCTGAGCAACGCAAGTAAAATTAATGTTCCAGGTGGGAGTTGTCAGGAAGAAGTATCCGACGTTCAGAACTGTGTTGAGGCGCATCCACAAAAATCCGCGTGCAGGGCAGAACATCCATGATGGAGAGGGCCTGTAATATGTGAATTTGCCATGAGATTGGTAGGGCTGCAGTTTCTCCTAGTCGGTAACGCTTTAGCGTGGATCACATTTCAACCAGTGGATTCTGAAACCATAACTGTGACAGTAGTACTATCTGACCGCTTACGGCGGAGCCGTGCATGACACAGTGATGAATCTGTCATCCACGAGATTCCCAATGCCTTTATTATTCCGATGGCGACGGATGATGAAACTAACTGCAAATGTCTAAGGAACTAGGAAGATACCGCCGCCTGGGCCTGTCCCCGTGCCACCTTGGCCAGAGATAGCTTGCCCACGAAGTTCGTCGCGAGGCTTCCGAAGAAGAGGTCTCCGTCGAACTCCGTCACCGAGGTGATGAAGTTGATCACCTTCCCTTCGATGTCGTCGAGCACGCGGAGGACCTCGCCGTCCTCCGACACCTGCGCCACCATCGCCCCCTTCCCCGTGGCGTGGACCGCGTCGAGGAGCGCCGGGAACGAGGCGACGACCCTCTTCGTGAATGTCCAGCGCATGACCAGGTCTAGCCACGGCGACCTCTGCATGCGTATTCAGCAACCAAGAATTACGAGACGTTTCTTTTCATCATCAGATGATTAAACTGGTCTCCATTACAAGCTGGTGAGCTGAGGTGTAACCTGGATAAGGGCAATCCAGAAGGAGCCGTCTGGCGCTAGCTGGATGTTATCCGGACACCCCGGAAGGTCGTCGACGAACGTCTCCGCCTGGCCAGCCTTGTCCCTTTTCAGCCACAGCCTCGTGCATCTGAACCTGCACCTCACAGAATTATACGGTCACTTGATGATGGAGCTGCCGCAGCAAGCCTGAGACTGCAGACTGAGTAGAGTGAACTCTGAACTGCAGGGCGTGCCCAGGTACTTACGCCCCTGTCTCGCAGACGATGACGAAGGCCTCGTCCCGCGACAGGGCGACGCCGTTGGCGAAGGCGAGGTTGTCGAGCGCGACGGACGCCTTGCCGGTGCGCGGGTCGTACTTGAGGAGGCGGCCGGTGGGGTGGGCCTCGACATAGGCGAGGAACCACTGGTCGAAGCCGAACCTGGTGCTGGCGTCGCTGAAGTAGACCGTGCCGTCGGACGCCTCGATCGCCTCGTCGACGAACCTGACCGTGTCGAGAACGGAGGAAAACGATCAGTACGTACAGCCACAGGGCACGTAGCAGTTTTCTCCACGATCCAAAGACGGCGAACCGAACCTACCTGATCGTGGAGCCTTCGACCGTCGAGGCGAGAATGGTCACACGGCCCTCTTCAACTCTCAGCAGTCCCTGCCAAATACACACCAACAGAGAAATTTTCCAACAGTTGAAATGGTTGTTCGTACGAAATACGAATGATTCTGTCGTGCGGCGCATGAGTGTTGTGCGTACGTACCTTGTCGGCGTCGCAGACGAGCATGCTGCCGTCGGCGGAGGGCGCGATGCCGAGCAGGCCCGTGCCGCCGACGAACCGCCACTGCTCCCACGACCCGTTGGGGTGCATCCTCTGCAACCACCCGTCCCTCGTCGCCGTGTACAGCGTCCCTCCCGCCGCCGCGTCCACGTACACGTCCTCCGGCGCGCTCAGCTGCCCTTCCCCCAGCTTTTCCAGCCCCTGCACATACCAGCCCATCAGGCCATCGGTACGCCGGCAAGAACTGCGCGCGAGATTACTCTAGTACACTGTACACAAAAGGAAAGAAGGGACGGCCGGCGTGGCAAGGAACGAACGGCTGACCTGGAGGAGGTTATTAGGCGGGTAGCGGGCGGCGGGCGGCGGTGGCGACGGGACCGGCTGGATGGGGCAGTTGAGCGCGACGTGGACCACCAGCGACACGACCACGGCCACGGCCGCCGTGCCGAACAGACCACCGAGCGCCATGACGAGACAGCACTGAACCGGAAGCTGAAGTTAATAACCAAGTTGTGGCGAGTGATACTGGCTGGCAGCACAGGCCGAGGCTGGATGGAGTGCTGGACTAGCGCGGTGCCGGAATAGCACAGTGCCGGTTCAACTGTACTTATCCTGAGCTGATGGAGATCTGGGTTTGCATCTCTGCGCCGCGGGATGGATCAGTTTCAGCAGGTTTCGCAGGCGACGATGGCGTGGTCCGAGCAGCGCCGCGTCTGCATGGATGTTTGCACCACGCATGCGGCACCGAACGGTCAGCCGGCCCGTGCCAATGTGTCGCTGCTGCTACTACTAGCATGGGCGTTGCTGCCTGGCTAGCAGGCAGTAGGATAGGATCCAATGTTTGTTCTGCAATGTTCGGAAGCTAGCTAGGCGAGCTACCAGAGGCTAACTGATGTGGCAACAAAAATGAAGATGGAACGAGATGCAGATTCGTTGCATGCAGATTCATTTAGCTTAACATTCTTTCTTTTGGGTCCAGAAAATGGGGCTCTCGATCGGCCTTTGATTATAAAGCATCGGTAACATCGACAGGTATGCACTCTGTGGTACCAGAAAGTTATGACTTTTATGCAAATGCTGAATTTGCAGGCCACGCGGTCCATCTGTCCTTTTGGGTGTAGAGAAAATTCCACATCAATCAACCTCTCTTTTGTTGTCTATATGCATTTATCTACGGAGTTTCACAAGAAAAGTGAAAAACGAGAAATATTTATGGAGTTTCACGAGGAAGAGTTTCACAAGAATGAAGAAAGAGAGAAAGTGTGGAGGACTGTCCGGACATCCCCATATCCTCCCCACATATGGGTTAGATATGAAGATTTGTGAATTGACCGAATATGCCCAGACAAAGTAGGGATTGTGGTTGTGTGTCTTTTTGATTTCTTTTTTCTGTCCGGACAGTGACCGGCTCTCCGGTGGGATGTTTGAGGGGTCCGGTTGTAGATGCTCTTAAAGGAATATGCTAGACTTAAGACCAGGCCACATACACTGTGAATAGAGGTCTTAGAACATCTACAACCACACATACCTAATTTGAGTTGCCAAACGTCCACGGACGCGTCCGCGTATGGTGACCGGTCATACCCCATATTTCATCTCAAACAATCATAGTAGCCATTTCACGATTGACATTTTCTTACAAAACCATGCAACTGCATGATCTACGTACAACTAAATTGCTACCAACTACATTATTTGTCCTCTCGTCGGAGATGTTGATGAAGTTCGTGCGGGAGCCGCCGGCCTCGTGGTCATTGGCGGCCGGGCGCACCTCCGGCTCCTCGCCGGACTCCATGTCGGCGAAGATCTCATCGATCTCCGCGTTACCGGTGGAGGAAGCGGCGGTTGATCTCCACCACTGCCTCCGACTGGATGGAGTCGAGGATGGCCTGCTGCTCCGCCACTTCCTCCGCTTGGGTCACCTCGTACTCCGCCAGCGCTTCGGGCATGCCGAAGTCCGCAGGCGCTGGATCTGCCTCCTCCGCCTCCTCCACCTCTATGGCTGCGTCCTCCTCCTCCTTCGGCTCCGGCTCCTCCTCCTCGTCCTCCTCCGGCTACGGCGAATCCGGAGGCAGGCAGGCAACGATCCTATCCCGCCTCGCCCGGATCTCCTCCAGCAACTGCAGGCGCCACTCCGGAGTGAGCATAGCGTAGGTGGTGATCCTACGACGGGGCATGGTTCGTCGTTGACGGCGACCGGATTGAAGGTAGTTGTTAGGGAAATATGCAACTTAGTATTACCAGGAGGCTAAATCCATCATATATACATGTACAGGTGGGAGGCCAAAGGCCAGAATGCAAAAGGCGAAAGGCCAGCATAAATATAACTCTAACACCCCCCTCAAACTCATGGTGGATCCACAACACTGAGTTTGGAGAGGTAAAATCCATGTTGCGCTCTAGTCTGGGCCTTCGTGAAGAAGTCCGCCAACTGTAACTCGGAAGACACATACTGAAGAGCAATAACATGATCATGAACACTAGCGCGCACAAAGAAAGCATCAACCCCAATATGCTTGGTAAGCTCATGCTTCACAGGGTCCCGCACAATACTGATAGCACATGTACTGTCCGATAAGAGGGTAGTAGGTGTAGTAACAGAAACACCAAAATCCTCTAGCAACCATCGTAACCAAGTCACCTCTGCCGTCAATAGAGCCATAGCTCGCAACTCAGACTCTGCACTCGAACGGGAAACTGTAGTCTGTTTCTTCGTCTTCTAGGCAATGAGAGAACCACCAAGAAAAACACAGTAAGTAGATAGGGAACGGCGATCCGAGGGATCACTAGCCCATGTAGCATCCAAATAGGCCTGGAGCTGTAGCGAGTTGGAACGGGGAAAGAAGAGACGGTGAGAGATCATGCCACGAAGATATCGTAGAACACGAAGAAGGTGACTGTAGTGAACTGAAGTGGGAGCAGAAACAAACTGACTCATAATATGGACAGGATAGGAGATATCCGGACGAGTGACAGCGAGATAGACAAGACTCCCAACAAGATGACGATAACGTGTCGGATCAGACAAGGGCTCACCATCAGAAGCACAAAGGTGAACACTGAGCTCCATAGGAGTCTCAATAGTGCGCTCATCACTAAGAGCTGCACGAGTGAGAAGATCCTGGATATACTTTTCTTGAGAAATAAAGAAGCCATCAGAGGTAGAAGAAACCTCAATCCCAAGAAAGTAGCGAAGAGGACCAAGATCAGACATACGGAACTGCTCACTAAGACGTGCCTTGACGAAGGCAATGTACTCAGAGTCGTCGCGAGTGATGATCATGTCATCAACATATAGAAGTAGAAGAGTCCTACCACGAGCAGAAAGGTGGACAAACAACGCTGGATCATGAACACTGGGCGAAAAACCAGTGGCAGTCACCACAGAGGCGAAGCGCTCAAACCAGGCACGGGGGGCTTGCTTGAGGCCATAAAGAGAGCGACAAAGACGACAAACCATGCCATCAGGAACAGAATACCCAGGTGATGGCTGCATATAAACCTCCTCCCACAACTCACCATTTAGAAAGGCATTCTTCACATCAAGCTGAGACACAGACCAATGGCGAACAGAGGCCACGGCAAGAAGTGTGCGAACAGTGGTCATATGGGCCACAGGAGCAAAAGTCTCATCGTAATCATGACCATGCTCCTGCTGAAAGCCACGAGCCACAAGACGAGCTTTATAATGCTCAAGAGAACCATCAGAGTGAGTCTTAATCTTATAGACCCACTTACAAGTGATGGGATGAACACGGGGAGGAAGAGCAACCAGATCCCACGTGCCAGTGCGCTCAAGGGCAGCAATCTCCTCTGCCATCGCAAGCTGCCATTCAGGATGAACAACAACATCTCGATAAGAAGTCGGCTCAAGAACGGTCGAAAGACCATAGCGAGAAGGAGAATATCGGCCAGGGGGCAGACAAGGCCGAGAACGAAGACCATAAGTCGGCTGAGAGGAGGAAGACACACCAGAAGTAGAGGGCACATCAGTGGACTCATCCACAACACGTGGACGATGAGTATAATGAAAAGGAAAGGAGGCAAGAGGTGGAATCACTGGAGGTGGAGGCGAGGAATGTATCGGTGATGAAGGTGGAGAAGTGGAAGGTATCGGTGATAAATGTGGAGAAGTGGAAGGTATCAGTGATGAAGGTGGAGAGTCGTACAATGAGGGAGGAGAAGAAACTGTAGGAGAGGACGGCATCGGATTTGCAAACAACGGGACGAGGAGTAGGAATACTAGGCACAGAGGGAGGTGTGTCCGGAAGCGTAAGAAAATAGATGTCCTCCGTGGAAAAGGCCGAGGAGGATGGACGCGGGTAGAAGGGACGAGACTCGTCAAAGGTCACATCCCGGGAAATACGCATCCGACGACCGACATGATCCCAACACCGATAGCCCTTATGCTCATCACTGTATCCGAGAAAGACACACTCAACAGACTGAGCGGTCAGTTTGGTGCGTTCACGAGGGGCAAGCAAAACAAGGCAAACGCAACCAAACAAACGAAGCACCGAATAATCGGGAGAACGACCAGAAAGACGCTCGAGAGGAATACCACCCTGTAGAGCAGCAGAAGGCTGAATATTGACGAGATAGGTGGAAGTGGTAACATGTGACGCCCCCGACTCAATCGTGCACTAATCATACACGCAAATGCGCACGATCAAGCCCAGGGACTCACGGGAAGATATCACAACACAACTCTAGACACAAAATAAAATAATACAAGCTTTATATTACAAGCCAGGGGCCTCGAGGGCTCGAATACATAAGCTCGAGTACAAGTGTTAGCGGAAGCAACAACATCTGAGTACAGACCTAAAGGTTAAACAAGTTTGCCATAAGATGGCTGAGCAAAACAACGACACCAGATCAAAAAGGCGCAGGCCTCCTGCCTGGGAGCCTCCGAACTACTCCTGGTCGTCGGTCTCCACGTAGTAGTAGGCTCCGTCGGAGGGGTAGTAGTAGTCGTCGACGGGGTCATCTGGCTCCTGGGCTCCGTCATCTGATCGCAGCAATCGGGTATGGGAAAAAGAGGTAGCAAAACAACCGTGAGTACTCATCCAAAGTACTCGCAAGACTTACATCAGATCTATTCTATGTATGCATTGGTTTCAAAAGAAGGGCTGTATCTGTGGACTATACTGCAGAAATGCCAGAATAGAGAGGAACGCCTAGCCAATCGAAGACTAGCATCTTGCAGCGTCTTGCAGCATTAGAAGAGTGCAGATTAGCATATAATAAAGCAATAATTATATAATAACAAGGTCCAGAGATCCTTCCTCGATACCCTGCGAGAAAGCGATCCCGGAGCCAACCTTTTATTAAGCATCACAAGTATCCAGTTATAGTTGTAGTAGATCGGGATACTCTCTGAGCGTCCATTACCGTGGACACGGCTATTCGAATAGATATACTTCCCTGCAGGGGTGCACCAACTTACCCAACATGCTCGATTAACTCTGGCCGGACACACTTACTTGGGTCATGCCCGTCCTTGGCTGATCGACACGCCGTAGCCCTACCTAGGCTCAACAGAGAGGCCAGCACACCGGTCTACACCCTAAGCGCTCAGGGGTCTTGGGCCCATCGCCCTTTGCACTCCTGCGCGTTGCGAGGACTGCCGGGACCAGACCTAGCCCCTGTATACACACGCGGGCTTTCGTGGTCCACCCGGGCGCGTGCCGCTCAACTGCTGACGTTTGAAGAACTTCGGTTGATACATACGACGCCGAGTGCCCATACTATTCCCGCATGGTGGTTAGTGCGAAAAGGCCAGAGGCCTACTCAGATCACATATCCTAACCCATTAGTGTGTTGGGAGCTCGCGGTGACGATCAGTGCTCCACGATCTATGGTCCCGTCGCCCTGTCTCACGGACTTACGGCAAGGGCCAGGAATGCCCGGCCGTGCCGCGTAATTATCTCGCGGGTACCCTCACGGTCAACCCGACTTCCCAAGAGACTGTCAGGAACTCAGGTCCACCTCTACCGGGGTGGTACCGCCTGTCCCTTCAGTCCCGCAGTAACAGTACAAGGGGGGCAACAGTTAAAAGTAACCGTGTGTCCGTAACATCAAGAGGGTAATCCGAGGAATCACCCTCGATGGATTCCGACTCGATGCAACCGTCAAGGTGCACCCGGAGGAATCACCCTCGATGGATTCACACTTGAGGGGTTGCATGACAGAGGCATCATCGGAGGTGGTGAAAGAGGAATCACCCTCGTTATCCCACAACCGACTAGCTACGCTACAGAGATATCATCAGGAGTGAGGTAGGAGGTATCACCCTCGACACTCGATAGTAGCTCTGCAGAGTCGTACAACTAAGAGGGTGTGCGGTGCTGTGTCGGTCTCTGCACATCGATCACGTTGATCGAAACATCCAGAAGCAAAGCATGGCAACACGGACAAGGGTGCGGGGCCACTGATGGATCACTAACCAACCTATACTAAGCATATAGGACAACAGGTAAAGTATCAACAGCATGTTACAAAATCAGGCTATGCATCAGAATAGGAGCAATCAAATACGGTAGCAAAATCTAATGCAAGCATGGGAGGGAAAGAATGGGCGACATAGGAATGATCAAGGGGGTTTTGCTTTCCTGGAAGCTCTGCGGTGAAAGAAGGATCGTCGGTGGTGTAGCAGTCCTCAGGGGTCACGTCCGACTCGGGGGCTACCGAAGAGAAGAGGGGGAAGAAACAGATAAATACACAACAATCAAATGCAACACAGATGCATGGCATGGCAACATGCTGGGTTAGGGGTGACCTAACGCATCTCTAAACCATTTTAGACAATTTAGGAATTAACTTGGAATTATTTACCGGAGGTCAGGTACTATTCATCTGCCAAAAACAGGCATAAAGTTACAGGTTCACCTACTTAGAGGATTCTAACATGCATGCATATGACATATTTCAGATTCGTTGGATTTTTCTGATCAACTTTCATATAGAAAAATTTTTCATCCGAGTTACGGTTGAATTTCTACGAATTTCCAAAGTTTTAATAATATTCTAAAAATTCCTGGATTTATTTTAATTTCGAAATTAAATAGGAAATTGCTACGGGTACCTAGTGAATCTACCTAGAGAAAAAGCTATGTGGCTGACAGAGGGGCCGGTCAATGCCCAGTCAGCAGTCAACAGAGTCAAGGTTGACTGGGTCAGCCTGACAGGTGGGGTCCAGTCTGCTGAGTCAGCAGCTGACTGTGCATCTTATCCATTTGAACAGTGTTGGGTGGGACCCACATGTCATACACAGTGGCTAATTAAAATCTTATCCACTGGAACAGTGAAGGGGTCCCACATGTCAGCGTTAGTGGGTTTAATTAGAGGGTTAACTAGTTATTTATTTAGCCGGGACCCACCAGTCAATGAGTATTAGCAGAGTGGGTTTGTATTAAACCATGATTAGGCCCTAATCTAAACAGACCGGGGCCAACGCCTCAGTGAGCCAGTGCGGCTGCTTAAACACGCGCGCGCGCTGGGGCGCACCGGAGCACGGCAGAGCGCGGCGACGTGCACCAGATCGACACCTCCAGCGCCCACTCGATCGGCCGCGACCACCAAACGGAAGCGTGCGACGAGGCGCACCTACTGACATGAGCAGCGCGCGAAGGGGAGGTCGAACCCGGCGGCATCGACGACGAACCGCGGCGGCACGGGCAGGGCTTGACCAACCAGAAGCTACGGGGCATGGAATGGAGCAGGGGGAGGTCAGGGGGGAAGGGGAGCTCACTGTGAGGCCTGGAGAGGGCTTGGGCACGTCGGGGGTGCAGCGAGGGCGGCGGATCGAGCGGCGGCGACCGGCGGATGCAGTCGGGGAAGGAGGCCGATGGCGACGGCTCGAGGGCGCTCCTGCTCGCGCGAGTTGATGCAGATGAAGAGGACAAAGACGCGCACCGCCTGGACATCCTCCAGTGGCTTGGCGCGGCTCCGGAGCGCGCGGACGATGGTGGTGTAGGGAGGCAGCGCTCGGGTGCTCGTGGGAGAAAGGGAAAACGGCGCGAGAGAGGGCAACTGGGGTGTCTAGGGTTTCGGGGAGGAAGAGAGAGCGCCGAGGGCGGTCTTATCCCCTCGAGGGCAGCGCTGTAGCGTGCGGAGCCGGCGCACAACGGCCATGGCGCACGGCCCTTCCCTGGCGCTGCGGGAGGTAGGGGAAGGGACGGCCTAGATGGGCCAGGCTGCACTGTGGCCACTAGGGCCCAGTGTAGCAGTAGGTTTTAGCATTTTCCCTTTTCTTTTTAAGTCATTTATTTCTGCTCTGATTTGCATTTAAATGGAGCACCAAATGACTTTTGTAAAATGTGCCACTTGCCACATTAAATACTTTGCAATATTCTGAGTTGCTCCAAAAAGTTTGAGGCAGTTTGGAATCCATTTGAATTTTGCTGGCATTTAAAAGGGCTGAAAAAGTGCTGCTGGACCACTGTTTTAAAATCCAGGGGCATTTTGAGAACCCAAATGAGGTGGGTTTCACCATGACAATTACTTAGGGAATATTTGCCATAATGTGAACTATTTTGCTGGCATGTTTGAAGATGCAAATATTTGACATGCAATTTGAATGGAATTGGACTTGATTTTGGACAAGTGGCAATTTGACTTAGTAAAGCATGATGACATGGCCACCATTAGCATGAGATCACTGTAGCATGACACTGGGGTGTTACAAATCTCCTCCACTACAAGAAATCTCATCCCGAGATTTTAGGAGGTGGGTTAAAGGGGAAGGATTGGTTACGAAATTCTAACGAGTCTTCTTGATCTTGGTTGCTCCTTCCAAAGAGGTCAATCCACCGTATGGATGTCTTCATTTCCTTGCTTCAGGTCATCATGATGAAGTCGTCATCCTTCCTTCGGGACCTTCATCGTATTTACGAAAAGGATAAGGGGGTAACTTCGGAAGAACGGACCTTTGCAAGGTCGATTATCTGGTGGACAATTCAGGGAATGTGGCAGAAAGTATCTCTCAAATTGAACTTAAGGAAAACATTGAGAGCAAAGTAAGAAGGTACAATAAGGAGTTTCAAGCGGATAGACAATCGTTCAATGCCTGAAACAGAGTGTGAAAGAGCTTCAGAGCAACGAAAATAGGTATTGCGTATGATACTAGAATAGATCATCTCTCGGGGGGGGTGGCTCATGAATTACATACAAAGCCAGGTGCAAAGGATACTTCGGAATCAAGGATGTACAGGAGAGTCAGGTTTCGATCCTGTGGAACTGTGGTGAGTGTCGATCAAGAGTAGGGAGGACGGTGACATCTTACACGGTCACGACAACCAGGCATGTTTGAAGATAGCTTGTCAGCTATGTCGGCAACAACGTCGGTACCAAGGGCGGGGGACGAAGAGAACCATTTTCCTGCTCGTTAAAACGAGGCGGACCAATAGGCAAAGTTCTCGTCCACCGGCGGTTATCGGAATGTCATCAACAATAGTAACAAGGTGGTACTGACAGAGTTGTACACCGAGGTGTTTTCATAAGCAGAGAATTATTACTGCTCAGATCATATAGCTCACAAGAAGGGATAAACAGACGAATGAAAAGGAAAATGTGATTAAACACAAGAATTGGGAGTATACCCTTTCCAAGAGCAAGCGGAGTATGATATACATGACAGGACAGTAGGTACAAAAATCATTTAGATAACGGGGCGAGGAAAATCATGATGTTACCCATACAACGGTGTTTGGATAATTGATCAAGAAACATTTAGCATTGCACTTCCAATGTTCTTATTGATATTCGGAATACCACAGTCATGCTTCGAGGTAGCAATAATATAGTGTTTCAAACAAAGATTGGGTCTGAAGATCACAAGACATACAAAGGAACAATTTCAAGAATATCAAGGAACGTAAGGTATACCCAAAACATGACCAAGTCTGTGTTGGCAGAAGTCAAGGATTTTGTCGATGATAACACAAGTCATCAAGGGGCAAATATGGTATTTCTCACCATGAACACAATTGACATCTCAGAAAAAGTCAAAATGTTGGCGTTGACCATGACACATTTGTCGAGGGGTTTCAAGAGGATGAAATCGATCAGTAAGATGATCAAAGCAGATGGAATGAAGTTCAAGGTCAACGGAACCACGGATATGACGCTCGGATTCATGTGGTGTAAGCAGAACGATATGATGATGAAAGTTTGACACAGGTTTAGCCCATTGTCAGAAATGTGCACCGGGAAGGAGTACCAGGTAGCACAGTTAAGATTGGTACGATAATTATGTAGCCGATGAGCTGGGAATGACATTGTTGAGTACAGACTCATAAGCAACAA
Source organism: Elymus sibiricus (assembly GCA_039707655.1). NCBI lineage: Eukaryota > Viridiplantae > Streptophyta > Magnoliopsida > Poales > Poaceae > Elymus > Elymus sibiricus. The sequence goes on from CM077666.1 coordinate 147,615,431, forward strand.
GGATGTAATAGGAGTTATTGAACATGAAGGACACTGTCGGATAATAATCCAACAATGGGTTTGGCGGTCCACAAGGAATCTGATGTGAGTATCGGTACGCAACCAGAAGAAGAAGAATGCAAAGGCATCAGATTACAAAAACAACTGAGTAATTCGACGTTAAATGCAAAGGAATTAGGATTTCCAAAACGAAGGATCAGATGCGGAGGCTCTGATCGAAAGACGAGTAAGTTGAATAGAACTAGATGGACAATCAATTGCAACTTGATTGGCCGAGAACCAGCTCATGTTCAAAATGACGTCTGAGCCGGAAGGGTGAATTCTAGGAATCGACGGATGATAGTGATCATGCACATACATGTTGAATCAATAGGTTCAGAATGACAATGACAAAGAATATTAATGAATATTGCTAGACATAGAAATTAGCCATATTGCAAACAAGCAAGACTTTACAAAGCAATAGGTTGCAGAGGATTCTCAGGAGATCAGATAGCATTTCAAAGCATTTTCGGAATCACATGAACAACTGGGGATGAACGGATCCCCGATAAGTGTGAGGAATTATCCGCAGTACGAAGAGAAGCTACAAGGCAGAAAGCACAAAGGATTCTCGAAGCAAAAGAGAGTATTTTGGGATATCTTGTAATTACAAGAGCAACTGGGAATGAAGGTACAAACGGTAAGGATGTGTAATTATCCAGGGGGATTTATCGGTGGTAGGGAACTGCAAAAGCAGTGGGCACAAGGGTCTCGGGAAGACATTGAGGAGTATCTTCGGAACCTTCTGGTGAATCAAGCCATCATCTAGAATGAGGGGCTCTCCGGGAGGAAGTGGTTACGAGAACCTAATGTTAGTGTTAGCAAAATCTTTAACTCGAAAAGAAGAGAGATCAAAGTCCCAGAGTAAAGAAGAGGACTAAAAGATCCTAAACCCATCCATTGGCGATGTGGGCCTGTTAGCCACACAACAAGGTTAGTAAAACAGTTTTTAAACACTAGACACAACTTCGGCCAATGAGTTGGAAAGGGGCTACCTACAGGCAGTCCGCTCTGATACCAACTTGTGATGCCCCCGACTCAATCGTGCACTAATCATACACGCAAATGCGCACGATCAAGCCCAGGGACTCACGGGAAAATATCACAACACAACTCTAGACACAAAATAAAATAATACAAGCTTTATATTACAAGCCAGGGGCCTCGAGGGCTCGAATACATAAGCTCGAGTACAAGCGTTAGCGGAAGCAACAACATCTGAGTACAGACCTAAAGGTTAAACAAGTTTGCCATAAGAAGGCTGAGCAAAACAACGACACTAGATCGAAAAGGCATAGGCCTCCTGACTGGGAGCCTCCGAACTACTCCTGGTCGTCGGTCTCCACGTAGTAGTAGGCTCCGTCGGAGGGGTAGTAGTAGTCGTCGACGGGGTCATCTGGCTCCTGGGCTCCGTCATCTGATCGCAGCAATCGGGTATGGGAAAAAGAGGTAGCAAAGCAATCGTGAGTAATCATCCAAAGTACTCGCAAGACTTACATCAGATCTATTCTATGTATGCATTGGTTTCAAAAGAAGGGCTGTATCTGTGGACTATACTGCAGAAATGCCAGAATAGAGAGGAACGCCTAGCCAATCGAAGACTAGCATCTTGCAGCGTCTTGCAGCATTAGAAGAGTGCAGATTCGCATATAATAAAGCAATAATTATATAATAACAAGGCCCAGAGATCCTTCATCGATACCCTGCGAGAAAGCGATCCCGGAGCCAACCTTTTATTAAGCATCACAAGTATCCAGTTATAGTTGTAGTAGATCGGGATACTCTCGGAGCATCCGTTACCGTGGACACGGCTATTCGAATAGATATACTTCCCTGCAGGGGTGCACCAACTTACCCAACATGCTCGATTAACTCTGGCCGGACACACTTACTTGGGTCATGCCCGTCCTTGGCTGATCGACACGCCGTAGCCCTATCTAGGCTCAACAGAGAGGCCAGCACGCCGGTCTACACCCTAAGCGCTCAGGGGTCTTGGGCCCATCACCCTTTGCACTCTTGCGCGTTGCAAGGACGGCCGGGACCAGACCTAGCCCCTGTATACACATGCAGGCTTTCGCGGTCCACCCGGGCGCGTGCTGCTCAACTGCTGACGTATGAAGAACTTCGGTTGATACATACGACGCCGAGTGCCCATACTATTCCCGCGTGGTGGTTAGTGCGAAAAGGCCAGAGGCCTACTCAGATCACATATCCTAACCCATTAGTGTGTTGGGAGCTCGCGGTGATGATCAGTGCTCCACGATCTGTGGTCCCGTCGCCCCGTCTCACGGACTTACGGCAAGGGCCAGGAATGCCCGGCCGTGCCGCGTAATTATCTCACGGGTACACTCACGGTCAACCCGACTTCCCAAGAGACTGTTAGGGACTCAGGTCCACCTCTACCGGGGTGGTACCGCCTGTCCCTTCAGTCCCGCAGTAACAGTACAAGGGGGGCAACAGTTAAAAGTAACCGTGTGTCCGTAACATCAAGAGGTTAATCTGAGGAATCACCCTCGATGGATTCCCACTCGATGCAACCGTCAAGGTGAACCCGGAGGAATCACCCTCGATGGATTCACACTTGAGGGGTTGCATGACAGAGGCATCATCAGAGGTGGTGAAAGAGGAATCACCCTCGTTATCCCACAACCGACTAGCTACACTACAGAGATATCATTAGGAGTGAGGTAGGAGGTATCACCCTCGGCACTCGATAGTAGCTCTTCAGAGTCGTACAACTAAGGGGGTGTGCGGTGCTGTGTCGGTCTCTGCACATCGATCACGTTGATCGAAACATCCAGAAGCAAATCATGGCAACATGGACAAGGGTGCGGGGCCACTGATGGATAACTAACCAACCTAGACTAAGCATATAGGACAACAGGTAAAGTATCAACAACAAGTTACAAAATCAGGCTATGTATCAGAATAGGAGCAATCAAATACGGTAGCAAAATCTAATGCAAGCATGGGAGAGAAAGAATGGGCGGTATAGGAATGATCAAGGGGGTTTTGCTTGCCTGGAAGCTCTACGATGAAAGAAGGATCGTCGGTGGTGTAGCAGTCCTCAGGGGTCATGTCCGACTCGGGGGCTACCGGGGAGAAGAGGGGGAAGAAACAGATAAATACACAGCAATCAAATGCAACACAGATGCATGGCATGGCAACATGCTGGGTTAGGGGTGACCTAACACATCTCTAAACCATTTTAGACAATTTAGGAATTAACTTGGAATTATTTACCGGAGGTCAGGTACTATTCATCTGCCAGAAACAGGCATAAAGTTACAGGTTCACCTACTTAGAGGATTCTAACATGCATGCAGATGACATATACGGATTTGTTGGATTTTTCTGATCAACTTTCATATAGAAAACTTTTTCATCCGAGTTACGGTTGAATTTCTATGAATTTCCAAAGTTTTAATAATATTCTGAAAATTCCTGGATTTATTTTAATTTCGAAATTAAATAAGAAATTGCTACGGGTACCCAGTGAATGTACCCAGAGAAAAAGCTATGTGGCTGACAGTGGGGCCGGTCAATGCCCAGTCAGCAGTCAACAGAGTCAAGGTTGACTGAGTCAGCCTGACAGGTGGGGTCCAGTCTGCTGAGTCAGCAGCTGACTGTGCATCTTATCCATTTGGACAGTGTTGGGTGGGACCCACATGTCATACACAGTGGCTAATTAAAAGCTTATCCACTGGAACAGTGAAGGGGTCCCACATGTCAGCGTTAGTGGGTTTAATTAGAGGGTTAACTAGTTATTTATTTAGCTGGGACCCACCAGTCAGTGAGTATTAGCAGAGTGGGTTAGTATTAAACCGTGATTAGGCCCTAATCTAAACAGACCGGGGCCCACGCGTCAGTGAGCCAGCGCGGCTGCTTAAACACGCGCGCGCTAGGGCGCACCGGAGCACGGCAGAGCGCGGCGACGTGCACCGGATCGACGCCTCCGGCGCCCACTCGATAGGCCGCGACCACCAAACGGAAGCGCGCGACGAGGCGCACCTACTGATACGAGCAGCGCGCGAAGGGGAGGTCGAACCCGGCGGCATCAACGACGAGCCGCGGCGGTGATACGTCTCCAACGTATCTATAATTTATGAAGTATTCATGCCATGTTTATTATAGTTTTGTATGATTTTGGTGCACTTTTATATGACTTTTATTTGATTTTTATGGACTAACATATTGACTTAGTGCCCAATGCGAGTTGTTGTTTTCTGCTTCTTTTTGGTTTTCCAGAAAATCCATATCAAATGAAGTCCAAATGCAGCGAAACTTTTTGACGATTTTTTCTGGAAGAAAACAGACCCAGGAAGCTTCGGAGGAGCAGCAGAAGAGCCACAGGGGCCCTGCTACTTGTAGCTTGCGTTGGTTTTATCCCCGAAGAGGAAGGGATGATGCAGCACAGTAGAGATAAGTATTTCCCTCAGTTATGAAACTATGGTTATTGAACCAGTAGGAGAATCACACAACACCTCGTTAGCAGCACCTGCACACAAACAACAAATCCTTGCACCCAACGCAAACGAGAGGTTGTCAATCTCTCGGCGGTCAATTGCAAGATTAAATTGTATTTGATAGATAGATAGATTGAAACAAAAATACAAAATAAAATAAATAAAAGAAAATGGCAGCAATATTTTTAGGGTTTTAGTAATATGGTTTAGATAGACCCGGGGGCCATAGGTTTCACTAGAGGCTTCTCTCAAGAAAATAGCATACGGTGGGTAGACAAATTACTGTTGGGCAATTGATAGAAAAGCAAATAATCATGACGATATCCAAGGCAATGATCATGTGTATAGGCATCACGTCCGAGACAGGTAGACCGACTCCTGCCTGCATCTACTACTATTACTCCACACATCGACCGCTATCCAGCATGCATCTAGTGTATTAAGTCCTTAAAGAACGGAGTAACGCCTTAAGAATGATGACATGATGTAGACAAGATAAACTCACATATGAATAAACCCCATATTTTTACCCTTAATAGCAACGATACATACGTGTCATGTCCCTTTCTGTCACTGGGATTGAGCACCGCAAGATCGAACCCATTACAAAGCACCTCTTCCCATGGCAAGATAAATCAATCTAGTTGGCCAAACCAAATCAATAGATCAGAGAAGAAATACGAGGCTATAATAATCATGCATAAAAGAGATCAGAGAAGAATCAAATATTTTCATGGATAATCTGATCATAAACTCACAATTCATCGGATCCCAACAAACACACCGCAAAAAGTGATTACATCGGATAGAGCTCCAAGAACATCGAGGAGAACATTGTATTGAAGATCAAAAAGAGAGAAGAAGCCATCTAGCTACTGCCTATGGACACGAAGGTCTGTGGTAAACTACTCACGCATCATCGGAAGGGCAGCAAGGTTGATGTAGAGCCCCTCCGTGATTGATTCCCCCTCTGGCGGAGTTTCGGAGAAGGCCTCCAGAAGGGATCTCTCAAGAACAGAAACTTGCGGCGGCGGAAAAAGTATTTCGTGGACTCCCCTGAGGGTTTCTAATTTTTCCTGAATTTATAGTGGTGGAATTAGGTCAAACGGAGCAAAGGGGGGCCCATGAGGCACCAGGGCGCGCCTGTCCCCCCCCCCAGGCGCGCCCTGGTGGCTCGTGGCCACCTCCTGGGTCTTCTGGCCCTCTCCCTAAGCTTCTAGTGTTTATCTTGTCCAGAAAAAAAATCTCCAAAAAGTTTCGTGGCATTTGGACTTCGTTTGGTATTGATTTTCTGTAAAACAAAAACAGGGCAGAAAACATCAACTGGCACTAGGCACTAAGTTAATAGGTTAGTCTCCAAAAATGATATATAATTGCTATAAATGATTATAAAAACATCCAAGATTGATAATATAACAGCATGGAACAATCAAAAATTATAGATACGTTGGAGACGTATCAGCATCCCCAAACTTAATTCCTGCTCGTCCTCGAGTAGGTAAATGATAAAAACAGAATTTTTGATGTGGAATGCTGCCTATCATATTCATCACATATTTTTTTGTTTTATAGCATGGACATTGGACTTGAATGATTCAAAGCAATAATCTATAATTTGACATGAAAATATAAATACTCAAGCATGCTAACAAGCAACCATGTCTTTCAAAATATCAACGCTAAAGAAAGTTATCCCTAGCCCATTATGCTCAATCATTGATCCATTCATGAAACAGACTCAAATATTAGCTACATCCAATGTACAAGTATGACAATAGTGCTCTCCAGTTGGTGCTTTATAAGAGAAGATGGAGACTGAAAGTAAAAAATAAAAATTACATAAAAGTAAATAGATAGGCCCTTCGCAGAGGGAAGCAGAGATTTGTCAAATGTGCCAGAGCTCAAAGCTGAAATTAAAGAGATAAAAGTATTTTGAGAGGTATGCTTTTCCTGTCAACGAAAACGACCGAGAATTCCCAATATTTTCCATGCTAGACACATCATAGGCGGTGCCCAAACAGAAAGTAAAGTTTATTTTCTTTCCACCATTTCTTTCACAATCCATGGCTAGCCGTATCCACGGGTGCCCTCCATACCAACACTTTCCAAGGAATTTTGTTGTTATTAATTTTGATTTCATTGTGGGACTGGGCATCCCTATTACCAGCCACTCTCTCGTGCAATGACAAGAGAATAAACACTCATCGTGAGAATAATACACCTAGCATGGAAAATAATGGCCACCCCCTGTCGCTTCATGAGCGGTACAGGCACACAAAACGGAAAAATTATTTTGAAAATTAGAGTTGGCACATGCAAATTTACTTGGAATGGCATTGAAATACCGCATATAGGTAGATATAGTGGACTCATTTGGCACAACTTAGGTTTAAGGATTTTGGATGCACAAGCAGTATTTCCGCTTAGTACAAATGAAGGCTAGCAAAAGATTGAGAAGCAACCAACCAAAAAACGAAAACGGTCATAAACATGCATCGAACACAACTAACACCGAATAATGCACCATAAGTAGGATATAATTTCATTGCATAACTATTGACTTAACGTGCATGCATAGGGAATCACAAACCTTAACACTAATATTCTTACTAAATCACAATTACTCACTAACATGACTCACATATTATCATTTCCATATCGCAAAACTATTGCAAGGAATCACACTTATCATATCCAATGATCTATATGAAAGTTTTTATTTATATCCCTCTTGAATATTCATCACTTTGGGTCCAAATTCATATCTTGTGCAAATTACCATTACTATTATCAACTCTCAAAAAGATTTAAGTGAAGCATGAGAGTGCAAATATTTCTTCAAAATTTCAATCTTATCAATTCTCAAAAGAATATAAGTGAAGCATGAGAATTCATTTCTTCAAAATTTTAAGCAACTCTCAAAATAATATAAGTGAAGCATGAGAGTTTGTTTCTTCAAAATATAGCCACCACCGTGCTCAAAAATATTTAAGTGAAGCACTAGAGTAACTGCCTAGCTCAAAAAATTTAAGTGAAGCACATAGAGTATTCTAACAAATGATGATGAACGTGTGGCCCTCTCAAGATAGGTGTGTTCAGCAAAGATGATTGTGACAAACTAAAAAGTAAACAAAGCAAAGACTCATATAATACAAGACGCTCCAAGTAAAACACATATCATGTGACGAATAAAAATATAGCTCCAAGTAAAATTACCGATGGTTGGTAGAAGAAAGAGGGGATGCCTTCCGGGGCATCCCCAAGCTTAGACGCTTGAGTCTTCCTAGAATATTACCTTGGGGTGCCTCGGGCATCCCCAAGCTTAGGCTTTTGCTACTCCTTATTCCTTCATCCATCGTGATCTCACCCAAAACTTGAAAACTTCAATCACACAGAACTCAACAAAACCTTCGTGAGATCCGTTAGTATAACAAAATAAATCACTACTTTAAGTACTGTTGCAAACCCATTCATATTTTATTTTTGCATTATACCTACTGTACTCTAACTTCACCATGGCTTATACCCCCCGATACAATCCATAGATTCATCAAAACAAGCAAGTACTGCATCAAAAACAGAATCTGTCAAAAACAGAACAGTCTGTAACAATCTATTTAAAATACATACTTCTGTAACTCAAAAAATTCTGAAAAATTAGGAAAACGTGGGAAATTCATATGCAAATACTGTGTAAAAATTTCAGATTTTTTTGACGCTCCAGTAAAGAAAAAAAATTCGGGCACTGGACGCAAAACTTTCTGTTTTCCAAACAGCATCAATTATACTATCTTCCAAATCATCCCAAAGGCTTTACTTGGCACAAACACTAATTAAAAACACGAAAACACAATCATACCAGTAGCATAAATGTGAAAACACACAATAACAGAATTGTTTTTTATTTTATTCATTGGGTTGCCTCCCAACAAGCGCTATTGTTTTATGCCCCTAGCTAGGCATAATGCATAGTTTCAAGTGTTGTCATCTTTTCAAGTTGATTCCATAAGTGGACCTCATAATTGATTCATATGGTGCTTTAATTCTTTTTCTAGGGAAGTGCTCCATACCCTTATTTAATGGAAACTAAAATTTTATATTCCCTTCTTTCATATCAATAACGGCACCAATGGTTCGTAAGAACGGTCTACCAAGTATTTTGGGGCAAGAAGAATTGCATTCAATGTCAAGAACAATAAAATCAACGGGCACATAATTTATATTTGCAAGAATAAGCACATCATTAATTCTACCCATTGGCTTTTTAATAGTAGAATCCGCAAGATGCAAATTAAGAGAGCATTCATCTATATTGGTAAGACCTAGCACATCACATAGAGATTTTGGAATTGTGGAAACGCTAGCACCCAAATCACATAAAGCATTGCACTCATAATTTTTAATTTTAACTTTAATGGTGGGTTCCCATTCATCATATAATTTCCTAGGAATTGAAACTTCTAGTCCTAACTTTTCTTCTAACGCTTTCATCATTGCTTCTACGATGTGTTTAGTAAAAGCCTTGTTTTGCTCATAAGCGTTGGGTGAATTTAACATGGATTGTAACAAAGAAATGCACTCAATCAAAGAACAATTATCATAATTAAAATCTTTATAATCCAAGAGAGTGGGCACATCGCTATTTAAAGTTTTTACCTCTCCAAACCCACTTTTAGCAATTTTTTCATTAAGATTTTCACCCTCCGAATTATGGGAACGCTCATTAGATTCATCAAAACAAGCAAGTAGTGCATAAAAAACAGAACAGTCTGTAGTAATCTATTTAAAAGCCATACTTATTTACTCCAAAAATTCTAAAAAATTAGGACAACGTGGTAAATTCATATACCAATACTGTGTAAAAATTTCAGATTTTTTTGACGCTCCAGTAAAGAAACAAAATTCGGGCACTGGACGCAAAACTTTCTGTTTTCCAAACAGCATCAATTATACTATTTTCCAAATCATCCTAAAGGCTTTACTTGGCACAAACACTAATTAAAAACACAAAAACACAATCATAACAGTAGCATGAATGTGAAAACACACAATAACAGAAAAAATTTATTTTATTCATTGGGTTGCTTCCCAACAAGCACTATTGTTTCATGCCCCTAGCTAGGCATAATGCATAGTTTCAAGTATTGTCATCTTTCAAGTTGATTCCATAAGTGGCCCTCATGATGGATTCATATGGTGCTTTAATTTTCTTCCTAGGGAAATGTTCCATACCCTTTTTTAATGGAAATTGAAATTTTATATTCCCTTCTTTCATGTCAATAACGGCACCTATGGTTCGTAAGAACGGTCTACCAAGTATTATTGGGCAAGAAGGATTACATTCAATGTCACGTACTATGAAATCAACGGGCACATAATTTCTATTTGCAAGAATAAGAACATCATTGATGCTACCCAATGACTTTTTGATAGTAGAATCCGCAAGATGCAAATTAAGAGAGCATTCATCTATATTGGTAAAACCTAGCACATCACATAGAGATTTTAGAATTGTGGAAACGCTAGCACCCAAATCACATAAAGAATTGCACTCATAATTTTTAATTTTAACTTTAATGGTGGGTTCCCATTCATCATATAATTTTCTAGGAATTGAAATCTCTAGTTCTAGCTTTTCTTCTAACGCTTTCATCATTGCTTCTACGATGTGTTTAGTAAAAGCTTTGTTTTGCTCATAAGCGTTGGGTGAATTTAACATGGATTGTAACAAAGAAATGCACTCAATCAAAGAACAATTATCATAATTAAAATCTTTGTAATCCAAGAGAGTGGGCACATCGCTATTTAAAGTTTTTACCTCTCCAAACCCATTTTTAGCAATTTTTTCATTAAGATTTTCACCCTCCGAATTATGGGAACGCCTACTAGCTAAAGTTGACTCTTCTTCAGTCCCCTTTTCATCAAGTTTTATTTTGCTAAACAAAGAATCAATAGATGAAACATCAATCATTTTAATATCCTTATCATTACTACGATAAAAATCGGGGGGAATCGCTTTTTCTAAAAATTCTCGTTTAGCTTTTAGCATTGCGGTTCTTTTCTTACTCTCATCCATGGAAACATATAAAGCTCTAATTGATTCGTTAATATCAATTTTGGGTGGCAAAATTTGAGTCTTGAGATTTTCCACATCATGAATAATTCTATCAATGCTCCTAGACATATCATCAAGTTTACTCAATTTTTCTTCTATCGTAGTGTTGAAAACTTTTTGAGCATTAATAACTTCTTTAATATTAATTTCAAGATCAGAGGGCATCCTATTATTATTATTATTATTATTATTATTATTATAAGAATTACCATAGGGATTGACATAATTATTAGAGGAATTTCCAGGAAACGGTCTAGCATTGAAATTGTCTCTATAAGCATTATTATTAAAATTGTTTCGCGAGACAAAATTCACATCTACGGGATTATTATTTTGCTCAATCAAAGTGGACAAAGGCACATCATTAGGATTAATATGATCATTTTTGCTAGCAACCAATATCATAAGCGCATCAACTTTATCACTCAAAGTATTAATTTCTTCAATAGAATTCACCTTTTTACTAGTAGGAGTTCTTTCAGTGTGCCATTGTGAATAATTTGCCATAATATTATCAAGCAATTTAGTAGCTTCTCCCAAAGTAATTTCCATAAAAGTACCACCCGCGGCGGAATCTAAAAGATTTCTAGAAACGAAATTTAATCCCGCGTAAAAAAATTGTATGATCATCCATAAATTTGAACCATGAGTAGGGCAATTTCTTATCATTAATTTCATCATTTCCCAATATTGGGCAACATGTTCATGATCAAGTTACTTAAAATTCATAATTTGATTTCTAAGAGAAATAATTTTCACGGGAGGAAAATACTTAGTAATAAAAGCATCTTTACACCTATCCCAAGAATCGATACTATTTCGTGGTAAAGATGAAAACCAAATTTTTGCACGATCCCGCAATGAAAATGGGAATAATTTTAATTTCACAATATCATTATCCACATCTTTTTTCTTTTGCATATCACGCAATTCTACGAAAGTGTTAAGATGGGATGCAGCATCTTCATTAGGACTACCGGAGAAGGCCTCCAGATGGGATCTCTCGAGAACAGAAACTTGCGGCGGCGGAAAAAGTATTTCGTGGACTCCCCTGAGGGTTTCTGATTTTTTGGGAATTTATAGTGGAGGAATTAGGTCAAACGGAGCTCTGTGGGCCCCATGAGGTACGAGGGCGCGTCTGCCCTGCCCCCCCCCCAGGCGCGCCCTGGTGCCTCGTGGGCACCCCCTGGGGCTTCTGGCCTCCTCCCGAAGCTTCTAGTGTTTATCTTGTCCAGAAAAAAATCTTCAAAAAGTTTCGTGGCATTTGGACTTCGTTTGGTATTGATATTCTGTAAAACAAAAACAGAGCAGAAAACAGCAACTGGCACTGGGCACTAAGTTAATAGGTTAGTCTCCAAAAATGATATATAATTGTTGTAAATGCATATAAAAACATCCAAGATTGATAATATAACAGCATGGAACAATCAAAAATTATAGATACGTTGGAGACGTATCAGCACTCAACTCGCGGATTCCCGAGGTGACATTGGGGTAATATATGCGTAGGGGTTGATGCACGTTTTCATTATCTTTTCTCCGATAGAAACTTTGGGGTGCTCCTTGAAGTTCTTTGTGTGGATTGAATATTATGATTATGAAGTTATTTGATGCATATCGTATAATCAACTCACGGATACTTGTGGTGACATTGGAGTATCTAGGTGACATTAGAGTTGGTTGATGTATGTCATATGGTGTTATTTTAGTACGAACTCTAGGGCTGTTTGTGACACTTATAGGAATAGCTCAATAGATCGATCGGAAAGGATAACTTTGAGGTGGTTTCGTACGCTACAAACAATTTCTATCTTATGTTCTCTGCTAATAGAAACTTGGGAGTGATTCTTTATCGCACGTTGAGGGATGATTATATGATCCAATTATGTTAACATTGTTGAGAGATTGCACTAGTGAAAGTATGAACCCTAGGCCTTGTTTTTAGTCATTGCAATACCTTTTTTGCTCACTTTTGTTACTAGTTACCTTGCTGTTTTTATATTTTCAAATTACAAAAACCTATATCTATTATCCATACTACACTTGTATCACCATCTCTTCGCCGAACTAGTGCACCTATACAATTTGCCATTGTATTGGGTGTGTTGGGGACACAAGAGACTCTTTGTTATTTGGTTGCAGGGTTGTTTGAGAGATACCATCTTCATCCTACGCCTCCCACGGATTGATAAACCATAGGTCATCCACTTGAGGGAAAATTCCTACTGTCCCACAAAACTCTGCGCTTGGAGGCCCAACATGAGTCTACAAGAATAAGTTGTGTAGTAGACATCAGGCGGCACGGGCATGGCTCGACCAACCAGAGGCTACGGGGCATGGAATGGAGCAGGGGGAGGTCAGGGGGGAAGGGGAGCTCACTGTGAGGCCAGGAGAGGGCTCGGGACGTCGGGGGTGCAGCGAGGGCGGCGGATCGAGCGGCGGCGACCGCCGGATGCAGTCGGGGAAGGAGGCCGATGGCGACGGCTCAAGGGCGCTCCTGCTGGCGTGAGTTGATGCAGATGAAGAGGACGAAGACGCACACCGCCTGGACATCCTCTGGTGGCTTGGCGCGGCTCCGGAGCGCGCGGACGATGGTGGTGCAGGGAGGCAGCGCTCGGGTGCTCGTGGGAGAAAGGGAAAACGGCGCGAGGGAGGGCAACTGGGGTGTCTAGGGTTTCGGGGAGGGAGAGAGAGCGCCAAGGGCGGTCTTATCCCCTCCAGGGCAGCGTTGTAGCGTGCGGAGCCGGTGCACAACGGCCATGGCGCACGGCCCTTCCCTGGCGCTGCGGGAGGTAGGGGAAGGGCCGGCCTAGATGGGCCAGGCTGCACTGTGGCCACTAGGGCCCAGTGTAGCAGTAGGTTTTAGCATTTTCCCTTTTCTTTTTAAGTCATTTATTTCTGCTCTGATTTGCATTTAAATGGAGCACCAAATGACTTTTGTAAAATGTGCCACTTGCCACATTAAATACTTTGCAATATTCTGAGTTGCTCCAAAAAGTTTGAGGCAGTTTGGAATGTATTTGAATTTTGCTGGCATTTAAAAGGGCTGAAAAAGTGCTGCTGGACCACTGTTTTAAAATCCAGGGGCATTTTGGGAACCCAAATGAGGTGGGTTTCACCATGACAATTACTTAGGGAATATTTGCCATAATGTGAACTATTTTGCTGGCATGTTTGAAGATGCAAATATTTGACATGCAATTTGAATGGAATTGGACTTGATTTTGGACAAGTGGCAATTTGATTTAGTAAAGCATGATGACATGGCCACCATTAGCATGAGATCACTGTAGCATGACACTGGGGGTGTTACATAACAGCCTCAGCCCAGAAGTGAGGCGGAAGAGAGGCGGCGATCATCATTGCACGCGCCGTCTCAAGAAGGTGACGATGCTTGCGCTCAGCCACACCATTCTAAGCATGAGCACCAGGGCAAGAGAACTGAGTAAGAGTACCCTGCTCAGCAAGGAAACCTCGCAGCACATGGGTGATATACTCACCAGCTGAATCTGCGCGAAAAACACGAATAGGAGTGAAAAACTGGGTATGAACCATGGCAGCAATTTTTTTGTATATAGATAAGACCTCACTACGAGAAGACATGAAATAGATCCAAGTATATCGAGAAAAATCGTCTATAAAGATAATATAGTAGCGATGACCCCCTTTCGAAGCGAAGGGAGCCGGACCCCAAACATCAGAGTGAATGAGATCAAAAGGGCGCTCGGACACCGACTCACTGTGAGGATATGGTAGCTGAATCTGCTTACCAAGCCTACAACCTAGACAATCCAACGAAGCGTTACCGGAGACAGACCCCAGAACACCGCGATGAACCAAAGATGAGAGACGAGAACCATGGTGGCAACTGGATCGAGAAGGGAGCAGTCCAGCAACCCAGATCAGAAGGAATCGAAGCAGATCGGGAGTCCCATGGTGGCAACTGGATCGAGACGGACCACGGGTAAGTGGTGAGCGACGCCGAGAGCAACGGCGAGCGCGATATGGATCGAAAGCACGAGTTGCTCATGCGAAAAAAAACCATAAAGCTCTAATACCATGTTAGGGAAATATACAACTTAGTATTATCAGAAGACTAAAGCCATCATATATACATGTACAGGTGGGAGGCCAAAGGCTAGAATGCAAAAGGCCAAAGGCCAGCATAAATATAACTCTAACAGTGGCGACGCAGAGGGGAGGAAGAGGGAAGAAATACGGACTGGGTAGGGTTGGGCTGCCGCCGTCCGGCTTAAATAGCTGGACTTGTTCCCTCGAGCGGCACGCCAGAGCGGCGCCACGCGGCGCCGTGAATGCTTCCTCACCGAGGACCGAAGGAGGCGCCCGACGGATCGTTCGTTTCTACGTGTGTCCGCCGGGCCCTTGCTGTCAGTCCTACGTGGCGGGCGCGTCCGAGCGTCCCTATATTCGCGTAAGATATGGACCGGACGTTTGAGCTGAATTTGTCAGGTTCGATTGGATGACAATTTTGCGTCCACACAAATCCGCCGACAGCCCATCTTCGTTATCGTTGCGCTCACAATCTGACTGTTGTACGACAGAGCCGTGCATAACACAACGCAAATTTGTCAGCAAGGAAATGATGAGATGACCATCCCAATTCAGGAAGACGTAAATTGCCGGTTCGGTTAGTCCCCATTATCTTTATTATTCCAAATGGAAATGGATGATTACACCATAATAACACTAATAAAATAGTAAAATGTCTAGGATGAAGCTGCCTCCTGCACCCGTGGCACCTTCGCCAGAGACAGCCTGCCCAGGAAGTTGGCCGAAAGGCTTCCAAAGAAGAGGCCCCCGTCGAACTCCGTCACGGAAGTGATGAAGTGGATCACCTTCCCTTGGGAGTCGTCGAGCACTCGGATGATCTCACCGTCCTCCGACACTTGAGCCACCATCGCGCCCTTTGCCGTCGCCTTGATGGGTTCGTGAAGCGCCGGGATTGACGCGACGACTCTCTTGGCCAAGGTCCAGCGGGTGATCAGGTCCATCCATGGCGACCTCAGCTGCATTTTGAGTTGAGCACCAAAAATCATGAGATGATGCTGTTTGACGGCGATATATCCTAGCTGGTGAGGCAAGGGCCGGCTTGATGGCCGGTAGTGTGACCTGGAGAAGGGCGATCCAGAAGGAGCCGTCTGGTGCTAGATGGATGTTATCCGGAGACCCCGGAAGGTGGTCGACGAAGGTCTCTTTCTGGCCAGCCTTGTCGCCTTTCAGCCACAGCTTGGAGCACCTGAACCTGCACGTCGCAGAATCGCATGGTCAGTGGAGAGATCAACGGCGAGCCGGCAGATGTGCGGTGGAGCTCGGTGAGGTACCCCCAAGACTCGCAGACGACGAGGAAGGTCTCGTCCCGCGACAGGGCGACGCCGTTGGCGAAGGCGAGGTTGTCGAGCGCGACGGACGCCTTGCCGGTGCCGGGGTCGTACTTGAGGAGCCGGCCGGTTGGGCGGGCCTCGAGGTAGTCGAGGAACCACTGGCCGAAGCCGAACCTGGCGCTTCCGTCGCTGAAGTAGACCGTGCCGTCGGATGCCTCGATCACCGCGTCGGCAAACCTGAAAACGATCACGATCAGGGGCTGTGCAATTTGCGCCGTCAGTAACTGAAGACACGGGACGTGCTATGTTACCTGGTCGTGGAGCCTTCGACCGTGGATGCAAGAATGGTCACACGACCCTCCTCAACTTTCAGTAATCCCTGTCAAAAATACACACCAACAGAGTTCACATGCACACAACACATGCACACACGCACCAGGGACACAAACAGCCAAGAAATTCGGCGCATGCAACAGCCGTCCGGCCTTGGAGCATAGCGCGACGGGAGCGGGGGAGCATGGAATACCTTGTGAGCGTCGCAGACGAGCATGCTGCCGTCGGCGGAGGGCGCGATCCCGAGCAGGTCTGTGCCGCCGACGAACCGCCAGTGCTCCCACGACCCGTTGGGTGTCATCCTCTGCAGCCACCCGTCCCTCGTCGCCGTGTACAACGTCCCGCCCGCCGCCGCGTCGATGTACACGTCCTCCGGCCCGCTCAGCCGCCCTTCCCCGAGCTTCTCCAGCCCCTGCATAACAAACCATCAACCCTCAGGACGCGGCGTGAGTGCATGACAAGACAAGAACCGCGCGCGAGGTCGACTACGACTAGTACGAAAATAACTGACCTGGAGGAGGTTATTGGGAGGGTGACGCGCGGGCGACGGCGGCGACGGGAGTGGCTGGATGGGGCAGTGGAGCGCGACGTGGACAGCCAGCGACACGATCACGGCCATCGCCGCCGTGCCGAACAGACCGCCTGGCGCCATGAGGGTCGACGATGAACCCAACGTCGATCAACGACGATGGAGCGACTGTACAGAACTGCAAGTGACCAGCGAAGGGGTGGCGAGTGACACGCTGACACTGGCTGGAGCGCGGTGCTTCGGTTCAAGTAAGCTTGTCGTGTGCCGATCGAGCTCCGGGTTTATACCTATCTTCGCCTTCGGGACGTGAGGTGACCGGATCAGTTTCAGCTGGCGTCGCAGGCGACGAAGGCGTGACCCGAGCAGCGCCGCGTCTGCTTGGGATCCGTCGAAAGCAGCGTGTGGCATGTCACGTCACCAGCTTGCTCGGGACCAGACAGCGCCGAAGCACCGATCGAGCGGTGAGCTAGGCGCGTACGTGATGGGTGGTTTACAGGACAGCACTGGCTGCGTTGCTGCCTAGCTCGCTCATCTGGCCTGTTACTATCTGCCGTGGCGATGGCGTGCGTGGCCCTGGCCCTGTCGCGACTAAAACGTGAACGGTGAAGTTCCATCTGAAACGAGAAAAGGATACAGCAGATCGACTGAGGAATTGTCTCTTTTTTGTGATTTTGTTTCGTGATATCACTGTCGACCAATTTATGTGGTACGTACTCTATTGCAGTTGTTCGGTGGATTTGTAGGCTTCGGTAACATCGACAGTTTTCACTTCTGCTCATCTGTCTTATCCGTTACTTGTTCAGACAACTTATTCGGATAAGGCACCTTTTTTTTTCGTGAATACGCATTGTTGCGTATCATTTCATTGATAGGGGAAGAGAAGTCCAGGGTGCAGCTCTACGGGGCGTACACGGGACGGCGTCCCGTAGAGTGCAAAATGAGCATAGGAGAGGTTGCTCAGCCTCAGTACATGTGTTTCAGGTTACAAGAATAACTAGTGCTAGCCTATTGGCTCCGGCCCGTGCCCACAAGCGAGCCTCGTCCTTGCTCATGCGAGCAAGATCGTTGTTCGACGGCCGGAGGTTGTCGAAGACCGCGGCGTTCCGATGCTTCCAGAGGGACCATGCGACGAGGGTGATGATAGAGTTGACTCCTTTGCGAAGACTGGCCGGGGCGGTGCTGCTCGCAGCACACCACCAGTTGAAGAATCCATCCGTTGTGCACGGGGTAGATATTGTGAGGCGACACCAGGAGAGGATTTCATGCCAAGTAATCCTGGAGAAAACGCATTGGACGAGCAGGTGGTCCAAGGACTCGGATAAGACACCTGACGCGGGGCCGCGCCCACGACTCTCCTGACAGTTTTTACTTCAGGCTAGAGGATTTCCTAGTGGTCTTCGGGAGGAAGGAGGATCGCATCAGGATGGGGCTTCGGCCGGTGCTAGAGTTCCGTGGGCAGCGGCTGGCATTCCGGCAGTGGATCAGACAGTCGCAGGCAGTGTATGCAGTCATGAAATCCAAGGTCTGTCTGGAGTTGGAAGGCATTCCTCCTCACGCATGGGAGCTTGAGGTGGTCGAGAGCTTGTTAGGCGGGTCTTGCTTCATCGAGTCTGTCGCCCCGGAGACCTCATTGCGGGCGGACTTGGCGTCGTTCAAGCTGACGGCCTGGACGGCAGACCCGGAGCTGATCCCCACCCGCCGCTGGCGGGTGGTGCCGGAGCCGGACGAGCAGCGTGCTGTGTTCGAGCCGAAGACGTTGCAGTACAAGGTGCTTATCCATCTGGACTCTGTCACATCGTTCCCCGACGGGGAGGAGCCCTGGTTCCTCGGCGGTTCATCGGATAGTGGTCAGAGCGGCCTGCCGGACTCGGAGATGGACTTGGGTGGAGGTGCGAACATGAGGAGCTTCAGGTGTTCAGGATAGGCCGACGTTGCGTCGTTCGGCTTTTGACCGGCTTGGCGATTCGGGCGGCCGGGTGGTTGAGATCGCGCGGGACGTGGTTCCAATTTCGAATCCACAGCGCGCTAGCGACACAGCACAACTGCTGCTGGGCCCACAGAAGGAAGTGGGTTCGCGTCGGCTGAGCAGGTGGTCGTGACCAACGGGCAGACGGGTCGTGGGCCTGGAGAGGTGCATGGACAGGAGAGGCCCGCACCAACCACTGGCCAGGACGACTGCACTGAGAGCCCGCCAATTGAGACCCTGGGTCACAATCCAGAGGAGGGACGGGTGGGCCATGCTAGGGATGAAATTCAGCCGCGTTCCCGCGACATATCCCCAGCCCACCAGGGTTCAAATCCTGGTGCTCGCATTTATTCCTGGAATTATTTCAGGATTTCCGGCGATGCGCATTCAGTGGGAGGAGACGTTCCCGTCGACGACGAGGTGCCTACGGTGACTTCGTAAATTTCAAGATGATATGCCGGCTCAGTCTCTCGGAGGTGCTCATAGGGGTAGGGTGTGCGTGTGTGCGTTCATAGGGGTGAGTGTATGCGTGTGTATATGAGCGCTTGCGTCTGTACTGTGTTCAAAAAAAAAAGTTGTTCCCGTCGTGTCGGCCGTGGTGGCGGGCCACTCTGAGGGAGCGCAGGAGATACCCGCACTGGATCGCGAGGGTGCCGTGGTGGCGGGCCACTCGGAGGGAGCACAGGGGACAACTGCACCGGATCCCAAGTGTCGGGGCCGGATTTTCCGGGAAACAATATCCCAGCAAATGACCCCTCGTTTCCCTCAACAACAAAAAAAAAAGCAAATAACCCCTTGTGTCGTCACCAGCCCCAGGATTACTGTTACTGGTGGACACGTCTTTGTTACAGATTACCAAGCAATTACAAGAATTGGATACAAGACCGTAAATGTCTAATGATACAACAATGATTTCTGGTGACGGGTGAAGGAAGCGACTCGTGGTTCTCCAACGCCGATGGGGCTCCATTCCCACAGGAACAGCTGATCCGGATAATTCCTATCCCGCGTGGCTGCTACCCTAGGCCCAGCATGGACGTCGTTGTAGTACTCCTCGTTGAAATCCTGACCTGGCCAATTAAATAGCCAGGGACAAGCCAGTGAGTACGTTGGAATGTACTCGCAAACATTATGAACAAAAGATACGGTGCGAATGAATAAATATATCATGTTAGTAATAAATCCAGAATATAATATGGAACATCGGGCATTGGACCGCCCGAGGAATTCCAAGAAAAATGCCAAACGGGTGTCTGAATGCGACGCCTCGAGAGGTCTTGAAAAGAAATGCCAAACGGGTATCTGAATGCGACGCCTCGAGAGGTTTTGAAAAGAAATGCCAAACGGGTGTCTGAATGCGACGCCTCGAGAGGTCTTGAAAAGAAATGCCAAACAGGTGTCTGAATGCGACGCCTCGAGAGGTCTTGAAAAGAAATGCCAAACGGGTGTCTAAAAGCGACGCCTCGAGAGGTCTTGAAAAAAGAAAATGAGTATCTCAGGTAGTCTAGACATCCCAAGAGATACTCAGAAAAGAAAATAAAACTGAGTGCCCGGATAGTCTAGCCAGCCCAAGTGACACTCAGAAAAGAAAATAAAACTGAGTGACCGGGTAGTCTAGCCAGCCCAAGTGACACTCAGAAAAGAAAATAAACTGAGTGCCCGAGTAGTCTAGCCAGCCCAAGTGACACTCAGAAAAGAAAATAGAAATGAATATCTCAGGTAGTCTAGCCATCCCAAGAGATATTCAGAAAAATAAAAATGAGTATCTCAGGTGGACTAGCCATCCCAAGAGACACTCAGAAAAAATATAAATGAGTATCCAGGTGAACTAGCCATCCCAAGTGATACTCAGAATTTCACATAGGAGAGAAGGGTTAGTCCACAATGATATTCATGTCAACAATAATATTCATAATAGCATCAGTAGTGACAATAATTATCCTGCAAAATGAATCATGCTCAATTTAATTATTTTCTCCGGAGACCGACACTTGACCAACCCAGACTGTAGTCCTTAACCGCGGACACGGCTATTCGAATAGGTATAACTCTGCAGAGGGTGTACTCTTTACCCACGAGTATAGGATTTCTTTAGCCAACACCGAGACGCTGACTAATTCCCATTACGGTCTTTGGGTTGAAAACACACCTGACCAACACACACCAGATTAACTTTCCTGATGCCAGGAATCACCCAAGGCATCATTCAAGATAAACTCTAAGACGGGGAGACTACAATCTCGAATAGCATGGGATCACAATCTTATATATAACGTGCGCAAAGATCAGGGGCGCTACCCCTCTCGGCTTCAACCGAATACACCCATGCCCCCTGACCAAGTGACATGCCTACCAGTGATCAATGGTATCTTTCACTATGGCCTCTCTGTACGGTGTGTGCGGGAAAGGGGTTAACAACTTACTGAACCATACCCTACCTGCGGCAGGGACATGTGGTAGCACGGATCAAGTTTGGGGGTTACCGGAACAAAGACTCGATCTACGGTCGACTCAGGAGGCTTATGTATTTCCTGCAGTGGTTAGCACAACAAAGTGTTCTTTCAACAGTAACACCAAAACAGGGCCACAGCCCTTGCATGTCCCAACATGCATAACCAACAAGGCATGATCACGCTCCGACGTGATCACCCTTCTGCCGGTAACGGTATTTATCTTATACCTGCTCCTCCAAGTTAGTCATGACAAGCACACGTTGCACGGTACGAGGAAACATGGCAACACTACATGCATGCAAATTTTATTTGAATACAACATATGCATGATTCAATTATTCGTGCAAACATTTAACCATGCAATCACCATATCAAGTGTTCAAGATGCTTGCCTTGAGTATCCAGAAGTGTTGGGTGCACTACAAAAGTTTTGAAAATTTTATCTTCCCTCCATTTCCTATTTTCAAAAATATTGCAATTACCACATAAAGCCAAAACAGTGCTAAAAAGTTGTTTGGAAAATTTTGAAATAATTACAAAAATAAACTAGGTGAAAAAAATAGGAATTTCAGAAAAAGAATCAAAAGATTTGGAGTCCAGGTGATTTTTCTAGGGATTTTCTAAGCTGGAATAAACAAAGAAATGGACTATTTAATAAATCCTACAGAAATAAAGCCTAGGAAAAATGTTCACTCTAGCTGGATTAATAGAGAGAGATTTTAGGAGCATGCAGAAATTTGAAGCATCAAATTTGGTGTAGAAATGGCTACTGTGGAATTATTTGAAATCCACTGGAAAAGTAAAAGGGGAAGGGCAGCAGCGCGCCCTGGGCGGGATTTAGCCATCTGGCGCCACTGGGCCAGGCCCAGTCGCTCGGCTGCGCGGGAGGGCGGTCGACGTCGAAAACGTATTCGTGGAATACGTTTTCCCCGCGCGAAGACGTTTTCCAGGGAGTCCGTCTCCACTTACTGGCGGCTTGGCGCGGCGCTAGTCGCTGACAGTGGGCCCCACCTGGCCCACTGGTCAGGTTTGACCGGTCCACTGGCGCCCTTCTCCTTCTCTTCCCTTCGGTCGAATGGAGGCGGCACTCCGGTGGGGCTCGCCGGCGAACGGCGGCGCCGTTCGGGGAGCTGAGGCCACCGGTGTGACCAGGAGACCATGGCGGTCCTCCCGGTACTCGCCATGGCCGGAGAGAGGAACGGAGTCGCCGGTGGTGGGCTAACCCAAAAAACTCCGGCGGAGGCTCGAGGAGGACTTCCGTCTACGGGCCACCCCCAGCAAAATTGATCACGCGGAAAGGTCCATGGGTGCTCCAGAGAGCTATTGGTGAAGAGTACGGAGTTGGGGAGGCTTTGGTTGCGCCGGATTTAACGAGGCAGTGGCGGCGGCCGTAGTTGCCGGAGAGGAGGAAGACGGCCATTCCCGGCCGTGTAGCTGCTTGGGGAAGTGCCTAGGGGAGTGGAAGATCATCTGGTGCAGCGAGGCGTGCTCGGGGAGACTTAAATAGGCGGGAGCGACGCGGTTCCGTGGCTTCCAGAGGATAACCACGGCCGCGATCGCCATTATCACGGTGGTTGAGGCCGTTGGGGCCGTGGCCGTGGTCGGCGAGCTGCGGATGACCCCGAGTCTGGGAGGTACCTTCCTTTCAGAACTCTGGCGCACAAAGAAGCAGGTTCATTCAGTAGTCTCCATCCATGCTTCCCTAGCATTGCCAAGTTAAAACATTTGAAATTGCGGAAGCCCATTCCTCCTTTACACTTAGGAACGGTGAGTTTGTCCAAGAGAGCCAGTGCATCGACTGTTTATCTATGGAACTCCCCTACCAGTACTGTTGGGGATATTTCCCAGCATGTAGACCCAGCAGGAGGATGACCCGGCCATGGAGCTGTAGGGCTCGGTGGGTTCTCTCGCTGATGGGCTTAGAAGACGTCCAATGGGCCGGCTCGACTGAGACCCGGTGGGAAGGGCCGGCTCGACGTACATGCCGGCTTACTGAAGAAAGATGAGACAAGGAAGATTGCCTTGGAGAGTAAGTAGAATAAGAGTAGGACACGGGTTAAGTTTGTAACCCGGACTCTCATGTAAACCTAGGGCTCAACCTATTATATAAAGGGGAGCGCTTAGGGTGAAAAGACTAAGTTGCAATCTCTCGAGAGCTAGGTTGGCGAGTTCGCATCCCTGTAATCGAGATTCAAAGCAATACAATCAAGCAGGACGTAGGCTTTTACCTCCACCGTGAGGTGCTGAACCTGGGTAATTCCGTGTCTTCTCGTTCCCGATCAACCCCGTCAAGCTTCCACCTTCGTGCGATGGCTCCCTCTCTAAGTCCTTTCACAAGGGCATCTGCCGTGCCAAAACCACGACAGTTGGCGCCCACCATGGGGCCTACGCACGGTGGAGTTGAGTTCTTGGCGGGAGCCCTCCCAGGGTTCAGGAAGTATGCGGTCGGCCTATTGACGAAGAGCCGCTATGGAAAGCTCTACATCGACGACTCATACTGGGGTCCCGAGGCCGACTCAATCGAGTACGGGTACCGGGTCCCCTTCGGCAAGATCCATACCTTCATCGGCGTTGTCGGCGAGCCGGCCGCCGGGTTGGAGGCTGTCACCGGTGATAACCCACAAGTATAGGGGATCACAACTGTTTTCGAGGGTAGAGTATTCAACCCAAATTTATTGATTCGACACAAGGGGAGCCAAAGAATATTTGCAAGTATTAGCAGTTGAGTTGTCAATTCAACCACACCTAGAAACTAAATATCTGCAGCAGAGTGATCAGGAGCATAGTAGTATGATAGCTTGGTAGCAGTAGCAGTAATAGTAATAGTAATTGTAACGATAGCAGCAATAGTAGTGGCAATTGTGACAGCAGTAGCAGCAGTAGTAATTTAGCAAAGAACAATATGTGAAAAGCTCGTAGGCATTGGATCGGTGATTATGTTGGATAACATTCATCATGTAACAGTCATAACCTAGGGCGACACAGAACTAGCTCCAATTCATCAATGTAATGTAGGCATGTATTCCGTATATAGTCATACGTGCTTGCGATAAGAACTTGCATGACATCTTTTGTCCTACCCTCCCGTGGCAGCGGGGTCCATAAGGAAACTAAGGGATATTAAGGCCTCCTTTTAATAGAGAACCGGAACAAAGCATTAACACATAGTGAATACATGAACTCCTCAAACTATGGCAATCACCGGAAAGAATCCCAATTATTGTCACCTTGGGGTATGCGGATCATAACACATAGCAGGTGCGTATAACTTGCAAGATCGGATCAAGAACACAAATATATTCATGAAAACATAAAGGGTTCAGATCTGGAATCATGGCACTCGGGCCCTAGTGACAAGCATTAAGCATAGCAAAGTCATAGCAACATCAATCTCAGAACATAGTGGATACTAGGGATCAAGCCCTAACAAAACTAACTCGATTACATGGTAAATCTCATCCAACTCATCACCGTCCAGCAAGCCTACGAAGAAATTACTCACTCCCGGTGGTGAGCATCATGAAATTGGTGATGAAGGATGGTTGATGATGACGATGCCGGAAGATCCCCTTCTCCGGAACCCCAAACGGACTCCAGATCTGGCCTCCCGATGAAGAACAGGAGGTGGCAGCGGCTCCGTATCGTGAAACGCAATAAAAATTCCTCTCTTATTTTTTTTCTCTGGAATTGTGAATTTATAGCGTTGAAATTAGGTCAGAAGGAGCGACGTGGGCCCCACGAGGTACCAGGGCGTGCCTGGGGGGGTGGCGCGCCCTGGTGCCTCGTGGGCACTGGGTGGCCCCCCTCCAGTGGGTCTTGGTTCCAGTATTTTTTATTTATTCCATAAATATCTCCAAAAAGTTTCATCCAATTCCAAGAACTTTTATTTCTGCACAAAAAACAACACCATGGCAATTCTGCTGAAAACAGTGTTAGTCCGGGTTAGTTCCATTCAAATCATGCAAATTAGGGGCCAAAACAAGAGCAAAAGTGTTTGGAAAAGTAGATACGACGAAGACGTATCAACTCACCCAAGCTTAACTCATTGCTTGTCCTCAAGCAATTCAGTTGACAAACTGAAAGTGATAAAGAAAAACTTTTACAAACTCTTTTGTTCTTGTATCTATATATATATATATATGCTTAAATAGCACCCAAGTTTTTAGCAAAGATTATAACTAACCATGCAAATGATAACTCTTAGAAATTATATTCACTCATATCAATGGCATAATCAACTAGCGAGCAATAATAAGATATATCAAATGCCAACACTTTGTCAAAATGATCATGATATAATATGACAACATGGTATCTCGCTAGCCCTTTCTGAGACCGCAAAACATAAATGCAGAGCACCTCCAAAGTTCAAGCAGCGACTAAACATTGTAATTCATGGTAGAAGAGATCCAGTCATGATGCTCACAACACTAACTATTCACATTGCATGAGAATGACAATAGTGCTCTCGGGACTGGTGCTTATTTGAGAAGGTGATGACTCAACAATAAAAGTAAAATAACATAAAAGTAAATAGATAGGCCCTTCGCAGAGGGAAGCATGGATTTGTAGAGGTGCCAGAGCTCGAAGCTTAAATCAGAGATAAATAAAATTTTGGGAGGTATGCCTTTCCTGTCAACGTCACGACCGAGAGTTTTCAATATCTTCCATGCTAAACACATTAGCGGCGGTTCCCAAGCGGTAAAGTAAAGTTTGTTTTATTATTTTGCAATTTTAATAATGGGACTGGGCATCCCGATTACCAGCCCCTCTCGTGCAAAGACAAGTGAATCAACACTCATCATGAAAATAACCCGCTTAGCATGGAAGATACTGACCGCCCCTGTCGCTCCATGAGCGGTACGGGCACACAAAACAGATGTTCATTTGAATATTTAGAGGTGGCACATGCAAATTTACTTAGAACGGCGGAGTAATACCGCATATAGGTAGATATAGTGGACTCGTCAGGAATAACTTTGGTTTAAAGGTTTTGATGCACAAGCAGCATTCCCGCTTAGTACAGGTGAAGGCTAGCAAATAGGTTGAGAAGCGACCAGCTAGAGAGCGAAAATGGTCATAATCATGCATTATGAATAATCAACATTGAATACTAGCATGAGTAGGATATAAGCACCATGAACATAAATATCGTGAAGGCTATGTTGGTTTTGAATCAACTACATGCGTGAACATGTGCCAAGTCAAGCCACTTGAAACATTCAAAAGAGGATACCATACCATCATACTACATCATGAACATTTTAATGCATGTTGACACTCAAGATAAATCATTATCCACTCCTAGCTACTTAAGCATGGCATGAGCAACTATAATCTCTAATTGTCATCATTAACATGTTTAATCAGAACATGCTGAATCATGGATACTGACTTAAACATATTTACAAAAACAAAGAACAAGTTGAGTTCATACCCGCCTTTCCTTGCCACAGTCACTTCATCAAATCATCGTCATTATTGCCTTTCACTTGCACGGCCGAATGATATGAAAATAATAATAGTGCAAGCATGCCGTGGACTAAGCTGGAATCTGCAAGCATTTTATTCAAAGGAGAAGACAAGGTAAAATGGGCTCTTTGCTAGATCGACAACAATGCATACAAGAGCCACTCAACATTTTCATCGTGGTCTCCTCCTTACAATGACTCGACAAAAGAAAAGAATTTTAGAAAAACACACTGAAATATTTTTGGAGTTTTTAGTTTTTCTAAAGAAAATAAAGAAGAAAAATGAAAAACGAGAAAAACTATTTACACGGGAAAGCTCCCACCAAGTAAAAGAAGAAACGGGAAATCTTTTTGGGTTTTCTTTTACTACTACGAAATTACAACTAATTAAACTAGAAAGAAAAACCGAAAAGAAGCGAGAAATGTTTTTGGATTTTCTCAAGTTTTTCGAACACACTAGAAGAAAGCGAGAAAATAAAACTAGCATGGATTATACAATGAAAAAGTATGAACACCGACAACTGAAATGAATGTGTGAACATGAATGTAATGTCGGTGAGAGATACGTACTCCCCCAAGCTTAGGCTTTTGCCTATCTTGGTTCACTGCCATGGCTGTCCTGGATAATAATCGAAATGGTAGCTCGCAGAGGCGTTCTGAGCCGCCTCCTCAGCCAGACGAGCAGCCTTGACAGCCACGTTGTACTCGTGCACCTCACTCTCATGAAGAAAATATCTCTGTTTGTTCTGAAAATCAAAGAGGGCAGGAGCAGGCAAAGCAACATACACAGAGTGATATTTATTAAAAACTAAGTTATATTCATAACCATGTGCGTTGCGTTTTAAAAACCTATGTTCTCGCATTGCTTCAAAATTCAAATATTTATAAGGCAAGAGGGGATCATTGAACTTGGGCGACACCCCTAACTTTGCAGCTAAACGGGAGGCATAAATTCCTCCATCCAAATCACCATTACCCGCATTACGCTGCAGCCTATGTGCAACAATAGCCCCAAGATTATAAAGCTTGCTACCAGTCAAAGCTGTATGAATAAGACTCAGATCAGGGGCACAAAGTGCACTACAGTCTTGCTTACCAACAACGCATTTACCATTAAAAAGTGCAAAATACCGAATAGCGGGAAAGTGAATGCTAATTATTCTAGCCTGCGTGATTCCCCTATCCTCACTGTTGCAAAGGCTATTAAGAAACAACCCATAATCAGATCTTGGTGGTTCATCTAACGAACCCCAATATGGAATCTTGCATGCATCACAGAATTCTTCTAGAGACATATTATAGGAGTTGTCATAGAGGTGAAATAAAACTCTAGAAGTGCGCGGGTGATAATCAAAGTTTTGAGTGAAGGAATGAGTGAGGTTGTAATGTTGTGGTGGCTTATCTGTAATAAAGGCGGAGAGCTCGGCATTGTGAATATATTGGTCAAATTCTTCCTTGATGCCTGCACCCAGTATGAACTCGTTGCACGGCCATCGACACGATTTTGCTTCGGCACCTCGCACTGAAGTTGCCCTTGGTTCCTCATATGATTGGTGTGTCGAGCTTTCACTTGATGACGCTTCTGAGGGCCTCCTCCTCGAAGAGCTTCTCCAGAAGATATTCATTTCCCTATGAACAATTTTCTGAAAAATTTTGGGCCACAAAATGATATCAATAAAACTTCACAAGATTGATAGCAACTACTCATATGGATGTCTAGAGGCTATATCAAGCATTCAAACAACTTGGAACTCAAATAATTCAACATGCAAGCTCATTTTCTATAGCACCAAGAGCAGCTAATTATGCAAAATATAATCCACTAGAGCAAAAACTAATTGGAGCAATGGAGGAGTCACATACCAAGGAGCAATCTCCCAAAATAGTTTCGGAAACGGAGCTCCGAGCAAAGAGATCAAAAATTTCAGGTTTGTGAGCAAGAACACGAGAGAGAGAGCTACCAGGAATTTTTGCTAGAGGTAAGAGACGAAGTGGGCTAAAGGGATAAGTGAGGGGGTCCCTGTGGGGCCCACGAGGTACATGGGATCAGTTTCATAACCATGAAAAGGCTCAGATTCAACCAAAGTAATTAACTCAGGATCGACAGAGAATTCATAATCCTTATCAGTAACAAATATGGGAGAGGTAGCAAACTTAGAATCATATTTCATTCTCTCCCTCATAGATTTTTCTTTCATATCAGCAAGCAACTTTATAACTTCATGTCTATCATTACAAGCAAGAATAGCTCTAGCTGTCTCCCTATCAAAGCAGTGTTCATCAGGTGTTTCGACTCTAGTAGGAGAGCTATGCATAATAGGTGAATCATAATTCTCAAGAGTTTCAACATTTTCAATTTCTTTAGCTTTAGCAATTTGTTCAGTAAGAAATTCACCAAGTGACACAACATTATCAAGCATAGTACTAGCATCATCATGAATATCATTCATAGCAGAAGTGGTATCATCAATAACTTGCGACATATTAGAATTAATAGCATGTGGTGGTGGTGCAAGTTTACTCAAAACAGAAGGTGAATCAAGTGCAGAGCTAGATGGCAGTTCCTTACCTCCCCTTGTCTTAGAGGGAACGATCTTGGTCTTAGCGTCTTTCAGATTCTTCATGGTGATCAACAGATATAAATCCCAAGTGACTTAGCAAATAAAGCTATGCTCCCCGGCAACGGCGCCAGGAAAAGGTCTTGATAACCCACAAGTATAAGGGATCGCAACAGTTTTCGAGGGTAGAGTATTCAACCCAAATTTATTGATTCGACACAAGGGGAGCCAAAGAATATTTGCAAGTATTAGCAATTGAGTTGTCAATTCAACCACACCTGGAAACTAAATATCTGCAGCTGAGTGATCAGTAGCACAGTAGTATGATAGCTTGGTAGCAGTAGCAGTAATAGTAACGATAGCAGCAATAGTAGTGGCAATTGTGACAGCAGTAGCAACAGTAGTAACTTAGC
This sequence comes from Elymus sibiricus, assembly GCA_039707655.1. Classification (NCBI taxonomy): domain Eukaryota; kingdom Viridiplantae; phylum Streptophyta; class Magnoliopsida; order Poales; family Poaceae; genus Elymus; species Elymus sibiricus. Next base: position 147,645,119 of record CM077666.1, read on the forward strand.
AAAGAACAATATGTGAAAAGCTCGTAGGCATTGGATCGGTGATTATGTTGGATAATATTCATCATGTAACAGTCATAACCTAGGGTGACACAGAACTAGATCCAATTCATCAATGTAATGTAGGCATGTATTCCGTATATAGTCATACGTGCTTGCGATAAGAACTTGCATGACATCTTTTGTCCTACCCTCCTGTGGCAGCGGGGTCCATAAGGAAACTAAGGGATATTAAGGCCTCCTTTTAATAGAGAACCGGAACAATGCATTAACACATAGTGAATACATGAACTCCTCAAACTATGGCAATCACCGGAAAGAATCCCAATTATGGTCACCTTGGGGTATGCGGATCATAACACATAGCAGGTGCGTATAACTTGCAAGATCGGATCAAGAACACAAATATATTCATGAAAACATAAAGGGTTCATATCTGGAATCATGGCACTCGGGCCCTAGTGACAAGCATTAAGCATAGCAAAATCATAGCAACATCAATCTCAGAACATAGTAGATACTACGGATCAAGCCCTAACAAAACTAACTCGATTACATGGTAAATCTCATCCAACTCATCACCGTCCAGCAAGCCTACGAAGAAATTACTCACTCCCAGCGGTGAGCATCATGAAATTGGTGATGAAGGATGGTTGATGATGACGATGCCGGAAGATCCCCCTCTCTAGAGCCCCAAACGGACTCCAGATCTGGCCTCTCGATGAAGAACAGGAGGCGGCGGCGGCTCCGTATCGTGAAACGCAATAAAACTTCCTCTCTTATTTTTTTCTCTGGAATTGTGAATTTATAGTGTTGGAATTAGGTCAGAAGGAGCCACATGGGCCCCACGAGGTACCAGGGAGCGCTTGGGGGGTGGCGCGCCCTGGTGCCTCGTGGGCACTGGGTGGCCCCCCCTCCAGTGGGTCTTGGTTCCAGTATTTTTTATTTATTCCATAAAAAATCTGCAAAAAGTTTCATCCAATTCCAAGAACTTTTATTTCTGCACAAAAAACAACACCATGGCAATTCTGCTGAAAACAGCGTCAGTCCGGGTTAGTTCCATTCAAATCATGCAAATTAGGGGCCAAAACAAGGGCAAAAGTGTTTGGAAAAGTAGATACGACGGAGACGTATCAACTGCACCGAATCAGCCCGCCGCGTCAGACCCCCTCAGGCGATACCCGGCCCGCCGCAAGCCGGCCGGAAGCATGTCTTCGTAGGGTTCACCCAAGGGGTGGCCTTATCGGAGAATTCCCTGTCCCAAGATGATATGCTTGTTCAATCTGACGGCGAGTCCTCGATGTGAGAAACCGAGTCGATCCGTCCTTTGTACGACGGGAGACTGGGGGGATGCACTGATGAAGTCTTTCCTGAGGCCCTCGAGCCACCTCGGTTCGTTGTGGTTTACATGGCAGGCAGGCAGGACCCGCCTCCCCCTCGCGACCTGAGAAATCTAGCGCCCAGGCAGAATCTCACCATCGCCGGGTCAGGAGGGGCCAGCACGGCTGCTGCCGGTTCACGTAGGACCGGGGCACAAGCGCTTGCAGAATTGATGAACACCCTGGCGAATCTCCTGGCCGAACTGGTGACTGTAGAAAACGCGCCGGCGCGCAACGCTGATATCATGAAGTGCCATGAGCAGATGACCAAGATCCAGGAGGATATCAATGTTGAAAATGCCCACATGGCGGAAGCACAGGCCCGGCTTGTCGAGGAGACAAAGCGCTTGGAGGAGGAAGCCCTCTATCTAAGCCGCCGGCAGGCGGATTCCGAGTTTGTCCACCGGAGGCGGCATCAAACCCGGCTTCCGGCCCAGATTGAGCTGACGCAGTTGTTCACCACGCCGAATGATCCGCGGGCTCCGATGAACCCGGGGGCTGGTGTTATATCTCCAGAGGGGGCACCACCGCGACAGCCGGCTCAGCATCAGACGCCAGTTCCGCAGCAGTAGTTGCCGCATTGCCGGTTCCAGACCCCAATTGGACACTATTCCACCCCGGTGGACAATGTCCTGGTGGCGACTCACAACTTGGCAGCAATTTCGATCGAAGGGGACGGTCCGGCTCAGGTGGAGGCCAGGAATGCCATTGAGATGCTCAAGACAGCAGTGACACAGCAGGCAAACTACTCCCATAGTCAACACCGGCAAACTACTACCTCACCAGAGCCGCACCAAGAGCCAACGCCCTAAGTCGCTGGCCGTTTCCAGTAGCGCACAGCGCCAGAGGGCTGCACAACCATTGGCGGATCAGCCGCCTCCCAGGATCCCAAACGCGCAAGAGATTGTGGACACCGCTCGAGCTCTACGAGCAGTGGAAGAGGAAAACGCGCGAGCAGTACATAATCAGCCCACAGCGCAGGACCATCCCACCACAGCCCAGACGGCTGGTCACCTTGGCGGCTTACCGAGTCACGGGATTGGAACTCCCTGTCTAGTCCCAGCGCTGCGAGATGCATGCATGCCGCCAGATTTCAAGGGTCCTCACAAGGTTCCTAATTACACGGCAGATCTAGAGTCGGCCCAGTGGATTGAGAGTTATGAGTTAGCAATGGATCTATTGGGCACTAGTGAAGCTGTGTGTGCGCGTTATCTACCTCTCATGTTGGAGGGCCCGGCGCGTACCTGGTTGAAAAACTTGCCGGCGAATTCCATTAACACCTGGCAGGAATTGAAGGAGCGCTTCATCAAAAAAATTCAGGGGACCTGCAAACGGCCAACCACGATTGTTAACCTGGAACATTGTGTTCAGCGTGAGGGTGAGTCGGCACACCACTGGTCCCGCTGAGTTGCAGAAGTCATTCATTCTTCAGATAGCATCACGGCAGCCCAGGCGGTTCTTGTTCTGGAGCGGACCTGTAAATTTCAGCCCCTGGTTCAGAAGTTAGGGCGGCTCAAGAGGAAGGTCCAGGACATGGGCGATCTTATGGACGTCTTAACCCGATATGCTGAGTCAGATAATACGAAGGACCCTACGTCTGATGATGACAAATCCGGCAAGGGCAAGAAAAATGGTGGCAAGGGTCACCAGCCGAACAATGGCATTGGGCAGGTCAATGGCGGCAACAAGCGCAAAGGTTATGAAGCCGGCTCCGATTTGGTAGCGAATACCAACACCGGTGGAGGAAACAAACGGCAGGGCAACGGTGCCAGGAAGCCTTTCGCCCGCACTTTTGAAGAGGCCCTCAAGGGTCTATGTCCTAAGCACGGTATTGATGGCAAGTCGTCTGCCCACTCCTGGGAGAACTGTTACATTATGCAAGAATTCTCCAAGAGGGTGTTCCAGAATCATCACAATGGAGGCAGCAACGGCGGACACCCCGGTAACCTTGGACCCGGCAATCAGGGAGCCGGCTTTCAGGGAGCCGGCTCACAAGGACCCTTCGCAGGCCCAGGGTTCCAGGGGAACCAAGGTCATAATGCCGAGTTTCAGGGGACTGGCAACACTGGAGGCAATAATCAATGCAACCAGAGCAATCAGAATCAAGGTGGCCTGTCTGGATTCCAGAGTAATCCGAAGCAGTTGAATAGTGGTCAGTATCATGTCTTCACCACCAGCACCTGCAAACAGGATCAGAAGGTCCAGCAGAGAGCCGCCAATCTGGTCGAGCCGGCAGTTCCATATTACCTCAACTGGTCAGAGCAGCCAGTCACCTGGAGTCGGGCAGATCACCCAGAGTTCGTTGATCACCCGGGTCATCTGCCTTGGTGGTGGTGCCTCAAGTCGGCGGGTATACGTTGAGAAAGGTACTTATGGACGGCGGCAGCAACATCAATATACTGTACTATGATACCTTCAGACGGATGAATCTATCCGAGAAGCAGCTCACCCCTTCCACCACAGTTTTTCATGGCATCATCCCTGGCAAGTCAGCCTATCCCATTGGCAGAATTTCTCTGGAGGTAGCCTTTGGAGATGAACTTAATTACTGCTCGGAGTTTTTGTCTTTCGAAGTGGTGAAGATCAAAAGTCCATATCATGCCCTTTTTGGAAGGCCGGCTTATGCGAAATTCATGGCGCGCCCGTGTTATGTATATCTGAAGTTAAAGATGCCCGGACCAGAGGGTACTATAACTGTTAATGGTAATAGGAAAGTTGCCTTGGAGTGTGAAGAGGGAGACGCAGCTTATGCAGAGACGGCTGGCGCAGCCGAGGAGCTAAAATACTACAAGGATAATTTTGTTTGGAGCGATGCTGCAGACCAGGCTTTTGAGTCCCTCAAAAAGCAGTTGTCTGAGCCGCCCATCCTCGCTGCCCCTCAGGAGAAGGAGCCCATGCTGCTATATATTGCAGCTAACAATAAGGCTGTCAGCGTGGCAGTTATTGTAGAGCGCAAGGAGGCAGGCAAAGAGTATCCAGTTCAACGTCCGGTGTATTATATCAGCGAAGTTTTAGCAGAATCCAAGCAGCGGTATCCGCATTGGCAGAAGCTGGTATACGGTGTGTTGATGGCAAGCCGGAAGTTGAAACACTATTTCCATGAGCACCCAATTACGGTGGTCTGTTCAGCACCCCTTGGCGACATTATTCAGAACAGAGAAGCTACTGGCCGGGTGGCTAAGTGGGCAATTGAACTGGGGCCGCATCATCTCAAATATATGCCACGGACTGCTATTAAGTCTCTGGCTTTGGTGGACTTCATCAATGATTGGACTGAATTACAGGCTCCAGAGGAGAAGCCGGATACCACATACTGGTCTATTCACTTTGATGGGTCTAGGCAATTGGAAGGCTCGGGGGCTGGAGTTGTGATAACTTCCCCACGAGGTGACAAGTTTTGTTATGTCTTGCGTCTTATGTTTCCTTGTACTAAAAATGCAGCTGAATATGAGGCCCTGCTTCATGGGCTCCGGATGGCCAAGGAGATGAATTTGAGCCGGGTCAGGTGCCTCGGCTACTCAGATTTGGTGGCTCAGCAAGTTTCTGGCACCTGGGATTCCAAGGATCCTCTCATGGCGGCTTACCGATGCGAAGTGACAAATATTGCTGGCTACTTTACTGGATATCAGGTAGATCACATTGATTGCTGGCTTAACAAGGCGGCGGACGCATTGTCTTGTTTGGGGTCTCAACGGAAGCCTGTTCCGCCCAATGTTTTCCTGGATGTGTTGCACAACCCGTCAATAAAATTGCCGACGGAGGAAGATCTTGCTGTTCTTGATCCGGAGGCGGCTCTAGTGGCCGCTGTTCATGCTATACCTGATTGGACTATTCCTTATCTGGCTTATCTAAGCTGCGGTGAGCTCCCAGCAGAGAAAATCATCGCTTGACAGATCATCAGGCGGTCTAAGTCCATGACTATTGTCAATGGCGAATTGCATAAACGGAGTGTTACGGGTGTTTTTCAGCGTTGTGTTTCACCTAAGGAGGGCCGCGCAATTCTTAATGAGATCCACTCTGGTGATTGTGGTCATCATGCCGACTCAAGGTCGTTGGTCGCCAAAGCTTTTCATCATGGGTTTTACTGGCTCACAGCTCATGCGGATGCAGAGGATATTGTACGCAAGTGCGATGGTTGCCAGAAATATGCTCGTCAAGCACATGTGCCGGCTCAAGAGTTGAGGATGATTCCAATAACCTGGCCCTTTGCAGTCTGGGGGCTTGATATGGTTGGGCCCTTCAAGCGATCCAAGAATAAACATACTCATTTGTTGGTAGCTGTGGACAAGTTCACCAAGTGGGTTGAAGCAGAGCCGGTCAGTCGTTGTGATGCTGCTACAACGGTTAAATTCCTCAAAAAGCTGATCTATCGTTTTGGTTATCCACACAACATTATTACAGATAATGGTACTAATCTTTCCAAAGGAGTCATGAAGCAGTTCTGCCAACAGGAGCACATCAGGTTGGACTTAGCATCTGTGGCGCATCCTCAATCTAATGGACAGGCGAAATGAGCTAATCAAGAGCTGCTGCATGGCATCAAACCCCGGCTGATGGTGCCTCTGCAGCGTACGCCGGGTTGCTGGGAGGAAGAATTACCCGCAGTACTTTGGAGCATACGGACGATTCCCAACAGGTCGACAGGCTACACGCCGTTTTTCCTGGTTTATGGTGTGGAGGTTGTCCTTCCAAGTGATATTCGTCATGACTCCCCCCGGGTTACAGCTTATGTGGAGGATGATAATGAAAAAGCTTGCCAAGATGCTCTTGATGCTTTGGAAGAAGAACGCGAACTCGCCGCGTCTAGATCAACGATTTATCAACAAGACCTACGTCGCTATCACAGCCGTAGAGTTTGAAGCCGTACCTTTCAGGAAGTCGACTTAGTGCTCCGTCTGATACAAGATCAGACAGGTATGCATAAGCTTTCACCCCCTTGGGAAGGACCCTTCGTCATCAGCAAGAATCTCAACAATGGGTCATATTACCTGGTTGATATACGTGAAGCAGACAAGTCACGTACCTCCGAGGAGGAGGGAAGCCGGCCTTGGAACATTGCGCACCTCCGGCCATATTATACCTAAAACACAAGATTGAGTAGTATCTTTTGTACATACCTTCATCATGTATATACATATTCTGATCAATGAAATAAAGCCGGTGTCTCTGTATAAGAGAGATTGTCGTTTCACCTCAAAATTGTGTGTTGAGTCTTTATTCTTTGATCAGCGGTTACTTGGGGCCTTCCAACTCACCGAGTTTAGCTTTAACATCCCTTTAATCCCAGAGTGACCCTGAACTTGTCCGAGTTAAAACACCGATTGGTCACGTGAGAGCCGGCTTTCAGAAAGCTAGGATAAACCAAAGGAAGCAATAAGCCTGCTTCATGAAAGCGAATCAGACTTGAGCTTTGAAAGCCGGTCTTTAAGTCATGCCTTATAAGCCGGCTACAATTTCTGTTTTGCATTATTATGTTTGGCATGCATGCATACATCCATACATGGCATATGTTTTATTAACATTGTTTATTGTTTATCTCAACGGCAACATGATTGTCGGGTTATTATACCACCACAATACTGGCGGTCTGGACTACTAGTTTTGGATATAAGCCGCCATCACAAACCGGGTTTTCGGATTATGGATTCAGAAGTTACTCTGAGCCTGTTACACAGCTGGCCGTCGTCATAAAGATTGGCTCCTGAGGCCGAATTATGGATCCAAACATCGTGATAGAAGCAACAGAATTTCATGGCTGTCCAACTGCAAGGTTTCAATGGCAAGTTTTACAAGCAAAACAACAAGTGCACGATGGCACTTGTCTCCTCACAAAAGTTTCTAAATAGATATTACAAGCCGCCCCAGGGCTATGATCAAGTTAGATGTTCCATTACAAAAATTTATGAGCCGGTGTTCTACTCCTTTGGGTCGAGATTGGCGCCAGAGGTTGACGGAGCGCCATGCGCCGGCTCTTCACGGTCATTGTCATCCGCCGTCTCTCCCTGACTTGGCGATTCGTCGTCGACCCACTGGATTGAGCGCAAAGCTTCAAAAACGGTGTTGGCTGATATCACAGGTGAAGGGTCGATGTCAAGGGCGAAGGTGTGCTTACGCGGACGGGTTAAGGCAACCGGTGTAGGGTTAGGCGGCTCAATCCGCTCATTGGATTCGGAATACCCGGCTTGATATTTGGAAAGGTTAATCTCTTCAGTCATTGCTGTGGCGGCGACCCGGGTTTCCTTGACGCACCGTTGGAAATCCTTCTTGGTGAAGGGCGAGTCATCCACATTGAATTCCGGATATCTAGCGACAAGCTGAGCCAGATCGAGCTCCGGGGCATAAGCTTTTGCACGTGCAAGGGCGGTCAGTGCTCCATGACGGCAAGCCGCCTTTTTCCACTCCTCAAACCATTTGGGTACAACTGACAGTTCCTTCAACATATCAGCAATCAGTTGGGGTGGCGCCTTGGTGTTTTTTGTGGCCATTATGCAGTGTGAGTCGCCTATATAAAGTTATTCCGCAAAAGTATAGACCGCCTTCAACTTTACTAATGGCTGCTCTACTAAGTTATGTGACCTACGGCCTGCAAATGTACAAGTGAGGTGTCAGAAAGTTCGGCTCAACATCTGAAGTCAGTTTATTTCAATAACATTTGGGGAATTCTGGCTTACCAAAGATGGCATTGCACATGCCGGTGATATGGCCCTTCAAAGTAGCTAATTCCCGGGTCACAGGGTCCAGCTTTGCTTCAGCTTCTTCGGCTCATTTTATTAAGCCGGCCCTTTCTTCCTCAAACTTTGCTTCAGTTGTTTTAAGTGTTTCTCTTACAAGGCACAGGGCCTTGAGGGCTTCTGAAGATGACTGCTCAGCCCTTTCGCGAAGTTTCTTCTCTCTTTTTGCCTCCTTCTGGAAGAGGGATGCTTGAGATTCAACCTAGTTCAGCATGTCCTGCATGGCAGTTTTACAATTACATTAGATACGAAATAAGTCTTGAGCCGCTATGCTGGCTGACCCGGCACTTGGGATTTGCATTTATCAGCGTTTTATCAAATACAACAAGTCCCATGCAGATGCAGGCATTCCACATGGCACTTGGGGGCTAATGCATACTTTGTTCTATGTCACTACACACAGAGACCCGGCCCATCATGTCATGATTAGCCGGCCCTTGGGGGCTACAAGGTTGATCACAAATTTATACAAGTCCCTGGTCGTCATGGTATAATGACCCGGCACTTGGGGGCTACATATATATATATATATATATATATATATATATATATATATATATATATATATATATATACAAAGATAGGAAGTTACCTCATATTTCCGCTTGAGGGTGGTCACCATGGCGATTTTAGTATCCCGGCTTTCAGATAGCCGGGTCAATACGGATTGGTGCAGCGAATGGATGTCTTGATCATCAAAAGACTGAAAATCAAGAGCCGCTTTCCCTTTGTTCTTCATTGGCGACTCGGCCTTGGCAGGAATCTTTGTCAAGGCGGTGGAGGTTTTCGGCGGAAGATTTTAAACTTCACCAGTCACCATTATCTCATCTTGAGCCCTCTCAGAAGGCTGTTCTTCAATCAACTTTTCCTTCTCCTGACTGGCAGGGGGAGGAGAAGCGTGAGCCGGGCTCGCAGTAGTACCTTGGGACGGCGGGTCATTCTGAAAGACCGGCTCATTGAGAGTGTCCGGGTTAATAGTTGTGGCCTCTTGAGTAGGGTCTGCCGATGCCACGGGGTCTGATGACCCGGCTATAGTCTTCTTCTTGATAGCATTGGTGCTGCATAAAGTAAAAGAAGTTATTTGGGTAATGGATAAAGACCAAGTGTGTTATGTATGAAAAGCAGAGTCAGTTTCTTTACCCAGGGTTGATGTTGAAAGCTGGCGCTTGAGTGGCGCTGGACTCATCCGAAGCAGGGGATGTCAAATAGGCCGAGTCGTTCAAGGGTAACGGCTCCTTGAATTGGCCGGCTTGAGGAAGTGAGGAAGTAGGGCTACGAGGGACTTCAGAACGAGCCCTTCAAGCAGGCGGCTCATCTGGTAACCCGCCGCTGAGTTCTCCCTCACTGCTCCGGGTCTTCCTTTTAGAAGTTCCTGTATGCTATGCTTTCTTCAAAGAAAATTGTGGGTCTAAGTGAGCATCTCAATGTGAAAATGGAACTTTTTGGATGGCAACCCGGCGTTTCTTTCGGATGGGTACTGGTGAGTCGGAATCTGAGGAGATCAAAGTTACCTCTGGCTCGCCGGCATGGTTGGTCTCAGCCTGTTCCTGAGAAGATGTGGCGTCAACAAGTTGGTTAAATAGGCGACCAAGGGAGTCGAGTTCTACCTCTTGATCTTCATCATCTTGCGGGTCTTCTTTGCTATCTTCTCGAGGAGGAGTGGGGTCTTGAAGTTTGACCTTCCACCAATCAGAGTTTTCCTGCATAATGGCGGGATGATAAAAAACTATGGCAAAGGAAATGCAGTATGAACAAGATGAAGGGTTACAATAAGGACGGCTTACTGCGGGTGCCGGGTTGTTTGCGTAAAAGGGTGCAAGTCCCACGAGCTTAATGTCGTCTTTTGTTTCACCAAGTAGCTTCTTGGCAAATTTTAGGACATCCTTCTCTGGGGGGTTGACCCGGCTAAATCGAAGCAAGTCTTCTGGTTCGCCTGAGTAGGTGTGCAAGAGCCGGTTCCTCAGGCTCAGAGGTTGGATGCGCCATTCCACCCAAGTCCGGGTCAAGTCAACACCGGTGAGGCCATGAGCAGTTAAAGCATTTATTCTGGAGTATAAGGGTTCCAGAGCTTTTCTTTATTCTTTGGAGGCGAAACCCAGGAAGATGATGGTGGCATCAAGCCGGCTTGCCCAATAACCCGGAAGTGGGTGCTGCCCGTCTGGGTTGGTGTCCTTGCAGTAGAACCAAGTCTTATACCAACCCTTAGGGTGGCTTGCCGGCTTGGCATCGGGGAAGGTTGTGTTCTTCCTTCGCTGGATGGTGACTCCGCCGAGTTCTAGGCTTGGTCCGTCCTTGTGTTCTGTTTGGTGGTTCAGGTAGAAAAATTCTTGGAACAAGCTGATGGACGGCTCAAGCTGAAGGTAAATTTCACAGAACACTTGAAATTGGCACAAATTGTGAATGGAGTTGGGACCCACATCTTGAGGTCTGATGTTGAAAAAATGAAGCACATCCCAGAAAAATTTCGAGCCGGGAGGACGGAAACCTCGGTCCAGATGATCAGCAAATAGGACAATCTCGTTTTCCTTAGGCTGAGGGTGAATTTCTTCTTCAGGGGCTCGCCATCCAATTTCCTCCTTAGATGGCAATAACCCGGATTCTACCAGGGCTTGTAACCTGAGCTCTGACATGTTAGACTTTGCCCAGTTGACAAACTTAACTTTCGGAGCCATGGATTCAGCTGCAAGAGAAATAAAAGAATACCATAAGCCGGCAGTTCAAAAGTTTGCCGGGTTACCATAAGGCAGAAAGATAAGCCGGTATGTTCCCGGGCTGCTAATTACAGGGCAAGATAAGCCGGCAATGCTGAAAGTCACGAATTTTTACAAGTGCTAGAAGTGGTATGGGCTATGAGTCAGTAAACAGGTTTCGAATGGATTGAGGAATTTTTGCAGATCTAAAAAATGGTTTAAAATGAAAAAAAAAAATCCTAGGTCTGTTCTTCACGGTCTGAGATGAACTACAATGGGATCCATTTGGGGTCGAGCGGAAGATTTACAGACGTGGGAAATACTGTGGGTTGGTTCTATGAACTACAAAAGCAGAAGCATGTGGGCATTTGTGGATCTGCTAGCTGTTAAAACGAAGAACAACAACAATGAAGAAGTTGCAACAATGGCGGAAGTATACTTACAGATCTGGACGGAGGGCTTTCCGGTTGTTGGGGCATTGCGGATGCGGCCGAACTAGACCGGATGGACTCCGGCGATGACAGGAGAGCCGAGGCGGCGCTGTGTGAATGGCGGTGGCGAGTTTGAACAGGGCGTGGCGGCGTCGAAGAGACGAGGGGCAAAGAGCAGTAAAAAGTAAGGGGGGAAGGGTGTCGGCCTATTTATAGGCAAGGTAGAACCTGAAACGGCAAGCACGAAACCCCATGCGGCGCAGTGAATAGTGGCTAAAAGGGCTCCTCGATTTTCGTGCTTGACAAGATAATACAAATCTATTCAAAGATTCGCTGTGATGTCATCATGGATTTTGCGGAAGTGGAATGTGACGTCATGGGGAGAGACGGGGAGAAAACACCAAGTCTGTGGATGAAGAATGACCCGACAAGTTATTTAAGCCGGAAAAATATGCCTGAAGGCGAAGGATGCTGAAAGGCCGGCTTAAGATGCAAATCCAAGCACATAATTTCTTCATAGATTATTCCATTTGTTTTGGAGGATGAAGTTTAACATGAATAAATCCAAGTCAAACTGAGGGCTAATGTTGGGGATATTTCCCAGCATGTAGACCCGGCAGGAGGATGACCCGGCCATGGAGCTGTAGGGCTCAGCGGGTTATCTCGCTGCTGGGCTTAGAAGACGTCCAATGGGCCGGCTCGACTGAGACCCGGTAGGAAGGGCCGGCTCGACGTACAGGCCGGCTTACTGAAGAAAGATGATACAAGGAAGATTGCCTTGGAGAGTAAGTAGAATAAGAGTAGGACACGGGTTAAGTTTGTAACCCGGACTCTCATGTAAACTTAGGGCTCAACCTGTTATATAAAGGGGAGCGCTTAGGGCGAAAAGACTAAGTTGCAATCTCTCGAGAGCTAGGTTAGCGAGTTCGCATCCCTGTAATCAAGATTCAAAGCAATACAATCAAGCAGGACGTAGGCTTTTACCTCCACCGTGAGGGGCTAAACCTGGGTAATTCCGTGTCTTCTTGTTCCCGATCAACCCCATCAAGCTTCCACCTTCGTGCGATGGCTCCCTCTCTAAGTCCTTTCACAAGGGCATCTGTCGTGCCAAAACCACGACAAGTACCTTGCCATTAATGAAGTAAGCTTCGACCACGTCTTCTCAGTTAACAAGAAACAACTCATACTATGCACCGTGATAGCCTGGATGATGGACTTGAGCAAAGTTTCCCTTGCCGCACATGCCATGTTCCTTTCAGACCAGCCACCCATCTTTACCCGACACCGTTCATCAATGTGATCAAACGTGCCGCTCGTAAGCCGGCCCACCGCAGTCGGGAGCCCAAGGTAGCGTTCACTGAACGCCTCATTAGTGATGCCCAACATTTGCTTCACATGAATCCTTCTATGCTCCGGAGTGTTTGGATTGAAGTATATAACACTTTTTCCCATATGAACACTTTGGCCCGAGCACTGTGAGTAAATTCTGAGGATTTCATGCAGCCTGGTACAACTCTAAATTTTTGCATTAATGAAGATGAGACTATCATCCGCAAACAGTAGATGATTGACCCATGGAGCTCTCAAGCTAACTCTTATTCCCATGTCAATATAATTTCCTCCATAGTACTTAAGCAACGACGAAAAGCCTTCAGCACACATGAGGAATAGATACAGTGATATGGGATCCCCTTGTCTAAAACCTCGGGATAGGGTAAAGAAAGGTAGTAGTTCCCCATTCACTTTCACAGCAAATCTGATCGAAGAGACACACTTCAAAAGGACAAGAAAAAAGCCATCTTGAGCATGATCGCCTCCAAATAATGCCATTCAACTCTATCATATGCTTTCATCATGTCAAGCTTGACTGCACAAGCGAAATTCTTTCCCTTCTTCCTCCTCCTCTTCGCATGCACACTTTCATAAGCAACGAGGACGTTGTCTGTAATCAGACGACCGGGAACAAAAGCACTCTGCTCTTCAGTTATAAGATCATCCAAACACACTCTCCCACGGTTCACAATTGCTTTAGCTGCAATTTTGTAAGGCACCGGACACAGAGAGATGGGTCGAAGCTGTGTGAACTTAGGAATCAAGGTAATAGAAGTGTCATTAAAGCTGGCTGGTAATTCCCCACCATTCAAAAAATCCAGTAACGCTGGCACAAGGTCCCTTTTGACAAGGCTCCAATGCCGTTGGAAGAACCCTGCTGTAAACCCGTCGACACCGGGTGCTTTTAAAAGCGCCAGTTGAAACAACGCCGCCTTGATCTTGGCTGGTTCGAAAGGTTTTGAGACTGCTTCAACCATCGCCTTCGTGACAGTGGTCGGTACAGACTAAAGCAACTCATGAAGATCATGCCCTCCCTGAGACAAGTAGAGGTTTTGATAAAACGAGTGAACCTCCTGTTTTAATCCATCTATGTTATTACAAATTGAAGCATCAACGCGAGATAAACTAGTGATGCGATTGGTGCGCTTCGCTGCGCCGCCTTGGCCTGGAAATATCTCGTGTTGTGATCACCAGAGCGGAGCCATAGTACCCTTGATCGTTGCTTCAACCACAACTCTTCTTGGTATAGTACCGCCTTCAATTTCTTTACTAGCCCCTTCTCTTCATCAAAAGGGCCATGCCCAATGGAACGAGTGCGCAAGTTCTCAATACGCTGCTTCAGCTTTCGAATTTTCCTGCGCAGGTTTCCAAACTCACGTTCACCCCAGGCTCCCAGGTCCTCATGTAGCATTGCTAATGTGCACATTAAACCCTGAAGTCCCTGTTCACCGTGCCGAGACCATGCCTCACACACCACCTGCTCATAGTCACAGTGTGTTTGCCACATGTTTTCATACTTAAAGCTCTTCGGCCCCCTCCTATCAGCCACCATGAATGTCTCTTATTTCAGCAACAATAAAGCAATGATCTGACTCAATCGCACTGACATGCCGAACTCTGGTGTGTTCAAAGCGAGTCAAAAATCCATCATTAGCGAACGCACGATCTATCCTCGCGTTGACATTACTGTCTCCTCCTTGCCGGTTATCCCAAGTGTAAGGGATACCGGACCATCCCAAATCCTGAAAACCACAATCCTCCGTGGCTTCCCGAAAAGATCTCATCTGCCCTTCCGGCCCAGACCTGCGGCTACAGTGCTCTGAAGCATACAATGTTTCATTTAAATCGCCCATGCAGATCCATGCATGGTGATTAATGTTATACAACGTTCTTAGGAACCGCCAGCTGTTTTGATGAATTTTTTGGAAAAGTTTATTGAATTTGAATATGTTTTTATGAAATGTAAACATGTGCAAGAAAAATGTCCATTATGTACAAGAAAAATGTACATTATGCGTCAAAAAAGTAGACACGTGTTGAAAAAAGAAAAACGAAAAAATTGAAAAAACGCGATGAAAATCGAAAAGAAAGACATAAAACCTACACACGATCAAACAAAACAAAAAATAAAGAAATAGGAAAAAGGCAAAAAGGTTAAAAAACAGGCTATAAGCAAGGAAAAAAATTATTTTTATTTACATTTTAAAAGCATATAGTTCGAAAACTTAAATTTACTTAAGAAAATTTAAATGAGGAATTTGACAAAAATTAACTTAGTATAAAAAATTGTTAGCGCACATTATATAAAATGTTAATAAATTTGAAAAATGTTTGTCCAATAATAAAATTTATCCCGTGTTTCAAAAAAAAAATGCATTTTTTATAAAAAAAATGTGTATACATTGTATAAAAATCTTTGTGTAATATAAAAATAAAATGGTTCGTACCATTAAAAATGTACATGACATTATTTGGAAATATTCCTGTGTTTCAGAAAAATGTCATGACAGTTTCAGAAATGTTATATAATATGTAAATAAATGGTTCACATAGGTTAAAAAATATTTATTTCCATTAAAAATGTAAGTCGCATTTTAAAGAAATAATCAAGTGTTTCCAAAAATGTTCGTTATTTTTTTGGAAATGTTTATACAATGAAAAATATTTGCATAATATAAATAAAGTTTATTGCAATTAAAAAATCTACAACATGTATTCGGGAAAATTGTTAACGTGTATTCGAAAAAGTGTTCAAAACATGTATTAAAAAACGTATGTCATGTATTAAAAAATGAACAACGTGTATAATGAAAATGTTTCTTGTGTGCTCCAAAAATATATATTGTGTATTGAGAAAAAAGTGGAGATGTGCTGAATGTAAGAAAATCGATGAAAACCTACAAAGAAACAAAAGAAGAGCAAAAAAGGAAGAAAACCAGGAATGAAATAAAAGTAAACCAAAGTATGACAAAGGAAGAAAGAAAAACCAAAAAACCTATGAGAAAACAAATAAAACCGAAGCAAAATAAAAAAAACAAATAAAACCAGCGAAAAACAAATAAAACCAAAGAGAACAAAAAAAACGTAGAAAACCGGACTTGAACGAACCTAGAGCGCGCAGTGAACAAACCACGCTACTGGGTCAGCCTGCTAGACGTCGCCCGTTCCTATTAAAATACGTACAGGCGACAATTAGCCCTGGCGGCGGGGCGCGGCTATGTCTCGCTTCGTACGAGGCAGTAGCTCGCATCGCTGCCGGCACCGATTCGGGGCGCGGCCCATTTGCCAGGATGACATCATGATGACACCACACACACTTATTCCTTTTCTTTTGTTTGTATTTTCTGTTTTTATTTTTTATTTATATTTTTTATCTTTTATTTTTATTTTCATTTCTTATTTGCTTTATAATTTTTCAAAGTATTCATCGCACTTTAAATGTTAAACGTGTATAAAAACTGTTTGTGATGTACATGCAAAAATATTAAACAATGTAAAAATGTTTCATATGTGTAAAAAATACGTACAATATGTATGAAAAATTAGAAATCAAAACATATATAGGAAAAAAATTTGATCATGTAATTGAAAAATGTTACACGTGAATAAAAAAATGTTTCTGATGCATAAAAATACATAAAATATATTAAAAATGGACAAACGTGTTTAAAAAAAGTAGAACTGAAAACAATTATTTCAAAACAAATTTTAATCATGTATTTGGAAAATTTCAAACATGTATAAAAAATATTCCTGGTGTATAAAAAAATGTACATATGTATGAAAGAACAGAGATATTAAAACATATTATATTAAAAGAATGTTAAATATATATTTAACAAATGATAAGCATGTGCATGGAAGATGTCCTTTATGTATATGAAAAATGTATATTATGCGTCAAAAAAGTAGACACGTGTTGATAAAAAAAGCAGAAGAAAAAAATAAAATTGAAAACACCTGATGAAAACCGTAAAGTAAAAAAAGAAAACCAAAAAAAGAACAAAAAAAGCAAAGAAAACTGAAGAAAGATATAGGAAAAAGGATAAGAAAAATGAAAGCAAAAAAACTGAAGAAAAACCAGGCTACAAGCAATAAGAAAACAAATAAAAAAACAGAAAGAATCTAGTGCTACCATGTTGGGCCGGCCAACTATCTCCCGCATGTAGGTGATTCCTAATAGGAATCAGTACGGGTGAGAAATCGATCTCTCCCATAAAAAACAGATATAGCTCTCGCACCCATGGTGTCACATAGGAGGTGCCTCATTCGAAGAAAAAAGTGCGTGCAGACTGGGCGGCACGTTGAATGGGCCAAGGCTAACTATTGTGTAGTCATGGGCTTCTATACGATCAATTAGACAATCCCGCGTCGTGGTCCATCTAACAACCAGAACGGCTCTGGTGTTTCCTATACAGCGTCCGTTGCGCTGGTTACTGGCATTGGCGCAAACGGGCACGCCGATCCCTATTTGGCGCATAGGTCGCCCGCTAGCGACATCGCACGTACCCTCCCGTGGCGCCAGATCGAGTGTTTGGGCCGGCCCAATATACGGTTTTATCCCCACCTGTTTTGGGAAGGTTCTTTTTTTTCTTTCGGTTTTGGGCTGGATTTTGTTTTCTTTCTTTTTCTTTTCTATTTTCCTTTTATATTTCTTTTTATTTTTTCGTTTTATTTTTTATTTTTTACCTTTTTTGTTTCTTTTTGGTTTTCCTTTTTGTCTTCTTTTCTGTTTTTATTTTCTCTCTTTTCTTCTTTAATTTTTCACTTTTTTACGAAATTTAAAATTGATGACCATTATTTTGTTCATCATATTCAAAAAAAATTCTCAAATTCAAAAAATGTTCATCACATTCAAATTATGTTCATCAAATTTCAAAATTCATCATCAAATTAAGAAATTCTTCATAAAATTTGAAAAATGTTCATCGAATTAAAAAATGTTCAACAAAAGTTTGTTCATCTTTTTTTTACATGTTCATCAAATTAAAAAAAAATTCATCAATTTTTCAAAAAACCTTCATTGAATTCAAAATTTGTTCATCCATTTTTCAACAAACAATATCTTGAGTAGAATTTTTGTTCATCAGGTCCAAAAATGTTCATCGAATTTTGAATTAGCGAACTTTTCTTTGCAATTTATGAACATCTTTTTAATTCACGATCTTTTTTTCAATACGCAAATATTTTCGAAAAAAATATTAACATTTTTTAAACTACAAACATGTTATGATTTCTGGAACATTTTCCTAAAATTCCTTTTTCCCTGAAATTTTGAACTTTTTATGATATTACGAATTGTTTTAAAGAATAAAAACCTCAAACAAAAAATAAATAAATAATACGGATTAAAAAAACTGCGACGACCAACCCAGCTTATGGGCCGGCCCATGAGGGGCGCGCGGGAGGGGAGACCAGCGCCCCACGCGCGAAATAGGAGCTCCCAAACAGGGGGAACTCCTGTATGACGCTTACTGCGTCGAACACACGCGTGCCGCACAGAGGTTCTCCCGACTGGGTCGGCCCAGCAGCGCGCAAACAGCAAAAAAAAACGAAAAAGACACGCAGAGAGTGAAAATCCAGGAAAATAAAACGCGGACATGAGTAATCGAACCACCAAAGGTTGTGAACTGTACTAGCTAGCAACTGTACTAGACAACCTTCCGTGTACACAAAAGCAGCGCGGTTTTTAACCTTTTTGGATAAATTTAACGCGATTGTTTATAGAAACGTGATTTGTTTTACATGAACATTTTAAAATTTTGAACAAATGTTAAAATTTTGAAACTTCGAAAACTTGATGAAAATGTGAACATTTTTCAGGAATCTCGAACATTTTTTGAAAACGTGAACATTTTAGTATCAGTGACTTTTTTTATAAACGTGAACTTTTTTTAATGTTTCTTAAAACATGAACAGTTTTTTAAGCCCTGACCAAAATTTGAAAAGGTGAACATTTTTTGGATCTGTGAACAATTTTTTAAAACGGAAATAAAGTTTTGAAACTCTGAACAAAAATTAAACTCAAAAACATTTTTTGAAAGAACACGAACATTTTTTCAAATTATAAACATTTTTATGAAAACGCGAACAATTTTCGAACATGATCTTTTCTTGAGAAATAGAAAACAAAGTTTGAAACGTGAACAAAATTTCAATTTCTGAAGATTTATTGAAATTTGTAAACATTTATTAAAAATGGGAACAAAATTTGAAGTTCCGATTTTTTTTTTTGAAAAATGTGAATATTTGTTTTGAAAAAATGAACAAATTTTGAAAAACATGATTTTTTTTTAATGTTCGAACATATTTTCCAGTCCTGGATATTACGAATTTATTAAAAAGAAAAAAGAAACAAAAAAAGAGAAGAAAAATAATAAAAAATGAAACAGAAAAAAGAAAGAAACGAAAATATTAATAAAACAGAAAAACCAGGAAACAGAAAGCAAAACAGAAGATAAAAACAGTTCAGGAACCTTCTGAAAGTTTCCCAAAACCGGTAGAAAATAGTACAGAAAACCTTACGCTAAGGCTTGCTAATGGGCCGGTCCACTAGGTTGCTCGCTCGCTTATTCCTATGCGTTCGGTCTACAATTTGATGCAGTGAGCGTCAATTAGGAAATTCCTTTTATATCCCCCCCCCCACCCCCCCCCCCACCCCCGCCTTCCTGCAGCGATGCTGCATGGGCCGACCCATTAAAAGGTATATGAGAGGAGTCGGACGAAATCACTAATTAAGGAGTACTCCTTTCACAGATCACTCACACCTTCCCATGTATGCGCGCCACTTGCCGCAACCTGGGAGTTTTCCCTTTTTTCGTAGATCCGTTTATTCAAAACGTTTTATCACTTAAACCGTGCGCCCAAATCTCGAACCATTTTCACCGTTGGATTTCTCGCGTCGAGATCTTCAAAAGTAGATCCTATGTTGATAGGTGTTGACGAACTTTTTTTTCACAAAAAAAACCGGACGAAAAAACCAAACCAGAAGCACGTTTTTTTCCTTTTCCGAAAGAGGCATGGCCGTGACTCTCGCGAAAGCAAAACCGTGCCTCTCGCGAAAGAAAAAAAAACAGAAAACGCGTTTTTTCCCGTTTCCTAGAGGCACGGCCGTGCCTCTCGCGAAAGCAAAACCATGCCTCTCGCGGAAGCAAAACCGTGCCTATCGCGGAAGAAAGAAAATAGAAAACACTTTTTTTTCCGTTTCCGAGAGGCACGGCCATGCCTCTCGCGAAAGCTGGACCGTGCCTCTCGCGAAACCAAAACCGTGCCTCTCGCGGAAGAAAAAAAAACAGAAAAATGTGTTTTTTTTTCGTTTCCGAGAGGCACGGCCGTGCCTCTCGCGGAAGCAAAACCGTGCCTCTCGCGGAAGCAAAACCGTGCCCCTCGCGGAGCAAAACCGTGCCTCTCGCGGGAGCAAAAAAAAACAGCATTTTTTCGAGCAAAAAAAAATTCCAAAATTTTTTTTGCTCCAAAAGCTAAGGAAGACCCGTGGAAAACAAAAAAACCGGAAAAAAACCCGTTTAAAAAGCCGAAAACGAGTGTGGAATAATGAAAAAACCAAAATCCGGAGGGAGCACTCAGAGCGCGACACGTGGCGGCGGCTGAGAGCGCGCACCCCAAGTGATCGTTGGAAGGAGCGCTCCTGAGTTAGTTGCTCTCGGAGTCGGATCGCTGGTTTTGGGTAGCTTCCCAGCCGTTTTTTTGTCAGGTTTTTTTCTGGACCAGTTATGTGTTGTTTTTTCTTTATTTTTTTATTTCTATTTCTTCTTTCTTTTTTTATTTGTTCTTTCCTGTTTCCAAATATTTTTTCAAATAAATGATTTTTTATTTTTGTGAAATTTTTCCCAAATTTATGAACTATTTTCAAATTGATGAACTTTTTTTCAATTTTTGTGAACTTTTTTCAGGATTGATGATTTTAAAAAAATGAAACTTCTTTTCAAAATTGATTTTTTTTTACTTTTTCCAGAGTAAAAGTAGTTTTTCTCAAATTCATGAACTTTTTTCAAAATTTGATGAACTTTTTTCCGAAATCAAATTAACTTTTCTTCAGTTTTGTGAACTTTTTCAAAATTTTATGAACTTCATTTCGAAGTGGATGAACTTTTGTTCAAAATCAAGAAACTTTTTCATTTTTCACGAATATTTTTCAAAAAATATCAAAATGCGTGTTCTAATATTTTTTTGAATTTCTTTTCAGATAATTAATAATGGGTTTATAATATATAGACTGGACTAACGTCCAAACGAGTCAATCTCCTTCGATCAAACTCCTCCCGCTTCGTTCCCCTCCACTTCTGCCGCTTTTTTTTCTAGCGTGGTAAAAAACTGTAGGAAGTGCGAGTCGAACACAATACCTGATGGTCCACCATAGTTGTTCGTAACCACCTGATTTAGCTTCAGTTATGGTCAAAATGAGGTTAGATAATATTTGTACCGCTACGTGACGCGACCACGAGAAAAATAAACTATTTTCTTTCTTTCTTTTTTTACCAATTTTTTTTCTTTCCTGTTGCACCGTCGTTTGTTTTGCTTTTCTAGATAATCGGCTGCTTTGTTAGTATTTATAACATTGTGATGAATTTTTTCTAAAGTACATTATGGTAACTTTAACATAAAAAAAGGGTTGTTGACATATCTCGATAACTTATGTGTAATAGCATGTTAATTTTTGCACCATAGACCTCATAATTATGTGCAACACCGTAGTGAATTTGACCTAGGGAAAAAGTTATTGAATCATACCCCGATAACTATACAATAGCATGATAATTTACGCATCACAAGTCTGATAACTCGCGCACAAAACCGAGGTAAACTTTTCACCCCGGGGAAAAAAGTTGTTGTAACACACTTTGATAACTTTCTCGTAAAGAGCATGATAATTTATAAGCCACGAACCTGATAAGTCACACACAAACATCACGATAACTTTTGACCTAGAGAAAAAAAAGTTGTTGTAATACACCCCGATAACTTCTTTGTAAAAAGCATGGTAATTTATATGCCACGAATCTGATAACTCATGGACAAACATCGTGGTAACTTTTGACCGGGAGAAATAAAGTTGATGAAAACATTCCCGGTAATTTGTGTGTAAATAGGATGGTAATATACACACCGTAGACCTGATAAAAAGTTGATGTCATCCTAGATTCTCTGTATTCGAAATTTTAAAACGTTGTGTAGCTCAAACCCGCGGTCCAATTGAAAAATCTTTTTCGCATAAAAAATTCGTCGCGGCGAGACCTTCTAAACTAGATCCGATGTTGATATGTTCCGACATATTTTTTTTGGGTCAAAAGTTATCACGCCCGGGCTAAGTAAGTTACCACTTCTTGGTGTGTATATTGCCATTTTATTTACATAGAAGTTATCGAGGTTATATTTCCAACAATTTTTTGCCCTGATTCAATTTTACCACGGTGTTTATGTGTAAGTTATCACTCCTGTGATGCATATATTACCATGATATTTACAAAATAATTTACAGGAATTTGTTTCCAACATCTTTTTCTCTCGGTCAAAAAGTTATGATGATGTTTGTGCGTTAGTTATCAGATTTGTGATGTGTATATTACCATGCTATTAACATAGAAGTTATCGTGGGTGTGTCTTCAACAACTTTTTTCTTCACGTAAAAGTCACCATGGTGTTTGTATCTAAGTTATCATGTCTGCGGTGCGTATAATGAACTGATATTTGCACAAAATTTACTGGGGTTATGTTTTCAACAACCTTTTTCCCCGGGTTAAAGTTATCACGATGTTTGTACCTAAGTTATCAGGCATGTGGTGTATATATTACCATGCTATTTATATAGAAGTTATCACAGATGCGTCTTCAACAACTTTTTTCCCCAGGTAAAAGTTACCGTGGTGTTTGTATCTAAATTATCAGGTCTACGGGGCATACCATGCACTGATATTTGCACAAAGTTTACCCGGGTTGTGTTTTCAAAAACTTCTTTTTTCCGGGTCAAAGTTATCACGATGTTTGTACCTAAGTTATCAGGTCTATGGTGTGTACGTATATTATCATGCTATTTATATAAAAGTTATCACGAGTGTGTCTTCAACAACTTTTTTCCGCAGGTAAAAGTTATCGTGGTGTTTGTTTCTAGGTTATCAGGTCGGCGGTGCGTATATTACCATGCTATTTTGTACATAAGTTACTGGAGGTACATTTTTAACAACATTTTTTCCTGGGTCAAAGTTATCACGTTGTTTATGCATATGTTATCTGGTATGTGGTGCGTATATTATCATGTTATTTACACAAAAGTTACCGAAGTGTGTTTTTAACAAAATTTTCCTGGGTCAAAGTTACCGTGTTGTTTGTATGTAAGTTATCAGGTCTACGATACATATTTTATCATGCTATTTATACGGAAGTTAACAGGGGTATGTTTTCAACAACTTTTTTTCCATGTCGAAAATTATTGTGGTGTTTGTACGTGAGATAACAGGTTTCCGGTGCTTATATTAGCATGCTATATATCCACGTAGAGGTTACCGGGTTGTGAACTTTTTTTTCCTTAGGCTAAAGTTATCATGATGATGGTACATAAGTTCTCAGGTCCACGGTCGTAAAAATATCATTCCATTCACACAAAAAAACCGGGATTATGTTTCAACATCTTTTTTATGCCTCGACAAAAAAAATCTTCTTGCAACAAAGAAAAGACAACTAATGAAAATAGAATTTTTTTTGGTTGATAAAGGAATGAATAAAAATAGCCAAAAAAATCTTAAAAACAGCCACGTTGCATGGTTCATGACCGGTGACCAGATCCAGAAAAAATCAAAAAGCAAATCTCGCTCGCATAAAATGCACTAGCAGCATTTGTCAAAATAAAAAGCAGCCTAACCTGTATCTAATCACTAGCAAGGTATTAGCCCAGATGGCTAGCGAGCGTAGGACTAAACCTCTAGGTATGAGGTTTGATTCCCACTGAACTCTTTTTTTGCGAGAAAAATCAATAGTGAAGAAAAAAAAAACAGAACCGGATGTACAACGGTTTTTTTTTTGAAGGGGTGTACAACGGTTTTCAACAGAAGGAAATAAAAATCGGTACTGCGGGAGCGAATCGGGGGACCGTGCGATGCGGATCGCTCGATGGTCCGGTCGTTCGGATCTGTTCTCATATTACGAACGTTCGGAAATTAGAAATTCCCTATATCCTATATGTTTAGTGTTGTACTATAGGAAGGGTCAAATAGGGTTCTTTCTTGATAGTGGACAAGCATGTCAGCTCGGTCAGGTCGTTATTACGCCAGGTTGTTGTGGGTGCGGTGCGGAGTTGGATTCCTGGCTCTGCATATACCGATCCAAATTATTTTGCAGTATTTCGCTTCGTGTTTGCTTTTCTTCAGCAGGTTGCTAGGCCGGCCCACGGAGGCTCTGATTCCTTGAGTAAAGCGCGCGAGAAGGAGACAGGTGTGAGGCCCTACCCTCGATTATTGGCCTCGCTTTCTAGTACTAGTACTCGCTCTACGATCCCCCTGCAAGCGCCGAAGTCCCAGCAGCCTGTGCTAAAAAAACCCACCAGAACGGCCTCGTGGTTCTCCGAAAAATAAAAAGGCCAGGACGACCTGGTGCGCGCCGCCTCCCTCGCCGACCAAACCCCCGCCCGCACCGGCCAGCGCCTCGTACGCAGACGCATGTCCGATCTCCAGCTCCCCCTCACCTGGCCGCCCGCGCTTGGCACGCCCACCGCCCACAAAGCCGTCCGCGGGCGCGTGCCGGACACCTCGCCGCCCACGCGCGCTGTCGCCGGCCGGGACGGCCGCGTGCCACCAATAAAAAACCCGACCACGCGGGCCGGCTCCGTTAATCTATTACGCCGGAGAGCCTGCCGTCCGCGTCTATGCTTACGATCGATCACGCAATGCTTCGACGTGCAGCGCACGCACGTCCTCCATCGATCGCCTCTCGACCGACGGTTGTTACTTGTCGCTCGAACACTCATAACACTCATTGTGGCCGCCGCGCGCGTGCACGTGCTACTCCGTCGTACTACGTGTTGCACGAGCGAAAATCGCTGACACGGATAGGAGGATCACATCTCCAGGTCAACGCGGCCGTGCCGGTGTGAACGACGACGTAGGCTTCGGACGGCCGGCTTCTTCCTTGCAAGTTACAGCTGGCGTGCTCGATTTGCAGGGGGCAGTTGTAAGCAATAGATAATGTGAAGCATCACTGTCTGCCTCCTCCTCGTTTCCTTTGGCTTCTTCCTTCAACAAGCGCCCTACATGTTCCACGAATTGTTAGCGTCCGTTTCGCCGATCAGTGAGCCAGACAGATACGCGTGTGGACGTTGACCACTAGTGCCGTCACATCTTCTTTTTGTATACAACAACTTGCACTTAACAAGAACTTGCACCATGTGGTAGTAGTATAATTGTATCATCAAAGTAGACTCTACAAACAAACTAGCCTAGCTAGAAACACCACACCACACCACACGTACGGCTGCCGTATTCCGATCAAACACGACGCCATCGTACCAGTTTATTTATCGACCACGAGATAACGAGGCGCTCACGTGATCTGCTTAAACAAGCAAGCCGTGTGGTGCTGCGGTACGAAACGGGCCGTGGCAAGTTAATCAGCAGCCGCGGGACAGAACAGGACATCTTTGGCGCCACCCAAACCACAAGCAACGACGGGACCCCGGCCCGCCCACTTGGCCACAGCTGGCAGGCGGACCCGGTCCCGCGCCCGCGCCCAATGCCCCAGTACTACGTGGCGCGCGTGGGCCCGGCCTCATAATTCAGTCGCACGTACGCCGGCCCCACACGCCAGCATCGCGCGCGCGGGCGCACGACGACGACGGGCGGGATAAATACGGACTCCGGAGGCGCTCACGGACACGGGGCTTTTCTTTCTGGTCATCGTCGGAGCAGCAGCAGCAGCCACCGGCACGGAGGAGGGAGGCGACGGGTTTTCTTTCTCGGCGGGGATAGAGGTCTGTGGGCTCGAGGTCTTGACGATGGAGGCGGAGGTGCAAGCGCGCGTGGAGGAGGAGGAAGAGGAGGTGGAGGTGGCGTGCGAGTGCTGCGGGTTCACGGAGGAGTGCACGGGGCCGTACATCGCCGGCGTGCGCGCGCGGTACGGCGGGCGGTGGATCTGCGGGCTCTGCGGGGACGCCGTCGCGGAGGAGATGTGCAGGGCCTCGCCGCCCGTGTCGCCCGCGGAGGCGCTCGACCGCCACGCCTGCGTGTGCGGCGAGGGGCGCCGCGCGTCCGCTCCGCCGTCGCCGGGCGACGAGCTCATCGCGGCCCTGCGGCTTCTCCTCCGCCGCAGGCTGGGCTCGCCGTCGCCGCCGAGGCTGGTCCGCTCCACGCCGAGCAGCCCGAGGCGCGACGCCGTCGTCCCCGTCGCGGCCGTGGGTGCCGGGCCCGGCGCCGGCGGCCCGCTCGCGCGCACCGAGAGCTGCTTCGCCGCGCTCGTGGAGTAGCAAGCAAGGGGCAAAAAACGAGGCCCGGAAAATCGAAAAAGAACCTAATGGTAGTCTCTTCTAGTTTCCTTTTTTGCAATTTTCCTTCCGCCTCTGTAAATACGCCATGTAATCCCGTTTCTAGCTTAGGATGCAGCTGTGAGAGGAATAAAACCAATGTGTACAGAGCACAGTAACAAAAAATATGACTAAATGGAAGTGGAAGTAATTCCATGTTTTATCATCCTAGTGGTTCTTTATCTGTGTTGCTCCTTGCTTCTGCTCAAGTTCATTCACCTGTTCTTCAAACAGCTTCTCTGCCAGATGCATATACATAGGAAATAGGAATGAACTTTTCGTCGCAAAAAGAAAAAGGAAGATACTTTTGGTAAAGCATCTGATCTCAACGGGAAGTTGGAAACCGAACCAGATCAATCATCTATGCCGATTCCCATCCGGTGATGATCAGATTGATTCTGATTCGAGATGGATGAGGGATACATCACTTTCATGGATAAACCACTTATGGTTCATTGTTCATGACAGAAATAAAAGAAAACTAGGGCAGGAAGCAGCCGGCCCGTTTTTCAACCGCAATACTGTAGTTTTTTGTTACTATCTTTACAGCGCATTGTTCACGTGCACCTGCTCCATGATACGATACCTCGGCCCTGCATTTCAAAGCCTCGCAATCAGGCAGACTAGCAGAGAGCTCTGTATGTGTCTAGTGCCATCTCGATCGTTCCCTCAACAGCGAACCTATTAATTTAGCGGCTAATCGGCCAGACGTAACCACGTCTGGTACTGTTAGAGCCTGCTATAACACGCCATTGCTGGCCGACGCGCCATTGATCGCGAGATCATCAGCCATATAATTAAAGCGCATCCATCCATCACCCCGCGTGCAGACAGACATCTCCTTCACCCAATTGCTGCTGATACACGCAATCAGGACTCTTGCTCGTCTCGTAGACGTATGCAAATGCAACGGACGGCAATGTGGTAGTAGTAGTAAAACAGTGGATATGCATGCGTGTGTGTTAGTGACCGCGTGCCTTGATGGATCCACGTCGGCACGGCCCCTACCGATGTGGACGCGGAATACGCATCGGCCAAGTGGAGTGTAATCCGCCGTGGCGAGTGCTCCTGCTGGTCCTTTTTACTACCCTTTTTCTGTTTCGACGATGCTTTTGGTTTTGGTTCTGAAACGGCATGAGGTTTGTTTATGTATGTGATTCGAGGAGGAGAGCATCATGAGTTCATGACCCACAGAGAGTAGAGTAGTCTCCCCCACCGTGAAAATAATCGGCCATCTTCCGGTGGTCTTATCCCTCGCCGACGCCGACGCCGGACTTGGCTTTGCGGACCTAGAAGCGACGGCGCCCCCTAGCTCCGTGGTCACAGACAAACCACAAGTCCAATGAACCTCCGGATGCTGCTATTGTTTTTGCAGTTAGGCGCAGTTCCGATGCACTAGTAACAACTTCGCGGTGGCATGGTTATAGCATCCACAGCCACAACTTGCTAATTTAGGCCTCTAAACGTCCGCGGACGCGTCCGGACATGTCCACGGACATTGATCGGTCACATCAAATCTTTCTTCACACAATCGAACATCTCAATTAGCAAACCTTAAATTCATACAAAGACATGCAATGTAGCGATGCGACAACTTGTCCGGCTACTGCATCAGGACATGTGATCGAACTACCAAAATTTGGCATGTTCTACCTACATACTAACCATGGAAAAGATCATCCACGGCTGCCCCACTATTAGGGAAAACCCTAGCAGTAGCGCGGGTTTGTGGCCTAGCACTACAGCTAAACTTTAGCAGTAGCGCGGGTTTCCCTAAACAGCGCTACTGAAAATAGCTGCAGCGCGCACCGACATGTACGCGCTACTGCTAAAGCCTCGATGCCGCTACGCGCAGGCCCCACGCTACTGCTATTTTTTTATGTTTTTTTTCTACAGCGTATTTCATTTCTATTTGTACAGGTTTTATACACAGAATAAAATCATCATATCATACACATACAAATAGTCTCATCAAATCATGTCATCATCATCCAACACAAATGATGTCTCTCATCATCATCGATCTCGAAATAGCGATACAAGTTATGATATGTCTCGAATATACACATGTTTCATCATCCATCTATATCATGATATAGAAGAGAAGAGCTATGACTATGAGCAAGAGCGGAATTATGCAATACATGAGGCGCCGGTTCTGATTCCTCTCTCGCGCTAGCGTGAACCTCAAGTAATTAGCTTCCGCTTCTTGTCTGCTATCGAACCCTTTCTGGCTGCCGTCCGAGAACACTGACACTTGGGCCTAACACTCTGGCCACTCGTCGTAAACTCCCGGAACCCTCCCTATGTACACGGCATAGCACTTCTTCGCCATCCAGAACCTATGTACCTGTTAGAGATGCATGCATCTTCATCAAGCGAATTCAACGATATATAGTATGCAACATAATATACTTGAGCAACACGAAGAGAAAGAGTTAGCAAAAATATGCAACATATAGTAAACATAATCAATGCAGGTTCATCGTACCCAAACTAATTAACTAGATGTACGCAGGTTCATCGTACCCAAACTAATTAACTACCGTTACGCAAGTTCAGCGGGACCGTTTAAATAAAGTACTAATTCAACCGACACATCATCATCGGCATCGTGAATCACTACAAGTTCCATCCATCCATATCCGGGAGGATGCACCCTAGCTTGGTGAACGGCGTCAGGTCCTGACGTTGCATGCCTATGTGAGTTTTGACGTCAGCTCGCGATATAGGGCCGTGGTAGAACATCCCCTCCTCTTCGACGGCATCTTTAATGATGATCGATGCAATGTCTCTCTAGATGCGAAAGAAGCCATCTCTGAGCTTATAGTCCGGTTCGTCTCCTAAGTCTTGTGCCCATTGACGGATATGGTCATCGTTTCTGGTTGTCATGCGAAGACGTTGACGGTCCCTTCTAAACTCCATCATGAGATGGAGGACGTAGAATCCATCGTTGTGGCTTCCTGCCGGTTGATGGACCGAGCAGAACGTAGTTTTATGCGAAAAATCCGGCGCGCCCTTCCTTTGTTTCCTGATCTCGATGTGGCCACCCATCATGCTGAAGCCGTTGAGAGCACTATCCAGAATATTCATTATGTGGGTGTAGTCTTTCTTCTCGAAGTTTCTGGACGGGTCAAAATACACGGCGTGGGAGACTCGCGGGAAAAGAACGATAAGGACGGCGCGCCCGTTGCTGCGGAAAATAAAGACACCTCAAATTAGCCACCATATGAGCGAAGGAATGATTGAAATGTACGAAAGGGTTTTCCGGCAATGACTTACATTAGATGATAAGGCAGGAGAACCGTATCCTTGTCCTTATTCATTATCATGAAGTTCTCGATGTACTGGCTAGCAGCTTGACGTTCAAATTCACCGAGACACAAGAAGGACTCATGCATGTAGTATGGATCCGCAACCGAGATTTGATCGATTTGGTCTCTCCTGATGATGAAGTTCATATGTAGCGTAAAAAGGCGGACGATCGTAAAATCGAGCCGCCTCGTGAGAAACATGTCAAATATGTGATCAAACCGCAGGAAGAACACATCCGCGGGGAGAGTGTCGACGTAGCACTTGGCCTGAGGCACACGAACCGCATAAAGCGGGTATCCTGGAGCTTTCGAGGCGAGAAGGCTTTTCTCTGTCGACAACACATGGTCGTGTAGTCTCCTGAGATCCCCTGATATGCCCTCTAGCGGTTTCGGCGGTAGGATCGGCTGGCCCGCGACATGGAACATCGCCGCACCTTTGACCGGTACACGGTCTTCAAAATCGGTCGGCGGAGCTGGCTGGCTGCTAGAAGCTTTGGCGGCAGGAGAGCCTCTCTTCCGCGGTCTCTTCCTGTGCTTCTTCTTGGGTTGAGGTAGGGAGACTTCCAGGCTTTGTCTGACCCCCGCGACCAATGTGTTCGGGCTAAGCATTGCACGACCCTCGGCTACTTGACCGTGGGTTGAGGCGGCATCTGGAGGCGTCTCCTGTGAAGATTGCATGAAGAGAGACTTCTTGCAATCAACCCTACGACGTTCCTGCTCCGACACATCATCCAACTCCTCATCCACATGCTCATAGCCCGAGTCACATTGCTGATTCATCGTTTGTCCGTCGTCATAGGTGCCAGTATTGAGGAACCGGAGAGGGTCCTCCTCCTCCATCTCATCATCCATTCCTTGTTTCACGGGGGCGACTACATCATCCACTATTGGACCCCCTTCCTCGCGTCGTCCGCCGCTCTCACCCGGCACGAGAGGCGCTGGTAATTGCGTAGGCGGGGTGGTGATGTTCATACCTTGCTGATGTGTGGTCATTGGTGTGCTCTCGACCGCCTCCAGGCGAAGAAGATTCTTCGGCCACAACAGCATCCAACCCTTGCATTCTCCAAGCCGCATCGGGGTCTCGTCCTCCTCTCCCCCAAGCCGTACTGGAGGAGTGAAATCCTCGTGGCCCACTTTCACACTCGACAAGGTAACCCTGAAGGTGCCAACGGGGACCGGCTGGCCATGGAACGTGAGTTCCAAGGGCTTCGTTATCACTGCCTTTCCCACGTCCACCTTCTGGCCGTTGATCATGTGTTAGGGCATATTTCTCCCTTAGTGGTTTTGGTGATTGATGACAATACTTTTGCGGACTAATCGTGTGCATTGAGCATTTCAGATAATCGACCATATGGCACAAGACGATTCGTGCCCCTCGGAGCTATTATGAAGACGGTGTTTTTTTTTCTTGCATTTCTTTTTCGGTGGATTTGAGTCGTAGGTACACCGTACTATTAAGAGGGGGTCCGCGTCGGAAAGGTTTGGGTGGAATCAACACGTACACACTTTCCTTGCACCCTCCTTCTTTCCCGCCTTTGGAGCTTGCCCTTTCTTGTGCTTGAGCCTTCTTGAGGCACATAAGCGGTAGTACCGCTCATCTGCACGGTAGTACCGCTCCAACGATACTACCGCAGTTTAGTGCTACTAGGACTTCCGCTTAGTTTAGGGTTCTGTGTAACTGAGCGGTAGTAGAGCGGTAGTTATGCGCGGTAGTACCGCTCCAGCGGTACTACGGCCCTTAACCACCACTCCACTACTGCTGGTTCACTGAACCTCTATGTACTAAGCGGAAGTACCGCCCTGCGCTGTTGCACTACCGCAGGAAGTACCGCTTATTTTTGTCTTCTGGACTGCTCTGCCCTTCGGGCGGTAGTAGAGCGGCAGTAAGTAGCGGTAGTACCGCTCTGAGCAGCACTACCGCACTGCCCTCCTCTACTTCCGCTACTTCTACCAGTTGCTCAACACCAAGCGGTAGTACCGCTGGTGGGAGCGGTAGTACCGCTCCGGCGGCACTACCGCCTCCCCGATGTGCTCGGTTGTACGCAGCTGCTAGAACTTCCGTGCCAGCGGAAGTACCACTCGTCCGAGCGGTACTACCGCTTGTGCACGGGCAGAGGCTGCATAACGGTTGGTTTTTTCCCTCTCTATATAAGTGAGTCTTCTTCCCCCAAGTGGACTTACCTCTTCCTCCCCCAAGCTCCATTGTTGCTCCTAAGCTCAAACTTGCCCGATCTCTCTCCCTAGCCAATCAAACTTGTTGATTCTTTGGGGATTGGTTGAGGCCTAGATCTACACTTCCACCAAGAGAAATTTGATTCCCCCCACTAATCCCTTGCGGATCTTGTTACTCTTGGGTGTTTGAGCACCCTAGACGGTTGAGGTCACCTCGGAGCCACATTCCATTGTGGTGAAGCTCCGTGGTAGTGTTGGGAGCCTCCAATTAAGTTGTGGAGATTGCCCCAACCTTGTTTGTAAAGGTTCGGTCGTCGCCTTCAAGGGCACCACTAGTGGAATCACGGCATCTCGCATTGTGTGAGGGCGTGAGGAGAATACGTTGGCCTTAGTGGCTTCTTGGGGAGCATTGTGCCTCCACACCGCTCCAACGGAGACGTACTTCCTCTCAAAGGGAAGGAACTTCGGTAACACATCCTCGTCTTCACCGGCTCCACTTGTGGTTAATTCTTACCTTTACTTTGTGCTTGTTTTACTTGTGTTGTATCGTTTGCTTGCTCGTGTTGTTGTTGTTAGCATCATATAGGTTCCTCACCTAGTTGCACATCTAGACAATCTATTATGTTGCTAACCCTAATTTGTTAAGAAAAGCTAAAAATTGGTAGTTGCCTATTCACCCCCCCCTCTAGTCAACCATATCGATCCTTTCAATTGGTATCAGAGCCTCGTCTCTTTATTAAGGGTTTCACCACCCGAATAGTATGGTTGACGACGGGGATCGGGATGAGGAAGTGCCCGAGGCCGTGGAGTTGAACTCGGTCACCCGAGACGACTTAAATGAAGCTATGGCTTCACTTAAGACGTCTATGACGGCCGAGGTCAAGTCCATGCTTAAAGAACTCCTTGAGGGGTTGAAGTCTACTCCCGATCCTTTGCTTGTGGTTAATCCCACAGCGTCGGAGTCGGAGGCCAATTCCGGCAAGGAAGCGGCTAAAGGCACTCAAACCTCTGCCCCTCATGGTAAGAATGGGACGGGAACCTACGCCTCGGTTCTCCCTCCCCCGGTCTATGGAGGACCGGTCCCTATGCCGCATATTAACAACCTAGGTCCTCCTCCTAAACTTGTGAAGGGTGATTTTGCTAATTGGGTTTTTCGTATCAAGTCTCATTTGAATCACAACTCAACAAATCTTTGGAGAATCATTGAGCAAGGCTTCTACCCACATGATCCAAGCAACCTCACTCCAAGAGAAGAGGCGGACAATCAATACAATCACTCCGCAGTGTTCATCCTCCAATCCGCAGTGCCTCCCGAAGATCTAGCTCACTTGCGCCCCTTCTCCCGTGCAAAGGATTGTTGGGAACACATTATATCTTTGTACAAGGGGAGCCTAAGCATTCAACGGACCAACTTTGAGGTGGTGCTTGATGAGGCCGATGAATTTGTGATGAATGAAGATGAGGATCCTCGGGATCTCTACCGAAGATTGAAAACTCTTGCGGTCGCTCTTCAAGATCATGGGAGCAAGGATACGGATGATAATTGGATCAAGCGCAAGTTTCTCAAAGCCATCATGTCATTCAACAAGGCAATGTCCTCCGTGATTCGTCAAAGACCGGACTTCCACACCTTGTCTTCAAGTGAAGTGTTGGATGAGTTTATTGCCATGAACATCATGAACAAGACCGCCGACAATGCTCTAGCTCGTGTCCAACGGTCAAAGAAAGCCTCACCCAACCTTGCTTTGAAGGCCAAGGGTGTACGGAAGAAGAAGAAGAAGAGGAAGAAAAAGAGAGTTGCCCCGAAGACACCAAATATGCTTACCACGAGCACATGGCTCTTGCGTCAAGGCAATTTTAGGGCAACAAGATAAACACAAGGCCCAACTCCTCCAAGAACAACTCAAAGGGCAAGCAACGAGTAAGGACTTGCTACAATTGTGGCAATGTGAGTCACTTTATGGCGGATTGTCCGTATGAGAAGAGGGAGGACAATGGTGGCAAGCTCATCCGCAAAGACAAGGCCAAGTCCTTCCCCAACAAGAACAATTTCAACAAGAAGGTGCCTCCAAAGGGCTTGGTGGCGCATGAAGAGTACAACTCCGATGATGATGATGATGATGATACAAATGGTGAAGTGTTAGCAACGGCCACCATGGCCATTGCCACCACTTCTCCAACCTCGGTGTCCCTCTTCGATGCCCCCAATGAGAACGTCATCCCCAAGTGCCTCATGGCAAGAGGCGTCAACAAGGTAAACTCAACCACCAACATCAAAACTTCCATCTCTCCTAATCCTTCCTTGTTGGATTGTGTGGATGATCAAGAGGAGGTGAAGGTGGATGAGAATGAGTTTGACAAGTTCTTGGGTGAGCTCAAAGGTGAGACCAAGAAGCACTTTGTTGCTCTCTTGGAACAACTTGGTGAGGCCAATGATATCATTGAATCTCACGAGGAGAACATCACTAACTTGGAAGGCCATAGTCGTGACTATGCCGATGAGATTGCGGATCTTTCCATCGCTCTTGAGGAAGAGCGAGGTCTTCGTTCGGCTCTTGAGGAGTCGCAAAACGTTGATCTTGCTCAACTAAAGAAAGACCATGATCATGCTCTAGTTCTTGCTCGTGTGCTTAAATCCGAGAATGTTGAGTTTGGGGTTGGCCATGCTAGACTCAAAGAGGAGTTTGACCTACTTGACAAGGCTCACAAGGCCTTGAAAAGTGCACATGCTACACTCAAGGAATCTCATGATCAACTCCAAGCTAAGCTCACTAAGGAAATAGCCACTTGCCCTCCTTTTGTGCTAATTGATAATGCTCATGATACTAACCCTTGTTGTGAGCATATTCATCTTGTGGAGGAGAATGCCAAGTTGAAGGAACAAATTGAGAAAGGCCTTGTGACTTGCATACAAGGCGAGAAGAACCTCAACGAACTTTTGAGCAATCAAAAGGAAGTTGTGGCAAAGGAGGGACTTGGATTTGTGCCCATGTCAAAGAAGAAGAAGAACAATAAGGTCAAGAAACCTCTCCCTCTCAAAGAGGTATTTGTCAAGAAGGGAGAGGGTGCCCATAAGGAGAAGAAGAACAAGGTGGTGGGTGGAAATGACAAGAAGGACAAAACCACTCCATCAAACAAAGCCGGCGACTTTAACCCTTCTTATGTTTTGTGCCGTGCTAGTGATGGGCATGTTTTTGCCAAATTTGTTGGTTCTTATTATGAGTACATAGAATGGTCAATTTGGGTTCCTAAGACCCTTGTCACTAACATCAAAGGACCCATTCGAGAATGGGTACCTAAAACCAAGCATTGATTTCTCGTAGGAGTTTGCTTCCGGTGGAGGATCATGGTTGCTTGATAGTGGAGCAACAAATCATATGACCGGGAGCAAGCATTTGGTGGTGGACGTGCAACCAAGCTCATCTATGCCCACCCATATTCAATTCGGTGATGCCTCAATATCTAAGGTATTGGGTCTTGGCAAGGTTGTGATTTCTCATGATTTATCAATTGAGAAAGTCATGCTTGTTGAGACCCTTGCATACAATTTACTTTCCGTTCGTCAACTTGCACTTATGGGCTTTGCCACATTCTTTGACCTTGATACCGTGGCCCTTTTGTGGAGCAAGACTCTTAAAGTAGCTTTTGTTGGGCATGTCGAGAATGGTCTCTATGTGGTTAACTTCTCGGAGCGACCCACTAAGACCACGACTTGCCTAATGGCTAAAGTTGATGTGGGGTGGCTTTGGCATCGCCGACTAGCCCACGTCAATATGAGATCTTTGCAAAGTCTCCTCAAAGGGGATCACGTTCGTGGACTAACAAATGTGAGCTTTGCCAAGGATCGTGCTTGCAGTGCTTGTATCGAAGGAAAGCTACATGAGACGGCTCACCGACCCACGACTATCATCTACTCGAAGAGGCCCTTGGATCCCCTTCACATAGATCTCTTTGGACCTCCATCCTTTGATAGTCTTGGGGGAAGAAAGTATTGCTTGGTGATTGTGGATGACTATTCAAGATACACTTGGGTATATTTCTTCAAGAGGAAGAGTGAGACCCAACAAACCGTCATCAACTTTGCAAATGAAGCTCAACGTCAACATGAGGCAAAGATATTGATGATTAGAAGTGACAACGGTACTGAGTTCAAGAACTACACCTTGGATGAGTTTCTTAGTGACGAGGGGATCAAGCATCAATATTCCGCACCATATACCCCTCAACAAAATGGTGTAGCGGAGAGGAAGAACCGAACGTTGATGGACGCGGCAAGGACCATGATGGCGGAATTCAAGTCTCCATACAACTTTTGGGCCGAAGCCATCAACACCGCATGTCATGCATCCAATCGGCTCTACCTCCGCAAAGGCTTGAACAAGACTCCATATGAGATACTTACCGGTAACAAGCCCAACCTCAAGTACTTCCGGGTGTTCGGATGTAAGTGTTTCATTCTCAAGAAAGGTACTTGTTTGTCTAAATTCGAATCTAGAGCTCAAGAGGGCATATTCGTTGGTTATGCTACAAACTCTCATGCTTACCGTGTCCTCAACAAGTCCAACGGACTCATTGAGGAGACGTGTAACTTAGAGTTTGATGAAAATAATGGCTCCCAAGTGGAGCAAAGTGGTCTTTGTGATGTAGGTGATGAAATTCCTTCCCAAGCCATAAGAAGAATGGGGATTGGTCAAATACTCCCCATTGAGGAACCCCTTGTGGCCGAAGGAGAAGGACAATGCTCTACGCAAGTGGAGCCATCACCAACCATTGACCCACACGCTTCCTAAGAACAAACCGAAGGCCCTCGACCAAGTGATCAAGATCAAAGGCAAGATCAACCTCAAAATGATGGTGATGCACCAAATTATTCCCAAGATCAAGATCACGACATCGAGCAAGCTCAAGATCAAGTGCAAGCTCAAGATCAAGAGCAAGCTCAAAATGACGCTCAAGATGCTCAAGATGATCCTCCTCAAGTGACCTCGGAGGAACTATTGGAGCGTCGTGCAACCAAGATTGCTGCCAAACTCAAGCATCAACAACATGTCTTGGAGAATGTCTATGGAAGCTTGAAGAAGGGGGTAACCACTCGTAGACAATTAACAAACTTTTGTGAGCATCACGTGTTTGTTTCTTGTGTTGAACCCCAAAAGGTACATGAGGCGCTCGAGGACACGGATTGGCTTGAAGCCATGCATGATGAACTCAACAACTTTGAGCGCAACAAAGTGTGGACATTGGTGCCAAGGCCAACGGAGAATCATAATGTCATTAGAACCAAATGGATCTTCAAGAACAAGCAAGATACGAACGGTGTTGTCACTCGAAACAAGGCAAGATTGGTGGCACAAGGCTACTCCCAAGTCGAGGGTATCGACTACGGTGAAACCTTTGCTCTCGTTGCTTGTCTTGAATCTATTCGTATGTTGCTTGCATATGCATCTCATCATGATTTTAAGTTGCATCAATTGGATGTGAAGAGTGCATTTCTTAATGGTCCCCTTAATGAGTTGGTATATGTCAAACAACCCCCGGGGTTCGAGGATCCCAAGTTCCCCAATCATGTATACAAACTCGATAAGGCACTCTATGGCCTTAAACAAGCCCACGTGCGTGGTATGAGCACCTTACCGAGTTGTTGCAAGACCGTGGGTTTGAAATTGGGAAAATCGATCCCACTCTTTTTTACTAAGAGGGTTAAAGGGGATTTGTTCATATGCCAACTATATGTTGATGATATTATCTTTGGTTCTCCTAACAAAGCTTTCAATGATGAGTTTGCCGCACTCATGACCGAGAAGTTTGAGATGTCTATGATGGGAGAGTTGAAGTTCTTTCTTGGGTTCGAAGTCAAGCAAAGAAGAGAAGGAACCTTCATCAACCAAGCCAAATACACCCAAGACATGCTCAAAAGATTCAAGCTAGAAGATGTCAAACCGGCCAAGACTCCAATGCCTACCAAGTGCCAACTCGACATTGATCCCAATGGTAAAGCGGTGGATCAAAAGGTATATCGTTCCATGATTGGATCCTTGCTTTACCTTTGTGCATCTAGGCCGGATATCATGTTGAGTGTGGGAATGTGTGCACGGTTTCAAGCCGCGCCTAAGGAAAGTCACTTTGTGGCGGTCAAGCGAATCTTTCGATATTTGGCTCATACCCCAAACTTTGGCTTATGGTACCCCAAAGGAGCAAGCTTTGATCTCATGGGATATTCGGACTCGGATTGGGCGGGAGACCGTGTGGATAGGAAGTCAACTTCCGGAGGGTGCCAATTCCTTGGTCGCTCTTTGGTGAGTTGGTCTTCGAAGAAGCAAAATTGTGTGTCTCTCTCCACCACCGAGGCCGAGTATCTAGAAGCCGCAAGTTGTTGTGCACAATTGCTATGGATGAGGCAAACTTTAAAGGATTACGGTGCCACGTGTGACAAAGTGCCTCTTTTCTGTGACAACGAAAGTGCAATCAAGATCTCCTACAATCCGGTGCAACATAGCAAGACAAAGCACATTGAGATTCGTCATCATTTTATCTGGGATCATGTCAAGCGTGGAGAGATTGATATTATTCATGTTGGAACTCAAGAGCAACTTGCGGATATTTTCACGAAGCCATTGGATGAAGCAAGATTTCGCGAGTTAAGGCATGAGCTAAATATCATTGATTCGAGCAACGTGTCTTGAATATCGTCATACCCCCCCGCATTCATCATGATTATCTTGTTCTAGTTGTAGGCATGGACATAGGGGGAGTGTTGTTCTCTCAATGAACTCTCCCTCCCCCCATTATGCATAAATAGATCAAGTCTTTCACTTTAGCCATTCTTTTATGGTAATTGTGCTTCAAAGATGAGTTTTGGTCATGGGCCCAAGGTTAAAATCTTCGCGGTGCCATACCAATTGACTCAAACATAGGAGACCTCGGTCACCGCCCTCTCCTTGAGAGGTTTTGCTTCGTTTGGTTTGAGTTGTGCTTCCGTGCCTTAGGCTTTTTTGGGTGTTGGATTACTCCATGTGTGCTTGTGGTTTTGTTGATTTTTGACCTTGGAGTACTCCTTTCCATTTGCTGTGTTTTCTTGTCTCCAACCCAAGCCTTCCTTCTCTCAAACATCTTATAAATTGCATAAGCCCCTCTTTCAAATTTGAACCTAGTAGTTCTTCTGATAGCAGGCGGTACTACCGCTGGACAGCACAGTACTACCGCTCAGGCGGTACTAATGCGTAGTCCTACGGTACTATCGCTGAGTGCAGTGTGCCGACCTCCTGTCGAAGCACTGGGGCGGTACTACCGCTGGAGGTAACCGGTACTACCGCTTGATCCAGCGGTACTACCGCTTCGAGGACCCGCAAGGGGGTTAAGTGGTGGGCACGGGGAGTTCTAACTTCCCCTTGCCCATTCACTTCCCCTCCTCTCGTGTTCTTTCTCTCAGGCAACCAGGAACTGCTCCGGAGGCCGGCTCCGGCCCTCCGAATCCGTGCCGTCTTCTCCATTTCTGACCGGTGGGATCGATCCCCACCCTCTCCTCTTGCCATGGATACCGGTATTGCCCTCGTCTTTCTCTCCTTCGGTTCTATTTTTTGAATCTTGGTTCTAGGGCAATGCATGTGGTATTCATAGATTTGTGGCTAAATCTAAGCATGAGTAGGATGTGGAATGACTTCTAGATAGGGGTATAGTAGTCTTTGCCAAAATTTTGAACTTCTACGTCACCGGTACTACTGGATTCATCCGCGGAAGTTTTCCCGTCGGGTGGGCGGTACTACCGCCGGGACGCGGACGGTACTACCGCTTAGAGCGGTACTCCCGCTCGTGTCCAGCGGTACTACCGCTTACCTGACGGCGGTACTACCGCTCTTATGCCCGGTACTACCGTTGTGATGTAGTTTTTCTGAATTTTTGCACTTACTTCT
Organism: Elymus sibiricus; assembly: GCA_039707655.1. Taxonomy (NCBI): domain Eukaryota; kingdom Viridiplantae; phylum Streptophyta; class Magnoliopsida; order Poales; family Poaceae; genus Elymus; species Elymus sibiricus. The sequence goes on from CM077666.1 coordinate 147,684,597, forward strand.
ATATTCATTTTCTTATCTCTTGGCTTATGCAATTGCTTTACACCTGCTTTTCCCTCGCTCTGTGTTTGTGGGTTCCAGGTGATGGTAGCTCCGCTCATCAGGCTCGTCGCAAGAACCCGGATCGTCACGGTGGATCCAAGCGCTATCGCACCTCTGAAGATGCAGCAGCCAGTTCCAGTGCCCCTCCAAAGCAGAATGTGAAGACAACCGTCAGCAAGAAGAAGGAGAAGGAGAAGAGCACTCCTCCAGATGAGATGACTGCCAAGGAATTTGTTTCTTTCCGTGTGCGCAACCCGTATCGCCGTCCTCAGGACGAGGCTCTTGTTGGTCGTCCCTTCTGGACCAAGGAGCAATCTCTTATCTATTTGGATATTCTGAAGGCCAAGAAGAACTTGTATGTTGCGGTCAAGTCTATCGACATCACTCACATGGAGAAGGACCTAGCTTACTTTGGAGAAGCTCTTGCTCTTTGTCACCAGTGGGGCCTTATTCCTTTCATCTCATTCAACAAGGACTACGATGCTGAGATAGTGGCTCAATTCTATGCCACGGTTCACTTTCATGCAAATGAGGAGAGATCTATGTCATGGATGACTGGTGGGAGAAGATTGAAGGTTAATTGGAAGAACTTCATGGACTGTTTGGGCATTGCTGATGAGGGGGAAGATAACCCCGTTGGTCTCCGGCCTCACAAGGAGACCACTCCTACACACAAGTCGAAGCTTATCCGTTACTCCAGGTCTGTGACTTCTCTCAGGGGGATCACTCGCACGGAGCTCATTCTGTTCTTGGACACCATGCACCATATCTTTCGCAACACTCTGTGCCCTCGCATTGGGAACCTGGATTAGGTACACTCTTATTTGGTGGATCTTCTCTTGCTTTGCATCAAGGAGAAGGGCAAGACATCTACTTTGGATATCTCCCACATCATGTGGCGTGAGCTTCGTTCTGCCGTGCTTGACCGGAAGGTGCCCATCTATGGCCCTTATCTGTTTACATTGATTGAGAAGACATGGGCTGCTGAGTTTCCAGGGGAGGCTCTTCCCACTGAGCATATGGTGTCTCATGGGGTTCTGAGCTTGCGCGAAAAGGAGAATTGGGGGACCGCACCTGCTGCACGTGATGAGGAGATTGGCCCCACCGACTCGGATGATGAGCCAGAGCCTGACTATGAGTTTGTTCCTTCTTCTCAGAAGCTCCCTTCTTGGGCTTCCAAGCTCAAGTCCAAGATGAAGAAGCTCTTTTGCATTGAGGCCAAGGGTCAGTATAGAGCTCATGTGGCCGAGAAGGCTGCCCGCACACGTCATAAGACCATGATGAGGGCTCTGGGTCAGGAGATCGCTAGTGGCTCTGAGGAGCGTGTCACAGATGATGAGGAGTGGATCTCGCAGCACTGCAAGTGGTCAGACTCAGAGGTGGAGCATCAGGATGCAGCAGCAGAGGAGTCTGAGGAGCACGAGGGCTCGGATGAGCACGAGGAGTTCTGATGATCTGGAGTTCTTCATCACCTTGGACCGGTTTAGTACTCTTTGCCCGTTTGGTGTCTCGATGCCAAAGGGGGAGAGAGTTTAGGGATTTGCCGAGTCACGAGTGTGTCTTCTTTGTTGTTGATTTCGTTCTCTCGTGAACTCTTTCTTGTTGGTTTGCTTTTATTTCAGTGTGGAACCCTCCCGTTAGTACCTATCATATGGTGTGAGACATATGCTACCCTATCTTTATCTTTATGTCAAGTACCTTTTTAGCTTATGATATGTTATTTATATTGTGCCCTATCTTTATGCTCACATGCTATTTCCTTGCATCCATGTTTATCTCTATCTCTCTTATGTAGTTGATGCAAGTGTTGCCGGTCTATAAAATATAGGGGGAGTGTGGATCCTAGTGTGTGTACTTTGCATTCCAAAGGCAAACTTATCTAGTGCACACATCTAGGGGGAGCCCGTCTATATTTTGTAGATGTTGGGTTTGCATAATATCTTGTTCTATCTTTGTACAAATCCCGTGTTGTTATCAATCCACCAAAAGGGGGGAGATTGTTAGGGCATATTTCTCCCTTAGTGGTTTTGGTGATTGATGACAATACTTTTGCGGACAAATCGTGTGCATTGAGCATTTCAGATAATCGACCATATGGCACAAGAAGATTCGTGCCCCTCGGAGCTATTATGAAGACGGTGTTTTTTTTTCTTGCGTTTCTTTTTCGGTGGATTTGAGTCGTAGGTACACCGTACTATCAAGAGGGGGTCCGTGTCGGAAAGGTTTGGGTGGAATCAACACGTACACACTTTCCTTGCACCCTCCTTCTTTCCCGCCTTTGGAGCTTGCCCTTCCTTGTGCTTGAGCCTTCTTGAGGCACATAAGCGGTAGTACCGCTCATCTGCACGGTAGTACCGCTCCAACGATACTACCGCAGTTTAGTGCTACTAGGACTTCCGCTTAGTTTAGGGTTCTGTGTAACTGAGCGGTAGTAGAGCGGTAGTTATACACGGTAGTACCGCTCCAGCGGTACTACGGCCCTTAACCACCACTCCACTACTGCTGGTTCACTGAACCTCTATGTACTAAGCGGAAGTACCACCATGCGGAGCGGTAGTACCGCTCCAGTGGAACTACCGCTGTTGCACTACCGCAGGGAGTACCGCTTATTTTTGTCTTCTGGACTGCTCTGCCCTTCAGGTGGTAGTAGAGCGGCAGTAAGTAGCGGTAGTACCGCTCTGAGCAGCACTACCGCGCTGCCCTCCTCTACTTTCGCTACTTCTACCAGTTGCTCAACACCAAGCGGTATTACCACTGGTGGGAGCGGTAGTACCGCTCCGGCGGCACTACCGCCTCCCCGATGTGCTCGGTTGTACGCAGCTGCTAGAACTTCCGTGCCAGCGGAAGTACCGCTCGTCCGAGCGGTACTACCGCTTGTGCACGGGCAGAGGCTGCATAACGGTTGGTTTTTCCCCTCTCTATATAAGTGAGTCTTCTTCCCCCAAGTGGACTTACCTCTTCCTCCCCCAAGCTCCATTGTTGCTCCTAAGCTCAAACTTGCCCGATCTCTCTCCCTAGCCAATCAAACTTGTTGATTCTTTGGGGATTGGTTGAGAAGGCCTAGATCTACACTCCCACCAAGAGAAATTTGATTCCCCCCACTAATCCCTTGCGGGTCTTGTTACTCTTGGGTGTTTGAGCACCCTAGACGGTTGAGGTCACCTCGGAGCCACATTCCATTGTGGTGAAGCTCCGTGGTAGTGTTGGGAGCCTCCAATTAAGTTGTGGAGATTGCCCCAACCTTGTTTGTAAAGGTTCGGTCGCCGCCTTCAAGGGCACCACGAGTGGAATCACGGCATCTCGCATTGTGTGAGGGCGTGAGGAGAATACGGTGGCCTTAGTGGCTTCTTGGGGAGCATTGTGCCTCCACACCGCTCCAACGGAGACGTACTTCCTCTCAAAGGGAAGTAACTTCGGTAACACATCCTCGTCTTCACCGGCTCCACTTGTGGTTACTTCTTACCTTTACTTTGTGCTTGCTTTACTTGTGTTGTATCGTTTGCTTGCTCGTGTTGTTGTTGTTGTTGTTAGCATCATATAGGTTCCTCACCTAGTTGCACATCTAGACAATCTATTTTGTTGCTAACCCTAATTTGTTAAGAAAAGCTAAAAATTGGTAGTTGCCTATTCACCCCCCCTCTAGTCAACCATATCGATCCTTTCATCATGTAGAGTGCAGTGCACGGGGTTTCGTCGGCCTACGAAGACATGTCTGCGGCGTAAGACATTCGAAAGGCAACGAAAAAGGAAGATTATAGATATGTTGGTGCGACGTGTAATTACCGTGAGGGCGTCGAGGTTAGCCAAAGACGAAGGCCCGCCTAGCACGCCAGAGATAGAGGACGGGCTGCTATGAGCGGGTGCGGGAGCAGGTGCGGTTGCGAGAGCAGGTGATAATGGTGCGATGTTCACCGAGTTGCTCCCGATGAAGCTGGGCATGGGAAAATCTTGTGCCGTCTTGTCTGGATTTTGCTTCGTCCAGTCGATAATAACCGGAATCAAGTTAGTAGTGAAATCATTTCTGCAGGCAGCTAAAGCTGTATTGACTGCCTGCTGGACCAACTCATTTCTGGTCGCTTCTGCGGCCTCAGCTGCTTTTTTTCTCGGCCTCAGCTGCATTTTTCTCGACGGCAAGCTTCACCTTCTCGTCGATGTTCAACTGACTGAACTTCTTTTTCTGCTTTTTGGCCTCCGGGCCCTCGTCATAGTAGTACTTCCACGTGGCGCCGTCTCCGACGCCGTGCACACGTCCATATTGCGGCCGCTGCTCCAAAGGGAGTCCCTTCAGTTGGTTCAAGGCCCGGTTGAGAGGGGTGTCCCACTTGGGCCTCATCAATGACTGAGACGACGAGTCGCTTTCGGCCGCAAGCCTGTGTTGCTCCTTCTGCAAAAGGAACGTGAACCGTTTACGAATGTTACTACAACGTGTAGTCGACTTGATCAGAAGCTAAATGTAAGGTGGTAAAAGAATAATTACCAGTAATCTAATCAATTTCCTCGTGATCGGGTCCGTGTACCAAACCTTCTTTTCCTTGTCCCACTTGTACCGGGCCCTGATGAAGTCACGCTCCTGCGGGTCGGTGAACTCCGCGAAGGGGTCTGGGATCCCCGCGGCTTCACGTTCCGCGTCCTCCTTATCCCATATGGGCCTCTTGCCAAGGTAACCACGGCTTCCGAGGCGTTGGTTCCCCATGTTCCTTTGCTGAAGCCCCTTGTATTTCTCAGACTTAAGCTTGGCTGCCTCGGTAGCGGAAGTGTCCTTGAACTTTTCAAACTCCTCTTCCGTAAGTGTCGGATTGCCCGCCAAAATCTTGGACATGGGTTCTTTAGCATCAATCGCTCGTTTCACCCTCCCTTTCCAGGCAGCCAAATCGTTGCTAAACATGCCCATGGCATGGTTGTTAATCTTTTTCATGGCAGCATCATCCCATGGGTGTTCTATGCGGTCATCCCGGCCGGGGAACTGGAATCTCTTGTGCAGCTTCGTTAGGAGCAAGTGCTCCATATGTGGTTTACTCCTTAAGTCATTGCCGTTGATGCTCGCGGTTTCCCGTAGGATGCATCCGACTTGGTTGCCGTAGCACTTGCGAGCTTCAACCGACGCTATTGGCTCCAATTTGCCGGGGTGCATCTCTGTGACCAGCAGTCTTCCGATGCCGAGTTTGTTAGGGCGTCGTGTCCTCTGCTTCTCTTTTCGTTACTGGCTTCGGCGCCGGTACCTTCCGCGCCGGTCTCGGCGCCGCCATCGGTGCCATCGGTGTCGATGTCGGCGGCAGTACCATCGCCCGCTATGACCAGGGCGCTCTGCAAACCTTGTGTTTGCTGACTAGACAAAAAGTCGAGGTAATCATGTTCACGGTCATATTGTATGTCGTCGGCAGCGTGGTCAGAAGCCCCGGTTTCGTCGTTGCTCGACATGTTTCCTACGATTAAGTCTGCTCGTTTAATTCTTAAACTATAATAAAATGAGTAATGACATAAAAAAAGGCCTACGGTTTGCCGGAATGCCGTTTCATTCCCGTCCCAGCAAATCCCGGGCACTCGATATGCCTACTTTTTAGCACAAGTCATGCCGAATTTCAAGGGAAATTTTGGCATGACCTTTGCTAAAAAGTGGACATATCGAGCGCCTGAAATTCGCCGGAACGGAAATGAATCAACATTCCGGCAAAACATAGGCCACTAGGAGTTTTCCTGCATATAGAAAAAATGGCTCTGCTTGCAAATTCAAAATGGATATCATCTGGATGTCAAGATAGCTTCCAATATCACTCAATGGATATCATCATGGCGTACTCAAAGGAGATCATCATGCTAAAATTACAATACAAAAAGTACTAATATTCCACTAAAAAAGCACCTAAAATTCTGTTAACCCCCTCTCACTCACTTACTAATATTCCACTAATATGGCACACTCTCACTCACTTACTAATATTACACTAGAATTCTGTTAACTAAACACCTAAAACACCTAAAATACTTAGAATTCATTTAACAAAAACACCTAAACCCTAGAATTAACTTAACTAAACACCTAAAATACCTAACCCTAGAATTAAGTTAACTAAACACCTAAAATACCTAACCCTAGAATTCAGTTAACTAAACACCTAAAATTCAGTTAACTAAAACACCTAACCCTAGAATTCAGTATGCTAAAATGACAGAGAGGAGGGGCGGGGACTTACAGCGGTTGTCGGGGGAGACGGCAACGGGAAGGTGGAGGTCGGGGGAGACGGTGGCGAGACGGCAACGAGGCTGGCGCACCAGAGGGGGCGACGTCGAGGAGGGCAGGGGCTCTGGCGGCGACGAGGCTGGGGCGCGGCGAGGGCAGGGGCTCCAGCGGTGCTCGAGGGCAGGGGCTCCGGCGGCGCTTGAGGCAGGGGCGCGGCGAGGGCAGGGGCTCCGGCGGCGACGAGGGGAGAGACAGAGTTAGCAGTGCGAATTGGGGAAGGAATGAGGAGGAAGGGAGCCCGCGCGGTGGTTAAGTCAAACATAGCACTAGCGCGGGTTTGGACCCGCGCTATAGCTAACTTAGCTGTAGCGCGGGTTTCCCAAACACGCGCTACAGCTAAGTTAGCTATAGCGCGGGTCCAAACCCGCGCTACTGCTATAGCTAAATTAGCAGTAGCGCCGGTTTGTCGGCCACGCGCTACTGCTAAGTTAGCTATAGCTACTGCTATTCCTTTGATTTTTCTTTTCATTTTCTCCTTTTGCTTTTTCTTTTCATTTTATTTTTCTTATTTCCTTTCTCCTTTTTCTTTTTCTTTTCATTTCCTTTTCTAATCCTTTCATTTTCCTTTTCATTTTCTTTTTTCCTTTCTCATTTTTCTATTTCTTTTCATTTTCTTTTCTTTTCCGAAAGACGACCGAGCCGGGAAGAAGGGGATCGGATACAATGTATATAACTCAGGCGACGATATATATTACACATCATTTGACCGATAACGATTAAGTGCGTACACACAATAAATACATATATATAAATGATGGTTTCTCAGCATCGATGTTTTCGTTTCTGAGTGAGCTTCTTTCCCTTCTTGTTCGCTGTCGAATAATTGAGCCCCTCGTTGTGACTTTTCCTTTTCCATGGAGTACGATCTTTCTTCGGTAATGTAGTATTGATTCTTATTTTGACGTATGCTTCATCGTCATCATCATCTTCCCTCATCGGGTTGCCGTACTAGTCGTAGTCTTCCTCGTTGGCGACTCCATCCATTCCGATGATGTTCCTTTTGCCTCTCCTCACGACAACACGGCTGGGATTGCTCGGCTCGGTTATGAAGAAGCATTGTGTCACGTGCTTAGCGTGTACCCATGGCTCGTTTTTTGCGATGGCGTTCACGGTAGCGCTCTTGGCGTCGGGTATAGACATGGTAGTGAAATACCGGTTTTCTCTTTCGACGTTCTTAGCCCATCTAACAAGGAACATCGTCGCATCGTGCAGTCCAGAGTAGTCAAGCTCCCAGATCTCTTCGACCCTTCCGTAGAATCTTTCAGTTGCGGCGTTGTCGCCGGTCATGCATTCCATCGTCACCCCTGAGTTCTGAAAATCACTGTTTATATCTTTGGCCTCCGTGTAGAACGTGTATCTGTTGATATCGTATGCCTGATTGGTCGCGAGGTTGGCCGCGGGGCCATGTGCTAAGGCGTATATGAGCAATCCGTCCATAGAGCCCTCTTCCGAGGGATTAGCAAGAACATGCTCTTTGAACCAAGGCAGGAAAGTGGAGTTGTGCTCTCTAATAACTTCGGCGTTCATCTTGCATAGCCCCCGATCACGGTACTTCTTTGCGATGGTTTCTTTGTGCAGTGTCGCGAAAGGATCTACCACGTCTAGGTGCTGTAGCACTACTAAGTTTGCTCTGTCAAAGTCATTGTGTCGACCCGAGTGGTCCACATGCAGTTCCCTCCGGCCGTTGGTGTGACCTTCTCCTCTGAGCCTCCCAAGGTGCTTGTTAACGGGCAAACCAACAACAGGGTCTCCGCCATATAGATAATTCTCGTAGAAAGAGGTGAACTCTTGGGTCAGATAGCCCTGGATGATGCTTCCATCCGAACGGGACATGTTATGAACGAATCCTTTGATGACCCCATTCATCCTCTCGAATGGCATCATGTTGTGCAGGAATGTCGGCCCGAGGTCTATGATGTCGTCCACAATGTGGACACACAGATGCACCATGACGTCAAAGAACGCGGGCAGGAAGTACATCTCAAGCTCATTTAGTATCACAACGATCTCTTCCTGTAGCCTTCGGAGCTGCTTCACACTGATCGACTTTCGAGAGATAACGTCAAAAAAGTTGCAGAGACCAATAAGCGTGTCACGGACGTGCTTGTCCATTATCCCTCTAAGGGCAACAGGAAGTATCTGCGTCATCATCACATGACAGTCATGAGACTTCATCCCGCTGAACCTTTTCTTCTTGGTGTCTAGAAATCTGCTTATCTTCCCACAGTAACCGGAACTAACTTTGATTCCGGTAAGGCACTTGAAGAATTGATCGATCTCCTTCGGACTTAAGGTAAAGCAAGAAGGTGGGCAATAATTCTCTTCCTTCTTGTTGACTTTTTTGCCCTTGTCCCGCGCCTCCGTCTCCGTCTCCTCCGACTTTTTACGGGGCGGCATGTGGAGATCTGCCCTGATGTTCAAATCTTTCAAGTCTCTTCTTGCCTTCGGCCCATCCTTGGTCTTATCCGGCATGTTCATCAGTGTTGCAAGCAAGCTCTCAAGGACATTCTTCGTGATATGCATTTGATCAAGGCAATGAGGCGTGTCGAGTTTGGGCCAGTACTCCAAGTCCCAAAAAACAGACCTCGTTTTCCATACCTTCAGCAGCGGCTCCGGCGCCTTTTTCATCTTTCCCGGCGCGGGGAACTGTTCCCAGTTTTTCAACAGCTCATCGATTTCGGCGCCGCTCCTCTTACGTGGAGGTCCTCGATGCTCAACCTCACCATTGAATAGATCTCCATGGTTTCTCCACGGGTCGTCCTTCGCGAGCCATCTTCGATGCCCCATGTACACGATTTTCCCAGAACCGCCATCTTTCGTTAGCTGCTGAGACGTTGTATCATCCATGCACCGCGTGCATCCGCAATATCCGTGGCACACCTGGCCTGCGACATATTCGTAACCGAGATAGTCGTGCACCGTCGTCATCAGCGCGACTCTCATATAGAAATACTCGCCTTTGCTGGCGTCCCATGTCTTGGCCGGTGTTTTCCATAACGTGTCTAACTCCTCTTGAAGTAGCCCCAGATACAGATTAATATTATTTCCCGGTTGTTTCGGCCCTTGAATCAACATGCTCATGTGTATGTACTTTGACTTCATGCACAACCAGGGGGGAGGTTGTACATCCATACAAACACGGGCCATGTGCCATGGTTGGTGTTCTGGTTGCCAAACGGATTCATGCCATCGGTACTCGCGCCAAGCACGATGTTCCTTGCATCACTTGTGAAATATCGATATTCGGCGTTGAACGCTCTCCACTGGCTTGCATCCGCGAGGTGTCTCAGCTTCGGATCATCTCCATCGTCGGGCTTCACCCCCTCCATGTGCCAGCGCATGAGCTTTGCTTCCTTAGGATCTACGAAATAACGCTGCAGACGGGGAGTGATCGGTAGGTACCATACAACTTTCTGGGGAGATTTCTTTCCGGCCTTCTTGTATCGAGAAGCATTGCACACCGGACAGTTGGTTTTTTCCGCGTGCTCCTTCCGATAAATGATGCAATCGTTGATGCATGCATGGTATCTAATGTGCGGCAGATCAAGAGGGCACACGATCTTCTTGGCCTCATCGACACTAGTAGGACACAGGTTCCCCGCGGGAAGAACCTTCTTTAGATACTTGAGAAGCTCATCGAGGCTTCTGTCAGTCCATTTGTTTTTAGCCTTCGTCTTTAGAAGTTCGAGCGTGAAACTCAAGCGGGTCACCTCGGGATCACACCCATCATACAATGGAGTCTTCGAGTCTACCTCCAGTTGCTCCAGCTTGGCCTCCTCTCTAGAAGCAGCTCTGTCGCTACTCGTCTTCTTGCGAAGCAGGTCTCGAACATGAGGGCCCCGCACGATTGAACTTAGTAGCGACGAAGGCTGCGGTATGTCCGCGTCTTCTCTGGCGCCATTTCCGGCCTCTTCTCCGCCGCCATTTCCGGCCTCTTCTCCGCCGCCACCATGTCCGGCCCCTTCTCCGCCGCCATGTCCGGCCTCTTCTCCGCCGCCATTATCGGTCATCTCTTCGTCCGGCCCCATGTCGTCATTGGCTGCCCCGTTGGCGTCCTCATCCTCATCATCTTCACTTATCCACCGAGTATAGCCATCCATGAAACCAGTCATGAGCAGGTGCGCCTTCAAACGATCATCCTTATAGGGCTCGAGCCAAACTCCTCCTTTGCATCTTCGACACGGACATAAAATCTATGTCCGGTTATTTTCATACATGTCCTGCACCGCCGATCGCAACCATCTTTCCACCATCGTTCCACTCACCATCATGATCGCCTGCGCGGTAATAATAAGCAAAATGATTATAAAAACGCATGCATGCATCAAAGTCATACAAAAATTCGGCATGGTCTTCCCTAAAAATATGACATATAGAGTTTGCCCGAAATTCGCCGAAACGGAAATAAATCGACATTTCGGCAAAACATAGGAAGCTCACGCACAATTAAATGGATAGATCTAGTTGGGGAGGTAGAAAGGTCACTTCATTAAATGGGTAGATCTACATAGCTAGTTGGGGAAGGAGATGGCTCTAACGAGTGGAGGGGGTGGAAAAGTGAGGAAAAGAGAAATGAGTTGCATTAATGGAGGTGTGGTGTAGTTAGGGGCATTAAAGAGAGAGAAAGAGAGGTAGGAGAAGAAAGAGATTAATGGGGGGAGAAGCAAGGTGAGGAAAAAGCAAAGTGAGGGAGAGAGGAGGGGGGAGGGCAAAGTGAAGGGAGAGAGGAAGGGGGAGGGGCAAGAGGGTTGAAAAAGGTGGCTGCTGCGCCTTAGCAGCAGCGCGGGCCAGCAAATAGCGCTCCTGCTAAAATGTTAGCAGTAGCGCGGTCCTTCAGGCCGCGCTGGTGCTAAGCGGGGCCCACCATGTGGCACAGTACAACAGTAGGCGGGCCGCGCTGCTACTATACATAACCTGGTGGCTAAGGCGGGGCTCACATAGCAGTAGCGCCTTTCGTCTAGGCCGCGCTACTGCTAAATGGATAGCAGTAGCGCCTGTGCAGTGGCCGCGCTACTGTAAATTAACAGTAGTGCGTTCCACAAAGCCGCGGTACTGATAAGCCTCCACCTATAAGGTTTTCCCTAGTAGTGGCACCCTTACCCTTCCTAGCGCCCTTGCCATCCTTCTTGCTGAATTAGCGGTAAAAAAACGCAATATGGATCAAGCCGGATCTAGTCGTCGCAGGAGCTGTTCGACCTGTCGATAAGGGACCGCCATGATCCAGCCTCGGAGGATCTGAGCGCCGGACAGATCCCGCCGTCGGCCAGGCGCAGTCCTCCCGGGAGCGACGGAGGGCAATGCGGACGACCATTGCCTCCTTCAACCCGCATGGGATGACACTCCAGTCAACAGCCATGCCAGGGAAGGCCGGAGATCGCCGGACGAGAGCTTGGGGGCGGAGTAGAGTGGAGTGGCTAGGGTTTGGTCCGGCGAGCGGATGAGGACGGATATATGTGGGGTCGGGTGGGCCAGTGTGGGCCGGGTCCGACGTGGCGGTCACGCCCGGACCACCTCATATCCGCTCCAGATTTGGGCTGGATATGAGGAATGCCGATTAGCCCGAGCGTTTGAGGCCGGTTTGAGGCGTCCGTCTGCATTGGTTTTTTTTTTTACTGGTCAGTGACCGGACCGTACACCCGGTCTTTTGAGGGAGGATTTGAGGCGCCCGGCCGTAGACGCTTAGCTAGAGACAGACAAGACAAGCACGATCCGGCCCCTCGAGCTGGTCCAGTTAATTAATCCAACTCAGCTCGCTCACACTTGGTAGTGCTGTGACCTGCGTAGCGTACCTACGTACGTGAGCAGCACCAATAATTGGGCTTCACCCCTAGCTCTAGACAACCAAGCAAACTACCAGTGATCCTAATTAACAGTTGCTTGGAACAACCATGTACTCCTAGCTATAGTATAGTAAAGAGGAACATGATTGATCTGAACTTGTGAAGCACTGTTGACTTGGAGCAAGACAAGACAGAGACAAAAAGGCCTGTGAATTGCGAGATGCCCTTCCGCTAGATGCGCCAACGGAACAGAGCGAGTACTAGTACTAGAAAGCGAGGCCAATAATCGAGGGTAGGGCCTCACACCTGTCTCCTTCTCGCGCGCTTTACTCAAGGAATCAGAGCCTCCGTGTTCGCTTTTCTTTTCGTTCAGGACTGGAAAAACCAACCAACGCTAGAATCCATCACAACCAGCCTAGTCTGTGGGACCGGGGCTCCCTCTTGAGATCTTGAATAGGGCGCACGTCCATTTTGGCATCTGGTAAATAAAATGGGGGGGGGGGGGGGGGGGGGGGGGGGGGGGGGGGGGGGACAACCTGCGTACCTGATCACTGGACCGCAGCATGAGAAAAGAGGGCCACAGGTGTCAGGCCAGTGCAGCCCGTGCGCCCCCTACCGGCAAATTTTCGTGTTTTGACCCTTTTCTGAAAGTTAATTGAGATCTGACCCCAGTTTGTAAAAATTTCGGGATCTGACCCTTTTCTTACCGCCAGGGGCCATGGCGATAGGGTATAACAGCCTACCGCCAAGGTCCCTGGCGGTAGGAAACACCCCTACCGCCAAACAGGCTGGCGGTAGGCTGTTATCCCCTACCGCCAAACAGGCTGGCGGTAGGTGCGAGCATGCACTATGTTCCATACTTAGAATTTTTTTCCGGTAGGCCGTGCAACCCTACTGCCAGGGACCTTGGCGGTAGGCTGTTATACCCTACCGCCATGGCTCCTGGCGGTAAGAAAAGGGTCAGATCCCGAAATTTTTGCAAGGCAAGGTCAGATCTCGATTAAGTTTCGAAAAAGGGTCAAAACACGAAATTTTGCCCCCACTGCCCAGTCGAGGCGCATGGCTTGTCCATTCCATCGGATGGGATGGGATGCGAAAACCAGGAGATGATGGATCATTGTACAGTAGGTGCGGTGAGCCTGTAGCAGAAGCCAGCAGCAGGACAGATGAACTGACGCGGAAACGTGATAGTAGATTCCGGCGTGATGGTGCGTACCCACCATCAACGGCGGAGCCAGGAATTATGCACAAGGGGGGCCGAACATTGAGCAAAACTCTAAAGTGCAACAAGATGCATGGAATGTAGAAAAAATTAGGAAAAATATATATTTGAATGAGCCATGAGTATAGAGAAATATGCACTATTGTTACTGAGAAAGTGTTGGTAACATGAACACGTCACATAGATAGCATGAAAGCAAAGATGATGATGAACTAACAATCATCAATCGAACATCAATCAAACTACATATACATGTCGTTCTATTTAATCCATCAATAACTGAATTTTTGTAGGCTTTTCAGATGAATAAACTGCCGGCCTGAACTTTTTAAATTATTATTAAAACTAACTAACATATAGTTATTTATATTCCCTCCATTCCAATGAATAAGGCATGCACATATCTTCAAATTCAACTTTGACCATAAATTAGATCAATAATAATAATATACTCCCTCCGTTCCAAAATATAGTGCGTCCTCGGTTTCCGCGCTTCAACTTTGACCATAAATTTGACCAACGAGACCGACTGCGGCGGGGGCAAAAATTATACCAGTGAATTCGTATTCGAAAGAAGTTTTCAATTATATAATTTTTGCTCCCGCCGCAGTCGGTCTCGTTGGTTAAATTTATGGTCAAAGTTGAACCTCGGGAAGCGCGGGCGCACTATATTTTGGAACGGAGGACGTATATTTTTGTGACTTAAAAATTATATCATTGAAAAGTCCTTTTGAATATGAATTCAACGAAAAAAACGGTATAATTGTTATCATATATAACACACATTTGATTTGTCTAATTTTTGGTCAAAGTTGATTTTCGAAAAATGTGCGCGCTTATTCATTGGAATGAAGGGAGTAAATTATAACACCAGATTTTTTTAGAGGAAACTACAACACCACAATACCAGATTTTACCTTGTCCTTGTGTATTTAGCCTCGTACTACTGCATTGTCTTGGAAGCGCAGAATAGGGAGAGAGAAGAGAAACTGCAGGAATATTAAAGACGCGCAGGGCGATGACTCGCATGCATGGCCTTTCATTTTTCACCACGGTTTTCAGTGGGATCTTCTGTGAGCAACACATACACTCTAGTTTGTCAAAATGCTATTCGGGAGAGGGATGTACAAGCAGCCACATAGCTCTTTACATATATAATCCTACTAGATCTTCAAAAATATTCTGCATGTTGGGGGGAGCCGTGGCCCCTGCTGGTCCCCCCTGGATCCGTCGTTGCCCGGACAAATTCACTGTTTTGACCCTTTTTGGAAAGTTCAGCCGGATCTGACCCCGGTCGGAACTTTTTTTCGGATCTGACCCTTTTCCTACCGCCACGACCCTTGGCGGTAGGGTTACAAGGGCTACCGACAGGTCCCCTGGCGGTAGGTACCCCGTTAGGCTGACGGCGCCGTCTGTCGTGCTGACGTGTAAAAGTTACCTACCGCCATAGCCTACGGCGGTAGCCTGTAAAACCTACCGCCAGGTCCTCTGGCGGTAGGGTCTCTGTTCCAGATAAAGCCCTGAGAGTGTGGCTTGTGGGCCCCACCAGACACCCATTCGTCCCCAACTCCTCTTCCACCCCGAGCTGAGCTCCTCTCCCCTCTCTCTCCCCCATTCTTGCCTCCATCAAATCCATCTCCATTGGTTGAGTTTTCTCCGGTTGATCGAGTCCAAATTCATCACTCAAGGTACCTCCCTCACTCTCTTCTTTTTGGTTGGTTGGAATCATCTCATTTGGTGGCATTGTTTACTTATATAGAAACCCTAGTTCATGCCATTTGTGTTTGAAATCAATGGATTTGATAGATGATAGGGTTGTTTGTATGCTTTAGTATGACTAATTATCATGTTTGTAACACCGATCTATAGTTATTGTTAGGTTTAGGGTTAGGTTTAGTGTCAAGGTTAGGGTTAGGGTTAGGCATTGTCATTATTTAGTAGTTAGGGTTAATTAATGATATTGTGATATTATTGTTATTGTTTCAATATAGTTATGGTTCATATTATTGTTATTGTGATATTATTGTTAGTGTTCATATTAGGTTGCCATCCTATCCTCTTGACAATTTTTTCAATGCATTTAGATGGATAGGCTCGTTAATGTACACTATTTGGATAAGGGGACATTTATGAAAGGCAATGCCGATGAAGGGGAAGAATCCATGGTTTTTGACTCAAGCCCAACTTATGAGGAGGTGGTTGTCAAAGTCAGGAGTGTGTTGAATTGGATTGATCCAAATATTGATGTTAAACTCATTGGAAGGTATGATGTTGGAGTGGGGGTGAAGTCTCGATTGAAGAGTTTGCCTATCACCTCGGAATTGCATTGGAAGGTTTACAAGGATAAAGTATTTGAATCGCAAGACAAATCCCTTGAATTGTTTGCCACCAAGACAAGGATAAAGGTTGAGGTAAAGGTTGAGGCTCCTTTGCTGCAAATTGACTTGAACCGTGATGCAAGTGTGGAGGTGTATGAGGAAGTTTATATTGATGATGGAGCCATGGTAATTCATGAGGAAGAGGTTCATGAGGAAGAGGTTCATGTTGATGCTGAAGCACGACATGTTGATGCTGAAGACGGCCATGTTGATGTTTATGAGGAAGCCGAAGAGATTCATTATACTCCCATTGGAGACCTGGATGTGTTTGTGCATCAGCAAGACATGGATCGTGACCTCCCGTACCGCCGTATGTATGGGTATGACTCGGATGACGAGGGTCCGACGGAGGAATTGGACGAGGATGGATTCACTGCACAAGAGAATGCAATTTTCAAGAGGGTTACGGGGAAGGAAAGAGGCCCCCCATTGTTTCGTGATATCACTCTAGCCGACAAGGCTGTTGTTGATGGTGGCATGAGATTGGGTTTGCTTGAACCAACACCGTGCCCGAAGATCGGTGATCCTAAACCCAAGGATGAGGACGAGAATGCTCATTTGAAGAAAGGCATCAAGTTCAGTTGCTTGCAAGAGTTCAAGATATGGTTGAGTGACTATGCTATTAGGAACCATAGGCCGTTTGTTGTTTGTCATTCCAACCAAAATCTGCGTTACATCATCAAATGTGACCAAGAAGGTTGTCGTTGGAAGATTCGTGGAAGAAAAATTCAACAAACCGGGCAATGGGTGCTGAAGAGTTGTGTGGCCACTCACACGTGTGTACCGCCGGACAAAGCTGACCGAAGCAAGGGACACCGTCAACTCACGTCAGAATTTTTAGGATACAAATTGTTGCCTCATGTAGCCCATGATCCAACCGTGAAGGTGAAGTTTCTCATGAGTATGGTTGGCGAACAATTCGGATACCCGGTCAACTATGGAAAGGTATGGAAGGCGAAGGCAAATGCAATCAGGATGTTGCATGGTGATTATGAGGCCGCATACAATATTCTCCCAATTATGTTGGGAGCAATCGCACATAGGAACCCTGGGATGTGTCATGCGGTGGAGGAAAATGACGGAGTGTTTCACCGTGCGTTCTGGAGTTTTGGGCAATGCATCGAGGCATTCAAGCATTGTCGTCCGGTGTTGTCTATCGATGGCACATTCTTGACTGGGAAGTACAAGGGCACTCTAATGGTGGCAATGGCTCACTCGTCCAATGATAACGTGTTGCCGGTTGCATTTGCTTTGGTTCCTTCCGAGCATGACGACAACTGGGAGTGGTTCATGAGGCATGTGAGAAGCAAGGTGATTGGCAACAGGCCGGTATGCATCATATCGGACCGGCATCATGGGATTCTCCAGGCGATAGCCGTGTCCATTCCCGGCCTTCCGAGACCAACAATTTGGCAGCGGTCATTTCATGGAGCCTCCCGAGACCAACAATTGTGGTCAATGTGACAACCCAGGACACAATAACAGGACATGCAACACTAGGGGTGGTCGCGGAGGACGGACTACCGTTACAGGTAGTAGTGCAAGAGGAGCCACTAGGGGTGGTCGCGGAGGACGGACTACCGTTACAGGTAGTAGTGCAAGAGGAGTCACTAGGGGTGGTCGCGGAGGACGGACTACTGCTACAGGTAGTAGTGCAAGAGGAGCCACTAAGAGACGAAAGATTGATAGAGGGCGGCCAATTGATGTGCTTCTCAACCCGGATGGTTGATAGAGTATAGATGGTAAATTTGTTATGTCATGTTATAAAATCTTGCACTTGTTTTCATGTTACGCCTGTTCACATTAATAACATATTGATATATGTCACTAACACTATTAGAATGTATGTAGGCATGGCTTCATCCGGTTCCATCCTGAGGCCGTCGTGCGCTGACCGAGATGACATGCCGAACAAGTGGAAGGAGGCAACTTTGAAGAAGACAAAGGACAAAGATTTGATAACGCCACCATGCTGGTGTGGAGACGTTTGCAAGGTGAAAGTTTCTACTGACCGGAAGAAGTCATGGACGGAAGGGAGGAGGTTTTTTGTGTGTCCCAACTACGCACACGATCGTAGACGTCCGACTAACGCCTATGACGTTCCTCCAGTATGTTAAATATGTTCCGGTGAATGTGTTTTCATGACGAGCGTTTCAATTGTATTACTAACAAACAAACATGTCTTCCATGCAGTCACCCCTTCCTCTTTGCAAGTATTTCACGTGGATAGATGATGAAGTGCCAGAAGATGTCCAGAAGGACCAAAATGCAGACTGGGCTCGGAGGCGGCGGCTGTTTGATGAATCTTTACAGCGTGCCGAGTACGAGGAACGCCTTGCTAAGGAGAAGAAGGAGCGGAAGAAGCGCGAGGCGGAGAGGGCACGCAAAGAGAAGGAGGCTCGTGGCGAGGAGAGGGCACGGAAGCTTGCGAGGGCTCGCGAAGCATACGAGGAGGATATGGCTCGTTACAACAAGGGAAAGGGACCCATGTAATCTTTAGATCAATCAATCTCGTACTATTCGTTAAGACCTAAATTATGGTACTATCATGTTGTATTCGTTAAGACCTAAACTATGATACTATTCGGTTCTAGATTGTCTGTCAAATTATGTTATGACCAGATTATCATGTTGTATTGTCATGTTAAACGGTGATGCTGTACTCACCGAGGATAAAGAAAAAAATGGAAAGGGGTCCTACCGCCATACTTCCTGGCGGTAGGATGTTTTCGTACTGGAACTTTTATTGTCCCCTGTTTTTCGGTAGGGTTTCACACCCTACCGCCAGAGGGTATGGCGGTAGCGTTTTACATCTTACGTTCTGGGTGCTGGAACGGCAAACACCCCTGTTTTTTCGGTAGGGTTTCACATCCTACCGCCAGGGGATATGGCGGTAGGGTTTCAGACCATACCGCCAGACAATATGGCGGTAGGTTTCCAATCCTGTTTTTGTTCTGAAACGGTATCTCCCTTTGTTTTTCCAGTAGGGTACAACTCACAACTCACACAACGCACAATTCATCACAAGTCACAAAACCTAGACAACTCACAAAACATCACAATTCATCAAAAGTCTTTTGCACAAATGATCTAACATACCACACAAAGTTCTTCCGGAGTTTAAATGAAAAGGGTACAACTCATGATAATAGGTCGATGGCCTCATGATAATGAACACTCATGCTCCACTTACATCCTAAACAGACCACCTGCACGGGCATCTGTCCCTTGATTTGCTAATCCGTGTGCACCCCCAATGTATGCCCTATCTGCTCCATCAGTTGTGCCAGGATAGCAAGTGAAAGTGTGACAACGAGCACTATTGGATTCATCTTCATAATCGTAAGCATCCGGTAGCTCTGTGAATATAGGGCTGCGATCTATCACCTTCAGAATGTGGATCTTCACAACATGTAGAACTGTCGGCTTCTCAAGTTTCAGCTGACTATTTGGTGGTGAAATTGGCCCTTCGGAGTCAGATGTTGGATAAACATGTCCTAGGTCAGGTTCTGGAAGCTCCACTTCATATAACTTGAGAACGGTGCCATCCTACAATAATACTAAATTTTTTCTTATTATTATTTTTATAGTTAAGCAAGTAACCTCTATCATGACTACTAACCATAATAGTAAATGCACTACAAATAAATGTGTCTCAATTATCAGATCCATAGAATTGGCACAATATTATGTCAAAGACTAGGGCTTACAATTAAGTCAACAACAAATCCATATGAGAAATAACTAGGGTTTGCAAATAAGTAAGCACATAAACCATAATACATGATTTCAACCAATCAAAGTTGTGGGAGTGGTAGAGGCACCTTGGGTGATGAAAATGCTCCGGATCCAACGGTTAAATCTCAATCAAATGGAGGGGATCTAGTGGGTGTTTTAGTGGGGTGAGAGAGGGGAGAGGGGGCTGAGCTCGGGGGAAGAAGATGGATTGTGATGAAGGTGTGGCTGGTGGGCCCCACTGGCTCTATAACCAATCTTATCCTGGACCTTACCGCCAGTATCCCTGGCGGTAGGTTATTATAACCTACCGCCAGCCTCTCTGGCGGTAAGGCGACGGCGACCGTCAGTTACGGCGCTGACGCGGCAAAGTCTCTTACCGCCAAGGATCATGGCGGTAACCCGTGTATACCTACCGCCTAGGTATCTGGCGGTAGGAAAAAGGGTCAGATCGGGAAATTTTTTCGAACCGGGGTCAGATCCGGCTGAACTTTCCAAAAAGGGTCAAAACAGTGAATTTGTCCTCGTTGCCCACCATGCCGCGTGTGCTGTGGAGAGCAGTCGAGGGGTGTCTGCCCTTCTGCTAGCTAGCTTTTCTCCTCCCACATCCATGCGCGATTGGATTGCAATCGCCGTCGTTTCGACTTTCGAGTGCAGCCCAAGCAAGGAGGCGTAGCGCTAGCAACAGTCAGTTGGGAATCTATCGCTTGATGGACAGAACCGTGATGTGGATCGGTCGACGGCGACCGACGTAAGGAACAGCGAAAGTAACGTAACGGGTTGGGTGGATGCATGTTCAAGCATAACAAATTCTACTGCTTCTGCTTCAGACGCAACGTATATAAGAGCATCTACAGCCGGGCGTCTCAAACCCGCCTCATACGCCAGGGCGGGCCGTCCGGTCACTGACCGGTCACGATTTTTTGACCCAGACGGGCTCCTCAAACATGCCTCAAACGTCCGGGCTGACCGGCACCCCTCATATGCAGCCCAAATATGGGGCGGATATGGGGCGACCGGGCGCGCCCGGGCACGCCCACCACGTCGGACTGACGGCGGGGTCCCACGCGGAAACGCCCGGAAACCTGGCGGTCCGACGGACGCCGCGTCCGTCGCCGCGGTGTGAACGCCGCGTGGCACCCCTCCGGCTCGCCGCCCGAGACCAAATTCGCCTATTTAAGCCGGTCGGCGTCCCGCAACCCTAGCCCATCCACCTCCCCCCTCTCCGCGCCGCCAGTCCGAGGCCATCCACCTCCTCCCCCTCCCGCTCCGGCGCTCCGCCATGGTCCGGAGGAAGATCACCTACTACGCAACGCTCACGCCGGAGCGCCGGTACGAGATCCAGCAGGAGATCCGGGCGAGACAAGCCACGCGCGCCGCCTGCATCGCTGCCGGGCTGCCTCCGGACTCGCCGGAGCCGGAGGAGGAGGAGGAGCAGCCGGAGCAGCCAGAGCCGATGGAGGTGGAGGACGCGGAGGAGGCGGAGCAGCCGGAGCCGGAGCTGCCGGAGCAGGAGCTGCCGGGCTTCAACATGGAGCAGGCGAAGGCAGAGTTCGTCGTCGCCCAATCGGGGGAGATGGTGGAGCAGCAGGCCATCCTGGAGTCCATCCAGGATGAGGCCTATGTGGAGGCCAACCGGGCGTTCCTCCGGCAGGAGCAGGCGGCGTCCGACGCGCTCTTCGCCGAACTCGATGCGGAGATAGAGGAGGAGGAGGCCGGAGCGGAGCAGCCGGAGGAGCCGGAGCTGCAGCTGCCGCCCATGCTGCCGGAGCCGGGCACGGAGATCGTCGAGATCTCCGACGATGAGTAGCTAGGTGATCGACGTAGTATGTAGGTTTATTTCGTTTGCATGTCTTTGTATGGATTTAAGAATCTAGTATGAGATGTCCGGATGCAACTCGTGAAATTTGAGGCGTGCTTGGGCGTTTGAGAGGCCGGATTTGCCATATGCGGCTGTAGATGCTCTAACTGAACTGCATCGGACCTGCGGTGCATTAGGCAAAAATTTAAAGGGGTTGTCTGAGCTCATTAGGAAAGGATCACAACATGGCAGAGTGCTGAAAGAAAACAAAATGAACAAGGCAGGGACGCGGACATTTGGTCTATGGGGACATATACACCCTATATGGAAAAAAAAATAGTAATTTAACAAAAAGTCAAAAAATTCTGAATTTTTTTTTGAAATAAACTTGACCTTCCATTGTGCTCGTGAGAAAATTTTCACAAAAAGAAAATCCCCCTTTGACTTCTTTTCAAAAAAGACAATTTTTTGTCCAAAATAGTGTGTATAGTGACCTATAATAGCAAATAAATTTTGTCTTTTTCGATGTGAAGTCAACGTTGTTTTTTTTTCGTGAAAATTTATATACTAGTGTAAAAGTAAGTCAAGTTTATTCTAAAAATAGTTCTAAACTATTTTGACTTTTTGTTTAATTACTAAAAAAAAAATCCCCATATAGGGTGTATATACAACCAGGTTCCGAAGTGTATTTCCCAACTAGGCAGCCCACTCCAACAGCTTCAGCCTATTCTGATTACTCTGTGCTTTATAATCTTATAAGGCCAGACACTGCAATGAGGTTCCATACAGATAACATATGCAAACCAAACAAATTTTGTTTTACTGATCCAGGTTCTTTTTACTTCAAAAAAGGAATAAACAAGAAAAGCTAACCACATTTCTAGTTCCAGTCCGACCTCAAACTCACGATCCCATCCACTACGCGCAAGGATAGACCCAGTCGACTCGCAGCTTACGGTCACCAAAGACGCAGTAGTTGAGCACGTCAATAGCTTCCTCCGCATGCGCACGGTGCTGGAAGACCACATAGCCGAAGCCGCTGCACGCACCGGAGCCATGATCATCAAAGGCGACATGCCAGCTCCGCAGCGGTCCCAACCGGACGAACAGTCCGACGAGTTCCTCCGGGCGAGACCGCCTCGGCAGGTTGTTCACGCGCACGAAGCACCGCAGGAACTTGAGGCGCCTCAAGCTGGTCGCATCGAGATCTTTAGAGCATCTCCAGCCGTTTGGCCCCCCAGCGCACCCGGCGAAGGGCTTTAGGCGTTTGCGCCGACGTTTTTTTCGGCCGGGGGGGGGGTCGAGTTTCCAGCCGCGCCCCCAGGTTTCGGCCCCCAAACGCAACAAAATTCGAAGTTCACTGTTTCCCGCTACAAAAAACGACACAAGTTTGGCGATCATCATGCCACAGGTCGGCAATCATCATGCCACAGGTCGGCGATCGAGCATAGCCAAAGTCCGGCAATCAAAAGGTAGGAACCATAGACATGGAACTCAAACGGCGGCCTCCTCTGCCGTAGGGCTGGCCGAGGTCGGCGTCGGCGTCGGCGTTGTGGGCACAGCTTCAGTGCTCGGCGTCGGCGTAGGCGTAGTCGTGGGCGTGGGCGTAGGGTCAGTTGTCGCCGACGGTCCCGACATCTGGTTCAAGATGAGGCCGCGCTCCGCCAGGTACCACGCCTTCACCTGTTAGTCCATCGTCGACATGTCTACCCCCATCAGGAACGCCAGGTCGGTGTTCCTCTTCTTCGCGGCGACGTTGGTCCTGAGAAGGACGAGCTTGACGCCCTGCTTCGTCATCAACGCCGACCACCTCGCCTCGGATTTCTCCTCCCTCTTGGCGGCGTTGCTCTTGGCGTCGACGATGCACTGTTCGATCGCCGATTGCAGCCGTTCGGCAGCGGGTGCCGCGTCCCTCGCCGCCTTGGCTCTTTTGTTGCCATCAGGGCGCCCTTCTGCCGCCGCCGAGGCAGGCGCGTCCGGATTGTAGACACCGTCCTTGCCCTTGGCGAGAGCGAGCCGGCACTCTGTCCATTTCTCGCACGACTCGATCTTGGTGAACACATGAAGGAACTTGAACTCTTGGTCGCTGTTGTCCCGGCGAAACATGTCGAACATTCGAACCATCTGCATAGTCAAAGAACAAGTGTCGGCGAAGTACACGGCGAAGAACTGGGCCGGCGAGCGATGGCCATACCTGACGCTCGACGTTGGCGCCGCTTTCTGGGCGAGCCATGACCTCCTTTTGAATCCCATGCCAGTTGTTGCAGGCCTGCTGGATGGTCGCCCAATGATTCGCCATGGCCTTCTGGCCGCGATCCATGTGGATGGTGGCGAAGTCGGGGTCGACCAACTTGCGCTCGTCGAACGCCGTCTTGATCCTTCTCCAGTACGAGTCGGCGTACTCGGCTTCCTCTGCTTTGGCTGCTGTACGGAATATGTGGCTAGGCGAGGGGGCGGATCCGGGGAGAATGGTGGGAGCGGCGGGGGAGAAGGGGGTTGGCAATGGGAAAATGGAGGGAAAGGGGAAAACGGCGAGAAAATCGGCTGGTGTCGCCGACAGCACGGCCCCACGCGCCTTTTCGCTTCAGCCGGCGCCCCCAGGCGACCCCCGGTGCGCTGGGTTCGGCTTGGGTTCACCGGTTGTAATTTCGGCCCAAACCGGCGAAAAACGAGGTTCTGGGGGCGCGGCTGGGCCGTTTTTTCGGCGCCGGCGCTAAAAAAGGCGCCCTGGGGGGCCTGTTGGGGGGCGGCTGGAGATGCTCTTAGGCCTCGGACATGCGCGACGGGTTTCATGTTGCCAGAGGAGCAGCCGCGCCCTGCAGGGAGCGTACGAGGCGGGAGATAGGTAGTTGTAAGGGCACGTCGGCTCCGCATGCCCTCGCTCCTCGTCTCCGCGGATCCAGCAGAATTTAGTGTCTGGATCCCTCCAACTGGTTTTGATGGCACCACTACTTTCCACATTCATTTCTTTTCCTGAAAGGCAGCAGAAACTTATGTTAGTTTCCACCTTATGTTGGAAAAACACGCTTCAAACATTGCTTCCTAAAAAGGAAATTAAACCGCAGTTCTATTAATAACAATCTTCCCCTAGTTGTTCGAATCAAAAATATTATCAATTTCAACTCTTATAGTAGAAGTTATCACTCAGATATAATTGTCAATGCGAGTTGGCGTAATATATGAGATCAGTTGAAAAAAATAAGAACTTGAAACACCCAAAGATGGTGAACGTCAGTGACTTACGTCCCTCCCCTGGCAAATTGATCGTCACTGTCTTGTTGATCAGACCTACATTGCGCTCTTCGTTGCCCTTACTCCGCCGAAGCGAGCGAATTACAGAAGAGGGAGAACCTCCAAAACTTGGGTAAGAGAAAACCAAGATCTCGCCGTTTCCCGGCCCCTGGAAACACCGCTGAGTCAGGAACGCCTAAATACTATAGGAAACGGGTACACATTGAATGAAAACCAATCAAGTGGTTCGTTGCGAGCCCACCTTGCAGCGGAGGTCGCCTCTTGAAAACCCTCTTTGTCGTCGAGATCTTGCATTTCTCCCTTGGTCTACCGCCGGGGGCCATTGCATAAGCCCAGTCAACTCGTAGTTTACTCTTGCCTACGAGATAGCCATTGAGCGCTTCGATTGCCCTCTCCCCATCCCCATGATCCTTGAAGATCACAACGCCATATCCCCTGTGCACTTCAGAACTGCCCATTGGAACGTGGCACATCAGCAGTGTTATGTTATGATCCAAATTCAAGTATAAAGAGAAAGGCTAACTTCTGACGAGCGAGCGGAGCGAGGCCCGTCATCGGGAGGCTTGGGCCGAAGCGGTACGGATCAGTGTTGACCTAGGTCATCTGTGTTATATATATCCTTTGTAAGCCGCCGCACGGAATAAGTTGATCAGTTGTAAATCCCCGGCGTTTGTAACCTCCCCGATATAGTGAAGATTTGTTGGCTAGCGCCCGTGGTTTTTCCCCTTCGTGTTGGAGGGGTTTTCCACGTTAAATCTCGTGTCTTCTGCTTATTTTCGTTCTTCATCGTGTTTCGATTGCGTGTCGTATCTCTAACAAGCAGCGGTCCGAATGGTTCCAAAAGCTTCCGAAGGTCCCACGTACAGAAGCGCGATGGCATGTTATTCACGCGTATGAAACTTTGCAAAGAGTTCCGACAAGCCATGGCCATTGTGTGTTGTCCAGGACGGCAGTCTGCTCTGCAAGTTTTTTTCAAGAATGCTGCTCTACAAGTGTCTTGGCCATATAACCCATAGATATAATTGTAAGGGCAAAACCGCTCATAGTGACCGTCCTGTCCACAGATGTAGCAAGCGTCTGAATCTGGAGCCCTCCAACATGCCGTAAGGTAAATGGAAGACATGCCAATTTTCATTATTGGCTCTGTAGTCAAAACAAACAAACACATACTAAAATTTGTCAAACAATCAGGGTTGCAAAATATTCATCAAGTTTACACATACAAAAAAACTTGCAATTGCTGATGATTTTTTTTTTTTTGAGGGACCAGAAATAGACTAGCAATAGCCGAGGGACCAAAAATAAACTAGTGATGATTGAGGGGCCAAAAATATACTGTTTGTTTCCTTCTAATTTCAGAAAGAATGGCACAACCCGCCTCCAAAAAAACTCCATGGCAGCAGGTGGCAAATGTAGCCGTACATTGAGCTCTAGGAATATATACACAACTAGTTTATTCCATCAGGCTCTAGGAAAAAGTGGCAATCGGAGACATTATACTCTAGGAGTATTCAAGAAATTTCAGATTTTAAACTATTACGTCACACTAAAGCACTAATATACTTAATAAATATCATTTAGACAGCTGCAGCTACTTTTTTCTGTAGTATATATGGAAGTCGTGCTGGTACCTTTTTGTTGATCTTGATTCTTTACCTCCTTTGGTCGACCATTGATTTTTTGCTCATCCAATTTGCCTAAATAAGCACACCAAAAAACCACATGTTAGTTGCCTTGCATTTCAATTCCATGCATAGTTGCACCTATTAATTGTACATCTGCTTAAGTCAAGAAAGGTTAACCATCCATTGACAAAGCAAAAAGTTTACATACAACCATACAGACTGTTACATGGTTTTCTTATGGGGCTGATCACACCCTTCTGTTGGAAATATGAGCAATTTACCATATAATTTTATTAACATAAATAGTAGATAAAACATGACTATCATAGCAGATATAAAACAAGTCATGCAATCCGACAAAGAGTATGCAAATAGCATCTGAGGTAGTGAATATGAACGGAACGTATCTAGAACAGAGGTTAGAACAAGAAACTGTGGCAGAATCTCAAACAGAAAGAACATGAATACGTACTGAGCAGCGGCAGTAGCATTGGGGTTCGCGTTGACGTTGTCGCCGGCCATGTCGTCGAAGAGGTTGTCGACGTCGGGGAAGAAGTCGTCGTTTGGGAAGTAGTCGTCGGCGTCCGTGATGAAGAAGTCAGTAGTCGCCCAGAGCGTTCCCCAAAACCTTATCACCCTTCTCCCGTACAGGACTCGAAGCG
This sequence comes from Elymus sibiricus, assembly GCA_039707655.1. Lineage (NCBI taxonomy): Eukaryota > Viridiplantae > Streptophyta > Magnoliopsida > Poales > Poaceae > Elymus > Elymus sibiricus. The sequence continues at coordinate 147,711,329 of CM077666.1, forward strand.
GCGAGGTTTCGGAGGCCTACTGTCCCGACCTGCGGTGCACGCCGCAAGCCGGGATGCGGAAGAACCTAGCAGCAACTCAGAGTTTGGAACTCGGTGGTGAGAGAAAGCTGATGTTCTGATGTGTCTCTCTGGAGAGGAGCGACCTCTCTTTTATAGGCACAGGAGAAGGAGGCGAACAGGCTGCGACGGGAGGCGAAGCGAAAGAGGGAGACGAAACGAACAGGCAGAAGCCGAAGGGTGCAGCGTTCGCATTCAAACTCCACTACAGCAAAACTTTTCAGCTCCTGTGTGACCTTTCGTATACCAGTCGTGCGTGGCAAAAATTTAGACAACGGCTCAGCTCATTCCCGCAACCCGTGGCGCGTCGTGACGAGGCGTGGCGTGGTGAGGCGGGCGACGGAGGAGGAGCGTGCGGGTATGTCTCTCTTGTTCTCATCCTCATAGATGTGGAGAAACAACCTCCCTTATAAGGAGGTTTATAAGGAGGTCTAACTCCTACTAGGTGAGTAGTATGAGACTAAACTTTTGTCCCACCTCTTGCCTTGCATGAATGGGCTAAGTGGGCCTCTAGGATTTATTAGGAATTCTAAAAATGCTATTGGGCTGGCCCAAAATTGACTAAATTCCAGCAATCCCCCACTAGATCCCAGAGGCACACAAAAATTGCCTTTGGTTCCAAAACACTATTTTATATACCGGTATTGCAGTGGAGACTGTTAAGTTGAACTTCCACCTAGAACTCTATGCTACACTAGTAAGCAACTTGAACAGTGGACTAGGCCTTGAACTGCAAGTTTTCTGCGAATCTAGTTTCACACAAAGCCTTGACCGATACTGGGCTACCGTGGGACTACCCCGCGGGCGGAGCTTATGCGTCATACTTCGAGGCCTTTCATGAGTTTACTAGAGAGCACCCTACTCTCATAGATTGCGACGTTTAACAATCAGGCTCATATAGGTGTGTTCTGTAGGGGAACGTTGCATGGGAAACAAAAATTTTCCTACGCACACATAAGATCTATCCATGGTGATGAGCATCTACGAGAGGGAGAGTGAATCTACATACCCTTGTAGATCGCTAAGCGGAAGCGTTAATAAACGCGGTTGATGTAGTCGAACGTCTTCGCGATCCAAATCGCCGAGCGTCCCGCGATCCAATCACGATCCTTCCGATCTAGTGCCGAACGGACGGCACCTCCGCGTTCAACACACGTACGGCTTGATGACGCCTTCACCTCCTCGATCCAGCGAGCGATGGTGAAGTAGTGGTTGAGTTCCAGCAGCACGACGGCGTGGTGATGGTGGTGAGGAACAATCTCTGCAGGGCTTCGCCAAGCGCTACGGAGATTATGACGGAGGAACTAGAGGGTTAGGGTTGCCGCACACGGCTTGGGGAAATCTTGATGTGTCCCGTGTGCTAGCCCTGCCCCTCTATTTATATGTTGAGCCTTGGGGTCTAAACTTGGAGTAAAAGCCTCCTCCAGGTCGGTTTTGCCCGCACAAGGTCGGTTTGGCCCGCAGGGAAAGAGTCCAACTCGGACCCCTGCCGAATCGTGCACAGCCGCACACAAGCGGTAGTACCGCTTCACACAAGCGGTAGTACCGCTTGGGCGGTAGTACCGCTTCACACAAGCGGTAGTACCGCTCCGGCGGTAGTACCGCTTCACCAAGCGGTAGTACCGCTTACGCGGCAGCAAAACTACTTTTGCACTTTCCAATACCTTTGTGGGTTTTATCCTTTTGGCTCATATAAAGTGTTGCTGCACCCGAACACTTCGGTAAACATCCGGAACCCCTTCCGGTGAACTTCGGAACCCTTCCAGAGATCAAAACACTATTATCACATATATCAATCTTTTACCTCCGGACTATTCCGGAGATCCTCGTCATGTCCGGGATCTTATCCGGGACTCCGAACAACTTTCGGTCACCAACATAATAACTCAATTATACTAATCGTCACCAAACGTTAAGTGTGTAGACCCTGCGGGTTCGAGAACTATGTAGACATGACCGAGACACCTCTACGGCCAATAACCAATAGCGGGACCTGGATGCCCATATTGGCTCCTACATATTCTACGAAGATCTTTATCGGTCGAACCTCTATGTCAAGGATTCAGTTAATCCCGCATGCTGTTCCCTTTGTTCTTCGGTATGTTACTTGCCCGAGATTCGATCGTCGGTATCACTATACCTAGTTCAATCTCGTTACCGACAAGTCTCTTTACTCGTTCCGTAATACAAGATCTCGTGGCTAACACTTTAGTCACATTGCTTGCAAGGCTCATTGTGATGTTGTATTACCGAGTGGGCCCTGAGATACCTCTCCGTCACACGGAGTAACAAATCCCAGTCTTGATCCATGCCAACCCAACAGACACCCTCGGAGATACCTGTAGAGCACCTTTATAGTCACCCAGTTACGTTGTGACGTTTGATACACACAAGGTATTCCTCCGGTGTCAGTGAGTTGCATGATCTCATGGTCAAAGGAACAGATACTTGACATGCAGAAAACAATAGCAATAAACTGACACGATCAAATGCTACGTTTACAGTTTGGGTCTTGTCCATCACATCATTCTCCTAATGATGTGATCCCGTTATCAAATGACATCTCATGTCAATGGCTAGGAAACCTTAACCATCTTTGATCAACGAGCTAGTCAACTAGAGGCTTACTAGGGACACAGTGTTGTCTATGTACCCACACATGTATTTGAGTTTCCAATCAATACAATTATAGCATGGATAATAAACGATTATCATTAACAAGGAAATATAATAATAACCAATTTATTATTGCCTCAAGGGCATATTTCCAACAGTCTCCCACTTGCACTAGAGTCAATAATCTAGTTCACATCACTATGTGATTTACATTGTAATGAATCGAACACCCATGCAGTTCTGGTGTTGTTCATGTTTAGCCCTTGGAAGAGGTTTAGTCATCGGATCTGCAACATTTAGATCCGTGTGTACTTTGCAAATATTTATGTCGTCCTCCTTGATGTAATCGCGGATGGAATTGAAACGTCGTTTTATGTGTCTGGTCCTCTTGTGAAATCTTGGTTCCTTGGCTAGAGCAATGGCACCAGTGTTATCACAAAACAGAGTCATTGGGTTAAGCGCACTAGGCACTACTCCAAGATCTGTCATGAACTCCTTCATCCAGACACCTTCCTTCGCCGCCTCCAAGGCAGCGATGTACTCCGCTTCGCATGTAGAATCTGCTACCACGCTTTGCTTGGAACTGCACCAGCTAACCGCACCCCCATTAAGAATAAATACGTATCCGGTTTGCGACTTAGAGTCATCCGGATCAGTGTCAAAGCTTGCATCGACGTAACCCTTTACGACGAGCTCTTGATCACCTCCATAAACGAGAAACATGTCCTTAGTCCTTTTCAGGTACTTCAGGATATTCTTGACCGCCGTCCAGTGTTCCATTCCTGGATCACTTTGAAACCTTCCGACCATACTTATGGCAAGGCTGACATCGGGTCTTGTGCACAGCATTGCATACATGATAGAGCCTATGGCCGAAGCATAGGGGATGACACTCATCTTTTCTCTATCTTCTGCAGTCACTGGGCATTGAGTCTTACTCAACTTCACACCTTGTAAAACAGGCAAGAACCCCTTCTTGGACTGATCCATTTTGAACTTCTTCAAAATCTTATCAAGGTATGTGCTTTGTGAAAGTCCTATTAAGCGTCTTGATCTATCTCTATAGATCTTTATGCCTAATATGAAAGCAGCTTCTCCTAGGTCCTTCATTGAAAAACTCTTGTTCAAATATTCCTTTACGCTTTCCAGCATTTCTATATTGTTTCCAATCAGCAATATGTCATCCACATATAATATTAGAAACGCTATAGAGCTCCCACTCACTTTCTTGTAAATACAAGCTTCTCCGTAAACTTGTATAAACTCGAACGCTTTGATCACTTCATCAAAGCGAAGATTCCAACTCCGAGATGCTTGCACCAGTCCATAAATGGATCGCTGGAGTTTGCAAACTTTGTCAGCATTCTCTGGATCGACAAAACCTTCTGGTTGTATCATATACAACTCTTCCTTAAGGTAACCGTTAAGGAACGCTGTTTTGACATCCATCTGCCAAATTTCATAATCGAAAAAGGCAGCTATTGCTAACATGATTCTGACGGACTTAAGCATCGCTACGGGTGAGAAGGTCTCATCGTAGTCAACTCCTTGAACTTGTGAAAAACCTTTTGCCACAAGTCGAGCTTTATAGACGGTGACATTACCGTCTGCGTCCGTCTTCCTCTTAAAGATCCATTTGTTCTGAATGGCCTTACGCCCTTCAGGTAATACTTCCAAAGTCCATACTTTGTTTTCATACATGGATCCCATCTCGGATTTCATGGCCTCTAACCACTTCTCGGAATCCGGGCCCATCATCGCTTCTCCATAGCTCGTAGGTTCATCGTTGTTTAACAACATGACCTCTAAGACAGGGTTGCCGTACCACTCAGGAGCAGTACGCGTCCTTGTCGACCTACGAGGTTCGATAGCAACTTGATCCAAAGCTTCATGATCATCATCATTAACTTCCTCTTCAGCTAATGTAGGCTCGACAGAAACAACTTTCTGCGTTGCGCTACTCTTAGGTTGAAGTAAAGGTTCAATAACCTCATCAAGTTCTATCTTCCTCCCACTCAATTCTTTCGAGAGAAACTCTTTCTCAAGAAATGTTCCGTTTTTAGTGACAAACACTTTGCCTTCGGATCTGAGGTAGAAGGTATACCCAACTGTCTCTTTTGGGTATCCTATGAAGACGCATTTCTCCGCTTTGGGTTCCAGCTTTTCAGGCTGAAGCTTTTTGACATAAGCATCATATCCCCAAACTTTAAGAAACGACAGCTTTGGCTTCTTGCCAAACCAAAGTTCATATGGCGTCGTCTCAACGGATTTCGATGGTGCCCTATTTAAAGTGAATGCAGCTGTCTCTAATGCATAACCCCAAAACGATAGTGGCAAATCGGCAAGAGACATCATAGATCGCACCATATCCAATAAAGTTCGATTACGACGTTCGGACACACCATTACGCTGTGGTGTTCCAGGCGGTGTCAATTGTGAAACAATTCCACACTGTCTTAAGTGACTGCCAAACTCATAACTCAGATATTCTCCTCCTCGATCAGATCGTAGGAATTTAATCTTCTTGTTACGATGATTCTCAACTTCACTCTGAAATTGTTTGAACTTTTCAAATGTTTCAGACTTGTGTTTCATTAAGTAAATATACCCATATCTACTTAAGTCATCAGTGAAGGTGAGAAAGTAACGATAACCACTGCGCGCTTCAATACTCATCGGACCGCACACATCAGTATGTATGATTTCCAATAAGTCACTTGCCCGTTCCATTGTTCCAGAGAACGGCGTTTTAGTCATCTTGCCCATGAGGCATGGCTCACATGTGTCAAGTGATTCAAAATCAAGTGACTCCAAAAGTCCATCAGCATGGAGCTTCTTCATGCGTTTTACGTCAATATGACCTAAACGGCAGTGCCACAAGAAAGTGGTATTATCATTATCAATTCTATATCTTCTGGCATCAATGTTATGAACATGTGTATCATTACTATCGAGATTCAACAAGAATAAACCCCTCACATTGGGTGCATGACCATAAAAGATATTACTCATATAAATAGAACAACCATTATTCTCTGATTTAAATGAGTAACCGTCTCGCAATAAACAAGATCCAGATATAATGTTCATGCTTAACGCAGGCACCAAATAACACTTATTTAGGTTCATCACTAATCCCGACGGTAATCGAAGAGCGAGCGTGCCGACGGCGATCACATCAACCTTGGAACCATTTCCCACGCGCATCGTCACTTCGTCCTTTGCCAGCCTCCGTCTATTCCGCAGTTCCTGTTTTGAGTTGCAAATATGAGCAACCGCACCGGTATCAAATACCCAGGCACTACAACGAGAGTTGGTAAGGTACACATCAATAACATGTATATCATATATACCTTGTTTGTTGTTGGCCGCCTTCTTGTCAGCCAAATACTTGGGGCAATTCCGCTTCCAGTGTCCAGTTCCCTTGCAATGAAAACACACAGTTTCTGGTTTGGGTCCAGCCTTGGGTTTCTTCACGAGAGGAGCAACTGCTTTGCCACTCTGCTTGGAGTTACCCTTCTTACCCTTGCCATTTTTCTTGAAACTAGTGGTTTTATTGACCATCAACACTTGATGCTCCTTCTGAATTTCATACTCAGCGGCTTTCAGCATCGCAAACAGCTCGGCGACTGACTTGTTCATCCCGTGCATGTTATAGTTCAACACGAAGCTCTTGTAGCTAGGTGGCAATGATTGAAGAACTCTGTCAGTGATAGCCTCTGGCGGAAGGGGCATCCCTAACTCAGCCAGACGGGTGGAGTACCCAGACATTCTGAGCACGTGATCACTGATAGACCCGTTCTCCTCCATCTTGCAAGCATAGAACTTATCGGAGATCTCATATCTCTCGATCCGGGCATTCTTCTGAAAGATAAACTTCAACTCCTGGAACATCTCATATGCTCCATGACGTTCAAAACGTCTTTGAAGTCCCGGTTCTAAGCCATACAACATTGCACATTGAACTATTGAGTAATCATCAGAACGAGCCTGCCAGGCGTTCACAACGTCTAGAGACTCAACTGGAGCGGGTGGATCACCAAGCGGTGCATCAAGGACATAAGCCTTCTGGGAAGCCGTAAGGATAATCCTTAGATTACGGGCCCAGTCCACAAAGTTACTTCCATCATCTTTCAACTTAGCTTTCTCTAGGAACGCATTAAAATTCAGGGGTGCTACTGCGCGAGCCATGATCTACAACATAAATATTGCAAAGACAACTTAGACTATTGTTCTTAGATAATGAGTTTAGTTAATCATATTACTTAAAAAAAAACTCCCACTCAAATTGACATCCCTCCGATCATTCGAGTGTAACATGATCCAAATCCACCAACTCAAGTCCGATCATCACGTGAGTTGAGGTGATTTCAATGGTGAACATCTTCATGTTGATCATATCTACTATATGACTCATGTTCGACCTTTCGGTCTCTTGTGTTCCGAGGCCATGTCTGTACATGCTAGGCTCGTCAAGTTTAACCCGAGTGTTCCGCACGTGTAACATGGCTTACACCCGTTGTATGCGAACGTAGAATCTATCACACCCGATCATCACGGCGTGTCTCGAAACGACGAACTTTCGCAACGGTGCACACTTGGGGAGAACACAATTTTATCTTGAAATTTAAGTGAGAGATCACCTTATAATGCTACCGTCGTCCTAAGCAAAATAAGATGCATAAAAGGATTAACATCACATGCAAATCATAAGTGACATGATATGGCCATGAACTTGTGCTTTTGATCTCCATCTCCAAAGCACCGGCATGATCTCCATCGTCACCGGCATGACACCATGATCTCCATCATCTTGATCTCCATCAACGTGTCGCCATAAGGTTGTCGCGCCGACTGTTGCTTCCACGACTATAGCTAACGTTTAGCGATAAAGTAAAGCATTACATAGCGCTTAATGATTGACACGCAGGTCATACAATAATTAAAGACAACTCTATGGCTCCTGCCAGTTGCCGTACTCATCGACATGCAAGTCGTGATATTCTATACAAAACATGATCATCTCATACATCACATATATCTCATCATGTAATTGGCCATATCACATCACAACATACCCTGCAAAAACAAGTTAGACGTCCTCTAATTGTTGTTGCAAATTTTACGTGGCTGCTACGGGTTTGCAAGAACCGTTCTTACCTACGCAAAACCACAACGTGGTGTAGTGATTGCTTTTTGATCTTCTAAAAGAACCCTCTTCATTGAAATCGATTCAACTAAAGTGAGAGAGACAGACACCCGCTAGCCATCTTTATGCAACGAAGTTACATGTTAGTTGAAGGAACCTGTCTCGTGTAAGTGTACGCGTAATGTCGGTCCGGGCCGCTTCATCTCACAGTACCGCCGAATCAAATATCAACTAGTAACGGCAAGCAATATGTATACACCCACGCCCACAACTCGTTTGTGTTCTACTCGAGATCTCATCTACGCATAGACCTAGCTCATGATGCCACTGTAGGGGAACGTTGCATGGGAAACAAAAATTTTCCTACGCACACATAAGATCTATCCATGGTGATGAGCATCTACGAGAGGGAGAGTGAATCTACATACCCTTGTAGATCGCTAAGCGGAAGCGTTAATAAACGCGGTTGATGTAGTCGAACGTCTTCGCGATCCAAATCGCCGAGCGTCCCGCGATCCAATCACGATCCTTCCGATCTAGTGCCGAACGGACGGCACCTCCGCGTTCAACACACGTACGGCTTGATGACGCCTTCACCTCCTCGATCCAGCGAGCGATGGTGAAGTAGTGGTTGAGTTCCAGCAGCACGACGGCGTGGTGATGGTGGTGAGGAACAATCTCTGCAGGGCTTCGCCAAGCGCTACGGAGATTATGACGGAGGAACTAGAGGGTTAGGGTTGCCGCACACGGCTTGGGGAAATCTTGATGTGTCCCGTGTGCTAGCCCTGCCCCTCTATTTATATGTTGAGCCTTGGGGTCTAAACTTGGAGTAAAAGCCTCCTCCAGGTCGGTTTTGCCCGCACAAGGTCGGTTTGGCCCGCAGGGAAAGAGTCCAACTCGGACCCCTGCCGAATCGTGCACAGCCGCACACAAGCGGTAGTACCGCTTCACACAAGCGGTAGTACCGCTTGGGCGGTAGTACCGCTTCACACAAGCGGTAGTACCGCTCCGGCGGTAGTACCGCTTCACCAAGCGGTAGTACCGCTTACGCGGCAGCAAAACTACTTTTGCACTTTCCAATACCTTTGTGGGTTTTATCCTTTTGGCTCATATAAAGTGTTGCTGCACCCGAACACTTCGGTAAACATCCGGAACCCCTTCCGGTGAACTTCGGAACCCTTCCAGAGATCAAAACACTATTATCACATATATCAATCTTTTACCTCCGGACTATTCCGGAGATCCTCGTCATGTCCGGGATCTTATCCGGGACTCCGAACAACTTTCGGTCACCAACATAATAACTCAATTATACTAATCGTCACCAAACGTTAAGTGTGTAGACCCTGCGGGTTCGAGAACTATGTAGACATGACCGAGACACCTCTACGGCCAATAACCAATAGCGGGACCTGGATGCCCATATTGGCTCCTACATATTCTACGAAGATCTTTATCGGTCGAACCTCTATGTCAAGGATTCAGTTAATCCCGTATGCTGTTCCCTTTGTTCTTCGGTATGTTACTTGCCCGAGATTCGATCGTCGGTATCACTATACCTAGTTCAATCTCGTTACCGACAAGTCTCTTTACTCGTTCCGTAATACAAGATCTCGTGGCTAACACTTTAGTCACATTGCTTGCAAGGCTCATTGTGATGTTGTATTACCGAGTGGGCCCTGAGATACCTCTCCGTCACACGGAGTAACAAATCCCAGTCTTGATCCATGCCAACCCAACAGACACCCTCGGAGATACCTGTAGAGCACCTTTATAGTCACCCAGTTACGTTGTGACGTTTGATACACACAAGGTATTCCTCCGGTGTCAGTGAGTTGCATGATCTCATGGTCAAAGGAACAGATACTTGACATGCAGAAAACAATAGCAATAAACTGACACGATCAAATGCTACGTTTACAGTTTGGGTCTTGTCCATCACATCATTCTCCTAATGATGTGATCCCGTTATCAAATGACATCTCATGTCAATGGCTAGGAAACCTTAACCATCTTTGATCAACGAGCTAGTCAACTAGAGGCTTACTAGGGACACAGTGTTGTCTATGTACCCACACATGTATTTGAGTTTCCAATCAATACAATTATAGCATGGATAATAAACGATTATCATTAACAAGGAAATATAATAATAACCAATTTATTATTGACTCTAGGGCATATTTCCAACATGTTCTTCAAAAGATGTTCTGCGGGACAACATCTCTGCTTAAATAAGCCACTTAGAACACATTAAGATATACATCAACCTGCCATGCAGATTAGGAGAGTATTGCATCTTCATGGAGTGGTATAATTAATAGTAAGGATACTCTCCTATCAGTTGACCAACAGCTTGTCTTCCACATCTAATTCACGGGATCTATGATCACATAGACTAGGTTACCACTGTGAACAACTCATATTGTGGGTCTCATACCCATCTCCTTCGATGCATTATCTATCACATTACGTGATAGACCCTTGGTAAAAGGATCTGCCAGATTTTTAGACGTTTGGATATAATCCAATGCAATAACTCCGGAGTTTCTCATTTTCCTGACAGATTTTAACCTTCTCTGAACATGTCTTGATGACTTCATGTTATCCTTTGAGCTACTCACTTTCGTGATCACAGTTTGATTGTCGCAGTTCATAAGGATACCCGGTACAGGTTTCTCAACAACCGGCAAGTCATTCAAGAGCCGACGAAGCCAATCTGCTTCGACCGTAGTTGTATCTAGTGCTGTGAGTTCTGCTTCCATTGTTGACCTCGTTAAGATGGTCTGCTTGCAAGACTTCCAAGAAACAGCGCCACCTCCATGAGTGAATACATATCCGCTCGTGGCCTTTATCTCATCGGCATATGAGATCCAGTTTGAGTCACTATACCCTTCAAGCACCCTTGGGTACCCAGTGTAGTGAATTCCATAATTCGCAGTGCCTTTCAAATAACGCATAACTCTCTCTAGAGCTTTCCAATGATCATCTCCTGGTTTTGAAACAAATCTGCTCAGTTTGCTAACAGCAAAAGAGATGTCAGGTCTTGTAGCACTGGCTAAATACATAAGCGAGCCAATAATCTGAGAATAATTCAATTGATCTCTAGCAATTCTTCGATTCTTTCGAAGCAACACGCTAGCATCATATGGTGTTGGAGAGGGCTTGCAGTCACTATAGCGAAAGCGACTCAAGATCTTTTCTACATAGTGGAAGCAATGTAATCCCACCATCATCATCTCTCAATAGCTTGATGTTCAGAATAACATCCGCTACTCCTAAATCCTTCATCTCAAAGCAACGAGATAGGAAATCATTGACCTCCTTAATAATATTCAGATTTGTTCCAAAAATCAATATGTCATCAACATACAAGCAAAGGATAACTCCCTCACCCCCACCATGGCGATAGTACACACATTTGTCAGCTTCGTTTACAACAAAGCCTGCAGCTGTTAAAGTTCTTTCAAACTTCTCATGCCACTGCTTAGGTGCTTCCTTAAGTCCATACAAAGACTTCAACAAATTTCCACACCTTCCCTTCTTGACCGTCCACTATAAACCCATCTGGTTGTTCCATGTAAATTTCCTCGTTCAACTCTCCATTTAGGAAAGCAGTCTTAACATCCATTTGATGAACGAGAAGATCATGTGAGGCAGCTAATGAAAGTAGTACTCAAATAGTCACTGGTACGGCGAGTTGCTATATAAACGGTTTTTAACCCCTTTCCGCGACGGAGTTTTAAACCGTCGCCTTGCCTGTGTGTGCGATAGGGGGGGTCCTTCCCACACGACCTAGAAACCGTCAGCGATAGGGCCTCCGGTCACACACGCGGGGCAAAAAGAGCTCGTGTGCAATCGGGCGAGCCATCGCAGACAATTATACTGGCCCAATCGTTTCTGTTCGTATGTTCATCCCACACAGTGAATCTCAGAAAAACGTTTCTGTTCATATGTACATCACACACAATTTTTATGTGGAAACATTTGTGCAAGGTAACCTAACGCAAATATTTGTCGGGCGGAAGGCGTGTGTGATTGTTCATTGATCCAACATGGCTACTTTCTAGAAACTGTGTGCGTTGTTTGAGGTCATCGCCCACGGTGTTGTCTGAGAAACCGTCTGCAATTCAAAAACCCAATAAGCAGGCTAATTGGCCTATTATTGATAATGCATTTAGTAATCAAATTGACATTTCATATCAAACACACCATATGTTTCATAGCCGTATTACGGCAACCAGGATTTCATAGCTGAATTACATCAGAGTACAACATCACATAGCTTCAGCACTCAGTTACACCATATAGGCATATAGCTAGCTACACAATTACACAACAGCACGAAGTTTCACATGCAACATCTAAAACTTTTGGAAAGTAGCATCATATACGGTATATAAAGAGATGAATCTCATCTGGAAAACTGCTGAATCTGAAGGTGAATATTGAGCCTTCAATGATGTTGAATGTCCTTGCAACTTTACGCCAGTGGTTGCGGATGATTGCCCGCCCAACCTTCGTCCTCTTGAGGGAGACTTCAATATTGTACCGTGGGGTGTTGAATGAGTACCTTCCTCGCCTCTTGACCATGGAGGTGGTTTGAGAGGTAATCATCGATGAACTGCTTTGGAAAGGACTAAAAACAAAGATATGCATAAATATCTGTTCTAAATTTTGAAATGGTGCATAGGAAAAAACACAAGGTAAAAGAGTTAGTACCATCCTATAATTGATTGATGTCTTCTTCATTGTGCAAACCAAGATCTTGTTGTTATTCAACGCTAGGTTTTTTATCCTAACAATCTTTCTGAGTTTCTTGACTTGACTGATATTCATGTCCATCTCATTTCCCCATATGCAAAATGGATCGAACAGTGGGTCTAAACCTCTGACAGCAGGACCTATATGTGCAAGACCAAATTGTTAAAAACCTAAATATTAGAATGGTTCCTGCAATTGCACAGTAATGTGCTATTAGCCAAAGGACCATGCATGTGCAAACCTCGATGGTAAACCTCAGTGCCTCCCATTGTTTCCTTGCAACACATATAAGGCAGATATTGATCAGTTTAAGTGAGAGTTGGCATACTATCAGTAGAATATATTAATGAAAACTTGTACCCACAACAAATGAACATCACACTGCAGAATTGAACCAAAAAGTTAACTAGACACCACAACAAATGAAGCAAGCAGTTAACTGAGAACCACATTGCAGAATAGAACATATACTAGAAGATCATACTGTTAACCAAGCCTAGCGTGCTTAAGAACTATTAGGAAATATAGCATTTGTGTATGTTTCTCATGTATAGAGTACATCCAAATTCGATTTTATTCCTCACATGCATAACAATAAAAAATTGTACCCACAGGAATTGAAAATCACATTTCAGAATTGAACCAAACAGTTAACTGAACATCACAACAAATGAACCAAACTGTTAACTGAACATCACATTTCAGAATATCAGATTGCATATTAACATTACAGAGGACAATTCACTAGAAGGCACCGGAGGCGGCCTTTAGAAAACACCACGAACTGTCGTTTAAAGCAGCCAACCACGTGGCGGCGTCCGCGCGCGAGGGGTCAACGGTGCCCTCGACGGCGAGGTGCTCCTCCAAGCTCTGGCGGTCGGCATGCATGGCAGCCATCGCGACCTCATCCGCGTGTGCGGCCGCGATTTGCTTCACCGCTGCCAGATGCTCCTTGAGCTCCTGGCTATAATGCGTGAACCATGGCTATGGGCGGCGCTTATTTGGAGGATGGGGCAGTGATTTGGGTGGAAGATGTCGCGCCAGCGGTCGAGGCATGTGGGATGGAGAAGGAGGAGGAGTATGGGGGTGGGGTGTGGATTACCTGACTATATGGACGAGGCCGCGCAGCGGGAAGGAGCGCCGCCGGCGAGGAGGCGGTGCTGCAAAGCAAGCAGTGAAGGTTTGAACTTGGAAAGGAAGGAGAAAACAGTGGAAATGTGGCTTTTGGTAGCGGGGAGGGGGCGGGGACCTAGATATTTCCGCGGTTGCCGAAAATTTATGAACGGTGCAACGAAAAACTGGCACGCAAGTGTGGTTAACGCGCGGCCGGTGGACTGTAGCCGACGAACCTTCCTGCGTAAGCCATACATGAGGGAGCCCCAAGATATTTTATACTGCATCGCACACGATTGTTGCTAACAAACTGTTTGTGGTGTAATTGATTTTTTTCATTTTGATTTGAAAGACAAAATGGGGTTACGGCTGGAAAGGTCGTTGTTTGAATTGCTAGAACATTTATCTGCAGTGAACATGCAACTATAGGAGTGTTGTGCTAAAATTTGGAATTATTCTGGGTTCATTTGGCATTTTTTATACATTAATTAAGTTTTCTAGGCATTTAATGTGCATAATTCAAATTTGAACTACAGGCACATGCTCCAGTGCACCAAAATGGGTTGAAAAATCGTATATGTGTCCTTGGGTGAATGTTTAGGTCCCATACAAGAAATGGGAGTGAATTTCAAACATCTGGACGTCGTGGCTCGGCCGAAAACATTGAGAAACTTGATTTTTAAATTCCTCTAAATCCAAAAATTGGCTAAAAATCACGGAACTTGGCATGTTGCCTTGACATGGCACCAACATGCTGTGGTAAAAATTTTGTCTGATTTTTTGAAGGCGCACAGATTAACAACCAACAAAGTCATTTTGGAACAAAGAGCTGCCACATTACAATCGGAAACACAAGTGCTATTCAAACCATGGGCGTTGTACTAACCATTTACGTGCCGCCACGCGTCCCCATTTTTATTGGCTAGGAGGCTCCGTGCGGGGTAGCTATTTGAGTAGACGGGAGGCGTGGAGCAGACCGCTGCGCAGGCTCTCTGGGAGGCGAGCCCTTTGACCTCCATCCGCCGCCCACCTCGCTCCCAACTTCTCCATTAATGGCGCCCGAGCCCCAGTTTTAATGGCGTGGCTAGGCCTCAGTCGACTGAGATTTAAGAGACAGAAAAGAAATTCTGAAAAGAAAATTTTGCACGGATCTTGATGTAAGATCTCACGGACATAGCATCGACTGAGACTTAGCAAGACTGATATATATGAAGACGATGGCAATGGATAATAATAATTGTCTTACATATTCAGGAAGATAATTAAAGGTGCCACATGCGGCAACGCCCGAAAGACACAAGGGCAAAAGAAGGAAGACACATACAATGATCTGGGTCGCTGCTCTCTACTTCACCTCGATCTACTACGCCATCTTCGTCATTTCGTCCACCTTGATCTCCTTCACGTCCTCAATCCGTCGCTTGTGAGCATTCACGGATTCCTCCAGGAGCATTTCACGCTCGATGCGGAGCTTAGCATTCTCGTCCATAAGTTTCCTGACCATGACGGCTGTCTTCTTCAACACGGCAGTTGTATCCTCGTGCTGCTTCGCCCTGCCGGCGATCTTCGCCCTCAGCAGGTCGCGCTCGGTGCGGAGCCTCACCTTCTCACCCCGTAGTCCCCGGATGACGCCGTTGGACTTATCCAACGCGGCATAGCTCTCCTCCTGCAGCTTCGCCCAGCGGGGGATGTCATCGTCCATCAGCTTATTGAGCATAGTGCGCATGCGCCTGTGAGAGCTCTCGAGTGCCTGCAATAGATCCATCTAGGCCGCCACGACGCGGCAGGACCTCTCTGCTGCTTTCGCGGCGCGGCGGGACATCTGTGCCGCTTCCGCGGCGCGGCTGGACCACTCTGCTGCTTCGGCGGCGTGGCGGGAACTCAGTGCAGCTTCGGCGGCGCGGCAGGAATTCTGTGCTACTTCGGTGGCGCGACGGGACCTCTTGGGTGATATCGCGGCGAGGCGGGCATCTCTGCTGCTTCGCTTGCCGCTCTGTGGTCATTTCTCGACCAAGAACTCCTCCCACGGGCCATGGCAGACGCAAAGAAGGACGAAGACTTGTTTGTTTGTTGATGAGGAATTGAGGAGGAATGTGCAGTCATTTTCGAGTAGGTGGTATTTATAACCTAGTAATAAGCTGCTAAGTGGGAAAACGTTTAGGTTTTCATCGGTGTGAACAGGTTTGCAATTACATATTGGTGTGAATCGGAGTAATTTGGAATGCGACTGGAAAGAAGCTCAAAATTATTTGACGGTTCCGGTTTTGAAGTGCGGCACTATTCTCGGATGGTGTAATTAACGTGGGCAAGCGTTCTCGGATGCGTACGTGGCGTGTGCACCGCAATCGGCGATGTCAGCACACGACTTGTTCCATCAACCGTGTGCGCTTGTTATTACCATCGCGCACAATTCTTTTAATTAGAATGTGTGCCCGTACATCGCAGACTCCTTGATCTGGCTGACCATTTCTGTTGTGTTGGGTAATCGCAAATAGTTCATCCGAGCGAACCGCATGCCGTATATCGCACACACCTTGATCTGCCTGACCGTTTCTGTTGTGTTGGGTAATAGCAAACAGTTCATTCGAGTGAACTGTATGCTGTGTATCACACACACCTCGATTTGGCTGACCGTGTTTGTTGTTCTGTCTTATCGCAAATAGTTCGTATGGATCAACTGTATGCCACGTATCGCACACGCGTCTCTAATCTGAATCGTGTTTGTTGTTCTGTCTTATCGCAAATAGTTCGTATGGATCAACTGTATGCCACGTATCGCACAAGCGTCTCTAATCTGAATCGTTTTTTATGTCTCCGGCATCGCAAACAGTTCGTCTTATTGGCGATGGTTTTTTTACGACACCGTTTGCGATTCATGCATCGCACACAGTTTGGTCGCGGGGTCTCTGATTCATGTGTCGCGTTAGGACCATCCTGCAGTAGTGAGTGGTCAGTCGAGCCACAGGTGAGTAAGTATCAAAGAAGTCTTCACCTTCCTTTTGGGTATAACCCTTGGCCATGAGCCGTGCCTTGTACTTCTCAATAGTACCATCAGGCCTAAGCTTCTTCTTGAATACCCATTTGCACCCTATAGGTTTGCACCCATAAGGACGATCAGTGATCTCCCATGTTTCATTTGCCAAGATGGAATCCATCTCACTATGGACCGCATCCTTCCAGTAGTCAGCATCTTCAGATGCATAGGCCTCTGAAATAGAACTGGGAGTATCATCTATGAGATACATAAGAAAATCATCGCCAAAGGACTTTGCAGTCCTCTGTCTCTTGCTCCTTTTAGGAGACTCAGTGTTGTCCTCCATAGGATCTTCAATATGTTGCATCGGAATGGTAGGTTCAGAAATTGCAACTACATCCCGATTCGATGAACTAGGCAACTCTTGATTTGATGAGCTTCCCATATCCTTCATAGGAAAGATATCTTCAAAGAAAGTCACATCATTCGACTCCATGATTGTACCGACATGCATGTCTGATACCTCAGATTTTATAATCAAGAATCTATAACCAATGCTATGAAAAGCATAGCCCAGGAAAACACAATCCACAGTTTTTGGTCCAAGTTTGCGCTTCTTTGGAATTGGCACATTGACTTTCGCCAAGCAGCCCCAGGTTCGTAGGTAAGAGAGTTTTAACCTTTTCTTCTCCCATTCCTTGAATGGAGTTATCTCTTTGTTCTTTGTGGGAACTCGGTTTAGGACATGACATGCAGTCAATATCGCCTCCTCCCACCATGCCTTGGAGAGACCCGATGTGTCTAACATGGCGTTAACCAAATCAGTTAGAGTACGGTTCTTTCTTTCGGCTACCCCATTTGACTGAGGTGAATAGGGAGGCGTCCTCTCATGGATTATACCATGTTCCTCACAAAAAGAATCAAATTCATTAGAAAAATACTCTCCACCACGATCGGATCTAAGCCTCTTGATTTTCGATCAATTGGTTTTCCACTTCAGCTTTATAGATCTTGAAAAAGTTCAAAGCCTCATCTTTTGATTTCAAAAGATACACATGGCAGTATCTAGTGGAGTCATCAATTAACATCATGAAATATTTATTTCCACCTTTTGTCAAAACACCATTCATTTCACAAAGATCTGAATGTATGAGTTCTAGTGGTGCAAGATTTCTTGTTTCCCCAATTGTATGAGACTTACGAGGTTGCTTAGCTTGCACACAAACTTGACACTTAGATCCCTTGACAATGGTGAAATTAGGGATTAAGTTCAACTTGGCTAGCCGCGTCATGCAACCAAAGTTAACATGATAGAGACGTGAATGCCAGACATTTGATTCACTATTGTTGCAAACATGATTAACAACTTTATTACAAACATCTGACAAGGATAAGCGAAACAAGCCTCCTGACTCATACCCTTTACCAACAAAAGTTCCATACTTGGATATTACAAATTTATTGGACTCAAAGACAAGCTTGTAGCCATCTCTACACAGAAGAGATCCACTAACAAGATTTTTATTGACGGAGGGGACATAATGCACATTCTTCAGCCGCACGATCTTCCCCGAAGTAAACTTCAGATCGACCGTGCCAACACCACGAACAGAAGCACTTGAACCGTTGCCCATCAGCACAGAAGTAGTCCCCGGGGCCTGATATGAAGAAAACATGGAAATATCACCGCATACATGTACATTAGCACCCATGTTAATCAACCAATCAGGAGAACGACATACTGAGAGAATAGTGGGAAGTATACCGTACCCAACATCCTTCATCTCAGTGTCACCAATGACAACATTGGCGATCTTGTCGCCTTTCCCATGTTGATGCTTGTCATAAAGGTTAGGGCAACTAGGAGCTCAATGATCAGGATCTCCGCAGACATGACAAACACCTTTCTTGTTGTCAGTCTTCTTCTTGAAGTTGGTGTGCTGCGAAGCCTTGATCTTCCCATCAAACTTCCCTTTACCATCAAACTTGCCCTTGTTCTTGAACTTGTGGGGCTGGAAGTTTTTCTTCTGTACTAGATTGGCACTAGAACCTCCCTCAATACCTCGAGCACGTATGTCTTTTGCTCTCGCATTTTCTTCCACGTCAAGAGTACCAATGAGATCCGGAACGGAAAACTCCTGCCTCTTATGCTTCAGAGAGGTAGCAAAGTTCCTCCACGAGAGAGGAAGCTTAGTGATGATGCCTCCGGCAACAAACTTGTCCGGTAACATACAATTGAAGTGCTCAAGTTCTCTGGGAAATGACTGTATCTCGTGAGCATGCTCAACCACAGAGCGCTCATCAGTCATCTTGTAGTCATAGAATTGTTCCATGATATACAGCTCAGTGCCGGCATCCGAGACCCCAAACTTGGCCTCGAGTGCGTCCCACATATCTTTTCCATTATCAATTGACGCATAAGCATCAACTATGTTCTCACTAAGAACACTCAAAAGAGCAGCCTTAAACAAGGTGTCAGTTTTCTGAAACGCTTGTTCCTGTTGAGGATCAAGATCTCCTTCAGGTTTGCCAAGAGTGGTGTCATAGCAGCTCATGGTTTGAAACCATAAAACGTCTCTCACACGCCACCTCTTATAGTGCACACCCTCAAACATAGGAGGCCTCATGGAAGCAGCAAAACCACTTGGGGTAAATTGCCTATAATAAGGTTTTTGGATTGTTGGAAATATGAGCAATTTACCATATGATTTTATTAACAGAAATAGTAGATAAAACATGACTATCATAGCAGATATAAGACAAGTCATGCAATTCGACAGAGAGTATGCAAATAGCATCTGAAGTAGTGAATATGAACGGAACGTATCTAGAACAGAGGCTAGAACAAGAAACTGTGGCAGAATCTCAAACAGAAAGAACACGAATACGTATTGAGCAGCGGCAGTAGCATTGGGGTTCGCGTTGACGTTGTCGCCGGCCATGTCGTCGAAGAGGTTGTCGACGTCGGGGAAGAAGTCGTCGTTTGGGAAGTAGTCATCGGCGTCCGTGATGAAGAAGTCAGTAGTCGCGCAGAGCGTTCCCCAAAAACCTCATCACCCTTCTCCCGTACAGGACTCGAAGCGGCGGGGTTTCAGAGGCCTACTATCCCGACCTGCGGTGCACGCCGCAAGCTGGGATGGGGAAGAACCTAGCAGTAGCTCAGAGTTTGGAACTCGGTGGCGAGAGAAAGATGCTGTTCTGATGTGTCTCTCTTGAGAGGAGCGACCTCTCTTTTATAGGCACAGGAGAAGGAGGCGAACAGGCTGCGACGGGAGGCGAAGCGAAAGAGGGAGACAAAATGAACAGGCAGCAGCCGAAGGGTGCAGCGTTCGCATTCAAACTCCACTAAAGCAAAATGTAACACCCCTAAGTAGTGAGCTACAGTGACCCCTAATGATTATGCTAAGTCACCTTGATTTACAATGCTTGATCATATTGGATTCATATCTCATTTCAAATTCCACCACTGAATTCAATTCAAATTATAAGTGAAATTTGAAGTTGCACAAAAGTTGCTGCAAAATAGTTCATCATTTAGCAAATATTCCATAACATTTATTTGTTAAGGAAAACAACATCACCATCAAACTAAATGTGGCCTATGGCAATTAGATCAGTGCTAAAGCAGCATTTTAAATGCCATTTCACTTGTGAAAAATTTAAATGAATTCAAAAGCTTCCCAAACTTTTTGTTGCAGTGCTCAATATTCCCTAGTATTTGTTTTGACCAGCTCCACATTTTTACAAAGTCATTTGATGGCTAAAAATAAATGCAAGTAGCTGCTGGAAAAAGAAACAGAAAAGAAAAAGGGAAAAGGGCCTAACAACTACTGGGAACTGGGCCTAAGTGCACAGTGGCACGGCCCAACCCGCCCCTCTCTCTTCCCCACCTCCCTCCTCTCTCTCTGCGCGTGTCGCCGTGCCCATGGCCGCGCGCGTGCGCCGGCGAAACGGCGACACGGCGACGCTACAGGCGCCGCCGAGGGGATAAGGACGCGCCCCTCGGCCTCCTCGTCGTCCTCGTCCACTTTCTTCCTTCTCCTGTGCCCTCTGTCGCTCGCTCTCCTCCTCACCGAGCGCCGCCGTCGCCATGGCCGTACGGTAGCGCAGCCACCGAGCTCCTCCCGTTGCCTCACCGTGTCCACGAGGGTCGCCGTCGTCCGCTACGTCGTTCACGCCCACGAACGCGAGCCAGGGAGCACCACAGCGCCGGATCCGCGCCGTCTTCCTCCTCTATGGTCGCCGGCGAACTCCATCGACTCCGGCGCCGCTGCTGCTCCTAAGCTAACACCGGGCCCCCGTGTGCCTTCCCGGTGAGCCTCTGCTCCCTACCCCTCTCCTCTCGTTGCCGTTTGCGTCCTCTGGCGCTAGATCCACCGCGGCCGAAGCTCGCCGCCGTTGCCTTGCTTCGCCATCGCGGCCACAGCCGTCGCCACCCTCGCCCGAGCACGGCAGTGTGCTCCTGGTGTTCCCAGGAGCCCAGCGAGCCCAGTCGTACGCCTTGCCGTGCTCCGTAGCCACGGGCACGACCTCACCCGAACGCCACCGTCTGCCGCGCTCGTCGCCGCCGTCGTTGTAGGGCCTCTCCGGCCACGCCACCGCCACCAAACGACGCGGCTCGCTCCACCCGTTCCAACGCGCCAAGCCGTGCGCCAAATGGCCGCCCGTAGGCGATTTCCGACGCCTCCCGTGGCCCTCCGCCGCGTATTTGGTCGTCGGCGGCGCTGACCTGGCCTGCCACGTGGGCCTCCCTGGGTCGCTGACCAGTGGGCCCCAGGGGCCCAGTTGACTGGGTAGCCCCAGTCGCTGAAAGGCGGGCCCCACTCGCTAATTAACAGTTTTTATAATTAACTTAATCTGATAATTAGTTTAGTCGCTGACAGATGGGGCCCACCTGCTAATTAATCCCTTTTAGTTATTTTAAGCACTGGATTAGCTACTGTGTATGACATGTGGGGCCCAGCCACTGTTCTTTTGGATAAGACCCTGCTGAGTCAGCAGCTGGGCCCCACCAGTCAGCCTCTGCTGACTGGACAGTTGACTCAGTCAACTGGGGCCCACTGTCAGCCTCTGTATGCACTGCTGTGTACATTCTTCTGGGTGCACATAGCATTTTCAGTTTACTGTTTTTGAATTTAATTTAATTCCAGAAATTTCAAAAATTGTTTAAAACTTTGAAAAATCATAGAAAATAATCCGTAACTCGGATGAAAAAGTTTTCTACATGAAAGTTGATCAGAAAAATGAGACGAATCCGAATATGCCATCCACATACCTGCCACATGCCCACAACACTGCAAACATGGAACCTTTCCCTCTGGATCGCCTGTCCGATAATTGCCTAAGACCGGGAAAATATTCCCAGATATTTTCCCGCTCCGTCTGTAACGTGTAGCACTGCGTTAGATCACCCCAGCACAACATATTGCCATGCCATGCATCTGTGTTGCTTTTGTTTGCTTTTTATTTATTGTTTCTTCCCCCTCTTCTCTCCGTTAGACCCCGAGACCGACGCTGCTGCCGAGTACGACTACGCCCCTGACGACCAGACCTTTTCAGCAGAGCTTCCAGGCAAGCAAAACCCGCTTGATCATTCCTATATCGCCCATTCTTTCTCCCACATGCTTGCATTAGAATTTGCTACTGTATTTGATTGCTCCCATTCTGATGCATAGCCTGATTTTGTAACCTGCTGTTGATACTTCAACTATTGTCCTATAAGCTTAGTATAGGTTGGATAGTGATCCATCTTTGACCCCTCACCCCTGTCCTTGTTGCCCCGCTTTGTTACCGGTGCTCCGATCAATGTGATCGATGTACAGAGACCGACACAGCACCGCATGATGACCCACAAGTATAGGGGATCAATCGTAGTCCTTTCGATAAGTAAGAGTGTCGAACCCAACGAGGAGCAGAAGGAAATGACAAGCGGTTTTCAGCAAGGTATTTCCTGCAAGCACTGAAATTATCGGTAACGAATAGTTTGATAGCAAGATAATTTGTAACAAGTGACAAGTAGCAATAGTAATAAAGAGTGCAGCAAGGTGGCCCAATCCTTTTTGTAGCAAAGGCCAAGCCGGAACGATCTCTTATAGTAAGCAAAGCGTTCTCGAGGACACATGTGAATTTCATCTAGTCACTTTCATCATGTTGGTTTGATTCGCGTTCACTACTTTGATAAATTGATATGTGGGTGGACCGGTGCTTGGGTGCTGTTCTTACTTGAACAAGCCTCCCACTTATGATTACCCCCTCTCGCAAGCATTCGCAACTACGAAAGAGGAATTAAGATAACTCTAACCATAGCATTAAGCATATGGATCCAAATCAGTCCCTTACGGAATAGCGCATAAACTAGGGTTTAAGCTTCTGTCACTCTAGCAACCCATCATCTAATTACTACTCCACAATGCATTCCCTTAGGCCCAAAGATGGTGAAGTGTCATGTAGTCGACGTTCACATGACACCACTAAGAGAATCAACAACATACATATCATCAAAATATCAAACGAATACCAAATTCACATGATTACTTATGACAAGACTTCTCCCATGTCCTCAAGAACAAAAGTAACTACTCACAATTCATAATCATGTTCAAGATCAGAGGGGTATTAAATAGCATAATGGATCTGAACATATAATCTTCCACCAAATAAACCAACTAGCATCAATTACAAGATGTAATCAACACTACTAGCAACCCACAGGTACCAATCTGAGGTTTTGAGACAAAGATCGAATACAAGAGATGAACTAGGGTTTGAGATGAGATGGTGCTGGTGAAGATGTTGATGAAGATTGGTCCTCCCACGATGAGAGGATAGTTGATGATGTCGCTGGCGACGATTTCCCCCTCCCGGAGGGAAGTATCCCCGGCAGAATCTCTCCGCCGGAGAGCAAAAGTGCTCCTGGCCAAGTTCCGCCTTGAGACGGCGGCGCACCGTCCCGAAAGTCTTCTCTATATTTTTTCTAGGACAAATGGACTTATATACCAGAAAATGGGGGCCAGAGGATGGCCAGGGGCCCCACAAGCCACCAGGGCGCGCCTAGGGGGGTGGCGCGCCCTGGTGTCTCGTGGACTCCTGGGTGGCCCCCTCTGGTATTTCTTTCTTCCAATATTTTTTATTTATTCCAAAATAAATCTCCGTGAAATTTCAGCTCATTTGGAGATGTGCAGAATATGTATCTCCAACATAGCTTTTTCAGGTCCAGAATTCCAGCTGCTGGCAATCTCCCTCCTTGTGTAAATCTTGCATATTAAGAGAGAAAAAGCATTAGAATTGCTCCACAAAGTGTTATATTGATTAAAAACACTATAAATAACAATAGCAAAACATGATGCAAAATGGACGTATCACCGCACACCCCCTTAGTTGTACGACTCTGCAGAGCTACTATCGAGTGCCGATGGTGATACCTCCTACCTCACTCCTGATGATATCTCTGTAGCGTAGCTAGTCGGTTGTGGGTTACCGAGGGTGATTCCTCTTTCACCACCTCCGATGAAGCCTCTGTCATGCAACCCCTCAAGTGTGAACCCATCGAGGGTGATTCCTCCGAGTTCACCTTGACGGATACATCGAGTGGGAATCCATCGAGGGTGATTCCTCGGATTTCCCCCTTGATGTTTCGGACACACGGATACTTTGAATTTACCTCAGTCCCTTGTTGAAGTCGGATCGACCCCGAGGGGTACCCGTGAGAGATGTGAAGTCGGGTTGACCGTGAGGGTACCCGCGAGATAATTACGTGGCACGGCCGGGCAATCCTGGCTCTTGCCGTAAGTCCACGTGACGGAGCGATGGGACCACAGATCGTGGAGCACTGATCGTCACCGCGAGCGCCCAACACACTAATGGGTTAGGATATGTGATCTGAGTAGGCCTCTGGCCTTTTCGCACTAACCACCACACGGGAATAGTATGGGCACTCGGCGTCGGATGTATCAGCCGAAGTTCTTCAGACGTCAGTAGTTGAGCGGCGCGTGCCCGGGTGGACCGCGACAGCCTGCGTGTGTATACAGGGGCTAGGTCTGGTCCCGGCCGCATTTGCAACGCGCAGGAGTGCAAAGGGCGATGGGCCCAAGACCCCTGAGCGCTTAGGATGTAGACCGGTGTGCTGGCCTCTCTGCTGAGCCTAGGTAGGGCTACAGCGTGTCGATCTGCCGAGGCCGGGCATGAGCCTAGTAAGTGTGTCCGGCCAGAGTTAATCGAGCGTGTTGGGTAAGTTGGTGCACCCCTGCAGGGAAGTATATCTATTCGAATAGCCGTGTCCACGGTAACGGACGCTCAGAGAGTATCCTGATCTACTACAACTAGAACTGGATACTTGAGTTACCAAACTGATATGATGGCTCCGGGATCACTTTCTCACAGGGAGTCGAGAAAGGATCTCTGGGCATTGGTATTATATAATTATTGCTTTATTATATGCTAATCTGCACTCTTCTAATGCTGCAAGACGCTGCAAGATGCTAGTCTTTGATAGGCTAGGTCTTCCCCTCTATTCTGGCATTTCTGCAGTCTAGTCCACAGATACAGCCCCTTCATTTGATACCGAGGCATAAATAGAATAGTTCTGATGTAAGTCTTGCGAGTACTTTGGATGAGTACTCACGGTTGCTTTGCTACCTCTTTTTCCCCATACCCGATTGCTGTGACCAGATGACGGAGCCCCGGAGCCAGCTGCCCCCGTCGACGATTACTACTACCCCTCCGGCGGAGCTTACTACTACGTGGAGACTGACGACCAGGAGTAGATAGGAGGCTCCCAGGTAGGAGGCCTGCGCCTTTTCGATCTAGATGTCATTGTTTTGCTCAGCCTTCTTAAGGCAAACTTGTTTAACCTTTATGTCTGTACTCAGATACTGATGCTTTCGCTGACTCGTGTGTAACTCGAGCTTATGTATTCGAGCCCTCTGGTTTGTAATATAAAGCTTGTATCACTTTTATTTGTGTTTAGAGTTGTGTTGTGATATCTTCCCGTGAGTCCCTGGGCTTGATCGTGCGCATTTGCGTGTATGATTAGTGCACGATTGAGTCGGGGGCGTCACACAAAACTTTTCAGCTCCCGTGTGACCTTTTGTATACCAGTCGTGCGTGGCAAAAATTTAGACAACAGCTCGGCTCATTCCCGCAACCC
This sequence comes from Elymus sibiricus, assembly GCA_039707655.1. Taxonomy (NCBI): domain Eukaryota; kingdom Viridiplantae; phylum Streptophyta; class Magnoliopsida; order Poales; family Poaceae; genus Elymus; species Elymus sibiricus. The sequence goes on from CM077666.1 coordinate 147,737,147, forward strand.
GCGGCGTGGCGAGGCGGGCGGCGGAGGAGGAGCGCGCGTGTATGTCTCTCTTGTTCTCATCCTCATACATGTGGAGAAACAATCTCCCTTATAAGGAGGTCTAACTCTTACTAGATGAGCAGTATGAGACTAAACTTTTGTCCCACCTCTTGCCTTGCATGAATGGGCTAAGTGAGCCTCTAGGATTTATTAGAAATTCTGAAAATGCTATTGGGCTGGCCCAAAATAGATTAAATTCCAGCACCTTCCGCCACAGAGCTTTGGCACTATGGGAGTTGAGTGGTCAAAGTTTTGCACACTAGTGTAAATTAACGATAGGGAAAAGCATGCTGCTTATGTGTGCCGGTGTACTCAAGCTTTTACAAGCTATCATGGACAGATGCAAGTCAATCACTATATCTATATGTAATCAAGAATTCAGGGTAACTACTTGAAATACATACCTATCTGTAAGCATGCATTCAGGTAAATTCTGTAGCATGTACTCCCTCCGATCTGAATTAATTGACACAGCCTCTATACAACATTGTATACAGGTTGTATAGAGGTTGCGTCAATTAATTTGGATGGCAAGGAGTATGTGAATAACATTCTAACAGTATTGGTTCTTTGGCCCAGCTAATGCTTCTAAAAGTCACTGAGTCTTGTATTAAAGGCACAAAAAAGCTGTTTTCACCATCTTCTGATTATTTGGGAGCTTGTATCTGTGATGGGGCTTAGGCTTATCAAATACTCCATCCGTCCTATAATGTAAAATGTTACTACAACCAATGTACTCTTATATTAGTTGTAATAATATCTTATATTATGGGACAGAGGGAGTAGCACCCAAGAATAAGAATCATAATTGGCCCCACTTTTTTCCCCATTCGATCCAATATGGGTCAGGTTCCACTATCAAAAGGGATACCATTCAGCATCCGTAAAGGTGCAAAAAACAAGAACAAAAGGTAAACGGTACGTTCAGCTGCTGCAACAATGTTAGAGCATCTCTAGTACAACCCTTAAAGTGGTCAAACCCGTAAAAAAAAGAGGTGTTTACAGTTTCGGTCGAAAAAACGGCGCCTAGCAGATCCTGTAAAACTTGTTCGGCCCTTAAACTTTTTAAAGGACACTGAAAATCCATCCGCGAGAACCTCATATGTACAGTTTCGAAGACAGTACAGTTCAATCCGTAAACCGGTCAAACCTCGTCGGAGCAGACGCGCCGCTGCGGAACTGGCCGGAATCTACCCGGAACTCATCGGAATCCGTCGCCGCACGTCGGAAGAAGCCGCCGCACGCCGGAATTTTCCGCCGCCGGTCCAAATTGCGGCCGGCACGACCTCCACTGCCGAGGCGAGGCCATCCACGGGCAGGGCGGAGCAGGCGGCTGGCGGCCCGAATCAGGGCGGGGCGGTGCCGGAGAAGGGCAGGGGGGAGGAGGGGGGAGGGGATGCGCCGGGGAGCTCGCGCGGCCACGCCGGGGAGCGCGCGTGCGGCGGCGGGCGGTGCCGGGCTCAATCGGGGACGGGCAAGCGCGCCAGGGAGCGCGCGGTCGGGGCGGGCGGCGCCGGGGCGAGTCGGGGCACCGGGGCGAGGCATGCCGTGGCCGGAGACGGGCTCTACCGGGACGGGAGGAAAAAGGAAAAAAAAAGAAAAAAAAATGGGCTATAATGGGATACCGTTTTATTTACGGGGTCTGCTCTGCCCGGGGCAATTTTGCACCGTAAAAACGGTTTACGGTGCCCCCTTATACGCGTTTTTAAGGGTCAACTTTTAAGGGGTCTACTGGAGATGCTCTTAACAACAAAGGTAAAAACAGCCCAACTAGAGCTACCAACAGCCACAAAAACCCTCAGAAGCCACTCCGCACCAATTATGGTCACAGGCCAGCAAAATATAATTGGCCCCACTATTTGCCCATAAGCTGAAGCTCAAGCTATGTAAGGAAGCCCTGTGCAGATCGATGCACCAAGGACTTCAACAAATATCATCATGTATCGGGATCAGATTAATCATCATGTGTTAGTATCCAATTAATCTTTACATACATTCTTGTTCCATATCCTTTGCTGTTGATGGATTGTTAGTTTTAGAACATTTTCGTTTGTGACCAACAGGCTGCCATTTTCCACTCCCTGGATCCACAACAAAGAAGAAGCGATTTTGCTGGTTACCGGTGCAGGGCCAAACAGTACTCATGGAGCTATATGTATGTACTAATTCGAAGGGAAGTAAGCAATCATCAGTCCATTCACAAAACCGCGCTCCGGTGGCCGCCGGCGTGAGGGAGGCGCCCCTGCACCCGTTCTGGCCCCTTCTTCGGGCGCCGCTGCTCCTGCTATCCTGCGGGGCTCGGGGTCGGACAGCGAGCTGCCGGACCGCGCCTTGGAGCTTATGGTCATCCAGGGACCGGAGCAGGCTGGTGGACGCGGCCGCAGCCCCGTGCGGCATGTCTCGCCACGCTCGGCTAGGCGCCGCTCTCAGGAGGAGCGCACCCCGCCGATGTCCACCCCGCTCTCTCCGACCACGGTGTTGCCGCCCAGCCCCAAATCCATGCGTTCTGCAGCCTCAAGCTCTCCTCTGCTACAAGTGGCACCGAACCAGTCCCTGCTTCAGTTGTGCTCACCAGTTTCGCTTCAAAGGCCTCTGCTATCACCTTCCAGGCCACCAGGATTTCAGTCCTCTCCAACACCGCCCCTGATCTGCGTCGGCCCCCTACAGCGCACTCCCTCGCCGGTGCGTGGCCGACAAGACAAGACCCCTGAAGATCCCGTGGAGTCGCTCTTTGAGGTGCGGCAACAGAGCATTTTTGCCACGCCTCCATCGCCACCCCCAAGGCCTCCTACGGCTCGTCGGAAAACGTTGGCTGGAGTGCAAATCTCCAGGAAGGGTGGCCTCTCGCTGCAGAGGATCAAGCGCCCTGGTGCAAGTGCTGTTGCTGTGCCGGCGGCCAAAGTTGCAGAAAAATTGGTCTGCCGCACGCTAGGAATCACCAGAGATGGTAAAGATGTGACGGAGGCAACTCTGGATGAGTTCACTTCCAAGTTCAAGGACCAACTAGCTCCAGAGGTGATCATGGCCATGAGGGAATTTTTCCATCTTGATGACTCGGCTGTCAACGGAGTCGAGGGCGCCCTGCTTGATCATGGTGGTGAGGGAGCACTGGAGCTCGCTCAGCTGGGGGACGCAGCTCTTCAGGATGTTTGATGTCCCTAGTCTGCCTGTCAGGGTGTTAATGGTGCTTATGTTAGCCCAGCTTCTTAGTGCACCGTGTAGTGTTCGGACTACTGCTAGTGTTGTTTCCGGTACTGTTGGTGTGTGTTGTATCGGGAGGGTGTGGCCCTTTACTATGCTATTTTGCTTGCTTCAGTGTCCTGTTGTCTCTGCAATTGTTCTTCAAGTCCTGATGGCTAGATTCGGCTGCTATGCCTGGCAAGTCACAAGTGATTTTTTGTGTGACCTATGACGACACAACCCATCAACACGTTAAGTTGGAATGTCCGTGGACTCAACTGCCCGGCTCGGAAGGCAACGGTTAGTGCAACGCTTGCCGCCTCCTCATGCCAACTCGTCTGTCTTCAAGCGACAAAGCTCAACAGCGTCGATAAATTCGTCGCTGCCTTCCTGGGTGGCAACAGACTTCAAAGTTTTGCGCAACGCCCAGCGTTAGGGACTAGGGGAGGGATCCTACTCCTTTGGGATGACAACGTTCTCGACGTCTCCGATATCACCACATCGACTTATTGCCTCTCTGGCATGGTCCGTATCCGTGCGACCGACGTCTGCTTTAGGGTCACGTCCGTATATGGGCCAACTGATCACGCTTGCAAAGATGCTTTCTTTGCCGAGCTCATCTCCCACAAGCCGCCCAATGGGATTGACTGGCTGGCCCTTGGGGATTTTAACCAAATTTACCGCGCACGCGACAAAAACAAGAGAAATTTTAACCGGAGTAGGATCAATCGCTTCCGGGTTGCCTTGAAATCTTGTGAGCTCAAGGAAATTCACCTACAGAATAGGCGCTTCACTTGGAGTAATGAGCGGGACAACCCAACTCTTTGCAAGCTCGACTCCTTCTTCTGTAATGCGGAGTGGGATATGGCCTTCAACACCCATGTGCTACATGCTTTGTCGTCTTCCCTCTCCGACCATTGCCCCCTCCTGCTCGCGGATGACAAAGGGCCTAGAAGGCCAAGATCTTTCAAGTTCGAAAACTTCTGGGCTTCTTTGCCTGGCTTCTCCGAGGTGGTGCAAAAGGCGTGGGACGAGCATGTTGGGCACTCGGAACCGTACCAAGTCCTTTACCACAAGCTCAAAAAAACCGCGACCCGGCTTACAGAGTGGAGTAAGAATCTGTTCTCCAAGGCTAAGGTCCAACTCCATGCGGCCCTACTTGTGATTCTCCACCTTGACATTGCGCAAGAGGCGAGGGCCCTTTCTCCTGAGGAACGACATACGCTCGAGGCTCAAGCGGAGGGTGATCAGTTTGGCGGTACTTGAGAGGACTCGGAAGAGTCAATGTGCTCGGTTGGCAAACTTGAGGCACGGAGATGCAAACACAAAATTCTTCCACCGCCGCATCAATGCCAGAAGAAGAAAGAATCACATTCACCAGATTAAACACGCACATGGGTGGGTGACTGAGCACAAGGAAAAAGAGAAGATCATCCATGACCACTTCTCCAAGGTCATGGGTAGGGGAAATAGTACCAACAAAGACTTCAACTGGGAGGAGCTTGGGATCGAGACCCATGACTTGCACGACCTGGGTAACACCATCACGGAAGATGAGGTTTGGGCGGCCATAAAGGAGATGCCTAGTGATAAGGCGCCCGGTCCGGATGGCTTCACGGGGATCTTCTTCAAGAAGTGTTGGGGAATCATCAAGCATGCGATCATGAGGGTCATCCAGCGCTTTGACTCCCTTCACACCTCCAATCTGCAATGGGTGAATTCCGCCAATGTTGTTCTATTGCCCAAAAAGGAGGGCGCGGAAGGCATCTCTGATTATAGACCTATTAGTCTCATCCATGCTCTCGCCAAAATTATCGCCAAGGTCTTGTCGCTTCGACTTGCTCCTCTCATGGATGGCCTTGTCTCCAACGCACAGAGTGCTTTCATCAAGAGGCGTAGTATTCATGACAACTTCATGTGCGTCCGGAATTTTGCTAGGCAATTACACAAGTGCAAGACCCCTGCTCTGCTCTTCAAGCTGAACATTAGAAAGGCCTTTGACTCCGTTAAGTGGGAATACATTTTGGATCTCCTACAGCGCATGGGGTTCCCGGACAAGTTCCGGGCTTGGATTGCCGCGCTGCTCTCCTCGTCTTCGTCTCGCATTCTCTTAAATGGGATCCCCCCCCCCATTAAGCACGGTGCCGGGCTCCGGTAGGGGGACCCCATTTCCCCATTGCCTTTTGTCATCGCGATTGATCCGCTGCACAAGATACTGGATTTGGCAACCCGGAAAGGCCTTCTTCACAAGATCCGTGGGCGAGGTCCCATGGTGAGAACCTCCCTATATGCGGATGATGCCGCCATTTTTGTGGCCCCCATCAAAACGGACATCGACAACCTTGCGTCCATCTTGAGAGGTTTTGGGGACATCACTGTCTTATGCACCAACTCTCAGAAAAGCTCCGTCGTGCCAATCCGATGCAATCATCTTAATCTTGGGCACATTCTTCAGAGCATGCCGGCAACTCGTGCTACCTTCCCGGTGAAATACCTAGGCTTGCCACTCTCCGTTTGGCAACTTAGGAAGGTGGATTTCCAATACCTTGAGGACAAGGCGGCTGGCAAGTTGGTCACGTGGGACGGCCAAAACATCACCACTATTGGTCGCACGGCACTCGTCAAGTTGGTCATCTCCTCCCAAGCAATTTACTCAATCACGCCTCTCATTGTGCCGCCAAGCATGCTCAACAACCTCAATAAGTTGGAGAGGGCGTTCCTGTGGTCCGGCGCGGACAAGACAACGGGAGCCAAATGCAAAGTGAACTGGAAAATGGTCTGTAGGCCAAAGGAGTATGGGGGTCTAGGGGTACTCAACACCAACAAGTTTGTGCGTGCTTTACGTCTTCGATGGCTGTGGTACGAATGGAAGGCTACCCACAAGCCTTGGGTGGGTTTTGGTAACCCTTGCACTGACGACGACCTCGAGTTTTTCTATGCCTCTACAACTATCACCGTTGGTGACGGCGCAAAGACGCCGTTCTGGGACTCTCCTTGGCTGCTAGGGTGGAAGCCCAAGGATATTGCACCGTTAATCTTTGAGGCATCAAGGAGAAAAAAATGGAAGGTGCGGGAGGCTCTCAAGGGAAATGCTTGGATTCTCAAAATCAATCCCAACACCGTTGTCACCGTTGGTCACATTCGCGAATTCTTCACTCTTTGGATGCTTGTCCATGACTTCCACCTTGATGGGCAAGCCGAATATGATATCATTTGGAAGCAAGCGAATGATGGGATCTACTCGGCGGCCACCGCGTATAAGGCTCAATTCCTTGGTTTGATTCTCTCACCCATGGATCACATGGTTTGGAAGGCTTGCCCCCCCCCCCCCCCAAGGTTAAATTCTTCGCTTGGTTAGCTATACAAGACCGTATTTGGACCGCCGATCGGTTGGGGAGGCGTGGTTGGGCAAACTGTGGCCTTTGCCAACTATGCAAGAGAGAACAAGAAACAGGGCCACACCTCTTCTTCAAGTGTCGGTACATGCTTAGGCTTTGGAGAGCTATCATCGAGAAGCTTGGGTTACATCACGTCAACACCTCCGAGTGGCATCTTGATGAATCCGTCAACGCGTGGTGGGACAAACGGACCGATAACCGAAACCCAAACCGGCATGCCATGACCTCCCTCACCATGCTCATCTCATGGACCGTTTGGAACGAGCGGAATGCCAGAGTATTTCGCCAAAAATTTGCACCACCGCCTGTTCTCCTTGGATCCATTCTTGAAGAAGCAAAGTTATGGATTACTGCCGGCGCAAAAAAACTTGGGACTGTACTTTTGTGTGAGTAATTGACATGCCGTTTGCGTGGGGTGTTATGTAAAACTCTAAACTTCATTCTCTCCTTATTTAATAGATGAGGCAAATCTTATGCCTCCGTTTCGGAAAAAAAAAACGCGAACCTTTCACTCCTGGCCGCTTTGGCAGTAATTCATCGGGATCAAAGACATCCCAATTAAACATCTTCCTAAACCTGCTGTGAAAATCATCATCTCTTTCGGCTCCAACTTCCTCCTGTCTCATGAGCAGATCTGACTCCATTATTAAGGCCTGCCCCGAAAATTAAAATCAAAATCTCAAGATGTCATTATCATTCATAAAGAATACTTACGATTACATACGATAAATTAGTTAAAGCACCATCAAAATGAACTGTACAAACTCAGAGTTTCAGGTATGATTCTCAAGTATGGCACAATGAGTTTTGGGAAATAAACTGTAACTAATTCACCATGCAATACATAAGCCACGGCAAATGACTGGACTTGGAATATCCATCACAGGGATAAATATTCGAATTAGACAGATGACAGCAAGAGACCAGAACAGAACTAACAATAATCCAATGGAATTAAGGTTCATCACTCATTAAAAAGATCAATCCAGATGCGGGTGGATGTCCACTCCACACCAGTCCATTGCAGCAGAGGTTGAAAGACGACTATGAGATAATAAGTCCTTCTAAGTAGTTTATTTCAGTGGAAGGCGGCCTAGACGCAGTGTCGCTTAATTATAAAGATGGCATTAGAAGCAAAGAGAGACAAATGTACTTGTTACTAAATGTGGACATGTTGGGAAAATTTGGTTTTACTCTATTCCTATGGTGACTCCGATACACATTTTTTTAACAGGGCATGATCCACATTGGCGCATGCCAACACAAAAACACCTTGTGAGGGCTGAGATCTAGCCGGTTTAGATAACTGGGGCAAAAGTACAAGAGAAAATAGTTGAGGGATGAAATATATATATTACACCAATAATTAAAGAACGTTTTCTACAATCTTTCTTTTTGTATACTGTCGATGGATATAGGATAATACTAGTATACAGTACAGCTAGTGCTTATTCTTAGCACACTGATTTGCTTTTCTATATTACATTGTGTTGGATAACCCATGTGTTTTTTAATATAAACTAATTATACTTAGTATATATAGAAGATAGCACAATATCTTTGGCTATTATTCATTTCTCGACCAGCTTTGTTTATCTTATCTAATATTGTGTTGTACTATTAACCTTTATTTTTTGAGATATACTTATATTTATACAAAATGTAAGTTAACATGTAACTCCACTTCGGACCAGCCGGCCCAACCACCAGGTCACTGACCTGGGATCTCTGCCGGGTCGCCGGTCCGGATCTTATGACTATGGGTGTTAGTTCAATGACCATAGACCGTAACGAACGCCTCGGCAGAGGATGGTGAATTTACTAAGAAAGACAGCTACTCTGTTAACACGGCAGCAAAATTCTTTCTGTTGCAGGTCGTGCATCAAAAGTTCAAGTTTCCCTTCTTTAATTTGACTTGTACCCCTACAAGAGAAGATCAGATGCACACAGTAAGCATTTAGAGGGTGATTATTTACATCTCTCTTTCGTATAGAATTATTTAAGAATAGAAGGGCAAGAATCAAGAACCCGTACTGTCGAAGAACCCCAACAGGAAAGCAATCCTAGAGAATCGAGATTGGGGAGGCGGCTACCAACCTTGTCCCAGACACCGGCGGGAGAGGCAGAGGAACGCGGCAGTGGAGAGGGCCGGAGTTCCACGCCTGAGGGGAGAGGCAAAGTTCCACGCCGAAGGTGGTGAGCGGCGGCGGTGGAGGGCGGGAGCCGGGAGGCGCGTGGAGCTACAGCGTGTTTGGTAGTCTTAGAGCATCTCATGCAGATGTATAACTAACAACTTTTTACATCACTTAAACCTAAAAACCTAACTCCAAAAGATGATGTAGATGTAAAAAAAATTACTTCAAATTTACATCTAACGTAAAATGCATCATCAAGTGATGCAAATACACATCACCAGCCTCGTGGTGATGTAAACGACCAGCAGCCGCGTGAACGCCCAATTGCCAATCTGAAACTTCCGCGCCACGGCTGCTCGCCCACCCGCCTCCCGCCGCCGGCAATTTCGCCCTGGACACGCCGCGCCGCTCGTCCGTCCACCTCCGAACCCACCGTGACCCCGTCGCCCATCCCCGCCGCCAGCCACACCGCCGGAGCCCCCACCGACCCACCGATTTGGATCCGCCGTTGCCGTCATTTTTTCGACCGATTCACCAGAGCGCCGGCGACCGTTATGGCTCCAGCAGCTCGTGGACGCCTTCCGGAGTAGCTTTGCTCGCCGCCGGAGCTAGCAGGGGCAGCCGCGCGACCACCGCGACCCCGCCGAGCGGCCATTGCTTCGGTTGGCGGCGCTAGCGTTGCGTCGCTGCAAGTTAACTCCCCCGCCAGCCGTCCAAGAACCGTAGTAGACCCAGCCGCCCACCCCCGTCGGTGTGAGCACCATCAAGGCTCCGACCAGCCGTCGGCCGATTTCTTCCACCTCGGCACCTCGCATACAACATGTTCGACAAAATTCCCCCAAGATAAAAATTCGCAAAAACTTGGAGTTTTTTTATGGGGCATGCATATGTAGTTTGATGGTGATTTCCGTATTGTGGATGAGCTCGTGCGAGTCCTCTTTTGTGGACGATTCCTCATCAAATGAGGAATTCGATTTGACCGAAGAAGAGGACATTGCTATGCTAGTAGCGATGCAAAAGAGGAAGAAGCCGAAGCACGGCGGTTCCGTGTTTGGTCGTGAGTACATTCGGAGAGAACGGGTTGAGGCGCAAGATAGATTGATGCGCAACTATTTTGGTACTCCACCAGTTCTCCCAGAGAGATACTTTCGTCGCCGTTTCAGGATGTCCAAGGATTTGTTCATTCACATTTGCAATTCCGTGAAGCAACATGACCGAGCCTTCGAGTAGAGGAGGAATTGTGCCGGTTTTGTTGGACATAGCATTCAGTAAAAGGTGACTTCTGCTTTGTGCATGATGGCCTATGGTGTTCCGGCAGACTACAATAATGACAATTTGACGATGGCAGAGAGCACTTCTATTTTTTATGTCAAACAATTTGCAAAGACTATGATAGAAGTGTTTGGTCCAGATTACTTGAGAGCGCCCAATGCTCAGGACACTCAGAGGCTTTTGGAGATGAACAAAGCCCGTGGGTTTTCAGGTATGCTTGGGTCTATCGATTGCATGCACCGGAAGTCAAAAAATTGTCCTACAACATGGCATGTTCAGAGGACGCTCCAAGGATGCCACCATCATTCTTGAGGCCGTTGCCGGTAAGGAAACATGGATTTGATATGCATATTTTGGGATGCCTGGATCTTGCAATGACATCAATGTGCTCAACCGATCATTTCTTTTTGCCAAGTTCGTCAATGGAGAAGCTCCACCAATGACCTTCGAAGCAAATGGCCGCACCTACAACTATGGGTACTACCTTGCGGGTGTGATCTATCCGAAGTGGAGTACTTTTGTGAAGCCAATCTCAACCCCCAAGGTAAGAAAGAATTCTATTTTCACAATGCTCAAGCTTCGGCTAGGAAAGATGTTGAGAGGGCATTTGGGATTTTGCAATCCCAATTTGCTGGAAAAACCTTTGGTACATCATGACTGCTTGCGTGATCATGCACAACATGATCATTGAGATTGGGCGTGGGCAGGATTTGGATTACACCTTCTATGATCTCATGGGCGTACACGTTCGGCCTATTAGAATAGAGGACTGAATCAGACGTTTCATGGAGGTTGATACGTCTCCAACGTATCTATAATTTATGAAGTATTCATGCCATGTTTATTATAGCTTTGTATGATTTTGGTGCACTTTTATATGGCTTTTATATGATTTTTATGGACTAACATATTGACCTAGTGCCCAGTGCCAGTTGTTGTTTTCTGCTTGTTTTTGGTTTTCCAGAAAATCCATATCAAATGAAGTCCAAATGCAGCGAAACTTTTTGATGATTTTTTCTGAAAGTAAACAGACCCAGGAAGCTTTGGGGGAGCAGCAAAAGACCCACAGGGGCCCCACAAGCCACCAGGGCGTGCCACCCTCCCCCAGGTCCGCCCTGGTGCCTCGTGGGCCCCCTGTGGCACCTCTTTGCGTGATTCCAACGCTGAAAAATCATATATATTCAGAAACCCCCGAAAGTTAACCTAGATGAGTTTTGACGCCGTCGCAAGCCTCTGTACCTCCACGATCTCATCTACAGCCCTTTTTCCGGCACCCTGTCGGAGGGGGGAAGCATCACCGGAGGCCATCTTCATCATCTCGGCGGTCTCCATGACAAGGAGGGAGTAGTTCACCCTCGGGGCTGAGGGTTTGTACCAGTAGCTATGTGTTTGATCTCTCTCTCTCGTGTTCTTGATTTGGCACGATCTTGATGTATCACGAGCTTTGTTAATATAGTTGGATCATATGGTGTTTCTTCCCTCTCTATCCTTGTTGTGATGAATCGAATCTTTTCCCTTTGAGGTTTCGTTATTGTTGGATTAAATATTTCAGATTTGAGAACACTTGATGTATGTCTTGCATATGAATACCCGTGGTGACAATGGGGTATTATATTGATTCACTTGATATATGTTTTGACACTCAACTCGTGGATTCCCGTGGTGACATTGGGGTAATCTATGCATAGGGGTTGATGCACGTTTTCATTATCTTTTCTCCGATAGAAACTTTGGGGTGCTCCTTGAAGTTCTTTGTGTGGATTGAATATTATGATTATGAAGTTGTTTGATGCATATCGTATAATCAACTCATGGATACTTGTGGTGACATTGGAGTATCTAGGTGACATTAGAGTTGGTTGATGTGTATCATATGGTGTTATTTTAGTACGAACTCTAGGGCTGTTTGTGACACTTATAGGAATAGCTCAATAGATCGATCGGAAAGGAAAACTTTGAGGTGGTTTCGTACCCTACAAACCATTTCTATCTTATGTTCTTCGCTAATAGGAACTTGGGAGTGATTCTTTATCGCACGTTGAGGGATGGTTATATGATCCAATTATATTAGCGTTGTTGAGAGATTGCACTAGCGAAAGTATGAACCCTAGGCCTTGTTTCTAAGCATTGCAATACCGTTTATGCTCACTTTTGTTACTTGCTACCTTACTTTTTTTTATTGTTCGCACTACAAAAACCTATATCTACTATCTATATTACACTTGTATCACCATCTCTTCGCCGAACTAGTACACCTATACAATTTACCATTGTATTGGGTGTGTTGGGGACACAAGAGACTCTTTGTTATTTGGTTGCAGGGTTGTTTGAGAGAGACCATCTTCATCCTACACCTCCCACGGATTGATAAACCTTAAGTCATTCACTTGAGGGAAAATTGCTACTGTCCTACAGAACTCTGCGCTTGGAGGCCCAACACGAGTCTACAAGAATAAGTTGTGCAGTAGACATCAAGCTCTTTTCTGGCGCCGTTGCCGAGGAGGTGAGTGCTTGAAGGTATATCTTTAGATCTTGCAATCGAATCTTTTAGTTTCTTGTTTTATCACTAGTTTGGTTTATAAAAGAAAACTACAAAAAAAATGGAATTGCGGTTGCATCATATTATTCGTCTTTATAATGTCTTTCTTAAAAATGATGGAGCGGAAAATTGTGCTCAATTGAAGAAGAGGAATTCAATAAAATGTTTGGTATTAAATATTTGAATGATGAGCATGATTGCAATGTTGCTAGTATGAATTCTTTGAATATCCATGATGCTAGTGATATGCAAAGCCATAAGCTTGGGGATGCTATGTTTGATGAAGATGAAATTTTTATTCCCCCTACTTTTGATGAGCAAATTTATTGTGATGATGACATGTATGCTATAAAGAATAATGATAACCATGAAACTTGCCATCATGATTTTAATTTTCAATTGGATTATGCCAATCAAGTATCACATGATAGCTATTTTGTTGAGTTTGCTCCCACTACTGTTCTTGAGAATAATTTTGCTTATGTGGAGAGTAATAAAATTTCTATGCTTGTAGATCATGAAAGAATGATTTGTGTGATGGATATATTGTTGAATTTCTTCATGATGCTACTGAAAATTATTATGAGAGAGGATCATATGTTTGTTAGGTGTTGCAATAATATCAAGTTTCCTCTCTATGTGTTGAAAGTTTTGAAGTTATGCTTATTTTGCCTTCCTATGCTAGTTGATTCTTGCTCCCATAAATTGTTTGCTCGCAAAATCCCTATGCATAGGAAGTGGGTTAGGCTTAAAGGTGCTAGTCATATGCTTCATGATAATCTCATTGTGTTTCAATTCTTTACTTTTATGTGAGCATCATTCAAATCATCATGCCTAGCTAAAAAGGCATTAAAGAAAAGTGCTAGTTTGGAGACAACCCCATATTTATACCTACTTTTTTTTGTGTTCACATGATTAAGATACTGTATCAATCATGTTTTATATGTTTTCTTTCAATAATGTGCCAAGCAAAGCCTTTGGGATAGTGTGGATTTTTGTTGATTTGATTCTGTGCAAAAACAGAAACTTTTGCGTCCAGTGCTGGAATTTCTATTCTGTACTGGAGTGTGAGAAAATTCTGAAATTATTACACAGTATTTGGATACAAATTTTTTACGTTGTCCTAATGTTTCAGAATTTTTGGAGGTACATAAGTATGGTTTTTAAATCGCTCACTACATGCTGTTCTGTTTTTGACAGATTCTGTTTTTAGTGCATAGTTTGCTTGTTTTAGTGTTTCCATAGCTTATATTATGAGATATAAATTGTGGAAATGATAGACTACAGTAGACATTATGTGAGAACAATTATGAATCTTGTCTTGACAATACCTAAGTGGATGATTTATTTTTATCATACTAACCTATCTCACAAGTTCCGTTAAGTTTTGTGTGATTGAAGTTTTCAAGTTTTGGGTGAGATATCGATATGAGGAGAATAAGGAGTGGCAAGACCCTAAGCTTGGGGATGCCCAAGGCTCCCCAAGGTAATATTCATGGAAGACTCAAGCGTCTAAGCTTGGGGATGCCCCGGAAGGCATCCCCTCTTTCGTCTTCAACACTATCGGTAACCTCACTCGGAGCTATATTTTTATTCGTCACATAATTTGAGTTTTGCTTGGAGCGTCATTTTTTTTGTTGAGATTTGCTTGCTGCTATCATTAATCATGTTTTGTATCTTTTAGTTCAATAAAATGCCAATTATAGCCTTTACCATGCTCAGTTTGCAAGTTTATGTGTTGCTGTTTGAAAACAGAAAGTTTTCTGTTATGTCCAGAATATTCCTGAATAGTCAGAACATGATAAAAATCTTAAATTTTTACACAGTAAGAATGCATGAGTTCTCTGTCACGTGGTAATTTTCCAGAATTTTTGGAGTTAGGGAAGTATGAATTTTAAATCCACCTTTACAGACTATTCTGTTTTGGCAGATTGCTGTTATGTTTGCATTGTTTGCAGATGTTTGCTTGTTTAATGATTCTATTTGAGGATAGGATTATTAAATATGCAGAGGCATTTAGTATGCAATGTTAAATTATAATTTTAGTGATTTGCTACAGTAGGGAATGATAAGGTTTTGTATTGATTTATACTAACTTATCTCACGAGTTCTTGTTGAGTTTTGTGTGGATGAAGTTTTTTAAGATTGAAGGAAACCGTGATATGAGAGGAATTAAGGAGACACAAGAGCTCAAGCTTGGGGATGCCCAAGGCATCCCAAGTTATTATTCCAAGAAGTCTCAAGCATCCAAGCTTGGGGATGCCCCGGTAGGCATCCCACTTTTCTTCTTCAACAACTATCGGTCAGTTTTGGTTGAGCCTAAGTTTTTGCTTGTTTACATGATATGTGTTATCCTTGGAATGTCATTTTATTTTGTTTTCTTTGTTGTTTGAATAAAATACTTAAGATCTGAAATTTTTAAATGAGAGAGAGTTATCACATAGCTACTTAATCACTTAACTACTCATTTGATCTTCACTTATATCTTTTTGGAGTAGTTTGTCATTTACTCTTGTGCTTCACTTATATCCTATGAGTAAATTGTGAAAGAATTTAATATCATAAAGTTGAAATTATATGTGCTTCATATGCTTGTATCATGCCTAGTAGTAGTTTCACATTGGGTTTAGAAAGTGAAATCTATTGAAACTTGACAATCACAATATTGGTCATACAAGCAATTCATGAATGATTAGTATAAGGAAGAGAACTTTCACATATAAATATATTATCTTGGACATCTTTTATGATTGTGAATACCCATTAATTATTTTCAAACTTGAGCAAATTAGTTGAAGTTGGACAAGGAAGACAACGTAATGAGATATGTTTGGGTATATTTGCATAGAAGTTATATTGTTATGGATCCTCCAACATGTGGTGCTTGCTTAGGATCTTTTGCTAGCCAAAAATTCGTACTAAGTAGAGATACTACTTGTGCATTCAAAAACCCTTAAACCCAGTTTCTTTCCATGAGTGTCCACCATATCTACCTATGGATTGAATAAGATCCTTCAAGTAAGTTGTCATCGGTGCAAAAAGCAAAAAAAATTGCTCCTAAAATATGTATTATCTTTTATTGCAAGGGAAAATAAGCATTGTACGAACTTGTGATGGTAAAGAAATAAAAGCGACGGACTGCATAATAAAGGTAGCTATCACAAGGGGCAATATAACGTGACGTTCCTTTGCATTAAGAGTTTGTGCATCCAAAAAAAAAGCGCATGACAACCCCTGCTTCCCTCTGCAAAGGGCCTATCTTTTACTTTATGTATTTACTTTTATGCAAGAGTCAATAGAATTACTTCTCATTCCAACCTTAATTATTCTCTAGTTGGCAAGCATCATGTGGTGGGGAAAGATCCAGGCACATATGGCCAGTCAAATATATTTGATCATGAATTATTATTGTTGACAATTATCTCTATGATAAATAAGTTGGGAGGCGAAACACTAAGCCCCTATCTTTCTCTCTGTTCGATGGATGCCATTTGTTCTAAAAATATGCTTTGAGTACTAGCAATTATAGAAGACTATATGATAATTGAGTATGTGGAGCTCTTACTTAGACTTTGTTGAAATTAAGTTGAATTGCAATTGTTTGGTGACTAAGAACATAGGTTGCTAAGTTTCAAGAGATTGCATTGTTTGAACCATAATATGTGAATTGATTGCTACTTTATCATGGTGAGTTTTATGAGAAAGAGTTGCTGTTATGATGCTAGGAAAAGTGATTGAAGTTATCATTGATCAAACTTATGCACTATGCTAGCATTCACACTTCATAAATTATTTCTTTTATCATTTACCTACTCGAGGATGAGCAGGAATCAAGCTTGGGGATGCTGATACGTCTCCAACGTATATATAATTTATGAAGTATTCATACCATGTTTATTATAGTTTTGTATGATTTTGGTGCACTTTTATATGGCTTTTATATGATTTTTATGGACTAACATATTGACCTAGTTCCCAATGACAGATGCTGTTTTCTGCTTGTTTTTGGTTTTCCAGAAAATCCATATCAAATGAAGTCCAAATGCAGCGAAACTTTTTGACGATTTTTTCTGGAAGGAAACAGACCTAGGAAGCTTCGGGGGAGCAGCAGAAGACCAACATGGGCCCCACAAGCCACCAGGGCGCGCCACCCTCCCCCCGGCGCGGCCTGGTGCCTCGTGGGCCCCCTGTGGCACCTCTTTGCGTGATTCCAACGCTGAAAAATCATATATATCCATAAACCCCCGAAAGTTAACCTAGATGACTTTTTACGCCGCCGCAAGCCTCTGTACCTCCACAATATCATCTACAGCCCTTTTTTGGCACCCTGCCGGAGGGGGGAAGCATCACCGGAGGCCATTTTCATCATCTCGGCGGTCTCCATGACGAGTAGGGAGTAGTTCACCCTCGGGGCTGAGAGTTTGTACCAGTAGCTATGTGTTTGGTCTCTCTCTCGTGTTCTTGATTTGGTACAATCTTGATGTATCACGAGATTTGTTAATATAGTTGGATCATATGGTGTTTCTTCCCTCTCTATCCTTGTTGTGATGAATCGAATTTTTTCCCTTTGAGGTTTCGTTATTGTTGGATTGAATATTTCAGATTTGAGAACACTTGATGTATGTCTTGCATATGAATACCCGTGGTGACAATGGGGTATTATATTGATTCACTTGATATATGTTTTGACACTCAACTCGCGGATTCCCGTGGTGACATTGGGGTAATCTATGCATAGGGGTTGATGCACGTTTTCATTATCTTTTCTCCGATAGAAACTTTGGGGTGCTCCTTGAAGTTCTTTGTGTGGATTGAATATTATGATTATCAAGTTGTTTGATGCATATCGTATAATCAACTCACGGATACTTGTGGTGACATTGGAGTATCTAGGTGACATTAGAGTTGGTTGATATGTATCATATGGTGTTATTTTAGTACGAACTCTAGGGCTGTTTATGACATTTATAGGAATAGCTCAATAGATCGATCGGAAAGGATAACTTTGAGGTGGTTTCGTACCCTACAAACAATTTCTATCTTATGTTCTCCGCTAATAGGAACTTGGGAGTGATTCTTTATCGCACGTTGAGGGATGGTTATATGATCCAATTATATTAGTGTTGTTGAGAGATTGCACTAGCGAAAGTATGAACCCTAGGCCTTGTTTCTAAGCATTGCAATACCGTTTATGCTCACTTTTGTTACTTGCTACCTAGCTATTTTTTTTTATTGTTCGCACTACAAAAACCTATATCTACTATCCATATTACACTTGTATCACCATCTCTTCGCCGAACTAGTGCACCTATACAATTTACCATTGTATTGGGTGTGTTGGGGACACAAGAGACTCTTTGTTATTTGGTTGCAGGGTTGTTTGAGGGAGACCATCTTCATCATACACATCCCACGAATTGATAAACCTTAGGTCATTCACTTGAGGGAAAATTGCTATTGTCCTACAAAACTCTGCGCTTGGAGGCCCAACACGAGTCTACAAGAATAAGTTGTGTAGTTGACATCAGAGGTGTACCATGAGACTGATGGAAATATGCCCTAGAGGCAATAATAAAGTTGTTATTATTTTATATTTCCTTGTTCATGATAAAGGTTTATTATTCATGCTAGAATTGTATTGACCGGAAACTTAAATACATGTGTGAATACATAAACAAATACCGTGTCCCTAGAGGAGAGGGGGCACCCCAAACAAGAGACAACATTGTCTTAGCCGTGTGCGGCGCCCCCCTCCACAGTTCCGTCCCTCGGTCATATTTTCGCAGTGCTTGGGCAAAGCCCTGCGGAGATAGCATCACCATCACCATCACCACGCCGTCGTGCTGCTGGAACTCATCCACTACCTCGCCGTCTTGCTGGATCAAGAAGTCGAGGACGTCACCGAGCTGAACGTGTGCTGAACGCGGAGGTGCCGTACGTTCGGTACTCGGTCGGTTGGATCGTGAAGTTGTTCGACGACATCAACCGCGTTGTTCTAACGCTTCTGCTTACGGTCTACGAGGGTACGTAGACACACTCCCCCTCTCGTAGCTATGCATCTCCATGGATAGATCTTGCGTGTGCGTAGAATTTTTTTTGTTTTCCATGCAACGTTCCCCAACAGTGGCATCATGAGCCAGGTCTATGCGTAGATGATATGCACGAGTAGAACACAAAGAGTTGTGGGCGGTGATCGTCATACTGCTTACCACCAACGTCTTATTTTGATTCGGCGGTATTGTAAGATGAAGCGGCCCGGACCAACCTTACATGTCCACGTACATGAGACCGGTTCCACCGACAGACATGCAACTTGTTTTGCATAAAGGTGGCTGGCGGGTGTCTGTTTCTCCTACTTTAGTTGAATCAAATTTGACTGCGGCCGGTCCTTGTTGAAGGTTAAAACAGCAAACTTGATAAATCACCGTTGTGGTTTTGTGCCGTAGGTAAGAACGGTTCTTGCTAGAAGCCCGTAGCAGCCACGTAAAACTTGCAACAACAAAGTAGAGGACGTCTAACTTGTTTTTGCAGGGTATGCTGTGATGTGATATGGCCAAGACATGATGTGATATACGTTATTGTATGAGATGATCACGTTTTGTAATTTATCGGCAACCGGCAGGAGCCTTATGGTTGTCTCTTTGTTGTATGAAATGCGTTAGCAATAGTTGGCGAGACGACCACGACGCAACGATGGAGATCAAGGTGTCGAGCCGGTGACGATGGAGATCATGACGATGCTTTGGAGATGGAGATCAAAAGCACAAGATGATGATGGCCATATCATGTCACATATTTTGATTGCATGTGATGTTTATCCTTTATGCATCTTATTTTGCTTAGAACGGCGGTAGCATTATAAGATGATCCCTTCACTAAATTTCAAGATAAAAGTGTTCTCCCCGAGTATGCACCGTTGCTAAAGTTCGTCGTTTCGAAGCACCTCGTGATGATCGGGTGTGATAGATTCTACGTTCACATACAACGGGTGTAAGCCAGTTTTACACAAGCAGAATACTTGGGTTAAACTTGGCGAGCCTAGCATGTACAGACATGGTCTCGGAACACTGGAGACCGAAAGGTCGAACATGAGTCATATAGTAGATATGATCAACATGGAGATGTTCACCATTGATGACTATCCCATCTCACGTGATGATCGGACATGGGCTAGTTGATTTGGATCATGTATCACTTAGTTAACTTGAGGGATGTTAATTTAAGTGGGAGTTCATTAGTAATTTGATTAATTGAACTTAATTTATCATGAACTTAGTCCTGATAGTCTTTGCAAATTATGTTGTAGATCAATAGCTCGCGTTGTAGCTCCCCTGTTTTTGATACATTCCTAGAGAAAGCTTAGTTGAAAGATGATGGTAGTAATTACACGGACTGGGTCCGTAACTTGAGGATTATCCTCATTGCTGCACAGAAGGATTATGTCCTTGATGCATCGCTAGGTGATGGACCTGCTGCAGGAGCTGCTGCAGACGTTGTGAACGCCTGGCAGGCTCGATCTGATGACTACTCGATAGTTCAGTATGCCATGCTCTACGGCTTAGAACCGGGACTACAAAAGCGTTTTGAACGCCACGGAGCATATGAGATGTTCCAAGAGCTGAAATTGATATTTCAAGCTAATGCCCGGGTTGAGAGATATGAAGTCTCCAACAAGTTCTTTAGCTGTAAGATGGAGGAGAACAGTTCTGTCAGTGAACACATACTCAGAATGTCTGGGTACCACAACCACTTGACTCAGCTGGGAATTGATCTTCCGGTTGAGAGTGTTATTGACAGAGTTCTTCAGTCACTGCCACCAAGCTATAAAGGCTTCGTGATGAACTATAATATGCAAGGGATGGAGAAGACAATTCCCGAGCTCTTCGCGATGCTGAAATCGACGGAGGTAGAAATCAAGAAGGAGCATCAAGTGTTGATGGTTAACAAGACCACTAGTTTCAAGAAAAAGAGCAAGGGAAAGAAGGGGAACTTCAAGAAGAACGGCAAGCAAGCTGCCGCTCCCACGAAGAAACCCAAAGTTGGACCCAAGCCTGAAACTGAGTGCTTCTACTACAAAGGAACTGGTCACTGGAAGCGGAACTGCCCCAAGTATTTAGCGGATAAGAAGGATGGCAAAGTGAACAAAGATATATTTGATATACATGTTGTTGATATGTACCTCACTAGTGCTCGTAGCAGCGTCTGGGTATTTGATACCTATTCAGTTGCTAAATATTAGTAACTTGAAGCAGGAGCTGCAGAGTAACGGAGACTAGCTGAGGGCGAGGTGACGATATGTGTTGGAAGTGTCTCCAAGATTGATATGATCAATATCGACACGCTCGTAATACCTTCGGGATTAGTATTAAACCTAAATAATGGTTATTTGGTGCTTGCGTTGAGCATAAAACATTATATCTGGATATTGTTTATTGCAAGACGGTTATTCATTTAAGTCAGAGAATAATGGTTATTCTGTTTATAATAATAATATCCCTCGTGATCATGCACCCTTGTGAATGGTTTATTCTTGTTGAATCTCGATCGTAGTGATACACATATTCATAATATTGATGCCAAAAGATGCAAAGTTGATAATGATAGTGCAACATACTTGTGGCACTGCCGTTTAGGTCATATTGGTGTAAAGCGCATGAAGAAACTCCATGCTGATGGACTTTTGGAATCTCTTGATTATGAATCATTTGATACTTGCAAACCATGCCTCATGGGCAAGATGACTAAAACTCCGTTCTCCGGAACAATGGAGCGAGCTACTGATTTGTTGGAAATAATACATACCGATGTATGCGGTCCGATGAATGTTGAAGCACGTGGCGGGTATCGTTATTTTCTAACCTTCACAGATGATTTGAGTAGGTATGGGTATATCTACTTGATGAAACACAAGTCTGAAACATTTGAAAAGTTCAAGGAATTTCAGAGTGAAGTAGAGAATCATCGTAACAAGAAAATAAAGTTTCTATGATCCGATCGCGGAGGCGAATATTTGAGTTATGAGTTTGGCCTTCATTTAAGAAAATGTGGAATTGTTTCACAACTCATGCCACCTGGAACACCACAGCGTAATGGTGTGTCTGAACGTCGTAATCGTACTTTATTGGATATGGTGCGTTCTATGATGTCTCTTACCGATTTGCCACTATCGTTTTGGGGTTATGCATTAGAGACAGCTGCATTCACGTTAAATAGGGCACCGTCCAAATCCATTGAGACGACGCCGTATGAACTGTGGTTTGGCAAGAAACCTAAGCTGTCGTTTTTTTAAAGTTTGGAGATGCGATGCTTATGTGAAAAAGCTTCAACCTGATAAACTCGAACCCAAAGCGGAGAAGTGCGTCTTCATAGGATACCCTAAAGAAACAATTGGGTACACCTTCTACCACAGATCCGAAGGCAAGGTCTTTTTTGCCAAGAATGGGTCCTTTCTAGACTAGGAGTTTCTCTCGAAAGAAGTGAGTGGGAGGAAAGTAGAACTTGATGAGGTAATTGTACCTTCTCTCGAATTGGAAAGTAGCTCATTAGAGAAAACCGTTCCCGTGATGCCTACACCAATAAGAGAGGAAAATAATGGTGAAGATCATGAAACTTCAGATCAAGTTACTACTGAACCTCGTAGGTCGACCAGAGTACGTTCCACGCCAGAATGGTACGGTAATCCTGTTCTGGAAGTCATGTTGTTAGACAATGGCGAACCTACGAACTATGAAGAAGCTATGATGAGCCCAGATTCCGACAAATGGCTTGAGGTCATGAAATCTGAGATAGGATCCATGTATGAGAACAAAGTATGGACTTTGGTGGACTTGCCCGATGATCGGCAAGCCATTGAGAATAAATGGATTTTTAAGAGGAAGACAAACGTTGATGGTAATATCACTGTCTACAAAGCTCGACTTGTCGCAAAAGGTTTTCGACAAGTTCAAGGGGTTGACTACGATGAGACTTTCTCACCCGTAGCGATGCTTAAGTCTGTCCGAATCATGTTAGCAATTGCCGCATTTTATGATCTGGCAAATGGATGTCAAAACTGCATTCCTTAATGGTTTTCTCAAAGAAGAGTTGTATATGATGCAACCAGAAGGTTTTGTCGATCCTAAGGGTGCTAACAAAGTGTGCAAGCTCCAGCGATCCATCTATGGACTGGTGCAAGCATCTCGGAGTTGGAATATACGCTTTGATGAGGTGATCAAAGCATATGGTTTTGTACAGACTTACGGTGAAGCCTGTATTTACAAGAAAGTGAGTGGGAGCTCTGTAGCATTTCTAATATTATATGTGGATGACATATTGTTGATTGGAAATGATATAGAATTTCTGGATGGCATAAAAGGATACTTGAATGAAAGACCTCGGTGAAGCTGCTTATATATTGGGCATCAAGATCTATAGAGATAGATCAAGACGCTTGATAAGACTTTCAATGAGTACATACCTTGACAGGATTTTGAAGGAGTTCAAAATGGATCAGTCAAAGAAGGAGTTCTTGCCTGTATTGTAAGGTGTAAAGTTGAGTAAGACTCAAAGCTCGACCACGACAGAAGATCGAGAGAGAATGAAAGTCATTCCCCTATGCCTCAGCCATAGGTTCTATAATGTATGCCATGTTGTGTACCACACCTAATGTGTGCCTTTCCACGTGTCTGGCAAAGGGGATACAAGAGTGATCCAGGAGTGGATCACTGGACAGCGGTCAAAATTATCCTTAGTAACTAAAGGACTAAGGAAATGTTTCTCGATTATGGAGGTGATAAAGAGTTCGTCGTAAAGGGTTACGTCGATGCAAGCTTTGACACCAATCTGGATATCTCTGAGTAGCAAACCGGATACGTATAATGGAGCAGTCATTTGGAATAGCTCCAAGTAAAGTGTGATAGCAGCATCTACAGTATGACATAAGGATTTGCAAAGTAAACATGGGTCTGAATATTGCAGACCCATTGACTAAAATTCTCTCTCACGAGCAAAACATGATCACACCTTAGAACTCTTTGAGTGTTAATCACATGGTGATGTGAACTAGATTATTGACTAGTGAACTCTTGGGTGTTAATCACATGGCGATGTGAACTAGATTATTGACTCTTGTGCAAGTGGGAGACTGGTGGAAATATGCCCTAGAGGCAATAATAAAGTTGTTATTATTTTATATTTCCTTGTTCATGATAAATGTTTATTATTCATGCTAGAATTGTATTGACCGGAAACTTAAATACATGTGTGAATATATAAAGAAATACCGTGTCCCTAGTGAGCCTCTACTAGACTAGCTCGTTGATCAAAGATGGTTAAGGTTTCCTAACCATAGACATGAGTTGTCATTTGATAACGGGATCACATCATTAGGAGAATGATGTGATGGACAAGACCCATCTGTTAGCTTAGCATATGATCGTTCTGTTTATTGCTACTGCTTTCTTGAATGTCAAATACATGTTCCTCCGACCATGAGATCAAGCAACTCCCGGATACCGGAGGAATACCTTGTGTGCTATCAAACGTCACAACGTAACTGGGTGATCATAAAGATGCTCTACAGGTATCTCCGAAGGTGTCTGTTGAGTTGGCATGGATCGAGACTGGGATTTGTCACTCCGTGTTTCGAAGAGGTATCTCTGGGCCCTCTCGGTAATGCACATCATAAGAAGCTTGCAAGAAAAGTGACTAAGGAGTTAGTTACGGGATGATGTATTACGGAACGAGTAAAGAGACTTGCCGGTAACGAGATTGAACTAGGTATGGAGATACCGACGATCGAATCTCGGGCAAGTAACATACCGACGGACAAAGGGAATTACGTATGTTGTCATTGCGGTTCGACCGATAAGATCTTCGTGGAATATATAGGAACCAATATGAGCATCCAGGTTCCGCTATTGGTTATTGACCGGAGAGGCGTCTCAGTCATGTCTACATCATTCCCGAACCCGTAGGGTCCGCACGCTTAACGTTCGTTGACGATATAGTGTTATATGAGTTATGTGAATTGGTAACCGAATATTGTTCGGAGTCCCGGATGAGATCCCGGACGTCACGAGGAGTCTCGGAATGGTCGAGAGGTAAAGATTTATATATGGGAAGTCATATTTTGGGTTCCGGAAAAAGGTGCAGTTTTTTCGGTATTGTACCGGGAAGCTTCCAGAAGGTTCCGGAGGATTCCGGAGGGGTCTGGAAGTCCACAAGTGGGTCCACCACGTCCCAAGGGCTGGCATGGGCTAAGGGGAGGCGCCCTGGCCTTATTGGGTCAGGCGCACCAAGTCCTCAAAAGCCCACGCAGCTAGGGAAGGAAAAAGGGAGAGTCCTAGTAGGAATAGGATTGGACTTTGGAGTCCAAGTCCACGTGTGTACTATTCACGTGGTACTGTTCACATGGCACTATTCCTTCTACTCCAAGCCCCTACACATATATAAATAGAGGAGAGGGGGCGCCCCAAACAAGACACAACATTGTCTTAGCCGTGTGCGTCGCCCCCCTCCACAGTTCCGTCCCTCGGTCATATTTTCGCAGTGCTTGGGCGAAGCCCTGCGGAGATAGCATCACCATCACCGTCACCACGCCGTCGTGCTGCCGGAACTCATCCACTACCTCGCCGTCTTGCTGAATCAAGAAGTCGAGGACGTCATCGAGCTGAACGTGTGCTGAACGCGGAGGTGCCATACGTTCAGTACTCGGTCGGTTGGATCGTGAAGTTGTTCGACGACATCAACCGCGTTGTTCTAACGCTTCTGCTTACGGTCTACGAGGGTACGTAGACACACTCCCCCTCTCGTAGCTATGCATCTCCATGGATAGATCTTGCGTGTGCGTAGAATTTTTTTTGTTTTCCATGCAACGTTCCCCAACAGAGACTAGAGAGGCCGATACGCACAATGATCTTCAGAAAGATGCCATGGAGGAGTGATGGAATTGGCATGGGGATCAAGCCTCCTAGTTTCATCTCTTTGTTTGTTGTATTGTGCAAGAACTTTGTTGTATTTGTGTTACATTTCATGTTGTGGATTTGACGAATTATGTAATAACTTGATGTTGTGGACTAATGAAATTGTTGTATTGTTTTATATATTAATTTGTGATGATTTTGATTTGAAATTGTGTGGTGCTACTTGTGAGCTGCGTTGGGATTTTTTTCCCCGAAAAGGAAGGGTGAAACAATATAGTAGTAGATAAGTATTTCCCTCAGTAGAGAACTAAGGTTACCGAACCAATAGGAGAACCACACAAACAAAGGTCGACAGTACCTGCACACACAAGAGAAAATACTTGCACCCAACGCGGGCAAGAGGGTTGTCAATCCCCTTGTACTCGTTAATTGCAAGGATCAATCTGATAGTGATAGGTTTATAAATTGCAAACAGAATTAAAAAGAAATAAATTGCAGCAAGTAAATTAGGTTTTTAGTAATATGATTTAGATGGAGTCGGGGGGCATAGTTTTCACTAGAGACATCTCTCTCATAAGCATAGCATACGGTGGGTAAACAAATTACTGTTGGGTAATTGATAGAAAAGCGCATAGTTATGACCAGTACATAGGCATTACGTCCGTGACAAGTAGACAAACTCCTGCCTGCATCTACTACTATTACTCCACCCCTCGACCGACGACCGCTATCTAGCATGCATCTTAAGGTATTAAGTTCATAACAAACAGAGTAATGCTTGGAGCATGATGACATAATGTAGACAGAATAAAATCAAGCAATATGATTGAACCCTGTCGTTTTACCATTAGTAGCAATAATACAAATACGTGCCTCGCTACCCCTTCTGTCACGACGTAAGGACACCGCAAGATTGAACCTACCACAAAGTACCTCTCCCACTGATGATAAATCAATCTAGTTGGCCAAACCAAATGGATAGATCGAAGAGAAATACAAAGCTATAACAATCACACATAAAAAGTTCAGAAAAGACTCAATTACTTTCAATGAATAATCTGATCATAAACCCACAATTCATCGGATCCCAACAAACACACCGCAAAAGAAGATTACATCGAATCGATCTCCGAAGAGAACATTGTATTGAAGATCAAAGAGAGAGAGAAAGCCATCTAGCTACTAACTATGGACCCGTATGTCCTGTGGTAACTACTCACACATCATCGGAAGGGCAACAAAGTTTTGGAATATTTTGGAATTTATAGGCTTGAAATTAGGTCAAGGGGACCTACGAGGGGCCCACAACCTCAGGTGGCGCGCCCCCTGGGGCGCGTCGTGTGAGCTTGTGGCTCTCTCATATGTCTTCTAGACTTCTCCCGATGCTCCCAGGGTCTTTTCTGGTCCAGAAAAAATCGCCGTAAAGCTTCATCGTGTTTGGACTTTGTTTGGTATGGTTTTTTCTGCGAAACAACAAAATAGGCAAAAACAGAAACTGGCACTTGGAACTAGGTTAATAGGTTATTTCCCAAAAATGATATAAATTTGCATATAAAGTATACAAAATTGATAATATAATAGGATGAAACAATAAAGATTTTATAGATACAATGGAGACGTATCATGCGGCTGTACTGCTTCTGTAGTGCGGCTGTAGCGCTGCTGCCGCGCGGCCATTGGCCTATTTTTACATCAGTTGTTGGAGCGGCCGTGTGGTTGCTGTATTTTACATCATCTGTTGAAGTCGGACATTTTTTTGATAATATAAAAAGCACCTTTTGGTAATATATTTTACTCACACCACTTTTTGGTGATCTAAAATACATTATAAATTGGAGATGCTAAACAACTTTTAAAAATATGAACTTTTTCCATAATTGCGAATATTTTTTATGACTTCATGAACATTTTTGGATTTCATGAACATTTTTTGAAAACACAAAAAAAATTGAATGCACAAACATTTCATGAATTCGTGTTTTTCTAACTCACAAACAAATTTTGAAATCAAGAACATTTTTTGAATTCGCAATCATTTTTGTATTTTGTGAACATTTTTTTAAAATCATGATTTTTTTTTAATTCATGGATATTTGTTGAAATCGTGAACATTTATTGAATGCCTGAATTTTTTTTAAAATTGGTGAACACTTTTTGTACTGTCAAATATTTTTTGTTCCATGAACTTGTTTTTGTATTCGTGAACATTTTTTAATTAGAAACAAATTTTCAAATTCATAAAATAGTTTTTGAAATCCTATTTTTCGCAAATTCATGAATAGTTTTTGAAATCCTAAAAAAAATCGAATTTGAGATTTGTGAGCAAGAAGTAAAAAACAAAAAAGCGAAAGAAGAAAAAAAAGGGCACCCATCCCGCAGAAGTACCGACCCAGAATGCACATGGTGGAAACCCACGGTGCTATGGGCTGTTTGTTTGTGCGGCGACTATATCTCGTATTAAGCGAGTTGGAAGAATCTCTTGCCGAAGCATTTCTGTGTCTGCCGTAGCAACTGGGCCTGCCCACTTAATAAAATAAATAGTGGATAAAAAGGGAGCGACACTGGGGTTTGAACTCATGTCTCAGGATAGTTGCCAGCGACACTAGCCATTGGGTGTCTGTCGAGTTCGTGATGATAGGGCGCGACCTACTTAAGGTAAAAGAGCCGATTTTCTCCATCGTTATTTTTGTTTTATTCGTTTTCTCTGAGTTTTTTTTCCTTTTTTTGTTATATTTTGTTGCTTTTCTTCATTCTGCTCCTGTTGTTTTCATTCTTAATTGCATTAGTTCCTTGAGTTTTATTTTTCATTTTCTTTTATGTTTGGTTTATTTTGTTTCTTTTTTGTTTTTCATTTCTTTGGTTTTCTTTGTTTCTTTTGGTTTTCATTCTAAGTTATTTTTTATGTCAGCAACATTTTTTCTAATACATGTTTAACATTTTTCTAATACAAATTTAATTTTTTATACAAAGTCATCAATTTTTCTATACACATTTTAAACATTTTTATAATGCTTCATTAACATTTTTCAAATACAAGATTAACATTTTTGAATACATGGTCAACATTTTTCCTATAAACACTTTTAAACTTTTTCAAATGCTTCATCAACATTTTTTAAATACAAGATTAATAATTATTTTCTATGCAAATTTAACATTTTTCAAATGCTTGATTAATATTCTTAACATGCAATATTAACATTCTTTTAACACATGGTCAACATGTTTTCTAAACATATTTAACATTTTTCAAATACTTGATTAAAAAATTTATATACATGTACATGGTCAACAGTTTTTACATACATATTTAACTGTTTTCAAATACTTGTTCAACATTTTTTCAAATGCTTGATTAGCATTTTTTTGAATACATGGTCAACATTTTTTGTATACACATTTTAAAAAATTCAAATACAAGTTAATATTTTTTGAGTACATGGTCAACATTTTTTATTACACATTTAACATTTTTCAAATATAAATTTGACATTTTTCTAACATTTGTTCAACATTTTTTTTAAATGATTGGATTAACAACTTTTAAAATACATGATCTACATTTTTTTCTATACACGTTTCACATTGTATTTTTTGTATACATGAGAAACATTTTTTAATACACATTAAACATTTTTTAAATGGTAGATTAACATTTTTTAAAATGTTTTATGTAAATATTTTTCTAATACGGAGTATCTGGAAATATAAATAAATTAAAACAAAACAAAAAACGTAAAATAACGAGGATATGGCCAGTGGGTTGTGCTCAGCGGCGACAGTGGCCAGTGGGTCGGACCAATATGGAGCTCGCCTTCAGCAAGACTTCCTCTCGTCTCGCTGAACGCGAGATATAGGCGCGCCCGTGCGTTTCATCGTTTTCTGATGTGCAGGTAGCTTAATAGAGGTCCTCCTATATGCCGGCATGGCGGCTTCGCTGAAGCCAGGCTCCAAACAGGCCGGCCTTTTCAGCTTTTCTTTCGTTTTTTCTGTGTGTAATTTTTTGTTTGGGTTTATTTTTTATTTTTTCTTTTCCTCCTTTTTAGGTCTTAGGTTATTATTATTATTATTGTTGCATGTTTCTTTTTCTTATATATATTTTGCAATATACGGTGATCATTTTTTCAAATACACACTAAACTTTTCAGTATACGATAAATGTGTTTAAATACACACCGATCATTTTCTATAATATATGCGAAGATTTTTGTTACATAGAGTGAACATTTTTACTATATGATGATTTTTTTTTAAATTATACAATGAACATTTTTTAACACACACTAAACATTTTTGAAATCTACTGTGCACTTTTTAAATATATATTGAACATTTTTATATATATAACACATACGGAACAATTTTCTACAATATATTTCTATTTTGTAATAGTTTTAAAAATATCCTGCTCCTATAAAAATCAATAGCTGTTTTTTTGGGTGAAAAACTGACTAAAAGCCCAAGATGAACAAAAAATAATAAAAACAACTCCTGGGGAAAAGTGGGCCAGCCCATTTGGCTTGCCTTCAGCGAGGGCGCCCTAGTCGTCCGCACACCCTGGCACGCATGTCCCATGCATGGGCCTTGGATCAGCCCAGCCTAAGGCCTCCTTTCTTCCGGACGCAGCCTCCGAAGAGTGCTTAGCCTCCTAGGGTTCCCTGTCTAACGCTTGCTTTACACCGTCATCACGAAATGGATTCCATATCGTCGAGCGCTTCGCTACTATCACCGGTTGCTGATCTAACTGCTTCCATGAACATGTCGACGTCTCCCGATGGTTCTCGTGTGCACTTGTTACCGCGCTACCAGCTCTCGTTGTCTGCACTTACCGCGCTACCGCGAGCTCTGGCAGGCCTGACCCATGCTGAGTTTTTTCTCCTCTAAATTAACACATTTGTTAGAATAATTTAAAGACGCACTTTGATCCATCGAGGACAAACAATCACACAAGCACGAACACGGCACCGAGATTAAAAAAAATCAACATATCTACATCTTCTGGCATGACTACGGTCGCTCCTCCCCATGTACCAAATCAAATGATACAGTTGATAAAAACCCAAGTCCATCAGACAGCGCTCCAACCACCCGCCATGGCCGGTCCAGGCACCCCTGCCATGGTTGGCCAAACCGTTCCTCTCGTAATCTCTGTCTAGCCTATCAGTTTATGTCTAGTCCATTGGCTACCCCGTAGTGTCCTTATGGAATAGGCCCAAGTTACACGTGTTCGACTCCAACATCTAATTCTCTATTAATTATAAATCTACTCCCTCCGTTTCTAAATATAAGACCTTTTAAAGATTCCAATATGGACTACATATGAAGCAAAATGAGTGAATCTACACTCTAAAATATGTCTAGACATCTGTGTGTAGTCCGTATTAAAATCTCTAAAAAGGCTTATGTTTATAAACAGAGGGAGTAATTGTAGCCTAACTCGTAAACCTAATATTCGACACATATTTAAACAAAACTAGCAACAAGCGTCGGTGTCATGCTCGTTGAGGTAGCAGCACGGCTACTATCTGACAGCATTCAACCTTGCAGAGTATTTTGTGTTGCAAAGATTGATGCTATAGAGAATGCATTTCTGAGATATTTCATTGTGGAGAGAAGAGATGGTGAAGTGACACACGGATCTCAATGATTAATGGATGGTGTAGATAGCTCCTATACCCGACTACTGTGTTGGTACAAAATCCGGACTCAACAGTGTTTACATTATTCATAATATATTAAAAGTACTACTCCCTCCGTTCTCATAACATAAGACATTATTACATCCAATATGCTGCCAACATTAGTTGGTCCGAACAATGAGTGGAATGAGGCTTTCCGTATAGGGGATCACGTTGAAGAAGTGCAAATTCTTCAAGGCAGAGGCCTCCGCGACCTAGCACGCCGGGACCTCAGGCTGTCCAGCTCACACACCACTGTCAGTTCTTTTGACTGCGGATCAAAGCGTTGGAGTTTGTTGGATAGCGATATCATCACTGCACCATCTGGAAGAATTGATAAGGGATGGCACGGGACCGTGAAATTTAGCTTGTAACGCGGTTCCCACAGGGACCTGGCCCCGTTGTCTTCTATGAGTGTCCAGATCATCAGAGGGTGGTCGTCAGGCTCGCCAACACGACTGCCAGTCAGACATTACTCCCCGCGCATCACATCCAGGTTGAAGTACACATCATCTCCGCTCTCCGGTGTCCAACGAATCGGGCAAACTGGTCATTCTGAACACCTCGTCTTCCAAGCCAAAGCGAAGAAGGCCATGTGGACGCGGCTCGAGATGGCTTTCATCGATGGTCCAGTAAACCGCCCCCTTGACGGATTGGGCTGTGACCCACGCCTCAACAGGGTACGGTGGATCTGCTGCGGTTTCCCTCCAACAAGGGCGGCGGCACATCCCCATATTGAAGATGCCTGTTTTACGATCTCGGGGGCGGAAGAAGGAGCGGACTACCTTGTACACGCCGGTGCGAGGATCACGGCCGAATCCCACGGGGAGGTTGACGAGACCGGGCAACACGTTCCGGCTGCTTTCCGGCAGCGTGACAACATCCCTAGTGGCCGGGTTGAAGACGTAAACGTTGGTATCCGTGGGGACTAGCACCAAACCGTCGCAGTGGGCAAAGTAGCAAACAGAGCTGAATTCTCTGTCAAGATCCCTGCCATGCACGAGCCTCGCCTCAGAGGCACCTTGCTGCCACTGGTAGAAGAAGATGTTGCTGGAGAAGGTGGTAGGCCAATTCTCACCTTGGATGACACGGTCGAGACAATGCGGGGTGATGAGCAAGGATGGCTTCTGCTCCCATTTGGAGGCAGATTGCTGGAGGTGCAACTGAATGAACGAGGGGTCGGGGATATGGTTGCGCGCCAGGCCTTGCTCACACACTTGAAACTTGAAACGCACGAGCGACTTCACCGGCAGCCGAATCAGGATCTCCCAAACGAGCTCATTCAGCAGCTCCGGAGTCGGCACCTTCCTCATCTGCTTCTTGCAAGTCTTCATGGCAGGCGTACATGCAGAAAAACAAACAGACTACGATGATATTGCAAGTGGATGTGTATATATTGATGTTTCATATCTTGACACCGATTGACACCCATACTGAACACTCGCATTGTCGTAGCTTCAATCCAAGACGAACATGCGACCAAATTTCCGTTATGTTGATCAACCGGTACTCTTGTTTGATAGCTCCACTTATGGGCCACATTCTGCATCTCACTGTAAGAACAGATCCAAAGCAAAAGAAAACCAAAGAGAAAAACGAAGACTCGCCATGATCGTAGAACTACAGGGATGCGTATGCAATCCTAATTAATTAATCCCTACACAATAGCAGCACCTCAACTCTCACCACCCTTCCTCTCTCATATGTACAGCACATGCACACGCCACGACGCCGACCGGAGCGCACGCCGGCGTCACGGCTTCTTGTCGTCCTCGGCCGGCACGTGCCACACCCAGAACTCCTCCTTCGGCCCCGCCCCTCGCTTCCTCGGGCTGCCCTTCGGCGACCGGAGCCTCCGCCGGTGGTGCGCGCCGACGTCCCTCGCCGTCCTCGACGGCCGCTCCTTCCTCTCCTTCTCCTCCCCCGCCGGCTCCGGCGCGGCCACGAACAGCACCACCGGCCCGACGGCGACGTCCTCCGTGACGGCGAGCAGCGGCTCGAGCGCCTCCACGACGGCCGACATATCCGGCCGGTTCTTGGGGCTGCTGCTCAGGCACTGGTGCGCCACCGCGGCCGCCTTCTGCGCCGCGGCGGCCGGGTACCGGCCCTCGAGCGCCGGGTCCATGATCCGGCGCGCCAGCTTGAGCGGGTCCCTCAGCCCGGGCCGCGCGTACTCCACCAGGTTCTGCTCCCTGCTGGGCCGGTTCTTGTCCACTGAGTGCCGGCCCGACAGGATCTCCAGCAGCACCACCCCGAAGCTGTACACGTCGCTCTTCGCCGTGAGGTGACCCGTCATGATGTACTCCGGCGCCGCGTAGCCGTGGGTGCCCATGACCCGCGTGGACACGTGCGTGTCGTCCCCCTCCGGCCCGTCCTTGGCCAGCCCGAAGTCCGACAGCTTCGGCTTCTTGTCCTGCACACACGGATCGACAAAAACCATGAGCAAAACTTAGCTTCATTTGCTGCTAGATAGATACATACTACCTCCGTCCGGATGTATAGGGCATTCCTGTAGTTCTAGGTCATCGATTTGAGGAACTAAATATGTGTTATATGTCATGAAAAGTATATCACTAGATTCCTACACGGATGTAGTTTCTAAATATATATTTGTTGTCACATATAATACATATTTAGTTAGTTAAATTGTCGACCTAGAACCACGCGCATGCCTTATACACCCGGACGGAGGTAGTAGTGTGAGATGAGCAAGCCGGAGAGTGGGCTCACCGAGTCGAGGAGGATGTTGGAGCCCTTGAAGTCGCGGTAGATGACCGGCTTCTCTGCGTCGTGGAGGAACGCCAGCCCTTTCGCGGCGCCGACGGCGATGTTCAGCCGCGTCGACCACGACAGCGCCGAAGGAACCTCTGCAAGATATCACACACACAAAAATCATTCCAAGATTCGAGCCGAAGCTACATTTTCCATTTCTTAGTCAATTGTTCTGTATACACTAGACAAGGAATAATCTGTCGATGCTCCGACAGTGTTACTGTCTTGCTGATAGAGATATCGTATACATTTCGTGCCTACTGTCGAGACTGTTATATTTTTCTGAATGCAGGGATGGTCAACGCGTTAGGAGATCTCACGAGGACTATTGGGCGAGAGGAGATCAATCGGTGAGGCTGGGAAATTGTAGCGTGCTGAGATATATTAATCGCGACATGGATCGGGCAACTATATCTATCTTCGTGAGTCGTGACCTCACTTGCTTCCCGGTTCTGACCAGCGACCTCTAATCTGCCTTCTGGTGCACGCATGGAGGTGCGTATGTTAATTCAGAGATGAGTCAAGTTTAGTTGGTCAGAACTCTGAAACGTTGCGAGTTAGCTGAGGAAAATTCGGCCGCCGTGCAACTAAACTATAGTTTAAAATTCTGGCATTTGCCAACTTGCTGACAGACTTTTGAATTCAGACAGCTGGTTTCCTCCATCCATGGGCGTGCCAAGTCAATGTACTTACCGGAGGCAGGTCAACCAACTCATCTCTATCACCACAGCTAGCAGGCTAGAGCACATATTTTCTACTGTTTATTAATCAATTTGAATCATTCATATACTCTTATGATTGAGACAAACTAAGCAACAAGTGAAAAAAAATGCAGTGTCTTCATAATTAATGAAAATGGCAAATCTTTTGCCTAGTTTAAAAAAAAAATGCAGTGAGCGGAGCACGTACGTTTGACGAAGAGGTGGTTCTCGAGGCTGCCGTTGGGCATGTACTCGTAGACGAGGAGGCGGTGGGCGTCCTCGCAGCAGTAGCCCACCAGCTTCACCAGGTTGGGGTGCCGCAGCTGCCCCAGGAAGATCACCTCCGCCTGCACGTACGCACGAGCAAATTAAACAACCAATTAATCAGGGTCCGTGTCAGCGTCCATCGTTTTAGGCCCCGCCCGACTTTTATCCGGCCGCCGGCCGGCTGCCGGAACCGTCACATCGCTCAACAAACCTCGCTCGCCGGTTTTTCCTCGCCCGGCCCACAGGTCATAATCCTTGGTGCCGAGATATTTTATGGAGCATGCATGCCTTGCCTGTTCAGCTTAGCTTTGGTTTATATGTGGTTGAGAATAGCTCATTCAGAAATACTACTTCAACACGTGGTGTGAAAGTTACTTGGTTGATAGTTACTAATTAACGCAAAGGTTCAGTTGATCTTGATATCATGTTTAATTGCGAGTTAAGCCATGTTCAGAACCCAAAAAGAAAAAAAACATGTGAAAAGTCCACAAGGAACAACAGCTCAATTACTGTGTAACCAAGAATATTCTCCTGAAAGAAAGCTCAAACTTCCACGCCCATTTATGGAGAACAAAGATAGCTTAACTTGCATATAAGCATTGCTTCTTGGGTACAGTACAGGTTACACAGGTTGCTTCCCAACAAAAGTGGATTTACGTTATGTATATTTCAATTTTCTGTAGCTTTTAAATTACAATTATCTATAGACTTACTCAATGGTGCACCAGGTGTAAGGACTGGATTTAGACATCCTTGTAAGGGATCTATGCTAACTTGTTGGTTAACCAGGAGCCCACTCTTTCACTGTAAGAAAGAAATCTAAGTCCTATTCCCCCAAAGCATTATATTAGGCTATCGATATCAGATATAATTGGAATCTCTTGCAAGAAAAGCTAGCTAGCGCAGCCGCATACTACTACTCTACCAGTTGCCGTTGGCCTGTGACTATTGCACGCGCAAAGATTAATGGACTGATGAGGAGTTGAGGACACGTGGAGCGCGGACGTACCAGCCATTCCTTGTGGCCCTGCGCGCCCTCGGGGTCCCAGAGCTTCACGGCGATGGCCTGCGGCTTGAGCCCCGGCTTGACGCCGCCGTCGACGAAGCCCTTGTACACGGGCCCGAACCCGCCCTCGCCCAGGAAGTTGTCGTCGGCGAACTCGCCCGTGGCCGCCCGCAGCTCCGCCACGGTGAACACGTGCAGGTTGGACCCCACGAGGGAGATGGACAGGTCCTCGTCCGCCGCGCCGCTCAGGTCCGTGAACGACAGCCGCCGCAGCCCGCCGCCGCCGGCGGAGCGCGGGCGGACCTTCTTCGCCCCGTGATCCGCGCCGCGGTCGGCGCCGCCCAGGCAGCCGCCCAGGAGCGACCTCCACGGCGACGACGACCTCTCCCTTGAGCCAGCCTTGATCACGCCGTCGCTCCTCATCGGCGGCTTAGCTACCTTGCAGCGTCGTCGGCGCGTGGCATATATCGAGCTCCTCCGGCCGCCGCGAGCTCGACACGTACGTCGTCGTGCGGGCGCTCTCTGTAGCTAGCTGGCCTGTGTGTGGGTCGCGCGGGAGAAAGAGAGAGAAAAGAGAGAGGAGAGGAGCCCGACGATGGTTCGCGAGGCGGGGCCTTGTGGGTGGTGTGGCGAGGCCGCACCTGGTTCGGCAGAATATATAGGCGCGACCTTAATTCTTTCTCTCTCGTGGCCCGGAGCGTGCAGAGCTTTGGCTTGGCTTGGCTGCGATGACATGGCTTTGTTTGACTCTAGAAAGGAAATGAATAAAATTGTGCTGGCGATAGTCTGTACAAATTACAAACTGTGGGAATTTTCAGTGTGGATTGACTATTTCATTGGGATTTTAGAACGGGATCGTGGAAGGGGCAACGCGCCTGCACCTTTTCCTACCTACCCGCTTTGCGAATTGGTATGCGTTGTGACCCGTGACATGTAAGGGTACTAGGTGTTATCCCTGTTTGATTTGGCTTCATTTCACAATGACGAAGGTAGAAAAAATCAATTAAATGCTAATTTTGTGAGCAATGCAGCCCTTTTATATTGCGCCATTTTTTCCGGGAACGAATTCGACTCGTTCAGCACAGATTCGGTTCCGACGATAGAATCTCAAGCAACTCTGTGCATTCACTACTTGGATAGCTTGTATAGACGCGGTTGGTGCTTTGTTATAAAGCGAGGCAAAAGGCTATTTCGACAACTTTGTGCGTTTGGTTGGTCCATGCGTGCACACGGTCCATGAATTCCATTTAATTTATTTGTTAATAGTAGAGAATTAGCAGGGTCAGTTTTGGTCAACCCAATTCAATTATGAAGGAATTTGATTTTTTTTTTTAAACAGTTCCAAACTTTATGACTGGATGTAACCTTGTTAGCCTCGTGTTCACCCTCCTATCTAGTTGCCCCCTATCTCTCGCTCTCTCACGGTCCTTGCTTTGTAACCTGCCTTGTATGTGCAGCTACGCCATGAGCCAATTTGTTGCCTTCCCTGATGACCGTTGTGGCACTCCATGAAGTAAAACTCTTAACTATGTCCATTATATCAGCAACGATCGAGAAACCAACTGATCGAGAGTAGACATCATGTTGTAGTTCCTTCGCCACCATTGCACAATCAGTCTCTATCAAGGACAGGCACCTCATAGATGATAACTAGCTCATTCGGGCCTATCAGTTTCCCCATGCTCCTGCCTCCTCAGCTGTGTTGTATACTCCAGTGATGTGCCCAACCGACATGATGACCTCCCCTCTGCAGTTCTTTTGGGGAAATTTGGGGAGTGAACATAAGTACCACCTTGCTAAATGGGGGCTCATTTCTATGAAGAAAGAATTTGGTGGCATGGTGTCCCAAACCTTGCTATTCAAAAAAACCTGGCCATGCTGACAGCTTGGAGCAAGAGATTCTTTGATAATAGAAACGGTGACTGGAAGGATATACTATGTTTTAAATATGGTACCAATAAACCTAATATTTTGTGTAGTAAACCTGGTGTGGGGTCCCCCTTTTGGAAGAGTGTTCGCTGGGCATTTAAAAAATTACAAGTGGAAACTGGGTAATGGGGATAACATTGCTTTTATGGCATGATTGTTGGGCTGGAGAAATTTCTCTTAAAACTATGATGTGGGATCTATTTGAAATCTGTCAACAACAAGATAGCACTGTTGCCCAGGTGTGGAATTGTGCCACTTTGAAACTTCCATTTAGATGATGTGTGAATGAACAATTATACACAAGATGGCTTGAACTACTTTCCATAGTTCAAACTAAAGCTCTTTCTACTAATAAGGATGTCCCTATTTGGGTGCTTGAGCCTTCTGGTACATATTCTGTCAGGTCGTTTTACAAGTTGATCAACTTAGGGGAATCCCTTATATGCTTCAAGATTGTATTTGGAAAATTGCGGTTCCCCCTAATATATGTTAGGAATAAGCCACGGCGTCGGTGTCGACCAGCATGTACGTGCGTGTCTAGGTTGTACGTAGCAGTGGCGGGTGTGCCCAGTGTGCGTTTAGGTCTAGGATCAGGTCGTGTACAGACGCCGGTATGTGGCCGCGTCTGAGTCGTTGCCGAGAGTAGCGGGAGCTCGTTGTGGTGGCCGTTGGACGCCGGCCGCGTCGTGCGCGTGAGCGCGTCGTGCGTGCGGACCGGGCGGAGCGGATCGCGAGCTGGGCGGGCGTGCGTACGTGCGCATGTGGTTTAGCCCAGGTATAAATCCCGTGTACTACTGCTTGTTGAAGCATCTGGTGTAGCGATGTGAGCCAGCTAAGAAAAGAAGAAAGTAGGGCGTTGGTGCGCCGGCCGGAGAAAAATTATGATGTCTCCTCGTTTCTTCTTCTTCCATCTCTGTTCGTGAGCTGTGAGGGAGAGAGCTAGCTAGGGCTGCGCCAACATTTGGTATCATGAGCTTGGTTGTTTTGGGCGTGGTTCGCCGTGCCGGCGGTGGCGGCGTTCGGCGGCGGCTACGCGAAGCTCCGGGCCGTGTGTCGGCCTATGGAGGTGCGCGGCGCTGCGGTTGCCATGGCGAGCGCGGCGGTGGCACGCGGTGAGTCCGCGGCGAGCGCGGCGGACGCAGAGGCGGCGCGCTGTGACGTCGTATGTGCGACGAGCGCGGAAGCCGCGGAGGCGCTGCGTGGTGGCGCAGAGGCTGTGGCGGCGCGGCGAGGAGGCAGCGGAGGACCTGCGTGGTGGCGCGGCGACGTGGCGACATGGAGGTGATGTGCTGCGGCTGAGGCCGCAGCGGTGCAGTGCAACGACCGAGGAGCAGCGACCATGGAGGTGCAGTCGCGTTGAGGAGCGCGGTGGCTCGGACGGAAGCGGAGGCTCGGCTCCATGGCCGGGTGTGATGTGCGTCAAGGTCTCACGGATGAGCAGATGACTCCCGTACGAGAAGATTGGATCGCCATGCGTACGTGCGCGGGACGATCGTGGAGAAGCTGTGGCGTATGTGCGCCGGAACGTATGGCGTTTGTCGCCGGCGGAGAAGGAGCTCGGCGTGTGTCGCCGAGGAAGAAGAAAGGGAGTTCCCCATGACAGCCGACGAGGAGCCGGTGTCCTGTACGTCGGGATGGACGGCGAGGTCGTGGCTTAGGGGGAGATTGTTAGGAATAAGCCACGGCGTCGGTGTCGACCAGCATGTACGTGTGTGTCTAGGTTGTACGTAGCAGTGGCGGGTGTGCCCAGTGTGCGTTTAGGTCTAGGATCAGGTCGTGTACAGACGCTGGTATGTGGCCGCGTCTGAGTCGTTGCCGAGAGTAGCGGGAGCTCGTTGTGGTGGCCGTTGGACGCCGGCCGCGTCGTGCGCGTGAGCGCGTCGTGCGTGCGGACCGGGCGGAGGGGATCGCGAGCTGGGCAGGCGTGCGTACGTGCGCATGTGGTTTAGCCCAGGTATAAATCCCGTGTACTACTGCTCGTTGAAGCATCTGGTGTAGCGATGTGAGCCAGCTAAGAAAAGAAGAAAGTAGGGCGTTGGTGCGCCCACGGCGGCGTTCGTGCGCCGGCCGGAGAAAAATTGTGCTGTCTCCTCGTTTCTTCTTCTTCCACCTCTGTTCGTGAGCTGTGAGGGAGAGAGCTAGCTAGGGCTGCGCCAACAATATACATGTCTTCATGAGGCCCATTATACATACAAGAGTTTAACTAGGGATTACCTAGCTAAATGTCATGCAGTTTCAGACCCTACCTGTGTGTTTTGCACAGAGCTTGAAACTATTCGGCACCTCTCTTTTTTATTGCACTGTTGCACAATATATTTGGCAGGTTGTTGCTGAAATACTTCATATTCCAGCGCCATGCTCTTTTGAATCTTTGTCTTCCTTCTAGAAACATAAAAAGAAATATGATGCTATTAATTTAGTTACCTCTGCCACCTTGTGGAGCTTAGGGCATGTACAGCCGGACCGGTCAGTGGTCCTGCGTCCGCCCGGTCAATTTGGGGAGTCCGTCTGTAGATGCTCTTATGGCGTTTGCGCAATGATTTTGTGTTTCAGGGGCAAAAATGGTGAAGTGTGAAATGCATCCTGGGTTTGGTCAGTTCTCTGGTTCGTCAGTGGAAGATTCTGTGTTCAGTTGCCCAAGCTACTCTACTATTCGAATAGCTAAGACTTCTCGATCACCGGCGAGGAGAAATTCTTAGGATTGCTTGGCAGGAGTCTTCTTCTAGGCTATAGTTAGGATTACATTTTCGCTGAGATTTTGTATTCCTCTCTTAAGCCTGCGACTTGCAAACTTGTTGCTGCGATGTAGCTGTAATAAGTCTGTTGCAGTTATTTTGGTTGCAGCCGAGAGCTGTGAAACGTTTGTATGTTTGCCTTGGTTGTAATAAAAGTTGGGGCACGTGCACGAAGACTTCTCGGCTGTCATCGACAAGGTCAGGCCGGCTCCGGAATGGGAGCGGCGACAGCGCCGCGTCGGCGTTTCGTTCTGGCGGCGGCAATGGTCGTTCGGTGGTCCATAGACCTCGATATGATTTTTATTATGTTTGAGGTGTTTTGTACTTCCGGTGAATCTTTATAATAGATCTGATCTTTTCGCAATAACCTCTTTTATTCAAAAAAAAAAGTTGTTGTTTTGTTTCGCCACCTTGTGGCTTTGTCTTGAACCTCTTACTTCCCCTTGATTAATGAAATGGCAAATCTTTTGCTCCCTTTTGGAAAAAAAATCGTCCACAACCATTTCTGTAAATGTTGCGCCACGGATGGATGGATGCACCGGAAGAGTATGCGATCATCTCAGTTCTCAGGTGTGGCACGCATGATTGACAACGGATTTGATAGTGTGTTGTTCCCGGCAAGTCTTGGCCGAAGAAATTACGTGTCATGCTTGCTACGGGCATTGGCCAATGGCCCCCACGCACACACACACGGCCCTGTCCCACGTACTACTGGGTCATTTCCCCCGTCAGATATGTCCGAATTCCGTCTCCATCGATCCAAATTAAGCAATCGAGCCCCATCTCCGATGGCCACACCGTACCGCCCCTAGCCTAGTGGCAGCGGGAACAGCGCATGCACTTTACTTTGGAGTTTCGGCCATGCATGTAGCTAGCTCACACGCGATGCGTGATTCCTACCCGATCGAAAACCAGGACCAGTAGTAAGTAGCCATGGCGTGTTTTAGTCGACGCACACGGGCCGATGCACGGCATCCACACCTACGCGCCGACGCGTCCGAGCCACAGCAACCGATTGAGCAACGTCGACCGTGCTGGCTCGCAGCTGAGAGAAAAGCTAGCCCGCCGGAAAGGCGTCGTCTCATTCTTTTCGTACGTCCATACGGCTAGGACATATATACGTGCTTGACTTTCAGCCAAGGAAAACGGCACGGTCCCTCCTTTCGGCGAGTGGCCCATGCATCATGCAATGCAATGCAACGCAGCGGAGCGAGTGGAGTGCCCCCAGACAGATAGACAGATACCCTCGTCGCGTCGCTTTGGATCCTTACGGTCTCCTCGAGACAGTTACCCAACCAAGCGTACAGTACTTTGCACGCTGCGTGCGTCGTCGTTTTTTTTGCCTATCGGGGTCCGGCATCCAGACGATCCAGTACGCTAGCTGCGCCTTCCTTTTCTTCTAGAGAGGTCAGAGAGAGATCAGAGGGTGATGAAGAGGCTTCTCCGGTGTGCTCTCTGTTGTGATGATGATGTGATGTGCCGAGATCGATCGATCGATCGGTCGATGCGGAGCCAGAATTATTGGCACACGAAGAACGGGCACGGAGAGGGACAATGTCTTGGCGCACACGTTCAGGTCGATGAACGAGAGGAATTGATGGTTTTCAGTTTACTTTCGTCATGCACAATCTAGCACGTAGCCGGGAACTGGTGATGAAGGTCGATAAGCATATATTGGTGGCCGAGAAATGCCCGCGCAAGCAAGCGTGCATGCTCCCTTCCTGCCCACCTGCAGTTGCAGGTAGGGTTAAAATTTTCAACGAAATTTCAATGAAATTTCCGAAATTTCACATATTTCACTGGGCTCCGAAATATTTTTAACCCCGAAATTTTGAGTAATTATGTTAGATTTCATTAAAATTAATTGAAATTTGAAATCTCAAAATCCGAAATAATTTCCGAAATAAATTTCGCATATTTCAGTGATGTCCGAAATTATTTTGTTTCCGAAATAAAAAATCTTGGTTGCAGGTGACACCTTTTTGTGCGTGCAGTGCAGTGTCAAACGAACCACGACGTCGACCAGTAGAAACTACGCCAGTGTTGGGGGTTGATAGGTTTGGCTCAATATATACTGTACTACGTGTAATCTGAAACGACGCCAATGCTAACACTGCAACGCATAGTCAACACGCAGCACATACGTTCGAAGCACACCTCGTCTTGTAGCAAAAATGCAAAGTCGTACATGTACGCTCTGAAAGCTAAGAAAGGCACATATATACATCGACCGCCCAAAGTCAAAAGCATCCAAACGACGATGCGCGACCATGTCCATGTATCACCTGCACCAACTCCAGAGCAGTGAACTGCATAAAACTGCTTTCATCGTACGTGAGGTAATTCCGTTGTCCTCTTCTAATGTGTTTGATCGGCCGAGGTACGGGCCCGAGCCACAGCAACGTCGACCGTGCTAGCTTGGAGCGGAGAGAAGAGCTAAGCCACCAGGTGCGCGCGCCGAAAATGCCTCGTCTTTCTTTTCGTACTACGTCCATACGGGCATACGGCTAGGATATATACGCGCTTGACTTCCAGCCAAGGGAAACGGCAGGCAGAGCCTCCGCGCTCCTTTCGGCGAGTGTGGCCATGCATGCAATGCAACGCAGTGGAGTGCCCCCAGATAGATAGATACCCTTGTCGCGTCGCTTTGGATCTTTTCTTTCTTTCTTTCTCCTCGAGACTGTTAGGACGTGTTTGGTAGGCTGCATACAGTCCAACCAGGCTCGAGCGGGATGAAAAAGGATCGTTTGGTTGCATGCGAGAAGGCCTGGTTCGCATCGGCACGAAATTTAAAGCACCCCAGAGCCTGACTCGCTGGGAACGTTCGAATCGGCCGTTTCCAGCCAGCTAGGCTGACTCGGACGCAAAAGCTGGTCCTGGCGTAGGGCGCGGTGCAGAGGGGATTCGGTCGGAGATGACGGGAGAGGGAAATCGACGGAGGTGGGATGGTGCGAAATATACCCTCCCCCCCCCCCCCCCCCCCCATTTACTCGCTCACCCCTGGCTCTAGGGCAAGCCCTCCTCTGTTCTTGGCATCGGCGGCGGCGATGACTCAGATCTGCGGTAGCGGCGGCGTTGGTGGCGGCAGTAGCACTCTCCGACAGCGGCAACTGCTTCTCCCCTTCTTCTTCGACTCCGTCCTGCCATCCTCATCTCAGCCATGTCCCCCCCCCCCCCCCCCCACCCCGAAACTGGTAAGCTAACACCCCCCCCCTCCTCTGTTAGGTCGTTGATCGCTTAGGGTCGATTGCGCCATTGCTGACCGCACCATGGATGTCGCTTAGGTTGTGGATGAACGGGCGAAGCTTGTGGTTCAGGAACCTGCGCTGATAGTTGTGGTTCAGGCCTGGATCCTGTTGGTCCATAAGAGAACTGTTCGTCGGAATGAGAAACCTCTCATCCGCTATGGTCCGATGTTAATCCGGGATCAGGAGAGGATAGCCAATCTGAACTACATCTACAACTGCAACAACACAGAAGCTCTGTGGATGCTTCGAATGAAAAGAGCACCTTTTGCAAGGCTTGTGCAGACGTACAGGAGCAGGGGGCTGCTACAAGATAGCATCCACGCTAGTGTGGAAGAGCATGTAGCCATGTTCCTCCATGTTGTTGGTCATAACCAGAGCTTCAGGGTTATGACAACACCTTCAGGAGATCAATGGAGACCATCTCCAGGTACTTCAGGCAAGTGTTGTATGTTGTTGGGGAACTCAGAGGAGAGATGATCGTGTCACCAACCGGCTGGACTCCTATCAAGATTCGCACTAGCCCAAGATGGTATCCATACTTCAAGGTGAGCAATGACAGTATGTAGTTCATGCCTTCATATGCTGTTATTGTTCTGCTATAGCCATAACACCATCTTGTAATGCCATTTCAGCATTGCATTGGGGCAATAGATGGTATTCATGTCATTGCCAGAGTGCCGAGGTCACAATCTGCAGCATATAGAGGGAGGAAGCACTACACAAGCCAGAATGTGCTTGT
This sequence comes from Elymus sibiricus, assembly GCA_039707655.1. Taxonomy (NCBI): domain Eukaryota; kingdom Viridiplantae; phylum Streptophyta; class Magnoliopsida; order Poales; family Poaceae; genus Elymus; species Elymus sibiricus. The sequence continues at coordinate 147,781,687 of CM077666.1, forward strand.
TGCTGTTGACTTTGATCTGAAGTTCACATATGTGCTGGCTGGCTAGGAAGGATCAGCACATGATGCTAACATTCTCAGTGACACCATGTGTAGACCTAATGGCATCAACATACCAGATGGCAAGTTCTACCTAGGAGATGTTCGCTATGCATGTCAGCCAGGTGTTCTTTCACCCTTCAGGAAAACCAGGTACCATCCGAACGAGTTTTCTGGTAAGAACTATCCTAGGCCCCTCAGGAACTGTTCAATCTCAGACACTCCAGCCTTAGAGTAACGGTTGAGATGGCATTTGGAGCTCTGAAGAATAGGTTTAAGATCCTGAATCAGAAGCCATTTCACCATTTACCCTACCCAGGTTAAGCTTGTTCTTGTATGTTGCATCATTCATAACTGGATCCTACAATGGGGTTGTGATGAACTTGTGCCGGAAGAGGAAGATGTGATGCCTGATGAGGTGGTCAGTTTCGGCCATGGTGTGGAGGCGTTTGACAATGAAACGTGGAAGAACAAAATGTTGGAGTGGGATCAGGCAATGTGGAATAACAGAGGTCAGACAAGGATCTGAAGAAGAACAAGAAGAAGAAGAAGAAGAAGAAGAAGAAGAAGCAGCAGAAGAAGAAGAAGACAAAGAAGAAGAAGAAGAAGAAGAAGAAGAGGATGGACTTCCACCTAGTTAGCATCGATGAACTTTCCCTTTTCAGCCATATGGCTCTTAATATTGTACTGTCATTTGTTAGTAGGTAGGATAAACTGTCATTTGTTTTCTAACTAGGACAAGACGATGTTCAGTGTGTGTGGTAAGGTCGCCACTAGTGAGAAGTGATGATCACACCTTAAGCCGTTCCCAACCAAACAACGTGTTGTTTGTCTAACAACAGCGACACAGGCAACCAAACAGCGTGGTAGAAATTGGTTCCCTGATGCAGGGAGCCTAATGCAGACAACCAAACTACATGCAGATGTTGGTTTTTGGCCTGCATTAATTCAAACAAACCTAACTGGAACAAGAATGCAAAATGCCCTAAAACAGATATGTGAACCAAACGCATCCTTACCCAACCAAACAGTGGCAGCCGCGTGTGTGTGGCGTCGTCGTTTTGCTTTGCCTATCGACCGGTGTCGTCGTTTTGCTTTGCCTAGCTGCTGCGCCTTCCTTTTCTTCTAGAGACAGAGTTTAGAGGGTGATGAAGAGGCTGCTTCTCCCGTGTGTTAGCTCTCTTTTGCGATGATGATGTGATGCGCCCAGATCGATCGATTGATCGATGCGGTGCCAGAGTTGGCACACGAACCCCTCAAAAAAAAAATGGCACACGAAGAATTGGCGCGGAGAGGGACTGGGGACGAATAGTGTGCAACGTGTATTGGCGCACACGTTCAGATTACTGGTTGGAGGAATTGATGGTTTCCGGTTTAGTTTCGTCACGCACAATCTAGATTATCTAGTACGTGATCAGGAACTGGTCATGACTCATGAAAATCGATCGATACGAGTACTGGTTGAGAGTGAGAGATGCCCGAGCAAGCATGCATGCTTCCTGCCTACCTGCACCCGCAGGTAACTCGGTGTCAAACGGACGACTACATCGACAGTAGAAACTACGCCGGTGCTGGGGCCTTGACTGGGGGGTTGATGTGTAGGTCGTTTGGCTTGATATAACGACGCTAACACTAAAGCACATAGTCAACATGCACTGCATGCGTGTATGTTTCCGCGAAGCTAGCTAGCACCCCGTCTTGCAAAAACGCGCGCAAAGTCGTACATGTACGCGCGCTGTGAATGAAAGAGATGCACACACATGATACATCGTCGACCGTGCAAATTCAAAAGCGCCGAGACGACGATTGCGCGCCCATGTCGTCCATATATCACCTGCAACCCCCCCCCCCCCCCCCCCCCCCCCCCCCCGCAGCGTCGTCGTCGTAGGATCTGCGTGTGTACTAATTTTTCTCTCGTACGGGTCTCACTCTCGCTCACAGCATGATCGATGTGTGTGTGTATAATTATGTAGATATTCCCTGTCTTTTTTCTTCTTCTCCATGGCATGCATATGGCAGGAGGAAGAGCGATCGAGTGGGCATGCAGCGATAGTCAAAACGCTCATGCACGCGATGCGTGCCTGCGGAGAACAATCCTTGCACCCTTTTGACTTCTCTCCTGCGGTGCGTACACATAAAATATTATGATCGATCGATCGATCTATCTGTGTTAGTTACGGCAGTTTGAAAAACAGACAAACCAGCTAGGTGTGCACGTCACGGCATCACGTGATCAATTAAGATCCAAGACAAACTACTACATGGAACGATCGATCGATTGCGTTCGAGACTTTGAGTACGTGTGTCTCCTCTCCAGTGCCGTAAGTTGGTATACTAAGTGAACTCGCTGCACACATGGGAGAAGAGAAGAGAAGAGAAGCCGTTAATTCTTCGTCCCCGGTCTCAGCAAGGAACCCGTGCTGTCATCGCCTTCTCTTTCTTATGCCGCAAGCAGATGCAAGCAACTACGTATTTTATACTAATAAAAAATGCCCTGTGTGCAGATACTGATGGCGACCTGTATCTGACAGATCATGAGCAACTAATTAATCTCTCCTCGTGTGAGCAGTAAACCTGAAGATTACTTGAGCAATTAGTCCGGCAGTACAGGTTCTAGAAACTCTCACGAACACGTACTTAGTTAGTGTACTACGATCCATCCATCGATCCTACGAAAAGTAAGCGAGAGGATAGCTTCGAGAGATACGCGGTAGGTCCGCCGTCTCCCTCCATGAGGAGAGGAGGAGAGAAGAGTATCGGATCGGAGGCTCAGGCGTCACGAGACTTCCTACCAACTGCTACATTACGACATGTAGTATGCAACTATGTGCAGCTTTCATCGCCACATATCTTATTACTCACATGATCCTTCCTCTGCAATTCTCTCTAGCTTAGCTTCCCTGGTTAACTTAACTAACCAGCCAGCTTCCTGCGTTATAGATGGATGGATGGATAAACACTGCTCCCATCGGAAGGTACAACCACAGCCCAAAGATATAAGCATGGTTTATGGCTCTGATGGCATCTCGCACCTGATGGATGGATGGATGAATCATATTCTGCCGCACAAGAAAGTGTTCTAGATGCATGCATGCACGCACGCTTCCTCCTGATTAATTAAGTTGATCGGCAAAGAGATGATTAAGAAGGGGTTGAAAGGCTACATGCCACCTTGCCGCTAGGGTTCTTGACAATTGACATGCATGGCTCAAACTCAAAGTGGTAGGTGCCGGCTCATGCTTGCTCCCTCGCATGGACACAAAAATTTATTCCTGCTGATCGGAGTTCTTCTTTAATTAATGTGGTAGACGTACACGCGGGTAGGATATGTTTGGTGACGATTCTTCGGTATCTTTGGAGATATGTATGTATCTCTGTGGGTGTACAGGGATCAATATTGATTGCTCTCATACACGACATCAGAATGTTTTCTCTGAATCTGTCGGCTTGATCGCTTTTCATGGTTACAGATTGGGTTATCTTTGCTTGATTATACCATTTTTTATGATTAGAGACTATCTTTCGTTTGATCTAGTCAACCGTCAAGCATTCATATACTACACTGGACAGAATGCCGGCCATTTCTTTTTGGAATACGTCATACGGACTTCTTCAATGGACCGACTGCTTGCTTGACATTTGAACGGAGGTGGAAAAGTATTGTATGCGCATATACACGCTAATTAAAAAGGGATGGAATAATGCTAATTATACTATATGGATTTAATCAATCATGATTGATGCTTCTTTCCCTTTGTGTGAAAAGCAGAGGCATTAGACTTATATTTTAGTGTAAATGTCCAATCAACCTAACTCCATTAGCAACATTCTTTAGCATATAATAGTCATTAATTATTAGCAGAAACTCGCAATGTCAATGCCTCGCCTTCGTAGCTTGCATCAGATCAGCAAACATGATACAGTGTTGCAGATCAACAACCTCATTATGGTAGGTGTGCTGGGAGTCAGGACCCAGGCAACTCCACTGTGAACTTTTCTTTTCTTTTTTGCGAAAAAACTTCCGATCTATTCATCATCAATCATGATAGTACAACGAACACCAGAAATAATAAAAATTATATCCAGAACCGTAGACCACCTAGCGACGACTACAAGCACTGAAGCGCGCCGCCGTCATCGCCCCTTCCTCGCCGGAGCCGGGCAAAACTTGTTGTAGTAGACAGTCGGGAAGTCGTCGTGCTAAGGCCCCATAGGACCAGCGCAGCAGAGCAGCAACCGTCGCCAATGAAGAGTAGCGTAGATCGAAAGGATCCAACCTGAAGAAACACAAACGTAGACGAACTACGACCAGATCCGAGCAAATCCACCAAGGACAGATCCGCCGGAGACACACCTCCACACGCCCACCGACGATGCTAGACACACCACCGGGACGGGGGCTAGGCGGGGAGATCCTTATTCCATCTTCAGGGAGCCGCCGCCGTCTCGCCTTCCTAAGCATGACACGAACCCTAACAAAACTCGAAGAAACATCTAAAATTAGAGCCCTCCCGCCGGCAAGGGCCGGGATCCACCACGCCGCCATGGCCCTAAACCCACCGGAGACGAGGCGGACCGGCGGCGGCGGCGGGAGACAGAGAAACCCTAAGCTTTTCTTGACGGGAGGCCGTCGGAGCCACTGTGAACATTAGGAAAGACAGTTAGCTCCGCACTCCAGTCTGCAGTTCCGCAACTATTAGGGAGTTTATCCTTTTCTGTGTGTCCACCCAATTACCTTTTAGCACAAGTGTACACTATTGTAGTGCCGTAAGTGTCCATGATACTTCGATCAGAACATACATGTAAGCCTAGTAAACTGGCATAACATTACAGATTGTAAAAATTAAAATCCAAAATTGATGTGTAACTTGCGCTCGTCTAGCAGTGCAGAGGTTGAAAGAGTATTTCTTATGTCGTCGGGGTCTGCTTATTCTCAGTCGACTAAGACTTAGTAGAGACCAAGGACCGTGGATCTACAGTTTGCTTCTCTTTTTACTATAGATGGACAAATTTTTATAGCAAAGTGAACATTTTTTTAAGATATGTATGAATTTTTTTATAAATTTGACTGGGAACTAGTTAATTTTATCCACATGAAAATTATAAAATTGAACTAGTTAATTTTATGCACGATTAATTAGTTAATTTTCAGTCGAGTGAGACTGAAGAGTTGGTAAATTTATGTTGCCTACAAAATTTCAAATATCTGCTTAAATAGCAAAGGAGGAGAGTTGAGCCTCTGATTTGCAGGATCTCAAACACGCATAAACAGGAGAAATGTAAAATTACAATGTCATGTCCATATTGAATATGCACTGATTGCATCGCAGACAAAAACAAACGGATATTCCCAAGAGATTGGAGTCCATGGTCATTTTCTTATGAAATAGTACAGTGGAAATTAATTCTTAGAAGAAGAAAAAACACTATTCAATCTCACGAAATCAAACAACGTGCGTAGGAAAAATTTCCTACAGATCCTATAATTCCCCAAATTCATAAAATCCTTTGAACGCAACAGGCCAAGTGGACACAAAAGGGAGTGAGTTGGGGCCAGTTCATCTTGGTGAATGCTTCTTTGTCTCTTGCATAAAATGTATGAGGCAGGATTTTTGAGCTACTTGGCGTATCTATACGCCCTGATTGGTGTGGCTCTATTGTGCTTTGGAATGGTTTGGCATTTTCCTCTGGGGAGGACCCCTTTCCAGCTGTACCTCATAAGCACGAGTTTGCATTGACTTTCAAGAGTCTGATAAGAACGACGCGACCTCAGACGCGCTGAGTCTGACAGCCACCATAGGAGGAACATGTAGGGAAAGCATAAACACCTCTTTTCTCTATTTTGACATGGAACCCTAGTATTCCATTAGGCGGATAAATCACCCGCCTAAGTTCTCCAAACGTAATGCGCCTCTGCATAAGAATTTCTATATTCCAGGAGTTAAATGATGAGCTTAGCGTGGAGCAGCCCGTGCACGTCGATCTGAGCACGGCGGCGCCCCAAGGAGGAGCAAGGAAGAGCGTGGGTCAAGAGGCACCGCCGAGGCGAGAGGGGGGAGCAAGGGAGGGGGGGGGGGGGGGGGGGGGGATAGGATGTAGTGCAGCACTCCCATGGGACGCTAAATTGAGCTGCCAACGCTCCACACGATTAATTGGTCGATAAAAGATAGCCGGATCAAGTAGTGTTGTGGCCACAACCACTGTGCGCAATCAAATAGATTTGCAAAGGCAATAGTTACACATGATAAAAGCAGGTCACAGACGTCTCAACCACGGATTTCTGTTCCCGGCCATTCCTTTCCCAAAGACCAGAAGAACGGAGACTCGGACCATGCCTAACCTCTTGTCGGCCTTCCCAATCCCATCCCAGCCAAATATACACGCACTCTGCCTAACAGTGATGTAACTTGACAGAGACAGGGAAGGAGGCCACATCGTTGTCACCAACAATGCAGTCTTCTGTTTCAAAGATCCAGAATCAAACCATGCGGTTTCTTTGTTTCAAAGATCCAAAATCAAAAAAGGGATAGGCAGAACAAGGAAGAAACTTCAAATTTGCAGAAACTTCAAAAAGTACGGGTGGAACAGTCAAGGAAAACTTTCAAACTTGCAACGAGATGAGAAGACATCCAGCAGCTCAAACCTTGTGTACCACCAGAGTGATACCACTGCGGTCACTAGATCATCGGATGGACGAATAAGAAGGTGAACATTATAGATTCTGTACAGCACCCCCAGCTAACTAAATGGGGATGGAAACCAACCACAGCAGCTCGACAAAATTTGGTACACAACAACAGGCGGTGCGACAACTTCTGTCAGGAAAAACACGGCCCACACACAACGCTTTCTATCCCGGCTATTTAGCTCACTGAGATTGCCTTACAAAACTTCAAGCCCAAGCAGGAGAACAAACAGTCACTTCACTTTGGGGAGAAATCTCCAAACGAATAAATGGAACCCTGTATTTTTTTTTTCCTCATGACAAACTCTTGGGTTATACTTCCCTGCATCCGATGACATGCGGTGAACAGCGAACTTCGCCACGGCAGCCATATAGTCTGTAAAAATGTTCCCGCAGTATACATCTGCAAGCATACAAAAGGCCAGTTCAAACTGTATGCAGATAGCACACAACTAAAATGTGGAATGGTGGGTGAAAGTGCGTATAAATGTTTAGTTTATCGAAGATGCAAACGAGAATAATGAAAACTTTAAACAGACTACCACCAAAAGTTCAAAAGGATGCACCACATTACACTGCCATAGGTTCGTTAAGCCATCAGAATAGAAGGATTGACCGATAAGATGGCACAGTTCTTAAGAATAAAAAGATGGAACACACATAGCAAGATAATAATAGATAGAAACAAATAACTATGTGAATGGCAAGACAATACCTTCTAATCTCAGAAATGGTAGCTTTATATACATCACTGATACAACTACCCTGCAATTTTTAATGAATTATAAACAAAAAAATAGGAATGAAATAATAGTGGCAAAATAGATAGGAAAAAAAAACGTAAATAAGTCAGAAATAACTACCTATACTCAAATCATACAGCTGAGGAGTCATCTGGCAAACAGACTGAAAATGAATGGAATGATGCTATCTGAACACAAGACTCCCATTCTGCTGTTGTCTTATTTTCTCGATAAGTGATTGATAAAATGACCTGAATGCCTTTATGTCATTTCCCTATTGAAGAAAAAAAACTACTTTGATTACAACAAGAAATATTCTATTACAAAGCGAAGACTTCAATATATATACTACAAATAAGATCAGGTATTCATTAATCATGACAGCATCTATAATTATTCCACCTTACAAAGAAACAACCCTCAACGAGTAATAGGATAAACAAAAGATGGGAGTCATCGACTAATCAATGTTACTTTCAAGTCTCAGTTAAACAACCTTCCCAAAGCAATAGGGCAAACAAAGATGACTAAACCCTCCAACTAGAGCTGTGTGGAACCAACTCTAAATGGATACAAACTGGCACACCAGGGATTCAAGGAAACGGGAGATAAACTCTAGTTTCCCTAATACCTAAGACCCTAACCCCAACTATCCTCTCCAACCACACCAGCTATGGAACCCACAGGTCGATAAGTGTCCCCAGGCAATGGAATAGCCCTGAGATCCAAGGGTTCATCCATCACCATTTCTCTGAAGTCACAAGTTAAGAGCTAGTATATACTCACCATGTGAATACAACTCACATTTTGTTTCCTAACAGATGATACTAATAACAGTTTCCTAACTTAAATGTCATACTGATGGCACATCCATCAAGCTGGCAATAGTCCAGTAGGAAAAATAGTCCACAGACATGTAGATTCAGTTTTTGAGAACAGTGATTCAACTTTTTGAGTTTGCATATAGTAACTTCAATGTCTATTCTGGTATTATTACAGCAACTGGTAAAACTGCTTGCTCAACTTTGCGGTTATGTACTACAACTCGTACATTTACAATTGAGAATATAGTCATATTTGCTGTACACTCTAAAGCCTGTGACAGAAGCACAAGTTGTATTTGTTGTACTAATGTAATATATATAATGTTGACATAGATCAATCGGCAGTCATAATCTGGCTCCAACATAATAAGTTGTGTGTGCTGTAGATTCTACTCTTTTTCTCTTAATCACGAGAGAATTTCTAGGAATTTCTAGTCTTCAGAACAAAGGGGGTTCCTCTGATCCACCATATGTTTATATACATAAAAATATAGATTAAGAACCAGAAACGACACGAGGTCAAGATAAGAGTGTACCTGCAACTTTTGGTAGTACTGTTCAGCTAGCTCTGGTGGGCAGTGAGCTTCTGGAAGAACTTTTGCTACAAAATTTACAATGAAGTCCTCCCCGAATCTTTCATACATAACCTTCTGAGCCATCACAATTTCACCAAAGACAACAAGCTAGAAGAAATAAACCAATTGGTCAATACATCACCATGTACTTTTGAACATAAAGAATTGGTCAATATATCACCATGCAACAGCATGTAGATTTTAACTACAATACTGCTGCAAAATGATGACACGGAATTCTGAAATTGAACAAAACATACTGGTGCTCTAAGGAACCCACGTTACAATTGATTCCAGATTAACAGCTATAACTGTCTGAACTGCATTAGTACATGCTCAGTTTTGACTCCAAGCGCTCTAATTATCAATCATCCTCATGAATCAACAAAATCACTTGCCTAGGATGGCCAACTCAGCATTTCGTTTTGTTACAATTCTATCAGTTTAAGGGAAAAGCTTGAGTGGCAAAAACAAAGTTTTCCCCAGTTAAAATGGAACTGACCAGGTAAGAGTTCTACAATCCCTTGCATAGTAGAAAACTTAACAGATTAGCTTCAGATTCTGTGCAATGGTATATGTACTTTCTTTTCTGCCAAAGGTCAAATTGATATAGTGTGCAGCTGAGAACTAAAATTATATAAATTTAATATGTAAGGGTACATCCCATCGCCTTACGCTTTTCTGGAACTTATCGCTTGGGATAAGTTTTCAAAATCCCCTCTACATCCGTCCACCCCGGTCCTCTCTAGGGAAAGGACCCAAGATGGTGGGGTAATCTCTAAGGACGATTCAGTTACAAAATTGGATGGATTAAAAACAGCATATGACTAATAAGAACTTAATGCAACTCTTCACTCTGGAACGTCACAGAAATAGAGGCTTCATACAGCCATATTACACTAAGGGCCCGTTCGGTGTCCCTCCGCTCCACGGCTGCGCTCCCGGAGCGGACGGAGCTGCAGTTAAAAATCCTGGAGCGAGCAAAAAGGTGCTCCGCAGATCCTAGGATTTTAAGGAGCTGGCGGATTGCCAAACGGGTCCTAAGTGTAAGGTTTAGAATTTGCGTTACAATGACAGTACTAGACTTTATTTTTCTTGAGTGAAATTCCCAGGATATTTAAGAAAGCTGATATGAACTACGGGACAACAGACTAAATAATCATGCTGGACAAGTTGAAATTTATATTAGTTGGAACTGTGGTCATCCGAAATTTATATTGCCATTTTCCTTAGTAAACCTGGTGTAGGCGGTCAGAAATTTAAGTTACCAAGTAATGCAATATAATACTAAGAAACTATCACCACTGGAAGTTGCAGTGTTCACAAAATTTGATGCCTATAGCTCCCACTAAGGTGGGTGTCACTAAGTTTACTGAGGTTCAGATAGAGCCGGACAAACACTCAAATAATCATGTAAAGGTTTACTTTCAACACAGCAAACACAAGGATTGCAAGTTGCAAGATTATTACCGTATTTGCATCACGTAAATCAAATGATTTGTCAAGGACACTGTATAAACAGCAACCAGTAGCAAACTTCTCAATCATGAATACTCGGAAGCCAGGAAGCTGATGAAACAAGTAAAAACAGGAACAAATGAGATTTATGAGTAATACAACTGTCCAGGTACTAGAGAGACACTTAACAACGCAAGATCACACAAAGTGAACACAGCAATACCTTATCATCAGCTTTTGATGTAGTGCACCAGTCTTTTATAAGTTTAACAAAAATCTGCACGCACGCCTAACAAAACCATAATCAAGGTGTAAGTGAACAGTGGACGTGGAGAACATAGCTATATTTCACTGCAGAAAAAAAAGGAGGGGGAAATGGCTATAATAAAAGAAATATTGTAAATCAAGATAACTGGAATCCTGACCTTCCGGAGCAGTATATCTTTATGACTGCATGAAGTAAACAAAAGTAACTGCATTATGGTTTCCAAATACTGCCTACAGGTAGGAGCAAGGAGAACTGTAGACAAATCATGTGTAACCATCCCATGGAGGAATGTGTATAATGTCCTCTGCAGCTCTTGCAGTTCACGCATTTCCTGCAACAGTAAGAAATGAATACAGTATATAAGGAATCCTGTAATTCATCTAGAACCCAATTGACGCCTACCAGAATAAGGAAAGTAGGTAGAATTAATGGATGGGGGCAATAAACTAGCCGAGGACAAAAGCTAACTACAAGGTGAGGTGACGTATACAACGACATTATTGCAAAAAAAAAATGAGGAACCAGCAGGCGTGCCACCAATTTCATTAAGAAAGAAAGAGAGGCGGAATTTACAGAGAGGGGCATATGTCTTTAATGGAACATGTGAAGACCAATGACAAAGGGGACCACTCGTCCTTGATCAGAACCCCTGGGGTGGGCTGCCCGAAAGCCCAAGCCCAAGCACACGACAAACTATCAAATACGGCAAGATCCAAATGCTTACAAAATAAAAAATATTGAGTTAAGTAGTATATGGCCACTGAAGGTAATGCCACCGAATATAATGACTAAGATGGGCAGTTTTGAAAAGCTTTTCGATGTCAGTAGATAGTTTTGCCAGAGGTTAGCTGGAGTTGCACCATCAGAAAGAAACAAAGAAGAAAGGAAGTATGACACCACGGGTAACAAAGAGGTTCACGTGGTACATGTATATCCCTATCAATCCGATACATTTAGATCTAGAAGGCACTAGTAAAGTACTCCCTCCGTCCCAAAATAAGTGTCTCAACTTTAGTACAGCTTTAGTATAAAGCTGTACTAAAGTTGAGACACTTATTTTGGGACTGAGGGAGTAGTATTTAGCATTCTAGGATCACAAAGAGGAATACAAGAACAGGAAGCTACAAAACATGAAAACAAATAAAGCGTTTACAGATGTGATTAACTTTACCTCTGTATTGCCTGCAGGACCAGTAGAAAAGGCATCTTGTGACAGTATCACAGACAAACGACTTGCAATAGTAGGAAAGACATCCTCCAGTATGCCACTTGCTGAAGAATTAAACTTGCATATTATTTGGTTTAACAATACAAGGAAATCCACCATATCTTTTGCCTGTATGGAAACAAATAATGATGTGAGCAGCCCAGATGGAGCAACATAATTTCAGCTGCAGGAAGCCTATTTTTTTAATAACAGAGTACACAAGTGACAGAATGTTGCTCGAAGTAATAATATGCAGCTAGTATGAAGTTCGACAGGTACCAGAAAGAAATTCGTGCTAAGTATATCCAAGAAACGGGAGTAACTGAGAAGAGGTATTTAATGTCTTTTTTCCATTTGAGAAACGAGGAGCACGACTGAAGTGGTTATATATACAAATCCATTTACGGACATTGCATATTCACTACCAAGATCTCTCATTAGTTTTGGGACCAGAGTGAATTCTTCCTACAGTCCTACGTTGCTGTTTGGCATGATTTCGTTTCCTTTTCAACAGATATAAACAACTCTATGTTTTCCCTCAAATAAATACTGCACAAGGAACTGTTACTGAGAAAAGAAACCTAAGTGCTGCAGGTACTACACATCAGCAGGGACAGCAAAGCAAAGAACCAAGAAGAATAAATTCAAATTAACATAAGCAAAAAACAAATACCTCGTTATGAACCAGCAATTGTCTTAGTGCGATCGGAATACATGGAAGCACCGAGATTCCTAATATCTCAATCATGCGGTGCAGAAAGGATATGACCTACATTTGCATAAGTTTGAAGTGGTTAATCATCCAAACAGTGAACTAAAGAGGATCTTAAAGAAACAGGTTCAGATTTACCTTTGATCGCAGGGGCCTCACATTAGGAAATGAAACAAGGAGTTGTAGAACAACATCAAGGGTCTGAAGACAAAGTGGTAAGAAAATATCGCATCAGAAGAAGAGTAAAACAAAGAACATGGATATGTTGTTTATTGATGCAGAGTAATCAAGGACTTGGCAAATGTCCTCTTCATCAGCCACTTGCATATGCTACTTAAGTACTTAACAACAAGCAAACATCACCATGCAAAAGATTAAGTGAAAACATGGAAGTAAAGAATGATAGAATTTACCTTTTTTAACATGACACCGATTGTTGGCCTACTTATCATCACGAGGCGTTCATTAAAGCCCTAGAAAAGACAACGGCCGAATTAAGTAAGGATGTGATACACATGTACAGAACAAGAAATTTACACGAGAGTAAATCAGAACTATATTAGAAAATATGACCAGAACATGAAAAAAAAATACCAGACATGGCTCAGTATACTACCCCACAGAATACAGGATGTCCTATTGATCATTTCTTCTTAGGTGCAAATGTAAAGCATACCTTGGTAACCATATTCAATGCAACAACAATCTGTAGAAGACTCGTAGCTCTCGGGGATGATTCTTCGAGTCCTTGTGCTTTGGCTCCCATAACAAGCGACTCGATCTGGAATTGATTTTCACTTAACCCAGTAAGCTCCCTCTCTCCTAGAGAACTAGAGCTATCATATTAGGCAGAAGCGAAATAATCACCTGATGACAGAGAGGATTCAGCAAAGCTGTCAAGCACTGAACCTGCTTCTCTGGTGATACCTCTTCAATACCGATCAACAACCCCACAGCCTGCAATAAGAAATCATGCCAATGGTCCAAGTTCAGTATCCCAATTAAAGAACATAAACAGCTAGGTGCAAGCCAAGTTATGTTATAGAGACAGATGGACAGTGCACCTCAAAAATTTGGCTGCCATCCTCTGAGCTGGAGAGCTTTGCCTCTTTATTTGCCCAGTCCATAGAAGTGAATTGTCCTAGGACATCTTCCAAGCTCTAACTCACAAACAAAACAGCCTCAGATCTAGCACAATAAACTAGATGGTGTGTGCATCTAAAAAAAGGGACAAGGAAATACCTGCAAAATGGTATCCAAGTAAGGCACTAGCTTTGCCTTCAACAACTTGACAGCTTTCATGAACAAGTATCCCGCACGGCGGCTCACATGGGAATTCTGATGGTGTATGCCACGCTCATCCAAGAATGCGGCAAGAAGGTGTGGCACATACTGTGCATTCTCTTGCATGAACTTGATGTAGCGTGTAACTGTCTCAAGATACACCAAGGCAACTAAGCGGTGTGAGTGGCACGAGAATCTCGCAGAAAGAAGCATGGGCACAAGCTCCCCGAGCAGCCCAGACCCAGTACGGATCTCCTCCTCACTCACTGCTTCCCCGAGCCGGTACAAAAGAGTAAGAGTGACCTCAACATCCTCAACAGTAGCTTCTGCGGATGAGAGCGCCGTCACAATCAACCCCTTAATGAACTGCTGTGTGGCAGCTGGGGCTACCCGACAAATGTTCCGGAACAATGCCACTAAATCCTTCCGTTGCTCCGCCATCATGTCCTCCTCCTCCTTCCCGATCTTGTCGAGCACATCAAGATGCACCCTGTAAACTGGGTCATATGTCATTTGCTGCCGCACCACCTCTAAGATCCGTCCCAGGTGCCCCAGCTGCTTCTCAGATGGAGCCTTCATCGTACTGACATAACCAGCTAAGAACTCAAGCACGGAACCAGAATCAACATCCTCCTCATAGCAGCTCTCTGCTGCCGAAAATACAGCTGGTAGCACCTCTTCGAGCATTTCCAATGCCGCAGCTCCATCAGCATCGCTAGGGCCAAGCTTGCGATAACACGCAAGAGCCTCCACAGCATAAGTCGTCACCAAAGATGCCATCTTTAACCCACTGTCTGGGCTACCAAGCCCCTGCTGTGCAGACAGGAGCGACCTTAGCAAGGCCACCTTCGCCCTTGCATCCATCCTCTTTGCAGCCACGGCAGAGAGACACCCCACCGCCGCCGCAGCAAGAGGGGCAGCACTTGCAGGGGACAGGGCAATGTCAAATAGAAGAGGAACAAACACATCATTGGCGACCAGCGCAACATCGATCCAGGAGATGCACCTGCGCGCCGCATCAAGGGCTACGGCGGCAGTGGGAGGGTCGGCCGCACCAAGAGTGGCGGCAGCGTCGTGCCAGTGGCGGGCGATCTGGGGCACGCACTGCGCTCGCATGGCGTCCTTGACCCTGCAGGCGTCGGCGGTCTCGTCGGCGTTGCGAGGGTAGTCCTGGGAGAGCAGGTCGTCGTCCAGGGAGATGAGGACGCGGGCGAACATGTCCGTGGGGCCCGACTGCGGCGGC
The DNA here is from genome assembly GCA_039707655.1 of Elymus sibiricus. Lineage (NCBI taxonomy): Eukaryota > Viridiplantae > Streptophyta > Magnoliopsida > Poales > Poaceae > Elymus > Elymus sibiricus. The sequence continues at coordinate 147,796,722 of CM077666.1, forward strand.
GACGGCGGGAGGAGGTCGAGGAAGTAGGAGGGGTAGACATGCGGGTAATCTAGGCGGACGAGGAGGGCTATGAGCTGGGCGAGCTTGTTGCGGAGGAAGGGCAGGGAGGCGGCGTTGGAGGCGGAGGCGAGGGAGAGGAGGGAGGAGCGGAGCAGGGCGAGGTCGTCGGGGAGGGCGATGCGGCGGCGCAGGAGCGCGTCGTGGAGGGACTGGAGGCACCAGAAGTGCACGTGCGCGTGGGGCGAGGAGGCGAGGCCGGAGAGGCAGAGGCGGAGGAGCGAGGAGGGCGGGGACTCGTCGCGGGCGCGGGCGCAGAAGGCGAGCGCCTCCTCGCGGACGGCCGGGGAGGCGGAGGCCGCGGCGGGGGAGTCGGAGGCGAGCAGGATGGCCTGCTCGAGGTCTTCCATGGAGGCGCGGAGGAATCTGAGTGGAGGGGGCGGAGACGGGGAGAGAGAGGGGGGCGGAGGCGGAGGTGGGGCGGAGGCGGAGGTGGGGTTAATATAACGGCGGAAGGGGACGACGGGAGGGTTTGCTTTGCTCCTTTCCCTTCCTTGCTTCAGAGGTGTTGAGACGGGGGTGGTTTTTCTTCTCACTATTTTGGGTTTGGCTTGCCGGATTTATGGGTTTATGGGATGATTTTGGGTTTAGTTGTTGTGAGGGTTTTTCGTTTCTCTTTGAATTTATTTATTTATTTATTTCTTTTTTTTTGAACACAAGTACAGACGCAAGCGCTCATATACACGCGCATACACTCACCCCTATGAACGCACACACGCACACCCTACCCCTATGAGCACCTCCGAGAGACTGAGCCGGCATATCATCTTGAAATTTACGAAGTCACCGTAGGCACCTCGTCGTCGACGGGAACGTCTCCTCCCACTGAATGCGCATCGCCGGAAATCCTGAAATAAATCCAGGAATAAATGCGAGCACCAGGATTTGAACCCTGGTGGGCTGGGGATACCACAGTCCCTCTAACCATCCAACCACAGGTTGGTTCGCTTTATTTATTTATTTCTAGATTGATGATATATGTCATAAAAACTAATTTTTTTTTAAAATGTTGTGCTTTGTTGACACGCCGAGGTGGATGCCCATAGGAACGTTGGTCGGCATTTTTTTTTTGATGAATTAGATAAATTTCTCAATTCTTCAGTGCAACGCATTGGGGGATATCACGTGGAATGGGTATTGCTAGGGCATTTATGGTGTACTAGGTATGTATAAGTGCTCTCACTCTATGAGTTTATTTGTTGGCACCCGTTTCATGCGGCATGTTTCCCTCCTTCCCAGTCGTCTCACATGAGCGTTGAAATAAACCAATAGGTTCCCTTAAAAAACAATAGGAGGGTCCCTTGCACAAGCATTCATTAACAGGTAACGGTTTTAGCATAACATTCCTCTTGTCGGTTTTTTTGGATATGTGTCATGCAGAAAAAGACACTCTCAATAACCCCTCCTGGGATGATGTTGCAGTTGCTCTTGGTAAAAGACATTATGTTATGTCATTAGAAGGTCGTACTATTAATACTGACGACAATGGGTGATGTAGGGTAGAACCCTAATCGTTGAGATTTGTCCCGATGTTCACGAATTGGAGGTGGATTCGAGGAGGAACACGAAGAACACGAGGAAAAAACGTGGAGAAATCAAAGGGGAAAACACTCTATTGGACAAGATTCACTCCAAGTACTCCTCAAATCACAAGCAATACAAGAGGTGCATCAAGATCCAAGAACAACAAGGAAAATAAAAATACAAGGGTAGTTCATCCAAATCTCTAGGAGAGATGGGTCTTGATGATCTAGATAGATCCTTCCCACAATGGGGTCTTGAACTCCAATGGAGTGTCTCTCTCTCTCAAGAGAAGTCCCACAAGGGGAGATACATGAGCTAAGCTCTAATTGTTGGAAATATGCCCTAGAGGCAATAATAAATTGGTTATTATTATATTTCCTTATTCATGATAATCGTTTATTATCCATGCTATAATTGTATTGATTGGAAACTCAAATACATGTGTGGGTACATAGACAACACTGTGTCCCTAGTAAGCCTCTAGTTGACTAGCTCGTTGATCAAAGATGGTTAAGGTTTCCTAGCCATTGACATGAGATGTCATTTGATAACGGGATCACATCATTAGGAGAATGATGTGATGGACAAGACCCAAACTAAGAACGTAGCATTTGATCGTGTCAGTTTATTGCTATTGTTTTCTGCATGTCAAGTATCTGTTCCTATGACCATGAGATCATGCAACTCCCTGACATCGGAGGAGTACCTTGTGTGTATCAAACGTCGCAACGTAACTGGGTGACTATAAAGGTGCTCTACAGGTATCTCCGAGGGTGTCTGTTGGGTTGGCATGGATCAAGACTGGGATTTGTTACTCTGTGTGACGGAGAGGTATCTCAGGGCCCACTCGGTAATACAACATCACAATGAGCCTTGCAAGCAATGTGACTAAAGTGTTAGCCACGAGATCTTGTATTACGGAACGAGTAAAGAGACTTGCCGGTAACGAGATTGAACTAGGTATAGAGATACCGACGATCGAATCTCGGGCAAGTAACATACCGAAGAACAAAGGGAACAGTATACGGGATTAACTGAATCCTTGACATAGAGGTTCGACCGATAAAGATCTTCGTAGAATATGTAGGAGCCAATATGGGCATCCAGGTCCCGCTATTGGTTATTGATCGTAGAGGTGTCTCGGTCATGTCAACATAGTTCTCGAACCCGCAGGGTCTACACACTTAACGTTTGGTGACGATTAGTATAGTTGAGTTATTTTGTTGGTGACCGAAGGTTGTTCGGAGTCCCGGATAAGATCCCGGACATGACGAGGATCTCCGGAATAGTCCGGAGGTAAAGATTGATATATGTGATAATAGTGTTTTGGTTTCCAGAAGGGTTCCGGAATTCACCGGAAGAGGTTCCGGATGTTTCCCGAAATGTTCGGATACGAGAACACTTTATTTGGGCCAAGGGGTAAAGCCCACGAGGCTTAGGCAAGGTGCAAAAGGAAGTTTTGCTGGCGTCTGGGGCGGTACTACCGCTTATCGTAAGCGGTACTACCGCTACGGGCGGTACTACCCTACCGCTTATCGTAAGCGGTACTACCGCTACGGGCGGTACTACCGCTTATCGTAAGCTGTACTACCGCTACAGGCGGTACTACCGCTTATCGTAAGCGGTACTACCGCTTGTACGCAATACTGCAGGGATCCGAGTTGGACTCTTTCCCTGCGGGCCAAACCGACCTGGAGGAGGCTTTTACTCCAAGTTTAGACCCCAAGGCTCAACATATAAATAGAGGGGCAGGGCTAGCACACGGGACACATTAAGATTTCCCAAGCCGTGTGTCGGCAACCCTAACCCTCTAGTTCTCTCGTCATAATCTCCGTAGTGCTTGGCGAAGCCCTGCAGAGATTGTTCCTCACCAACATCACCACGCCGTCGTGCTGCCGGAACTCATCTACTACTTCACCATCGCTCGCTGGATCGAGGAGGTGAAGGCGTCATCAAGCCGTACGTGTGTTGAACGCGGAGGTGCCGTCCGTTCGGCACTAGTTCGTGATCGGATCGAGGGACGACTTGCGATTTGGATCGCGAAGACGTTCGACTACATCAACCGCGTTTCTTAACGCTTCCGCTTAGCGATCTACAAGGGTATGTAGATTCACTCTCCCTCTCGTAGATGCTCATCACCATGGATAGATCTTGTGTGTGCGTAGGAAAATTTTTGTTTCCCATGCAACGTTCCCCAACAGTGGCATCATGAGCTAGGTCTATGCGTAGATGAGATCTCGAGTAGAACACAAACGAGTTGTGGGCGTGGGTGTATACATATTGCTTGCCGTTACTAGTTGATACTTGATTCGGCGGTATTGTGAGATGAAGCGGCCCGGACCGACATTACGCGTACGCTTACGCGAGACAGGTTCCTTCAACTGACATGTAACTTCGTTGCATAAAGATGGCTAGCGGGTGTCTGTCTCTCTCACTTTAGTTGAATCAATTTCAATGAAGAGGGTTCTTTTAGAAGATCAAAAAGCAATCACTACACCACGTTGTGGTTTTGCGTAGGTAAGAACGGTTCTTGCAAACCCGTAGCAGCCACGTAAAATTTGCAACAACAAATAGAGGACGTCTAACTTGTTTTTGCAGGGTATGTTGTGATGTGATATGGCCAATTACATGATGAGATATATGTGATGTATGAGATGATCATGTGTTGTATAGAATATCACGACTTGCATGTCGATGAGTACGGCAACTGGCAGGAGCCATAGAGTTGTCTTTAATTATTGTATGACCTGCGTGTCAATCATTAAGCGCTATGTAATGCTTTACTTTATCGCTAAACGTTAGCAATAGTCGTGGAAGCAACAGTCGGCGCGACAACCTCATGGCGACACGTTGATGGAGATCAAGATGATGGAGATCATGGTGTCATGCCGGTGACGATGGAGATCATGCCGGTGCTTTGGAGATGGAGATCAAAAGCACAATGTCATGGCCATATCATGTCACTTATGATTTGCATGTGATGTTAATCCTTTTATGCATCTTATTTTGCTTAGGACGACGGTAGCATTATAAGGTGATCCCTCACTTAAATTTCAAGATAAATTGTGTTCTCCCCGAGTGTGCACCGTTGCGAAAGTTCGTCGTTTCGAGACACGCCGTGATGATCGGGTGTGATAGACTCCACGTTCACATACAACGGGTGCAAGCCATGTTGCACACGCGGAACACTCGGGTTAAACTTGACGAGCCTAGCATGTACAGACATGGCCTCGGAACACAAGAGACCGAAAGGTCGAACATGAGTCATATAGTAGATATGATCAACATGAAGATGTTCACCATTGAAACCACCTCAACTCACGTGATGATCGGACTTGAGTTGGTGGATTTGGATCATGTTACACTCGAATGACCGGAGGGATGTCAATTTGAGTGGGAGTTTTTAAGTAATATGATTAACTAAACTCATTATCTAGAACAATAGTCTAAGTTGTCTTTGCTATATTTATGTTGTAGATCATGGCTCGCGCAGTAGCACCCCTGAATTTTAATGCGTTCCTAGAGAAAGCTAAGTTGAAAGATGATGGAAGTAACTTTGTGGACTGGGCCCGTAATCTAAGGATTATCCTTACGGCTTCCCAGAAGGCTTATGTCCTTGATGCACCGCTTGGTGATCCACCCGCTCCAGTTGAGTCTCTAGACGTTGTGAACGCCTGGCAGGCTCGTTCTGAAGATTACTCAATAGTTCAATGTGCAATATTGTATGGCTTAGAACCGGGACTTCAAAGACGTTTTGAACGTCATGGAGCATATGAGATGTTCCAGGAGTTGAAGTTTATCTTTCAGAAGAATGCCCGGATCGAGAGATATGAGATGTCCGATAAGTTCTATGCTTGCAAGATGGAGGAGAACGGGTCTATCAGTGATCATGTACTCAGAATGTCTGGGTACTCCACCCGTCTGGCTGAATTGGGGATGCCCCTTCCGCCAGAGGCTATCACTGACAGAGTTCTTCAATCATTGCCACCTAGCTACAAGAGCTTCGTGTTGAACTATAACATGCACGGGATGAACAAGTCAGTCGCCGAGCTGTTTGCGATGCTGAAAGCCACTGAGTCTAAAATTCAGAAGGAGCATCAAGTGTTGATGGTCAATAAAACCACTAGTTTCAAGAAAAATGGCAAGGGTAAGAAGGGTAACTCCAAGAAGAGTGGCAAAGCAGTTGCTCCTCTCGTGAAGAAACCCAAGGCTGGACCCAAACCAGAAACTGTGTGCTTTCATTGCAAGGGAACTGGACACTGGAAGCGGAACTGCCCCAAGTATTTGGCTGACAAGAAGGCGGCCAACAACAAACAAGGTATATATGATATACATGTTATTGATGTGTACCTTACCAACTCTCGTTGTAGTGCCTGGGTATTTGATACCGGTGCGGTTGCTCATATTTGCAACTCAAAACAGGAACTGCGGAATAGACGGAGGCTGGCAAAGGACGAAGTGACGATGCGCGTGGGAAATGGTTCCAAGGTTGATGTGATCGCCGTCGGCACGCTCGCTCTTCGATTACCATCGGGATTAGTGATGAACCTGAATAATTGTTATTTAGTGCCTGCGTTAAGCATGAACATTATATCTGGATCTTGTTTTTTGCTAGACGGTTACTCATTTAAATCAGAGAATAATGGTTGTTCTATTTATATGAGTAATATCTTTTATGGTCATGCACCCAATGTGAGGGGTTTATTCTTATTGTATCTCGATAGTAATGATACACATGTTCATAACATTGATGCCAAAAGATGTAGAATTGATAATGATAATACCACTTTCTTGTGGCACTGCCGTTTAGGTCATATTGGCGTAAAACGCATGAGGAAGCTCCATGCTGATGGACTTTTGGAGTCACTTGATTTTGAATCACTTGACACATGTGAGCCATGCCTCATGGGCAAGATGACTAAAACGCCGTTCTCTGGAACAATGGAACGGGCAAGTGACTTATTGGAAATCATACATACTGATGTGTGCGGTCCGATGAGTATTGAGGCGCACGGTGGTTATCGTTACTTTCTCACCTTCATTGATGACTTAAGTAGATATGGGTATATTTACTTAATGAAACACAAGTCTGAAACATTTGAAAAGTTCAAACAATTTCAGAGTGAAGTTGAGAATCATCGTAACAAGAAGATTAAATTCCTGCGATCTGATCGAGGAGGAGAATATTTGAGTTATGAGTTTGGCAGTCACTTAAGACAATGTGGAATTGTTTCACAACTGACACCGCCTGGAACACCACAGCGTAATGGTGTGTCCGAACGTCGTAATCGAACCTTATTGGATATGGTGCGATCTATGATGTCTCTTGCCGATTTGCCACTATCGTTTTGGGGTTATGCATTAGAGACAGCTGCATTCACTTTAAATAGGGCACCATCGAAATCCGTTGAGACGACGCCATATGAACTTTGGTTTGGCAAGAAGCCAAAGCTGTCGTTTCTTAAAGTTTGGGGATGTGATGCTTATGTCAAAAAGCTTCAGCCTGAAAAGCTGGAACCCAAAGCGGAGAAATGTGTCTTCATAGGATACCCAAAAGAGACAGTTGGGTATACCTTCTACCTCAGATCCGAGGGCAAAGTGTTTGTCGCTAAGAACGGAACATTTCTTGAGAAAGAGTTTCTCTCGAAAGAATTGAGTGGGAGGAAGATAGAACTTGATGAGGTTATTGAACCTTTACTTCAACCTGAAAGTAGCACAGTACAGAAAGATGTTTCTGTAGAGCCTGCATCAGCTGAAGAGGAAGTTAATGATAATGATCATGAAGCTTTGGATCAAGTTGCTATCGAACCTCGTAGGTCGACAAGGACGCGTACTGCTCCTGAGTGGTACGGCAACCCTGTCTTAGAGGTCATGTTGTTAGACAACGATGAACCTACGAGCTATGGAGAAGCGATGATGGGCCCGGATTCCGAGAAGTGGTTAGAGGCCATGAAATCCGAGATGGGATCCATGTATGAAAACAAAGTATGGACTTTGGAAGTATTACCTGAAGGGCGTAAGGCCATTCAGAATAAATGGATCTTTAAGAGGAAGACGGACGCGGACGGTAATGTCACCGTCTATAAAGCTCGACTTGTGGCAAAGGGTTTTTCACAAGTTCAAGGTGTTGACTACGATGAGACCTTCTCACCCGTAGCGATGCTTAAGTCCGTCAGAATCATGTTAGCAATAGCTGCCTTTTTCGATTATGAAATTTGGCAGATGGATGTCAAAACAGCGTTCCTTAACGGTTTCCTTAAGGAAGAGTTGTATATGATGCAACCAGAAGGTTTTGTCGATCCAGAGAATGCTGACAAAGTTTGCAAACTCCAGCGATCCATTTATGGACTGGTGCAAGCATCTCGGAGTTGGAATCTTCGCTTTGATGAGGTGATCAAAGCGTTCGAGTTTATACAAGTTTACGGAGAAGCTTGTATTTACAAGAAAGTGAGTGGGAGCTCTATAGCGTTTCTAATATTATATGTGGATGACATATTGCTGATTGGAAACAATATAGAAATGTTGGAAAGCGTGAAGGAATATTTGAACAAGAGTTTTTCAATGAAGGGCCTAGTAGAAGCTGCTTTCATATTAGGCATCAAGATCTATAGAGATAGATCGAGACGCTTAATAGGACTTTCACAAAGCACATACCTTGACAAAGTTTTGAAGAAGTTCAAAATGGATCAGTCCAAGAAGGGGTTCTTGCCTGTATTGCAAGGTGTGAAGTTGAGTAAGACTCAATGCCCAGTGACTGCAGAAGATAGAGAAAAGATGAGTATCATCCCCTATGCTTCAGCCATAGGCTCTATCATGTATGCAATGTTGTGCACAAGACCCGATGTCAGCCTTGCCATAAGTATGGTCGGAAGGTTTCAAAGTGATCCAGGAATGGAACACTGGACGGCGGTCAAGAATATCCTGAAGTACCTGAAAAGGACTAAGGACATGTTTCTCGTTTATGGAGGTGATCAAGAGCTCGTCGTAAAGGGTTACGTCGATGCAAGCTTTGACACTGATCTGGATGACTCTAAGTCACAAACCGGATACGTATTTATTCTTAATGGGGGTGGGGTTAGCTGGTGCAGTTCCAAGCAAAGCGTGGTAGCTGATTCTACATGCGAAGCGGAGTACATCGTTGCCTCGGAGGCGGCGAAGGAAGGTGTCTGGATGAAGGAGTTCATGACAGATCTTGGAGTAGTGCCTAGTGCACTTAACCCAATGACTCTGTTTTGTGATAATACTGGTGCCATTGCTCTAGCCAAGGAACCAAGATTTCACAAGAGGACCAGACACATAAAGCGACGTTTCAATTCCATCCGCGATTACATCAAGGAGGACGACATAAATATTTGCAAAGTACACACGGATCTGAATGTTGCAGATCCGATGACTAAACCTCTTCCAAGGGCTAAACATGAACAACACCAGAACTGCATGGGTGTTCGATTCATTACAATGTAAATCACATAGTGATGTGAACTAGATTATTGACTCTAGTGCAAGTGGGAGACTGTTGGAAATATGCCCTAGAGGCAATAATAAATTGGTTATTATTATATTTCCTTGTTCATGATAATCGTTTATTATCCATGCTATAATTGTATTGATTGGAAACTCAAATACATGTGTGGGTACATAGACAACACTGTGTCCCTAGTAAGCCTCTAGTTGACTAGCTCGTTGATCAAAGATGGTTAAGGTTTCCTAGCCATTGACATGAGATGTCATTTGATAACGGGATCACATCATTAGGAGAATGATGTGATGGACAAGACCCAAACTAAGAACGTAGCATTTGATCGTGTCAGTTTATTGCTATTGTTTTCTGCATGTCAAGTATCTGTTCCTATGACCATGAGATCATGCAACTCCCTGACATCGGAGGAGTACCTTGTGTGTATCAAACGTCGCAACGTAACTGGGTGACTATAAAGGTGCTCTACAGGTATCTCCGAGGGTGTCTGTTGGGTTGGCATGGATCAAGACTGGGATTTGTTACTCTGTGTGACGGAGAGGTATCTCAGGGCCCACTCGGTAATACAACATCACAATGAGCCTTGCAAGCAATGTGACTAAAGTGTTAGCCACGAGATCTTGTATTACGGAACGAGTAAAGAGACTTGCCGGTAACGAGATTGAACTAGGTATAGAGATACCGACGATCGAATCTCGGGCAAGTAACATACCGAAGAACAAAGGGAACAGTATACGGGATTAACTGAATCCTTGACATAGAGGTTCGACCGATAAAGATCTTCGTAGAATATGTAGGAGCCAATATGGGCATCCAGGTCCCGCTATTGGTTATTGATCGTAGAGGTGTCTCGGTCATGTCTACATAGTTCTCGAACCCGCAGGGTCTACACACTTAACGTTTGGTGACGATTAGTATAGTTGAGTTATTTTGTTGGTGACCGAAGGTTGTTCGGAGTCCCGGATAAGATCCCGGACATGACGAGGATCTCCGGAATAGTCCGGAGGTAAAGATTGATATATGTGATAATAGTGTTTTGGTTTCCGGAAGGGTTCCGGAATTCACCGGAAGAGGTTCCGGATGTTTCCCGAAATGTTCGGATACGAGAACACTTTATTTGGGCCAAGGGGTAAAGCCCACGAGGCTTAGGCAAGGTGCAAAAGGAAGTTTTGCTGGCGTCTGGGGCGGTACTACCGCTTATCGTAAGCGGTACTACCGCTACGGGCGGTACTACCGCTTATCGTAAGCTGTACTACCGCTACAGGCGGTACTACCGCTTATCGTAAGCGGTACTACCGCTTGTACGCGATACTGCAGGGATCCGAGTTGGACTCTTTCCCTGCGGGCCAAACCGACCTTGTGCGGGCAAAACCGACCTGGAGGAGGCTTTTACTCCAAGTTTAGACCCCAAGGCTCAACATATAAATAGAGGGGCAGGGCTAGCACACGGGACACATTAAGATTTCCCAAGCCGTGTGTCGGCAACCCTAACCCTCTAGTTCTCCCGTCATAATCTCCGTAGTGCTTGGCGAAGCCCTGCAGAGATTGTTCCTCACCAACATCACCACGCCGTCGTGCTGCCGGAACTCATCTACTACTTCACCATCGCTCGCTGGATCGAGGAGGTGAAGGCGTCATCAAGCCGTACGTGTGTTGAACGCGGAGGTGCCGTCCGTTCGGCACTAGTTCGTGATCGGATCGAGGGACGACTTGCGATTTGGATCGCGAAGACGTTCGACTACATCAACCGCGTTTCTTAACGCTTCCGCTTAGCGATCTACAAGGGTATGTAGATTCACTCTCCCTCTCGTAGATGCTCATCACCATGGATAGATCTTGTGTGTGCGTAGGAAAATTTTTGTTTCCCATGCAACGTTCCCCAACACTAATGTGTAGTTCTAATCTTAGCTAACCCTAAATGAAGGAGGAGGAGGAGTATATATAGTGCTAGCCCACGAAGGGGTAAGTGAGGGGCGAAACGGGTACATGGGCCTCGGCTCGGAGACATGCGCACAGGCAAAGGCCGGATGATCCGGGTGGGCACCCGGATGATCCGGCTGGGTCGTAGCCGCTGTGGAGCAGCCGGACGTCCGGGACTCTGTCCGGACGATCCGGGCATCTTCCGGATGATCCGGACGGGATCCCGGATGATCCGTCTTCGTGGAGAAGGCTGTTGATGTCTGGGGACGCACGGCCGGATCGTCCGGGCCTGGAGCCGGATCATCCGGGCGTCGGCCGGATCGTCCGGGAGGGGATCCGGATGAGCCGGGCAAGTGCAGACTTGTCCATTCTTCCGTCTTCTTCCGTCTTCTCTTCCATGCTTCCCTCGCAGATGGTGTAGACGTACACATGGGCTCACACTCCTCCTCGTCGATGGTGAAGCTCCGGTAATACCTATGCATGCATACGAGAGGAGTGTCAAGTAGTACACCATCCTCGAAGGGGTCAAGTGAACACGTGTAAAGGAGATGATTCACCTTTAGGTATGTGAAGTAGATGTCGCACGTGTCACTTGCCAAACGGACTCTTGACATGGTGATGTCCGTAGGATGCTCCGCATCATCCCCTCCCCCTTGGGAAAGATCCGTCCTCGGATCGAAAACCAAATCACCATGGGAAAGAGATGGCGTCGCCGTGTAGAATTGGATGATCACCAAGTACTCGTCATCTGGAAGCTCGAAATGGTCACTCTCCAATGTCGCACCGTGTCGTGATTCCTTCAAAAGGAGCAAAAACAACAAACACTTGGAAAAACAAATGTGGTTAGCGTTAGTGCAAAACCAATCATTCAAGTGGTGATTCACCCAACAAGTGTTATCATCAAGCATAGCATATGGTGTGACAAGGGATTGTGGCATGGCATGTAAGCATATAAATTGAGCACAATCAAAGGCATCATTGAAACAAGCATGCAAATTGGAGGTAGAGATGCAAATATGTGTGACAAGAGAACAAGCATCTACCTCACGGTCATCGCAAGTATGCAAAAAGCGCTCAATAAACGGTCGATGGTATGCATAAGAATCATTCACAACACCCAAGAAGATGAGATGTGGCACATGTGGCAATCCAAAGTGCAAGACAATCCGAGCATAATGTGCATATGGTGTAGTGAAGATAATGTGGCACTCAACACAATGGAAAGAGCAATTGTTCATCATGTGTGAGGCAATCATGTCAAGCATGTAGCAATCAATGGGACATGGCATATGTGAAGAGATGACCTTGTTGCAATCAAACACATGGGAATAGCATGGTGCAATCATGTTCGATGCAACACACAAGGCATATGTATCATGATGCATGGCAATGTGGCAATGGCAAGTCGAAGCAATACCTCTAACATGCGTGCAAATGGTGCAAGCAACACATGAAGTATGATTCACAATATCCATGCTCAAGAAGGATGTCACCTCAAAAGCGTGTCCTTGTGCGTCCTTCACAAAGCCAAGGTGGTAGCAAATGCGTTGTAGAAACACGTCGGTCGAAAGTGGCTCGCTCTCAAGAGCTCGAATGGTCAACTCACGAGAAGTGGAAGTTGACACAATGTTGAAGGATCCTACACATGCACACAAGAAAGCAAAGAACGTATGCGCTTGGTAGATAAACACATCATCCATCATGATGGTTCTCTTCTCTTGCACATAACCATTAAGATCACAAGTGCATGAATAATATGATGCAACAATGGCTATATTCATGGCACTACGCATATGGTGCAAAGAAGGAAGACAAGTATGTTTCACATGAAAGATGGCAAAAGCTCCAAACATATGCGAGAATGCTATGGGGGCAATCTCATTAGCAAGACTAAAATCATTGTTGCACTCAATACATGGCAAATCATCTAGCATGAGAGAGGCAACATATGGAGACATATGACAACATTTCATATCAATCATGTGCAAAGCATGGAAATGGGTGCCATCAACCGCATGAAATGAGCAAGTGTGAATCATCGGTGATGCAACATAAGCAAGCATAGCAATCATGTCGTGCAAACTAGTGGAGCAAAGATGCAACACACTAGAGGAAATTATGGCAATCACGTCATGTGAGCAAATAATAGGCATAGACAATGCACATGACATATCGCTAGCACCAACAAAAAGCAATAGCAAAGTATCATCATAAGCATGGGGTACAAAGCAAACATGGCAATAACAAGTGATATCTCCACCAAGCTTACAAATACACATACAAGTAGTAGAATCATGGATCATGTGTAATGCAAAGCATGGGTCACCAAAACATGTCATCCAAATGGAAATGAGCATATCATGCAAAGTGAGCATGGCAAGATGGGCATAGAATGTGTAATGGACAATAACCCATAACCATGTGAGGGCCATGTAGAAAAAATGCGCGAAATTCTTACACAAAGAGGGCGGGTGGAGGGTAAGCACTCCATGGTGGCGCACGTCTTCATTGCTCTCTAGAGCTCGTTTCGTCAACTCGTGCGCTTGCGAGGTTGACGAGTAAGTGTGATGACCTACACAAGAAAGACACAAGTGAAAGAATGTGTGTGCGTGGTAAATGTACACATCATCCATCATGATGTGTATGTGCACGTGAGAGTTAGCACAAAACAAGCAATGCTCAAATAAATTTGATGTATGGTACAAGAACATGTCATCCATCATGAAAGAATAGTTGTTATGCGTAACATGATGGGGGCACAAATTGAGCATGCAAGTATATGGCACAACACTATCATAGTCATTCATGGGGAGCATATTGTGCACACAAGTATTAGGATCATGCAATGGATAGGATGGATCAAAATATCCTAAAATGTAGGAGGAAACTATGTGGGTCTCCTCATGAGCAATAGCGGAAACAACATATGGAGAAAATTGACAACATGGCAAATAATGCATGTCCGAAGCTAGGTGGTCATGGCATGGCATATGATGGCAATGATGCAAAGGAAGCATATCAATATCATCACAAGAAAAACAAATGCCAATAACAATGGGCTTGTCATCTATGTCATATGTGCAAATTGGGTTCATTTTAATGGCATATGCATAGTTACTACGATGAGATTGCAAATTGGACATATTATTGATCTCATGCATAGCATATGACAAGTCAAGCGGATTGTCAAACATGATGTGACCTAGAGAATTATCACAAGAAATCCTATGCAACATGGCATCACAACTAATAGACTCCACATGGCAATCATCAAACTCATCATAAATGGGTAAATCATCGCATGGAGAAATCATACTAGCATGAAGCGTGTCAATAGGAAGATCAACATCATGCAAGCAATCAATGTCCACTAGTGGGACAAGAGCATCACCTTCACCTATGTTACCTTTCTCATTCCACTCATGTGGTGTAGGTGAGGTAGCAAAGACCAAATCGTGGTCATCTTCATCGTGATGGAACCATGTGGGGGGTGCATCGTATTCCACCATGGCCATCGTCTTGTCCAAAGAAGGGACGAAGTCGTCGAGGATCGGTGCGTCATCGTATATGGGACCTAGCACCAAATGAGAAGACACAATAGAGGTAGAGGTCAAGTTGTTAGAAATGCAAATGGCCTCAAAATACCTATCAACTATCTCACTCTCTCTATGTGGTGGCTCACTCACTCCCTCAAAATAGGTGCACTCAAACTCACATATGGTGGATTCACTCATCTCACTCAAGTGGTGGGGGTTGTGGCTCTCCTCACATGGGAATTGAAGCATCTCATGATATATGGGGCTAGTGGTGAACTCGCTTTCACTCTCAATATGGTGGCACAAGTCTCTCCACTCATCATCATACGCATCCTTGGTTGAAGGGAAAATCCCATGCTCAATCATCTTGTCACCGTCGCCGTGGATGAAGGCCGAAGATGGCACATCATCACTCTTGCCTCCAAAGATGGAAGCATCATCCTTGCTCGCCACCTTGTCGCTTGCCTCCAAAGCATGTTCCTTGAGAGGCTCCGTAGTCATAGTCGTTACCGCGTCGTCTTCAAAAAGAGTCGTGGTAGACTCGGCATCGTCAATGCCACAAAGAGGGATGGCGGTGAAGTTAAACTTGGGAGCGTCGTCTTGGGGCTCGTCGGGCTTGGACATCGTGGTGGTACTATCCTCATGCTCGTTGTCATGGAGCTTGATCGTCACGAAGTGTGCTTGGGGTGGAGAAGACTTGGCCTTCTTAAGTTCTTGTTCCGCCTTGAGAGCACCAAGGTAGAGGTCGTCGATGTACTCGTAGTTGTTGGTGAAGATAATCTTGGCGATGTCGTTGTTCAATTCCATCGTGAAGTGGAACTTCATCCAAATGGGGCCGTCCACACCGGCTCGTCGCAAGGCTTTCTTCATCTCTAAGAAGTACTCGTCGAGGGACTTGGATCCTTGTATGGTGTTCTCCAATTGGCGAAGAAGATGTTCCATGTAGCTTGAAGGCACGAACTCTCGCCGCATAGCTTTCTTCGTCTTGGGCCAACTCATGTCGAAGTTCGTCGAAGTTGTGTGAAGCCACCATGTCGACGCGTAGTCGTGGAAGTTCCGTGTGGCGCACTTCACGTGATCTTCAGAGGGGACTTGATGTAGCTTGAGGTAGTCGTCCATCTTGCGCTCCCACTCGAGATACTCCTCGGGGTCTTGAGTCCCATAGAAAGGAATCTTGTGGTTGGTGTCGAGGTCGTAGTAGCTCGTGGAAGTCGTGGACTTGAGCTTGGGGAGCTTCTCTTCAGCGTAATCTTGAGGTGCTTGTCGGCGAAGATGCCGCATATCCAAAGGCGAAGATGCCTTGAAGTCGCTTGGCAAAGATGCCAATGTAGATGGTGAAGTCGTAGAGCGGTGGTTGGCGTTGAGCTCATGACCTTCACGTTCTTGTCGGTGATGGTGTCGATGCCGATGTGACCTTGCCGGAGATGGTAGCTTGGAAGCATGTGCACTGATACGTCTCCAACGTATCTATAATTTTTTATTGTTCCATGCTATTATAGTATCAATCTTGGATGTTTTTATATGCAATTATATATCATTTTTGGGGACTAACCTATTAACCTAGTGCCCAGTGCCAGTTGCTGTTTTCTGCTTGTTTTTGGCTTTTCAGAGAAACAGTACCAAATGAAGTCCAAATGCCACAAAACTTTTTGGAGATTTTTTTCTAGACAAAAGAAACCTTGGAAGCTTCGGAAGGAGGTCAGAAGCCTCACGGAGGCTTCACAAGGCAACAGGGCGCGCCCCAGGGGGGGCGCCGTGTTGCCTTGTGGGGCCCACGTGACTCCGTTTGACCTAATTCCACTTCTATAAATTCACAAATATTGGGAAACCCCCAGAGAGCCAGAAGAAAAAACCTTTCCGCCGCCGCAAGCCTCTGTTCTTCCGTGATCCCATCTGGAGGCCTTTTCCGGTACTCTGCCGGAGGGGGAATCGATCACGGAGGGCTTCTACATCAACCTTGCTGCCCTTCCGATGATGTGTGAGTAGTTTACCACAGACCTACGGGTCCATAGCTAGTAGCTAGATGGCTTCTTCTCTCTCTTTGATCTTCAATACAATGTTCTCCTCGATGTTCTTGGAGTTCTATCCGATGTAATCTTCTTTTGCGGTGTGTTTGTTGGGATCTGATGAATTGTGAGTTTATGATCAGATTATTCATGAGAAATATTTGAGTCTTCTCTGAACTCTTTTATGCATGATTTTTATAACATTGTATTTCTCTCCGATCTATCGATTTGGTTTGGCCTACTAGATTGATTTATCTTGCAATGGGAGAGGTGCTTTGTGATGGGTTCAATCTTGCGGTGCTTGATACGTCTCCAACGTATCTATAATTTTTGATTGTTCCATGCTGTTATATTATCAATCTTGGATGTTTTTATATGCATTTACAGCAATTATATATCATTTTTTGGGACTAATCTATTAACTTAGTGCCCAGTGCCAGTTGCTGTTTTCTGCCTGTTTTTGGTTTTACAGAATATCAATACCAAATGAAGTCCAAATGCCATGAAACTTTTTGGAGATTTTTTTCCAGACAATACCAACACTAGAAGCTTCGGGAGAAGACCAGACGCCAGAGGAGGTGGCCATGAGCCACCAGCGCACGCCTAGGGGGGGAGGCGCGCCCTGGTGCCTCGTGGGCCCACCTCAGCTCCGTTTGACCTAATTCCACCATTATAAATTCCCAAAAAATTAGAAACCCTCAGGGGAGTCCACGAAATACTTTTTCCGCCGCCACAAGTTTCTGTTCTCGAGAGATCCCATCTGGAGGCCTTTTCCGGTACTCCACCGGAGGGGGAATCGATCACGGAGGGGCTCTACATCAACCTTGCTGCCCTTCCGATGATGCGTGAGTAGTTTACCACAAACCTTCGGGTCCATAGTTAGTAGCTAGATGGCTTCTTCCTCTCTTTTTGATCTTCCATACAATGTTCTCCTCAATGTTCTTGGAGTTCTATCCGATGTAATCACTTTTTGCGGTGTGTTTGTTGGGATCCGATGAATTATGAGTTTATGATTAGATTATCCATGAATATTATTTGAGTCTTCTCTGATCTCTTTTATGCATGATTATTATAGCTTCGTATTTCTTCTCCAATCTATTGATTTGGTTTGGCCAACTAGATTGATTTATCTTGCCATGGGAAGAGGTGCTTTGTAATGGGTTCGATCTTGCGGTGCTCAATCCCAGTGACAGAAAGGGACATGACACGTATGTATCGTTGCTATTAAGGGTAAAAAGATGGGGTTTATTCATACGTGAGTTTATCTTGTCTACATCATGTCATCGTTCTTAAGGCGTTACTCCGTTCTTTATGGACTTAATACACTAGATGCATGTTGGATAGCGGTCGATGTGTGGAGTAATAGTAGTAAATGCAGGCAAGAGTCGGTCTACTTGTATTGGACGTGATGCCTATATACATGATCATTGCCTTGGATATCATCATGATTATTTGCTTTTCTATCAATTGCCCAACAGTAATTTGTTTACCCACCGTATGCTATTTTCTTGAGAGAAGCCTCTAGTGAAAACTATGGCCCCCGGGTCTATTTAAATCATATACTAAAACCCTAAAAATACTTGCTGCACTTTTTCTTCATTTATTTTATTTTTGTATTTTTGTTTCAATCTATCTATCTATCACATACAATTTAATCTTGCAACTTACCGCCGAGGGATTGACAACCCCTTGATTGCGTTGAGTGCAAGGATTTGTTGTTTTGTGTGCAGGTGCTGCTAACGAGGTGTTGCGTGATTCTCCTACTGGATTGATAACCTTGGTTTCATAACTGAGGGAAATACTTATCTCTACTGTACTGCATCTCCCTTCCTCTTCAGGGAATTACCAACGCAGCTCACAAGTAGCAGGAAGAATTTCTGGCGCTGTTGCCGGGGAGACATCATCAACATCTATCAAGTACCTACGCATAAAACTCTCATCTCCTTGCATTTACTTTATTTGCCTTTGCCTCTCATTTTCATCTCCCCCACTTCTAAAAAGTTTTTACAAAAATACAAAAATATTTTCCGTTTGCCTTCTTCTTGTTTGCCACTTCGAATTGCTCATCTTGTCATCATGACTAGCGTAACTATCCCTCCTTTGTCACCGGATTTTGAAGTACTTTACTTCAAACAGAAACAAGGAGAAAATCTTAAAGATGCTTGGTATAGGTTAATGGAATCCTACCGTGTTTGCTCTATAAAAGGAGATTTAAAAATTTTGCTTTGCAATTTCTATATAGGTTTAACCATGCATCATAGACAACTTTTGGATTTTGCCGCAAAGGGGAATTTTATTGAGAGTGAGGCCAATACTGCCTATGAAATAATGGAAGGCATATTGGGGATTCCACCACCACAAAAGGGTTTTGCTTTTACTCAAGAGGGGGCTCAAATATTAGACAAATTGGGTGATATGCAGAAAAATTTGGTTGAGTTGCAAAAGTCTAATGAGCCTCTTAAAAATATTAGTTGAAATCTCAATCGCACGAACACTTTGATTTCTTTATGCAATAAGCGATTGGATATTTTAGACCTTAAAATTGCCTCTTTTTCTGGGAATAATGGGAAGCATAAAGAACCTCCCGGGTTTGAGAAAACTCCTATAAATATTACTAAAACCAAAGATGACAACACTTGAAACTATGCATTATGCCCAGCTAGGGGCATAAAACAATAGCGCTTGTTGGGAGGCAACCCAATGAATAAAATAAATTTTTATTATTTGTTTATGTTATTGTGAGTTTTCACTTTCATGTCACTGTTATGATTGTGTTTTTATGTTTTTAATTAGTGTTTGTGCGAAGTAAAGCCTTTAGGATGATTTGGAAGATAGTATAATTGATGCTGTTTGGAAAACAGAAAGTTTTGCATCCAGTGCTGGAATTTTGGTTCTGTAATGGAGCGTCAGAAAAATCTGAAATTTTTACACAGTATTGGTATATGAATTTTCCACGTTGTCCTAATTTTTCAGAATTTTTGGAGTTACAGAAGTATGGCTTTTAAATAGATTGCTACAGACTGTTCTGTTTTTGACAGATTCTGTTTTTTGATGTGTTGCTTGCTTGTTTTGATGAAACTATGGATTGTATCGGGGGGTATAAGCCATGGAGAAGTTAGAATACAGTAGTTATAATGCAAAAATAAAATATGAATGGGTTTGCAACAGTACTTAAAGTGGTGATTTATTTCGTTATACTAACGGATCTCACGAAGGTTTTGTTGAGTTTTGTGTGATTGAAGTTTTCAAGTTTTGGGTGAGATCACGATGGATGAAGGAACAAGGAGTGGCAAGAGCCTAAGCTTGGGGATGCCCGAGGCACCCCAAGGTAATATTCAAGGAAGACTCAAGTGTCTAAGCTTGGGGATGCCCTGGAAGGCATCCCCTCTTTCTTCTACCAACCATCGGTAATTTTACTTGGAGCTATATTTTTATTCGTCACATGATATGTGTTTTGCTTGGAGCGTCATGTATTATATGAGTCTTTGCTTTGTTTGCTTTTTAGTTTGTCACAATCATCTTTGCAGGACACACCTATTTTGAGAGAGCCACACGTTCATCATAATTTGTTAGAATACTCTATGTGCTTCACTTAAATTTTTTGAGCTAGGCAGTTGCTCTAGTGCTTCACTTAAATCTTTTTGAGCACGGCGGTGGCTAAATTTTGAAGAAAGAAACTCTCATGCTTCACTTATATTATTTTGAGAGTTGACAAGATTAAAATTTTGAAGAAATAAACTCTCATGCTTCACTTATATTATTTTTAGAGTTGACAAGATTAAAATTTTGAAGAAATATTTGCACTCTCATGCTTCACTTATATCTTTTTGAGAGTTGATGATAGTAATGGTAATTTGCACAAGATATGAATTTGGTCCCAAAGTGATGAATATTCAAGAGGGATATAATAAAAACTTTCATATAGATCATTGGATATGATAAGTGTGACTCCTTGCACTAGTTTTGCGATATGGAAATGATAATATGTGAGTCATGTTAGTGAGTAATTGTGATTTAGTAAGAATATTAGTGTTAAGGTTTGTGATTCCCTATGCATGCACATTAAGTCAATAGTTATGAAAAGAAATTATATCCTACTTATGGTGCATTATTCGGTGTTAGTTATGTTCAATGCATGTTTATGACCGTTATCGTTTTTTGGTTGGTTGCTTCTCACTCTTTTGCTAGCTTTCATTTGTACTAAGCGGAAATACTGCTTGTGCATCCAAACTCCTTAAACCCAAGTTGTGCCAAATGAGTCCACTATATCTACCTATATGCGGTATTTCCATGCAGTTCTAAGTAAATTTGCGTGTGGCAACTCTAATTTTCAAAATAATTTTTCTGTTTTGTGTGCCCGTACCGCTCATGAAGCGGCAGGGGGTGGCCAATATTTTCCATGCTAGGTGTGTTATTCTCATGATGAGTGTTTATTCACTTGTCATTGCACGAGAGAGTGGCTGGTAATAGGGATGCCCAGTCCCACAATGAAATCAAAAATTAACAACAATAAAATTCCTTGGAAAGTGATGGTATGGAGGGCACCCGTGGATACGGCTAGCCATGGATTGTGAAAGAATGGTGGAAAGGAAATAAACTTTACTTTTTGTTTGGGAACCGCCTATGATGTGTCTAGCATGGAAGATATTGGGAATTCTCGGTCGTTTTCGTTGACAGGAAAAGCATGCCTCTCAAAATATTTTTATCTCTCTAATTTAAGCTTTGAGCTCTAGCACATTAGCAAATCTCTGCTTCCCTCTGCGAAGGGCCTATCTATTTACTTTTATGCAATTTTTATTTTTATTTTGAATCTCCATCTTCTCTTATAAAGCACCAACTAGAGAGCACTATTGTCATACTTGTGCATTGGATGTAGCTAATATTTGAGTGTGTTGCATGAATGGATCAATGATTGAGCATATGGCTAGTTCTTCGCTCGTTACTACTACCCCTAAAAATGAAGTACTTAATTTTAAACTAAGGGGAGGAGAGAATTTAAAAGATGCTTGGTATAGGATTTGCGATGCTCAAAATAGATCAACTCGTAAGCAATCCACTACCGTTTTTCTTCGAAATTTTTATGTGGGAATCACTACTTGGTATAGATTTGTTCTTGACACTATTACCGGAGGGAATTTCTTGACGTGTCCCACTTTGGATGCTTTCAATGCTATGGAAAATTTAGTGGGTTCACCCCCTATCATTATTAATGAAATGACATTGACTTTGGAGCATGTTATGCAAAGGTTAGAAGCTATAGAAAATAAAATGCCTACTATCGAACATCTTGAAAATTTAGATAAAAAGGTCCACAATCATATTACTCAATTCGGTACCAAGGTGGGGATTGCTTTGAAAACTTTAAAGGAAAAGGAACCAAAAATTAACGAAAGGATAGACCAAAGCTCCGCTAGAATTGATAAGCTAGAAGAAATTATCAACAACTTGGGTTCCGCTTTTTCCTCCACTAAAAACATTGATAGGATTCCTCCAAATAAAAATTTCAAGTTTATATTTGTTCCTAAGGTCAAGGGTGATACTTCTAGTAAAAGGAGCGAGGATCTTAAAATGATTAGCGTGCACCCCAATTTCATTGATATAATTAAGGAACCTATCCATAAAAATGAGATTCTTGATTTTGTACCTAGAAGCGTGATGATGAGAAACTCCTATGTTAAAACTACTAGAAAAAATGGATGTGTGATTGAGGAGTTGGAAACGAAGGATGACAACACTTGAAACTATGCATTATGCCTAGCTAGGGGCATAAAACAATAGCGCTTGTTGGGAGGTAACCCATTGAATAAAATAATTTTTTGATTTTACCTACTGTTTTTGAGTGTTTGCATGATTATAGATTCTGTTATGATTGTGTTTTTATGTTTTAATTAGTGTTTGTGCCAAGTAATGCCTTTGGGATGATTTTGAAGATAGTATAATTGATGCTGTTTGGAAAACAGAAAGTTTTGCGTCCAGTGCTAAAATTTTAGTTCTGTACTGAAGCGTCAGAAAAATCTGAAATTTTTACACAGTATTGGTATATTAATTTCCCATGTCTTACTAATTTTGCAGAATTTTTGGAGTTTACAGAAGTATGGTTTTTAAATAGATCTTTACAAACTGTTCTGTTTTAGACAGATTCTGTTTTTTGTTGCATAGTTTGCTTATTTTGATGAATCTATGGATCATATCGGGGGGTATGAGTCATGGAGAAGTTGGAGTACAGTAGCATTATGCCAATATTAAATATGAATCAATTTACTACAGTACCTAAAGTTAAAGATTTGTTTGTTATACTAACGGATCTCACAAGGTTTCTGTTGAGTTTTGTGTGCTGAAGTTTTCAAGTTTTGGGTGAGACTACGATGGATAAAGGAATAAGGAGCGGCAAGAGCCTAAGCTTGGGGATGCCCAAGGCACTCCAAGGCAATATTCAAGGAAGACTCAACCGTCTAAGCTTGGGGATGCCCCGGAAGGCATCCCCTCTTTCGTCTACAATCTATCGGTAACTGACTTGGAGCTATATTTTTATTCATCACATGATATGTGTTTTACATGGAGCGTCTTGTTAAATAGTTTGTTTGCTTTTGTTTGCTTTTTAGTTTGTCACAATCATCTTTGCTGAACACACCTTTTTGAGAGGGACACACATTATTCGTGATTTGTTAGAATACCCTATGTGCTTCACTTATATCTTTTGAGCTAGGCAGTTGCTCTAGTGCTTCACTTATATCTTTTAGAGCACGACGGTGATGATATTTTAAAGAAATAGTTGCACTCTCATGCTTCACTTATATCTTTTTGAGAGTCTCATGATAGCAATGGTAATATGCACGGGTTATGAATTTGGTCCTGATATGATAGGTATTCAATAGGGATATAATAAAAACTTTCATGTAGATCACTGAATATGATAAATTTGATTCCTTGCAATAGTTTTGCGATATTAAGATGGTAATATGGGGGAGGTATTAGTAGATAATTGTGGTTTAGTAAGAATAATTGTGTTAAGGTTTGTGATTCCCGAAGCATGCACGTATGATCTATCGTTATGCTAAGAAGTTGGAGCATGATTTATTATTGATTGTCTACCTTATGAGTGGCGGTCGGGGACGAGCGATGGACCTTGTCCTACCAATCTATCCCTCTCGGGGCATGCGTAGTAGTACTTTGCTTCGAGGGCTAATAGACTTTCGCAATAAGTATGTGAGTTCTTTATGACTAATGTGAGTCCATGGATTATACGCACTCTCACCCTTCCCCAATTTGCTAGCCTCTTTGGTACCGTGCATTGCCCTTTCTCACATCGAGAGTTGGTGCAAACTTCGCCGGTGCATCCAAACCCCGTGATATGATACGCTCTATCACACATAAGCCTCTTTATATCTTCCTCAAAACAGCCACCATACCTACCTACCATGGCATTTCCATAGCCATTCCGAGATATATTGCCATGCAACTTCCACCGTTCCGTTTTTATGACATACATCATCATTGTCATATTGCTTTGCATGATCATATAGCTGACATAGTATTTGTGGCTCAGCCACCGTTCATCATTGTTATACATATTACGCTAACATCATTGCACATCCTGGTACACTGCCAGAGGCATTCATATAGAGTTATATTTTGTTCTAGCATCGAGTTGTAATGTTGAGTTGTAAGTAAATAGAGGTGTGATGATCATCATTATTAGAGCATTGTCCCAGTGAGGAAAGGATGATGGAGGCTATGATTCCCCCACAAGTCGGGATGAGACTCCGGACGGAAAGAAAAAGAAAAAAAAGAAAAAAAAAGAAGAAGAGAAAAAAATAAAAAGAAAAAAAATAAATAAATGAGAGAAAAAGAGAGAAGGGACGATGTTACTATCCTTTTCCACACTTGTGCTTCAAAGTAGCACCATGTTCTTCATATAGAGAGTCTCCTATTTTGTCACTTTCATATACTAGTGGGAATTTTTCATTATAGAACTTGGCTTGTATATTTCGATGACGGGCTTCCTCAAATGCCCGAGGTCTTCATGAGCAAGCAAGTTGGATGCACGCCCACTTAGTTTTCATGTTGAGCTTTCATACACTTATAGCTCGTAGTGCATCCGTTGCATGGCAATCCCAACTCCTCGCATTGACATCAATTGATGGGCATCTCCATAGCCCGTTTATGTGAGACTTTCTCCATTTTTTGACTTCTCCTATTTATCTCTACCACCATACTCTATTCCACCCATAGTGCTATATCCATGGCTTGCGCTCATGTATTGAGCGGGAGTTGAAAAAGCTGAAGCGCGTTAAAAAGCATGAACCAATTGCTCGGCTTGTCATCGGGGTAGTGCATGATAAATACTTTGAGTGAAGAAGATGGAGCATGACAGGATTATATGATTTTGTAGGGATAACGTTCTTTAGCATTTTTATTTTGAAAGACATGATTGTTTATTAGTATGCCTGAGTATTGATGTCTTTATATCAAATTATAGACTATTGCTTTAAATCATTTGGATCTTATTATTCATACCGTAAGAGAAAGATTACATGATAGGTAGCATTCCACATCAAAAAATTTGTTTTTATCATTTACCTACTCGAGGACGAGCAGGAATTAAGCTTGGGGATGCTTGATACGTCTCCAACGTATCTATAATTTTTGATTGTTCCATGCTATTATAGTATCAATCTTGGATGTTTTTATATGCAATTATATATCATTTTATGGGACTAACCTATTAACCTAGTGCCCAGTGCCAGTTGCTGTTTTCTGCTTGTTTTTGGCTTTTCAGAGAAACAGTACCAAATGAAGTCCAAATGCCACGAAACTTTTTGGAGATTTTTTGCTGGACAAAAGAAACCTTGGAAGCTTCGGAAGGAGGCCAGAAGCCTCACGGAGGCTTCACAAGGCAACAGGGCGCGCCCCGGGGGGGCGCGCTATCGGTGTAAAAACCGGCAGACCTCGGGGTAGGGGGTCCCGAGCTGTGGATCTCGGATCGATGGTAACAGAGACAATGGAGACGGTATTTACCCAGGTTCGGGCCCTCTCTATGGAGGTAAAACCCTACGTCCTGCTCTTGTTATATTGATTGAGATGTATCGAGTACAGAGTTGATCTACCTCGAGATCGTAATATGTGTCTAACTTCTATGGCTAGGTAAGCAATGTTGCGTTGATGTCCCCTCTATGGGCTAAACCCTATGGCTTATATACACACCAGAGAGGGTACCTAGGGTTACAATGTCGGTATCTAGGAGTAAGGCGGCTGGACAAATCTTGAAGTGTACTGCAAGTCTTCGGTAGAGACAACGCTGATCACGTCTCCCATGTACAATCTCCGGAGTCCATCTTGGTCACGTACGGGGATACATCGGCCCAACCGAGGAGACGGGTCGGCCCGGTTAGCACCCCCTAATCCAGGACACCGTCAGTAGCCCCCGAACTGGTCTTCTACGCTGAGGACGATGTTCGACAGATATTACTTCGGATCCGGAGTCTTTGGCTTGACAGACGAGTTCCACTTCACATTTCGGATTTTCTTTAACAGAACATCAACATCCGTGGTCCAACCGAGCTGGTACCCTGCCCGATGGGTGTAGGTATCTTAGCCTCGAAGGCTGGTCGTACAGGTATGAACAATCCAATCCCGCCTGACAACTTTATCGGAGAGGCTCGTCCCATGAGGGGTCGAGCAGTTACTGCCTCATCCTCAAATCGCGGTTCGAGGCAGCTCGTTTACTGGCACGTCCCTTCGAAACAGAGATCGAGCCTGCTTTCTTAGGGATATCATCAAGATTTTGTTTCCCCCCATATGTTTCAACAGCATTTTTGATAGCGGCCGCGAATTTATCGGCGCAGCAGGGGGACTCTTGGCCTTTCATAGGTCTATAAGAACCAAAGGGAGAACAGCGCAAGGACGCGCGCTCCTATTCCTTCCCCACTGCTACCCTATCTAGCTCCAGCGCCCATATCCAACTAGCTCGCCCTCCCTTTTCGCGAGCTCAGCTTCTCAACCAGCCATGGCCGACACCCTCGAGGGGCATTGGGGCGGCTCTACGGTGACAGCGGCGACTATCGCCGAGCTGCGCGACGCGGGGTATCTAGCCCCCGCCATCGCTGCCCGCGCTCCAGCGGCCGACCAGCTGGTGCCCGCTCCCAACGCCGGGGAGCGGGTGGTCTTCGTCCCCCACCTCATCCGAGGCCTGGGGTTCCCGCTGCACCCCTTTGTGCGCGGGGTAATGTTCTACTACGGGTTAGACTTCCACCACATGGCCCCCAACTCTATTCTCCACCTCGCCGCTTTCATCACAGTCTGTGAGGCTTTCCTCCGATGCGAGCCACACTTCGGCTTGTGGCTGAAGCTCTTCGGGATCAAACCGAAGTCCAGCGGACAGGATCTCGCGGAGTGCGGGGGAGCCATGGTCAGCAAGAACCAGGGGGTCGTCTGGTTCAAAGGAACCTTCATCGAGACGGTGAAGGAATGGCAGAGGGAGTGGTTTTATATCACTGAACCTCTTGCCCCTGGTCAAACCGAAGTCCCAGCCTTCTCGGTCGGGCAACCCAAGAAACTCAAGTCCTGGAAGGAGAAGGGCGTCGTTTGGGGGAAGCCAGAAGAGGTGGAGACCCTGACCGACAGGGTCCTGTGGTGGTCCACGACGGGGAAGGTTGAGCTGGCCGACGTCATCAATGTCATGCTCAACCGCTGTGTACTTCCCCTCCAGTTTTGGGCTACCCCGATGTGGGCACAAAAGCCCGAAGACATGGACACCATCAACACCTTCTTCCGCTCCACCTTGGCCACCATGTGGACAAAGCTCATGAAGCTGGCCAAGGACAAGATCCCCAAGGCGGGAGAGGACCGTGGCCTCGAACACGGCTATGAGGCCCCCCCGGTAAGTGATTTTGCCCTTCAATCTCTGTGCTTTGTTGATTGTGTTGAGGATCAAAGTTTTTACTCGAATCGTCGTATTTTGACATTTTGCAGAAGTGGTCGGCCTGGGTAAAAGGGGTACGATGCCCAGCCCCACTGCCGGAGCAGCCCCCAACTCCCCTGCTCTTGGCGCTTCTGACCGAGGAGCCACATGTGGTGGCCTCCAAAGGGATGAAGCCCCAGACGGGGAGGTCCAGTGCTCGGACCAGGGGGACTTCGGTCACCCGATCAGAAGAGACCCACACCTCCGCCGCTCAAGACGGCGGCGCCGAGGAGAGCGAGGAGGAGATTCCCCCTCCGAAGGGGAAGAGGTCGGCGATAGAAGACGCCGACATGGACATGCCGCCGAAGGGCTCAAAGAGGCTGAGGCGAGCCTCATCCGAGGCCGCCAACAAGTCATCGAAGAGGGCCGAACTCTCCGGTGACTCAGAGGAAGACCCCCTCACAACGGGGAGGAAGAAACCGACACCTCGAGGGTAAGCCCTTGTCTCTATCGTCTTTCCTTAAGTCACTTTTTCAGCAAAGGGAATCTTACACAAACAGTTTTTCGTATGCAGTCCGCCGAAGGTAATCCCCAGCGGCTCTTCAAGCGTGCTGCCATCAACCAGCGGGACTCCAGAGCCCGTTGCTTCCCCCCCAAAGCCTTATGGTCTGGGGGAAGCGACATCCACCTTGGACCCCGAAGTCAACTTGACGAGGGCTGACGAGGTGGTGACCATGGCCGAGGACAATACCTCGGCCCGGCAAGATCGGGGGACGGAGCGCCCCGAGGCCATCAAAGAACTGCTAGGCCAGTCATTGGCCCAGCCGGAGTCTACCTCGGCTCCACCACAACGGGCGGAGGCCACTCGGGAGGATACACCCGAGGTCATCCCTTCGCCCCAGCCTACTGCCCAGGGACGGGCTGGCGCGGGGTGGACCGAGGAGGTGGAGGAGACCCTGAGGGGTTCTTCCATCAAGGAGGAGCACCGTGCCTTGATGGGCACGGCGCTGGAGAGCTACCGGTCCGCAGGGGCCGCCCTGCACGAGGTTTTCAAGAACCTCGTAGCAGGTTTCAAGGTACGCAGTCTACGCATTCAGCGTGTTTATTTGAGCTGTTTGTCTTTGGGAGTTCTGTTCGAGGACATAAGAGTATAGCCTTCTAAACGGCTTAGTGAGTGAGTAGCCCCCGAGCCCGAAGTCGGTTGCGAGAAATCGGCATCGGGGTCGCTTGACGTAGTAGGAGCCGACGAGTGATCTTAATTATTCCCTTTACAATGGGGATCCGTTTTGTTCCAGATTGCGACCTCGATCCCGGACTCTGTCTCTGAAGAGATGGCGGAGATGAACCGGAAACTCGAGCAGTCTCAAGGTAAGCAAGTTTAAACTTGCCTATGTATTTTTACGAAATACGTGTAATGTATGTGAAAGAAGACAACTAAGGCCGAACTGTGTTGACAGCGGAGCTGAAGATGCTCAAGGCCGAGCTGGACAGAGCTCGGAAAGAGGTGCGGCAGCAGGAGAATGCTGCCGCCGCGGCCGAGAAGGCGCGGGCTGCCGAGAAGGCGGCCGGAGAGAAGCACCAGGCACGGGTGCTAGAGGTAGAGGAGACCCTGAAGGGCGTGTTCGAAGCACACGACAAACTTCAGGAGGAGGGGCAGCGGACGAAGGAGGAGCTCGAGAAGATGCAGTGTGCCCACTCCGAGCTCAAGACCTCGGCCCGAGCGGATCGCGAGGTGCTCCAGCAAGTGGAGCAAATCGCCTCGGGTAAGAAATTTTTGCTGCAGTGTACGTTTGGCAGCAAAGGGTGTGTCGAGCTCACCCAATTATGGCGTTCCGCAGAGGTCTTCGAGGATCTCCCTCAGAGCGCGGAGGATGCGGTGGCCTACTTCGGCCAACTGGCGGGCCATGAGGCGGAGAAAGCCTTCTGGGGTCAATTCCCGGGGTCGCCGTCTGCGCAGCTGCTGAATCATCGAGTGAAGCAGCTGGTCGAGCTGTTCTGCATGAAAGGCCGGCGCTCCAGGACCTCTGTGTCGCTTTGTGGCCTGCCGAAGCCATGCCGAGGAGTCTCTTCGGCCTGACGGCCCGTCTCCGAAATGCCGTGCCCTGCGTTGAGCGCTGGAAGAGGTCCGCATGCTTCGAAGGGGCGCGGAGGGCATACGCTTGCGTGAAGACTCACTTCCGCAAGGTTGATGCGAAGACGTGTGCCGCTGGCCCTCCTGCCGACAAGCCGCGGACCGCCGAGCAGTTCTTCGCCGAGGTTGAGGCGGGAGCTCGGACCACCGAGGCCATGTGCCCCAAGGACACTCTGTATTTTTAGGTGATGCTTCGGAATGCCGGAGTGTATAATGTAAAAACTTTATCTCGTGTTTGAATGAAGATGGCTTGAAATTCCATATGTTTTTATTTTATAATTCAATTATTCCTCCAATATGACTGTTCAAAATGAGAGTGGCCAGTCGTCGGCTTCAGCCCCAGTGTAAGTTATACAGAGGGTGTTCCTTAAGGCATACTTGACCCTTGGCCGACGTCTCGGTACCCGGAGGCGGTCAATGACTTAGAGGAACTAGGCAATTGGACTATAGTGGCTTGACATCTTTCATTTATTCGTAGGAGTTTGACTGTGGGGGATGAGGACCAGCCCCCGACATAGGAAGTGTGCGGTCGACGCGGCCGAGGTCTAGACCATAGCACACTTCGGCTAGAAATAAAAGCCCTTTGTTTGACACGGGTGATCTCTATCGTCACATCGCTTGACGCGGTCTCCGGATGGCAGACCAGTTTGCGCTTACCTAGATAGTCAGTTTTCGGCTTTCTCCACTGAGGTGCCATGCCAATTAACCTGGTAGCGCAATCACAATGGTTCTCCCGTTACGCCCTTAGCCGAGTGCATCGGGAACGTAAGGGGTACACATAGGAGCCGGGCAACCCAACTATTGACCGAAATCTAGGTTCAAAACTGATGCATATAAGGCCAAAAATCCGAGACGCCGAATACATCGGACTTTCATACACCATTGCATCTTTTTAAAGTACTTCATCGTCCCGGAGCTATGCTGATAAAGAAATACAATAAAGACCTTAAAAGGGCACGGTTTCTTTATTTTATAACATCAATCGTGTACATGCCCAGTTGTGACGAGAGTAGTTGAAAGAGTACAACGTAAATGGTAAAGAAGGAAGAGGAAAAAACAGGTCGGATAATTACCGACGGATTTTAAAGGATCCGGACCGAAGCCTGCCGCACGTCTGCGTTTCCGAACTGTTGACCAGATTATCCTGAGTGACGACGAAGGGTTTTGCGAAGGTCGATGCCCGACTGGCCCTTTTATACACTCTAAGTGTTTGATTGACCGAGGTCCTCAAAGGGAGGTGTTTGCCGGAGTCATTCTGTGGTTAAGGCCACAGAGACGTAGTTACGCTTGGCTGTTTCTTTTACAGATACCTGCATGTGCAGGGGCTCTAAGCCTCGTCTTCGCGTGGTTAATCCGCGCCTGACATGTGGGTAGTTGTGTTGGCTCCTCGGCGTCCCAGGGAATTTTGAGTGCAAAGTTGTGTACCCTGGGGACGTACTGTCCGCCGCTAGGGCACGTGAGGAGCCCGCATCCCTATTTCGGGTGCGGGGGTAGCTGGCCGAGGTCGACTTGTGCATCCCGGGCTCGCTTCAAAGAGCGAGCAGCCCGTTTATTGCTGCGGGCTGCCTCCTCGGACGCTTGGACCTCGGCTGCAAAAGCCGCGGTCTGTTCCTCTGTCCGGAGTGAACGTTCGGTATTACCATTGACTGTGATGACACCGTTGGGTCCCGGCATTTTGAGCTTGAGGTAGGCGTAATGCGGGACTGCGTTGAAGCGTGCAAAGGCGGTGCGCCCTAGGAGCGCGTGGTATCCACTCCGGAAGGGTACGATGTCTAAGATTAACTCCTCGCTTCTGAAGTTGTCGGGCGAACCGAAGACTACCTCGAGGGTGACTGTCCCGGTACAACGGGCCTCGACGCCCGGAATGACACCTTTAAAGGTCGTAGAGCTCGGCTTTATCTGAGATGAGTCAATGCCCATCTTCCGAATTGTGTCCTCGTAGATGAGGTTAAGACTGCTTCCCCCGTCCATCAGGACGCGTGTTAGATGATAACCATCAATGATAGGGTCCAGAACGAGCGCCGCGGATCCGCCATGCCTGATGCTGGTCGGATGATCGTGCTTGTCGAAAGTGATCGGGTAAGCCGACCACGGGTTATACTTCAGGGCGACTGGCTCCAACGCATATACGTCCCGAAGCACACGCTTTCTCTCCCGTTTAGGGATGTGGGTGACATAGATCATATTGACCTCTGTTACCTCATTGGGAAATTTCTTTTGCCCTCCGTTATTGGGCTGCCGAGGTTCATCCTCGTCGTCGCTGCGGTGTTGGGTTTTATTCTGACCCTCTGCCGCTATCTTGCCGGCTTGTTTGAAGACCCAGCAATTCCTATTGGTGTGGGTTGCTGGTTTTTCCTGGGTACCGTGAATCCCGCATGGGCGGTCCAGGAGCCTGTCAAGCTGGCTAGGTCCGTCTTTGTTCCCCTTATAGGGTTTTCTTTTCTGCCCGGATTTAGGTCCGGTGAATCCTGCATTGACCGCGGCGTCTTCAGTGTCGCTTCCGCCGTTTTTGTACTTGCGCTTATTCTTATTGCGCTTTGGTTTTCCGTTGGCGTCGCGGGTTTCCGAGGTGCCTGCCTCGCCGTTATGAGTACTTCGGGCGAGCCAGCTATCCTCTCCCGCGCAAAAGCAGGTCATCAGAGAGGTCAGGGCAGCCATAGTCCTCGGCTTATCCTGGCCGAGCTGTCGAGCTTGCCATTCATCTCGAATATTATTTTTGAATGCGGCGATGGCCTCGGCTTTGGAGCAGTCTATGATCTGGTTCTTCTTGGTGAGGAACCTGTTCCAGAATTTCCGGGCTGATTCGCCTGGCTGCTGGGTAACACGGCTGAGGTCATCAGCGTCCGGAGGTCGGACATACGTGCCCTGGAAGTTTGCTCGAAAAGCGTCTTCTAGGGCTTCCCAGCTGCCAATAGAGTGAGGAGGGAGGCTATTAAGCCAGTGTCTCGCCGGCCCCTTTAACTTGAGCGGCAGATATTTGATGGCATGGAGATCATCTCCATTGGCCATGTGTATGTGTAATAGGAAATCCTCGATCCAAACTGCTGGGTCTGTGGTACCATCATATGATTCTATGTTAATGGGTTTAAACCCTTCCGGGAATTGATGCTCCATCACCCTGTCTGTAAAGTAGATTGGGTGAGCTGGACCTCGGGACCGAGGAGGATCTAGTCGGGTCTCAGGAGAGAGCCGTGAGTAAGCTTGATCTCGGGCACGGCCGTTCCTGTCCATCCAGGCATCGTAGCCGTTGGGCCCAGCGGGGGCACGTCCCCTTGATCCGTAGATGGACCGAGGGGAGCCCTATTTTCTTCAATACGACGTCTAGCGTCGCGAGGATCCAGGTAGTCCACGGGGTCTTTACCATGACGGCGTGGTGGTGGCTTTTCACCATGGTCTTCTCGTCTTGGCCTGTCCCGGCCTCTAGGGGGCCGATCGAGGTTGTCAGCGAGCTCTTCATCAAATTCTGGTAGGAGGCGCCTGCGCGGGTAAGACTTCGGCACACTATGGCGTCGGTTCTCCATATCCTTCTCGGCGGAGAGCACTTCAACCCACTTGTCATTTAGCGCGTCGGTATTTTCCTGCAGCTGCTGCTGCTTCCATTTTAAGCTCCGGGCCGTCGCAACGAGGCGTCACCGGAAGCGTTCTTGTTCGAAGGGATCCTCGGGGACGATAAAGTCCTCGGTACCGAGGCTGTCGTCCTCCTCGGACTCCGGCATGTAATTGTCGTCGGCCCCTTCGAAGAGGTCATCGGGATCGGAGTCCACAAGAGGTCGGTCTGGTGTGCCGTTCTTTACTGGGGAAGCTTGAATGTCCTCCTCATGGTTATCGGCGTCGCCGTCCTCCTCGTTGCCGTTATTGGCTGTTGCGTCATTGCCACTGGGTTCCCCATTATTGCCCCTTCGGCGCCGTAGGTGGATGTGGCGGTCCACCTGCCCGTGTTGACCGAGGGCAAGGTGTTCTCGATGGGGCCGTCGGCGTCCTCCTCCATATCTGAGGGTTCGCCGTAGTCCAACACGTCGGTTAAATCATCGATTGTGGCGACTAGGTGGGTGGTGGGTGGGATGTAAATTTACCTATCGTCGGCTTTAAGTCCGATCTGATCGTAAACCGAAGTCTTGCCGTCCGAGATGGACATGCTCTGGATGCGGCAAAGCATCTCATCAAGGTGAGATAACTCTTCGGGATCCATGGATGCGCCATAGGCAGGGCTGATTCGAAGCACATCCGGCGTGTGACTAGGCACGTCTTCGGAGCGAAGGGAACGCTGGCATCGGCCCCGCTTCGAGAGTGGGTGCCGGATATTTCTCCGGATTAGTGGTCGGGGAGAGATCAGCCGAAGTGGCGGCGTCAGTAGTCTCAAAAGATGTCATGACAGAGTTCGGTTCCGGGGTCGAGCCTCCAGAGCCGGTCGAGCTTTCGATCAGGCCGGGCGTCCATCCCGATAGGACGAGTTCGCCGTGGGAGTCGGCAGTGTACTCGAGGCCACCGAAAGTCATGATCCGTCCCGGGGGGCAGTTCTCGACGGAAGTCAGGTGTCCCGTCGAATCGGCGCAGAATACCATGCTACCGAAAACGAAAAGCTATCCGGGGACGTAGACGTCCCCACAGCTGTTGGTGTGATTGATCCGTAGGTGAGCCATCGACCCTTCTGGTGATCGCGCAGCAGAACTTTCAATGAAAGCACCAGTGTCGGTGTAAAAACCGGCAGACCTCGGGGTAGGGGGTCCCGAGCTGTGGATCTCGGATCGATGGTAACAGAGACAATGGAGACGGTATTTACCCAGGTTCGGGCCCTCTCGATGGAGGTAAAACCCTACGTCCTGCTCTTGTTATATTGATTGAGATGTATCGAGTACAGAGTTGATCTACCTCGAGATCGTAAATGTGTCTAACTTCTATGGCTAGGTAAGCAATGTTGCGTTGATGTCCCCTCTACGGGCTAAACCCTATGGCTTATATACACGCCAGAGAGGGTACCTAGGGTTACAATGTCGGTATCTAGGAGTAAGGCGGCTGGACAAATCTTGAAGTGTACTGCAAGTCTTCGGTAGAGACAACACTGATCACGTCTCCCATGTACAATCTCCGGAGTCCATCTTGGTCACGTACGGGGATACATCGGCCCAACCGAGGAGACGGGTCGGCCCGGTTAGCACCCCCTAATCCAGGACACCGTCACGCGCCGTGTTGCCTTGTGGGGCCCACGTGACTCCGTTTGACCTAATTCCACTTTTATAAATTCACAAATATTGGGAAACCCCCAGAGAGCCAGAAGAAAAAACCTTTCCATCGCCGCAAGCCTCTGTTCTTCCGTGATCCCATCTGGAGGCCTTTTCTGGTACTCCGCCGGAGGGGGAATCGATCACGGAGGGCTTCTACATCAACCTTGCTGCCCTTTCGATGATGTGTGAGTAGTTTACCACAGACCTACGGGTCCATACTTAGTAGCTAGATGGCTTCTTCTCTCTCTTTGATCTTCAATACAATGTTCTCCTCGATGTTCTTGGAGTTCTATCCGATGTAATCTTCTTTTGCGGTTTGTTTGTTGGGATCCGATGAATTGTGAGTTTATGATCAGATTATTCATGAGAAATATTTGAGTCTTCTTTGAACTCTTTTATGCATGATTGTTATAGCTTCATATTTCTCTCTGATCTATCGATTTGGTTTGGCCTACTAGATTGATTTATCTTGCAATGGGAGAGGTGCTTTGTGATGGGTTCAATCTTGCGGTGCTCAATCCCAGTGACAGAAGGGGACATAACACGTATTTGTATTGTTGCCATTAAGGATAAAAAGATGGGGTTTATTCATATTGCTTGAATTTGCTTCTCTACATCATGTCATCTTGCTTAAGGCGTTACTCTGTTTTTATTAACTTAATACCCTAGATGCATGCTGGATAGCGGTTGATGAGTGGAGTAATAGTAGTAGATGCAGGCAGGAGTCGGTCTACTTGTCTCGGACGTGATGCCTATATACATGATCATTGCCATGAATCCGTCATAATTATTTGCTTTTCTATCAATTGCCCAACAGTAATTTGTTTACCCACCGTATGTTTCTGTGCTCGAGAGAGAAGCCTCTAGTGAAAACTATGGTCCCCGGGTATATCTTTATCATATAAAAAACCTAAAAATACCTTGCTGCAATTTATTTACTTTTATTTTAATTAGTGTTTTAGTTTATCTATTTACCTCAATAAGATTTAATCCTTGCAAGTAACCGCTAAGAGTATTGACAGCCCTCTTATTTGCGTTGGGTGCAAGTGTTTGCTCTTGTGTGTGCAGGTGCGCTTAACGGAATTTTGCTTGGTTCTCCTACTGGATTGATAACCTTGGTTCTTAACTGAGGGAAATACTTATCTCTACTGTACTGTATCATCCTCTCCTCTTCGGGGAAATACCAACGCAGACTACAAGTAGCATGCACTTGAGCGCCTTCTCAAAGATGAGGAAGACCGCTTGCGGGTGTTGATGAGGGCTTTGAGCTCCAAGTGCTTGTCCATCTTGGCGTCGATGAAGTTTTTTGTGGCATCGAACTCGTCATTGGTGTTGTAGACCGAAGGAGATGTGTCGTTCCTATCCATAGAAGCACTCGAGAAGGTGTGAGAAAGAGATGGAATGAACATACCAAAGTTACCTCTTTCTGAAGTTCTAGATGGATCTCAAAAGACCGCAATGTATTCAAGGAAAAGAGTGCACTTGGTGAAAAACCTTGTCCAATTCTCACAACCTACACAAATAGCTTATAGTGGAGCTCGATGGGGTTAGTGGCACAAAATAGCAAGCAAATTGAAGTCCAAGATATGTAAATGTTGAAATCAATCCAAGGGACTCAAAATGTAAAGCAAGTGATCACAAAAATAGAGAAGTGCAATAAAGAAACACACGCGGTGGGATAATGGGGCTTGTGCAACTATAGGGATGAGCAACACAAAATTTGCTAACGAAGACTATGCTCGTGTTGCACAAACACAAGGAGAGACGCTAACTTGATTGCACGTTTGGGCACGATTCACCACTTGGCACCAATCCTATTTATGCAAGCAAAACGTTCCCTATTCCATGAATCCTCATGCACAAGTATATCTTTTCATGCTCAACTCTTTTGCTTATAAGCTTATGATCTTTCTCTCTTGCTTAAAAGCTTTTTTTCTCACTCTTTTTTTTCCTTTCCACTATTCTTATTGAGCTTCAACCAAATATATGGGACAAGTATCACAAGATATGCACGGGAGCAAGCAATTACCCTATATGATATATCAAATGATGTAACAATATGATATCGTACCACTATGGTGCTCAAGTTTTCGCGAAGCCCGACAATACTCGGATAGCTAGTCTCAATAGGTATGAAGGTATTCGCAAAGATGGTGGGGCTATCAAGATGTAATGGCAAGGAAGGAAAAGTGTATGACGGAATGTATACCTTCGTCACACTTAACCTTTCACGAAGTCGGGGGTAACCGGCCTTGCTTCCGGTTGAAGATGGTCTCAAAGGATGGATGGCCGTCGTCGATGCGGAAGCTCGGTGGTCGATGGAGATGATGGCACGATACACGTCGCCCGGTGGATGATGAAGAAGTAACCATCCCTAAGTAGCCGAAACACCTTAGGAGACTCAAATCACAACTCAAACAACCACAAATGCAATGGGAACCAAAATGGGTTAGGTTGCGGAAGTTTTGGGCGGTGGTGCAGAAGTTATGATGGAAGGCCTAGGCAAACATGCCAAATTTTGAAAACTTTGATGGAGTCAAATGATGGTGGAAGTATTTTTGTGGTATGGGGGATGTCAATAGCTACAAAACGAGCTAAAGAACGTCGAAATCGGACTCCGGATGAATTAGTTATGGCCGAAACAAGAAATCAGCCGTGTCAGTTTCAGTGGTGCCCGGACATCCGGGAGTAGGTCTGGATGATCCGGGTTCGTCCACTCAGGTTCTGTTGCTTGGGTGTCGCGGGTCTTCGGATGTCCGAGAGAGGGTCCAGCTGATCCGGGTGATGCCCGGATGATCCGGGAGCAGGTCCGGATGATCCGGGCAGGTCAAACTGCTCGGGATTTCCTCTCGCAGATGAATTTTTGGGTGGAATTTTTTATTTTCGGGGTCAAATTTGAAGGGGAAAAAGAAAAATTGGGGCTAGGAAATGCCAAGGGAGGTAGATCCACTTGCCAAACACTAGATCCACAGATCAAAATCAACAAAAACTCACAAGAAACATCAAAATGCAAGAAAAAAATTTGGGCTCTTTTTGTGGAAATTTTCGAAATTGGGGAGAAAAATTCGAACCAATGGCTAGAACATGGGGGTAGGGCTCCAAATTCGTGGCAACGTGGCTCATGATACCAAGATGATGTAAGGTAGAACCCTAATCGTTGAGATTTGTCCCGATGTTCATGAATTGGAGGTGGATTCGAGGAGGAACACGAAGAACACGAGAGAAAAACGTGGAGAAATCAAAGGGGGAAACACTCTATTGGACAAGATTCACTCCAAGTACTCCTTAAATCACAAGCAATACAAGAGGTGCATCAAGATCCAAGAACAACAAGGGAAATAAAGATACAAGGGTAGTTCATCCAAATCTCTAGGAGAGATGGGTCTTGATGATCTAGATAGATCCTTCCCACAAGGGGGTCTTGAACTCCAATGGAGTGTCTCTCTCTCTCAAGAGAAGTCCCACAAGGGGAGATACATGAGTTAAGCTCTAATGTGTAGTTCTAATCTTAGCTAACCCTAAATGGAGGAGGAGGAGTATATATAGTGCTAACCCACGAAGGGGTAAGTGAGGGGCGAAACAGGTGCATGGGCCTTGGCCCGGAGACATGCGCGCAGGCAAAGGCCGGATGATCTGGGTGGGCACCCGGATGATTGATACGTCTCCGTCGTATCTACTTTTCCAAACACTTTTGCTCTTGTTTTGGACTCTAATTTGCATGATTTGAATGAAACTAACACGGACTGACGCTGTTTTCAGCAGAACTACCATGATGTTGTTTTTTGTGCAGAAATAAAAGTTCTTGGAATTGGACAAAAAAATTTGGAGATTTTTTATGGAATAAATAAAAAATACTGGAGCCAAGATCCACTGGAGGGGGCCCCCCTTCTGCCCACGAGGCACCAGGGCGTGCCACCCCCCCTGGCGCGTCCTGGTGGCTGGTGGGGCCCACGTGGCTCTGCTGAACCTAATCTCAGGCCTATAAATTCACAATTCCAGAGAAAAAAATCAGAGAGGAAGTTTCATCGCATTTTACGATACGGAGCCGCCGCCACCTCCTGTTCTTCATCGGGAGGCCAGATCTGGAGTCCGTTTGGGGCTCCGGAGAGGGGGATCTTCCATCATCGTCATCATCAACCATCTTCCATCACCAATTTCATGATGCTCATCGCCGGGAATGCGTAATTCCTTCGTAGGCTTGCTAGACGGTGATGGGTTGGATGAGATTTATCATGTAATCGAGTTAGTTTTGTTAGGGCTTGATCCCTAGTATCCACTATGTTCTGAGATTGATGTTGCTATGACTTTGCTATGCTTAATGCTTGTCACTAGGGCCCGAGTGCCATGATTTCAGATCTGAACCTTTATGTTTTCATGAATATATTTGTGTTCTTGATCCGATCTTGCAAGTTATACTCACCTGCTATGTGTTATGATCCGCATACCCCAAGGTGACAATAATTGGGATTCTTTTCGGTGATTACCGTAGTTTGAGGAGTTCATGTATTCACTATGTGTTAATGCTTTGTTCCGGTTCTCTATTAAAAGGAGGCCTTAATATCCCTTAGTTTTCTTATGGACCCTGCTGCCACGGGAGGGTAGGACAAAAGATGTCATGCAAGTTCTTATCGCAAGCACGTATGACTATATACGGAATACATGCCTACATTACATTGATGAATTGGAGCTATTTCTGTGTCGCCCTAGGTTATGACTGTTACATGATGAATGTTATCCAACATAATCACCGATCCAATGCCTACGAGTTTTTCACATATTGTTCTTTGCTAAGTTACTACTGTTGCTACTACTGTCACAATTGTTACAAAACTATTGCTGCTACCGTTACTTTTACTGTTACTATTATTGCTATTGCTATCAAACTACCATACTACTGTGCTATTGATCACTCTGCTGCAGATATTTCGTCTCTAGGTGTGGTTGAATTGACAACTCAACTGCTAATACTTGCAAATATTCTTTGGCTCCCCTTGTGTCGAATCAATAAATTTGGGTTGAATACTCTACCCTCGAAAACTGTTGCGATCCCCTATACTTGTGCGTTATCAAGACCATTTTCTGGCGCCGTTGCCGGGGAGCATAGCTCTATTTGCTGAGTCACTTGGGATTTATATCTGTTGATCACTATGAAGAATCTAAAAGATGCTAAGACCAAGATCGTTCCCTCTAAGACGAGGGGAGGTAAGGAACTGCCATCTAGCTCCGCACTTGATTCACCTCCTGTTTTGAGTAGACTTGTGACACCACCACCTGTTATGCATTCTGATATGTTGCAAGTTATTGATGATACTACTTCTACTATGAATGATACTTATGATGATGCTAGTACTATGCTTGATAATACTGTGCCACTTGGTGAATTTCTTGATGAACAACTTGCTAAAGCTAAAGAAATTGAGAATGCTAAAAATGTTGAAACTCTTGAGAATTATGATTCACCTATTATGCCTAGCTCTCCTACTAGAGTTGAATTACCTGATGAACATCTCTTTGATAGGGAGACGGCTAGAGCCATTCTTGCTTGTAACACTACTGGAATCAGAGAATTTGCCATCAGCCAGTTCTTTGCCGTCTGCTAGCGGACGACACAGAAGGTCTTTGCCGTCCGCTTACAAAAAACAGACGGCAAAGAGCGGACTCATGGCAAAGATATAGTTTGCCATCAGTGCGTTCTTTGCCGTCTGCCAGCAGACGGCAAAGGGCTTCAAGGCAGACGGCAAAGAGATCAGCTGGGCCCCACTGGACCGTGGAGCTGGCTAGGTCAGATGAACGGGCTGGATGCCGTCCGCTTGCTCTTTGCCGTCCGCTTTTTTGCTCTTTGCCGTCTGCTAGCAGACGGCAAAGAGGATGCCTATCTAACGGCCGTAACCCCCCCCCTCTCTCTCCCCCCACCTCACCCACCCCACCCGCCACCCCAGCCCCGCCGTTCCCGACGCCGCCCAGCACCGCCGCCGGCCCCTGCGCCCGCCCCGCCCCCGGGCCCCTGCGCCCGCCCCGCCCCCAGCCCCTGCGCCCGCGACGCCCCACCGCCGGAGCCAGGCCGCGGTGAGCCCGGCGACGCCCCACCGCCGGAGCCAGGCCGCGGCGCCGCCCCCCTCCCCACGGCCCTTCTCCACCACCGCGGCGCCGCCTTCCTCCCTGCGCCGGCCCTCCTCCACCACTGCGGCCCTCCTCCAAGGTGAGCTTTATTTTTATTTTTTTCTGTTTTTTGTTTCTGTTTTTTGCTGGTTAGGTTTAGGTTAATTAGTGCTAGGTTT
The DNA here is from genome assembly GCA_039707655.1 of Elymus sibiricus. Lineage (NCBI taxonomy): Eukaryota > Viridiplantae > Streptophyta > Magnoliopsida > Poales > Poaceae > Elymus > Elymus sibiricus. Next base: position 147,837,773 of record CM077666.1, read on the forward strand.
AGGTTAGTGCTAGGTTTAGGTTTAGGTTTAGGTTTAGGTTTAGGTTTAGATAATTAGAAGAAGAAGAAGAAAGATGAAAAAAAAAGAAGGAAGAAGAAGAAGAAGAAGAAGAAGAAGAAGAGGAGGAGGAGAAGAAGAAGAAGAAGAAGAAGAAGAAGAAGAGGAGGAGGAGAAGAAGAAGAAGAAGAAGAAGAAGAAGAAGAAGAAGAAGAAGAAGAAGAGGAGGAGGAGGAGAAGAAAAGAAGAAGAAGAAGGAGAAGAAGAAGAGGAGAAGTATAGGAAGAAGAAGAAAAAGAGGAGAAGAGGAGAAGAAGAGGAAAAACAGAAGATGGTCTGAAGAAGAAGAAAAAGAGGAGAAGAAGAAGAAGGAATAGAGGAGAATAGAAAAAAAAATAGAAAAGTAGTTATATATATATATATATATATATATATATATTTTATCAGGATTGAATATTCGTGTTGATCGAGTGGATTTAAATGTGCAGTTGTTTAGTCGCTGCGAGGGTCTGGTGTTCGACGACCTCCCCGTGCGTTTGACGAGCTCCCCTGCGTTCGTGGGTGAGCACAAATGACATCTCCTCCTCCCCCTTAATTTGCTCTATTCTGGTCTTCGTGCCGATGAAACTTGCTAGCTATAGGTGTCTTCAATCATCAGTATGCATGACCAGTATGCGTCTCCCGTTCGAAAGGGTGGCATCTATAAATATGCATGTCTTTGCATATTTATAACCGCCATCCTTTCGAATTGTCCACGTTATCCATGGACAGCCTAAGTATGTGTAGATTGGGTTCGTTTTCCCATGCTCTGCTCCGGATCCGATGCAGAATTTCGTCAGTGCCTCCCTGTTGTTCTCCGGGTACACATCCTCTCTGTTTATTGCCGAGACGTGTATCAGGAGAACAGCGGGGAGGTGCTGCCGAAATTTTGCATCGGATCCAGAGCAGAGCATGGGAAAACGAACCCAATCTACACATACTCGGGTGGGATTAGGACCTATCTTTACCTATTAGCGTGTAGGTTGCATGGACGTAATAAAAATTGACAAACTTCATTAACTGATGAATATATATGATGAATTATATATATATTTCTTGGGTGTTTAGTAGGTAGGCAAGATGAGTGATCGTGCGTGGATGTACACCGGTCACACTAGTCAGGAAGACATGAGCAATGAATGGTTAACAAAAACCAAGGGGTTTGTGAAAGCCGCATTTGCAAATGGCCAGAGAAAAACCTGGTGCCCCTGTGTTAGGTGCGACATCTTTTCTCAGAGGAAAGAGGATGAAATGAGTAAACACCTGCAGAAGTGGGGGTTTACGCCCGATTATACGGTGTGGACATTTCATGGAGAGTATGCCCAACGTACCAGAGCTGAGGTGGTTCGTCGTCGCACCGACGAGCATGGTACCGGGATCGAAGACATGGTGCAAGACTTTGATGATGCTCGGGATTCGGACGATGAGATGGAGGAATCTGCAAAGGCCTTCAATGAAATGTTGGAGTCTTCAAAACGTCCTCTCCACGAGCACACTGAGCTTTGTCAGCTGGATGCCATCGCACAAGTAATGGCTCTGAAGGCTCAATTCAACTTGGGCAGAGAATGCTATGACGCGATGATGACACTATTTGGACGCTTTCTACCCAAAGGCCATGTAATGCCTGCAAACCTGTACCAGTCGGACAAAATCCTCCGTGCACTTAAGATGCCCTATGAGAAGATAGATGCCTGTGAGAAAGGATGTGCCTTATTTAGGCTTGAGTATGCGGACTTGAACTATTGTCCCATTTGCAACTCTTCCAGGTATGTTGCGGTAGACAACGGTATGGGTGAGAAGAGGCAGACCAAAATCCCCGTTAATGTTCTTTGGTATCTGCCAATCGTACCAAGACTTCAACGTCTTTTCATGGTCGAAGAAACGACCAGACAGATGACATGGCACAAAATGGGCAAAAGAACCGAACTAGATGCAGATGGGAATCAGATGATGGTACACACATCGGATGGTTCTGCGTGGAAGCACTTCGATGCATTACATGAGCAAAAAGCGGCAGATCCAAGGCATCCTCGAGTCTGCATCGGCACGGATGGGTTCAATCCGTTTGGTATGACGGCAACCCAATACAGTTGTTGGCCTGTATTTGTCATTCCACTCAATCTCCCCCCCGGACAGATTATGCAAAGAAAGAACATTTTCCTGACGTTGATAATTCCAGGGCTCAACTATCCGAGGAAGAATATGAATGTGTACATGCAGCCGCTTAAGGATGAATTGCAAGAAGCTTGGGATAATGGGTTCAAGACATACGACGCCCCTAGCAAATGAAACTTCATAATGCGTGTCTGGTACATGTACTCGATGCATGACTTGCCAGCGTATGCGCTATTCGTTGGCTGGTGTACGCATGGAAGGTTCCCGTGCCCCACATGCAAGGCAGCTCTTCAGTTTCATTGGCTGCAGGCGGGTCGCAAGTATTCTTGCTTCGACTTGCATAGACAGTTCCTGGATCCTCGCCATAAGTTCAGAAAAGACAAGAAGAACTTCACCAAAGGTAGAGTTGTCAAAAACTCTGCACCACCTGTGTTGACTGGCCAACAGATCCTGGATCAGTTAAACGCTCTCGAGCCTGATCCAGAGCGTCCAGGGTATTTCAAGGGGTATAATTCGGAACATGCCTGGACTCACAAGACATGCTTGTGGGATCTGCCTTACTTCAAAGACCTCCTTCTTCCACACAACATCGACGTGATGCACACTGAAAAGAATATCGGCGGGGCCCTATTTGGTACATTGTTCGGCATAGATGGGAAGTCAAAGGATAATACTAAGGCTAGAGTCGATCTGCAGACTCTATGTGATAGACCGTTACAAAACATGCGACAACCGAAAGGAAAGCAGAACTGGACGAAGCCAAAGGCCTGGTTGAATCTTGGAAGGCCAACTATGAGGGAAATTATCTTGTGGGTGAAAATGCAGTTGATGTTCCCCGATGGGTATGCAGCGAATCTAAAGAGGGGAGCGAGTCTTGAAAAATTGAAAATATTTGGTCTCAAGAGTCATGATTGTCACATATGGCTTGAGCGGGTAATGCCGGTGATGTTGCATGGCTTTATCCCTGAGGATGAATGGCTAGTACTGGCAGAGCTGAGCTATTTCTTCCGTGTTCTTTGTGCAAAAGAACTATCGCCTGCCGTGATAGATGACATGGAAAAGTTGGCGCCGGAGTTGCTCTGCAAGTTAGAGAAGATCTTTCCACCGGGCTTCTTTAATCCAATGCAGCATTTGATTTTACATCTCCCGACCGAGGCAAGATTGGGGGGGCCCATGCAAAATCGTTGGTGCTATGCAACTGAGAGGATGCAGAAGACGCTTCGAGCAAAATGTAAAAATAAACGTAGAATTGAAGCATCGATGACCGAGGCATTCATTACTGAGGAGGCGGCAAACTTCGTGACAGCACACTACAAAGCCAAAAATTGTCATTTGCATAATCCGAAGCCTCGGTACAATGCTGGCGACCCTAAAAAAGGTGGATCCAACCTCAGCCTATTCAAAGGGAAGCTCGCACCAGCCGGTGCTTCTAAACCAATACCGTTGGATGTCGAATAATGGCGGACCATTTCGTTGTATATCTTCAACAACCTAACAGAAGTGTGGCCATACATCGAGTAAGTTCTCGGTACATTGTTTCGCAACTTCTAATTCATTTGAACTGCTCTTATTCCCGGATATTTGATACAGTCGATACGTCGCCAAATTCTCGGATGGAGCGGTGATCCAAAAGGATTCCATCGAAGAGTATGAGCTTCTGGCAAAGCATGGAGGCGGCTATCCCGGTTTCATCTCTTGGTTCAAACAAACGATAATTACCATTAATAGACCATTTCATTTCTTGGTCTAATTTGCGGCTAATGCAACAATCCTTTCGTATTAAACTTTTGTAGGCTAATTCAGAGTCTATGGACGCCGAATTGAGACAAGCCGCTAATGGTTTTGACTATAAGGTCCGTTCATTTGAGAAATAAGACATCAACGGGTATCGCTTTCGTACCTTTGGCAAAGAGCTATCTATGGCCGACCGAAAATCTACAAATTGTGGTGTCTCTGCTATCGGCAAAGGAGGTACCGAGTATTATGGAAGAGTTGAAGCAATTTATGAACTTCTATTCTATGGTGAAAACCCACCGAACGTCGTAGTCTTCAAATGTTATTGGTTCCAGCCGAAGGAGACTAGAAGGACTCATGAACATATAGGGCTAGTTGAAATCAAACAAAGCACCCATTTAGATGTTCTCGATGTCTATATTACGGCTCAACAGGCGACCCAAGTTTTCTATCTACCGTGGGCCTGCCAAACTAATGCAAATCTGAATGGTTAGGATGTCGTTTATGAAGTGCCGCCACGTGTTAGACCACCTCCCCCCAATGAAGAGGATTATGAACCTCACATTAACCCAGACACATATGAAGGAGAATTCTTCCAAGAAACACGTCTTTCCAAAAAATGTTTCAAGAACCGCTCTACTTCACCCCAGAACATGGAAGTAGACAGCGACAGTGAATCCGACTTCACCCCTGAGCCGGAACAAGAAGAGGTTACTGTTGCGGATGACCTGTCAATGCTTGACCGATTACAGAAAGGCCTTCCACATGTTGATGCCGCTGAACCCGATGAGCACGTCATTCATGACGACACGCGTGATAGTGATGATGATGATGCATCTATTGATCCCGAAGCATATATAGACGATCCAGACTATTAGTTTGTATGCATCCCAACTTAAATTATATACATATTATTATTCATGTCATGTATTCAATTTTTTTATGTTGTATTAATTTCATTTACTCTTTGTCATGGCAGGTGTTGAAAGATGGTAGGCGCGGGCCATGTACGAAAGTTTCATTACTAACTAATATGACTGACTCGTCAAAACCAAATGTGCAGTCTATGTGCGAGAAGACCGGTCAGACCCCTCCGCGGATGCCGGTCATTACTAGAGCGGGAACGGTGAGTTTCATTTGAATGGTCATTATTTACTAGTCTTAACATTTGAGTGTCATCATGCTAACGAGACTTTCCAAATGATCTTTGGTGCAGCATAACTCCGGAGCCGCATCGCACAACCCTTCTCCAGGTGATACCGGCTCGAGGAACCCCGGTGCTTGACCTCCGGTAAGTTTTCTCTAGTGTTTTTCTTAACAAATGCATACTTAGCTTCGTACATGCTTGTTAGCCCTATTATGCCACATACTTAGCTTATTTTCCTCCAAAATGACATAATTACCTAAGTTAGCTCTAAAATGACCTATACTTACCTAAGTTAGCTCAAAAATGGCATAATTACCTAGGTTAGCACAAAAATGACCTATACTTACCTTATTTTCCTCCAAATTGACATAATAAGCTTAGTTAGCTCAAAAATGGCATAATTACCTAAGTTAGCTCTAAAATGACACAAATAAGGAATAAGAAGAAGAAAAACAAGGAAGAGGAGAAAAAGAAAGAATAGAAGAAGAAAGAGAAGAAAAAGAAAGAATAAAAGAAGAAGAATGAGAAGGAAAAGGATAAAAAGATAGAAGAGAAGAAGAAAGATGAGAAAAGGAGAGAAGAAGAAGAAAATATATTCTTATTCTTCCTTTTTCTCTTCTTTCTTTTTCTCCATCTTCTACTCCTTTTTCTTATTCTTCTTCTTCTTCTTCTTCTTCTTCTTCTTCTTCTTCTTCTAGTCTTCTTCTTCTTCTTCTTCTAGTCTTCTTCTTCTTCTTCTTCTTCTTCTTCTTCTTCTTCTTCTAGTCTTCTTCTTCTTCTAGTCTTCTTCTTCTAGTCTTCTTCTTCTTCTAACTTTCTTACTCCCATTTTTGCAGGTTTGATTCACTTCATGGAAGTAGGCATTGATGGACTGCTAGTGTTTAGTTTTTGTTTTGATTTGTATTGATGAACAATGTGAAACTATGTATGTATATATGGATGAACTCCGTGAAACTATGTATGTATTGGATCTTTTAATACCCTATGTGTTCTCTTGCATTCGATGGACTGCTAGATGTTGGATACATGGGCTATGCTTGAGGTTGAAACTATATATATCATATATGTCTTTTGAAAATGCAGGGATATAACAGAAAACAGACAAAACAGTAACAATACAGGCACTTTGCCGTCTGCCAGCTGACGGCAAAGACCTTTGCCGTCGGTAGGCGGACGGCAAAGGTGCCACGTGGCAGCAACCTGTTCAACTTGGGAGCATCAGGTCTGACCATTTGGTCATTCTGCCGTCTGCCAGCAGACGGCAAAGACTAAGCAGAAGTGACGGTTAGCCACGGGTCTGCTGATGTCATAGGGCTGATGGTAAAGTTTGCCGTCCGCCAGCAGACGGCAAAGTCTGCCGTTAGCCACCTAACGGGGCTAACCGCTATTCTTTGCTGTCCATGATCTTTGCCGTCAGCTTGGCCAGGAAAGCGGACGGCAAAATTCTTTGCCGTCAGCTGTTTTTACGCAGACGGCAAACAAAGTCATTACCGTGACTTTCAGTGCCGGAAGTGTTTGCCGTCCGTGGCAGACGGCAAAGACGTTTGCCGTCGGTAGCCTGGTCCTTTGCCGTCTGCTATGGCAGACATCAAATTAGCTGATTCCAGTAGTGTAATGATAGAGATGAAGTTATGAAATTGCTTCCTGAAATGAAAGAAAAATCTATGAAGGAGAGAATGAAATTTTATCCTAAGTTTGCTACCTCTCCCATATTTGTTACTGATAAGGATTATGAATTCTCTGTCGATCCTGAGTTAATTACTTTGGTTGAATCTGATCCCTTCCATGGCTATGAAACCGAAACTATTGTGGCACATCTTACTAAATTAAATGATATAGCCACCCTATTCGCTCATGAGGAAAAAAATCGCTATTACTATATTCTTAAGTTGTTTCCTTTCTCATTACAGGGTGATGCTAAGAAATGGTTTAATACTCTTGCTCCTGGTTGTGTGCGTAGTCCCCAGGATATGATATATTACTTCTCTGAAAAATATTTTCCTGCTCATAAGAAACAAGCTGCTTTACAGGAAATATTTAACTTTGTGCAAATTGAAGAAGAGAATCTCCCTCAAGCTTGGGGGAGGCTTCTCCAATTACTTAATGCTTTGCCTGATCATCCTCTTAAGAAGAATGAAATACTTGATATCTTTTATAATGGACTAACCGATGCTTCTAGGGACTACCTAGATAGTTGTGCTGGTTGTGTTTTCAGGGAATGGACTATTGAACAAGCTGAGGAACTATTGAATAATATATTGAAGAATGATAATGATTGGACACTTCCTGAACCACCGTCTAAACCCACTCCAAAGAAGAGGGGTATTTTATTTCTCAGTCCTGAAGATATGCAAGAAGCAAAGAAATGTATGAAGGAAAAAGGTATTAAAGCTGAAGATGTTAAGAATTTGCCACCTATTGAAGAAATACATGGTCTTGACACACCGCCACAGGTAGTAGAGGTAAATTCTCTTATAAAGTTTGATGAAGGTGATATTCCCTATAACAAACCTCCTAGTCAATGTTTGTATGAATTTGACAATTACATTATTAAGCAAGATCAATTCAATGCAAATGTTATGAAACAATTGAAACGAAATGCCTACATGATTGATCGCTTGAGTGACCTGTTATTTAGAATTGCTAATGATGTCAAAGGTGTAGTGATACATCTCCAACGTATCTATAAATTTTGATTGTTCCATGCTGTTATATTATCAATCTTGGATGTTTTTATAATCATTTACAACAATTATATATCATTTTTGGAGACTAACCTATTAACCTAGTGCCCAGTGCCAATTGCTGTTTTCTGCCCTGTTTTTGTTTTACAGAAAATCAATACCAAACGAAGTCCAAATGCCACGAAACTTTTTGGAGATTTTTTATTGGACAAGATAAACACTGGAAGCTTCGGGAGAGGGCCAGAAGATGAAGGAGTGGGCCACGAGGCACCAGGGCGCGCCCTGGTACCTCGTGGGGCCCACCCAGCTCCGTTTGACCTAATTCCAGCACTATAAATTCAGAAAAAATCAGAAAACCTCAGGGGAGTCCACGAAATACGTTTTCCGCCGCCGCAAGTTTCTGTTCCAGAGAGATCCCATCTGGGGTCCTTCTCCGGTAATCTGCCGGAGGGGGAATCGATCACGGAGGGGTTCTACATCAACCTTGCTGCCCTTTCGATGATGCGTGAGTAGTTTACCACAGACCTTCGGGTCCATAGGCAGTAGCTAGATGGCTTCTTCTCTCTTTTTGATCTTCAATACAATGTTCTCCTCGATGTTCTTGGAGTTCTATCCGATGTAATCACTTTTTGCGGTGTGTTTGTTGGGATCCGATGAATTGTGAGTTTATGATCAGATTATCCATGAAATTATTTGAGTCTTTGCTGCACTCTTTTATGCATGATTATTATAGCCTCGTATTTCTTCTCCGATCTATTGATTTGGTTTGGCCAACTAGATTGATTTATCTTGCCATGGGAAGAGGTGCTTTGTAGTGGGTTCGATCTTGCGGTGCTCAATCCCAGTGACAGAAAGGGACATGACACGTATGTATCGTTGCTACTAAGGGTAAAAATATGGGGTTTATTCATACATGAGTTTATCTTGTCTACATCATGTCATCGTTCTTAAGGCATTACTCCGTTCTTATGGACTTAATACACTAGATGCATGTTGGATAGCGGTCGATGCGTGGAGTAATAGTAGTAGATGCAGGCAGGAGTCGGTCTACTTGTATTGGATGTGATGCCTATATACATGATCATTACCTTGGTATCATCATGATTATTTGCTTTTCTATCAATTGCCCAACAGTAATTTGTCTACCCATCGTATGCTATTTTCTTGAGAGAAGCCTCTAGTGAAATCTATGGCCCCCGGGTCTATCAAAATCATATTACTAAAACCCTAAAAATATTGCTGCCATTTTCTTTTATTTATTTTATTTTGTATTTTTATTTCTATCTATCTATCTATCACATACAATTTAATCTTTCAATTAACCGCCGAGGGATTGACAACCCCTCGTTTGCGTTGGGTGCAAGGATTTGTTGTTTGTGTGCAGGTGCTGCTAACGAGGTGTTGCGTGATTCTCCTACTGGTTCGATAACCTTGGTTTCATAACTGAGGGAAATACTTATCTCTACTGTGCTGCATCATCCCTTCCTCTTCGGGGATAATACCAACGCAAGCTACAAGTAGCATGTAGGTAAACATGCATCTATGGTTCAAACCCAATTAGAACAAGTTGCTAAATCTCAAAGTGAATTGCTCAATGAAATGAATAACAATATGAATGATCATGCTGTTAGAGTAATGACTAGAGGAGGTAGAATGACTCAGGAGCCACTTTATCCTGAAGGTCACCCTAAAAGAATTGAACAAGACTCTCAAAGAATTAATGTTGATGCACCTAGTCCATCTAAAAAGAAAAAGAGAAAGAAAAATGATAGGACTTTGCATACTTCTAGTGAACCTGAGGTAGAAAGACCCTTGGGGGATAATAATGATGTTTCTATTTTCGATGCTGAAACACAATCTGGTAGTGAACATTCACCTGATGATAATAATAATGATGATGCTCATGTGGATGCCCAACCAGATAATGATAAAGAACTTGATAATGATGTTGAAATAGAACCTGCTGTTGATCTTGATAACCCACCTCCTAAAAACAAACGTTATGATAAAAGAGACTTCGTTGCTAGAAAACATGGTAAAGAAAGAGAACCATGGGTTCAAAAACCCATGCCCTTTCCTCCTAAACCATCTAAGAATAAGGATGCGGAAGAATTTGAACGCTTTGCTGAAATGCTTAGGCCAGTCTTTTTGCGTACTTGTTTGACTGATATTTTAAGGATGGCCCCTTATGCTAAATATATGAAAGACATTGTCACAAATAAAAGAAAGATACCTGAAGCTGAAATTTCTACCATGCTTGCAAATTATTATTTTAAGGACGGAGTACCTAAGAAACTAGGAGATCCAGGAATACCAACTATACCATGCTCCATTAAAAGAAGTTATGTCAAAACTGCTTTGTGTGATTTAGGAGCCGGTGTTAGTGTTATGCCCTTCTCTTTATATAAAAGACTTGATTTGAATAAACTCACTCCCATTGAAATATCATTGCAAATGGCTGACAAATCAACTGCCATACCTATCGGTGTTTGTGAGGATGTGCCCGTTGTAGTTGCAAATGTTACTATCCTAACATACTTTGTTATACTTGATATCCCCGAGGACGACAATATGTCGATTATCCTTGGTAGACCCTTTTTTAATACTGCAGGGGCTGTTATTGATTGCAACAAAAGCAAGTCACTTTTCATATCAATGGTAATGAACATACGGTGCACTTTCCGAAGAAACAATTTCAAGTAAACGGTATTCATGTTATTGAAAAGACTCCAACAATTACTATTGGAAGTTTTCAACTCCCTCTTCCTACTATCAAAAAGAAATATGAAACTCGTATTATTGGGGAGGTACACATCCCCTTGAGGTAACCTAGTGTTTTACGAAGGTTCTTCGGTTTCATGTTACTCGGAAATGGTTTGTTAATAAGACTTGATCAACCTTATTAATGGATTCTTTTTGAGAGGCATGTGGTCGATGAATTTAGTAAGCACAACCTTCTGCACCCACTTTTTGTTTTCTGTTATTTTTAGTTAGATGCAATAAAATGCCATGATTATCCTGTTTTCTGAATTATCCGTGCAATAAAAAAGTGCCCAAAAATGAAAGTGCTCAGAATGATCTGAAATTTTTACATGAATTTTTATATAATATTTAAGAATTTTTGGCACTAAAAACATACCAGGGGGATGCCCCAGGTGGCCATGAGGCACCAGGGCGCGCCACCCCCCTGGGCGCGCCCTGGTGGCTTGTGGGCCCCACAGGGACCCCCTCACTTATTCCTTCAGCCCACTTCGTCTCTTACCTCTAGCAAAAAATCCTGGTAGCTCTCTCTCTCTCTCTCTCTCTCTCTCTCGTGTTTTTGCTCCCAAACCTGAGATTTCGATCTATTTGCTCGAAGCTCCGTTTCCGAAACTGTTTTGGGAGATTGCTACTTGGTATGTGACTCCTCATTTGCTCCAATTAGTTTTTGCTCTAGTGGATTATATCTCGCATAATTAGCTGCTCTTGGTGCTACTGAAAATGAGCTTGCATGTTGAATTCTTTGAGTCCTAAGTAGTTTGAATGCTTGATATGGCCTCTAGGCACTTGTATAAGTAGTTGCTATCAATTTTGTGAAGTTTTGTTAACATCTTTTTGTGGCCCAAAATTTTTTTTCTTCAGAAATTTTTTCTTAGGAAAATGAATTTCTTCCGGAGGAGTTCTTCGAGGAGGAGGTCCTCTGAAGCGTCATCGAGTGAAAGCTCAGCACGCCAATCAAAAGAGGAACCAAGAGCATGTTCGGTGAGAGGTGCCGAGGCAAAATCTTGTCGATGGCCTTGTGAGGAGTTCATGTTGGGTACAGGGATTAAGGAGGAATTCGAGCAATACATTCAGAACACTGAGCTTTTCGCCTTCGTCGCAAATAAGCCTCCGCAGCACTACAACCTCACTCATTCATTCACTCAATATTTTGCGTATCATACTCGTAATTCTAGAGTTTCGTTTCATCTCTATAATAAATCCTATAGTATGTCTCTAGAAGAATTCTGTGATGCATGCAAAATTCCATATTGGGGTTCGTTAGATGAACCACCACAATCTGATTATGAGTTGTTTCTTAATGGCCTTTGCAACGGTGAGGATAGGGGAGTTACGCAGGCCAGAATAATTAGCATTCACTTTCCCGCTATTCGGTATTTCGCACTTTTTAATGGTAAATGCATTATTGGAAAGCAAGACTGCAGTGCGCTTTGCGCCCCTGATCTGAGTCTTATTCATACATCTTTGACTGGTAGCAAGCATTATAATCTTGGGGCTATTGTTGCACGTAGACTGCAGTGTAACGCGGGTAATGGTGATTTGTATAGAGGAATTTATGCCTCCCGCTTAGCTGCAAGGTTAAGGGTCTCGCCCAATTTCAATGATCCCCTCTTACCTGATAAATATTTGAATTTTGAAGCAATGCGAGAACATAAGTTTTTAAAACGCGACGCACATGGATATGAATATAACTTAGTTTTTGATAAATACCGCTCTGTGTATGTTGCTTTGCCAGCTCCTGCCCTCTGTGATTTTCAGAACAAACAGAGATATTTTCTATCAGAGGGCGAGGTGCACGAGTACAATGCGGCAGTTGAGGCTGCCCGTCTGGCTGAGGAGGCGGCTCAGAACGCCTCTACGAGCTAGCACTTCGATTATTATCCGGGACAGCCATGGCCGTAGACCAAGCTAGGCAAATGCCTAAGCTTGGGGGAGTACTGATGGAAATATGCCCTAGAGGCAATAATAAAGTTGTTATTATTTTATATTTCCTTGTTCATGATAAAGGTTTATTATTCATGCTAGAATTGTATTGACCGGAAACTTAAATACATGTGTGAATACATAAACAAATACCGTGTCCCTAGTGAGCCTCTACTAGACTAGCTCGTTGATCAAAGATGGTTAAGGTTTCCTAACCATAGACATGAGTTGTCATTTGATAACGGGATCACATCATTAGGAGAATGATGTGATGGACAAGACCCATCCGTTAGCTTAGCATATGATCGTTCTGTTTATTGCTACTGCTTTCTTGAATGTCAAATACATGTTCCTCAGACCATGAGATCATGCAACTCCCGGATACCGGAGGAATACCTTGTGTGCTATCAAACATCACAACGTAACTGGGTGATCATAAAGATGCTCTACAGGTATCTCCGAAGGTGTCCGTTGAGTTGGCATGGATCGAGACTGGGATTTGTCACTCCGTGTTTCGGAGAGGTATCTCTGGGCCCTCTCGGTAATGCACATCATAAGAAGCTTGCAAGCAAAGTGACTAAGGAGTTAGTTACGAGATGATGTATTACGGAACGAGTAAAGAGACTTGCCGGTAACGAGATTGAACTAGGTATGGAGATACCGACGATCGAATCTCGGGCAAGTAACATACCGACGGACAAAGGGAATTACGTATGTTGTCATTGCGGTTCGACCGATAAGATCTTCGTGGAATATGTAGGAACCAATATGGGCATCCATGTTCTGCTATTGGTTATTGACCGGAGAGGCGTCTCGGTCATGTCTACATCATTCCCGAACCCGTAGGGTCCGCACGCTTAACGTTCGTTGACGATATAGTGTTATATGAGTTATGTGAATTGGTAACCGAATATTGTTCGGAGTCCCGGATGAGATCTCGGACGTCACGAGGAGTCTCGGAATGGTCGAGAGGTAAAGATTTATATATGGGAAGTCATATTTTGGGTTCCGGAAAAAAGTGCAGTTTTTTCGGTATTGTACCGGGAAGCTTCCAGAAGTTTCCGGAGGATTCCGGAGGGGTCCGGAAGTCCACAAGTGGGTCCACCACGTCCCAAGGGCTGGCATGGGCTAAGGGGAGGCGCCCTGGCCTTATTGGGCCAGGCGCACCAAGTCCTCAAAAGCCCACGCAGCTAGGGAAGGAAAAAAAGGGAGAGTCCTAGTAGGAATAGGATTGGACTTTGGAGTCCAAGTCCACGTGTGTACTATTCATGGTTACTGTTCACATGGCACTATTCCTTCTACTCCAAGCCCCTACACATATATAAATAGAGGAGAGGGGCGCCCCAAAGGATATACAACATTGTCTTAGCCGTGTGCGGCGCCCCCCTCCACAGTTCCGTCCCTCGGTCATATTTTCGCAGTGCTTGGGCGAAGCCCTGCGAAGATAGCATTACCATCACCATCACCACGCTGTCGTGCTGCCGGAACTCATCCACTACCTCGCCGTCTTGCTGGATCAAGAAGTCGAGGACGTCACCGAGCTGAACGTGTGCTGAACGCGGAGGTGCCGTACGTTCGGTACTCGGTCGGTTGGATCGTGAAGTTGTTCGACGACATCAACCGCGTTGTTCTAACGCTTCCGCTTACGGTCTACGAGGGTACGTAGACACACTCCCCCTCTCGTAGCTATGCATCTCCATGGATAGATCTTGCGTGTGCGTAGATTTTTTTTTGTTTTCCATGCAACGTTCCCCAACAAGTACGTATTTCTCACGGACATTACATTCATGATCACACATTTCATTCCAGTTGTCGGTGTTCATCCTTTTTCATTGTATAATCCATGCTAGTTTTATTTTCTCGTTTTCGTCTTGTGTGTTTGAAAAACTTTGAGAAAATCCAAAAATATTTCTCGCTTCTTTTCGGTTTTTCTTTCTAGCTTAATTAGTTGTAGTATTAGAAGAAAACCCAAAAAGATTTCCCGTTTCTTCTTTTGCTTGTTGGGAGCTTTCCCGTGTAAATAGTTTTTTTTCTTTCTCGTTTTTGTTTTGTCTTCTTTAAATTGCTTCCTTCAAGAAAAAACTAAAAACTCCAAAAATATTTCAGTATGTTTCTCTGAAATTCTTTTCTTTTGTTGAGTCATTGTAAGGAAAAGACCACGATGAAAATGTTGAGTGGCTCTCGTATGCATTATTGTTGATCTAACAAAGAGCCCATATTACCTTGTCTTCTCCTTTGAATAAAATGTTTGCAGATTCCAGCTTAGTCCACAACACTCTTGCACTATTATTATTTTCACATCATTCAATCGTGCAAGTGAAAGGCAATAATGACGATAATTTGATGAAGTGACTGTGGCAAGGAAAAGCGGGTATGAACTCAACTTGTTTTTATTTTTGTAAATATGTTTAACTCAGTATCTATGATTCAACATATTATGATTAAACATGTTTATGATGACAATTAGAGATTATACAAGAACAAAAGAGTTCGTAAAAGTTTTTCTTTATCACTTTCAGTTTGTCAACTGAATTGCTTGAGGACAAGCAATGAGTTAAGCTTGGGGGAGTTGATACGTCTCCGTCGTATCTACTTTTCCAAACACTTTTGCTCTTGTTTTGGACTCTAATTTGCATGATTTGAATGAAACTAACCCGGACTGACGCTGTTTTCAGCAGAACTACCATGGTGTTGTTTTTTGTGCAGAAATAAAAGTTCTCGGAATTGGACGAAACTTTTTGGAGATTTTTTATGGAATAAGTAAAAAATACTGGAGCCAAGATCTACTAGAGGGGGGCCTCCTGCTGCCCACGAGGCACCAGGGTGCGCCACCCCCCCTGGCGCGCCCTGGTGGCTGGTGGGGCCCACGTGGCTCCGCTGATCCTAATCTCAGGCCTATAAATTCACAATTCTAGAGAAAAAAATCAGAGAGGAAGTTTCATCGCGTTTTACGATACGGAGCCGCCGCCACCTCCTGTTCTTCATCGGGAGGCCAGATCTGGAGTCCGTTGGGGCTCCGAAGAGGGGGATCTTCCGTCATCGTCATCATCAACCATCCTCCATCACCAATTTCATGATGCTCACCGCCGGGAGTGAGTAATTCCTTCGTAGGCTTGCTGGACGGTGATGGGTTGGATGAGAATTATCATGTAATCGAGTTAGTTTTGTTAGGGCTTGATCCCTAGTATCCACTATGTTCTGAGATTGATGTTGCTATGACTTTGCTATGCTTAATGCTTGTCACTAGGGCCTGAGTGCCATGATTTCAGATCTAAACCCTTTATGTTTTCATGAATATATTTGTGTTCTTGATCCGATCTTGCAAGTTATACGCACCTGCTATATGTTATGATCCGCATACCCCAAGGTGACAATAATTGGGATTCTTTTCGGTGATTACCGTAGTTTGAGGAGTTCATGTATTCACTATGTGTTAATGCTTTGTTCCGGTTCTCTATTAAAAGGAGGCCTTAATATCCCTTAGTTTCCTTATGGACCCCGCTGCCACGGGAGGGTAGGACAAAAGATGTCATGCAAGTTCTTATCGCAAGCACGTATGACTATATACGGAATACATGCCTACATTACATTGATGAATTGGAGCTAGTTCTGTGTCGCCCTAGGTTATGATTGTTACATGATGAATGTTATCCAACATAATCACCGATCCAATGCCTACGAGTTTTTCACATATTGTTCTTTGCTAAGTTACTACTGTCACAATTGTTACAAAACTATTGCTGCTACCGTTACTGTTACTGTTACTATTATTGCTATTGCTATCAAACTACCATACTACTGTGCTACGGATCACTCTGTTGCAGATATTTAGTCTCCAGGTGTGGTTGAATTGACAACTCAACTGCTAATACTTGCAAATATTCTTTGGCTCCCCTTGTGTCGAATCAATAAATTTGGGTTGAATACTCTACCCTCGAAAACTATTGCGATCCCCTATACTTGTGGGTTATCAATGATCCGGCTGGATCGTAGCCGCTGTGGAGCAGCCGGACGTCCGGGACCCTGTCCGGAGATCCGGGCATCTTCCGGATGATCCGGGCGGGGTCCCGGAGGATCCGGCTTCGTGGAGAAGGCTGCTGATGTCTGGGGACGCACGGCCGGATCGTCCGGGCCTGGAGCCGGATCATCCGGACGTCGGCCGGATCGTCCAGGAGGGGATCCGGATGATCCGGGCAAGTGCAGACTTGTCCATTCTTCCGTCTTCTTCCGTCGTCTCTTCCATGCTTCCCTCGCGGATGGTGTAGACATACACATGGGCTCACACTCCTCCTCGTCGATGGTGAAGCTCCGGTAATACCTATGCATGCATACGAGAGGAGTGTCAAGTAGTATACCATCCTCGAAGGGGTCAAGTGAACACGTGTAAAGGAGATGATTCACCTTTAGGTATGTGAAGTAGATGTCGCACGTGTCACTTGCCAAACGGACTCTTGACATGGTGATGTCCGTAGGATGCTCCGCATCAGTGGGGATCAATGCCCGACCCAAATCCTAAAGACGCTCCAGATACGCGAGAGAAACCACTAAAAAGGTTTGCCATATATGTTGTTGCCGTTTTGTCTTTGTAGCCTGGAAGTTTATCTAGAGGCTCTACTTGGAGTGAGCCCTGGGCCAGTAACCTCATCAGAATAATGCATCGAAACCATTTGGAACACCTTACACCTAAAAGTCCATAAGTAGTCTAGACTCTAGATGCCACGGATGGGTCACAGGGACAAAGTAACATGATTTTTTTTGGAAGGGGGCTATGTCCATGATTATTCTCCCGATGAGCTAGCATATTTGGTTTGAGATCTCCACCCCGAAACTCCATTCTTCCATCCGAGAGAGGGAATGGAGACACAACACTTATATCCAGGATTCCACTGGCCAATAATTGAATTGCCCTTCTAAGTTCTTCATTGTGTGTTACCGTGGAGTTGTGGGGACTCATAAACAATCGGAATCGTTCGGGAGCTTCCAAGCTTGTGGATTTTCCCTTGAGAAAGTGTGTGAAGGTTGAGGATCGCTTCAAGATCAACCATTGGTGTTTGAGCTTAGACTTTGCGGCCAATGCTCACGGGTAACAAGACTACGCATCAACAATAACGGCAACAATAAATTGGAAATCAGCTGGAGAAAAGAACAATCACCACATTTGATGTTGCATCCTGTTCGGGAGGAGTTTCGTCCGTCGCCCTCACGCACCTGTTGTGTCAAGTCCTAGCGCATAGCCACCCAAACAAAGTTTGATCGCTTAGTCATAGCTTCTCCTAGGGATTAAAGATATGCATCAGTGAGTGAAAGGGAAGATCGCATATCGTCAAGAGGCAGGCAAGAGGGGACTAGGAAAACTTCATTACACGAGAGAGAGAGAGAGGGGGGGAGGTTGCATTATCTGCCTTGGTGCATACGTCTATGGCGGATGATGCCTTAAAGGGTGAAAGTTTGTCGGAGGGCGTCGACAATCTCAAATTTATTGTTTTGCGGATGATTCCTTACTATTTTTTGAAGCTTCATGGCAACAGGCAGAGCTGGTTAAAGGTTTGTTGATCACTTTTTCTTTGGCAACGGGGCAACTCATAAAGACCTCAAAGTGTTCTATCCTTTTTTTCGAATAACTTTGTTGATGCTGTGGTGGATGATGTTAAAGGGAAATCTGGATATTTCTCATCTAGTTTTTGACCCCAAGTATTCGGGCCTGTCAATGCCTGATGGAAGAATGAACAAAGGTACGTTTGAGACCCTACAGGCAAGCCTTGGTAAAAGGTTAGTTGACTGGAGTGAACAATGTATGTCTTCTAGCAATAAGGAGTTTTTAATCAAAGTTGTTGCCCAAGCAATACCCACATATGTTATGAGCGTGTTTCGTTTGCCTACTTCGGTGTGTGACGACCTAACACGGATGATACTGCAATATTGGTGGGGTGTAGAGAAAGGAAAAAAGAAAGATGCATTGGTTGAGCTGGAATAAAATGGTGCTTCTGAAGTCAAAGGGTGGCATGGGTTTTCGCGACATGTGTGCCTTTAACCAGGCTTTTCTTGCTAAGCAGGCTTGGAGACTCATTGACACCCCAGATAGCCTATGTGCACGCCTTTTACGTGCAAAATACTACCCTGAGGGTAATTTACTGGATATGATGTTCACTGGCAATTCCTCCACGGTTTTGAAAGGAGTGGAGTATGGGCTTGAACTGCTGAAGAAAGGGGCAATCTGGAGAGTTGTGAATGGTACTTCAATTAAAATATGGCGTCATCCGGATTCCAAAAGGACCCTCTTTCAGACCTGTCACCCTAAAAGGCAATTGTAGACTTAACCATGTGTTAAATTTTCTGAACGACCATGGTGCTTGTAGTTCACAACTTATGTCAGAGTTCTACTGGGAGATGGACATGACTGAGATTTTGAAAATACAGCATTTCATAGCATGGACGTCGGATCGGAACAAGCAGTTTTCGGTTTGAATCACTTATCACCTGGCTATGGCTGATCATGAGGATGCTTTTTTGGAGTGTCGTTTCAAGCTCCAACCCTGATGGAAAGGGGACACTGTGGCACTTGATTTCGCGGGCAAGTGTTCCGTAGAAAATGAAGATAAATGCGTGGAAGGCCTCTACCGGGGAGCTAGCGATGTCGAAAGGAAATCAAATCATCACTTGCACATCGGCTCGCTGTGCCCCGTGTGCGGGTTGACGAGGAATCGTCCTTCCACGCCTTGGTCACATGCAATCACGCAATTGGGCTATGGTATGATGTGAGAGAGTACAAGCCACTTTCGACCAATGAGAAGTTGATGGACATGTGAGTTGACTAGTTGTCATACGTTCTTTACGCCTGCCCGGACTCAACAAAAGAAGCATGATCATTGATACGTCTCTGGCGTATTTATAATTTTTAATTGTTTCATGCTATTATATTATCATTCCTACATGCTCTTGCCATCATTTGATATTGTTTTTCTGGACTAACATATTAATCTAGTGCCCAGTGACATTTGTTGTTTTCTGCTTGTTTTTGGTTTTACATAAAATCAATACCTGCGGAGGTCCAAACACGATGCCAATTTTTGAAGATTTTTTCGGGACCAAAAGAAACCCTGAAAGCTTCGGGAGTCGTCGAGAGGATGCCCGAGGTCCCCACAAGGACAGGTGGCGCGGACAGGGGGGTGGTCGCGCCACCCAGGCTTGTGGCCCCCCTGAGCCCCATCTTGTCCTATTTCCTGACCTATAAATTAAAAAATATTCCAAAACACTCGAAGCAAGACCCGAAACAATTTTATCGCCGCTACAAGTCTCTGTTTCGAAGCGATCCCATCTGGAGCCCTGTTCCGGAGTTCTGCCGAAGGGGGAAACCATTGGGGCGGCCATCTTCATCAACCTTACTGCCTCCATGATGGTGTGTGAGTAGTTCATTCAGGACCTATAGGTCTATAGTAGTAGCTAGATGACCTTCTCTCTCTCTTTTTTGGATCTCCAATACCATGTTCTCTTTTGAGATCAATCCGATGTAATTCTCGTGGTGTGTTTTTTGGGATCCGATGAATTATTGATTTATAATCAGATTGTTCATTGATTTATATTGAATCTCTTGAAGTTTCTTTGCTGCATAATTAAATAGCTATATATGCTTTTCGATCTACGAGTCTTCTCTGGTCAAGATAGATGACTAACTCTTCAGAGGGAGTGGTGCATAGTAGTGGATTCAATCTTGCGGTGATGTAATCAAGTGTCAGTAAAGACAAAGACACGTATTGTATTGTTGACACTAAGGATAAAACGACGGGGTTTAATCTTATTACTAGATTTCTTTCTGTCTACATTATGTCATCTTGCTTGTTGCGTTACTCTGTTTCTTGCAAACTTAATACTTTGAGATGCATGCTGGATAGTTGTCTTAAGGTAGAGTAATAGTGGTATATGTAGTTGGATTAACGGTATACTTATCACGGGCGTAATGCCTATGTGAGATTATGCCATGAATGATCATAGTTATCAATTGTTACTTTTCTGTCAATTGCCCAACAGTAATTTGTCCACCATGCCACCACCTGCTTTCGAGAGAGATGCCACTAGTGAACCTATGACCCCCGGGTCCATTCTCCATTAACACAAGCTCTTATAAAATTGTTATTTTATTTTCCTTTAATTTTTGCCGGTTTACCTATACCACTATCTTTTTGCTTTTAATCTTGTAACTAGCAAGACAAGGGGCCTGACAATCCCCTTGCCAAGTTTTTATTTGTTTGTGTGCAGGTGTTGCTTTACATTGTTAGCTTGGTGGCACCTACTGGTTCGATAAACCTTGATTCTTAATTGAGGGAAATACTTTCTGCTGCTGTGCTACATCACCTTTCCTCTTTGGGGAATCCAATAACTCCTACGAGAGCAGTCATCATGCTAGTGTAGCGGATATGGCATCTGAGGAACGATATTGTTCATGCAAAGGAGACCCCCACCCGGTTAGTACTTCGTTCGAATCCTTACGAAGCTACCGACAATTTATCGACAACGCTCGCAAGTTTTTGACAGAGGAGATCATGAAAGGGAAGATGCCGTTGGAAGTGATGTCGGTGCAAACGAATTTAAAGAGTACCCCACTACCCATGGCCTCGCCACCCCCAGTCGGACAGATGGCGTTGCCCATCGACGACGCTTTTTCCGAGGTGGACGACACGGTGGTAGCAGGTATGATTATGCATGGTCACGGTGGCCCAGTCGTGTTTGCAACATATAGATTCCTGGTCAACCATGGTGATGCTCCGGAGGCAGAAATTCACACGATAATGCTAGGTGGCACTTGCCATACAACATACCGAGCTTTCAGTCGTTGTGCAATCTGACTCGTCCATGGCCCTTTCCATCTTCTTCGGTGATTCTTTGGACCGCTCGATGTATGGAGAGTTTATTTCGCATAAACTTCTTCGTAACGAGAATAGAGTTGCATATACTTTGGCAAGATATAGCCGTACTGAATATAGCACCGCTGTTTGACATGTATTAGTTTGTAACTCTACACGTTCAGAATATAACTCTAATTTACTCCCCCCCCCCCCCCCCCCCCCCCCGCCCCCAAAAAAAACCCGGCAATGCCTGGAGAGGGGGTGACAAGCGAACCCTCTTTGATGACATTTTTATTTATGAGAAGAGATAAAACAATGGCAGTTTTTAAACGAAAATTGCCTTATCGAGAAGAAACTGACATGTCTTCTGGAAGAAAATGTCACCACTCAATCACTTTCTCATAACTAAAACTGCCACGAAATTATTTGTATATGTCAACCTCTGTCGAACGATCACAATATGCCATCACATCGCGAGCCTACACCCACCAACGGACTAGCTGTTCTTCCGTCATGACAGCTGACTAGTGCCCACTGCCAGTCTCAAACGCAAGAAAACTTTCGCAACGAGACAATGTTTTTTTAGGGAAGCAATCGAGACAATGCTAACACGTCCCGCTATAAATTGGGCCAGAAGCCCAATATACCACCCGAGACCCAAGGCATGGACCAGTCCAGCCTATCCCAACAGAAAGTAGAAAGATGAAGCCTCAGCCGAAGCCAGGCCCAGCCCATAGCCCGCCCCCTCCCGGCCGCAACAAAGCAAAACCCTAGGAACCTACATCCAACGGCCCAAACCACCCTATCCTCCATCCGACGGTCGACGCCCCACCCGCCAGCCTTATAAGTCCTCTCCATTCCCACCCGCAAGGGTTTCCTCCCACACACCTCCGCCTCCACCCCACCCGTCCCGACCCCTCTCCTTCAAGGTAAGCCCGCGGCGGCGGCGAGCGAGCGGCGGCGATGACGACCCGCTTCAAGAAGAGCCGCAAGAAGCGAGGCCACGTGTCCGCCGGGCACGGGCGTGTGGGCAAGCACCGCAAGCATCCTGGAGGTCGCGGTAACGCCGGAGGCATGCACCACCACCGCATCCTCTTCGACAAGTACCATCCCGGCTACTTCGGCAAGGTCGGTATGCGCTACTTCCACAAGCTCAGCAACAGGTTCTACACCCCGACGATCAACGTCGAGAGGCTCTGGTCCATGGTGCCGGCCGACAAGGCGGCAGAGGCCGGCGGCGACAAGGCCCCCGTGGTCGACGTCTCGCAGTTCGGCTACTTCAAGGTGCTCGGCAAGGGGATGCTGCCGGAGAAGCCCATCGTCGTCAAGGCCAAGCTCATCTCCAAGATCGCCGAGAAGAAGATCAAGGCCGCCGGCGGCGCAGTTGTGCTCGTTGCCTAGGGTTCTGTCCCGACCGTGCCCTGTCCTTAATCTTGGATTTGAGATCTATATCTGAACTATTAGTTGTTTCCAGTACCAGTATTTTGTGTTGAACAAGACATCGTTAGTTTGTTATCCTGGTTCCAGTGTGGTAAACCAACATCTTATGAGAATTTTGCGCTATGTTATGCCAGTTTATATCAGACGAGTTATCCATATCTGTGCTTTTATTTATGCTTCGTTTGGTCTGTGTTAATCGTTATCGATCCCTAACGCATATACTGTTATTTGCCATAGTGCATCACTACATGATTCTATGCCTGCTAGTCATGTGAACTGTATGATTTTTATTTGCACTATGTTATACTAGTTTATATCAGCTATGCCACCCTATGTATGCTCCTACTTGTTCTTTGTTTGATCTTTGTTAATCCTTACCGATCCTGAATGCATATTCTGTTCTTGCCGTAGTGTATTACTACAGGGTTCTTATTACTACAGGATTCTTCTAGTCATAGTGAACTGCGAATTGTATGATAGTGATTTGCCTGCTGACATTTAACAACGTTTAAGTCTGTATAAGAGGTTTGTTTGTAGCCATACCATTAGCAGTATTTAACATTATCTGGATCTTAGTGTTGCCCAGTATCTACTTGGTCCAGCAATTTTTCCTGTTGAAAATAGTCTTACCTATGGAATTCCTAGCAGAGTAGCAGGCACTGGCAGTTTTAGATTGTATGTTCTCATGTTTTTCACTAGTTTAGTGCTACGTCACGAGTTCAATAAACATCTGTAGTCGTTCATTGTGCTGTCAAGGTCTTTGTTGAAGTTTTTAATCAGAATTGTCAAGAGTCTAAGCTAGCCATTGTGCCATTCTGTTTAATCTGTGGTTGAAGCACTGATCGTGTCTGATATTTCGGATCAAAAATTTCCTGTCATAATAGTCTGTTATCTTTTGGAGTTCCTATAGCAGGCACTGGCAGTTTTAGAGGTTTGTTTAGTTAACTACATTTGGATCTTAGTTAACTTCACCGACAGTTTTAGATTGTATATTTTTTATGTTTTTGACTAGTTTAGTGCCATGAGTTCCATAAACATCAGGTGTCAGTCATTCTGTTAAGTTATTTTGGCGAAGTTTTGTATCAGTGTTGTCAAAAGTTTAAGCTAGCCATTTTGCTGTTCTGTTTGATTTGTTGTTGCACCTGAAATTATTTTACCTGTTGAGCTTTGTTGGATGTTCAAGATCGTGTTTCTGCTAGTTTCAAACATATGTTTAGGCTACCATGTATGGTTGCCTTTTATCTTTGGAGTTGCTAACAGGCACTGTCAGTTTAGATTGCATCTTCCTTTCTAATTTATTTGACTAATTTAGTGCCACCTCCTGACTTCAACAAACACCTGGAGTAAGCTATTGTGTTGTCGTTGTTTTAAGTTCTTTGCCAACGTTTTGAATCTCTCCCATTGTGCCATTTTGTGAAGTACTGATATTCAGTTGCATCTTTGCTGAAATGACTAAATGTTCTTTGAACAAACATCCCTCGATGCCTTCTGTCTAGCACAAAGGATATTCTTTGGGAGTCATGTTTTTTATTCTGTTGTGGCACCTGACACTTAGGACCTGTTTTATTTGATGCAAGTGTTTGTTACTCTATTTGCCAGAGTGCATTAGTACAAGATTGGGGTTTAGTTGTAGTCTAAATTGGCACTTGCAAAGCAGTAGCTATCCGATCTTGCCATTCTGTGTGTGGTTATTCATTTGCCTTTGATATGGTTGTTACATGTTTGCTAGACAAGTGTAAAATGTTCAAAACCTTCTGCGTAGTATCATATGGTTGTTTCGAAAATTGCGGTTGCAAAAAACTAATATAAGATTTTGTAGACCACTGATCTTATATTTAGTTTACAGAGGGAGTACTTCTTCGGTCTGGAATTAGTTACGTTCAAACGGATGTATCTATGCCTGTATCTAGCACTGACTGAGGGAGTAGTAGATTTGGTGCAACGATTTTTTGAATGAAACTATTTGCCTTGTATTGCATCGTATCATATCACTACAATGGTGTTGATACATTTGCCTCTCCCGTAATTTGTTTGCCCACGCACGTCGCCTGAATCTGTTGTGCACAACTGACTCTCGTGCCCTCTAGTATTCCACCACTCTGCCGGCCATTGATTGACAAGCCGACTGGATGGGTCATTTCCTCCGGCCCGTTGCCATCGATCGAAAGAAACATTGGCGCCGTGACACGAGACGGTGAGTAGAACAAACGCATCAGCTAGTCGTCCGTGCCGCCAATGCCTGCTTTGCCCAACCGGCAAGCGATCCCTCGTCCACACGCACAAGGAACCCTCCGTTTGACATGCGTGCGTCCCGTCGTATGCGGCCCTCCTTTGACATGGAGGAAGTGGCACGTTTAAGCACGAGGCACCCTCACGTTGATGCATATCACTTCCGTGGTACTTGGACAAAACGAGTCTCTCGGTTGTTGGGTGGAGGAATTCAGTTTTTTTTTTTTTAGGATCATATTCAGAATTTTTAGGGCGTGTACAATGATGATATCTTAGGAGTGCTTGATGTGAAGGAGAGATAAACTTCTTTTTATTTTAAAAAAATTCTGATCTATTCATCTTCAATCATTATAGTACAACAAACACAAATAACAATTACATCGAGATCTGTAGACCACCTAGTGACGACTACAAGTACTGAAGCGAGCTGAAGGCGCGCCGCCATCATCGCCCCTCCCTCGCAGGAGTCGGGTAAAACTTATTGTTGTAGACGATCGGGAAGTCGTGCTAAGGTCACATAGGACCAGTGCACCAGAACAACAACCGCCGCCGATGAAGAGACGCGTAGATCGGACGGATAAAATCGGAGAACACACGAACGTAGACGAACGAAGATAGGGTCCGAGTGGATCCACTAAAGACAACAGATCCATCGGAGACATACCTCCACATGCCCTCCGACGATGCTAGACGCACCACGGAACGGGGGCTAGGCGGGGAGAACCTTATTCCATCTTCAGGGAGTCGCTGCCGTCTCGCCTTCCTGAACAGGACACAAACCCTAAGAATACCCAAAGAAACGTCTAAAAACGGAGCCCTCCCGCCGGCAAGGACCGGGATCCATCACGCCGCCATGGCCATAGGGCGACCGGAGACTAGAGGGACCGGTGTCGGCGCCGACGGGAGACAGAGGAACCCTAATTTTTTTTGGGAGAGGAGGCGGCGGCTGCGTGGAAAGACGTAAGGAGGAGAAATAAACTATAAGAAAAGATTCATTTTTATTAATTATTAGGAGAAGTTCTCTTAGCAATAATATCTGTCACCACATATTTAGAATTATTTAATTATCAAAGAAAAGACTAATTCCACATATTTTTCTATAGTTTTTTTTTTCTAAATTATGTGACGGGTTTAAGATAAAACTACCTTACTTACCCTTATGGAAAACGCCGAAAAGAACATGTGGATACTCCGATGACCACGAACACCGAACGGATCCCGGAAGATCTTTTGAAGACACACCTTCATATGCCCTCCACTGGTACGAAGTCCACGGATGGAACATGGATAGGACGGGGAGGACATTATTTCTAAACCTGGGCAATGTCGCGACCTCGACTACCACACATAGACTCCTAAAACCAAGCTAAACCAAAACCAAGACGCCTACGTCGATGTACGCCAAATCCAAGACAGAGGTCGAGCCAACTGCCATCTAGGACCCGTAGCCGACGGCGCAGGTACCATCACTGGTGAGCGTCCCCGATTGAGAATCGCCGTCTCTCGACCACACATCAACTGCCACCACCAGCCCCGATTTGCCGCAGCCGGACAACCCCGTCGCATGAACTCCATGGGGAAAGATCCTCATAGCGTCGATGTCGCCATGCGGGTTTTGCCCGATGACGCACTTCGGCGGCGGCAAGAGCGTAACCCTGGCGACGGCTAGGGCTTCAGAGTCGCTCGTTGCGAGATGCAAGGATGAGTGAATCAGGTCGGGTGATTAGGTTCGGTGGAGCCCCGAAGCAAGAGGAAATGAATACGAGTTTGAACTATAAGTTTCACATGTTTAAGAACATTACACGTCTAATATACCATATATTTTTAGTATTGTTCAAAACTCTCGCATGCGGCTTCCCGAGTTTTCAACGCAATTTGGTTTCCATGGGATACTTCCTTTCCCCCCACCCCACGCGTTGCTCCCTCGGGGCGGCTCGGGCGGAAACCCTAACCACCGCTGCCACCACCCCCTCTCCCTCCTATGCGTCGACGGACAAAGCCCACTGGCGGCCGACGGTGGCAGGATCTGGTTTGCGCGAGCTTGCGCTGCTCTTGGGTGAAGTGTTCTACGTGGCGCGTGCGGTGGAGTTACTCGCCAAAGTGACCGGACTTGGCTCGATGGCTGGCCTCAGGTGTTGTTTCGGTGAGCGCCGAGGCAGCTGGGTCGAGCCGCGCACGGTGGTTGGGTGGCTTGGCGTGACCGAGTGCGGTGGTGCCCGGTCGACTCTTGTGCGTGTCGTAGGGGGTGCACCACACTCAACGACGAGGTTGTTATCTCTTCCTACAACAGCGAGGTGGTCCTGGGCTTCGTTGTGGCTCGGACGCGGCACAGACGATGGTCCCTAGTTTGGGTGGTCTCGAGCTCTGTCTGGGCTTTGCCCAGATTTGGCTTGTTGGTGGTATTAGCGGCAGCGGGCAGCGGTTGCCGGGGTGGCGGCTGGGCGTGGCCTGGTATGTGGCTGCCGGCAGGCGTGGAGACATCGGGCCTCGGTGGCCGCAGGGCACTGTGGTGGTGCAGGCGGTTGCGTGATGGATCGATGTGGTGGTGCTGGCCAATTTTGATGGTGGTGTCGGTGGGGCGTGGTGATGCGGCTTCATCTGCGAGGTGGTGCGGCGCTGGCGGAGTTAACCAATAGTATGGTACGCCCCATTTCGGTAGGCAGGGATGTAGGTGTGCGACAATTTAGATGAAAGTCTTGCCTGCCTTCGACCGGTGCCAGTGGCGATGGCGCTCGTGGGTGTCGTTTCCCTTCCTTGGAGGCGTTGTTGTGGTGTATCGGCATCTCGCCCTCTCTCACTTGATTGGTTGTCTTCGGGCGAAATCCTAGGTTCAGATCCGGATCGGCGATTGCGGCGTCCTCAACATCGTTCCTCTGTTGGGAGCATTGCTTTTGGAAGCAGGTCCTAGTGTTCTTTTATGTGGTGCTCACCGCTGTTTTGGATTGTTCGTGAAGGCCTCAGGGGGCGCTATGTATGCCCTCTGTGACGCCCCCGGCCCGACCGTGCACTAATGATACACGCAAATGCACACGATCAAGCCCAGGGACTCATGGGAAGATATCACAACACAACTCTAGACACAAAATATAAAATAATACAAGCTTTATATTACAAGCCAGGGGCCTCGAGGGTTCGAATACATAAGCTCGAGTTACACAAGCGTCAGCGAAAGCAACAATGTCTGGGAACAGACATAATTAGACAAGAGTGCCTTAAGAAGGCGAAAACAAACAACGGCTCCGATCGAAAGAGGCAAGGCCTCCTACCTGGGAGCCTCCTAAACTACCCCTGGTCGTCGGTCTCCACATAGCAATAGGCTCCGCCGGGGTAGTAGTAGTCATCGACGGGATCAGCTGGCTCCGGGGTTCCGTCATCTGATAGCAGCAATCGGGTATGGGGAAAAAGAGGTAGCAAAGCAACCGTGAGTACTCATCCAAAGTACTCACAAGACTTACATCAGATCTATTCTATTTATGCATCGGTATCAAATGAAGGGGCTGTATCTGTGGACTAGACTGCAGAAATGCCAGAATAGAGGGGAAGGCCTAGCCTATCGAAGACTAGCATCTTGCAGCATTAGAAGAGTGCAAATTAACAACATATAATAAAGCAATGAGTATGTAGTAGCAAAGCCCAGAGATCCTTCCTCGACTCTCTGCGAGAAAGCGATCCCGGAGCTTACAATTAAAGTATCATGTCTCCAGTTCAAGTTGTAGTAGATCGGGATACAACACTGAGCGTCCTGTTACCGTGGACACGGCTATTCGAATAGATAACTTCCCTGCAGGGGTGCACTACTGTTACCCAACACGCTCGATTAACTCTAGCCGGACACACTTTTCGGGGTCATGCCCGGCCTCGGCTGATCGACACGACGTAGTCCTACCTAGGCTCCGCAGAGAGGTCCCCGCCGGTCTACATCCTAAGTGCTCAGGGGTCTTGGGCCCATCGCCCTTTGCACTCCGGGTCGTTATGCGACGAGCCGGGACGAGCACCACCTCATCCTGGATGGCACTGGCCCGACAGGCCCACAATGTTGAACTGGACTTCTGACAGAGCTTTCGGCTGATACATACGGCGCCGAGGGCCCCGTTAAACCATTATCCCGCGTGGTGGTAGTGCGTATAGGCCAGTGGCCAACTCAGATCAAATACCCAAATTCGTTAGTGTATTGGGAGCTCGCGGAAACGAGCAGAGATCCACGATCATGTGACCCTGTCGCCCCGTCTCATGGACTTACGGCAAGGGCCAGGCCCAACCCTCTCCTGGGGCGGTCTACCTACCCGGCCGTGCCACGTAATTATCTCGCGGGTACCCTCACGGTCAACTCGGCTTTACATCTCTCGCGGGTACCCCTCGGGGTCGACCCGACTTCAACAGGGGACTGAAGTAAATGTAGGGTAACCGTGTGTCCGAAACATCAAGGGGGAAATCCGAGGAATCACCCTCGATGGATTCCCACTCGATGTAACCGTCAAGGTGAACTCGGAGGAATCACCCTCGATGGGTTCACACTTGAGGGGCTGTACGACGGAGGCATCATCGGAGGTGGGAAAGAGGAATCACCCTCGATAACCCACAACCGACTAGCTATGCTACAGAGATATCATCAGGAGTGAGATAGGAGGTATCACCCTCGGCACTCGATGGTAGCTCTGCAGAGTCGTACAACTTAAGGGGGTGTGCGGTGCTGTGTTTGGTCTCTGCACATCGATCACAATGATCAAGTCACCGGTGGTAAAGCATGGCAACAAGGACAAGGGTGTGGGGCCATTGATGGATCATTAACCAACCTATACTAAGCATTTAGGATAGCAGGTAAGGTATCAACAACAGGTTACAAAGTCAGGCTATGCATCAGAATAGGAGCAATCAAATACAGTAGCAAAATCTAATGCAAGCACGAGAGAGAAGGAATGAGCGATATAGGAATGATCAAGGGGGTTTGCTTGCCTGGAAGCTTTGCAGACAGAAACGGATCTTCAATGAAGTAGGCGTTCACCGGATCATCAGCGGTCTCGGAGTCTACCGGAGAGAAGAGGGGGAGGAAACAGATAAATACAAGCATTCAAATGCAATCACTATGCATGACATGTCTAAATGATATGCAGGGGTGATATATTGCATCTCTAAATATTTTAGATGTTTTTGGGAATTTATTTGGAATTATTTTACCAAAGTCATGCACTATTCATTTATCGGAAACAGGCAAAAAGTTCCATGTCCATCTACTTAGGAGTAATGGTCAAGCATTTTGACCACATATTCGGATTCATCTTATTTTTCTGATAATTTTTCATATATAAATTATTTTCATCCGATTTACGGTTTATTTTATATGATTTTTCAAAGTTTTAATCATTTTCTGGAATTAATTTAATTCGAAAATTATTTAAATATTAATTGCTATGGGTACACAGAAGTGTACCCAGAAATGTGCATCAGAGGCTGACAGTGGGCCCCAGTTGACTGCCCAGTCAGCAGTCAACAGTAGAGTTGACTGGTCAACAGGGTCAAATGGGGCCCACATGTCATTGACTGGGGCCAGCCCAGTTAGCAGTTGACTGGTCAACTGGCAGGTGGGGCCAGGGGCTGAGTCAGCAGCCCAGTCAGCAGTCAACTGGGTTGACTGTTGACTGGTCAAACTGACAGGTGGGGGCCACCTGTCATAGACTCACATTTTAACAGAGGTTATTAGCTATTTTAATTAACTTAATTAGGCCTGGGTCCCATGTGTCAGTGTCAGATTTTAATCCGAATTGTTTTTACGGTGGGGCCCGTTATCAGTGGCTATTAGCGCGGTGGTTAGCCCCTAACCACCTGACAGGTGGGTCCCGCCGGCGTTTAAACGTCGGCGCGCGCGCCGGTGACCATCGCAGCGGCGGCGCGGCACGGGAGGTCGCCGGAATTGCCCTACAGGCAATCATTTCGCGCGCGGTTTGCTCCTACGGGACGCGGGCGACACGGCGAGCACGTTGGTGGTGGTGGCACGTCCCAGGGTGGCCGGAGTCGACCGCTACGACGACGGCAGGCGGCGCCGGAGTTCGGGTGAGGTCGAGGGCGACGCTATGGGGCACGGGGAGAGGAGCGCGTGGGTGTGTTGGGCTCCTAGGAGCACCAGCAGCGCGATGGCGTGCACGGGCGCGAGCTGCAGCGGCTGTGGCCGCGACTGTGACAGGAACGGCGGCGACGAGCACGACCATGGTGGGAGAGCTAGCCAACGAGCGCGCAGGAGCACAGAGGGAGAGGGGAGAAGATGCGGCCGCTCACAGCGTTGCAGAGAAGGCCCGAGGAGGTCGGCGGTGGTCGGAGAGTGGCGGATCGACGGGAAGAAGCTCCGGTGGCCGCGGGCGGAATCGAGGTCGATGCGGTCGTCGTGAAGGCGTAGGGGTCGAGTTCGGGGTCAGAGAAGGTGTAGCGGACGTCGGCGGTCTCGTCTGGCACGGTGGGGCGGCGAGGGGGGTACGGTGGCCGCGCTAGGACGTGGCCATGGCGGCGGACGCGTTCGGTCGCGGTGGGAGAGAGCGAGGGAAGGGGAGAAGGAGGGCTAGGGTTCGCCACAGGGTGCGGGGAAGGGTCTTCTAGCCCGCCGCGGCTCTGTAGCGGCGCGCTGTCGAGCGAGGAGAGGGGGGGGGGGCAGAGCGTGCGCAGGCGACAGCAGCGCGGGGATGAGCAGGAGGAGGGAGATGACAGGCGGTGGGCTGGGCCTGGCACTGTAGCCACTTAAGCCCACAGGCACAGTAAGCTCTCCCCTTTTTCCTTTTTCTTTTTCTGCTTCTTATTTCCATTGCTGTTTTGCATTAAGTTTGTGTACTAAATGAATTTTGCCATATATGAAACTTGGCACACAATTCATGCACAAGGTTGTGGTGTTGCACAAAAAGTTTGGGGATTTTTGGAATTGTTTAACTATTTTTAGAAATTGAAAAGGTCAAATTATTTACTGCTGGTACACTATTTTGGTTGCTAGGGTCAATTTGGGAATCCAAATAATGTTGGTTTTATTTTTATAATTGCTTTGGGAACTATTTTGCTTGCAAGTTTGGAGTTCTTCTAATTTCACTTGGTATTTGAATATTGAATTTGAGTTCAATTGTTTGTTAATTGCATTTCTTAGGATTTAATGATGATGACTTGGCATCATTAGTGTGAGGTCACTGTGGCATGACACTGGAGGTGTTACACCCTCGCGGGTGATTCTGACTTTCTTGGGGCTGTTTGAGTCCCATCACTGACCTGCCAACTCTTTTTAGGCAATCATGGATGGTTGGTGCGTCGTCAAGGAGAGTACGTTTGAAGTTGTTTCTCTTTGGAGGTGACCGACGTTGGTCGAGACGCGGCTTTATTGGTCAGTTTAGGACGGACCCTTTTGTGTTGGAGTTGTTTTGTGTGCGTTAAAGTTGGAGTGGTGTTTGCTTCTCATCAGCCTGTGGTGGAGCTTGCGTGAATTCTTGTATTTTACTTCTATAAAATTATGTCACGCAATTTGCATGCGCTCGAAAAAAAAAGAAAGTTCCTCGTTCGAAAATTAGCAAGCCAACCCAAATGATTTGGCGACTTGAGGTCTAAAATATAAACGACCACCCATTTTCCCACGACTAGGCTTACTATTCATAACCACGCCAGCACGCGCGAAGAGCCCAACGTCCCAACTAGAGCTCCCTTCCACGCCTCTTTCTCCAATCTCCACCTCCCCACTCCCCCTCTTCGTCCGTCCCCTCCGCCGAACTCCAACTCGCCAAGGTAACCATTAGCACCACCAGGAGCCATGCCGGCGGCGGTCGTCTGCTCCGTCAAGTGCCGCCCCCACCACCGCCTCTCGGCGCCGCAGCCCCCCGCCGCGCTGGAGCTCCTCCCGCGCACCCCGGCCTCCGCCGGCGAGCTGCGGGCGACCCGGTGCCGGACCCCGCCCTCCCTGTCCTTCGCGCGCGCCTCCGACCAAGGGGAGGCGCGAAGCCCGCCGTCCGCGAGGCGAGCCCGCGCCGCCGTGGCGGGGGGCGAGGAAGTCGGCCCTGCCTCTTCCGCGGCCGCGGCCGCCCTGCTCGCCGGCGCGCAGTCGCGGCACGCCATCTTCCGCGAGGAGCTCGTGAGGAGGGCCTACTACGCGGCCGAGGCGGCCCACCGCGGCCAGGTGCTCGACCGCGTCCCTCTCGCTCTTTGTCTGCTCATCATTTCGGCGTGGCTTGTCAGACGTTTGAAGTGACCGGGCCGCGTTCCTCGGCTGGGCGTTTTGGTGGTTTCTGCAGATGCGTGCGAGCGGCGACCCTTACCTGCAGCACTGCATGGAGACGGCGGCGCTGCTCGCGGAGCTCGGCGCAGGCCCTCCGGTTATCGCGGCGGGGCTGCTGCACGACACAGTCGACGACGCAGGCCTGGATTACGGCTCCATCTCCGAGCAATTCGGTGCTGGCGTTGCGGACCTCGTGAAGGGGGTAAGAATTCGGATCTATCTAGTTACTGTACTGGATATAACTGACATTAGGATGTGACGAGCAGGCTCACTGAGATGTAACTATTTAGTAGAACTGTTTATCTCTGTTAAAACTCGCTTAGGGTGGTAGTATTATTTTCTGAAACGAACCAAAGTAAGGTGCCATTGCTGCTACACCGTTTCCACCATACTGATAAAGTGATAATGTAGCAATTCAGAGCTTCTTACTGGTAGATTATTCGTACCAGCATACGCAGATAATTTTCTGAGCATGACTTAATCTGTGCCGGTGTCCAGGATCAGGCCATAGTTTTTTAGGCGAAGGACCAGGTCATAGTCACAATTGATTAGTTATATGGTTATGTCTTTGCGTGGGCCCCTCTTCTTTTATTTTCATCTTTCTCGGTGTTGTCTTTTTCGTCATATCGAGAAGTGGATGTTGCTAGTTTGGCTACCTTGCTAATTTTTTTTTTTTACAATTATGACTGACAGATCATAATTGATTGTAACGTTATTGATAGGGCTTCTAGAACAAAATACAAACAAAATACAAATCTTATGTTTATCTAAGTTAGGTATTAAGTTAACATCACCTCTATTAAATTAGGCTGTAGGCATCTCCTAGGATTGACTTGTGCTTTAGTATATTGTAGAATTTCTTCCTGGCTGTTTACCAGATCAAAGCAGACACACTTTTTTGGTGATTTTATGTTTGTTCTGCTACATGTTGTCGCCTTGTCGGTCATCTTTATCAGTATTGCACCTGCTATATGTTAGGGCGCTTCACCATTTTTTTGGCAACAAGGGTGCTTTGGCCGTTTGAGGACATTGTGGAATGACTAGACTTGGTTGTGTCGAATATTTGACAGGTTTCTAATCTAAGTCATTTGAGCAAACTGGCTCGTAGAAACGATACAGCGAGCAGAATTGATGAAGCTGACAGATTGCGTACGGTCTTCCTTGCAATGGAGGATGCGAGAGCAGTGCTTATCAAACTTGCTGATAGACTACACAATATGAGGACGTTGGATTCATTGCCGAAGATCAAACAGCAGTGCTTTGCAAAGGAAACACTGGAGATATTTGCTCCATTGGCGAATCAATTGGGGATCTTGAACTGGAAGGAGCAGCTTGAAAATCTGTGCTTCAAGCACCTTTACCCAGAGCAATATGAGGAACTGTCATCCAACCTTCATCAGTTTTACAACAGAGATATGATTGCAGCTGCAATAAGGCGATTGGAACAGGCCCTTCAGGTGAGAGGGCTATCCTATCGTTCCATATCAGGGAGGCACAAGAGCATATACAGCATCTACAGCAAGATGACAAGGTAAACTCGTGCGTCATGTTTTCATTATGGTGTCTTTACTAGAAAAAAAATTCAAATGATTTGCCTTTCATTTTAGTTGTGTTGTTAATGAAGTCAAATGAATCTCTAAAATAGATAATTCCTGCACTGACTTCAACATGACCTTTGAAGTAACCTTGCTAGCCGGAGAGACATATGCCACTAAACATGCTAATGTGATTGCTTTTTAATTACAGGAAAAAACTGGACATGGATGAAATCTATGATGTACATGGAGTGCGTGTGATACTCGAGAATAAAGCTGATTGCTTCACCACATTAGAAGTTGTCCATCACTTGTGGCCTAGAATTCCTGGGAAGTTTAAAGACTATGTCAGCAGCCCCAAATCTAATGGGTACGACCATGCAAAATATTGCTATACTATGCAGAAAAAAATGTATGTCACAGTGCTAACTTGATGCTTCTTAACTTGTAGGTACCAATCGCTGCACACGGTTGTTCTCAGTGAAGAAACACTCCCATTAGAGATCCAAATTCGTACTGCGGACATGCACTTGCAGGCAGAGTTTGGAATCGCTGCACATTGGAGGTACAAGGAAGGCGTTCGGAATTGCTCTTCATCTCTGCCTGAAATGGTTGAATGGGTTAAATGTGTTGTTACATGGCAGTGTGAAACTTTGCACATAGATCACCCTTCGCCTCCTGGACTTGGTTCTTCCCCAAGGGCAACATGCACCTTCCCCTCTGACTCTGATGGCTGTCCTTTCTCCTATTCAAAACAATGTGACCACACTGGACCAATCCTAGTAATACTTCTGGAGAATGAAAAGGTTAAGAACCTTCATAATATTTCGCGCTAGTGCTTTCTGATTAACTAAAGTTGCAATGTGTTAATTTAGAAGAGCAGCAGAGCTGAATTTGTTATGTTTGTTTTCTTCAGATGTCAGTGCAAGAACTCCCACAAAATTCGAAAATACTGGACCTATTGAAGAGGGCTTCTAGCTACGACATGCAGCTGAGCCTAAGGCTGAACAGCCATGCTGTGCACAACCTAAACCAGGAGCTGAAGATGGGCGACGTGCTGGAGCTGATCCCTTCAACTCCATGCAAATCTGGAGGCTACATGAGGGAGTTCAACCAAATGTCTGATCACCGTCTCGCGGTTTCACAGTCTTGACATTCGTAGATCAGCAGATCTTGTGAATACATATATGATAGCGCAGCTAAATCGTTTGAAGTTTAGGTGACCACACTGACAGAATCATAACAGATAGTGTAGCATTTGATGTATATTTTTGTTGATAAGTTTGTTCAAGTAGAGCCAAAAAAGTTTGACTTGTAAATAGTACGTGATACAGAGTTCAAGCTCGGGAATTGTTCTTAGTTTTAGAACACCTATCGAGAAAATGAAACATGGTTAGGATAAGTGATTTCAGTTCTCTACTTGTTTAAATATTGGCTATGAATTTGCAATTTCATGTGAATATTTTTTTTGCTCGGTGAGCTTGACTGCTTAAGATGCAAAACGAGAAGTGAAAAAGAAAAAAGAACAGAAAGGCTGTGATAAGTGATTTGAGTTCTCTAATTCAGACATTGGTTATGGAGTGCGAATTTGCATAAATATTTTGTTCAGGGAGCTAGACAACGAAAAGACTGGGTGCTTTACCGCTGATGATGCAAAGTCATAAGTGAAAGTGAAAAAACATATACAAAAAGGCTATAATAAGTGTTTCAGTTCTATGCTTCAGACATTGGCTATGACTTTTGCATTTGTGAAAATTATACCGCTCAATGGAAATGGGTGCCTGGGGCTTGGCTGTTTAAAGATGCAGAAATGAAAAAAAAATAAGCGACACCTGAGAGATTCGAACTCACTTGTTTAGATATTGGCTATGAATTTGCAATTTCATGTGAATATTTTTTTGCTTGGTGAGCTTGACTGCTTAAGATGCAAAATGAGAAGTGAAAAAGAAAAAGAACAGAAAGGCTGTGATAAGTGATTTGAGTTCTCTTGTAATTCAGACATTGGCTATGGAGTGCGAATTTGTGAAAATATTTTGTTCAGCGAGCTAGACAACGAAAAGACTGGGTGCTTTACTGCTGATGATGCAAAATCATAAGTGAAAGGGAAAAAATATATACAAAAAGGCCATAATAAGTGTTTCAGTTCTATACTTCAGACATTTTTTTTTTTTTTTTGCGAATACTATACTTCAGACATTGGCTATGAGCCTATGACTTTTGCATTTGTGAAAAATATACTGCTCAATGGAAATGTGTGCCTGGGACTTGGCTGTTTAAAGATGCAGAAATGAAATAAAAATAAGCGACACCTGAGAGATTCGAACTCTCGCGGGGAAACCCCATGTACTTAGCAGGCACACGCCTTAACCACTCGGCCAAAGTGTCGTTGTTGTGCATAGTGGTGAAATGGTGATATTTGTATATGATATGAACCATATTTTACTCAAACCCAAACTGTTCGTTGCCTCCGCCAATAAGAGTCGCCTATGTCGCACAAATCAGCGCCCTATTGTTCTCACAAAGGAGAGATATGTGTTTATATGTTGACTGTTTTTGGCTTTTGATGTTTGGTGGAAAGAGGCAGAGAGCAAGGTCAACTCAAATCATGCTAATGGAGAGATATGGTCAGTTCAGCTGCGCTTGAGCTATTACGCTGCAATGTCCTTTCGCAAAAGAGGTGTGGCAAAAGTTTTTTGTCTCTGACGGTGACGGATCAGTGGTAAGGATTGCACAGACAACGACGACTATCACACGATGGTGGTCTCAGTTACAGGGGAGGGCGACAAGATCAGATTGCTAACGACAATGTGCATTGCATGGCACCTATGGAAAGAGAGAAATGCTAGAACTTTCGAGAGGGTTAGCTCCACTGCCGTTGCGGTAGCGGAGAGAGCCAAAGCTAATGCTTGCCTGTTCCAGGAGGCAGTTACATTGTAGGGTGTATATGATGTAAGTCGATGTTCTCTTAGTTGATGAGGTCCCTAGCCGTGAGGGTTGAAAAAAGGGGGGAAAATACGAGTCCTCACAAAAGGCCCAAGGTCCGTGTTTCTCCCACACGATTTACAGTAGTTTTTTTTGCGAATTTTAGAGTAAATCAGGGAAAAAATATTAGTAGCTACAAATACTCAATTCATCTGCGTAAGACATGGAATTGTTAATATGTTATTTACACATGATGAAATCGGCAATATATGCACATGCATTTTTAAGTCAGGCGACTCTTGGAGTTTGTGTCCCCGACAATATCTGATTGTTCAAACTGCTCATCTGTGAGCACATTATTGTGGTTCATAATCTTTTTCTTCCTGAGCTAAGCAAATGTTGTGGAGCTTGATTGCCTAAGCAGCCAGAAAAAATATATAAAAAATAATCGACGCCTGAGAGATTCGAACTCTCGCGGGGAAACCCCATGTACTTAGCAGGCACACGCCTTAACCACTCGGCCAAAGCGTCGTTATTGTGCAGAGCAGTGCAATAGGTTTATTTGTAAAGTGTTACTAAATCTTTTACTTAAACCCCAATTCTACTTTGCCTCTCCCGCGAAGAGTTGCCTGGCACTCCGCAAATCTGCGCCCTACACAATGGACACCGGGGTCGGACGGACCCCTCGTCCTGCGGCGGCGGTGGACACCGGCGATGAGCCACGGGACGCGCGTGTCGTGAAGGAAATCTTGCGTTCGGTGGGGCTTGAGGAAGGGGATTACGAGCCGGCGGTGGTCCACCAGTTCCTGATGCTCGCCCACCGGTACGCCGGAGACGTGCTCGGCGACGCGCTGGCCTACGCGGATCACGCCGGCAGGGCGTCGCTCCAAGCAGACGACGTCCGCCTCGCCATCCGCTCCAACGCCACGTTCGGTCCCGGGCTGCCGAGCCGCGAGGTACGTGCGTAGCCCTAAACCTCTCCGTTCCTCATGAGGATTTCGCTGCTGTTGGTTGCATCAGCATCAATCGCGTACGCGGCTGTCGGGGATGGGGTTGTTTGGATCCTGCGCTTTCCTGTCCAAATCGGAACTTTACCCGCGGATCACGGGATCAGTAATTAGACTGGTGTTCAAGAAACAAGAGTTTGCAGTTTCCCACGCACTCTACGTTCTATTCAGATCGTGCGAGTTGGAAATTCTGAGTTTCTGTCACCCGGATTTCCTCATAGATACGAAACAATTCAATATTTTATTTTCAGATATAATAGAAGTACAATTATCCTGCCTCTGCATAGGAAAAAACATCTAAATGTGTATACAAATAGATACGAAACAATTCAATATTTTATTTTCAGATATAATAGAAGTACAATTATCCTGCCTCTGCATAGGAAAAAAACATCTAAATGTGTATACAAAAAAATATATATTGAAACCCCGCGAAAACTTGCAATCAAGATGGAGATCTGTTAGGAATATCATAAAAACTGACTCGATGCCATGTTAAAAGGGGCGCTAACGACATCTACAAAGGTGGAGTCACTCGTTGACTCTTTGGTCCCTCCATGTCATCAGGAGTTGATAGTAAAATTATTGTATAGATGGTTATTGGACTGTGACATGCCAAAAATAGCATGGAGTCTAAAACCCCACATGGCAAGATTGACATATGGAAGGAGTTTGTGTGTGGTGTGAGGAGGTGAACCATATGAATCAAAACAAAGGTTCAAGATCAGACTTCAGTCTGCTCAATCCATACACAAAAGTTACTATGATCAGAAGCAATTGAGGTTAATTTGAACCCGGAGAATATGCTTACCTCTTAGTGATACCCACTACAGAGGTTTCGGGTAAAACGTAAACTTCCCAAGTGGACCTTTCCAAGTCTCGTCAAGAAAAGGAAATGTGGCATATTTTGCTAGGTCTATTAGAAGACCTAGCAGAGGTCCATGATGTGTTTCACATATCAAAACATGGATGCCAACATCGTGTCCCACAACATGGATGTCGTGAGGCCGGAGAATGAGCCGATGCTCGCTAAGGCGAAGGCCGAGGAGCAAGCAGAAGGTAACTATTATGATGAACCCTTACTTTATTCTCCTTTCTGTAGGTTTGATGATAGGTGTCCTGAAGATGCCGAGGAGGAGATCCAGCGTATTCGTGTGACGCCCCAGGAGCGACACTATATACCTATAGCACCTCCACTAGCATTCACATAGTATCTGTTGGAAATATGCCCTAGAGGCAATAATAAAATGGTTATTATCATATTTCCTTGTTCATGATAAATGTTTAGTATTCATGCTAGAATTGTATTGACCGGAAACTTAAATACATGTGTGGATACATAAACAACACCGTGTCCCTAGTAAGGCTCTACTAGACTATCTCGTTGATCAAAGATGGTTAAGGTTTCCTAACCATAGACATGAGTTGTCATTTGATAACGAGATCACATCATTAGGAGAATGATGTGATGGACAAGACCCAACCATAAGCTTAGTATCAGATCATATCACTTAGTTTATTTGCTACAACTTTCTCCATGTCAAGTATCTGTTCCTTAGACCATGAGATCATGCCACTCCCGGATACCGAAGGAATACTTTGTGTGCTATCAAACGTCACTTCTTAACTGGGTGATCACAAAGGTGCTCTACAGGTATCTCCGAAGGTGTGTGTTGAGTTGCGTGGATCATGACTAGGATTTGTCGCTCCGTGTGACGGAGCGATATCTCTGGGCCCTCTCGGTAATACAACATCACAAGAAGCTTCATGTGACTAATGAGTTTAGTCACATGATCTTGTATTACGGAACGAGTAAAGAGACTTGCCGGTAACGAGATTGTCGGTAACGAGATTGAACTAGGTATGGAGATACGGACGATCGAA
This sequence comes from Elymus sibiricus, assembly GCA_039707655.1. Lineage (NCBI taxonomy): Eukaryota > Viridiplantae > Streptophyta > Magnoliopsida > Poales > Poaceae > Elymus > Elymus sibiricus. The sequence continues at coordinate 147,878,259 of CM077666.1, forward strand.
TCTCGGGCAAGTAACATATCACCGTACAAAGGGAATTGCATACGGGATTAACTGAATCCTCGACATCGTGGTTCAACCGATAAAGATCTTTGTTGAATGTGTGGAAATCAATATGGGCATCCAGGTTCCACTATTGGTTATTGACCGGAGAGATGTCTCGGTCATGTCTGCATGTTACCGAACCCGTAGGGTCGCACGCTTAACGTTCGGTAGCGCTAGGGTAGTATTGAGATATTAATAGTGGAAATTCCGAAGGTTGTTCGGAGTCCCGGATGGGATCCAAGGTATTACGAGGAGGTCCGGAATGGTCCGGAGGTAAAGATTTATATATGGGAAGTTATTTTTAGGGTACCGAAAAAGTTCGGGGGGTATGCCGGCATCGTACCGGGGGCACCGAAGGGTTCCGGGGGGCCACCACTCCCGGAGGCCAGCATGGGCTGAGGGGAGGCGCCCTAGCCTAGTTGGGCCAGGCGCACCAGCCCCCCTTGGGCCCATGCGGCTAGGGGGGACCCTAAGTGGGGAGGGCGCTCCCAGATGACTTGGGAGGCACTCCTCCCCTAGGGCCGCCGCCGCCTCCTTTGGAGGAGGGGCTAGGGCCGACGCCCCCTCCCCCTCACCCCTATATATAGTGGGGAGGGGCGCAGGGGGCTGCACCCTTCCACCCTTGCCCTCCGTCTCTCCCAACTCCTCCCACCTTTCTCGGGCACGCGCTTGGCGAAGCCCTGCCGGAATTCCGCTGCCACCACCACCACCTCGCCGTCGTGCTGGTCCCGATCTCATCTACCTCCTCTCCCTTGCTTGTTGGATCAAGAAGGAGAGGACGCCATCGAGCTGAACATGTGCTATTCTCAGAGGTGTCATCCGTTCGGCACTAGATCGGATTGGATCGTGATTCGATCGCGAAGAGTACGACTACATCAACCGCATTACATACGCTAACGCTTTCGGTCTACAAGGGTACATAGACACACTCCCCTCTCGTTGCTATGCATCTCCTAAATTAGATCTTGGGTGTTTTGTAGATTTTTTTTTGATTTTCATGCAACTTTCCCCATCAGTATCGACCACAAGAGGCCCACCAAACACAATGTGCACGCGGCAACATGCTCGCTATGTGGGTGGAACAATCAGTATCACAACACAATTCCTCATGTATGCAATAATATATATAGAGCGACTCCAATGAGTCAAATTTAACGAATGAATACATACAAGGGTCTGCCAACCAAGATACAAATCTCATAACTCAAGCGAAATATACCTTAGACATGTTACAAATGCCTTACGAAAGATTAAAGAAAAGCAAGTGGCGTCCATATCCCTGCAGCATCCAGATCAAAAGCATAAATAAATCAAGGCGACTACCCAACTATCGCAAGACTTACATCAGATCTATACTAAGTATGCATCATTCTCAAGGAAAGAATATGTGGTTCGAGTGACAACAAGCACTAACATTCTATAGAGACATGCTACAACTTGCGCCTATCAAAGATAATGTAAGGGACCGTATAAGAGCTATCTAATCTAAGCGATGAGCAACACAACCATACAGGTCCACCTCGAAGGGTGGCCCCCTTGCAAGTTGCGACTGTTATGTTATGATCGAAATTCAAGTATAAAGAGAAAGGCTAACTTCTGACAAGCAAGGGGAGCGAGGCCCGTCGCCGGGAGGCTTGGGCCGAAGCGGAGCGAAGCAAGTCTGAAGTTAGCCCATGTGGGCCGCCCCCGACAGGGACGCCTGGGGGGTGCGCGGGGGGGGGGGGGGGGCAAAGCCCCCCCGCGATACGGATCAGTATTGACCTAGGTCACCTGTGTTATATATATCCTTTGTAAGCCGCCACACGGGATAAGTTGATCAGTTGTAAATCCCCGGCAAGTTTGTAACCTCCCCCGATATAGTGAAGATTTGCTGGCTGGCGCCCGTGGTTTTTCCCCCCTCGTGTTGGAGGGGTTTCCATGTTAAATCTTGTGTCTCCTGCTCGTTTTCGTTCTTCATCGTGTTTCGATTGCGTGTCGTATCTCTAACCACATCTGAGCCATCTATCCTATCAGCAAACATAACACCACACCATAAATTCTCCCTCGTATCACCTACATGAAAGTAAATACATGGCACTCACACCTAAGTTGGCAAGTTTATTAATTATTAGTTGAAGCTGTTCTATATCAAGTACAAAATCTCCAAGTCATCCGTAAACGCAGACATGACTATTCGAAAAGATTTAACCCTACATGGGTGTACCAATTTACAATAACATGTGCCAAATGCTCTTTAATGTTGTCGATTGACACACTGCAAAGGGTGTGCTACCTCAAGCTGGCAAATATGCTGGTTGACGGTGGGGCTGGCTTGAACTTGATCTCTCCGGATGTGATCAAGAGGCTGCAGATCCCCGACAAGGATCTCGAGGAAACATGCACTTTCCAAGGGATCAGTCCGGGGAGGAACAAGCCAAAGGGCCAAGTGACATTGCCGGTCACGTTTGGCAGCGAGCTCAACTACAGGACGGAAAAGATTGTCTTTGACGTCGTCAAGATGCCGCTGCCGTACAATGGGATTCTAGGCCGCCCGGTGCTGGCAAAATTCATGGTTGCGTCGCACTACGCGTACAACGTCATCAAGATGCCAGGGCCGATGGGGGTCCTCACCATCAAGTCCAACCACAAAGACGCAATCATTTGCACCGACAAGCTCTACCGGGAGGCAGTGGCAGCATCTGCCGTGGAGGTACATGCTCCTGCCGGCAAATTTCCCGGGGGAGGAAAGAAGAAGAAGACCGGCAAGACCTCTGATAAGGACTCCGGGAAGCACACCGCAGAGTGCAGCATGCCTATTAAGGACATACCAGAGAGCTCTACCGGCAAGAGCAAGAAAGCCAAGGCCTCTGCGCCGACGACCAATCAAGTTTCTGCGAGGGAGGATGGGACGAGTGGCACTTTCACTGTGAGTGCCACTCTCGGTGACAAATAGGAAAGCGAGCTCATTGCCTTCCTATGGGTGAATGCCGATGTATTTGCTTGGCAAGCATCTGACATCCCTGGTGTTCATATGGAGGTAATTGGGCACCATCTTGCTGTCTGCCGCCATGCAAGGCCCGTCAAGCAGAATATCAAAAAGCAAGCAGTGGAGCAGCAAGAGTTTATTGCCAAAGAAATCAAGAAGCTGGAAGCGGCAGGCCTGGTCAGAGGAGTGCTACACCCTACGTGGTTAGCCAATCCAGTGGTGGTGCGCAAGGCGAATGGGAAATGGAGGCTTTGTATCGACTTTACTGATGTGAATAAAGCTTGTCCAAAAGACCCTTTCCTGTTGCCGCGCATCGACCAGATTGTGGACTCCACTGCCGGCTATGAGTTACTCTCTTTTCTTGACACCTATTCTGGTTATCATCAGATTTTTATGGCCAAGGAAGATGAGGAGAAAATTGCATTCATCACTCCGTGTGGCACGTATTGTTTTATACGCATGCCCTTCGGATTGAAGAGTGCCTGGGCAACATTTGCCAGAGTAGTTCAGATTGATTTTGAGACCCAATTGCACAGAAATGTGGAAGCCTACATGGATGACATTGTGGTCAAAACCAAGGACAAGTCAACACTGATCCAAGATTTGGAAGAGACATTTGCAAACTTGCGCAGACTCAACTTGAAGCTCAACCCCAAGAAGTGCGTGTTTGGCGTTCCGTCCGGCAAGCTTCTGGGGTTCTTTGTGTCACAGAGGGGGATTGAAGCCAATCCCGACAAGAACAAAGCGATCGAGCAGATCGAAGCACCGAAGCGCGTCAAGGACATCAGGCATCTTGCCGGCTGCGTTGCCGCACTCAGCAGGTTCATCTCCAAATCAGCAGGGCGCGCCTTGCCGTTTTTCAAAATATTGAAAAAGGCAGGCCCAGTGAACTGGGCTCCGGAAGCGGAGGCCACACTCCAAGATTTGAAGGAGTACTTGTCCTCTCCGCCAGTCCTAGTTGTGCCTGGGCCGCAAGAAACGTTGCTGCTATACTTAGCGGCAATGAATCAAGTGGTTAGTGCTGCACTTGTGGCTGAAAGAGAGGCAGATGAAGAGGAGGTAGCAGCCGCAGAGCCAGAGACCGACAAGCCCGGGATTGTGCAAGCAAGTGAGCCAGATCAACCAATAGTGCAAAAGAAGAAGATGGTGCAGCGCCCAGTCTACTTTGTCAGCTCTCTCCTGCAAGGCGCTAGATCAAGGTATTCTGGTGTGCAGAAGTTGCTCTTTGGCCTTCTCATGGCCTCAAGGAAGTTGCGCCACTACTTCCAAGCACACCAAGTCACCGCCGTCACTTGCTTTCCTTTGCAACGTATTTCGAGAAATCCAGAAGCCACCGGCAGGATTGTGGAGTGGGCGTTGGAGCTGTCAAGCTTTGACTTGAAGTTTGAGAGTACCTCAACAATTCAGAGCAGAGCCTTGGCAGAATTCATTGCAGAGTGGACCCCGACGCAAGACGAAGAAATACAAGAGACCTCTCTCCCCGGCAAGGAAACTGTTGACGATTGGGTCATGTACTTTGACGGTGCTTTCACGCTGAAAGGTGCCGGTGCCAGCGTGCTGCTTATAGCACCCACTGGAGAGCACCTCAAGTACGTGGTTCAGATGCATTTTCCCAGGGAGCAGGCCACCAACAACACTGTTGAGTACGAGGGATTGCTTGCTGGCCTGCGCATTGCAATCGACCTTGGTATTCAAAATCTGGTTATCAGAGGCGACTCGCAGCTTGTGGTGAGATAGGTTAACAAGGATTACCAGAGCCCTTTGATGGAGGCTTATGTTGATGAGGTGAGGAAGTTGGAAGAGCACTTTGACGGTATGCAAGCAGAGCACGTTCCTCGTGCTCAGAATGAGATTGCCAACGACTTGTCAAAGCTTGCCGCCAGAAGATCTCCTGTGGAGCCAGGAACTTTTGTGCTACAACTGACTCAGTCGTCCATTACACCATCAAGGCTGGCGAAGAAAAGAAAACAAGATGTTGGTGGAAACTTTCCGGCAGAGCTGCCAGCAGCCGGCAAGAAAGTAGATACCGCCGACAAGACACCCTCAGCAGATGAGCTGCAGCCTCCGGCAAGCCAAGTCCTTGCCGTCGAAGCGAGCGCTCCCACAGAGGAAGAAATGCCTTTAGTCCTTGTCGTCGAGCCACAAGCTCCGGCATGGGAACAGCTGATCATCCAGTACCTTCAGACATGAGAGCTTCCCGATGAGCAAGAAGACACAGAAAGAGTAGCCCGTCAATCGAGGATGTACAAATTTGTTGACAATACTTTGTACAGGAAAAGACCAAATGGGGTGAAATTGAAGTGCATATGCCGGGAAGATGGACAGAGGTTGTTGGAAGAGATACATGAAGGAATGTGTGGCTCTCATATTGGGTCGCGCGCGCTTGTCGGCAAGGCATTCCATCAAGGATTCTACTGGCCGACAGCCCTTCAACATGCCTTGGCGGTGGTCATCAGATGCGAAGCGTGCCAGTTCCACGCCAAGGACATCCACCAGCCAGCTCAAGCCCTTCAAACCATCCCTCCTTCCTGGCCCTTCTCGGTCTGGGGGCTCGACATTATCGGCCCCTTCCCCCGTGCTACCGGGGGCTTTGAATTCTTGTATGTTGTAATCGACAAGTTTACAAAGTGGCCTGAGGTGGAGCCAGTGAGAAAGGTGACGGCACAGTCAGCTATCAAGTTCCTCAAAGGATTGGTTGCTCGTTTCGGTGTACCCAAAGGATCATAACCGACAACGGCACCCAATTCACGAGCCACGCCTTCACAACATATTGCCAAGAACTTGGAAACAAGATCTGCTACGCCTCTGTTGCTCACCCGAGAAGCAATGGACAAGTAGAGAGGGCAAATGCAGAAGTGCTGCGTGAATTGACAGGCTGCACCAGTGTGGAGGGCGTTGGGTGGAAGAATTGCCGGCGGTTCTTTGGTCAATCAGAACGACACCAAGTCGAGCCACTAGCCAGACACCCATCTCTCTTGTATATGGTGCAGAAGCGGTGCTCCCCACGGAACTCAGATATGGGTCACCTCGAGTTTTGGCCTTCGACGAGGAGGATCAAGATGATCTATGACAAGATGATGCCACGCTCCTTGAGGAAGATCGCTTCCGGGCTGCTGTCCGTGTTGCACGGTATCAGCAAGCTTTGCGCTGCTATCATAGCCGCAAAGTTAACGCCAGGAACCTTGAGGAAGGCGACCTTGTTCTTCGTCGGATCCAGTACATGAAGAGTAAAAACAAGTTGACGCCAAAGTGGGAAGGCCCTTACCGGGTGGTACGAGTCACTAGGCCTGGCGCAGTCCGCCTAGAGACCGAAGATGGCACTTCGGTGCTCAACTCATGGAATATTGAGCATCTTCGCAAGTTTTACCCGTATGGCATGGTTGCCGGGCTGCCCGGCAACCTCTTTTGTACAAGTTTGCCTACAAGGCATGTAATCCTTTGTACAGAGCCGGGCGCAGATCCCGTGCACAATGAATAAAAGCTAAGTGCTTCACAACTTTTTGTCAAAGTACATATTTATTTATGTGTTGTGGACAGTGTTGTGCTACATTGTACCTTGCATGAGATGATTAACGAACTGTCAAGGTTCCAGCCTCCTCTTTCTCTTCTTTCTTTTTCTTAAAGGAATGAAGTGTTCCTCGTGTGCAAATTTCCCGTGGGGGAGTGACGGTATGGATACCACCAAATGACGTTCAAGATATCATCCTACGACAAGAAGTACATCAAAGAAGAAGTTAAGTTGCAAAACTTTGAAAGAAATTCTTTGTTGTAATTGCAATTTCTCCTTGAACGGTTGTTGCCTTTGTATGAGAAACCTACACGCTAAGGAACCTTGTCGTGATCAGCTACGCTCTTACCTTGTCTCGAGTCCGCTCGACAACTTAAGTGGCTGCGTTGTGACCGTCAAGTGTAACCTTGCCGGCAGCGGCACTTCCGGCAAGCTGCTAAGGATCCGTTCCTCAAGCGCTCGTGGCAAGAGTGCGCGCACCGGCAAGATTCCAGCAAGCGTAGGGTACAAAAATGAGGCAAAGACAAAATAGGGCAAGGGGAATAGCATACGTACATTCAAAACACAAGTCATATTACATCAATGCCATAGTGCATATCTAACTTAAGATGAATCTGTCTTTTACATGGTCTTACACACGGCAAGGTGTGGCGACAAGTTTAAGTCGTGACCCCTCCTTCTGTCCTGGGGATCTGGCCAACCCTATCGGCGATGGGCGCGACAAGCTCTTCGGCAGTCTTGGTGTCGGTTCCTCTCGGCAGACTGATGAAGACTTTGGTGAGATCGATGCTTGGCTTCCGGTACACCACTTTGACGAGCACCTTGAAGAGGACGTCCCAGCAAAGCTTGCGGGATTCGCTGGCAAGGTGTGCAGCTCGAGCCTCATGATGCTTCTTCAACGCCTCGACCAGACTTTCAAAGAAGAGAGTGAGCCTGGCGTTGGCGGTGTCCCCTTCGGTGGTGGAAAAGTTGTACTCCGGCAAGCCCATCGCAGATAGTTGCGCGGTGAGGTCTTCCGCGGCAGCAACAAGACGGTCGGTCCAAAGCTTGTAGGTGCCTTTGAGCTCGTTGAAAGAGTTTGCGGCACTTTCAAGCAAGGCCTTCTTGTCCTGGAGTTCCTTCTTCGAGGCTTTCTCATGTTCCTTGGCTTCATCAAGAGATTTTTCCAAGGTGGTTAGCTTCATCTTGTGATCTTGAATCACGTCATTGGCCTTGGTGAGCTCTTGGTTCTTGGCAGATACTGAAGTTTGCAGCTCCGCCAAGGTATGAGTTGTCTTCTCGATATCCGCTTTGAGCGCCAAGATCTCCTTGCCGTTAGCGGAAATATCTGCTTCGAGCTTCTGCACTTTGCTTTCCAGCTCGTTCTTGGTGGCCTCTGTGGCTTCGGCAGCATCGACGGCCTCCTTGATCTTGGTGGCATGCTCTGTAGCCTAAGCTTCAATTGCTTCTTTATGCTTATGCTCCAGCTCCTGGGTCTGCTGCGAAATGAGAGCCTGTATCTCATCATCTTTGCCGCGAAGCGTAGCGGCAAGCTTTGCTTCACGAGCGGCAAGCTCTTCTTCATGGGCATCAAGGCCAATATTCCACTCATTTAATCCTGCCTCGGCTGCCGCTATCCTCTGTGCAGCGTCCTCTTGTGCCTTGTCGGCCTCGGCTTTTTCCAGAACAAATTGCTCCCTATCCTTGGCAAGCTGGAGGTGGCGTTCATGGAGGTCTTGGAGGCATTGTGCATACCAGACTTGCGTTTCCTCCACTCGCTTCTTGAATTCTTCTTCCGCCTTGTCAAGGATGGCAGCTCGGGAGTCCAAGCTCTCCGTGCGGCTGCGGTAGCACGCCTGAAGCTTCTGGAAGTTCTCGCCCATGGCCTTGATTTGCTGCTCTTTAGTCTCGTTGATGTTGGCATGTGGCTCATCGACGACCTCGAGCCCGGCAGCAGCGATGATCTCATCATCCAAGACCTCTCCTTCAGTTGGCACCCCAATGCTTGACGTCCCAGGGAGGCTGACGAACAAGTTGTCACTAACCTTCAGGTATCTACTTGAGAAGGGCTCTTCAAGATGTCGAGGGGTGATCATCAGCGACTGCCTTGCCAGTCAAGATCGCCCTCATGGCCGAGTCAGCGCTTGGCGCTCCTGAGACAGGGATGTCTTCAGTGGCCTCGGTACTCTTGTTGCCACCCTCCTTAGCAGTATCCTTGGCAGCCTCTTCATGAGCGGCCTTGGCGGCCTCTTCGTGGGTCATCCTGACGGCTTCATCAGCAGCAATGTCCATTACATCAGATGAAGGCGGATCTGGAAGAATGGAGAAGAGAGAAAATCCAGATTCAGATCAAGTTCAAGAAAACAAAAAAGAGGTTAAAGAAGACTAGTACTTGACGACAGAAGGTTTACCGGACTGAGACTGTTGAGGAACATTTTCTTCTCCAACAACCTCGGTTGTCGTCGCCTGGCTGCCGGCACCCTCAGTTGTCGGCACGTCGTCAGTGCGAACAGGCTCGTCTGTGGAGGCCCTTGCCGGAGAGCCGCTTGCCGAGGCAACGGTTGACGGAGACGTCCCAGTTGGATCTGCCTCCGGGTGTTCTTGCTCGTGGCGCTCTTCTCTTGCTCCCGTGCCGATGTCAGCGGTGAATATTTCAACACCAACACTTGCTGAAGGAAAGTGGATAGTGGCCTCACGCTGGGGGCTGCGCCGAGGACTGGTATCCATGACGTCATTGCCTGGCGCTGTGCTTGTTGCCAGTTCTTCCTCTACTGCAGTCCTCGCCCTCTTGGCCATCCTTTGCGCCAAGGTCTCCCCATCGCTGTCAAATCAAGGCAAGGTGGGGCAAGTTAGATTAACACAAATAAGAAATTAAGAATTGATGAAAGCGGACAAAGACACGTACTCTTCTTCCTCATCCTCGTCGCTAAGGATGGAGAGATCATATAAGCTCTCAGGCCTGGTGCTGGAGGAGGGAGGCGGAGTAGACGTTCTGGCCTGCTTGGTTGCCGCGGGTGTGGCAAGTCAAGAAGACCCGCCTCCTCCGGCGGCCAATACGGCTGTTTTCCTCGTAGAGGTATGCCGCACTCGTTGCTGTTGAGGGGCTTGGCGTCGAGATCCTTGCCGTCCGATGGCCTTGCCGGCTACCTCCTTGTCGGCTACCTCATCACTTGAAGATGCTCCACGGATTGGCTCTCCGGAGACAACCTTCCGAAGGATGCGAGGCTTCCTTGCCGGAACGGGGGGAGTATGGAGTTCTGTATGCATCTGCTCTTCGACAGTCTCTTCACCCTGTTCCCCGGCAGGCTTCTCTTGCTCTTCGGCAAGTTCCTCCGGCGGCTCCTCTGCCGTTTCATCCTCGGACTCCTCATCAACATCGACTGCCGCGGACCCAGAACCGCCAGCGCCTTCAGCCATTCTCGCCTCTGCCGCCCTATTGGCGATATGCGCCAACTCTTCGGGGGTGGTGTCATGGATGAGGTCTTTCTCCTCTCTGACAGGCCTCTCCACCAGTGTGTCAAACCACTCCCTTATCGCATCTTCAGGCGGCTCCTGCCAAAGCACTTTGACACCATGGGCATTGCAAGCTGGCATCATTGCAATGATGGAGTCCCTGGCAGAGTTGTTGCATAAGGGTACCACGCTTGCCGGCAGCTTGAAGTTGCCGGTGGCGCGGAAGAGCTACTCGCAAAGGACCCTATGCTACAGCACCGTCAGGTTGGCATGAAGCCCAGTCCGCACCCGCATGATATCTGTCGTGTTCTTGTAGTCCCAGGCAAGCCTGCCCTTGTTCTGAAGGGGAGCGATGCAGCGACAGAGAAAATCGGCCCCCACCATCTCGATGGTGAGGCCGGCAGCCCTAAGGCGAAGGATGCGAGTTGTGGCAATCGAGAGCTTCTTGTCGTCCGCGGCGAGGTAGCTCCAATCTTTGCCGCGCACCACTTCTGCCATTCTGGGCTTGCAGAAATCCGGGAAATCGACATCCTTGATCCAGCACCATTCCCCGCGCCACTCGTTCCACTTAAGATGGAGTTTCCCCTCGAGATAAACATCATTGTCCTTGGGGATCCAAGTAATGCCGCCAGAGAGGGCGTCTGCTTCGATGCGAGGGGTGAAATAGTGGCGAAAGAGGGCTACATTGGGTGCTACCCCAACAAAATTTTCGCACATGTGCGTGAAGACAACCATACATGTCATGGCATTGGGGGTGAAATCTAGGAGGCGAAACCCGTAGGTGTACATGATTTCTACGAAGAATTCAGAGAAAGGGGGGACAAGCCCGTAGTGAAAATATGCGGTGAAGAAGGGGTACTTGTCTGGGCCAGGCCTGACGGAGCCAGGAAGAACCTCTGGCGCGGTGTGGGCGGTTGGCTCCTTCCCCCACATAATCGCGTACCGCTCTACCAGGTCGCTCTCCTTCAACACCGGCTCGAAGACGACGTTGTCCCTCCGCAGCGCTGCCAGCTCCAACTTCCTCGCCTCTGCGTTGGGGTCGACCACCTTCTCCGGCTTACTTTGGTTCTTCTTGGGAGCCATGGTTGCTTTGGGGAGGGCGGATTTGGAAGCAGGCAGGGGCTTGGTGCGGCGACGGAAGCGGACGACGTGCTTTGCCCTCGTGCGAGGAAGAAGACGACGGTGGATGGCTAGATTGGGAGAAGGGGGTAAATGGGCAGCGCCCCTCGCGGTTTCCTTTTTATGGGGAAGGCGCGGGGGCTGTCTCTTTACTGTCCTACGTGGTTGCGCTGTTCAGGTGCACTACCTCCCACGGCCGTTCCGTTCCACCTCTCCCACGCCTGCATTTAATGCGCGTCATGGGGGGCATGGTAAAAGAGAAGATTACAACAGTTATACTCTGCCACTCGTGCCTGTGCACTGTTTGGGCCTAGCCCAACAAAGCCTCACATGCGCGTGTGGCCCAGGCCCAGGGGCTCCTGTCGGTGTACTAAAACACGGGTGCCTTAATCCCCTGACTTGTACACAGGCAGTTGTGGCCTTCCTAACGGTAACGGCTTGCCGGAGGATTACTTTGACTCAAGACTTGTTGAACAAGACCATGAAGAAGACCTCCAGGCAGGTCATCGAGAAATACTAGTCTAGTATTTAAGATCAAGATTATCCTTGCCGGCAAGCTTCGCAGCGGCAAGGTGGGACGCCGACAAGGCAAGGACCCGGCAAGCTCTGTGCCGGCAAGCTCGTTTCTGTCTTACTACTGCTCCACCTCATCGCCCTCCAGATAAGCTTGGGTGATAGGTGTCGAGCGGGGCAGGCAGTCAAACATAGTTGGCCAAGGCACGTGTCAGCACACCACCTAAAGGTAAACTTCAATGACACCCGTCCCTGGATCGTGTCAAGACTACAGAAGAACAACTGGACGAACAGTGCCGAAGCCTGGCTGTAACCCGCCTCCCCGGCATAGCACCTAACTACGCATTTAATGCGTTTGTCCTACCCCGTTAGAAGATAGGCTTGATGACAGTGCAATCACTATTCGTACTCTGTAATGACCATTTTAGCCACTGTGGTGACCCCTTGGCCTATAAAAGGAGGCCCACGACTGCTGTTAGAACGGTCGACACCTAGTTCAATTATGCGTTGTAGCTGCACTTCCTGCGCACCTTGCCGGCAAGTCACGCTCCCTTGTAACTTGAGCTCATACACTATCAAACCACCAAAGCAGGAGTAGGGTTTTACGCTCACAGCGACCCGAATCTGGATAAACCTCTGAGTGTTCTTGCATCTACCGATCCTGCTCTTCGTGACACATTGATCCCCGTAGCCGAATCGCGAAGGGGCCCTCTCGGTCCCATAGATCATCGTTCTCCATGATAGTGTGGTGGACCATGATGGCGGTCAAGGAGATCTGGTGCGGTGGACAAGCCAGTCGCTGAAGCGGCTCTGGTGTAGTGGCGAGTTGGCAGTTGGGGGTTTCAAGGTGCAGAAGGTAGATCCGGCGGGGTGCACCACTGCGGCGGAGGACTAGATTTGGTGGCTTGGGGGAGGGGGGAGGCGGGGAGGGGAGGGGTTCTGGGTTAGAATGTTGGGGGGCAAAGAGGGGAAAACAATGGAGTTACCAAAGCAGCCCTTTTCCGTTGATGTGGCAGGGGTAAAAGAGGAATATCGCAGGGCTAAACTTTCGGGCGCGAGAAATTTCGATGTGAACGGGAGTTTGAAAGCTTTTGGCGGCTGAAATTATGTGTTCTGGTCTTGTACAACCCACTATGATATCATGGCCAAGTATTTATTTGTTGTGCACGCAAAAACAAAAGGTGCAAGTTTCGAAAATCAATGTCTCCAACTCGAAACTTAGATTGTCCATTCCATTCAAATATGGATCATTGAGCTAGTGCAAGCAAATACCATCATATGATCCAATTCAAATGAAATTTCGAATGTGTTTATCCTCAATATGATGACACAAACAAATATGTATGTGTATGAATAAAGTGGATTATTATAAGGTTTGAACATGATCGTATGTGTATATCTCTAGGTTTGATATATGAATTTGAAAGCACGCAATCCCGGGTTGAAAGATGTACCCCCATTTAAATGAATTAGAAAAGCTAATAATGCAGTCAAATTCATAATTTCCAATCTTAGGTCAGTAATTCTGGTACTTCAAAGTATACCTCACATGTTCAAAAGTATTGCTATCTCATAGTCCAAAATATGAAACAAATTGATCAAGGATGAGTGCACACACTCTTGACCATATATTTTAATTACGTCTATGCTCTCAGACATACACCCCTCACTCTTTATCTGAAGCACACTACCCCGGCACCCCCCCACACAAGCCTTTCTCTCCCCCAGACACAAACACGCGCACACATTTTCCGCTCTCTCTTCTAGGTATGAACCCCAATATAGGTCTCTATCTCTTTGTCTCCCGGACATGCACACATCTCTTCCCCTGCTCTCTAGGTCTCCTGGCATCTCTCTTTCCCAAGCACACACTCTATAATCGTGTATCTTTCCCATACACACAAAACATTGCCCCCAACGTCTTCCTCCTTAGGTATCTGGCTCCTGCACGCTCTCCACAATCTCTCTATCTCTCTCTCACAATGATACACATCTCCCTCACCACCCCCGCTACACACAAGCACCCTCCCTCTCCTTGTGCACTCTCCCCCCTTTCCATCTCTCCCACATGCGTACCCGACCCTCCTTCCCTCTATATGTCGTGACTCTCTCCATAACTCTCTAGCGTATCATCGATCTCAAACTCGCACGCTGTTCTCTCCACCATCTATTTAGATCTCTCATGAAGTCTCTCTGACGCACACAATGACTCGCTTTCCTTGTGTCTCCCTACATTGGCCACTTTCGAACACCATCGACCTCGTCTCCCTATCTGTAGGCCACTTTCGCACACAATCAACCCCTCTCTTTCTCTCTCCCTCTCTCTATCTCTCACACTCTCTCTATCGCACTCTCTCTCCCGCACCCCTCTCACACACACACTCGATGTCTCTTTGAAATATCACACACCCCCACCCGCACCCATGCTATCCCGCTACTAGACATGCCTCTCTCTCTTGGACACACATGCCATATCATCCCCTTCCCTACTGGGTTTACATCATCAGTGGTCTCTCTTTTCCAGACACACACACTCCATCTCACACACATGCGCGAACACAAACAGACAGAGACACACACACCACCCCATCTACCTGGATCCCTCTTTTAAGACACACACCCTTGTATATTCTCTCCAGCTCTAGGTATAAATAAATAAATAAATATATATATTTCCCTATCTCTCTCTCTAACTCACATGCACACCAAAATTCCCCATCTCTCTAATTCACACCTCTCTCCCTATGTCTGCATGTGTATCTCACACACTCACTCTGTGACTATGTCTATCTGTCTCCACGTTACACAACACAAAGCCACATAGGTCTCTCTCTATCTTCCACACACACAAACACACAATGACTCTCTTATGTCCGCCTTAGTCTCTCAATATCACACGCACGCACAATCTCTCACTCGCACACACGCTCAACCAAGGTTTTCTTGCGAAAAACTTGCAATCTATTCATCAACAGTCGTGGCAGTACAATGAACATGAGATGTGGAAAAAAATACATCTACACATTCGTAGACCACCTAGCGATGACTACGAGCACTAGAGCGAGCCGAAGGCGCGCCGCAGTCATCCTCCTCCTTACCGGAGACGGGAAAACCTTGTTTTAGACAGTCGGGAAGTCATCGTGCTAAGGCCCCGCATGTTCAACCGTTGAATAGAACGTAGATCCAAGTTTATGGAAACAAGTTTCAATAATACGTTTGTATTTGCATAGTTTCGAGTTTTCCATCAAGTTATTAGTTACCCATGGTCGATATTTAGTTTGAATTACGTACACATACGTACTATGTAACTAGCCGTGCTTATTGACTTCCAAAGCTTAACTTTCACTCCTACTTGCAGTATGTAGAGTATTTAACAAAAAACTACCACTTTCAACCAGCCCTAGCAAGAAACTACTGTACAAAAAATAGCAAAAACATACCAAAAATTTCTCAATCCGTACCAAAAAACTACTACCAAGTGCCGATTAGGTTTGTTTAAACCCGTTTATGGCAGGGTAGGCCCACACGTCCGTGCTGACGAGGCACCTTAAGTCAACACCGTCTCTTTGACTGTAGTGTTGACTCTTATGATAGGTGGGACCAACATCTGAGCATCTATCCTCTTCTTCAAACAGTTCATATGCGTGTTCATCGCCAGTGCTGGTGATGGGCGAGCTGGCCGCCGCTCCGCCGGACGGGCCGGTCGCCGCGCTGGCTTCTGCATGGGCTGGTTGGCTGGCCCGAGCGCGGCTCACGCGCGAGCAAGCCGCCGTGCTGACCTCCGCCCGAGCTGGATGGCTGGCCTTAGCGCGGCACGCGCGAGCAAGCCGCCACACCGCCGTGCCAAGCTAGCTAGCAAAGCTTGCACACAAGCAGCTGGATGCATCCAGCAGGTTGTGTGCTAGCTTGGCTAGCTAGCGGCCGCGAGCGCCGCGTCGAGATGGCTTCCGGGCTGCCGCAAGATGGGCTCCGCGCCGCCGGCGCTTTTGACCTCGCCTTTTCCGGCGGCGGTGGCTGCCTCCCATGGCCGAGGATGACTAGGTGGACGGGCCGGAAGTAGGTGGTGACTCGGGGATTTTTTTTGAGACTGACATGTAGGTCCCACAAGTCATAACGCCTAACTTGCCGGTCAATAGACGACATTGACTTAAGGTGCCACATGGGTTTAAACGAGCCTAATCAGCACTTGGTAGTTTTTTGTGATGGATTAAGTAATTTTTGGTATGTTTTCGCTAATTTTTGTAGAGTGGTGATTCTTGGTAGGGCTGGTTCGAAAGTGGTAGTTTTTTGTTAAATACTCCAATATGTATAAGGAACAATCTACTAGCGACAAATAGCAATTCTACATTGCGTTGTATACTAATACTACTAGTGGTCGCGGATAGCCCAGCCGCGTGCACGGGTTTTCCCTCCCGTATATTTTGCACGCGCCATCATCTCGTGGATCGCGTACTAGATTAGTAGTATATCACAGTAGCGTTTCTCGCCTGCAAGCCCGCCCTAGCCGCACCTCGCTTGCTGCTTCCTCAGCTGCCATCTTTAATGGTGCCTCCCAATTAAGAGGATAGTTAATAATTTAGCCAGTAGATGGCTATAGCATGTTGCCATGTCATCTATAGTCAATGTAATAGCCAACATGTATAATAGTTAGCTATAAGAAACTACTACTTTTATCAACATATGGCCCACCTTTCACTCTCTCAAAGCTTCTTGGAGCTCGTGCTACAGCCGGCTGTAAGTCTACAGCCCGCTTCTCTTCTCTCTCCTCTTCTCTCTCTTCCAAGTCAGCAACAATATAATATTTAAATCCTTATAGCCTACTTACGTCACCTTATTATACTTGCTCTAAGTCGGAGGAGCCGGAAAAGCCTGGTGCCGCATTGGGAACAGTGCAATATGGCCCTGAACCTAAAGTACTCTGTAGCTTGTGGCGTTGCACGCATGGAATTTGCTCCTTATACAAAATCGAAACTGCTCTGCACACGACGGTGCACGGATGAAATCCAGACGATGTCCATCTTAAATGGTGCTGATTTGCTAAAAGATGCTATATCTAACGGATGATTTGATCCGTCGTATTCATAAATTGAACATTGCACGTGATGTGCACGTACGCGTGTACTAGTGGAAAAGAAAAAGCCTACTCTCATGGTATCAAAGAACTCAAATGTTTGGCCCCCCCAGTAGTGTGTGTGTGAGAGGAGCAGCTGAGTAGGCCAGCTACGCACATGAATAGAGCAGCAAGCAGGTCTGCAGTACGCAGGTGTACTTTCCCTGCATTGATAGTACAACGATGGTTCTAGAGAATAGTAGTCCTTGATACGTCTCCATCGTATCTATACTTTTTGATTGTTTCGTGCCAATATTCTACCACTTTCACATATTTTTGGCAACATTTTATATTATTTTTGGGACTAACATATTGATCCAGTGCCCAGTGCCAGTTCCTGTTTGTTGCATGTTTTTTGTTTCACAGAATATCCATATCAAACGAAGTCCAAATGCAATAAAATTTTACGGAGAATTATTTTGGAATATATGTGATTTTTGGGAGGTGGAATCAACTCCAGGCGGTGCTCGTGGGCCCCATGAGGCACCAGGGCGCGCCGGGAGGGAGGGGTGGCCCGGGGCGCCGTGGTGCCTCGTGAGGCCCTCGTAGGTCGGTTGGTGCTATTCTTCGGGCGCAAGGAAGCTAATATACAGAAAAAAATCGTGTTAAAATTTCAGCACAATCGGAGTTACGGATCTCCAGGAATTTAAGAAACGGTGAAGGGCCAGAAAACAGGAACGCGAAACAGAAGAGAACAGAGAGAGAGAGAGATCCAATCTCGGAGGGGCTCCTGCCCCTCCGCCGCCATGGCAGCCATGGACCAGAGGGGGAACTCTTCTCCCATCTAGGGAGGAGGCCAAGGAAGAAGAAGGAGGGGGGCTCTCTCCCCCTCTCTCCCGGTGGTGCCGGAACGCCGCCGGGGGAACCATCGTGACGGCGATCTACACCAACAACTTCGCCGCCGTCAACACCAACTCTCTCCCCCTTTATGCAGTGGTGTAACCTCTCTTTTCCCTCTGTAATTCTCTACTTAAACATGGAGCTTAATGCTACATATTATTATCCAATGATTTGTGGCCATCCTATGATGTTTGAGTAGATTCGTTTTGTCCTATGGGTTGATTGATGATCGTGATTGGTTTGAGTTGTATGTTTTATTTTGGTGCTGTCCTATGGTGCCCTCGGTGTCGCGCAAGCGTGAGGGATTCCCGCTGTAGGGTTTGCAATACGTTCATAATTCTCTTATAGTGGGTGGCGTGAGTGACTGAAACACATACCCGAGTAAGGGGGTTGTTGTGTATGGGAGTAAAGAGGACTTGATACTTAATGCTATGGTTGGGTTTTACCTTAATGATCTTTGGTAGTTGCGGATGCTTGCTAGAGTTCCAATCATAAGTGCATATGATCCAAGTACGGAAAGTATGTTAGCTCATGCCTCTCCCTCATATAAAATTGCAACAATGATTACCGGTCTAGTTATCGATTGCCTAGGGACAAATCATTCTCTTGTGTTACAAAAGCTTTCTACTAAACAACTAACTTTTATTATCTTGCAAATTACTCATAGTTTTATTCTCGCAAAGTACTTCTAGTTTTATTCTTGCAAACCTATCCTATCACCTACAAAATAGTTTCATACTTGTTCTAGGTAAAGCGAACGTTAAGTGCGCGTAGAGTTGTATCGGTGGTCGATAGAACTTGAAGGGAATATTAATTCTACCTTTAGCTCCTCGTTGGTTTCGACACTCTTATTTATCGAAAAAGCTACAATTGATCCCCTATACTTGTGGGTTATCAAGACCTTTTTCTGGCGCTGTTGCCGGGGAGCAATAGCGTGGGGTTGATATTCTCGTGTGTGCTTGTTTGCTTTATCACTAAGTAAATTTTATTTTCTGTTTTAAGGTGTTTTATATCTTTAGTTATGGATATGGAACACGAAACACCAAAAAATTAGTTGTACTTGCTACTCATGGAGATGGGGAACCTCCTAAAACCCTCGATGCTCGTTATGTGGAAAACATTAAATACTACTTTGATAATCCTGATAAAACTCCATTCAACTTGATAATGGGAGTTACTTTGGATCAACGGGAATACTTTAGGGATTATCGCTTGTCTCAAAAAAGGAAACTCTTATGGGATCAAATTTATTATTTGCATTGGTATGCTTGGAATTTATGCTTGAGATATGATTATACTTGTTGCTCTAGGATGAAGGCTCCACACCTTCCCTTTTCATGTGAATTTAATGATAATGAAACCTTGTCTTCTTATGCTAATGGTATATATGATTACTATGATGTGGAACGAATAGAAGAATTTGTTGCTTTTAAGGGTGCTTATGAAATTGAATCTTTGTTTGAAAAGTATGAAAATTGTGATGATGCTGTTTACAGATCTGAATATTTTGCTATACTTAAATATTGCTATGAGAGTTATAAATACAATGCCGATATTGATGAATTTATTGAGAAAGTCTCCGCTGTCCAAGAAGAGACTAATATTTTGCAGGAATCTATGGAAGAAGAAATTGCTGAAACTGTGAGCTCATTAGATGAAAAAGATGAGGAGGAGAGCGAAGAACAAAAGGAGGAAGAGCGGATTAGCTACCCGTGCCCACCTTCTAATGAGAGTAACTCTTCAACTCATACATTGTTTAATTTCCCTTCGTGCTTACCGGAGGATGAATGCTATGATGATTGCTATGATCCCTTTGATTCGTTTGAAATATCCCTTTTTGATGAAATTGATGCTTGCTATGCTTGTGGCCATGATGCCAATATGAATTATGCTTATGGAGATGAACTTGCTATAGTTCCTTATGTTAAGAATGAAATTGTTGCTATTGCACCCACACATGATAGTCCTATTATCTTTTTGAATTCTCCCAACTACACTATATCAGAGAAGTTTGCACTTATTAATGATTATATTGATGGGTTGCGTTTTACCATTGCACATGATGATTTTGATGGATATAATATGCATGTGCTTGCTGCTCCTAATTTCAATTATTATGAGAGAGGAACCAGATCTCCGCCTCTCTATGTTTCCAATACGATAAAATTGCAAGAAACTGTTTATACTATGCATTGGCCTTTACTTGATGTGCATGAATTGTTCTTTTATGACATGCCGATGCATAGGAAGAGAGTTAGACTTCGTCATTGCATGATATATGTTGCTTGGTGCTCACTACTAAATTACAAATCATTGTTAATTAAAATTGGCTTTGATATACCTTGGGATCCGGGTGGATCAATTACTTGAGCACTTTATGCCTAGCTTAATGGCTTTAAAGAAAGTGCTGCCAGGGAGACAACCCAGAAGTTTTAGAGAGTCATTTATTTCTGTTGAGTGCTTTTATAAAGTTTAAAAACAAAAAAAATATAGAGGGGAACCTAAAACTTTTCAAAAAGGAAAGTGAAAGTAAGAAAGACGAGCACCGTTGAAGTGGGGGAGCTCCTTGAACTTTGTTCATGCCCATGGAAACTTTGTGAATCTTGAATTACAGAAACTTTTCAACAAAAATAATTATCCCCTTGTACAAATCCATTGTATTATAAAAATAATGTGCCAAGATTTACCGTTAGGATGTTTAAATTGCTTGTTTGGTGTGTGCGGTGCAAAAACAGAAACTTTTGCTGTAGTGAGTGAATTTACATTTTTTACTGGAACATGCAAAAATTCTGATTTTTTTGCACAGTACTTATATACAAATTTTTTATTTTTTTATAATTTTTCAGAATTTTTGGAGTTACAGAAGTATGGTCAATGTTCAGATTACTATAGACTGTTCTGTTTTTGACAGATTCTGTTTTTGATGCATTGTTTTGCTTGTTTTGATGAAACTATGGATTGTATCGTAAGGTATAAGCCATGGAGAAGTTAGAATACAGTAGGTATAATGCAAAAATAAAATATGAATGGGTTTGCAACAGTACTTAAAGTAGTGATTTGCTTTATTGTACTAACGGATCTCATGAAGGTTTTATTAAGTTTTGTGTGGGTGAAGTGTTCAAAGATCGAGGAGGTATTGATATGAGAAGAATGAGGAGAGGCAAGAGCTCAAGCTAGGGATGCCCAAGGCACCCCAAGTAAATATTCAAGGAGACTCAAGCGTCTAAGCTTGGGGATGCCCCGGAAGGCATCCCATCTTTATTCAACAATTATCGGTATGTCTCGGTTTTGTTTTGTTCACATGATATGCGTAAATTCTTGGAGTGTCTTTTGTGTTTATTTTTCCCTTTTCTTTTATGCACCATGCTGGTATGAGATAGTCCTTGGTTGATTTATAGAATGCTCTTTTCACTTCACTTATATCTTTTGAGTATGACTTTATAGAATGCTTCATGTGCTTCACTTATATCATTTGAAGTTTGAATGCCTGTTTCTCTTCATATAGAAAACCGTTATTTGTAGAATGCTCTTTTGCTTCACTTATATTTGTTAGAGCATGATCTTTTGTAGAAAGAATTAAACTCTCTTGCTTCACTTATACCTATTTAGAGAGTCAACAGGAATTGGTCATTCACATGGTTAGTCAGAAAATCCTACATAAACCTTGTAGATCACTGAATATGATATGTTTGATTCCTTGCAATAGTTTTGCAATATGGAGATGATAATATGTGAGTTATGCTAGTGAGTAATTGTGATTTAGTAAGAATATTGGTGTTAAGGTTTGTGATTCCCTATGCCTGCACGTAAAGTCAATAGTTATGCAACGAAGTTATATCCTACTTATGGTGCATTATTCAGTGTTAGTTATTCTCAATGCATGTTTATGACCGTTTTCGTTTTCTGGTTGGTTGCTTCTCAATCTATTTGCTAGCCTTCATTTGTACTAAGCGGGAATGCTGCTTGTGCATCCAAACTCTTTAAACCCAAGTTGTGCCAAATGAGTCCACCATACCTACCTATATGCGTTATTTCCATGCCGTTCCAAGTAAATTTGCATGTGCCAACTCTAATTTTTCAAAATAATTTTCCGTTTTGTGTGCCCGTACCGCTCATGAAGCGGCAGGGGGTGGCCAATATTTTCCATGCTAGGTGTGTTATTCTCACGATGAGTGTTTATTCACTTGTCATTGCACGAGAGAGTGGCAGGTAATAGGGATGCCCAGTCCCACAATGAATCAAAAATTAATAACAACAAAATTCCTTGGAAAGTGTTGGTATGGAGGGCACCCGTGGATACGGCTAGCCATGGATTGTGAAAGAATGGTGGAAAGGAGATAAACTTTACTTTCTGTTTGGGAACCGCCTATAATGTGTCTAGCATGGAAAATATTGGGAATTCTCGGTCGTTTTCATTGACAGGAAAAGCATGCCTCTCAAAATAATTTTATCTCTCTAATTTAAGCTTTGAGCTCTGGCACCTCTACAAATCTCTGCTTCCCTCCGCGAAGGGCCTATCTATTTTACTTTTATGCATTTTTATTTTTATTGAGTCTCCATATTCTCTTATAAAGCACCAACTAGAGAGCGCTATTGTCATACTTGTGCATTGGGTGTAGTTAATATTGAGTGTGTTTCATGAATGGATCAATGACTGAGCATAATGGGCTAGGGATAACTTTCTTTAGCGTTGATATTTTGAAAGACATGGTTGTTTGTTAGTATGCTTGAGTATTGATGTCTTTATATCAAATTATAGACTATTGCTTTGAATCACTCGTGTCTTAATATTCATGCCATGATTAAACTATATGATCAAGATTATGCTAGGTGGCATTCCACATCAAAAATTATCTTTTTTATCATTTACCTACTCGAGGACGAGCAGGATTAAGCTTGGGGATGCTGATACGTCTCCGTCGTATCTATAATTTTTGATTGTTTCGTGCCAATATTCTACCACTTTCACATATTTTTGGCAACATTTTATATTATTTTTGGGACTAACATATTGATCCAGTGCCCAGTGCCAGTTCCTGTTTGTTGCATGTTTTTTGTTTCATAGAATATCCATATCAAACGAAGTCCAAATGCAATAAAATTTTACAGAGAATTATTTTGGAATACATGTGATTTTTGGGAGGTGGAATCAACTCAAGGCGGTGCTCGTGGGCCCCACGAGGCACCAGGGCGCGCCAGGGGGGGCCCGGCGCGCCGTGGTGCCTCGTGAGGCCCTCGTAGGTCGATTGGTGCTATTCTTCGGGCGCAAGGAAGCTAATATATGGAAAAAAATCGTGTTAAAATTTCAGCGCAATCGGAGTTACAGATCTCCGGGAATTTAAGAAACAGTGAAGGGCCAGAAAACAGGAACGCGAAACAGAAGAGAACAGAGAGAGAGATCCAATCTCGGAGGGGCTCCTGCCCCTCCGCCGCCATGGCGGCCATGGACCAGAGGAGGAACTCTTCTCCCATCTAGGAAGGAGGCCAAGGAAGAATAATAAGGAGGGGGGCTCTCTCCCCCTCTCTCCCGGTGGCGCCGGAACGCCGCCGTGGGAACCATCGTGACGGCGATCTACACCAACAACTTCGCCGCCGTCAACACCAACTCTCTCCCCCTCTATGCAGCGGTGTAACCTCTCTTTTCCCACTGTAATTCTCTACTTAAACATGGTGCTTAATGCTACATATTATTATCCAATGATTTGTGGCCATCGTATGATGTTTGAGTAGATTCGTTTTGTCCTATGGGTTGATTGATGATCGTGATTGGTTTGAGTTGTATGTTTTATTTTGGTGCTGTCCTATGGCGCCCTCTATGTTGCACAAGCGTGAGGGATTCCCGCTGTAGGGTTTGCAATACGTTCATAATTCTCTTATAGTAGGTGGCGTGAGTGGCTGGAACACATACCCGAGTAAGGGGGTTGTTGCGTATGGGAGTAAAGAGGACTTGATACTTAATGCTATGGTTGGGTTTTACCTTAATGATCTTTGGTAGTTGCGGATGCTTGCTAGAGTTCCAATCATAAGTGCATATGATCCAAGTACGGAAAGTATGTTAGCTCATGCCTCTCCCTCATATAAAATTGCATCAATGATTACCGGTCTAGTTATCGATTGCCTAGGGATAAATCATTCTCTTGTGTTACAAAAGATTTCTACTAAACAACTAACTTTTATTATCTTGCAAATTACTCGTAGTTTTATTCTCGCAAAGTACTTCTAGTTTTATTCTTGCAAACCTATCCTATCACCTACAAAATAGTTTCATACTTGTTCTAGGTAATGCGATTGTTAAGTGCGCGTAGAGTTGTATCGGTGGTCGATAGAACTTGAAGGGAATATTAATTCTACCTTTAGCTCCTCGTTGGGTTCGACACTCTTATTTATCGAAAAATCTACAATTGATCCCCTATACTTGTGGGTTATCAGTCCTCCACTTGCTACTGTAGCTCCTTGGCCTTGAGATTCAAAAGTTCAAAACTGGTACACTAAGTATAAAAGTACAAAGTACTAGTACTAGTACTACTATTAGTACTCCTATAATAAATAATAACTGCACCATCGCAGTACCGCTAATGCGTGCCCACATAACTTCCTTCATGAAGGGACGAGGCCCTGTGGTGACGCTCTTATCTCCTCCTCGCCAGTTCCCCTCCCGAAGAGACCAAGGTAGTTCGTCGCTGCTGCCATGGATTCGCCAGGCGGTTCTTCTCCTCGCCTGGGCTGGGAGACCTTGGACGACGATTCTCTGGGAGAAATTTCACGCCGCTCCGACTTCCTCACCGCCGCAAGACTCGCCGCTTCCTGCACCAACAATTTTAAGACGGTGCGTAAATAGGCTTGGGAGAAGGCCATGCTTGGTGGTCTTCCATGCGTCCCCGAGGAGAAGGTTGTTCAATGGGACTCTAGTCCACCGCAACGTGGCTGCAGTTGCATCTTGACGCCGCTTGAGTTGCCGACGTTGATAGGCAGTCGGATTTTGTCCGATGAGAAGGTTAGTCATGGTGTTTGATCATGTAGTGTATATTCTAAATATACTTAGTTATTCCATCCTGCTCCACTGCCCACCATTGCACATGTTTGCGTTGGTGCCAACGAAGATTGGCTTGCATACCTACAGCCGGATACCGCCATCATTTTGCACAACATCCACAACAGTGCGGCCGTTCCCGTAGACCCCTTGTCCAGCATTGGGATCGGCCTTCCGGATTGGCATGGCTTGAATAGGTATGATGATGCCACCATGAGATTGAAGAAGATAGCAATTGCGGACCCGCTGACAAAGCACCGCAGCTACGATGATTACTATCTCATCGCGGTGTTCGACATAACGATTGCCATCAATAAGAATGGCCCTGACGGCAGAGGCTGGCACATGTTGGCCGCGGCAGATTTGTTCCCGTACAAGTTTGAAGACACCGTGTGCCATGTAGGCCGCATCTTCGTGTTGACAAGCCAGGGGACTTGTTTCATCTGGGTGCCATCCTACGGTATGGGAGATAACAACGGAATGCACTAACCATCATTTGCATCCCTAACGGTACTCCATTATTTTGCAGGGACCAGGCATCCCCTGATCAAAATCAGATTGCCGATCCTGGATGTGCATGTGCATCCGCCATTCAGTCTAACCTGGAACCTTGTAGTTGACTTTAGCAAATTGGGATCAACTATCTTAGCAGTGGTTACCCATGGTAACATTGATGTGCAACAAGGTGCCACCATCTACCACGATCGGACCCTCACCATGTACCCAGGTATTCCATTCTGTCATTGCCTTCTCTTTCATTGTACTAGTACTACTACTACTTCGGATCATAGTAGTGTGTCGCAGGGATCGGTGGGAGTAGTACTTTTTACCTAGGAGGACGCGTATAGCTAGGCTCTTGAACCCACTCCCACCATTTTTGTTTTTCCATGTCTTGTTCCATCTCCTCCATGTAGCCAAAGATGGCTATATATAATAAGTCGGTTATTGTACTTCCTCTATACTAGTTTATAGTAGTACTACTCACTGCATAATATTACTGCACGCCATATTTGAGCACAACATTATCCTGCATGGACCTTTACCATGTATATCACCATGTGTCCAGATCTGAGATGCCACGTGTGCCAGATGAACGGCTCCGAGTTTGACCCCGTGATGCTATGTGGGAGTCGAGGAACACTCTTGGAGAGTACTCGCTTTTCATTGGGGACAGCTACCCCATTGTGAAACAGATGCCACCTTCCGTTCATGACACCGAAGGCCTGCCATTCATGAAGCATGGTTGTGTCTTCAGTGCGCACCGCCGGATGAACAACATGTTTTGACACGCTATCCCTGATTTATGACGCTTCAGCTTAGATGAGCCTCCATCGTGTGGAATGATACGTGTCCAACGTATCTATAATTTATGAAGTGTTCATGCCATGTTTATAACAATTTTATATGGTTTTTGTATGATTTGATTAGAACTAACCCGAACTAACGCTGTTTTCAGCAGAACTACCGTGGTGTTGTTTTTTTGTGTGCAGAAATAAAAGTTCTCAGATTGGGCTGAAAATTTATGGTGATTTTTTGCGGACCAAAAGAGACCCCCAAAGCTTTGAGGAAGGACCAGAAGCCTCATGAGGAAGCGACAAGCCTGGGGGGCGCGCCCTCCCCCCAGGGCGCCCCTACCAAGCTTGTCACTCCCTCGTGGCCCCCCTTGACGTGAATCCAACGCCAAAAATTCTTATAAATATAGAAAACCCAGAAAGAAACCTAGAACTTTGACGCCGCCACCGCAAGCCTCTGTACCAAAGAAAACGCATCGGGAGCCCTGTTCTGGCACTCTGCCAGAGGGGGGGAATCATCATTGGAGGCCATCTTCATCATCCCGGCGGTCTCCATGATGAGGAGGGAGTAGTTCACCCTCGGGGCTGAGGGTATGTATCAGTAGCTATGTGTTTGATCTCTCTTTCTCGTGTTCTTGATTTGGCACGATCTTGATGTACAGCGAGCTTTGTTAATATAGTTGGATCCTATGGTGTTTCTTCCCTCTATATCTTCTTGTGATGAATTGAGTCTTTCCCTTTGAGGTTTCGTTATTTTCGGATTGAATACTTTGGATTTGGGAACACTTGATGTATGTCTTGCATGTGGATACCCGTGGTGACAATGGGGTATTCTATTGAGTCACTTGATGTATGTTTTGGTAATCAACTCACGGATTCCCGTAACCTTGGGGTAATCTAGGCATATGGGTTGGTACACGTTTTCATCTTCTATTCTCCGATAGAAACTTTGGGGTACTCTTTGAAGTTCTTTGTGTGGATTGAATAATATGAATCTGAAGTTGTTTGATGCATATCAAATAATCAACTCACGGATACTTGTGGTGACATTGGAGTATCTAGGTGACATCAGAGTTGGTTGATGCGTATCATATGGTGTTATTTTAGTACGAACTCTAGGGCTGTTTGTGACACTTATAGGGATGGCTCAATAGATTGATCGGAAAGGATAACTTTGAGGTGGTTTTGTACAGTACAACAATTTCATCTTATGTTCTCTGCTAGATAAGAACTTTGGAGTGATTCTTTGTTGCACGTTGAGGGATTGTTATATGATTCAATTATGTTAGCATTGTTGAGAGATTGCACTAGTGAAAGTATGAACCCTAGGCCTTGTTTCTAAGCATTGCAATATCATTTGTGCTCACTTTTGTTACTTGCTACCTTGCTGTTTTTATTATTTCAGATTACAAAAACCTATATCTACTATCCATACTACACTTGTATCACCATCTCTTCGCCGAACTAGTGCACCTATACAATTTACCATTGTATTGGGTGTGTTGGGGACACAAGAGATTCTTTGTATTTGATTGCAGGGTTGTTTGAGAGAGACCATCTTCATCCTACGCCTCCCACGGATTGTTAAATCTTAGGTCATCCACTTGAGGGAATTTTTTTACTGTCCTACAAAACTCTGCACTTGGAGGCCCAACAAAGTCTGCGAGAAATAAAGTTGCGTAGTAGACATCAAGCTCTTTTCTGGCGCCGTTGCCGGGGAGGTGAGTGCTTGAAGGTCTATCTTTAGATCTTGCAATTGATTCTTTTAGTTTCTTGTTTATCACTAGTTTGGTTTTATTAAAGGAAACTAAAAAAAATGGAATTGAGGTTGCCTCAAATGCTTCATCTTTATAATATCTTTCTTGAAAATGATGGATCGGAAAATTGTGCCAAAGTGTTAAAAGAAGAATTCAATAAAATGTTTGGCATAAAATCTTTGAATGATAAGCATGGTTTCAATGTTGTTAGTATGAATTCTTTGAATATCCATAATGCTAATGATGATTGCACTAGTCATGATAAGAAGGTTTCTTATAAGCATGTCAATTTTTGTGGAGTGCATAAACTTTGTGAAGACATGCCTTATAGGGATGATAGATTTTGTAAGAAGCATAAACATGATAAAACCAATTGGTGGCTTAAAGTGATAGATGAATTTGCTACAAAATTATGCTCTCTTCATCCCATTACTTGTGAAGTTTGCAATAAGATTGGTCATCTTAATTTCCAATGCATACTTTTTCATGATCGAATCGTGGCCAAATATTGCAATAACTTGATCACCCTTGAACTTTATAATGAACTTTGTCTATTTTTGGGGTGTGAAGAATTGTCGCATAAAAATAGTTGGTTCGAAGCATTCATATTCACGGACCATAGTGAATGTAATCTAAGAGAAATCTATATGTTTTGTGTGGTAAATTGCAATGAGAATGCTTATATAGCCAACTATAGGAAGACAGGAAAACAAATAGAATATAAAAGAAATACTAATGGAAGGGTAAAGATCCCCCCTTTCCCTCCTATTTTCTCTCATGATGAAACAGGTAACGAGGAGGAGCTTCCTATCCAACCAATCTCTTCAATTAGAAGCTCGGAAAAATTAAATAAACCCACACATATTGTGGTGAAGAAGAAGAAAAGAAGGAAAAGTAGAGGTAAAGAGGTATCTCTCCCAAATAATGTTGCTCCCATTATTGTTTTGCCTCATGAGAATGAATCAAAAATAATTGTGGAAGATGATACACTTGATGATGATTTTGTTTTGCCCATTACTTGTTATGATGATTATGATTGGGAAGATAATGATACTTCTTATGATCTTGAAAATCTTTTTGGCACCAACTTGGGAAATTATGATGATAATAATTGTTATACTATTGGTGCTATTCATCCTATTGATGATAAGAGTGATTATGCTAATGATATGCAAACCCACAAGCTTGGGGATGCTATGTTTGATTAGAATGACATGTTTGAGAATTTATTTGCTGCAAATAATGTTTATCCTAAGCTTGGGGATGCTATTCTTAATGAGGATGATCTTTTTATTCCCCCTACTTTTGATGAGCAAATTTATTATGATGATAGCATGCCTCCTATCTATGATGATTGCAAAAATAATGAAAGTGGGTTTGGAAGAGTGTCAACTTTAGGTAATAATTATCCCACTATTTTGGAGGGTGTTCAATTTTATAATAATTATAAAAGTGGATTTGGAGAGGTCATGACTTTATTTAATGATGAATCCAATATTTTGGAAGAGGTTTCCATTGATTATGATGAGAACAAAGTTGCTACTTATGATGATTATTGAGATGATACTTATGTTATGAAAAGTAGTGATGATTATTATTATAAAACTTGTCATAATTATGAATACCCTTTTACTGAACATTACTCTTTTAATGTGGAAACAATTTGTAGTATTTAAGTTTTATATGATACTCCCACTATTATAAATGAGAATGAATTTGCTTATGTGGAGAGTAATAAAAATTCTATGCTTGTGGATCATGAAAGGAATGCTTTATGTGATAGTTATATTGTTGAATTCATTCATGATGCTACTGAAAATTATTATGAGATAGGAACATATGCTTGTAGGTGTTGCAATAGTATCAAGTTTCCTCTCTATATGTTGAAAGTTTTGAAGTTATACTTGTTTTGCCTTCCTATGCTAGTTGATTCTTGCTCCCACAAATTATTTTCTCAAAAAATCCCTATGCATAGGAAGTGGGTTAGGCTTTAGTGTGTTTGTCATATGCTTCATGATGCTCACTTCATGTTTCAATTCTTTACTTTTATGTGAGCACCATTGGAATCATCATGCCTAGCTAAAAATGTTTTAAAGAGAAGCGCTTGTTGGGAGGCAACCCAATACTTATACCTACTGTTTTTGTGTGTACACATGATTAAGCTGATGTAGTAATCATGTTTTATATGTTTTGTTTCAATAATGTGCCAAGTAAAGCCTTTGGGATAGTGTGGATGATAGTTGACTTGATTCTGTGCAAAAAACAGAAACTTTTGCGCCCAGTTCTGGAATTTCTATTCTGTACTAAAACGTGATAAAATTCTGAAAGTTTTACACATGATTGATATACAAATTTCCTACGTTGTCCTAATTTTTCAGAATTGTTGGAATTACAGAAGTATGACTTTAATTCAGATCATTACAGACTGTTCTATTTTTGACAGATTCCGTTTTCAATGCATAGTTTGCTTGTTTTATAGTTTCTATGGCTTATATTGGTCAATATAAATTGTAGAAATGATAGAGTACAGTAGTAATTATGTGGGAACAATTATGAATCTTGTCTTGACAGTACCCAAGTGAATGATTTGTTTTATTATACTAACGCATCTCACGAAGTTCCGTTAAGTTTTGTGTGATTGAAGTTTTCAAGTTTTGGGTGAGATGACGGTAGAAGGAGAAGAAGGAGTGGTAAGACCCTAAGCTTGGTGATTCCCAAGGCACCCCAAGGTAATATTCAAGGAAGAATCAAGTGTCTAAGCTTGGGGATGCCACGGAAGGCATCCCCTCTTTCGTCTTCAATCTATCGGTATACCTCACTTGAAACTATATTTTTATTCGTCACATGATATGTGTTTTACTTGGAGCGTCATTTTATTTTGTTGAGATTTGCTTGATGTTGTCAACAATCATGTTTTTTATCTTTTAGTTCAATAAAATGTCAAGTATAGCCTTTACCATGCTCAGTTTACAAGTTTATGAGTTGCTGTTTGAAAACAGAAAGTTTCCTGTTATGTCTTGAATATTGGTGAATAGTCAGGACATGATAAAATCTTGAAATTTCTACAAAGTAAGCATGCATGAGTTCTCTTTCACGTGGTAATTTTTCAGAATTTTTGGAGTTAAAGAAGTATACGTTTATTCCATTCTTTACAGACTGTTCTGTTTGGACAGATTGCTATTATAGTTGCATTGCTTGCATATGTTTGCCTATTTAGTGTTTCTATTTGTGGATAGGAGTATTAAATATGCAGAGGCAGTTAGTATTCAATGTTTAATTATAATTTTAGTGATTTTCTACAGTAGAGAATGTTAAGGTTTTGAGTTGATTTATACTAACTTATTTCACGAGTTCTTGTTGAGTTTTGTGTGGATGAAGTTTTTAAGATTTAGGGAAACCATGATATGAATGGAATTAAGGAGACACAAGAGATAAAGCTTGGGGATCCCCAAGGATCCCTAAGATAACATTCCAAGAAGTCTCAAGCAACTAAGTTTGGGGATGCCCCGGTAGGCATCCCACCTTTCTTCATCAACACCTATCGGTTAGCCTAAGTTTTTACTTGTTCACATGATATGTGCTATTCTTGGAGTGTCCTTTTATTTTCATTTTGTTTGCTGTTTGAATAAAATACTTAGATCTGAAATCTTTATTTTGAGAGAGTCTTCACATAGATACTTAATTGTTTAACTACTTATTGTTCTTCACTTATATCTTTTGGAGTAGTTTGTCATTCACTATTGTGCTTCACTTATATCCTACGAGTGAATTATTGAAATGAATTGAATATCATAAATATGAAATTATCCATGTTCCATATGCTTAGTAGTAATTTCACATTGGGTTTAGAAAGTAAAATATATTGAAATTTGACAATCACAATATTGGTCATACAAGCAATTCATGAATGATTAGTATATGGAAGAGAAATTTCACATACAAATATATTATCTTGGACATCTTTTATGATTGTGAATACCCATTACTATTTTCAAACTTGAGCAAATTAGTTGAAGTTGGACAAGGAAGACAACGTAATGAGTTATGTTTGGGTATATTTGCATAGAAGTTATATTGTTATGGATCCTCTAACATGTGGTGCTTGTTTAGAATCATTTGCTAGCCAAAATTTCTGTACTAAGCGGGAATACTGCTTGTGCATCCAAAATCCTTGAGCCAAGTTTCTTCCATGAGTGTCCACCATACCTACCTATATACGGTATTACCTTGCCGTTCCAAGTAAATTTGCATGTGCCATCTCTAAAACCTTCAAATAATCATCTGTTTTGTGTGCCCGTACCGCTCATGGAGCGACGGGACGGTCAAAATCTTCCATGTTAAGCAGGTTATTCTCATGATGGGTGTTTATTCACTTGTCATTGCACGAGAGAGGATGGTAATCAGGATGCCCAGTCCCTTAAATAAAAAAGAATATATATATATATATATATATAATAAAACAAAAGCTCCCCTTAGAAAGTTGAAAGTTTGGAGCGCACCCGTGAATTCGGCTAGCCATGGCTTGTGTTTGAATGGTTGAGGGGGAGTTAAACTTTTCATTTCTGCATGTGAACCGGCCATAATGTGTTTAGCATGGAAGATATTGAATACCTTAGTCATGACGTTGACAGGAAAGGCACACCACTCAAAATGTATTCATCTCTGTTTTAAGCTATGAGCTCTGGCACCTCTGCAAATCCCTGCTTCCCTCTGTGAAGGGACATTCTATTTACTTTTATGCTATTTACTTTCATGTTATTTATTTTTGTTGAGTCAACTTCTTATTCCAACCTATTCTCTAGTTAGCAAGCATTATGTGGTGGGGAAAGATCCAAGCACATATAGCCATTCAAATATATTTGAACATGATTTATTATTGTTGACAATTATCTCTATGATAAATGAGTTGGGAGGCGAAACATCAAGCCCCTACCTTTCTCTGTGTTCAATGGATGCTATTTGTTCTAAAAATATGCTTTGAGTATTAGCAATCATAGAAGACTATATGATAATTGAGTATGTGGAGCTCTTACTTAGACTTTGTTGAAAATGAGATGCATTGAAATTGTTTGGTGACTAAGAACATAGCTTGTTAAGTTTCAAGAGAATATATTGTTTAAACCATAACATGTGAATTGATTGCTACTTAATCATGATGAGTTTTATAAGAAAGAGTTGCTATTATGATGCTAGGAAAAGTGATTGAAATTATCATTGATCAAACTTGTGCACTATGCTAGCATTCACACTTCATAAATTATTTCTTTTATCATTTACCTACTCAAGGACGAGCAGGAATTAAGGTTGGGGATGCTGATACGTCTCCAACGTATCTATAATTTATGAAGTATTCATGCCATGTTTATAACAATTTTATATGGTTTAGGTATGATTTGATTAGAACTAACCCGGACTGACGCTGTTTTCAGCAGAACTACCGTGGTGTTATTTTTTTGTGTAGAAATAAAAGTTCTCAGATTGGGCTAAAAATTTACGGTGATTTTTTGTGGACCAAAAGAGACCCCCGAAGCTTCGAGGAAGGACCAGAAGCCTCCCGAGGAGCGACAAACCTGGGGGGCGCCCTGCCCCCAGGGCACGCCTACCGAGCTTGCCGCTCCCTCGTGGGCCCCCTTGACGTGAATCCAACGCTAAAAATTCCTATAAATATAGAAAACCCCAGAAAGAAACCTAGAACTTTTCCGCCGCCGCCGCAAGCCTCTGTACCGAAGAAAACTCATCCGGAGCCCTGTTTCGGCACTCTGCCGGAGGGGGGAATCATCAACGGAGGCCATCTTCATCATCCTGGCGGTCTCCATGACGAGGAGGGAGTAGTTCACCCTCGGGGCTGAGGGTATGTACCAGTAGCTATGTGTTTGATCTCTCTCTTTCCTGTTCTTGATTTGGCACGATCTTGATGTACCGCGAGCTTTGTTAATATAGTTGGATCATATGGTGTTTCTTCCCTCTCTATCTTCTTGTGATGAATTGAGTCTTTCCCTTTGAGGTTTTGTTATTGTCAGATTGAATACTGTGGATTTGAGAACATTTGATGTATGTCTTGCATGTGGATACCCGTGGTGACAATGGGGTATTCTATTGAGTCACTTGATGTATGTTTTGGTAATCAACTCACGGATTCCCGTGACCTTTGGGTAATCTAGGCATATGGGTTGGTACACGTTTTCATCTTCTTTTCTCCGATAAAAACTTTGGGGCACTCTTTGAAGTTCTTTGTGTGGATTGAATATTATGAATCTGAAGTTGTTTGATGCATATCGAATAATCAACTCATGGATAGTTGTGGTGACATTGGAGTATCTAGGTGACATTAGAGTTGGTTGATGTGTATCATATGGTGTTATTTTAGTACAAACTCTAGGGCTGTTTGTGACACTTATAGGGTGGCTCAATAGAATGATCGATAAGGATAACTTTGAGGTGGTTTCGTACCCTACAACAATTTCATCTTATGTTATCCGCTAGATAAGAACTTTGGAGTGATTCTTTGTCGCATGTTGAGGGATTGTTATATGATTCAATTATGTTAGCATTGTTGAGAGATTGCACTTGTGAAAGTATGAACCCTAGGCCTTGTTTCTAAGCATTGCAATACCGTTTGTGCTCACTTTTGTTACTTGCTACCTTGCTGTTTTTATTATTTCATATTACAAAAACCTATATCTACTATCCATACTACACTTGTATCACCATCTCTTCGCCGAACTAGTGCACCTATACAATTTACCATTGTATTGGGTGTGTTGGGGACACAAGAGATTCTTTGTATTTGATTGCAGGGTTGTTTGAGAGAGACCATCTTCATCCTACGTCTCCCACGGATTTATAAACCTTAGGTCATCCACTTGAGGGAAATTTGCTGCTGTCCTACAAAACTCTGCACTTGGAGGCCCAACAAAGTCTACGAGAAATAAAGTTGCATAGTAGACATCATGGAACCGGACTAGAAAGCTGTGACAATGATTCTCGTTGCCCACCTCTATGGATCGTGCCATCTATGAAGAACATGTGGGACTGGCACCTGGAGGAGGACATGGAGCCCATCTACAACGTGTAAATCGAATATGGTAAATTGTGAATGGTAGCGTTGTAAATATATGTTGAGTATTCGTGCACAAATTTATCACATGAAGTGGAGATGAACTTGTGTAGCATGTTGGCATTTGTCCTTTAGAACTTACTAGTAAATGTGTTATGTGTACGTGCAACTTGTGTGGCTGTTGCACGGGCTCCAACACGCTTTGTGAGAAAAAAAGGTGGCACAGTTTTGGCTATAGGTGACGTGGCAGCATCATACAGTAGCGGTTGTTCGCTATAGTAGTAGTACTAGTACGACTACTCATACTCCTATAAACCTTGCGCTTGGCTCTTCGCCTCTTCGGGAGGTCCATTGTAGTACTACTCATACTCCTATAAAACTTGCGCTTGGCTCTTCGCCTCTTCGGGAGGTCCAACAATGATGGTACTACAGTATATGCTTCTGGCAATCTGACACCGAATGAACTGCTGCACGTCCACCGCGTGAGCGAGGGCGAGGGAGGCGTAGTAAGCAAGCTTCTCCTCGTCCTGTGAGCCACCGCGCGCGTGGGCATGGGAGAGGGCGTAGTAAGCAAGCTTCTCCTCGTTCTGCGAGTTGACATGACACAGTAGTACTAGTAGTCCATACTGCCTCCTTTATGGTTAATATGGCTTAATTTGAAACGATATAAATACACTGGCAGTCACTGTATTTGTCACTGTAACAATACGGTCACTAGACTTCATAATACGCTCATTACGGTCACTATATACGCCATGCGGTGATTATACGATCACTAGCTCACTGTACATCACCGTATTGCACTCTGTTGACCGGCCAAATAGTCTACGTGGCACTTTGTTGACTGGTAAAATTGACACGTGGTTTCTGGGTCCCACCTATCAGTTGGCAGAGAAAAGAAATAAGTTAAACAAAACTTTACGCAGGCGCGATAGGAGTCCAACCCTTCGCGCGAACCACCCTGACTATGTATGTGTGTGCATGCATGTGTAGGTTGAGCACTTGAGCGTGAGCGTGTGTGTTGCATCGTATGTTGTGTGCCGCATGGATGCGTGAGTGTTATGTGCATGCATGTGTACGTGCAAGTGTTGCATGCATGCGTGAGGGTTTCCCTCCCATTCACATGTTCATATTTCAAGCTTCATTAAAATGTTGCATGCCAGAATTACTCCAATGCATGTAAAAGTCCTGATCATTTGTTCTTCATGCATGTACGCATGCATTGCAATTAATATGTTGGTAAACACAATTTTCTTGAGGAAAATGAGCCCATTAATCGAGTACTTTTGCAAAGTACTATAGTACTAGTACTAGTACTGGTTGATGAATCTTTTTTATTGAGCTGTATATAAACCAGAAGGAGGGAGTAGGTACTACTACGTACTGTATATAATTGGCGCTGAGAGCCTTGGCCAATGGTTCTTGTTGTTGGACAGGATGAGAGTAGAGGCATAAATACTAGGACTAGATAGGAAGTCTTGGCGATCCATTATTCCCCATCGGTCAGAGAATACTATTCAACTAGTCTTCACAGTGAAGTGACAATACACGCTGCAGATGGGACACTTAATTAATAAGCTGAGCCAGCGTGCTGTTGTTACTAAATCAGCCTTACCCTGCACTGCTATCATATCCACCAGTGGATCACGCTTACGCACCTCTCTCTTCCACTAACTGACATATGGGCTCGCTTGAGGTAGACCCACGTGTCATCGGCTTAATAATTTACACTCCGAAGGACGATATATACTAGTAGTACTGGTAGAATTGAGATTTAATGCACCTTCTTCCCCGTCTCTCCCTCTTTTTCCTCCGCTCTTCCCCATCGTCGTCCGCACACCATGTTTCCCCGCTGACTGCTCCGTGCTCGCCCGCCCGCGCCATCTTCCTCGATCGCTCGCACGTACCATCTCCCCCCGCTCACTGCTCGCCCACACGCCATCTTCTTTGCTCGCCCCGCCCGCATCCACTTCCCCGCTCGCCCGCACACACCGAAAACCCCAATCACTCAGCACCATAAAAAACCCTATGGCACAACCGACTGACACGCAGAGCCATGATTGGAATTCCCTCCCCGATGTTCTCTTAGAGCAGATCTGTGATCATATGGACCTGCTCAACACCATGCGTCTAGCGCATGCTCGGTGTCTATGCACCGTCTACTCGTCGGCAGCCGGCTGGCCCTTTCCAAGACACCGTGCTTGCTGATGCCCGATCCTCGCAAGTGGCCCAGACACCAACGTGACGATCCTACGGAGGTCGCCGTCATGCCCCACTACTAGGCAGGCATGAAGGCTAACTAGATCATCCTCATCCACCAATCGGGTAGTCCGTGGCTTCTCGTGGATATCTACACCCAGTGAGAGATCACCCTTCCATCGTTGGATACTACCGGCATCGAGTCTCGTGGCCCGCCGGACACTCCTGCCTACTACGCACTAGAGGCGTCGGGCACTTGGTTGGACCTCTGTTTGCTGAAGGTTGTAATCTGTGAAGTGCCCACACCATCAGAAGACTACATAGATTACAAGCTCATTGCCTTGTTCGATGGGGGATTAGCCTATCTGGAATCCGGTCGCCATACATGGTTATGGCTCATCATCAATCCTGTTTACCCTCCATTTATGTCTGATGCTATAGTGCATGATGGCATCATTTATGCGGTGGACGGACAGATTGGCTGCACATACTAGTGGAATCTATCGTCGTGTAATTGTTCTATCTCATCTCATCTTTACCATATGAATACGACTGCCTGTTGATTGTTAGAAATTTAGAATAGATAGTATGACTATAACCACATCATTGCTATATGTTCCTCTCATTTCCTAGATTTTTATGACCACACATGTTATTGTTAGAGTTGATAGGAGAACAATTGGCATCTAATGATTGTTAGAATAGATATTATGAGTATAACCACATGATTGATATATGTTGCTCTCATTTCCAAGATTTTTATAACCACGCATGTTATTGTTAGAGTTGATATGAGAACAGTTGGCATCTAACTATTATGGTAGAATATGAGTAGGCCCTGGCATAGCTGTTTTCCTCTCATTTTGACTTGATCTTTGAACCATGACATATTGATAGAGTATGAAATCCATTGCCATTTTTTTAAAATTAGGGTATGATTATGACCACGGCATTGCAATTCTCTGGCTATGATCTGTGTCACTGTTATAATAATCTTAATTCCACACATACTCTGAACATGATTGTTTATTTTTGTCCTTTTGGTCTCCAATTTCATTTGTTGCAGCAGACGCAAATGCGTTGGCCTTTATAATTCCAGGACCTGGAAATATAAGTGCCAATTTGTCGTGGGTACGACCATCTATGGGGCCATCTAGCCCCTTGTGGTTCAGCAGGGGAGATCGACGTGCACAAAGAGTAGAATCAACAGAGAGCGCGAGGGATTTACCCAGGTTTGGGCCACTGAGAAGCGTAAAACCCTGCTCCTGCTTCGGTGTATTGGATGTGTGAGAGCACAGGTACAAGGAGCGCTTCTCCCGGCAAGGTGCGGAGAGAGCAGCTACGCATGCAGGACGTGCTAGTATTTGGGAAAGGGTCTGAATCCCTCTAACTGTTGCCCTGGCCCTCCTTTTATAGCTCAAGGGGTTACCACAGTGGCAAAATAGTAATTACATAGTGATTAGATAGCAAACAGTGCTATCATACCTAACTCTGCCAGTTTAGGACAAAGGCATTAAATGCACCGTTAGGTGTCATGTGGAGAGGCAGCCCCGGCAAGGTTCCTGCACCGCTCGCCCAGCTACCTCGTATTATTCTGACACGCCTCCTGGACGGGTGTCATTAAAGGCAAATCTTCTCCCTGCGTGCTGACACGTGTCCGACAAACCTCACCAACCAGCCTGCGCGGTCGACACCTCACCGATTAGCGACTAGCTGCCCGGTGAGGTGGAGCACTGACGTGCTGGCAAAAGCTTGCCGGCACGGAGCTTGCCGGGTCTTCACCTTGCCGGTTCGGCCTTGCCGGCAAGGAATGTCTTTATCTTCATTACTAGTTGAGTGCTTGTCGATGCTTTGTCTTGAGCTTCTTTCTAGTTGCTTCTGTGGCTGGGTCTTGTACCTTGTTATTTGGCAAATCCCGGCAAGCTTTGGCTGGCAAGGAGGCTGCTACCGTCTGTGCATAAGTCAGGGTATAAAAGACCCATGTTTTATACACTGACAGGAGCCCTCGGGCCTGGGCCATACGCTCGTCCGAAGCGTCATTGGGCTAGGCCCAAACAATGCACAGACACGCGGCGGGAAAACTGCCGCTGTAATTTTCGTCATGATGGTTTTCACCTCTTGAGATCTTCTTTGCTTCTTCATTAATCTGGACTTGAGTGCATTCTTGGTCATCTTCCGGTAAACATTGCTGTCGGATGGACAGCCATTAAGCGTGTCCAGGCCAGGAATATGCACACATGTGGGGCGTCGTTGGTTCAAACTGAACCGGCGCACAGCCACGTGTGGCAAAGGGAAACTGCCATATCTGTCTTTACTTCTCCTTTTTCTGCGCCCTTCCATCACGCGCGTTTGCATGCATGCAATGCAGCGGATTGGCAAAGAAGGGCAGTCGTTGGAGTGATGCGCCAGGTCAGGGACGCAGGGCGCGGGATTGGCGAACTTGGACGGTTGCTGGAGTAATGCGCCCGGCCAGAAGCGCAGGGCATAGGATTGGCGAATCTGGGCGGCCGCCCGAAGACAGCGATGAACTAGCTCCCCGCGCTCTCCCTATAAAGAGGGGGCTGCGGGATGCGACGTTCATCCATCTCCCTTTGCCTCAGTCTTCAGCAACTGTCACCTCCTTCTATCTTCTTCCTCCGCATCTGCCGACCGTATGGCGAGGGGAAGAGGCCGCGGTCGTGCCTCCGCCACTGTGGCGAGAGCTTCTCCTAGGCTCCATGCCCACGCCTCGGCCGCGGCTGCGGAAGCCAGTTCCAGCGCTCGAGGGAGGGCCGCGGCCCATGGTCGTGGGAGACGCTGCGCTCGTGGTCGAGGCGGCCATGGCGGAGCGCTTGCCGTCTCATCTTCGGTCCTTCCTCCGTCGGCAGAAGGACATATGGAGGACACGGTGCAGGAGTTCATCGTGGAACTGCGTGATCGGCTGCGGAGCTGGCTACGGCTTCCTCGCCCTTTCGCTAGGGAGATGGAAGGCCGCCAGCTACGCGGCTTGTGGCTGTGTGTGGACGGTTGTTGCAACGACCCAGTCTGGGTGACCGTTGAGACTTCCAACAATGGCATTATGTACCTTACGCGCGGGTGGAAATCCTTTGTCCATGCTCATTGCTTAGGGCAAGGGCACCTCCTCCACTTCAGGTTGGACGGGCCAGACACGCTCATCGTGAAGTTCTTCGGGGCTTCGGGCGCTCGTCTGGAGTGCTGCACAGAAAGCTCGAGCGACAACGACACCGCTTCCTCCAGCGATGCTGAGGATGACGATGATGATGGCGATGACGACGGCGCCCCAAGCGTGAAGATCGAGGATGACGACGACGAGTCTGGCTGAACGCCGGCAGCACCATCATCTGGCCTTCCGGGAACAAGCCGGGCTTCGCCTAGGCACCCCTTTTGCCCTCCTTGCACTCGATGTAAACCCTGGGGAAGGGCCAATAAAATGTAACTGAGTACTTTTTTTAATGAATATCTGTTGGTTGTCGGGTTTAGATGAGTGTGTGCTGTCCCCCTTGTCTTATTTTGCCTTTGTATGATTGTGTTCCCTACGTTGTGTGGAGACTTGCCGGTGCGCACACTTGCCGCGAGCGCTTTGAGGAACAGGTCCTTAGCGGCCTGCTGGAAGTGCCGCTGCCGGCAAGGTAACTTGCCGGGCCAGAACGCAGCTGCTAAGCTTGCCGCGCGGACTCGAGGCGAACTAGAGCGCGGACTGATCGCGACAAGGTTCCTTCGCGTGCAGGTTTCTCATACAAACACAGAATCATTCAAGGGAAATCAAATGTAACAAGGAAATTGTTTCAAAGTTTTTCAACTTAGCATTTCCTTGCCATACGAAATGATCACTTGAACATCATTAAGATGGTATCCCGTCACCCCCCCCCCCCCCCCGAGAAACTTGTACGCGAGGGATCCTTCTGTCCTTTTAAGAAAAAGAAAGAAGAGAAAAGGGCGATTTGGGAACCTTGATGGTTCATCAGTCATTCCATACCACTAAAGTGCAAATCACAACATCACATGCATCCATATATAAATGAATATGTATGAAAAGTTGCGAAACACTTAGCTTTATTATGCACATGATCTGCGCCTGGCTTTGTACAAAGGGTTACAAGTCTTGCTGACAAAGCTTGTACAAAAGGGGTTGTCGGGGGGCCCGACAACCATGCCTTATGGGTAGAACTTGCGAAGATGCTCAATATTCCATGAGTTTTGCACCGGAATGCTATATTCGGTCCCCAGACGGACTGCGCCAGGCCTGGTGACTCGTACTACTCGATAAGGGCCTTCCCACTTCGGCGTCAACTTGTTTGATCCCTTGGCGGACTGAACGCGCCGAAGAACAAGGTCGCCTTCCTCAAGGCTTCGGGCATGCACTTTGTGGCTATGATAGCGGTGCAAGGCTTGCTGGTAGTGTGTAGCTCGCACAGCTACCCGAAGACGATCCTCCTCAAGGAGCGTTGTGTCATCTTACCGCAACTGCTCTTGCTCAGCTTCATCATAAGCGAGCACTCGAGGTGACCCGTATATGAGTTCCGTGGGGAGCACCGCTTCTGCACCATAGACTAGGGAGAAGGGTGTTTGGCCGGTAACTCGATTTGGTGTTGTCCTGAGTGACCAAAGAACCGTCGGCAACTCATCAATCTAGCATCTTCCGCACTTGTGCAGCCTGTCAAAAGTTCTTGTTTTGAGACCACGCAACACTTCAGCATTTGCCCTTTCTGCTTGGCCGTTGCTTCTCGGATGAGCAACAGATGCAAAACAGATTTTGCCACCAAGGTCCTGGATGTACTGCATGAAGGTGCAGCTCGTGAATTGTGTGCCATTGTCGGTGATGATTCTGTTAGGAACCCCGAAACGGCAAACTAATCCTTTGAAGAATTTGACGGCTGATTGCGCTGTCACCTTTCTCACCGGCTTCACTTCAGGCCACTTTGTGAACTTGTCGATGGCGACGTACAAGAACTCATAGCCCCCGGTAGCATGGGGGAAGGGGCCCAAGATATCAAGCCCCCAGACCAAAAAGGGCCAGGAGAGAGGGATTGTTTGGAGAGCTTGAGCTGGCTGATGTATGTTCTTTGAATGGAACTGGCATGCTTCACACTTTGTTACTAGCTCAGTTGCATCCTGGAGGGTAGTGGGCCAATAGAAGCGTTGCCGGAAAGCTTTGCCGGCAAGCGCTCTTGAACCTATGTGACAGCCACATATGCCTCCATGTATATCTGCCAACAGCTTCAGTCCATCTTCCCAGCAAATACACTTTAATTTCACTCCGTTCGGTCTCTTTCTGTATAGCATGTTATCCACAAACTGATACATATTTGACTGACGGGCTACTTTCTCAGCTTCTTCTTGCTCATCGGGAAGTTCTCCTGTTTGAAGGAAATGAACTATCTGCTGCGCCCATGCCGGAGCCTGCGGCTCGACGACAAGGACTAAAGGCATTTCTTCGGCCGCGGGAGCGCTCACTTCAGCGGCAAGAACTTGAGGTTCTGCACAAAACCGCTGCTCACCGACAACTGTGTCGTTGTCTCCGGCAACCTTTTTCCGGCAGCTTCTGGGAGCTCTGCCGGAAAATACTTGCCGGTATTCAACTGTTGGGGAACGGAGCATGAATTTCAAAAATTTCCTACGCTCACGCAAGATCTATCCATGGAGATGCATCGCTACGAGAGGGGAGAGTGTGTCTACGTACCCTCGTAGACCGTTAGCGAAAGCGTCTCACAACGCGGTTGATGTAGTCGAACAATCCTTCGAGCTCCACCGATCGAGTACCGAAACGTACGGCACCTCCGAGTTCTACACACGTGCAGCTCGGTGACATTCCTCGCCTTCTTGATCCAGCAAGACGTCGAGGTAGTAGATGAGTTCCGTCAGCACGACGGCGTGGTGACGGTGACGGTGAAGTGATTCCGGCAGGGCTTCGCCTAAGCTCTCCGAAAATATGACCGAGGTGGAAAACGGAGATCGGGGCACCGCACACGGCTATGGGACAATTGTGTGTCTCCAAGGGGTGCCCCTCCTCCGTATATAAAGGAGGGAGGGGGGAGGAGGCAGCCAAGTGTGGGGAGTCCTACTAGGACTCCCTAGTCCTAGTAGGATTCCACCTCCCATACGGAGTAGGAAAGGGGGAAGGGAGAGGGAAAGGAAAGAGGGGGCTGCGCCCCCTCCCCTAGTCCAATTCGGTTTGGGCAAGGGGGGGCGCGCGCCTCCTCACGTGGCCTGCCTCTCCTTTTCCCGTATGGCCCAATAAGGCCCATTACTTCTCCCGGTGAATTCCCGTAACTCCCCGGTACTCCGAAAAATACCCGAATCACTCGGAACCTTTCCGACGTCCGGATATAGCCTTCCAATATATGAATCTTTACCTCTCGGACATTCCGAGACTCCTCGTCATGTCCGTGATCTCATCCGGGACTCCGAACAACATTCGGTCACCAATCACATAACTCATATAATACTATATCGTCATCGAACCTTAAGTGTGCGGACCCTACGGGTTCGGGAATGATGTAGACATGACCGAGACGACTCTCTAGGCAATAACCAACAGCGGAACCTGGATGCTCATATTGGTTCCTACATATTCCACGAAGATCTTTATCGGTGAACCTCATATGTCAACATACGTTGTTCCCTTTGTCTGGCGGTATGTTACTTGCTCGAGATTCGATCGTCGGTATCCAATACCTAGTTCAATCTCGTTACCGGCAAGTCTCTTTACTCGTTCTGTAATACATCATCTTGCAACTAACTCTTTAGTCACGGTGCTTGCAAGGCTTCTGTGATGCTGTATTACCGAGAGGGCCCAGAGATACCTCTCCGATAGTCGGAGTGACAAATCCCAATCTCGATCCATGCCAACTAAACAAACACTTTCGGAGATACCTGTAGTGCACCTTTATTATCACCCAGTTACGTTGTGACGTTTGATACACCCAAAGTATTCCTACGGTATCCGGGAGTTGCATGATCTCATGGTCAGAGGAACGTGTATTTGACATAGTGAAAGCAATAGCATTAAACTGAACGATCATATGCTATGCTGACGGTTGAATCAAGTCCATCACATCATTCTCCTAATGATGTGATCCCGTTATCAAATGACAACTCATGTCCATGGTCAGGAAATCTTGACCATCTTTTGATCAACGAGCTAGTCTAGTAGAGGCTTACTAGGGACTCAGTATTTGTTTATCTATTCACACATGTATTAAGTTTCCGGTCAATACAATTCTAGCATGAATAATAAACTATTATCATGAACGGAGAAATATGATAATAATAAACACTTTATTAATTGCCTCTAGGGCATATTTCCAACAGTCTCCCACTTGCACTAGAGTCAATAATCTAGTTTACATCTCCATGTAATTAACATCCAATCAGTTCTAGGGCTGATCATGTTTTGCTTGTGAGAGAGCTTTTAGTCAACGGGTCTGCAATATTCAGATCCGTGTGTTCTTGGCAAATCTCTATGTCATATGTAGATGCTGCTACCACACTCTACTTGGAGCTACTCCAAAAACGACTGCCCCACTTTACGTATCCGGTCTGAGACTCATAGTCTTCCGGATCGGTGTTTAAAGCTTGCATCGACGTAACCCTTTACGACGAACTCTTTATCACCTCTATTCCCAAGAAATTCTTTCTTAGTCCTTTTTAGGTACTTCAGGATATTCTTGACCGCTGTCCAGTGATCTACTCCTGGATCACTTTGGTACCTTCCCACCAAGCTAATAGCGAGGCACACATCAGGTCTGGTACACAGCATGGCATACATAATAGAGCCTATGGCTAAGGCATAGGAGATGACACTCATCTTCTCTTTGTCTTCTGCCGTGGTCGGGCTTTGAGTCTTACTCAATCTCACACCTTGCAATACAGGCAAGAACCCTTTCTTTGACTGATCCATTTTGAACTTCTTCAAAATCTTGTCAAGGTATGTGCTTTGTGAAAGTCCA
This sequence comes from Elymus sibiricus, assembly GCA_039707655.1. Taxonomy (NCBI): domain Eukaryota; kingdom Viridiplantae; phylum Streptophyta; class Magnoliopsida; order Poales; family Poaceae; genus Elymus; species Elymus sibiricus. The sequence goes on from CM077666.1 coordinate 147,923,072, forward strand.
ATGAGGCGTCTTGATCTATCTCTATAGATCTTGATGCCTAATATGTAAGCAGCTTATCTGAGATCCTTCATTGAAAAACTTTTGTTCAAATAACCCTTTATGCTTTCCAGAAATTCTATGTCATTTCCCATCAATAATATGTCATCCACATATAATATGAGAAATGTTTATAGAGCTCCCACTCACTTTGTTGTAAATACAAGTTTCTCCATAAACTTGCATAAACCCAAACGTTTTGATCACTTCATCAAAGCGAGTATTCCAGCTCCGAGATGCTTGCACCAGTCCATAGATGGATCGCTGGAGCTTGCATACTTTGTTAGCACCTTTAGGATCGACAAAACCTTCCGGCTGCATCATATACAATTCTTCCTTAAGGAATCCATTAAGGAATGCCGTTTTGACGTCCATTTGCCAGATTTCATAATCATAAAACGCGGCAATTGCTAACATAATTCTGACAGACTTTAGCATCGCTACGGGTGAGAAAGTCTCATCGTAGTCAACTCCTTGAACTTGTCGATAACCTTTAGCAACAAGTCGTTCTTTATAGACGGTGACATTACCATCAGCGTCCGTCTTCTTCTTAAAGATCCATTTATTTTCAATAGCTCGCCGTTCATCGGGCAAGTCTACCAAAGTCCACACTTTGTTCTCATACATGGATCCAATCTCGGATTTCATGGCCTCAAGCCATTTGTCGGAATCCGGGCCTGCCATCGCTTCTTCATAGTTCGAAGGTTCATCGTTGTCTAGCAACATGACCTCCAAGACTGGATTTCCGTACCACTCTGGTGCAGAACGTGTCCTGGTTGACCTTCGAAGTTCAGTAACAACTTGATCCGAAGTTTCATGATCATCATCATTAACTTCTTCTCTGGTCTGTGTCGATGTCACAGAAATTTCTTTCTGTGGCGTACTACTATCCAGAGGAGGTACAATTACCTCATCAAGTTCTACTTTCCTCCCACTCACTTCTTTCGAAAGAAACTCCTTCTCTAGAAAGGATCCATTCTTAGCAACGAATACTTTGCCTTCGGATCTGTGGTAGAAGGTGTACCCAACGGTCTCCTTTGGGTATCCTATGAAGACGCACTTATCCGCTTTGGGTTCGAGCTTATCTGGCTGAAGCCTTTTGACATAAGCATCGCATCCCCAAACTTTTAGAAACGACAGCTTAGGTTTCTTACCAAACCACAGTTCATACGGTGTCGCCTTAACGGATTTAGACGGTGCCCTGTTTAAAGTGAATGCAGCTGTCTCTAATGCATAACCCCAAAATGATAGTGGCAAATCGGTAAGAGACATCATAGAACGCACCATATCTAATAGAGTACGATTATGACGTTCGGACACACCATTACGCTGTGGTGTTCCAGGTGGCGTGAGCTGTGAAACAATTCCACATTGTCTTAAGTGAGTGCCAAACTCGTAACTCAAATATTCTCCTCCACGATCAGATCGTAAGAATTTTATTTTCTTGTTACGATGATTCTCTACTTCACTCTGAAATTCTTTGAACTTTTCAAATGTTTCAGACTTATGCTTCATCAAGTAGACATAACCATATCTACTCAAATCATCAGTGAATGTGAGAACATAACGATATCCACCGCGCGCCTCAACACTCATCGGACCGCATACATCGGTATGTATTATTTCCAATAAGTTGGTTGCTCGCTTCATTGTTCCGGAGAACGGAGTTTTAGTCATCTTGCCAATAAGGCACGGTTCACATGTCTCAAATGATTCATAATCAAGAGATTCCAAAAACCCATCTGCATGGAGTTTCTTCATGTGTTTAACACTTATATGACCTAAGCGGCAGTGCCACAAATATGTGGTACTATCATTATCTTTTGGCATTCGTGTTATGAACATGTGTATTACTACGATCAAGATTCAATAAACCTTTCATTTTAAGTGCATGATCATCAATGATATTATCCAAATAAATAGAATAACAATTATTCTCTGAAATTGAATAACCGTCTTGCAATAAACACTATCAGATATAATGTTCATGCTTAACGCAAGCACCAAATAACAATTATTTAGGTTCATCACTAATCCTGAAGGTAGAGAGAGCGTGGCGATGGTGATCACATCAACCTTGGAGACACTTACAATGCACATCGTCACCTCCTTCTTAGCTAGCCCTCGTTTATTCCGAAGCTCCATGTTTCAAGTTGCAAGCAACTGAACAAGTATCAAATACCCAGGTGCTCCTACGAGTACTAGTAAGGTACACATCAATAACATGTATATCAAATATCTTTGTTGACATTGCCAGTCTTATTATCTGCTAGTTACTTTGGGGAAGTTCCGCTCCCTGTGACATTTCCCTTTGCAATGGGAGCACTAAGTCTCGGGTTTGGTTCAGCCTTGGGTTTCTTCGCGTGAGCGGCAACTGTTTTACCATTCTTCTTGAAGTTCCCTTTTCTTTCCCTTGCCCTTCTTGAAACTAGTGGTCTTATTAACCATCAACACTTGATGCTCCCTTTTTTGATTTCTACATCCGCAGCTTGTAGCATCGCGAATAGCTTAAGGATCTTCTATCCCTTGCATGTTTATAGTTCATCACGAAGATCCAGTAGCTTAGTGATAGTGACTAGAGAACTCTATCAAACACCACTTTATTCGGAAGTCTAACTCCCACTTGATTCAAGTGTTTGAAGTACTCAGACATTCTGAGTACATGCTCACTAACGGAGCTGTTCTCCTCCATCTTGTAGCTATAGAACTTGTCGAAGGTGTCATACCTCTCGACCCGGGTGTGAGCTTGAAAAACAAACTTTCAGCTCTTGGAACATCTCATATGCTCCGTGTTGCTCAAAACATATTTGGAGCTCCGGTTCTAAGCCGTAAAGTATGGCGCACTGAACTATCGAGTAGTCATCTTTTCTTGTCTGCCAGACGTTCATAACGTCCTCAGACGAAGCCGTAGGGGTATTTCACTGAGCGGTGCATTAAGGACATAAGCCTTCTGTGTAGCAGTGAGGACAATCCTCAGATCACGGACCTAGTCCGCATAGTTGCTTCCATCAACTTTCAACTTCGTTTTCTCTAGGAACATAATAAAAACAGGGGAACTACAGCGCGGTCTATTGATCAACAACATAAATTTGCTAAGACAAGTAAGACTATGTTCATGATAATTGAAGTTCAATTAATCAAATTACTTAAGAACTCCCACTTAGATTAACATCCCTCAAGTTGTCTAAGTGTAACATGATCCACATCAACTAAACCACGTCCGATCATCACGTGAGGTGGATTAGTTATCAATGGTGAACATCTTTCATGTTGATCATATCTACTATATGACTCATGTTCGACCTTTCGGTCTCTTGTGTTCCGAGGCCATATCTGTATATGCTAGGCTCGTCAAGTTTAACCCAAGTATTCTGCGTGTGTAAAACTGGCTTACACCCGTTGTATGCGAACGAAAGAATCCATCACACCCGATCATCACGTGGTGCTTAGAAGCGTCGAACCTTCGCAACGGTGCATACTAGGGGAGAACACTTATCTTGAAATTTAGTGAAGGGATCATCTTATAATGCTACCGTCGTCCTAAGCAAAATAAGATGCATAAAAGGATTAACATCACATGCAATTCAATATATATGTGACATGATATGGCCATCATCGTCTTGTGCTTTTGATCTCCATCAGCAAAGCACCGTCATGATCTCCATCGTCACCGGGTTGACACCTTGATGTCCATCGTAGCATCGTGACACCTTGATCTCCATCGTAGCGTCGTGGTCGTCTCGCCGGCTATTGCTACTACTGCTACTGCTAACTCATAGCGGTAAAGTAAAGCAATTACATAGCGTTGGCATTGCATACAATAAAGAGACAACCATAAGGCTCCTGCCGGTTGCCTGATAACTTACAAAACATGATCATCTCATACAACAACTTATATCACATCATGTCTTGGCCATATCACATCACCAGCATACCCTGCAAAAACAAGTTAGACGTCCTCTACTTTGTTGTTGCAAGTTTTACGTGGCTGCTACAGGTTTGCAAGAACCGTTCTTACCTACGCAAAACCACAACGTGGTGTAGTGATTGCTTTTTGATCTTCTAAAAGAACCCTCTTCATTGAAACCGATTCAACTAAAGTGAGAGAGACAGACACCCGCCAGTCACCTTTATGCAACGAGTGCACGTAGAGGTGAAACCTGTCTCGCGTAAGCGTACGCGTAATGTCGGTCCGGGCCGCTTCATCTCACAATACCGCCGAATCAAGTATCAACTAGTAACGGCAAGCAATATGTATACACCCACGCCCACAACTCGTTTGTGTTCTACTCGTGCAAATCACATCTACGCATAGACCTGGCTCGGATGCCACTGTTGGGGAACGGAGCATGAATTTCAAAAATTTCCTACGCTCACGCAAGATCTATCCATGGAGATGCATCGCTACGAGAGGGGAGAGTGTGTCTACGTACCCTCGTAGACCGTTAGCGAAAGCGTCTCACAACGCGGTTGATGTAGTCGAACAATCCTTCGAGCTCCACCGATCGAGTACCGAAACGTACGGCACCTCCGAGTTCTACACACGTGCAGCTCGGTGACATTCCTCGCCTTCTTGATCCAGCAAGACGTCGAGGTAGTAGATGAGTTCCGTCAGCACGACGGCGTGGTGACGGTGACGGTGAAGTGATTCCGGCAGGGCTTCGCCTAAGCTCTCCGAAAATATGACCGAGGTGGAAAACGGAGATCGGGGCACCGCACACGGCTATGGGACAATTGTGTGTCTCCAAGGGGTGCCCCTCCTCCGTATATAAAGGAGGGAGGGGGGGAGGAGGCAGCCAAGTGTGGGGAGTCCTACTAGGACTCCCTAGTCCTAGTAGGATTCCACCTCCCATACGGAGTAGGAAAGGGGGAAGGGAGAGGGAAAGGAAAGAGGGGGCTGCGCCCCCTCCCCTAGTCCAATTCGGTTTGGGCAAGGGGGGGCACGCGCCTCCTCACGTGGCCTGCCTCTCCTTTTCCCGTATGGCCCAATAAGGCCCATTACTTCTCCCGGTGAATTCCCGTAACTCCCCGGTACTCCGAAAAATATCCGAATCACTCGGAACCTTTCCGACGTCCGAATATAGCCTTCCAATATATGAATCTTTACCTCTCGGACATTCCGAGACTCCTCGTCATGTCCGTGATCTCATCCGGGACTCCGAACAACATTCGGTCACCAATCACATAACTCATATAATACTATATCGTCATCGAACCTTAAGTGTGCGGACCCTACGGGTTCGGGCATGATGTAGACATGACCGAGACGACTCTCTGGGCAATAACCAACAGCGGAACCTGGATGCTCATATTGGTTCCTACATATTCCACGAAGATCTTTATCGGTGAACCTCATATGTCAACATACGTTGTTCCCTTTGTCTGGCGGTATGTTACTTGCTCGAGATTCGATCGTCGGTATCCAATACCTAGTTCAATCTTGTTACCGGCAAGTCTCTTTACTTGTTCTGTAATACATCCTCTTGCAACTAACTCTTTAGTCACGGTGCTTGCAAGGCTTCTGTGATGCTGTATTACCGAGAGGGCCCAGAGATACCTCTCCGATAGTCGGAGTGACAAATCCCAATCTCGATCCATGCCAACTAAACAAACACTTTCGGAGATACCTGTAGTGCACCTTTATTATCACCCAGTTACGTTGTGACGTTTGATACACCCAAAGTATTCCTACGGTATCCGGGAGTTGCATGATCTCATGGTCAGAGGAACGTGTATTTGACATAGTGAAAGCAATAGCATTAAACTGAACGATCATATGCTATGCTGACGGTTGGGTCAAGTCCATCACATTATTCTCCTAATGATGTGATCCCGTTATCAAATGATAACTCATGTACATGGTCAGGAAATCTTGACCATCTTTTGATCAACGAGCTAGTCTAGTAGAGGCTTACTAGGGACTCAGTATTTGTTTATCTATTCACACATGTATTAAGTTTCCGGTCAATACAATTCTAGCATGAATAATAAACTATTATCATGAACGGAGAAATATGATAATAATAAACACTTTATTAATTGCCTCTAGGGCATATTTCCAACATCAACTTCCTTCTCTTACTAGCCTACGTTGATGGAGTGACTGTCGGTTGATTCAAATGGAGCACAAAAGTTCCCGGTTCCACATGTAGCTTTTGAGCAGCACACTTTGACAGGTAATCAGCGATGCTATTTTTCGCACAGGGGATGTGTTCTGTTTGCAAACCGTCAAAGTGTTCCTCCAATTTTCTCACTTCTTCCACATACGCTTCCATCAATGGGCTCTTGTAATCTTTGTTCACTTGCTTTACAACAAGCTGCGAGTCACCACGGACGATCAATTTCGTGATCCCAAGGTCCACTTCAATCCTAAGACCGGCAAGGAGCCCTTCGTACTCAGCAGTGTTGTTTGTAGCTTGCTCTCTGGGAAAGTGCATTTGAATCACATATTTGAGGTGCTCTCCGGTGGGTGCAACAAGCAGCACCCCGACACGGGCGCCTTGCAGCAAGAAGGCACCGTCGAAGTACATGATCCATTCTTTGGTTGTCTCTTTGTTGGGGAGAGCTGTTTCTTGAATTTCTTCGTCTTGCGTTGGTGTCCATTCTGCAATGAACTCCGCCAAGGCCCTGCTCTGAATGGTTGAGGTGCTTTCAAACTTAAGTGCAAAGCTTGACAATTCCAATGCCCACTCCACTATCCTGCCAGTTGCCTCTGGATTTCTCAAGATACGCTGTAACGGAAAGTGAGTGACGACGGTAATCTCATGTGCTTGGAAGTAGGGGCGCTGCTTTCTCAAAGCCATAAGAAGGCCGAAAAATAATTTCTGCACCCCAGAGTATCTTGATCTAGCCCCCCGCAGAAGGGAACTTACAAAATACATGGGCTACTGCACCACTTTCTTCTTCGCACCACTTGTTGATTAGCTTCATTTGCCTGCGCTGACTTTGCCGGAGAAGATTCCGGTTTGTCGCTGGACGGGCTTGCCGCGGCTGCTTCCTCGTCACCGACTTCCCTCTGTGCCACTAATGCAGCACTAGCCACTTGATTTGTTGCCGCTACATACAGCAGCAACGGCTCTTGTGGTTTAGGTGCAACTAGTGTTGGCGCGGAGGAGAGGTATCTTTTCAAGTCCTACAGCGCGGCCTCCGCTTCCGGAGTCCATTTCATCGGACCTGCCTTTTTCAAAATCTTGAAAAATGGCAGGGCACGCTCAGCAGATCTTGAAATGAACCTACTCAAGGCAGCCACACAGCCGGCAAGACGCTGTACATCCTTGACGCTTTCTGGTGCTTGAATATGCTCAATCGCTTTGATCTTGTCGGGATTTGCTTCAATTCCTCGTTGAGATACAAAGAATCCGAGAAGTTTGCCGGATGGAACGCCAAACACACACTTCTCGGGGTTGAGCTTCAAATTGATCTTGCGCAAGTTTTGAAATGTTTCCTCTAAATCTTGAATGAGGGTTGATTTGTCCTTGGTTTTGACCACTATATCATCCATATATGCTTCCACATTCCAGTGCAGCTGGGGCTCAAAACCAATCTAAACTGCTCTTGCGAACGTTGAACCAGCACTCTTTAACCCGAAAGGCATATGCACGAAGCAGTACGTGCCACAGGGAGTAATGAATGCGGTTTTCTCCTCATCCTCCTTGGCCATGAATATCTGATGGTACCTAGAATATGCATCAAGGAAGGAGAGTAAATCATAGCCGGAAGTAGAGTCTACAATTTGATCGATGCGCGGCAAGGGGAAAGGATCCTTTGGACATGCTTTGTTGATATCCGTGTAGTCAATACAAAGTCTCTACTTTCCGTTTGCCTTGTGCACCATAACTGGATTTGCCAACCAAGTGGGATGTAGTACACCTCTAACCAAACCTGCTGCTTCAAGCTTCTTGATTTCCTCGGTAATGAACTGTTGCCGCTCCAAAGCTTGCTTCCTGACTTTTTGCTTAACGGGCCGAACGTGGGGACAGACATCAAGGTGGTGCTCAATTACCTCCCTGGGAACACCGGGGATGTCAGATGGTCGCCATGCAAACACATCGACATTCGCCCGCAGGAAGGCAATGAGCACGCTTTCCTATTTGCTGTCAAGGGTGGCACTGATGGTGAAGGTACCGTCAGTGCTGTCCTCCCTCGCCGGCACCTTTTTGGTTGCCGGTGAAGTAGCTTTGGACTTCTTACCAGCAGAGCACTCCGGCAAGTCTTCAACAGGCGCGCAGCACTCCGAAGAGGCGCGCTTCCCGGAATCTTTGCCAGAGGTCTTGCCAGACTTCTTGTTTTCCTTTTTCTTGGCGGGAGCTGGCGCTTTGGCGGTCTCTGCTGCAACCGCATCTCTGTACATATTATCGACGCAAATAACTGCATCTTTCTTGTCGGAGTTGATGGAAATGACACCCATCGGCCCTGGCATCTTCAATGTATTGTAAGCATAGTGAGATGCCGCCATGAATTTTGCCAAGGCTGGGTGGCCAAGAATTCCATTGTACGGCAAAGGGATCTTAACAACGTCAAACACAATCTTTTCTGTTCTGTAGTTCAACTCCCCGCCAAACGTCACCGGCAATGTGATCTTTCCCTTGGGCTGGCTTCTTCCCGGGTTTACTCCTTGAAACGTGCCTGTTTTCTCGAGTTCCTCGTCGGGAATCTGCAGCCTCTTGATTACTTCCAGAGAAATCAAGTTTAGGCCGGCCCCACCGTCAACTAACATTTTCATGACATGGAGGTTGCGAATTGTTGGTGACACCAACAACGGCAAACACCCGACCGCGGTTGTGCGATCAGGGTGATCCTCGGCATCGAAAATGATAGGCATGTGTGACCACTTGAGTGGCTTTTGAGAGCCTATTGCCGGTTCTGCCGCGTTTACCTCACGTGCCCACTTTTTAAGCTGGCGGTGAGAGGAGTGCAAAGATGCACCTCCGTCAACGCACATGGCCTCGGTTGCCTTCTGGAACTCTTGTTCACTGGACTCTCCGTCATCTTTTTCCTCTTCACTTCCATCATCTTCCACTTTCTTTTCGCGACCTCTAGCAGGTTTTTCTTTCTGCTGCTTGGCCTTGCCGCGACGGCCTCCTCGACCACCACGGCCCTTTTTGCCAGATCCACCGGCACCATCTTGACCCTTCTCTTTGTCACGTTTTTCATTCTGTTTCTCAACAAGGTGCTCGACTTGTCAACATTCTTGGAGATCGTGGCCCTTGGTGCGGTGAATCTTGCAGTACGGCCCATCGGACTTGCCGACCTTCTCGTTTGCCGCCGCCTCCTGGCAAGCGGCGCATACAGCAGCCTCCTTGCCGGAGCCCTCAACGGCCATAATAGTTTTGCCCTTGCGCTTCCTGTTGCGCTTTCGGCCCTTCTTCCTCGGGGTGGTAGCATCATCGTCTTTGGGATCTACCTCGGCACCAGCGTCCTCCCGGGAAGCCTTCTTCCTTCCTCAGTGCGTGTGCACTTATCCGCCAACATATAGAGCTCATTGACGGTTTTGGGCAGCTTGATGTTCATCTTCTCCCTCATCCTCCGATTGCGCACATTCGTGTGAAAGGCAGCAATGACGACTGCAGGGTGCACATCTGGAATGTTGCGGTGAACACGGCTGAACCTCTGGATGTACTTGCGCAAAGTTTCACCGTCTCTCTGCGGGATCACTTGCAGGTCGCTGGGCTGTCCAGGGGCCTTGTGGCCTCCGGTAAAGGCACCAACACACTCATTACAGAGATCTGCCCATGAAGAAATGGAGTTCTCCGGCAAGTTCATTAGCCAAGATCTCACGTTGGGCTTCAGCACCAATGGAAAGTAGTTGGCGAGGATTTTCTCATCTCTTCCTCCGGCAGCTTGCACGACGATCGTGTAGATGCCCAGAAACTCTGCCGTGTTCAGCTTGCCATCGTACTTTTCTGGTACTTCTGGCTTGAAGGCCAGGACGGATGGCTATCGGACTTGCCGCAGCTCACGAGTGAAGGCAGGACATCCAACCTCGTAAGGCATATATCCGCCAACCCCTGGCGCAGGCTCATCAACGATGGGGCCGTTGCATGCGTCGGATTGACGGCGCGCCTCCCGGCGCCGTTCGATGGTGGTGCGGGCGTCCTCTACCCACCTGTCTCGCAGCATTTGCCGCTGATCTTGCCATGCTCGCGGATCCGAAGAGGCCATCGACATATCGTCGGGCTCGAAAGATCGTTGATCTTGCCGCGGCTGCTGGCGTTGCTGCTGTTGAGATTGTTGTCACTGGGTGATTGCACCGTTAGCGCACCACCATCAATGTGGCCACCAGTTGGAGCTACCGGTGCTGTTCGCGGACACCGTGAGGGGTCCGCTTGCTATGATTTGCTGGCTTCGGCAAACCCGATCAAGCTTTGGATGGTGGCTCTCCATTCATCCATCTTCCCTGCTGCTGGAGGGAAATTCAGCAGCATCTGGGCTCGCGCCATTGCTTCTGCTGCTATGGCTGGCATGGCCAGAAGCGAAGAGCGCGACATCGCTCTACTCCTGGCAGAGCCAGCAGGAGCGCCATTGCGGTCTTGCTGCCGCGGCACATGATCAGCAGCGGGTTGCTGTGGTAGAGGTGGCGCCTGAGGATCTAGGATTTGATCTACAGGGGCCTTGCCGTGAGGTCGCCGCTGCCCTGAGTCGTTGACGCCGCCCGGCGCTGCACTGCGCCCATTGTGCGAGGGGCGCGACATGTGTCCTGAAGCAGCATCTTTGGACACCGCTGCGGCGGGATCCTGGCTCGCGTCGGCTTGGGCATTGCTGCTCCGGTGGCTGTGTTCGTCTGCGCGGCGAGGAGGAGGAGGAGGAGGAGGTCGTCCGTCCGCTCCGCCCGCGCCGTCTCGGCTTCGTTCGCCAGAGGATCGAGGAAGTCGACTACCTCCAGCGCGCTCGTCTCCTGCACCGACCACGGTGGGCATGGCGACCGCGCCACCTGCGCTGGTCGTGCCAACCGCGGTATCCGCACCACCCGCATTGGCTGCGCCGCCTACGCCGCCTGCGGATACGTGCGAAGGGGCCGTCATCGTGATGCCCTTCTTCTTGGGGGCCATCGACGACGATGAGGATGATGACGAAGTTGATGAGGCTGATGCGGAATCCACTGATTCAGGTTCACGCAAGCGATCCCCCTACCTGGTGCGCCAAAGATGTCGTGGGTACGACCATCTATGGGGCCATCTAGCCACTTGTGGTTCAGCAGGGGAGATCGACGTGCACAAAGAGCAGAATCAACAGAGAGAGCGAGGGATTTACCCAGGTTCGGGCCGCTGAGAAGCATAAAACCCTACTCCTGCTTTGGTGTATTGGATGTGTGAGAGCACAGGTACAAGGAGCGCTTCTCCCGGCAAGGTGCGGAGAGAGCAGCTACGCATGCAGGATGTGCTAGTATTTGGGAAAGGGTCCGAATCCCTCTAACTGTTGCCCTGGCCCTCCTTTTTTAGCTCAAGGGGTTACCATAGTGGCAAAACAGTAATTGCATAGTGATTAGATAGCAAACAATGCTATCATACCTAACTTTGCCAGTTTAGGACAAAGGCATTAAATGCACCGTTAGGTGTCATGTGGAGAGGTAGCCCCGGCAAGGTTCCTGCACCGCTCGCCTAGCTACCTCGTATTATTCTGACACGCCTCCTGGACGGGTGTCATTAAAGGCAAATCTTATCCCTACGTGCTGACACGTGTCCGACAAACCTCACCAACCAGCCTGCGTGATCGACACGTCACCGATTAGCGACTAGCTGCCCGGTGAGGTGGAGCGCTGATGTGCTGGCGAAAGCTTGCTGGCACGGAGCTTGCCAGGTCTTCACCTTGCCGGTTCGGCCTTGCAGGCAAGGGATGTCTTTATCTTCATTACTAGTTGAGTGCTTGTCGATGCTTTGTCTTGAGCTTCTTTCCAGTTGCTTCTGTGACCGGGTCTTGTACCTTGTTATTTGGCAAATCCCGGCAAGCTTTGGCCGGCAAGGAGGCTGCTACCGTCTGTGCATAAGTCATGGTATTAAATACCCATGTTTTATACATCGACACAATGGGTGGTGGTTTATCGCTCGTTCAACTGACGGTGGGCATTCGATGCTCATTCGCACGTACCAAAGTGACCAAACCATTTCATCAAACCACATGCAGTACAATGCGTGGGGCGTTCATGACTGTGATGGCTATGGCTACTTCGTGTTTGAGAAAGATCCTAGCTCCATTAGGCCAGGCGTATTCAATTGGAGGCGGGTTTATGATACATCTCCAACGTATCTATAATTTTTTATTGTTCCATGCTATTATAGTATCAATCTTGGATGTTTTATATGCTATTATATATCATTTTTGGGGACTAACCTATTAACCTAGTGCCCAGTGCCAGTTGCTGTTTTTTTGCTTGTTTTTGTCTTTTCAAATAATCATTATCAAACAGAGTCCAAATGGAGAAAAAACTTTGGATTAATTTTTTCTGGACCAGAAGGGACCCTAGAAGCTACGGGAGAAGACCAGAAGAGTCACGAGGGAGCGACAAGCTCGGGAGGCGCGCCCCAGGGGGGGGTGCACCCCCCAGGCTTGTGGGCCCCTCGTGGCACCTCTTGACCTAATTCCTTTGCTATAAATTCCAAAATATTCCCAATATACAGAAGAGAAAACCTTTCCGCTGCCGCAAGCCTCTATTGTTCCGTGATCCCATCTGGAGGCCTTTTCCGGTACTCTGCCGGAGGGGGAATCGATCACGGAGGGCTTCTACATCAACCTTGCTACCCTTCCGATGATGTGTGAGTAGTTTACCACAGACCTACGGGTCCATAGCTAGTTGCTAGATGGCTTCTTCTATCTCTTTGATCTTCAATACCGTGTTCTCCTCGATGTTCTTGGAGTTCTATCCAATGTAATCTTCTTTTGCGGTGTGTTTGTTGGGATCCGATGAATTGTGAGTTTATGATCAGATTATTAATGAGAAATATTTGACTCTTCTCTAAACTCTTTTATGCATGATTGTTATAGCTTTGTATTTCTCTCCGATATATCGATTTGGTTTGGCCTACTAGATTGGTTTATCTTGCAATGGGAGAGGTGCTTTGTGATGGGTTCAATCTTGTGGTGTTCTATATCCCAGTGATAGAAAGGGACAAGACACGTATTTGTATTATTGCCATTAAGGATAAAAAGATGGTATTTAATCATATTGCTTGAGTTTACTTTGTCTACATCATGTCATCTTGCTTAAGGCGTTACTCTGTTTTATACTTAATACCCTAGATGCATGCTGGATAGCGGTCGATGGGTAGAGTGATAGTAGTAGATGCAGGCAGGAGTCGGTCTACTTGTCTCGGACGTGATGCCTATATACATGATCATTGCCATGAATCCGTCATAATTATTTTCTTTTCTATCAATTGCCCAACAGTAATTTGTTTACCCACCGTATGCTATGTGTTTGAGAGAGAAGCCTCTAGTGAAAACTATGGCCCCGGGGTCTACTTTTATCATAAATTAAAATCCAAAAATACCTTGCTGCAATTTATTTACCTTCATTTATTTTTTATTTTACTTTATCTATCTATCACTATCATAATTAATCCTTGCAAATAACCGCTAAGAGGATTGACAACCCTCTTATTTGCGTTGGGTGCAAGTGTTTGCTTTTGTGTGTGTAGGTGCTGCTAACGAGGTTCTGTGTGGTTCTCATACTGGATTGATAACCTTGGTTCTTAACTAAGGGAAATACTTATCTCTACTGTACTGCATCATCCTCTCCTCTTCGAGGAAATCCCAACGCAGCTCACAAGTAGCAGTTTACAGCCTCGGTAACCATTCCCTGTTCCTCGGGCTCAATTATCCGATCATCCAACCAATCATCGAACATATCACCGGCGATGATTATCGTGCTATGCAAGTTCCATTCGCCAGGGGGAACTGTGTTTACACATCGTACCATGGGTTTCACGAAGCACCATATCCAGAGATTTGTCGACACAGCTTGTTGCTAGATGAACTTCAGTGTGTGAAAGGCATCAAGCTTCCAGGCGATGAATGGCTTTTGCAAACCCGACATGCGGCGATGTGGTTCATGCTAACAGCTAATATGCACAACTTGATTCGTAGTGATATCTAGACTGAGCCATGTATCCTGCTGGTGTTGCATGATCATGTTTTGTTGGTTATTTTGTACTGTAGTTTGTTTGAAGGATAAATACCTTTCTGGGATCAAGTGCATCCTACATCACCTGTGTAGCATGTATTTTGATAATGATGATGGAGTTGCTGTGCAGAAGCCATATATAGCAATTAGGCTTCAAGTGCATACTTGTTGGTGAAAGTGTTGTCCTATGGGAATTATATTTTGTATTACTCATGTAGCCTATACAAAGTCTGTCGCACAGCCTTGTAACTTTGTAGGCACCTGTTTGTAAGCTCTCCTTCTAAACACTCTTGCATAATGCCCTTAAAACTAAGCCTTTAGCAACACCCTCTAATATTATTTAAAGCAATATGGAAGCAACCTGGAGATTGGATGAATGTATTCCATTTCTAAATTTGTAGTACTAGTAGTCCTCTATACCGTATATTGCGCTACTTGTACTAGTAAGTAGTACTTGTACGACTAGTAGTACTAGTACACGTCGGTCAAATTATTCATCATGTCCTCACATTGAATTGACGTGACAACACGCTGCGCGTGAGGTGACACAAGAGTCCCAGCGGCGTGTTCGGTTTACCAAAGTGAGCCTCACCCCTCTGGTAGTCCAGCAACACTCTCCCATTCTCTTCCATTCTCTCCCGGTCTCCCCACCTCCCAGCCGCCGCCTTGTTTTGATCCAGTTCGTACGATGGGCGATGAGCTAGTGGAGCTGCTATGCTTCATTGCATGTAGTCAAAAGGAAGATGCTGAGAAATTTGATCTCAACAAGGAAGCTCTTCAAGCTAGCCACATGAAGGAAGGAACCAGCGAGGCCGCTCCTGTGAGTATTCGTCCTGTCGGCCTGTATGATGATTTCGATCTTTACGAGGGTTTTCAAGTCTTTAGAGTATGCATGTAGTAATGAAGCCGAGACCCCAGTTTGTTTGGGTGTCATGGATTTTAGATTTGGAGTAGCACTTATCTGTCGGAATCTTTCATCATTTACTTAAACACTTGATTGATCATACATTGAGTACCATTTAACTAGAATTAACCGCTGCAAGTCCAAGAAGGATTGGCCGGTGCTGCCGGCTGGCGTCAAGTTCGATCCCACGGATCAGGAGCTGATCGAGCACCTTGATGCCAAAGTGAGTGCTGGCAGCGTGAGATCTCACCCTCTCATCGATTTGTTCATACCTACCATCGATAGTGAGCACGACATATGCTACACCCATCCTGAGAAACTTCCAGGTGAGACACTGATCGACCGTCTACTTGCACAAAATATATTCCTTTCTTTCTGCAAATTTCTGAGGTATGCTACCCGGCCTGGGATTGTATTTCACCAATACTGCAGGTATCACACTGAGTGGCCTAAGCAAGCATTTCTTCCAGCGCAACTCTAGGGCATTCAAAAAGGGTGGTGCGCGGACGCGTAGCAAGATACAATCGAAGTGCGGCATGCACGCGATGTTGCACAAGACCGGCAATACCATGCCGGTGATGGTCAACGGCTGACAAAGGGGCAGCAAAAAGGTTCTAGTGCTGCACACCAACAAGAACTTCGACCATCAGAGGACCAACTGTGTGATGCACTAGTACCACCTCGGGGACCTCGAGCAATAGAAGGAGCGGGAGTTGGTCGTCTGTAAGATCTTCTACCAGACGAACACGAGGGCCAGGACTAAAAAGATCATAAGTTAGTTTGGTACTAGTTCTACCTGGTCGTCTGCAAGTTGGTGTTGTTGTTAAGGATCTTTTGGTATGAACTTAGCATTTCCTTCCAACCATCATGTCGAGGGTCGACGTGGATATAACGCTGAATCAATTGTTGCGAAACGAATTTTCAGGAACCTGATATAAGTAGCAAAAGAACCTGCCGTTGCGACTTCCCAGTTCTCCAAAATTTTACTAACATCTTGTAGTACGCAGGGGATCTATCAGTTTTTTCTTTTTTTGGAGGCAAAGGGGATCCATCAGGTTTCACAGGCTGATAGTTGGAAGCAGCACGTCGGGACTGGGTTGTGGCACGCCAAGCCCAGATGCAAATTGTGTTAAAGAGAGGAGCGATGGATTTGGGCCTTCAAGAACAGTTAAGTGTCGGGACCTCGATCGCGGGAAGCGCCTCCCATGCCATCCCTCTAACCCACATACCACATACCACTCAAAAAACGGGAGCCGCCACTTTCGGCGATCATTTTTGGACTAAAGAAAGGCACAGTCGGCTATCGTTTAGTTGAAATATGTAAAATGTTCCATAAGAAAAAGAAACATGTAAAATGTAATGAATTTGGTCTAGTTTCAATGAAAATCATCCGATTTACAGGAAATTCGTCCGTTGAACCAGAAAAGGGTTGTCCATACTGTGGCACCCCGGCTCAGAGGAACCGGAACACCCCGCATTCCAGCCCAGAGATCAAGTCTTCTAGAATACGGCACTGCTTGGCATAGAAAAAATCAGCTCTTTATTACCAATAATATGGGTACAAGGGTCTGAAGTCACAAAAGATTACAAAGGCACGGCGATACTACGCCTGCTCAGATAGCTCTATGCTATCAGCGAAATAACTCGTAACAGTGGAATAACTTCTAGCAGCGGAACAACGACAAAGGTGATGAACTCCACTCCGCAGGGACTCTGGCTGGGACGCATCCTAGAGCGCAACCTCGGGATCCTTGACAAACAATCAATCACGGCATCACCTGCAATCTGGCATGACACGCCAGGTGAGTACTTTGAATGTACTCGCAAGCTCACAGCAACCAAAGCAATCAAGGGAAACAACAACATGGCATTTACAGGTTAATCATCAATGATGAACATGATACAACTAGAACAACTTGAGCATGGCATGTATGTATAATTCATGATATGAACATGATGATGCTAGCACTAGCATGCAAGGGGGTCGACGTTTAAGGTCTCATGGACCAACTTACTCTGCTCGGAGGTTATTTCGTAACCACCATAGATATCAATCTTTCTTACCGTCGTGATCATCACATGATCACCTCATGATCAACCATCATCAAGAATACCATCGTGATCATCTCGTGACCACATAAAGATCAACCAACTTCTTTCCTCATGGAACCGGGGTTGTTTATTATTCAGGTTAATATTACTGTTGACCCATAGTGTGACCTACTACAAACTGTGTCCATGACCGAGGACGCGGCTATCGATAGATTATACACTCTGCAGAGGTTAGTACACTGTACCCACACTACAAAAAATCATGGCCTTGTGCTCCCATTTGGGTGGACCAACGATATTCCGACAAAACCAATCTATTGCATGACACTCTCCCGGCCACTCCGACAAACTCCCCTTTGGGCTATGTCCTGGGTGGCCCCGATGTCAACTCATGAAATCTGCCACCTTTGTGGCTGCCACCGTCATGGCCAAACAACAACATCGTCCCAAACGGGGACCTGGGCTCAATACCAACCCGGGCACACAAGGCTTATGGTCGCCTACCTGATCAGGGTAGCGCGCGCGCATAACCTTCCCTAGTAGGAGGCACCGGCGAGAGGCATGACAATAGACCGAATTAGGGCCTCCCCATCCAGGCAAGTGTGGCTGCACTGGTGAGCTCGATTCGGTGGCATCACGACTCAGCCAGCAGATTTGTTCAAGTTTGATTAATGTCAAGTTTAACTTGAATGGTGATGAGCTGAGTCATAATAGCATAATGAAATAACAATGCACATGAGCATGATATCAGTGTAACCATGGATGGGCAACATAACCATTTAACAACATAACATCAACAATGATAACTCATTTAGTCTACGGGATGCAACTGAGCATGGCATAATGACAATCATGAATATAACAAGTATTTTCATAACAAACCCTAACTATTCATATGAGCATATCGTTATCACTGGCATCGGAAATGATTACAAGAATGAAACATGATAATAATAACATTAGCAATTAATCATTTTACTTACTAGATGAAAATGAACATGGCATAAGCATAGACATGGATTCACAAGCATATTCGAAGCATTAAAATCATTAAATGAGCAAACAATTATTTAAATATTCAAGTGGAAACCATGGCTACTGCAATACCATCATGCAAGTGTCTATTGTGGCTTGCCTGGGGATGAAGGATTCACCGGGAAGAAGTGTGATGAGCTCACGGAAAATTTTGCCGGAAATGATTCCCTCTCGGAAGGGGCTGAATAAGGGCAGGGGCAAAATGGTCATTTTCAAAATGTTACAAAATGGTGAAAATGTTGCCAACAGAACGGGCTCGATGAACTGAGATCGTGGGCTTTGGAATCACCTGATTCGGAGTCACGGTTAAAAAGTTGTGGCCGTTCGTTCGTTAGGCAGAAAAACAAATAGAATCTGTCCATTTCTGCTGCTAACGAGTGAACATTCACAATTTAACCAATTCGGCCGGCTGGTTAAAACAGAAGGCGTACTTCGCGGAATAGGCTTTCATAGAAGTGAAAGCGCACTTTGATCTGAAGAAGAAGCCGATTACGCTTTCGTTAACTGAAAACGTAGTTTCACAAAACCATCTCAACTTAAGCTGCTGGGCCCGGCCACCGAGTCACTTACAGCCGGGGCCCAGCGGCAGGTCTTCTTCTTCCTCGCTTCTTCGCACGCATGCCTGGCCGCGGGAACAATGGAGTCCGGCGACGACCGCCGGCGCTGTGGGCCACCATTCAAGCCGTGCGGCATACCGGCGTGCTCAGGGGGCCGAGCCGCACCTGCCTGGACCACTCACGCTTGCCGGGGAGGTCAGGGTTGAGCAGAGCATCGGCCGCGGCGGACGGCGACGTCGGCTGAATTTGGTCACTGTGCCACGGGTCATCGGAGGAAGAGGGGGTTGCGGGGAGAACTTCACCATGGCCAGGGGATCTCGCTGGAGGTGGAATGAGGAGGGAAGGGGCTCTGGGCAGCTCAAATTTGAGCGGTGCCAGACGGCGGCCATGGCGGCAATGGCAGGCGGGGAGGGCTCCTCGAGCTCGGTGGGGAGGCTGGGCAGGGTCCTAGGAGAGTGGAGAGGAGGATGGATAGCTCGGAGGGGCTCGGGAACAGCTTAAATAGCCGAGGCGGCGATGCCCTCGCCGGATGCCGCTACGGACGCGCGGTTGATGCCCTGGCGCGACCGCGTACGCGTGCGCACGCGGGCAGGCATGGATGGCGATGGGAGAGAGGGAGTGGAACGCCAGAGAATCAACTAAGAAGAAGAGGACAAAGGCAACACGACGATGGCCATGGGCACGCGGTGCGGCGTGGTGCGCCGGAGAGGAAAGAGGAGGGGGCGAGGGGTCCAGAGGGGGCGCGTGGACGCAGGAGAGGGAGGGCTACGCGGTGGACATGGTGCGGTGGCGAGGCCACGACATTTGGGCGGTGGCCGAGGGCCCCGAAGTCCAGAGCACGTTTCTGGCACGCCAGTCCGCGTGGTCACCGCGTGCACTGGCGCACGCGGGACTTTAGGGCCGCCCAAACCGTGTCTAGTGTGTAGTCTATCCAAAGTAGGGCCTCTCTGAAGTGATGGTTCAACAAAAGGAGCTCTGGGTTGATTGGATAGCTCAGAGAAAGTTTGCTATAGCCAACTTGATCATGAAGTTGTGGTCAAAATAAATGGGATAAGGGATAACCAGGATGTCACAGGGGTTTAGGGTAGGAAGGACTACAATCCTGTGAATTTTGAAAAGATTTGGACCTGGATTTAACATAGTTGTTTTACAACTGCAAAAACAGGTCTAGAAACTAGATCAGGAAGCTACACTCACATGGAGTGTTGTATTGGTCTGAAATTTGGTGGAGGATGATGATTTGGGCATATGAAGGCACCATAAAAATTTCATCCCATTTGGATAAGTATAAATGGTACTTCCTTCACAATGCTCCACACTAGACAGAAACTTGGGGGAATTTTGTAGAGAAAATGGCTTAGAAAAATGATGTGAATTTTGGCATGCTCACATGATTTAGGGATATTTAGGTCCTGCATTAATTTCAGATTTTATGAAGCAATATAAAATATAGTTGCATAACAAACTAAAACTGTGACCAGAAACAAAGATTGGATGGTGTGCTCACATAGATTGTTGGATGGATATGAAATTTGGTGGAGAGTAGTGATTTGATCATATGGATGATCTACCAAAATTTCAACTCATTTGGATTAGCCTAGCTGGTACTTCCTTCACAAAGCTTCTCTCTGGTCAGAAACTTTGGAAATTTGCCGAGGAAGATTTACTAGGCAAATGAGGCTAAATTTTGGCATGTGACAATGATTTGGATATGAAACAGTGCTCAAAAAGTTTGAGAGCAATAAAGAAAATATAAATGGCACTTCCTTCACAAAGTGCCACACTGGTCAGAATAGGAAATGAATATTCCTGAATTATTTTGAACTAGGCAAGGATGGGTTTTGACATATTTGTGGAAGATATGATCCAAAGAATTTATGAGAATATTGTGGGAATTTTGAGAAAGACAGAAATATAGGTTGCTTCACAACCTAGAGCAAACAGGGTTATTCCTTTAATAGAAAAAGGAATATTCCCAAGGAATAAAAGTTGGGGTTGTGCTAAGATGGAAATGACATGGCCTTGGGATAGTTTTGAGAGTGGCAAGCCACTTGGGAGAGGAAGAAGAGAGGATCTCCCCAGGTTTTAAGATCACATATCCACCGAAAAGGAACTCCAAATAAAAATTCGAAGAAACCCAAAAGAAAAAGAAAGGGCCAAAAATTGGGGTGTTACACATACAGAGGCTAACAGTACGGACCCAGCAGGTCCATGGCCGTACGCAAGCAAGTGCATACACTTATTATCACGATGGAAAAAATATGTTGACGTCTGAGACCATGAAATTTTCAACGTAGTCAATAAATGAGAGAATTCTACAAGGAGAGACTAACGACTGGGATCCAGCAGGTAGTAGTATATATTTTTTGAGGTCGAGCAAATATCATATTTTTTATAGGGTCTGCAAATATCAACTAGGCTGAAGACTGCCAAGGTTACGTTTTGTTTTTTAACAGGCGTAGTGTAACACCCCAAAATTTTAATACATGTTTTTACTAAATAAAATTTTGATAAGAATAAAATTTTAAAACTATATAAGGTATATTAATTTCAGAATCCATTCTGCTTTCTATTTTTCCAAAAATCCTTCCCTCCACATAGAAATTTTGGAAATATTGTGGGTTTTGAAAGTAATTCTTAATCCTTTCATTTACCTTTTATAATTCAGTTGAAAATATTTTCATAATAAAATTTTGCCTCAAATAAATACCTTTAATAGCATTTTCAAACTTTGAAATGTCTCTGTTGCACTAAAACTATTTCAAATAAATTTTTATTTAATGCCACAAAATTTTGGGAGAGCCTCTTAGTCCTATAAATCACTTTTGTGCAAAAACCCAACTTGGTCTTTTGAAAATTTTGAGCAAACCATCCACTTTTCAATTCTATCCAATTCTTAGGTTATAACTTCAACCCTAATTTTCCTTCATCAAACAATTCTGAAAATTTTCCATCTCATATTACTTCCAGCTAAACCCTTAAATCCATAAGGGCAGTCCCAATTTCATCTTGCAAGTCCACCAAATAATCCCTTGTAGTTTCTGTCCAGAAATGAATTCTAGTAAAACTTACACTAGCAAGTTTTTATTTTTATC
Organism: Elymus sibiricus; assembly: GCA_039707655.1. NCBI lineage: Eukaryota > Viridiplantae > Streptophyta > Magnoliopsida > Poales > Poaceae > Elymus > Elymus sibiricus. The sequence goes on from CM077666.1 coordinate 147,944,867, forward strand.
AAACTAACTTCACCATCATCACTAGAATCCAAGGAGACATCATCCTGCCAAGTTGCACATCCAACAAAGTTCCCTAGCTAGCCCTGGCATTTAATCGAACACGTTGCGCGCATGTCCAGAGCGCAGCCAGAGCGCCCATATTGCAGTAGTTGGCATCGAGTTGCTGTCGATCCCTTGCTGCCTCCACCCCTCGTCCTGATTCCCCTCTAGATTTCCCCGACCACCCCGAGCACTGCCGACACCCTCCTCTGGCCTCTAGCACCAGCCAGACACCGTCCACCACCGGCCAGCATGCCACCATGGCGGGCACGCCACCGCCCAAGCCACCCGAGCCACCCAGCTCCTCCCGGGCGTAACTGCGGCTGCCACCGCCCTCACTGAACTCCGCCGACGACCTCATCTACCTCGCCACTGGCCACTGTACGCCATCAATGGCCGCCGCCGCAGTCTGCCATGGCCGGCACCTTCTGAGCCACCTGTAGCCCCCCCCGAGCTAGCCAACGCACCCATGAGTAAATTTGGACGGCCATCGTCCACACCAATCTCCCACCATCCACCACCGACCTCGCCACCGTCCTCGTGTGCCATTAATGGCCATCGCCGGAGTCAGTTGACACAGCAACTCGAGGAACCGATGTCGCCCGCTTATAAATTGACCTCCCCGGGATCGTTTGTATCATCAGCACTCCCCCTTCTCCCTCTCAGAGCCTCCCCAAGCAACAGAACGACCAGAAGTAGTCGTCTTCCTCGTCTCCGATAACCACAGCCACCTCCACTATCTTGTTGATTCCGACACCACTAGAGCTTCCCCTCCTCCACTCTCTTCACCAACGGCTACCTCTTGACCCCAGTACGCCATCCCACCTCTCAATTTTGCTTAGGGTAGATCGCCGGCAAAAGCCCCCTTCTCGATCGACGCCGTCATCCGCTGGAGAGCTCGCTGCCGGCGACTCCGTCCACCCCGACGACCATGGATGGTATCCACAGGCTCGCCTCCACCTCCTGAGCACACCCATGTGCCTAGATCACTGTGGGTCGCCGCCGTTCGCCGGCAATCACCGTCGACCGCCGCCTCCTCCCCTGTTCCCGCGCGAGGCACGTCGCGGACCGGTCAAACCTGACCAGTGGGCCAGGCGGGCCCACTGTCAGTGACCCTTAGGCCACGCCCGCGCGGCTAAGTGGAAACGTAATACCCCTATGTACATTTTCTCCTTTCAAAAGCGCATTTCCTTCCGAACCATTTTCCTTTATAGACTTTAATTAAAATAAGATATTTGACAAGACTTTGACTGCCTCTAGTTTTTAAACCACAACTCCAAATAACTTGATTCTTTTTCTAAAATTCCTCATTTATCATCTAGTTTATTTTAGTATTTATTTCAAAAACTTCCAAACAAACTTTTTGTACTGTTTTGAATTTATGTGGAAATTGCATTATTTTGAAAATTGGAAAAATGGAGGGAAGAGAATTTTCAAAACTTTTGGAGTGCACCCAACCCTTCTACATGCTCAAGGCAAGCATCTTGGACACTTGATATGATGAATGTTTGGTAGTTTGCTTGCTAGAATATTTGAATCATGATTATGATAAATTTGAATGAAATTTGCATATTGCTATTTATACATGCATGATCCATTGATAATATTTTATCTTCACTTAAACATGAAGTATGAGTGAGTGTGGTTCTTTTCACATATCACATATGCCTATGTTGGTCCAGACTAATCTGCAAGAAGGAGTCTGTCACGAGAAAAGTGACCGTGAGACTGAAATCTCGTTGTGACGAGAATGATCAGTGTTGGCATGTTGGGACATGCTAGGTGGTGACCCTGTTGGGTACTACCGAGGAAATATATTGTGCTAACCATTGCAGGAAAACTTAAGCCTCCTTGAGTCGACCGTAGATCGAGTCTTGTTCTGGTAACCCCCATACTTGTTTTGTGCTGCCACTTGTCCCTGCCACAGGTAGTGTACGGTTCAGTAAGTTGTTAACCCCTTTCCCTGTACACACTATACAGAGAGGCCGCGATGAAGGTTTCCCGGTTCCAGGAATAGTGCCAGTCATCGGGTCAGGGGCATGGGTGTTTTCCGGCTGGGTCGAGAGGGGGGCACCCCTTGTTATTCCGCGCGTTATAAATTTTTGATCCCATGATATTCGAGGTGTTGGCCTCCCCGCCTTAGAGTTTTTCTTGAATAATGCCTCGGGTGATTCCGGGCATCGGGAAAGTTAAGCTGGTGTGTGCTGGTTAGGTGTGTTTCAACCCAAAGACCGTAATCAGAATTAGTCAACATCTCGGGGTTGACTCAAGAAATCCTTTACTTGTGGGTAGAGAGTACAACCTCTGCAGAGTTTAAAAACCTATTTGAATAGCCGTGTCCGTGGTTAAGGGCTACAGTCTAGGATGGGTCAAGTGTCGGTCTTAGTGTCGACCTTCGAAGGAAATCACTAAAGCAAAAATTGGTCATGAATTATGATGGATGATTATTATCATTAATGCTGTTATGGACTAACCTTTTTTCATATATGAAATGTTGAGTATCTCATGGGAAGGTTTTACCACTTGGATACTCGTGTTGTTAGTTTCATTATAAGCCCTGTATGAGGTGTCACCTCAGACACCCGACTATGGCATGTATTGCAAGACCTTTCGAGGTGTCGCTTCAGACACCCGACTGGCATTTTATTTCTTGGAATCCTCGGGAGGTCTAATGCCCGATGTTCCATTTGGCATTTTATTTCTTGGAATCCTCGGGAGGTCTAACGCCCGATGTTCCATTTGGCATTTTATTTCTCGGAATCCTCGGGAGGTCTAATGCCCGATGTTCCATTTGGTATTTTATTTCTTGGAATTCTCGGGAGGATTACCGCCCGACATTCCACGTACGCTTTCATTAAGATTCCTTCGGGATGGTTCTATCTCCCGAAACCCAACTTTCAAATTTTGATAACTATATGATTACTTATACTTTGCTAATATCAGATGGCTAACCTTTATTTTCTGTGCAAATATAATACCCACATGATTGCATTAAATTCTTGGCATGGCATTGTAGAACATACTTAAAGATTAATTGCATGCATTCTGCCTGCTTTTATTATATCCTTTGTTCATGATGTTTGCGAGTACATTCAAACGTACTCACTGGCTTGTCCCTGGCTATTGTCTTGGCCAGATCACGAGTCGGAGGAGAACGTTACGAAGACACCCCCGCAACCTAGAAATCAGAGATAGCAGCAACGGGAGATAGGAGTTATCCAGGTCAGCTGTTCCTGTGGGAATGGAGCAACATCGACGTTGGAAATCCACGAGTCGCTTCTGTCATCCGCCACTAGAAATCATTGTGGTACTCAATGGACCTTTATGGTCTTGTACTCAAATTCTTGTAATCGCTTGGAATTCTGTATCAAGGAAGTGTCCACCAGTGAACAGTAATCCTGGGGTTGGTGATGACACGAGGGTCATTTGCTGGGATTTGTGTCCCAAAAAACCGGCCCTGACACATAGCCCATGATGACATGCGGCCACATGGATCTAGCAGGTATCAACTGGCCTCTCGGCCGCCCAGCCTTGGTTTTATTTTTTCTTAGAACATCAGCAGCCCAGCTTTTTTTTTTTACTGAAGAAAACGCACAGCCCAGTTCTATTTTTCTCATATCTACTTTATATATATATAGTTTCATGAGTATATATTTTAAGTTGTGGGCCTACTAATTTGATGCGTATGCAAGGCTATGTCAACTTAGTTAAGAAATTGACTCTACCAGCGTGAGACTGTTAGATGTCAATCCAACGGCCGGCGTGCTTCTTCAATCTCTGATCTTCCTGCTCCAGCCGCCCAAACCAGTGCCGGCGGGACCGCCTGATCCCGCGTTCCGTGGCCGGCTGTGCTGCCGCACAGGCCTCACTGCCCCACCCTACTCCCATCGCTTGCCAGGCCATCCCTCTACTGACCCACACCTCCTGTTATTCTCCGGCGATGGCAACCTCACACCGCAGCCGAGCCAGTAAACCCTCGTATTCCCCTCCGCGTGGGCATCCACTGCTGAGTCTCCCCTGGCTCCGGGTCGTTCCCTCCCTAGGCCTCGCCGCTGTCCACCGCCTTGGTGCTCTCGGCACAGCATCGTAAACGTGGTCAACAAATGACAACCATCGGAAGAGGACTGCACGTGGACAGGCTGACAGCTGGGACCTACGAGGTCCATGGTCGCACGCAAGGAAGTGCCTCCTTATTACGCGGAAGAAAAATGATTCCACTCCCTGACAGCTGGGACCCACTAGCTACATCTTCGCATGCAGGGAAGCTCCTCCTTATTACATGAAAAAAATGCTTCCTCCTAATGGTTTGCTGACATATGGGACCTACGACATTTTTTTTGCGGGAGCTGGGACCTATGACATTGTCAACATAGTCATAAATGATAGAATTGCACATGGAGCGGCTGACTGTCAGGCCCGTTTCCGGAATAAATCACAAAATAGCCCTAATTCACACCAGCCCCAAGATCAGCACAACTGGTGGACACCCTTGATACAGATATCCAATACATACATAATATTACACAGGGTTGAGCCAGAGTCCTCAATATTTATTACAAACTTGTCAATATATGGTGGTGGCGGAATATGACAGTGGTGTGGTGATGGTACAACACTGATACAATAAGGTAGAGCCAAGCGTCAGTGTGAGGCTTGACTATTTATTCATGAAGCCGAAGCACTGCGGATGATACAAGTGGTAGACTCCAAGACCACAAGCTGACTGACTGGGAACACCTCTAAGCGTCGGGCTCGCTAGCGCACTCTTCTTCCACAAGCTCGTCTTCCTCCAAGTCTGGCCAAATTAACAAGCCAGGGACAAGCCTGCGAGTACGTTGGAATGTACTCGCAAACATTATGAACGAAAGATATACCAAATGCATATGCTCATGCTGGATTAAATGATATGCATATGTTGACCAAAATTTAATCATGGCATGATAAATATAAATATGGTGTGGATGAAAAACATAACTTGCTAGTAATGAACCAAGAAAATAAAATGGAACATCGGGCGCTGGACCGCCCGAGGAATTCCAAGAAAATTGCCAAACGGGTGTCTAAAAGCGACGCCTCGAGAGGTCTTGAAAAGAAATGCCAAATGGGTGTCTGAAAGCGACGCCTCGAGAGGTCTTGAAAAGAAATGCCAAACGGGTGTCTGAAAGCGACGCCTCGAGAGGTCTTGAAAAGAAATGCCAAACGGGTGTCTGAAAGCGACGCCTCGAGAGGTCTTGAAAAGAAATGAGCATCCAGTTGGACTAGCCATCCCAAGTGATACTCAGAAAAGAAAATAAAACTGAGTACCCAGGTGGACTAGCCATCCCAAGTGATACCCAGAAAAAATATAAATGAGTATCTAGGTGGACTAGCCATCCCAAGTGATACCCAGAAAAATATAAATGAGTATCCAGGTGGATTAGCCATCCCAAGTGATACCCAGAAAAATATAAATGAGTATCCAGGTAGACTAGCCGTCCCAAGTGATACTCAGATTTCACATAGAAGAACAGAGTTAGTCCACAATAATATTTACGATGATAATAATATTCATGATAACCTCAGAGGTGACAATAATTATCCTGCAAAATGAATCATGCTCAATTTAATTATTTCCTCTGAAGACCGACATCGGGACCGACACTTGACCCTTCCCAGCTAACGTCCTTGACCGTGGACACGGCTATTCGAATAGATATAACTCTGCAGAGGGTGTACTCTTTACCCACAAGTAAAGGATTTCTTTAGTCAACACCGAGACGCTGACTAATTCCCATCACGGTCTTTGGGTTGAAAACACACCTGACCAGCACACACCAGATTAACTTTCTGGATGCCAGGAATCACCCAAAGCATCGTTTAAGAAAAACTCTATGTTGGGGAGACCATCATCTCGAATAGCATGGGATCACTATTTATACGTGCGGATTACAAGGGGTGCCCCCCTCTCGGCCCAGCCAGATAAACCCATGCCCCTTGACCCGATGACTGGCATTAGTCCATGGCCGTGGAACCCTCATCATGGCCTCTCTAAGTGGTGTGCACACGGAAGGGGGTTAGCAACTTACTAGGCCGTACTCCCCTCGCGCGAAGACATGTGGCAGCACGGTATTTAGCTAGGCATGACGGAACAAGACTCGATCTAGGTCGACTCAGGAGGTGTTGTTATTATGACTGGCATGTCTCTCATGCCATGTTGACACCATCGTGTCATAACGTGACCCGTGCCCACCGGCACGTCCAAGGCAGGAGACACACTCCTGGATTCTCACAACTTTTATCCATGTTAGAAAGATTCTTGAGTGGAATGCAAGCAATGTGCAAAGATGATATGACCATGCATGTATTCCTATCCATTTCATACTCGGTGATACTTCCAACTTATGCAAATATGCATGCAATCACCATATCCCAAGTTCAAAATGCTTGCCTTGATCAAAGTAGTCAGAAGATGATCCCTCGAAATTCCCGGCAAAGTTCCCCTCCTCGATTTCTATAAAAATGCAAATTCAAATTTGAATCAAAATTTTGCAACAGTACAAAAAGTTGTCTAAAAATATTTTCAAATAAATACTAAAACAAAACTAGAGTGAAAAAGAAGAATTTCAAAAAAAGAATCAATTAAAACGGAGTTGTGGTTAAAAAGTTATTAAAGTTTTAAAACCAGGGGCTTTTCTGCAAAAATAAAATTTGCCAGCGGGTCCCTGTGCGGTAAAACAGAAAATGTTTCAAGGAAAAATACGTTTTCCAGCGCAGAAAGCGTAAAGGGACAGAATACGCTTTCGGTTAAATCAGAAAAAGATTAAAACGCTGATCGGTGGGCCCCACCCGTCAGGTTTGAATTTCAAACACGCCCGCGCGTGTGTACAGAGGAGGTGCGGCGATCACCGGCGACGATCACCGGTGTTTCAGAGGGCGGCGATGGCCGAGATGTGCTCGGGGAGGGATTTCACGTCGGTGGGTGGTGGAGTTGGTCGCCGGCGAGCACCGGAGTGACGCCGAGGTCGACTCCGGTGGACGGCGGCGTCAGGTGGTGTTCGATCTCATCAGGGAGGGCTCCGGGTGTTAAATTGAAGCGTGGAATCGATTACATGGCGGATTAAAGGGCTACTGACGAAGTTTGAGTGGTGGAGATGGCCTACTGGCGTCAGGTGGTTCCGGGGATCCGAGGCGGATCGGCCGGCCGGAGATGGAGAAGACGACCTCCTCGAGGTCGAGGGAGTGCGTGGGAGGTCGATTGAGAGTGTGTGGGTGTGGTGCGGGTACTAAACGGAGCTCGGGGAGCTCTTATATAGGCGAGCCGAGGTGACCAGTGGCGATGCGGATCACGCCGGAGTAAATCCGGCCGGCGAGGTAGTTAGGGATGGTGGCGAGGTTGGTGTGGGGTTGGTGAGGTCTGCGGACGAATTCGAGCTCTATCACCTTATCCACGGCGAGGCCCCCGTGCGGGTGTGGCGGCGGTGATCTGCTCCGGCGACTGCCAGGCGGGGTCGGGACGGCTTGGACGGCACGTGAAGTGGCAGAGGAGGGCGACGCGTGGAGAGGGAGTAGGAGAGGGAGCGGTAGCTGGAGTGATGGCTGCTGGCCAAATTGCAGAATTTTTGGAGCAATTAAAATTGGGTTTTGATCAGAGGGATTAAATCTGGTCCAAATTTCAAATGAATGAAATTTGAAAATTTTGAACTGTGGAACAAAATGTTTTTGTTCAAATGGAGTGTGGGTACTCTCAAGTAGATGGGATAATTTTTGTGGGGGCAGAAGAGTTGGAAAAATTATAGTTCCTTTGTAACTCAAAGAAACTAGGAATAAATGAAATTCCAACTTTGGAATTTATAAAATATAATAAAAATATTTTTGTGGAGAGGGAACGTATTGGATACTGTCTTAGGGTTTGAGAATGACTTGGATGAGAATTAAAAATGACAGAATAAATTTGTGAGAATTTTATAAGTGCTTGAAAAGAATGGAATGGGCCATTCCATTGGAATAACTTTAATTATTCAAAAACTTTTCTAAAAGAAAATATTTTTGATCTTTCAAAAATAATTACCCAAGTGAGAAACCATCAAATCAAAATTATTTTAAATTTTTTGAAACCCAATTGAAAATTGAAAGAATGATTTTCAAAACAGAAGGAAAAAGGAATAGTGCCATAATGATCCAAAGAATTTTATTTTAAATAAAAGATTTTAAAATTCAAATAGAAATATTTTTGGGGTGTTACAACACCTACCCCCCTTAAGAAAAATCTTGTCCCCGAGATTTCAGCTGTCCCTCAAACAGGTACGGGTACTCAGTCCTCAGGTGATCCTCTCTTTTCCATGTTGCTTCCTCCTCGGTATGATTACTCCACTGGACCTTGTAGAATTTTATCACATTCTGACGGGTTCTCTGTTCTGACTCTTCCAAAATTTTTATAGGGTGTTCCTTATATTTAAGGTCTAGTTGGATATCCAGGTCTTGATGTTGGACTTGTTTCTCCGGGTTACTGACACATCTCCTCAGCTGTGACACATGAAATACATCATGAACATCTGACAATTCTGCTGGTAGCTCTAGTTGGTAGGCAACCTTGCCTCTCCTTGCAATTATTCTGAATGGTCCAATAAATCTCGGTGCCAGTTTTCCTTTGACCTTAAATCTCTGTAGTCCTCTCACTGGGGATACCCTAAGATACACATAATCATTGGGTTCAAAACTGATCTGACGGTGTTTCTGATCATAGTAGCTCTTCTGACGACTCTGCGCTGCTTTCAGTCTGTCTCGGATAAGTTTCACTTTTGTTTCTGCTTCTTTGAGAACCTCCGGGCCGAAGATTCGGCTATCTCCGGTTTCAAACCAATTGAGAGGGGTATGTCACCTCCGTCCGTATAGGGCTTCAAAGGGTGACATCTTTAGACTGGCTTAATAACTGTTGTTATATGAAAATTCTGCATATGGTAAACTATCCTCCTAGCTAACCCCATAAGTAAGAACACAAGCTCTCAGCATGTCCTCCAATATCTGATTTACCCGTTCAGTCTGTCCTCCTATATGTGGGTGGTATGCTGTACTGAATACCAGTTGAATTCCTAAGGCTTGCTGCAGGTGATCCCAAAACCTAGAGACAAACTGAGTTCCTCTATCAGAGACTATGGTCTTGGGTACCCCGTGTAAGCAAACAATTCGGGAGAGGTATAGCCTGGCAAGCTTCTGTGTTGAGTATGTTGTTTTTACTGGAATGAAATGTGCCACCTTGGTTAATAAATGTGTGATAACCCAGATAGCATCATTCCCATGTTGTGACCTTGGTAATCCAACAATAAAATCCATTCCTATCTCATCCCATTTCCATTCAGGCACTCTAAGTGGCTATAACAGCCCTGCTGACCTCTGGTGTTCTGCTTTTATATGCTGACAAGAGTCACATCATGCCACATATACGGCTATATCTCTTTTCATCCCGTGCCACCAAATTTTTTCCTATAGATCCTTGTTCATCTTGGTTCCTCCTGGGTGAATGAAGTATGGAGTGGTATGGGCTTCTACCAAAATTTGTTGCTTTAGCTCTTCCTTATTGGGTACGCATAATCTTTTCCCGTACCACAGAATTCCTTGGCTATCAATAGTAAATTCGGACACCTTGCCTAAATTTACTTTCCTTTTAATTCCTTCGATGCTGGGGTGTCCTTTCTGGGTTTCCTTGTGAGGGTGTCCCGGACTAGGGGGTACTCAGGCTGCCGGCCTGTCTCTCGTAGGCCGGACTAGTGGGCCGCTCTTTACTCGTCAAAGGAAGGCCGGATTGTGGGCGACCCCGTGCACCAGAAGGAAACCTCCGAAGACTTGGCGTCTCCTCCAAGAAATAATTAGCGTAACCATCATGTTTATCCCCTGATGGCAACCGGCCATAGGTAACCCCAATTCCCTCTGGTGTCTATATAAACTAGAGGGTTTAGTCTGTAGGGAGATCCATCGCCATCATACCCACCTAGGGTTTAGCCTATTCGATCTCGAGGTAGATCAACTCTGTAATTGTCATACCCTCATATCAATACAATCAAGCAGGACGTAGGGTTTTACCTCCCCGTGAGGGCCCGAACCTGGGTAAACACCGTCTCTACGCTCCCTGTCACCCATCGACTCCAAGACCCACAGTTCGGACCTCCTACCCGAGATCTGCCGGTTTTGGTACCGACATTGGTGCTTTCATTGAGATCTTCGCTGAAGGGTCATCAAGGATCAATGGCTCGCTTAGTCCTTAGCAACAATGCCAACTGCGGGGACACCTTCGTTCCCGGCCAGCTCTTTGCGTTCGGCAGCGTCATGCTACACGCCGATCCGGCCGGTCGCCTCGGCCGGGTCGACAGCTTTACCCCCGATTAGGAGATCAGGTTCGGGAACTTAGAGTTCGTCGCCGACTCCCGGGGAGACCTTATCCTTACGGGTTCCTCAGCCTTGCCTGGGGGACCCGCAAATCCTGAAGCTTTGACTTCGGGCACGGCCAGCCCCACTATCAGGATGGCCACCACTCCGGATCCAGCCTTGAGCCCGGATCTAATGTCCGCGCTTATCTGCCGAAGACCGGCCTCAGCCAAACATGACTGCGGGGTGAAGTCGAACGCTCCCGTCACAGCCGCACTGCGGGTTGACCCCGTAAACAGCCAGAACTTGGGTCCGACGGATCTCTCGCTACTAAACGGGATACTAGATTGGATCCAAGCCATGGGATTCACCGATGGCCAGTCCTCGGTCTACGACAAGATCGGGCTTAAAACCGATGACAGGGAAATCCATACCCCTGCGACCACCCACTTGGTCGCCACTATCGAAGGCTCGACCGATGGCTCACCCCTCCCCCCGGAACCATAAGCGCATGGGGTGCGAGTTTCCGATCATCAAGCTTCATCTTCCAGCTCGGCAGCCAAACTCCACTTCGGAGAGGATTCAGAGCCGAAGTCTGATTCAGCACACAACCTCGAGTCTACGCAACCGCGCCTGGCCAACTATTCGGATCCAGAGCTCGGCACGTCGGATTCCATGTTGATCCAGGACGCGGCCGCCAAGACCCCGGACTCACACCCCGTTGGGATCAATTTTTTTATCCCACCCACCCCCCACATCGAGTATTGTCCAGGTAACTTAGGACGGCCCGACATATGGGACCTAATGTACGTAAAGCAAGAGCCCGGAGAGACAGTTCAGCACTTCTGGGCCAGATTCCTTCTCGTCAAAAACAAGATGACGGACTGTTGCAACAAGGAAATTCTGGTGGTTTTCCGACAGAACTGCCGAGACGAAGGCATCTTAAATTCCCTCGCCCGCTGTCACATCCAAAACTTCTCTGAGTTATTGAACCTGGTATCCAAATACTGCGCCATGGAGTATGCTTGACAGGCTCAGCTCGAGCAAACGGAGTCAATCCGTACAGAGGGATCAAACCAATCTCGGGTAAAATGCGCACACCCTCGCCGGACACCTCAATACGAGCCGTCCGAGAAAAGGAAGAAATCCCTGACAGGATCCAGAACGGTCCTTGATGAACTATTGGACAAACCATGCCCCATACACTCCATCCTTCCCAACACAAACCCAACCCACAACCTTCGAGTTTGCTGGGTGGTCAGGCAAATCACCAAGAGTGGCGAAGTCATCCTCGGAGGCACGTACTCAAATAAATGTCTAGCAACGCCCCTTGATGATGACGCCAAGATCCTAACAATCTACGAGACGTATTCCTCAAAGAATCAGAGGAAGAGAGCCCTTCGAGAGCTCACTCAAATTCACCATGTGGCAGCAATAGACTCATGGACAGACATACCTATCACTTTCAGCGAACAAGATCAGCCAAGGTCCCGCCCTATCCGAGCTGCTGCCGCCCTCGTCCTTGATCCCATAGTGGATGGATTTCGACTCCAAAAAGTGCTAATGGACGGTGGCAGTGGGCTAAACCTCATTTACGAGGACACCCTGGACAAAATGCAGTTTGACAGATCTCGCATCGAGCAAAGTCACACCACCTTTCGAGGGATCATCCCCGGAAATGAGGCACGTTGTAGTGGCCGAGTTGCTCTTAATGTTGTCTTCGGAACCCCCAAGAACTATCAATCCGAAGAATTGCTTTTCCACATTGTGCCCTTTCGCAGTGGCTACCATGCCTTATTAGGGTGCGACGCTATCGCACGATTCCATGCCAGCCCACATTATGGGTACATGAAACTTAAGATGCCAGGGCCAAATAGCGTGATCACAGTAATAAGTGATCCGGACAAAGCTCTTCGGGCCGAGAATAAAACAGCATCGCTCGCCCTCGAAGCATTGTCCAAAGCCCTCGCAGCTGAAGAACTGACCGCGCTCCGCTCAACGGTGGATAAGGACGACGTAATCCTCGACAAAAGGCCCAAATCTACGTCCTTCAAACCAGCGGATGAAATCGTCAAATTCCAAGTGCACCCAACAGATCCCAACAAGACGGCATCCATTGAAGCTCAGCTGGACCCCGCGGTCGATGAAGAGTTGCACAAATTTTTGCGCGAGAACTGGGATATCTTCGCCTGGCACCCGTCAGACATGCCAGGGATCCCACATAGATTAGCCGAGCACAGCTTGAACATAATTAAAGGTTTCAAACCAGTCAAACAGGCTCTACGCTAGTTTTCTGAACCCAAGCGTCAAGCTATGGGTGAGGAACTGGCAAAGTTGCTCGAAGCCGGATTCATCCGAGACATCAAACATCTGGAGTGGTTGGCCAATCTGGTCATGGTACCTAAGAAGGACAAATCCTGGCGGTTGTGTGTCGATTTCAAGGACTTAAACAAGGCCTGCCCCACGGATCATTTCCCCTTGCCCCGCATAGACCAGATCATAGACGCCACTGCTGGGCATGACTCGCTGTGTTTCCTCAACGCTTACTCCGGATACCATCAAATTAAAATGAAGGAGTCCGACCAAGCAGCCACAACATTCATCACCCCCTATGGACCATTCTGTTTCAACACAATGCCCTTCGGATTAAAAAATGCAGGGGCTACATACTAGCGCATGATCCAAACATGTTTGGAAAAACAGATCGGCAAAATGGTCGAGGCATATGTGGACGACATGGTTGTCAAAACCAAACACGTCAGTCAGCTGGTGGACGATCTCCGGCAAACCTTCTACAGTCTATGGACTTTCAATATATGGCTCAATCCGGAAAAGTGTGTCTTCGGAGTGCCGGCCAGTAAGCTGCTCAGATTCATTGTTTCCCATAGAGGAATAGAGGCTAACCCGGCGAAAATACGTGCACTGTCCCAGCTAGTGGTTCCCACTGAGCTAAAGAACGTCCAGAAACTGGCCGGCTGCGTAGCCGCCTTAAGCCGCTTCATCTCACGCCTCGGAGAGAAGGCCTTACCGCTCTACAAATTGCTCAAACGGATGAAGAACTTCGAGTGGACTAGTGAAGCAGCGGCAACACTTGAGGAAATTAAAACTCTACTGGCTAGCAACCCGATCTTGATAGCACCCAGCCTGGGCGAGCCAATGCTGCTGTACATTTCGGCCACAAATTAGGTGGTCAGCGCGGTTCTCGTCGTCGAACGAGAGACAGAGGTTCACAACACCAAGTGTAGAAACCAGTGTACTACGTATCCGAAGTGCTTGTGACGCCCCCGACTTAATCGTGCACTAATCATACGCGCAAATGCACACGATCAAGCCTAAGGACTCACTTGAAGATATCACAACACAACTCTAAACACAAATAAAAGTCATACAAGCTTTATATTACAAGCCAGGGGCCTCGAGGGCTCGAATACATAAGCTCGATGTCATACAAGCATCAGCGGAAGCATCAGATATCTGAGTACAGACATAAAGTTAAACAGATAGGCCTTTAAGAAGGCGGGGCAAAATAAAAACACTGGATCGAAAGGCGCAGGCCTCCTGCCTGGGTGCCTCCTATCTATTCCTGGCCGTCGGTGGGCTCCTCGTAGTAGTAGTATCCGCCAGAGGGGTAGTAGTGGTAGTAGTCGTCGGCCGGGGCAGCAGGCTCCTGGGCTCCGTCATCTGGTCGCATCAATCGGGTATAGAGAAAAAGGGGAAGCAAAGCAACTGTGAGTACACATCCAAAGTACTCAGCAAGATTTACATCAGAACTATTCTACTTATGCATTGGTTTCAAAGGAAGGCTGTATATATGGACTGGGCTGCAGAAATGCCAGAATAGAGAGGTAGGCCTAGCCTATCGAAGACTAGCATCTTCAGCATCTTGCAGCATAAGAAGAGTGCAGATTAGTACATAAATATAGTAGTAGCAATAAGTACATGTAGCCACGCCCAGAGATCCTTCCTCGACTCCCTGCGAGAAAGCGATCCTGGAGCCACATATTAACCCAGTTCTAGTTGTAGTAGATGGGGATACTTTCCGAGCATCCTGTTACCGTGGACACGGCTATTCGAATAGATATACTTCCCTGCAGGAGTGCACCAACTTACCTAACATGCTCGATTAACTCTGGCCGGACACACTTGCTCGGTCCATGCCCGGCCTCGGCTGGTCGACACGTCGTAGCCCTACCTAGGCTCAACAGAGAGGTCAGCACACCGGTCGACATCCTAAGTGCGAAGGGGTCTTGGGCGCATCGCCCTTTGCACTCCTGAGCGTTGCGTGGGCGGCCGGGAGCAGACCTAGCCCCCTTAATACATGCGCGTGCGTTCCTAGTCCAACCCGGCGCGCGCCGCTCAATCGCTGACATCTGAAGAACTTCGGCTGATACCACGACGCCGAGTACCCATATTATTCCCACGTGCTGGTTAGTGCGAAAAGGCCAGAGGCCTACTCAGATCACATATCCTAACCCATAAGTGCTTTTGGAGCGCGCGGAAACGAGCAGAGACTCACGATCCTGTGACCCCGTCGCCCCGTCTCGTGGACTTACGGCAAGGGCTAAGAATGCCTGGCCATGCCACGTATTCATCTCTCGGGTACCCTCATGGTCAACCCGAATCCACATCTCTCACGGGTACCCCTCGGGGCCGACCCGTCTTTATCCAGTAACAGTAGAAAAGTCAGAGTATCCATGTGTCCATATCATTAAGAAGGAATCCGAGGAATCACCCTCATTGGATTCCCACTCGATGATCCTGTCAATGTGAATCCGGAGGAATCACCCTCGATGGTATTCACACTTGCGGGGTTGCACGACAGAAGCTTTATCGGAGGTGGTGAAAGAGGAATCACCCTCGTTAATCCACCACCGACTAGCTATACCACAGAGTCCACATCGGGGGTGAGTTAGGAGGTATCACCCTCGGCACTCGATGATAGCTCTGCGGAGTCGAGCAACTCAGGGGGATGTGGAGATGTGCTGGTCTCAGCCCGTCGATCACATCGAACGGGGCACTGGTAACTAAGCGGGGCAACTAGAGCAAGGAAGAGGGGCCACAGATGTTTACAATCCAACCTATACTAAGCATTTAGGATATCAGGAAAAGTATCAAAAGCAGTTTACAAAAATGGGCTATGCATCAGATTAGGATCAAACAATAACAGTAGTAAAATCTAATGCAAGCAGGAGCAAGAAAGAATAGGTGATATAGGCATGCGTCAAGGGGGTTGCTTGCCTGGAAGCTCTGCGGCAAAGGAGGGGTCGTCAGTGGTGCAGTCGGTCTCAGGTGCAGCGTCGGTCTCGGGATCTAACGGAAGAGAAGAGGCGGAAGAAACAATAAATAAAGGTAGACAAATGCAACACAGATGCATTGCATGGGAGTATGCAGTGTTAGTGATGACCTAATGCAATGCTACATGTCGCAGACGAAACGGGAAAATATCTGGGGTATTTTCCCGGCGTTTAGGCAGATTTTGGAATACTGAACCGGAGGGGAAGGTTCCATGTTCAGATAGATAGGAGTGATGGTCAAGCATTTTGACCGCGTATTCGGATTCGTCTCGTTTTTCTGATCAACTTTCATGTTGGAAACTTTTCGATCCGAGCTATGGTTGAATTTCTGCGAATTTTCAAAGTTTTAAACAGTTTTCTGAAATTCTAGAAATTATTTTAATTAATTAAATCATATTATCTAGAACAGTACACATGTGACGTCAGCATGATGTCATCATGACGTCAGTGGTCAACCGCAGCTGTTCAGGTCAAATCTGACAGCTGGGTCCCACATGTCATAGACACAGCGACTAACAGTGGTTAATTTAAACTAAATAGAACTAATTAGCGGGTGGGCCCCAGGTGTCAGTGACTAATTAAGTTAATAGATTAATTTTTAAAAACTTAATTAGTTTAAATAATCGCGGGGGCCCACTGGTCAGTGTCACTGTGCTGCCACGTCAGCACAGTTGACCAGGTCAACGGGTCAACTGGAGCCCCTGGGCCCACTGGTCAGTGACCCAGAGGCGCCCACATGGCGGCCAGGTCAACGGTGGCCGGCGGCTCAACGCCGGCGACCAAAAACGCGGTGGAGCGCATGGGCGCTCGCCGGAATCGCGCTACAGGCGGTCATTCAGCGCGCGGCTAGGCGCGTTGGAACGAGCACTTGCTCGCGCATCCAATGGTGGCGGTGGCGTCGCCGGAGTCGGCCGGAAACGTCCCTGGCGACGAGGTCAGCGGCGGAGCGGTTTCGGGCGAGCACGGCCACGCGGCTACGGCAAGCTAACGAGCTAACGGAGCTCACCGGCGAGCTGTATGGAGCACCTGGATCACGACTGACGACGTGCGGCGGCTCAAGCGGCTCTGCTTCGAGCAGGACACCGGTAATGGCGCCGCCGAGCTCGGGCTAAACGAAAACGGCCACGGGACGGCCAGCAGAGCAAGAGAAAAGGGGGAGGTCGGCGCGGGTGCTCACCGTGCGGCTCAAGGAGGCCGGCGACAGCTTAGGAGCACAGGGGGTGGCCGGATTCGGTGGAGCTCGCCGGCGACCCGAGACGAGGAAGTCGACGGCGATCTCGATGTGCAGGGCTCCCCGGCTTGCGATAGACGGCGCGGACGATGTAACCGACGACGGCGGAGACGACAGACATGGGGAGGCGGCGAGGCGAGGTCGTTGGCCGTGGTGTAGCGACGGCGTGGCGTCGGCGGCATACTGGAGAGGAGGAGAGAGGGCGCGAGAGCGAGAGAGAGAGTGGGGAAATGGAGGAGGGCGTCCAGGGGGGAGGGACGGCTCGGCCTTATCCTCTCCCGAGTGCCCGTGGCGGCAGGTGGCGGCCAGTGGCCGGAGCCACCGCGCTCTAGCCACGGCGCGCGTGACACGGCGAGGGAGAGAGAGGGAGGAGGGAGACAGGCCGCGGTGGGCTGGGCCAAGTGCACTGTGCACTTAGGCCCAGCCGGTTTAGGCCTTTTCTTTTTCCTTTTCTATTTTTCTTTTTACAGAAAGTTTGGAAAAATAGATGAGCTGCCAAAATGCAATTGCAAAAATGTGAAACTGGTCCACAAAATTACAATGCATTATTCTGCTCTGCGACCAAAAGTTTGGGCAATTTTGGAATCCATTTGAATTTTTCAAAAATGGAAATGGCATTTAAAGTGCTGTTTTTGCACTGTTTTAATGTCCTAGCCCAATTTAGGAAAATAGGTGATGTTGTTTTTCTTAACTTTAAATTGTTTTGGAATTTTTGCAACAACATGAGCTATTTTCCAGCAATTTTTGAGCAACTTCAAATTTCACTTTGAATTTGAATTGAATTCAGTGGAGGAATTTGAAATGAGATATTATTCCAACATGATTATCATTGCAAATCACAGTAGCTTAGCATCATCATGATGGATCACTGTTGCTCATTTACAGAGGGGTGTTACAATTCTCCTCCTCTAAAAGAAATTCTCGTCCCGAGAATTCAGGAGGTAGAAGGAAACAGATCGGGGTATTCCTCGCGAAGACGATCCTCGCGTTCCCAAGTGGCTTCATCTTCAGTATGATTTGACCACTGCACTTTCAGGAACTTGGTTGTCTTCTAGCGGGTCCGACGTTCAGCTTGATCGAGAATGCGGATCGGATGCTCTTTATAAGATAGATCATCTTGAAAATCGAGCAATTCATGATCCACTGCTCAGTGCGGAGATTCCTTGAAGCAATGGCGAAGTTGCGACACATGGAAGACATCGTGGATGTGAGAGAATTACGGCGACAACTCCAATTTATAAGCCACATGTCCACGTCTGGCGAGAATGCGGAAGGGGCCAATATAGCGAGGAGCTAACTTGCCCTTGATTTCGAAGCGGTGAGTGCCCTTCATAGGAGTGACACGCAGATAAGCTTGCTCACCAGGTTGATAGATCGATCCCCAGTGTTTACGATCATAATTGCTCTTCTGGCGAGACTGAGCAACTTTAAGATTTTCCCGCACAATTCGGACTTGCTCTTCGGCGTGTTGGATAATATCCGGACCAATGAGCGGTCGTTCCCCAGTTTCTGACCAATTCAGAGGTGTTCGACACTTATGTCCATAAAGAACCTCGAAGGGGGCCATTTTCAAGCTGGCTTGATAGCTGTTGTTGTAAAAGAATTTGGCATACGGGAGAGATTCTTCCCACTTCTTGCCAAATGATATAACACAAGCACGCAGCATATCTTCAAGCACTTGATTAACTCGCTCAACTTGGCCTTGGGACTGGGGGTGATAAGCTGAACTCCAGGTAATATGAGTTCCCATAGCTTCTTGGAATTTTGCCCAGAACATCGAGGTGAAAAGTCTGCCACGGTCTGAACTGATCTCCTTCGGAATTCCGTGGAGTGATACAATTCTGGAGACATACAGATCTGCTAACTGACTAGCAGTGATCGTCTCCTTGACTTGCAGAAAATGTGCAACTTTGGAAAGTTGATCAATGACGACAAGAATAGCATCATGACCCTTCTGTGACTTGGGAATACCAGTGATAAGATCCATTTGCACTTTGTCCCATTTCCACTCAGGAATAGGAAGTGGTTGCAGAATTCCAGCAGGCTTCTGATGTTCTGCTTTAACGCGATGGCAAACATCACATTCAGCAACATAACGAGCAATATCCTGCTTCATTTTAGACCACTAGTACCTTTGACTGAGATCACGATACATCTTGGTACTACCCGGATGAATAGACAGTGGCGTCTCATGTGCCTCCTTCATAACCTTGTTAATCATAAGCTCGAACCGAGGTACCACAATGCGGTCTTTGAAATACAAAGTTCCATCTTCAGCAAGTGAGAAATCTCTGTACTTTTCAAGGTGAAGACCTCTTTTCATCAGATCAACTTCAGCATCTTTTGCTTGCGCTCGCTTAACAGCTTTCTCAAGATCTGGCTATATAACAACGATATTAAGAGAACCCTATGGAACAATGTGAAGGTTCAACCTGCGCAGTTCTTCATACAGATGGGGTTGAGCTTGCTGAACCACGAGGTTGTTACAGTAGGACTTGCGGCTCAAGGCATCAGCCATCACATTAGCCTTGCCAGGGGTATAAGAAATACCACAGTCATAGTCCGTAATAGTTTCCAACTATCGCTGTTGGCGGAGATTCAGATCTGGCTGAGTAAACAAATACTTTAGACTTTGGTGATCAGTGTATATCTCACACCGGTTACCGAGAAGGTAATGTCGCCACAGCTTCAATGCATAAATCACTGCAGCAAGTTCAAGATCATGCACTGGGTAATTCTCTTCGTGAGGATGCAACTGTCGTGAGGCATAAGCAATTACTCTGCGCTCTTGCATCAGGACACAGCCTAATCCTTGACGAGAGGCGTCGCAATAAATAACAAATTCCTTGCGAGAATCCGGAGGAGCAAGCACTGGTGCAGATGTCAGCTTGTCCTTGAGGGTCTAGAAACTTTCCTGACATTTGTCTGTCCACTTGAACTTAACGCCTTTGTGAAGCAGATTAGTCAGAGGCTTGGCAATCTTGGAGAAGTTCTCGACGAAACGACGGCAATAGCTTGCGAGACCGAGAAAACTTCTGACTTGCTTGACATTCTTCGGGGGAGTCCAGTCAAGAATAGCCTGAACTCATTCTGGGTTGACAGCAATGCCATCCTTGGAAATCACATGTCCAAGGTAGGTTACTTCAGATAACCAGATTTCGCACTTGGAATACTTGGCATATAATTGGTGCTCACGAAGTTTTTCCAGAACCAGACGAAGATGTTCAGCATGTTCTTCCTTATTCTTGGAATAAACCAGAATATCATCCAGATAAACCACGACGAATTTGTTGAGGTAATCCATGAAGATATAATTCATCAGATGGGAGAACATTGTTGGTGCATTAGTCAAGCCGAAAGACATGACAGTGTACTCATAAGAGCCATAGCGAGTAACAAAAGCAGTCTTGGGAATATCCTCTTCGCGGACGCGGATCTGATGATAACCCAACCTCAAGTCAAGTTTAGAGAACACTGATGATCCAGCAAGTTGATCATACAGGTCATTGATCTGAGGAAGCGGATACTTGTTCTGAATGGTTGCCTGGTTGATAGGTCGGTAATCTTGGACCAATCGGTTTGTACCATCTTTCTTCTTGACAAAGAGAGAAGGTGCTCCCCAGGCAGAGGAACTTGGACGGATGAAACCCTTACGAAGTGATTTATTGAGTTCCTCCTTAAGCTCAAGAAGTTTATGCGGAGGCATCTTGTAAGGACGCTTTGCAATTGGAGTTGTGCCTGGTTTTAAGTCGATGACAAACTCGACAGCCCTAGCAGGGGGTACTCCTGGAAGTTCCTCCAGAAAGACATCTTGGAAGTCGTGAACGACTGGAACGTTTTCGATCCCCTCAACAGGAGAAGTGTTCAATGCATTCAGTGCATAAATCTGAGACTCGGCACTTTGAACAACATGAGCATGGTAATTTACTAGCTCATCTGATGGGTGCAGGAGGTGTACGACTTTAGTGGCACAATTGATCAAGGCGTAGTGAGCCTTCAACCAATCCATTCCCAGAATGAGGTCAACTTTGGAAGACTTCAAAATAATGGGGAAAGCACGAAACTCCAACCCTTCAATATCAATGGTGACATCGGGGCTGAACAGGGAAGTTCGACATTGGTCCGCGGGAGTGTTAACCACTAACGATTGGTGTAGCTCTTCGCATTTAATATCATGCATGAGTGCAAAATGTTCTGACATGAATGAATGCGATGCACCTGAATCAAATAAAACAGATGCTGGTACTAAATTAACAAGAAGAGTACCCATCACAGTTTCTGGTTGGTCTTGAGCTTCAGCCATGTTGACATGATATGCCTTCCCACGACCATATGAAGGCCTGGCATTATAGTTGTGAGGCTGATTGTTGCCATGGCCATTACCACAGCCAGCAGAGGGAAGCACAAGCTGATTCTGACTCTGAGAGCAGTCTCTGGCACAGTGACCTGGATGGCCACACTTGAAGCAGAGTCCATTGTCGGGACGGGGAGTAGGAGCTCGAGGCATTGGAGCTTGAGGTCTGAACTACCGTGGAGGTGGAGGAGGCATACGTGGTGCAACATATGATGGCCTCTGAACAGGTACAGCCGGACGGTACATGCTTTGAGGGATCCAAATACGGCGCTTCTGAGAAGACGAGCCCAAAGATGAGCCCGCTTCACGGGTGCGCTTGAGAGCGTCCTTGTTATCCTTGATACCAGTCTCAACCTGTATAGCCTTGTTCACCAAGGTGGCGAAGTCAGCAAAGTGGTGGACTAGGAGTGCCATCTTGATTTCAGGGTTGAGCCCTTCACGGAACTTTTCCTGTCTGCGTGCATCGGTTGCAATGTCCTCTTCAGCGTAACGAGATAGTTCAAGAAATTCCCGCTGATATGCTTCCACAGACTTGCTGCCCTGAGATAGATTGCGGAACTCACGCTTCTTGCGGTCCATGAATCCCTGAGGAATATAACGGGCACGGAAAGCAGCTTTGAACTCCACCCAGGTGATGATGGTTCTAGCAGCTAAGGTTTGCCTGTGAGTGTCCCACCATTGAGCTGCAGATCCCTTCAAAAAGTAGGAGGCAAAAGTGACGTAGTTGGCAGGGGCCACATTCACAGACTCCATCTCGAAGGCGATGTCACGGAGCCAGTCATCAGCATCAAGTGGCTGAACTGAGTTGCGGAAGATGGTTGGATTCAGACGCACAAAGTCTTGCAAGGTGATTGCGGCTGGCTGCTGGTTGGCATTGGGGTGGGGAAACTGATCCATCAGCCCTTGCATAAACTGGCGGTGCATTTCAAACTGTTGCATCATGGCTGCCATATAGTCGGGCGGTGGTGGATTGTTGGCACCACGGCCATGACCTGTGGGTCTAACCATCCTGCTAAAATTCAACAGGGGTAGTTTAGCAATGAGCATTGCAGTAGTATGGATTCATTCATGAAGTAACATGCACAACAAAAGGAAGTGCAATAGATACAACATCACAGTCAAAGATGACATATAGATCCATACATAGATTCAGTTACAACGGCGATAAGGAAAGCTAGACAACTAGGCAGCATGCAGGCACGCGGTGGAGGGATACAACAATGCGACATAGCGATATGCTACATTAACGTTGGAGAAAACCACTGAAGCCAGGCAGCTGCAGGTGATGACGCAGGGTACCCTCGATGTAAGGATCCTGCACTCCGTGAACACTCTGGTGCAGAACCTGGTCCCGAACTGGAAGAAGAGGACCACGTGGAGGGGTAAGATCTCCAACAGCAGGCCACTCAAGACCCGGTGGCATCTCCCTCCTGCGCGGGTAAAGAATGTACTCTGGGTGCATGTGTGCACTGCCTGCTGGTAGCAACTGTGTCAGAGCGTCATAAAGATGAGCACAAGTGGCGTGCAACTCGACAGCAAGAGCTTGAGCAGTGCGGTCTAGAGCCTGAGTGTACTGTACCAAAACCTTGGGTCATAACGACGCGACACGTAAGGGGTACAGACAGCTGTGTAATATCCAGTCTCATCCCCAGCGGGGGCATACGGGATATATCTGAAAGCGGTCTCCTCCAAGCGACTGTTGTGCTCTCCACGGAGACAGGCAATAGCAGTATAGGCAGCATCATGGACGGCCATGTCGACAATCACTCCAACACCATGAAAGGTGTGTAACTCAGTGATGGAGATGTCCTGCCGATCAAAGATGCGAACCACAGCATGGTACTGCTCCTGGTTGAACTCATGGTAATCCTCGTAAACTGTGTACTCGGGGTACCAGCGATATCCCAGCCTGGTTAAAAGGTCGACCAAAATGGCCGAAAACCCAGTCGCATCAACAGCCATAGTCTGGCGCACAAGCTGTCTTGCGGGACGCATCTGAAACAAGGAGTGCAAGATGTCAAAAGACAGTGTGAGAAGCATATGATAACTTGGAAAGAAAAGGTTAAACAGACCAATGGAAAGAAAAAGGTGATTATCAGATTAACCAGACCAAAGGAAATAATTAGTTGCAGACAATCCAGCTCTCCGGGTGAATGTGATTACGAGAACCTAGTGTTAGAGTTAGCAAAATCATTTAACCCGAAAGGAAGAAAATTCAGAGTCCCAGAGTATGGAAGAGAAATAAAAGATCCTAATACCACCCACTGGCGACGTGGGCCCGTAAGCCACACAGCCATGTTAGTAAAACAGATTTGTAAAGACTAGACTCAACTTCGGCCAAGGAGTTGGAAAGGGGGGGGGGGGTTCCTACAGGCAGTCGGCTCTGATACCAACTTGTGACGCCCCCGACTTAATCGTGCACTAATCATACATGCAAATGCACGCAACCAAGCCTAAGGATTCACTTGAAGATATCACAACACAACTCTAAACACAAATAAAAGTCATACAAGCTTTATATAACAAGCCAGGGGCCTCGAGGGCTCGAATACATAAGCTCGATGTCATACAAGCATCAGCGGAAGCATCAGATATCTGAGTATAGACATAAAGTTAAACAGATAGGCCTTTAAGAAGGCGGGGCCAAATAAAAACACTGGATCAAAAGGCGCAGGCCTCATGCCTGGGTGCCTCCTATCTACTCCTGGTCGTCGGAAGGCTCCTCGTAGTAGTAGTATCCACCAGAGGGGTAGTAGTGGTAGTAGTCGTCGGCTGGGGCAGCAGGCTCCTGGGCTCCGTCATCTGGTCGCATCAATCGGGTATAGAGAAAAATGGGAAGCAAAGCAACCGTGAGTACTCATCCAAAGTACTCAGCAAGACTTACATCAGAACTATTCTACTTATGCATTGGTTTCAAAGGAAGGCTGTATATGTGGACTGGGCTACAGAAATGCCAGAATAGAGAGGTAGGCCTAGCCTATTGAAGACTAGCATCTTCAGCGTCTTGCAGCATAAGAAGAGTGCAGATTAGTACATAAATATAGTAGTAGCAATAAGTACAAGTAGCCACGCCCAGAGATCCTTCCTTGACTCCCTGCGAGAAAGCGATCCAGGAGCCACATATTAACCCAGTTCTAGTTGTAGTAGACCGTGATACTTTCCGAGCGTCCTGTTACCATGGACACGGCTATTCGAATAGATATACTTCCCTGCAGGGGTGCACCAACTTACCCAACACGCTCGATTAACTCTGGCCGGACACACTTGCTCGGTCCATGCCCGACCTCGGTTGATCGACACGTCGTAGCCCTACCTAGGCTCAACAGAGAGGTCAGCACGCCGGTCTACATCCTAAGTGCGAAGGGGTCTTGGGCCCATCGCCCTTTGCACTCCTGCGCATTGCGTGGGTGGCCGGGAGCAGACCTAGCCCCCTTAATACAAGCGCGGGCATTCCCAGTCCAACCCGGCGCGCGCCGCTCAATCGCTGACATCTGAAGAACTTTGGCTGATACGACGACGCCGAGTACCCATATTATTCCCACGTGCTGGTTAGTGCGAAAAGGCGAGAGCCTACTCAGATCACATATCCTAACCCATAAGTGCATTTGGAGCGCGCGGAAACGAGCAGAGACTCACGATCCTGTGACCCCGTCGCCCCGTCTCGTGGACTTACGGCAAGGGCTAAGAATGCCCGGCCGTGCCACGTATTCATCTCTCGGGTACCCTCATGGTCAACCCGAATCCACATCTCTCACGGGTACCCCTCGGGGCCAACCCGTCTTTATCCAGTAACAGTAGAAAAGTCACAGTATCCGTGTGTCCATATCATTAAGAAGGAATCTGAGGAATCACCCTCGTTGGATTCCCACTCGATGATCCCGTCAAGGTGAATCCGGAGGAATCACCCTCGATGGTATTCACACTTGCGGGGTTGCACGAAAGAAGCTTTATCGGAGGTGGTGAAAGAGGAATCACCCTCGTTAATCCACCACCGACTAGTTGTACCACAGAGTCCACATCGGGAGTGAGTTAGGAGGTATCACCCTCGGCACTCGATGATAGCTCTGCAGAGTCGAGCAACTTAGGGGGATGTGGAGATGTGCTGGTCTCAGCCCGTCGATCACATCGAACGGGGCACTGGTAACTAAACGGGGCAACTTGAGCAAGGAAGAGGGGCCACAGATGTTTACCATCCAACCTATACTAAGCATTTAGGATATCAGGAAAAGTATCAAAAGCAGTTTACAAAAATAGGCTATGCATCAGATTAGGATTAAACAATAATAGTAGCAAAATCTAATGCAAGCAGGAGGAAGAAAGAATAGGCGATATAGGCATGCGTCAAGGGGGTTGCTTGCCTGGAAGCTCTGCGGCAAAGGAGGGGTCGTCAGCGGTGCAGTCGGTCTCCGGTGCAGCGTCGGTCTCGGGGTCTAACGAAGAGAAGAGGGGGAAGAAACAATAAATAAAGGTAGACAAATGCAACACAGATGCATTGCATGGCAGTATGCAGTGTTAGTGATGACCTAATGCAATGCTACATGTCGCAGATGAAACGGGAAAATATCTGGGATATTTTCCCAGCGTTTAGGCAGATTTCGAAATACTGAACCGGAGGGGAAGGTTCCATGTTTAGATAGATAGGAGTGATGGTCAAGCATTTTGACCGTGTATTCGGATTCGTCTCATTTTTCTGATCAACTTTCATGTTGGAAACTTTTCGATCCGAGCTATGGTTGAATTTCTGCGAATTTTCAAAGTTTTAAACAGTTTTCTGAAATTCTGGAAATTATTTTAATTAATTAGATCGTATTATCTAGAACAGTACACAAGTGACATCAGCATGACATAATCATGACGTCAGTGGTCAACCACAGCTGTTCAGGTCAAACCTGACAGCTGGGTCCCGCATGTCATAGACACAGCTGAGGGTGTCCTGGACTAGGGGGTGCCCGGGCCGCCGGCCTATCTCTCGTGGGCCGGACTGGTGGGCCGCTCTCTACTCGTCGATGGAAGGCCGGATTGTGGGCAACCCCGTGTATCAGAAGGAAACCTCCGAAGACTTGGCGTCTCCTCCAAGGAATAATTGGCGTGACCGGCATGTTTATCCCCTGATGGTAACCGACCATGTGTAACCCTAGGACCTCCTGGTGTCTATATAAACCAGAAGGCCTAGTCTGTAGAGGAGGATCATATCATAACTGTCTAGGGTTTAGCCCATCAGATCTCGAGGTAGATCAACTCTGTAACCTTCATACAATCACATCAATACAATCTAGCAGGACGTAGGGTATTACCTCTTTGAGAGGGCCCGAACCTGGGTAAATCGCCGTCTCTACGCTCTCTGTTAACCATCGATTCCTAGACCCACAGTTCAGATCCCCTACCCGAGATCTGCCGGTTTTGGTACCAACATTGGTGCTTTCATTGAGAGTTCCGCCGTGGGTCATCAAAGATCAATGGCTCGCCTAATCATCAGCAACAGCGCTAGCCGCAGGGACGCTTTCGTTCCCGGTCAGCTCTTCGCGTTTGGCAGCGTCATGCTAGACGCCGATCCGGCCGGTCGCCTCGGCCGGGTCGACAGCTTCACCCCCGACCAGGAGATCAGGTTCGGAAACCTAGAATTCGTCGCCGACTCCCGGGGAGATCTTATCCTCACGGGGTCCTCAGCCTTACCTGAAGGACCCGCAAATCTTGAAGCATCGACTTCGAGTACGGCTGATCCTACTGCCGGGACGGCCGCCACTTCGGATCCAGCCTCGAGCCCGGATCTAATCTCTGCGCTCGGCTGCCGAAGATCAGCCTTGGCCGAACATGACTGCAGGGCAAATCCAGACGCCCCCGTCACGGCCATACTGCGGGTTGACCCCGTAAACTGCCAGAACTTGGAGCCGACAGATCTCTCGTTATTAAACGTGATACTAGATCGAGTCCAAGCCTTGGGAATCACCAACGGCTAGTCCTCAGTCTATGATCAGATCGGGCTTAAGACCGACGACAGTGAAATTCACACCCCTTCGGCCGCCCACTTGGTCGCCACGATCGAAGGCTCGACCGAGGGCTCGCCCCTCCCCCAGGAACCGGAAGCGCATGGAGTACAAGTTCCTGATCAACAGTTCTCACCCTCCATCTCGGCAACTGAACTCCGCTCCGGAGAGGGTTTAGAGCCGAAGTCTGGTTCAGCACGCAACCTCAAGTCCACGCACTCGAGCTCGGCCAACTATCCGGACCTAGAGCTTGGCGCGTTAGATTCCATGCCAATCCAGGACACGGCCGCTAAAGACCCGGACTCACACTCCGCTGGGATCAATTTTTTTATCCCGCCCACCCCCACATCGATGCTTTCCAGCATTAGTCCTAGTCTCTCTGCGTAGTGCAAGCGGCAATGCCGATCTTACCTTGGCTCGCAAACCCCAAGTTTGTCTATGAAGATCTCCTTCCTCCGGCTTAACACCGGCGGTCTGCTCTACCTCACCTCCTGGGTATGAAAGGAAATATACTGTCCAAATAACTCAGGACGACCCGACATATGGGACCTAATGTATGTAAAGCAACAGCCCGGAGAGATAGTTCGGCACTTCTGGGCCAGATTCCTTATCGTCGAAAACAAGATGACGGACGGCCGCAGCAAGGAAATTCTGGAGATCTTTCGACAAAACTACCGAGACGAGGGCGTCTTAAACGCCCTCGCCCGCCGTGATGTCTACTACACAACTTGTTCTTGTAGACTCGTGTTGGGCCTCCAAGCGCAGAGGTTTGTAGGACAGTAGCAATTTTCCCTCAAGTGGATGACCTAAGGTTTATCAATCCATGGGAGGCGTAGGTTGAAGATGGTATCTCTCAAACAACCCTGCAACCAAATACAAGAAATCTCTTGTGTCCCCAACACACCCAATACAATGGTAAATTGTATAGGTGCACTAGTTCGGCGAAGAGATGGTGATAAAAGTGTAGTATGGATAGTAGATATAGGTTTTTGTAATCTGAAAATATAAAAACAGCAAGGTAGCAAGTAATAAAACGGAGCACAAACGGTATTGCAATGCTTAAAAACAAGGCCTAGAGTTCATACTTTCACTAGTGCGATCTCCCAACATTGTTGACATAGTTGAATCATATGTAAATCCCTCACGTGCGACAAAGAGTTCACTCCAAAGTCACAAATAGCGGAGAACAAACGAAGAAATTGTTGTAGGGTACGAAACCACCTCAAAGTTATCCTTCCCGATCAATCTTAGGATCCATCCCCATTAATTGTCATGAACAGCCCTAGAGTTCGTACTAGAATAACACCTTAAGATACACATCAACCAAAACCCTAATGTCACCTAGGCACTCCAATGTCACCACGAGTACCCACGGGTTTGATTATACGATATGCATCACACAATCTCAGATTCATCTATTCAAACCAACACAAAGAACTTCAAAGAGTGCCCCAAAGTTTCTACCGGAAAGTCAAGACGAAAACGTGTGCCAACCCTTAAGCATAAATCCCCAAGGTCACGGAATCCGCAAGTTGATCCCCAAAACATACATCAAGTGACTCAAGTGAATATCCTATTGTCACCACATATATCCATATGCAAGACATACATCAAGTGTTCTCAAATCCTTAAAGACTCAATCCGATAAGAAAACTTCAAAGGGAAAACTCAATTCATCATAAGAAGATAGAGAGGGGAAAACTCCATATGATTCATCTATATCAACAAAGCTCGCGATACATCAAGATCGTGCCATCTCAATAACACGAGAGAGAGAGAGAGAGATCAAACACATAGCTACTGGTACAAACCCTCATCCCCGAGGGTGAACTACTCCCTCCTCGTCATGGAGACCGCCGGGATGATGAAGATGGCCTCCGGTGATGCTTTCCCCCCTCCGGCAGGGTGCCGGAAAAGGGTTGTAGATGAGATCGTGGAGGTACAGAAGCTTGCGGCGGCGTAAAAACTCATCTAGGTTAACTTCCGGGGGTTTCTGAATATATATGATTTTTTGGCGTTGGAATCACGCGAGACGGAGCCACGTGGGCCCCACGAGGTACCAGGGCGCGCCTGGGGGGGTGGCGCGCCCCGATGCCTCGTGGGCACTGGATGGCCCCCCTTCAGTGGGTCTTGGTTCCAGTATTTCTTATTTTTCCCATAAAAAATCTCCAAAAAGTTTCACTGCATTTGGAGAACTTTCATTTCTGCACAAAAAACAACACCACGGTAGTTTTGCTAAAAACAGTGTCAGTCCGAGTTAGTTCTAATCAAATCATAGCAAAACCATGTAGAATTGTTATAAATATGGCATGCATACTTCATAAATTATAGATACGTTGGAGACGTATCCGCATCCCCAAGCTTAATTCCTGCTCGTCCTCGAGTAGGTAAATGATAAAAGAAATAATTTATGAAGTGTGAATGCTAGCATAGTGCATAAGTTTGATCAATGATAATTTCAATCACTTTTCCTAGCATCATAACATCAACTTTCTCTCATAAAAGTTATCATGATAAAGTAGCAATTAAAAACAGAAATTTTGATGTGGAGTGCTACCTATCATAATCATCATATAATCTTTTCTTTTATAGCATGGACATTGGACTTGAATGATTCAAAGCAAGATCATTATTATAACAGCAATATTTATTATCATAAAACTTCTCATGAGCAAGTAACAATTCATCACAACAATGAAGTATAAGGCATAAACTTTCTTGGAAACTAACAAACTATTCTAGTCAACAATGCAATTGCAATTCATCATATTTTCAGGAAGGGTCTCATGTAGGAGCTTTTTAGCAAGTCCACATACTCAACCATCATTTAGTCTTCTATGATTGCTAACACTCACGACATATATATGGAGCAAAAGTTTCAGCCAGACACATAGAAAGATAGGGGCTTGTGATTTCACCTCCCAACTTATTCACCTCAAGGGTGATGTCAACAATAATAACTCATGATCACTCATATCCAACTGGATATATGTGCCTAGATCTTTCCCCACCACATGTTGCTTGCAAAAGAGAAAAATAAAAAGGAAGTAGATGAGAACACTATTGACTCTTGCATAAAAAGTAAGTTCATAAAAGTAAAAGATAGGCCCTTCGCAGAGGGAAGCAGAGTTGTCATGCGCTTTTTATTTTTGGATGCACAAGCCCTTAATGCAAAGGAACGTCACGTTATATTGCCCCTTGTGATAGCAACCTTTATTATGCAGTCCGTCGCTTTTATTTCTTTACCATCACAAGTTCGTACAACGCTTATTTCCCTTACAATAAAAGATCATACATATTTTAGGAGCAATTTTTATTGCTTTTTGCACCGATGACAACTTACTTGAAGGATCTTATTCAATCCCTAGGTAGATATAGTGGACTCTCATGACATGAAACTGGGTTTAAGGGTTTTGGATGCACAAGTAGTATCTCTACTTGGTGCGGATTTTTGGCTAGCAAAGATATTGGGCAAGCACCACATGTTGGAGGATCTATAACAATATAACTTCTATGTGAATATGAACAAACATAATTCATTACGTTGTCTTCCTTGTCCAACGTCAACACTTTGACATAAAATACTTAATGGGGGCTCACAATCTTAAAAGATGTCCAAGATAGTATATTTGCATGTGAATCTTCTCTTCCCTTATTAACTTTTTCATGAATTGCATCATTGACTAATGCTATGCTTGTTAACCTCCAATAAATTTACCACTTATACTTTTCTTTATGTAATGTCATTACTTTCCATAAGATTAGCATATGATCTCTTTCATTATTTTCATTGCAAGGAATCACACTTATCATATCCAATGATCTATATGAAAGTTTTTATTATATCCCTCTTGAATATTCATCATATTAGGACCAAATTTATATCTTAAGCATATTGCCATTACTATTGTCAACTCTCAAAATAATATAAGTGAAACATGAGATTGTATGACAAACTACTCCAAAAGATATAAGTGAAGGTCAATGAGTAGTTAAACAATTAAGTAGCTATGTGAAGCTCTCCAAATAAAGATTTCAGATCTTGATAATTTTATTAAAACAGCAAACAAAGTGAAAATAAAAGGATACTCCAAGAATAGCACATATCATGTGAAGAAGCAAAAACTTAGGCTAACCGATAGGTGTTGATGAAGAAAGGTGGGATGCCAACCGGGGCATCCCCAAGCTTAGTTGCTTGAGACTTCTTGGAATGTTAATTTGGGATGCCTTGGGCATCCCCAAGCTTGATCTCTTGTGTCTCCTTAATTCCTCTCATATCATGGCTTCCCTAAATCTTAAAAACTTCATCCACACAAAACTCAACAAGAACTCGTGAGATAAGTTAGTATAAATCAACTCAAAACCTTAACATTCTCTATTGTAGCAAATCACAAAAATTATAATTAAACATTGAATTATAAATGCCTCTTCATATTTAATACTCCTATCCTCAAATAGAAACATTAAACATGCAAACATATGCAAACAATGCAACTATAACAGCAATCTGCCAAAACAGAACAGTCTGTAAAGAGTGAATAAGAACCCATACTTCCCTAACTCCAAAAATTCTGAAAAATTACCACGTCACAGAGAACTCATGCATGCTTACTGTGTAAAAATTTCAGATTTTATCATGTTCTGACTATTCAGGAATATTCTGGACATAACAGAAAACTTTCTGTTTTCAAACAGCAACACATGAACTTGCAAATTGAGCATGGTAAAGGCTATAATTGGCATTTTATTGAACTAAAAGATACAAAACATGATTATTGATAGCAGCAAGCAAATATCACCAGAATAAAATGACGCTCCAAGCAAAATTCATATTATGTGACGAATAAAAATATAGCTCCAAGTGAGGTTACCGATAATGTCGAAGACGAAAGAGGGGATGCCTTCCGGGGCATCCCCAAGCTTAGGCGCTTGAGTCTTCCTTGAGTATTACCTTGGGGTGCCTTGGGCATCCCCAAGCTTAGGGTCTTGCCACTCCTTATTCTCCTCATATCGATATCTCACCCAAAACTCGAAAACTCCAATCACACAAAACTTAACGGAACTTCGTGAGAACGGTTAGTATGATAAAGAATAAACCATCACTTAGGTACTGTCCAAGACAAGATTCACAATTGTTCCCATATAATTCCTACTGTATTCTATCATTTCCACAATTTATATCTCATAATATAAGCTATGGAAACATTAAAACAAGCAAACTATGCATTGAAAACAGAATCTGTCAAAAACAGAACAGTCTGTAATGATCTGAGCAACTACCATACTTATGGAACTCTAAAAATTCTGTTTAATTAGGACAACGTCACAAATTTGCATATCAGTACTGTGTAAAAATTTCAGAATTTTTTGACGCTCCAGTAAAATCTGGGAAATTAAACACTGGAGGCAAAAGTTTCTGTTTTTGCACAGAATTGAATCAACAAGTATCCACACTATCCCAAAGGTTTTACTTGGCACATTATTGAAAGAAAATATATGAAACATGATTACTACAGTATCTTAATCATGTGTACACACAAAAACAGTAGGTATAAGTATTGGGTTGTCTCCCAACAAGCGCTTTTCTTTAATGCCTTTTAGCTAGGCATGATAATTTTGAATGATGCACTCATAGAAGTAAATGATTGATACATAACGGGGGCATCATGAATCATAAGTTCCTCTCTCATAATAATTTTCAGTAGCATCATGAATGAATTCAGCAATATAACTATCAAATAAAGCATTCTTTTCATGACCTACAAGCATAGAATTTTTATTACTCTCCACACAAGCAATTTTCTTCTCATTCATAATAGTGGGAGTATCGTATGAAACTCGAATGCTATAAATTGTTTTCACATTAAAAGAGTGATGTTCAGTAAAAGGATTTTCATAATTATAACAAGTATAATAATAATCATCACTATTTTTCATAACATAAGTATCATCACAATAATCATCATAGATAGGAGGCATGAAATCATCATAACAAATTTGATCATTCAAAGTAGGGGGACTAAAAAGATCATCTTCATTAAGCATAGTATCCCCAAGCTTGGGACAAATATTAATTGCAGCAAATATATTCTCAAAAATTTCATTCTCATCAAACATAGCATCCCCAAGCTTGTTGGTTCGCATATCATTGGCATTATCACTATTATCATCAATAGTATGAATAGCACCAATAGTAAAACAATTATTATCATCGTAATTTTCCAAATTGGCACCATAAAGATTTTCAAGATTATAAGAAGTATCATTATCTTCCCAATCATAATCATCACAACGAGTAATATGCATAACAATATCACCCTCAATAGTTCCTTCGAACATTGTACCATAATACAAAGAAGCAATATCATCATCAAGTGTATCATCTTCCACAATTATTTTTGATTCATTCTCATGAGGCACAACAATAATAGGAGCAACATAATTTGGGAGGGATACCTTTTTACCTCTATTCTTACTTCTTTTCTTTTTTTCTTCACCACCTCATGTGTGGTTTTAATCAATTTTTCCGTGCACTTTATTGAAGAGATTGGTTGAATAAAAAGCTCCTCCTCGTTACATGATTCATCATAAGAAAAAATAGGAGGATATTGGGAAACCTCTTCCCCTTCATTAGTATTCTCTTCATCTTCTATTTGTTTTCTTGTCTTTAAATAATTGGCAACATAAGGATTCTCAATGCAATTTACCGCACAATACATATAAATTTCCTCTAGATCAAAATTGAGAAATCGCTTGAGATTATATTCTGGAATATCCCTAGTTATACGTTTCATTTCTTCATACCCCAGAAGCAGACTAAGTTCATTATGATGTGCAAGGGTAATCAAGTTATCACAATTCTTGGACACGATTCGATCATGAAACAATTTGCATTGGAGATTTGAATGACCAGGTTCATTGCAAAGTTCACAAGGATGGCGAGAAAAATTAAATCTTTCAGCACAATCATCTAGCCTCTCTTGCAACCCTTTAGTTTCTAAATACTTATGCCTCTTACAAAATCTATTTCCCCTTTTTGGTATGCATTTGCACTCCCAATTCACTCCACAAAAATTGACATCCTTATAGGAGACATCATTATCATGACTAGTGCAATCATCATTAGTATTATGGATATTCAAAGAATTCATACTAGCAACATTGCAATCATGCTCATCATTCATGGATTTTATTGCAAACATTTTATTGAATTCTTCTTCTATCAATTTAGCACAATTATCGGAATCCTTATTTTCAAGAAAGACATTATAAAGATGAATAATATGAGGCAACCTCAATTCCATTTTTTTAGTTTTCTTTTATAAACCAAACTAGTGATAAAACAAGAAACTAAAAGATTCGATTGCAAGATCTAAAGATATACCTTCAAGCACTCACCTCCCTGGCAACGGCGCCAGAAAAGAGCTTGATGTCTACTACACAACTTGTTCTTGTAGACTCGTGTTGGGCCTCCAAGCGCAGAGGTTTGTAGGACAGTAGCAATTTTCCCTCAAGTGGATGACCTAAGCTTTATCAATCCGTGGGAGGCGTAGGTTGAAGATGGTATCTCTCAAACAACCCTGAAACCAAATACAAGAAATCTCTTGTGTCCCCAACACACCCAATACAATGGTAAATTGTATAGGTGCACTAGTTCGGTGAAGAGATGGTGATAAAAGTGTAGTATGGATAGTAGATATAGGTTTTTGTAATCTGAAAATATAAAAACAGCAAGGTAGCAAGTAATAAAATGGAGCACAAACGGTATTGCAATGCTTAAAAATGAGGCCTAGAGTTCATACTTTCACTAGTGCGATCTCCCAACATTGTTGACATAGTTAAATCATATGTAAATCCCTCACGTGCGACAAAGAGTTCACTCCAAAGTCACAAATAGCGGAGAACAAACGAAGAAATTGTTGTAGGGTACGAAACCACCTCAAAGTTATCCTTCCCGATCAATCTTATGAGCCATCCCCATTAATTGTCACGAACAGCCCTAGAGTTCGTACTAGAATAACACCTTAAGATACACATCAACCAAAACCCTAATGTCACCTAGGCACTCCAATGTCACCACGAGTACCCACGGGTTTGATTATACGATATGCATCACACAATCTCAGATTCATCTATTCAAACCAACACAAAGAACTTCAAAGAGTGCCCCAAAGTTTCTACCGGAAAGTCAAGACGAAAACGTGTGCCAACCCTTAAGCATAAATCCCCAAGGTCACGGAATCCGCAAGTTGATCACCAGAACATACATCAAGTGACTCAAGTGAATATCCCATTGTCACCACAGATATCTATATGCAAGACATACATCAAGTGTTCTCAAATCCTTAAAGACTCAATCCGATAAGAAAACTTCAAAGGGAAAACTCAATTCATCACAAGAAGATAGAGAGGGGAAAACTCCATACGATTCATCTATATCAACAAAGCTCGCGATACATCAAGATCGTGCCATCTCAATAACACGAGAGAGAGAGATCAAGCACATAGCTACTGGTACAAACCCTCAGCCCCGAGGGTGAACTACTCCCTCCTCGTCATGGAGACCGCCGGGATGATGAAGATGGCCTCCGGTGATGCTTTCCCCCCTCCGGCAGGGTGCCGGAAAAGGGCTGTAGATGAGATCATGGAGGTATAGAGGCTTGCGGTGGTGTAAAACCTCATCTAGGTTTACTTCCGGGGGTTTCTGAATATATATGATTTTTTGGCGTTGGAATCACGCGAGACGGAGCCATGTGGGCCCCACGAGGTACCAGGGCGCCCCTGGGGGGGGGTGGCGCGCCCCGGTGCCTCGTGGGCACTGGGTGGCCCCCCTTCAGTGGGTCTTGGTTCCAGTATTTCTTATTTGTCCCATAAAAAATCTCCAAAAAGTTTCACTGCATTTGGAGAACTTTCATTTCTGCACAAAAAACAACGCCACGGTAGTTCTGCTGAAAATAGCGTCAGTCCGGGTTAGTTCTAATCAAATCATACCAAAACCATGTAGAATTGTTATAAATTTGGCATGAATACTTCATAAATTATAGATACGTTGGAGACGTATCACGCCGCCACATCCAAAATTTCTCTGATTTATCGGATCTGGTGTCCAAATACTGCGCCATGGAATATGCGTGGCAGGCTCAGCTCGAAAAAACGGAGTCAATCCGCACAGAGGAACCAAACCGAGCTCGGGCAAAGCGCGCACAGCCTCGCCGGACACACCAATACGAGCCATCCGAGAAAAGGATGAAACCCCTGACAAGATCCAGAACGCTCCTTGACGAACTACTGGACAAACCATGCCCCATACACTCTGTCCTCCTCAACACAAACCCAACCCACAGCCTTCGAGCTTGCTGGGTGGTCAGGCAAGTCGCCAAGAGTGGTGAAGTCATCCTCAGAGGCCCGTACTCAAATAAAAGTCCTGCAACGCCCTCTGATGACGACGCCGAGATCCTAACAATCTACGAAACATATTCCTCGAAGAATCAGAGGAAGAGAGCCCTTCGAGAGCTCGCTCAAATTCACCATGTGGCAGAGACAGATTCATGGACAGACACACCCATCACTTTTAGTGAGAAAGACCAGCCGAGGTCTCGCCCTATTCGAGCTGCCGCCGCCCTTGTCCTTGATCCCATAGTGGATGGATTTCGACTCCAAAAGGTGCTAATGGACAGCGGTAGCGGGCTCAACCTCATCTACGAGGACACCTTGGACAAAATGCAGTTTGACAGATCCCGCATCGAGCAAAGTGACACCACCTTTCGAGGGATCATCCCCAGAAAGGAGGCGCATTGTAGTGGCCGAGTCGCTCTTGATGTAGTCTTCGGAACTCCCGAGAACTACCGATCCGAAGAACTGCTTTTCCACATCGTGCCCTTTCACAGTGGCTACCACGCCTTATTAGGGCGCGATGCCTTCGCACGATTTCATGCCGTCCCACACTATGGGTACATGAAGCTTAAAATGCCAGGGCCAAATGGCGTGATCACAGTAATAAGTGATCCAGACAGAGCTCTTCGGGCCGAGAATAAAACAGCATCCCTCGCCCTCGAAGCATTGTCCGAAGCCCTCGCAGCTTAAGAACTGACCGCGCTTCGCTCAACGGTGGATAAGGACGATGTAATCCTTGACAAAAGGCAAAAATCCACGTCCTTTAAACCAGTGGATGAAATCGTCAAATTCCAAGTACACCCAACAGATCCCAACAAGACGGCGTCCATTGGAGCTCAGCTGGACCCCGCGGTCGATGAAGAATTGCGCCAATTTCTACGTGCAAACTGGGATATCTTCGCCTGGCACCCGCCAGACATGCCAGGGATCCCGCGTAGATTAGCCGAGCATAGCGTGAATACAATCAAAGGTTTCAAACCAGTTAAACAGACTCTCTGTCTGTTCTTCGAACCCAAGCGTCAAGCTATGGGTGAGGAACTGGCAAAGTTGCTCGAAGCCGGATTCATCCCAGACATCAAACATCCCGAGTGGTTAGCCAATTTAGTCATGGTACCCAAGAAAGATAAGTCCTAGCGGTTGTGTGTCGACTTCAAGGATTTAAACAAAGCTTGCCCCAAGGATCCTTTTCCCTTGCCCCGCATTGACCAGATCATCGATGCCACCGCCGGACATGACTCGCTGTGTTTTCTCGACGCTTATTCCGGATACCACCAAATCAAAATGAAGGAGTCCGACCAAGCGGCCACATCATTCATTACTCCCTACGGACCATTCTGTTTCAACACAATGCCCTTCGGGTTAAAGAACGCAGGGGCTACGTACCAACGCATGATTCAAACATGTTTGGAGAAACAAATCGGCAAAACAGTCGAGGCATATGTGGACGACGTGGTCGTTAAGACCAAACACGTCAGCCAGTTGGTGGACGATCTCCGACAAACCTTTGATAGTCTTCGGACCTTCGATATACGACTCAATCCGGAAAAGTGCGTCTTCGGAGTGCCAGCCGGTAAGCTGCTCGGGTTCATTGTTTCCCATAGGGGAATAGAGGCCAACCCAGCGAAAATACGGGCACTGTTCGAACTGGCGATCCCCACTGAGCTAAAGCATGTCCAGAAAATGGCCGGCTGCGTTGCAAGCTTGAGCCGTTTCATCTCACGCCTCGGAGAAAAAGCCTTACCGCTCTATAAATTGCTCAAACGGACGAAGAACTTTGATTGGACCAGCGAGGCGGCGGCAGCACTTGAGGAAATAAAAACTCTGCTGGCCAGCAACCCGATCTTGACAGCACCCAGTCCGGGCAAGCCAATGCTGCTATATATCTTGGCCACGAATCAAGTGGTCAGCGCGGTTCTCGTCGTCGAACGAGAGACAGAGGGTCACAAGCTCCAGGTGCAGAAACCTGTGTATTATGTATTCGAAGTGCTCACCCCATGTAAAACGAGGTACCCGCACTATCAGAAGATCGCCTACGCAGTTTTCATGGCATCCCGCAAGCTCCGCCACTATTTTCAAGAGTGCTCGGTCAAGGTGGCATCCGAAGTACCACTGAACGACATAATCAACAATCGAGATGCCACCGACTGTATAGCCAAATGGGCTATAGAACTCCTTCCCTTCGAAATCACATATCGATCGCGCCGAGCTATTAAATCTCAGGTTTTGGCTGATTTCGTCGCGGAATGGACGGAAGCCGAACTCCCTAGGGAATACAGTACATACTAGCATTGGACTATGTACTTCGATGGCTCCAAAATGCTCGCCGGGCTGGGGGCTGGCATGGTCCTCACATCCCCCACTGGCGACAATATTCGGTACATACTCCAGATCATGTACACCGACTCCAACAATGCAGCCGAATACGAAGCTCTGTTGCATGGACTTCGGATTGCGGTGTCAATGGGCATACAGTGGCTCGAGGTACAGGGAGATTCTAATCTCGCCATCTCTCAAGTCAACGGCGAATTCGACGCAAAAGACCCAGAAATGACAGCATACCGCAACGCCGTCCTAAAAATCTCCGCCCGTTTTGAAGGACTGGAGTTTCACCATATACCTAGAGACAGCAATCAAGCTGCTGATACCCTTGCTTGAATGGGCGCCAAGCGCGACCGTGTCCCTGAGAACACCTTTCTAGAATGACTCTTCAAGCCGTCCGTGGTGTGGCAGGAGGATGCCCAGGGCTCGGAAACCACTACCTCGGGAGAGCTCGTCCCTCCGCCTATCGGACCAGACGAAGGAATCATCGGGGGCTCGGCCATCGAAATGACATCTTCGGCTCACGAAGTCATGGAGGTAATTGCGCCGTGGACCGAGCCCTTCCTCACCTACCTCCTCCGCCAAGAATTACCGACGGACCAGACTGAGGCAAGGCGTATCATTCGACGATCTAAAGCCTATAAAGTCCACGAGGGGGAACTATATAAGAAAAGCACTACTGGTGTCCTCCAAAGATGTATATCCGAAGAGGAGGGGAGGCAGCTCCTGCCCGAGATTCACGCTGGCATGGGCGGTCACCATGCGGCAGCTCGGGCCCTGGTCAGCAAGGCTTTTCGAGCAGGGTTCTTCTGGCCCACTGCCCGAACAGACGCCCAAACATTGGTCCAACATTGTGTTGGATGCCAGCTCTTTGCAAATCAGAGCCATATGCCCCCCACGGCCCTTCGGACGATACCGATTACTTGGCCTTTAGCAGTCTGGGGGCTGGACATGGTCAGACCACTTAAAGGGGGGACCAAGAAAAAGAAAGATTTACTCGTCATGGTAGACAAATTCACCGAATGGATTGAGGCAAAGCCGGTAACTTCGGCCAAGTCTAAGCCGGTCATCGATTTTATATCCGACGTTGTACACCGTTACGGTGTCCCCCATAGCATAATAACGGACAATGGATCCAATTTTACTGCCCAGGAAGTCAAAGACTGGTGCGCTAATTTAGTCATTAAGCTCGACTATGCCTCGGTATATCACCCACAGTCTAATGGTTAGGTCGAGAGAGCTAATAGACTGATCTTGAGCGGCATCAAGCCCCGCCTGGTCCGATCTTTAAAAGAATCCGACTGCCATTGGGTCGAGGAGCTTGACTCCGTATTGTGGGGCCTACGCACCAATCCTAATCGATCCACGGGCTACACACCATTCTTCTTGGTGCATGGGGCAGAAGCCGTCCTCCCCAGTGACCTTATTCACGACGCCCCTCGGGTGCGTATGTATGAAGAAAAGGAGGCCGAGCTTGATCGGCAAGATGACCTGGACGCCCTGGAGGGCGAGCGCGACATAGCTCGGGCTCGCTCTGCTTTTTATCAGCAGCAGGCCCGACGTTATCAGAGCAGGGAAGTACGGGCAAAGGCCTACAACGTCGGCGATCTAGTCCTGCGCCTCCCAGAGAAGCAGAAGCACAAGCTGTCGCCCAAATGGGAGGGGCCTTTCATAATCGATCAAGTACTCGCGGGCGGAGCATATCGTCTCCGCAACCCAAAGGACGACCGCCTCGAGCCAAACCCATGGAACGCAGCTCGGTTACGACGCTTCTACGGTTGACTCCGCGACCTTGCCTTGTTCGGTCTATCCTTCTCAGATTTATATTTTTCTAGTCAATAGTCTTTCCCGGGTTGTGTTCGGACATGCCAAACTACGTTAAGTTTCTCTTCGGCAAACATCTTTGAATGTACCACACGCTGTTACCTAGGGGCTTCTTTGGCGGAGCCAATCATATTTTATGCAACCATTTCATTTTACGAGTTCGCAGCCTTCCTGTATTGTTCTAAAGCCACTATATGCATCAATTTGACTTAAGATTTGGCCAAGCTGGGTTGCCTCGCTCCTGTGTTTACCCCCTACGTTCCCGATTGTTCGGCTAGGGAGTAAAGGGAGCACCTCTGTGATTGTTACGTCCGGATTGCCCGGGTACGTACCTCAGACGGGTGAAGCCAAAAGCTAGCGTTCTTAAGAACATAATTGGTCGGCCACGGGGGAAGTGAAAATAATTGGTAAATATCACCAAGTCTCCGGGATATTTTCTCGAAGTAACCATCCCCGTCTACTTCGGGTATTCGGTTATTCACCCACGGTTAACGTGGTCACCCAATGAAAGGGACCTATAGAGGAACTATTTTCATCGGAAGATGTTTCTTACGTTAAACAGTAATATAACATAACTCCCCGCGCGCGTTTTTGTCTGTTTGCACCAAATGGCCGGATTGCCTGGTTCTCCGAAGTGTTCTTCGACGTTTTCGGACCGCATAGTAGGAAACACTCCTCGGCCCCTGGCCGAGGAGGCGGAAGCCGATGACCGGTTAAGACAACGCTTTAAGCACGGTTTGGAGAATATTTGATGTAAAGTACATAGCTACATAGAATCACATTGTTAATCTTGGTCAAGACCATCTATTATGGTCTCTAGAGCACAATCGGCTTGGGACAGACGAGCCGCGGGCATAACCTGGTCATATACCAGATGTACGGGCACTTCTTGCCCATCCGGCCCTACCGGCCCAACCCTGGCTAAACGCTCCGGCTCCAGCTTGGTGAAGCGAGTCTTGATCATCGCCCAAACCTCCCGCGCTCCCTCCCGACAAGATGACATCTTCCACACCTCAAAGCGGCGCCGAGCTCCTTTGAATCAATTCGCAAGCTCGGACATGCTTTCCGGCACCTCCTCGCCAGGCCATAACGCCCTGAACATACTCTTCATGGCTTTTCGGGCCCGTTCATGCACAGTGGTGAGCTCCTTTAACATGTCTCGTCCAAACGAACTGGCCTCCTCTTCGGGGCATCCGGTCAGCAGAACTGCAACAGGACATGGAGATGTTCATATTACTGCTTAAAATGTGCAGTCCATATACTACTAGATCGCACTTACCGAACAGGCCAGCTTTGAGTTTTTGGTTCTCTTCCTGGGATAGGGCCAGCTGAGCTTTCAAGCTCTGGATTTCTTGGGCCTGTTGTTGGTTTTCTGCCTTGAGCTTATCCCTCTCCCCATGACTTCGAGACAACACCCGGTAGCAAGCCTTCTGCTGTGACTCCGCATACCTTTGAGCCTCTCT
This sequence comes from Elymus sibiricus, assembly GCA_039707655.1. Lineage (NCBI taxonomy): Eukaryota > Viridiplantae > Streptophyta > Magnoliopsida > Poales > Poaceae > Elymus > Elymus sibiricus. The sequence continues at coordinate 147,987,106 of CM077666.1, forward strand.
GGCAGTCTCCAGATCCCTCTGTAGCTGGTTTATAGACTCAGCTGCTACGAATTCATCTTTCATTAGCCAAGATGCTCTATCAATTTTTATCAAAACCATTCCAGTTCAGCTCTTACCATGTGCCTCTCTGGTAAACTTCTTGACGCCCTCCAGTTCGGCTTTCACAGATTCCAACTGTGTTTGGGCCAGCCCGAGGTCTTCGGCCAACTTCTTATTGTGGTCCCGAACAGTCTGCACAAACAGCATGGCGTTATAAAAATCAGACCCTTAACTCGGCCGTCCCGCCCAAATTAAGGCTCGGGGGCTACTGGGTTAGACTCTAGTTGTCAAATTCAATTGTATACCTGCATATTAGTGGACATGTGCTTCACTGCCCCCTCGAGTCCCGTTCGGGTAGCTCTGAGGTACGCGTCTACCTAACTAAGAGCATTAAACTCCTGATCGGAAAACGCAGGGTGCCGAAGCGATGCTTTGCGCCGCCGGTGATTCATCACACTTTTGACCTCGGAGTTGGTAACCGAGACACCTCCTGAGTCTTTGGGATGTTGGTCTTCGGCAGGGACTTCCGGAGTGACGCCGGCCACAACTGGAGACCTTGGTTTTGGGTCACCCCCTGGCACCTCTTTAATATCCTTGGTCGAAGGTGGTTCCATATATCGCCTGCCGGACACCGTGGAAGGCTGTTAGGCGTACCCGTGGATGCCGAAGATAAAGGCTATGACGGTGCGGAAGATGCGTTACCTTTTTGGCCGGGGCGCAGATGACGTGGCTCCTGTCGGGACTGCGCGTTTTGCCGCCCCGCGACTGTTTGCCACTGGTACTGCTCTGGCAGCTGTCCGGCGAGTCGTACGGTGGCCCTTGGGAGTAGAAGTCAGCGTATTCCGAGCAGCGGTAGTACGGCGGCCCTTTCGAGAAGAAACCCGTTGGTCACTTACAGCGGAGGAGGGAAGCGCCGCGGGGTGGTCAGCCAAAAGGGCCACCTTAGAGCCGTCGAGGCTCTCCTGGTAGAAGACTCCCTCCTCGAATACGATCGATGTTTCGGGATCATCATGAAACCCAGGGTCGTCATCACGAGAATAATTCTCCGGTTGAGGTGCCGGGCAGCTCACCGTCTCGATCCAGTGCCTCCAGCTCTGTTCGGGCAAGGTGAAGAATTGATTAAGAAAAATTTGGAGATGCCATTCGAACTATAGAACATGGCCGGACTTACCGTTTCAATGGGCTTATAGCTCGAAAAGCCTTCTTTTGGCCTTAACCGAGCAAACTCTTGCTCTTCTCCCTTGAAGAGATCGGCCAGTATGGCTGCCATTGCCGCTTGGTTGGCAGGTCCCATCTGTTTGTACCGGGTTGCATCATCTTCCCCGTTGTAGCACCAAAGCGGGTGCATTCTCTGTTGGAGGGGTTGGACGCACCGAGCAATGGCCGCGGCCATCACGTCAATAACGGTTAGCCCGTTGTGGGCTAGCCACCTCACTTGAGCGGCCAGCCGAGTTACTTTGGCGCTTTCCTCTTGGGAAGGACTCTTCGGGTGCCAGTTGAACCGCTTCTTCAGATTGACCAATGAGAATTCGGGCAGCCCCCTCCGAACTGGATCAAATAGGGGGACGTCTTCGATATAAAACCATTCCGAAGTCCACTCTTCGGCGTCTTTCTTCGGAGTCTCTACGGGGTATCCGGTTCTGGCGATGCGCCATACTTCGGCCCCGCCAACCTTGTAGATTGTCCCTCCTCGGGTATAGGGGACGAGGCAGAAGTACTTCTTCCACAATTCGAAATGAGCCTCACAGCCCAGGAACATCTCGCAAAGAGCAACGAAGCCCGAGATATGGAGGATCGATCCGGGGGTGAGGTGGTGGAGTTGAATCCCGTAAAACTCTAACAAGCCCCTCAAGAAGGGATGAATGGGGAATCCCAGGCCTCGTAGAAGGAAGGACACAAAGCAGACCCTCTCCTCCCCGTGGGGGGAAGGAAAGTTCTCTGCGAGTGCCTCCCCATCTGCGGAAGTTAATCTGGGGCAGGTGGATGCGAGATCTGAGGCGGGAAGGTATCCCTGCATCTCGAGCCTGCGTAAATGCATGAGGGATATGGAGCAGCTCGCCCAATCACCTTGACGGGGGCCGTGAGGGCGTGAGGAAGAGCCCCTCCTCGCCCTTGGCCTATTAAAAAGAGCGTTGACTCTCCCCAAAGAGGGGCATTTTTGTAAAAACCTATCGGGCCACTCGCCTTCCGTTGGTGTGCAGAAAACCGAGGGTCGTCATTTAATTCTAGGCGAAGAAAGGCGGTATGACGGGCCCCACGAGGCCACGCTAACCGAAAGATACTTTGACAACCGAGGTGTTGGTGGCCGAACTATTGTTAAATTGAATATAGGTAAAGGGAGGAACTCGCCACCCAAGCCGAAGACCTTTGAAGCATGAAGCTGCCGAAGACTGTTGAACTCGGCGTTGGAGGCTAGTTCGGGGGCTACTGAGGGTGTCCTGGACTAGGGGGTGCCCGGGCCGCCGGCCTATCTCTCGTGGGCCGGACTGGTGGGCCGCTCCCTACTTGTCGATGGAGGGCCGGATTGTGGGCAACCCCGTGTATCAGAAGGAAACCTCCGAAGACTTGGCGTCTCCTCCAAGGAATAATTGGCGTGACCGGCATGTTTATCCCCTGATGGTAACCGACCATGTGTAACCCTAGGACCTCCTGGTGTCTATATAAACCAGAAGGCCTAGTCTGTAGAGGAGGATCATATCATAACTGCCTAGGGTTTAGCCAATCCGATCTCGAGGTAGATCAACTCTGTAACCTTCATACAATCACATCAATACAATCTAGCAGGACGTAGGGTATTACCTCTTCGAGAGGGCCCGAACCTGGGTAAATCGCCGTCTCTACGCTCTCTGTTAACCATCGATTCCTAGACCCACAGTTCGGATCCCCTACCCGAGATCTGCCAGTTTTGGTACCGACAACAGCGACTAACAGTGGTTAATTTAAACTAAACATAACTAATTAGCGGGTGGGCCCCAGGTGTTAGTGACTAATTAAGTTAATAGATTAATTTTGAAAAACCTAATTAGTTTAAATAATCGCGGGGGCCCACTGGTCAGTGTGACTGTGCTGCCACGTCAGCACAGTTGACCAGGTCAACGGGTCAACCGGGGCCCCTGGGCCCACTGGTCAGTGACCCAGAGGCGCCCACGTGGCGGCCTGGTCAGCGGTGGCCGGCGGCTCAACGCCGGCGACCAAAAACGCGGCGGAGCGCATGGGCGCTCGCCGGAATCGCGCTACAGGCGGCCATTCGGCGCGCGGCTAGGCGTGTTGGAACGAGCACTCGCTCGCGCATCCAACAGTGGCGGTGGCGTCGCCGGAGTCAGCCGGAAACATCGCCGGCGACGAGGTCAGCGGTGGAGCGGTTTCGGGCGAGCACGGCCACGCGGCTACGGCGAGCTAACGAGCTAACGGAGTTCACCGACGAGCTCTACGGAGCACCCGGATCACGGCTGACGACGTGCGGTGGCTCGAGCGGCTCTGCTTCAAGCAGGAGGTTGGCAATGGCGCCGCCGAGCTCGGGCTAAAAGGAAACGGCCACGGGACGACCAGCAGAGCGAGAGAGAAGGGGGAGGTCGGGGCGGGTGCTCACCGTGCGGCTCAAGGAGGCCGGCGACAGCTTAGGAGCACAGGGGGTGTCCAGATTCGGTGGAGCTCGCCGGCGACCCGAGACGAGGAAGTCGACGGCGATCTCGACGTGCAGGGCTCCCCGGCTTGCGATAGACGGCGCGGACGACGTAACCGACGACGGCGGAGACGACGGACATGGGGAGGCGGCGAGGCGAGGTCGTTGGCCGCGGTGGAGCGACGGCGCGGCGTCGGCGGCGTACTGGAGAGGAGGAGAGAGGGCGTGAGAGCGAGAGAGAGAGAGGGGGGAAATGGAGGAGGGCGTCCAGGGGGGAGGGACGGCTCGACCTTATCCTCTCCCGAGCGCCCGTGGCGGCAGGTGGTGGCCAGTGGCCGGAGCCACTACGCTCTAGCCACGGCGCGCGTGACACGGCGAGGGAGAAAGAGGGAGGAGGGAGACAGGCCGCGGTGGGCTGGGCCAAGTGCACTGTGCACTTAGGCCCAGCCGGTTTAGGCCTTTCCTTTTTTCCTTTTCTATTTTTCTTTTTACAGAAAGTTTGGAAAAATAGATGAGCTGCCAAAATGCAATTGCAAAAATGGGAAAGTGGTCCACAAAATTACAATGCATTATTCTGCTCTGCCACAAAAAGTTTGGGCAATTTTGGAATCCATTTGAATTTTTCAAAAATGGAAATGGCATTTAAAGTGCTGTTTTTGCACTGTTTTAATGTCCTAGCCCAATTTATGAAAATAGGTGATGTTGTTTTTATTAACATTAAATTGTTTTGGAATTTTTGCAACAACATGAACTATTTTCTAGCAATTTTTGAGCAACTTCAAATTTCACTTTGAATTTGAATTGAATTCAGTGGAGGAATTTGAAATGAGATATTATTCCAACATGATTATCATTGCAAATCACAGTAGCTTAGCATCATCATGATGGATCACTGTTGCTCATTTATAGAGGGGTGTGATAGTGCTCACCCCATGTAAAACGAGGTACCCGCATTATCGGAAGATCGCCTACGCAGTTTTCATGGCGTCTCGAAAACTCCGCCACTATTTTCATGAGTGCTCAGTCACGGTGGCATCCGAGGTACCACTGAATGACATAATCAACAATCGAGACGCCACTGGCCATATAGCCAAATGGGCTATAGAGCTCCTGCCCTTCGAAATCATATATCGACCACGCCAAGCTATTAAATCTCAGGTGTTGGCAGATTTTGTAGCGGAATGGACGGAAGCCGAACTCCCTTGGGAGTACAGTACGTACTCGCATTGGACGATGTACTTTGATGGCTCCAAAATGCTCGCCGGGCTGGGGGCTGGAGTGGTTCTCACATCCCCCACTGGCGACAATATTCGGTACATACTCCAGAACATGTACACCGACTCCAACAACGCGGCTGAATACGAAGCTTTGTTGCATGGACTTCGGATGGAGGTGTCAATGGGCGTATAGCGGCTCGAGGTACGGGGAGATTCTAATCTCGCCATCTCTCCAGTCAACGGTGAATTCGACGCAAAAGACCCAAAAATGACTGCATATCGCAACGCCGTCCTAAAAATCTCCACCCGTTTTGAAGGACTGGAGTTTCACCATGTACCTAGAGACAACAATCAAGCTGCCGATATTCTTGCTCGAATGGGCGCCAAGCGCGATCGTGTTCCTGAGAACACCTTTTTTGGAACGACTCTTCAAGCCATCTGTGGTGTGCCAGGAGGATGCCAAGGACTCGGAAACCAATACCTCAGGAGAGCTTGTCCCTCCGCCTATCGAACCATACGAAGGAATTATCGGGGGCTCGGCCGTCGAAACAACGTCTTCGGCTCACGAAGTCATGGCGGTAATCGCGCCATGGACCGAGCCCTTCCTCGCCTATTTCCTCCGCCAAGAGCTACCCGATGACCAGATTGAGGCAAGGCGCATTATTCGGCGATCTAAAGCCTATAAAGTCCATGAGGGCGAACTATATAAGAAAAGAACTACTGGCGTCCTCCAAAGATGTATAGCCGAAGAGGAGGGAAGACAGCTCTTGGCCGAGATCCACGCTGGCATGGGCAGTCACCACGCAGCAGCTCGGGCCCTGGTCAGCAAGGCTTTCCGAGCCGGGTTCTTCTGGCCCACGGCCCGAACAGACGCCCAAACATTGGTACAACATTGCGTTGGATGCCAGCTCTTTGCAAATTAGAGTCATATGCCCCCCACGGCTCTTCGGACGATACCGATTACTTGGCCTTTCGTGGTCTGGGGGCTGGACATGGTCGGACCACTTAAAGGGGGGACCAAGAAAAAGAAATTTCTACTCGTCATGGTAGACAAATTCACTAAATGGATTGAGGCAAAACCAGTAACCTCAGCCAAGTCCAAGCCGGTCATCGATTTTATATCCGGCGTCGTGCACCGTTACGGTGTCCCCCATAGCATAATAATGGACAATGGATCCAATTTTACCACCCAGGAAGTCAAAGACTGGTGCGCTAATTTAGGCATTAAGCTCGACTATGCCTCGGTATACCACCCACAGTCCAATGGTCAGGTCGAGAGAGCTAATGGACTGATTTTGAGCGGCATTAAGCCCCGTTTGTTCCGATCTTTAAAAGAATCTGACTACCATTGGGTCGAGGAGCTCGACTCTGTATTGTGGGGCCTACACACCACTCCCAATTGCTCCACGGGCTACACACCGTTCTTCATGGTGTATGGGGCAGAGGCCATCCTCCCCAGCGATCTTATTCACGACGCACCTCGAGTCTGTATGTATGAAGAAAGGGAGGCCGAGCTGGATCGGCAGGATGACCTGGACGCCCTGGAGGGCGAGCGTGACATAGCTCGGGCTCGTTCTGCCTTCTACCAGCAGCAGGCCAGACGCTATCAGAGCAGAGAAGTACGGGCAAAGGCCTACAACATGGGTGACCTCGTCCTGCGCCTCCCGGAGAAGCAGAAGCATAAGCTATCGCCCAAATGGGAGGGGCCCTTCATAATTGATCAGGTACTTGCGGGCGGAGTGTTTCGTCTCCGCAACCCAAAAGACGGCCACCTTGAACCAAACCCATGGAACGCAGCTCAGCTTCGACGCTTCTACGGCTAAACCAGCGCCCTCCCCCTTCTTTTTCGGTCTATCCTTCTCGGATTTATATCATTCCTTTTTCCAGTGACTAGTGTTTCCCAGGTTGTGTTCGGTTAGGCCGAACTACGTTAAGTTTTTCTTCAGCAAACATCTTCAAATGTACCACACGCCGTTACCTGGGGGCTTCTTTTACGGAGCCGGTCATATATTATTTGTGCAACCATCAGTTTTTACATGTTTGCAACCTTCCTGTATCGTTCTAAAGCCATCATATGCATCAATTTGACTTAAGATTTGGCCAAGCTGGGTTGCCTCGCTCCTGTGTTTGCCCCCTACGTTCCCGATTGTTCGGCTAGGGAGTAAAGGGAGCACCTCTGCGATTGTTACGTTCGGATTTCCCGGGTGCGTACCTCAGACGGGTGAAGCAAAAAGCTAGCGTTCTTAAGAACACAATTGGTCGGCCACGGGGGAAGTGAAAATAATCGGCAGTTATTGCCAAGATTCCGGGGCTATTTTCCCGAAGTAACCATTACCCGTCTATTTCGGATATTCGGTTATACGTCCATGGTCAACATGGCAACCCGAAGAAAGGAACCCATAGAGGGACTATTTTCGTCAGAAGATGTTTCTTACGTCAAACAGTAATATAACATAACTCCCCGAGCGCGTTTTTGTCTGTTTGCACCACATGGCCGGATTGCCTGGTTCTCCGAAGTGTTTTTCCGATGTTCTCGGATGGCATAGTAGGAAGCACTCCCCGGCCCCTGGCCGGGGGGGGGGGGGGGGGGTAGAAGCCGATGGCCGGTTAAGATAACGCTTCAAGCACGGTTTGGAGACTATTCGATGTAAAGTACATAGATACATAGAATCAAAATGTCACTCTTGATCAAGACCATCTATTATGGTCTCCAGAGCACAATCTGCTTGGGACAGCAGAGCTGCGGGAATAACCTGGTCATATACCAGATGCACGGGCACTTCCTGCCCATCTGGCCCTACTGGCCCAACCCTAGCTAAATGCTCCGGTTCTAGCTTGGTGAAGTGGGTCTTGATCATCGCCCAAGCTTCCTGTGCTCCCTCTCTACAAGGTGACATCTTCCATAACTCAAAGCGGTGCCGAGCTCCTTTGAATCGATTAGCAAGATCGGTCATCCCTTCCGAGGCCACGTCGCCAGGCCACAGTGCCTTGAACATGCTCTTCATGGCTTTTCGGGCCTGCTCATGTACGGCAGATAGTTCCTTCAGCAGGTCCCGTCCAAAGGAGCTGGCCTCCTCTTCGGGGCGTCCGGTCAGAAGAACTACAATGAGACATGGCGTTGTTCAAATTGATGTCTACTACATACAGTCTTTGAACTAAAAAACAAAGTTGCACTCACCGAACATGCCAACCTTTAGTCTCTGGTTCTCCTCCTGGGATAGGGCCAGTTGAGCTTTCAAGCTTTTGATTTCTTGGGCCTGTTGTTGACCTTCCGCCTTGAGCTTATCCCTCTCCTCATGACTTCGGGTAAGCACACGGTAGCCAACCTCTTGCTGAGACTCCGCATACCTTTGAGCTTCTCTGGCAGTATCTAGATCCTTCTGCAGCTGATTTATAGACTCGGCTGCTATGGAATCATCTTTCATTAGAAAAGGTGTTCCATCAAATTTTTCTTACACAAATTTAAGTTTGGCACTTACCATGTGCCCCTCTGGTAAATTTCTTCACCCCCTCTAACTCGGCTTTCACAGATTCTAACTATGTTTGCGCCAGCCTGAGGTCCTCGGATAGCTTTTTGTTTCGCTCTCGAATAGTCTGCACAATAGCATGGCATTATAAACATCAGACCCTTAACTCGGCTGTTCTACCCAAATTAAGGCTCGGGGGCTACTGGGTTAGGTACTAGTTGTCAAAACCAACGGTATACCTGCACATTAGTAGACATGAGCTTCACTGCCCCCTCGAGTCCCGTTCGGGCAGCTCCGAGGTACGCGTCTACCGAACTAAGAGAACTAAACTCCTGATCGGAAAATGCAGAGTGCTGAAGCGATGCCTTGCGCCACCGGTGATTCATCACACTTTCAACCTCGGAGTTGGTGACCGAGACGCCCCCTGAATCCTCGGGATGTTGGTCCTCGGCAGGGACCTCCGGAGTAACGCTGGCTACAACTGGCGACCTCGGTTTTGGGTCACCCCTCGGCACCTCTTCAACATCCTCAGTTGAAGGCGGTTCTACATATTGCCTACAAGACACCGCGGAGAAAATTATTGGCATTCTCGGTGGATGTCGAAGATAAAGGCTATGACGGTACGACGGATGCATTACCTCTTCGGGCGGAGCGGGGCGCAGATGACGTAACTCCCGTTGGGGCCGCGCGTTTAATCACCCCACGACCACTTGCTGCTGGGGCCGCTCTTGCAGCTGTCCGGCGCGTCGTACGGCGGCCCTTGGGAGTAGGAGTCAGTGTATTTGCAGCAGCAGCAGCTGAGTGTCTCTTTCGAGAAGAAGCCCGTTGGTCACTTACAGCGGTGGAGGGAAGCGCCCCGGGGTGATCGGCCAAAAGGGCCACCTTAGAGCCATCGAGGCTCTCCTGGTAGAAGACCCCCTCCTCGAAATCGATCGATGTTTCGGGGTCATCGTGCAACCCAGGATCGTCGTCACAAGAATGATTCTCCGGTTGAGGAGCAGGGCAGCTCACTGTCTCGATCCAGCGCCTCCAGTTCTGTTCGGACAAATTGAAAATCTAGTTAAGAAAAATTGGCGTGCTGTCCGAGCTATGAAGCGTGGTTGGACTCACCGTTTCGATGGGTTTGTAGCTTGAGAAGCCTTCCTTGGGCCTTAACCGAGCAAACTCGTGCTCTTCTCCCTTGAAAAGGTCGGCCAGTATGGCCGCCATCGCCGCCTGATCGGCAGGTCCTTTCCGTGTGTATCGGGTCGAATCATTCTCCCCGTTGTAGCGCCATAGCGGGTGCAGTCTCTGTTGAAGAGGTTGAACGCACCGGGCAATGGCTACTGCCATCACGTCGATAATGGTTAGCCCGTTGTGGGCTAGCCACCTCACTTGAGTGGCTAGCCGCGTTACTTCGGCGCTTTCCTCTTGGGAAGAACTCTTCGGGCGCCAGTTGAACTGCTTCTTCGGCGAAACAAGTGAGAATTTGGGCAACCCCTTCCGAGCTGGATCGAATAGGGGGACGTCTTCGATATAAAACCATTCCGAGGTCCACTCCTCGGTGTCTTTCTTGGGGGTCCCTATGGGATATCCCGTCCCGGTGATACGCCATACCTCGGCCCCACCGACCTCATAAATTATCCCTCCTCGGGTGCGGGGGACTAGACAGAAGTATTTCCTCCACAACTCGAAATGTACCTTGCAGCCCAGGAACATCTCGCAAAGGGCGACGAAGCCCGAGATATGTAGAATCGATCCTGGGGTAAGGTGGTGGAGTTGGATCCCATAAAACTCCAGTAGACCCCTCAGAAAGGGATGAGTGGGGAAACCCAGGCCTCGCAAGAGGAAGGGCACGAAGCATACCCTTTCCTCCCCATGGGGGGTAGGGAAGTTCTCCACAAGGGCCTCCCCATTTGCGACATTAATCCGGGGTGGGTGGACGCGAGATCTGAAACAGGAAGATACCCCTGCGTCTCGAGGCTGCCCAGTCGCATGCGGGATACTGAGCAGCTCGCCCAATCACCTTGACAGGGGCCGTGAGGGCGTGAGGAAGAGCCTGGAACGCTCGCCATTGTTTGCTGGCTGTGACCTCTCGGGGATGTGAGGAAGAATGGCAGGGGGTGGGGTGCGTTAGCCTCCACGCCCTTGGCCTATTAAAAGGGCATTCTCTCCCCCCAAAGAGGGGCATTTTTGTAAAAGCCCATCTGACCACTCGCATTCCCCGGATGCGTAGAAATCGAGGGTCGTCATTTAATTCTAGGTGAAGAAAAGCGTTATGGAGGGCCCCACGATGCCTCGCCAATCGGAGGATTTTTCGGCGACCGAGCTATTAGTAGCCGAACACAGAAGGTGGGAGGAACTCACCCCTCAAGCCGAAGACCTTGAAAGCATGGAGCTGAGGGAGAATGTCTACTTCGGTATTGGAGGCAAGTTCGGGGGCTACTGAGGGTGTCCCGGACTAGGGGGTACTCGGGCTGCCGGCCTGTCTGTCATAGGCCGGACTAGTGGGCCGCTCTTTACTTGTCAAAGGAAGGCCGGATTGCGGGCGACCCCGTGCACCAGAAGGAAACCTCCGAAGACTTGGAGTCTCCTCCAAGAAATAATTAGCGTAACCATCATGTTTATCCCCTGATGGCAACCGGCCATAGGTAACCCCAATTCCCTCTGGTGTCTATATAAACCAGAGGGTTTAGTCTGTAGGGAGATCCATCGCCATCATACCCACCTAGGGTTTAGCCTATTCGATCTTGAGGTAGATCAACTCTGTAATTGTCATACCCTCATATCAATACAATCAAGCAGGACGTAGGGTTTTACCTCCCCGTGAGGGCCCGAACCTGGGTAAACACCGTCTCTACGCTCCCTGTCACCCATCGACTCCAAGACCCATAGTTCGGACCTCCTACCCGAGATCTGCCGGTTTTGGTACTAACACCTTGATTTGATCCTCCAATGTTGGTTTTACTTCTAGGCGAGCTATGGTTCCTTCCGTGACTAGGACCATGTTAAGTTTGGCAAATTCCTGGTTGAACTCATGCTGTGAGAATTGCACACTGTCATTGTCGGTGCATGGATTTAGGCTGAGGGCATCTGCCACAACATTTGCTTTACCCAAATGGTAATGCATTCCCACATCATAATCGTTGATTAACTCAAGCCAGCGACGCTGTCGCAAGTTTAATTCTGGTTGGGTGAAGATATACTTAAGACTTTTGTGATCTGTCTATATCTCGCATCGATTTCCAAGGAGGAAATGTCGCCATTCCTTGAGTGCAGGTATCACAGCTGCTAGTTCCAAATCATTGGTAGGATAATTTTGTTCGTGTCGTCATAGTTGTCTTGAAGCATATGCTACGACCTTTCCTTCTTGCATTAATACACATCCCTGGCCTTTTCTGGATGCGTCACAATATATTTCAAAATTCTTGTGCACATCCGGCACGATCAGAACAGGTGCCGTTGTTAACCTCTTCTTTAATTCCTGGAAACTTTTCTCACATGCTTCAGTCCATTCAAACTTTTTATCCTTCTTGAGTAACTGAGTCATGGGTTTGGCTATGGTGGAGAATCCTTCAATAAATCGTCGATAGTAGCCAGCCAGACCAAGAAAACTCCTGACCTCAGTCATGTTGGTGGGTTGCTTCCATCCTAAGACAACTTTTACCTTACTTGGATCCACTGCTATTCCATCCTGTGTCAGTACATGTCCCAAAAAACCAACTTCTCGTAACCAAAATTCACACTTACTGAATTTGGCATATAGTTGATTTTTCCGTAATTCTTCCAGGACTATTCGAAGATGTTGCTCATGTTCTTCTGGCGTCTTGGAATAAATAAGTATATCATCGATGAACACAACCACGAACTTGTCCAGATATTTCATGAAAACCTTGTTCATCAGATGTACAAAATAAGCAGGAGCGTTGGTTAATCCGAAAGGCATCACAGTGAACTCATATAATCTGTATCTGGTGGTAAAAGCAGTCTTGGGTATGTCTGATGATCGGATTCTTAATTGATGGTAGCCTGATCTCAAATCTATTTTTGAGAAAACCTTGGCTTCTGCCAGTTGGTCAAACAAGTCATTGATTCTTGGTAGTGGATATTTATTTTTGATAGTAACCATATTGAGTGCCCGGTAATCAATACATAACCTTAGGGTCCCATCCTTTTTCTTGGCAAATAAAACCGGCGATCCCCATGGTGATGAGCTGGGTCGGACATAACCCTTTTCCAATAATTCCTTAATTTGTTTCTTCAGGTCAATCAATTCTGTCGGAGCCATTCGATAGGGCTTGTTGTAAATGGGTGCCGTTCTAGGTGCTCGTTCAATAAAAAATTCGATTTCATGATCTGATGGCATGCCTGGTAGCTCCTCAGGAAATACATCGGGGTATTCGCATACCACAGGAACCTTGCTTAATTCTGTCGTGTCCACTTGATTTAGCTTCCCTTGTGACTTAGAAATTCCCCTTGTACCAAACTTCACTGTCTTCCCATGACAATTGGTGAGAGTCACTGTTCGATTGTAGCAGTCTATAAAACCTTTATTTGTGGTTAACCAGTCCATTCCCAAAATGACATCCAAATCAACTGCTTCCAATACAATAAGATTTGCTAGGAACTTCATTCCTTTTATTTCAATATTCACATCCTGGTAGTACCATTGGGTGCTTTGCTTGGATCCCGGGGACTGAATAACCATTGATTTTTTCAAAGGCGAAAAAGAAAACTGATTCTTCGAGGCAAACCTTTTAGAGATGCACGAATGGGAAGCGCCAGAATCAAATAAACTGTAGCATTAATTGTGTTAATAGGGAACATACCAAACGCGATGTCCGGTGCATTCTATGCTTCCTCAAATGTCATGTGGTTAACCTGCCCCTTTTTGTGATTGTTGTTGAAGTTGTTGTGTCGCGGAGCTGCATTAGTACTGCGGCCATTGCTGTTGGGTTTGGGGGTATTATTCCCCTGTTTTGGGCACTGCCTAGCATAATGCCCCTCTACTCCACAGGCGTAACAGGTGATGCCAGGATGGAATATTGCTTCTTTGGCCCTGTTGTTGAAGGTACTGCGGTTTTGCTGCGGTCGTAGTGTTGGAATTGCTGGTCGGGGTGCCATAGGCCTCTGAAATTCATTTTGGGGCCTGTTGTTGCGAGCTGGTACTGACTGGTTCATACGACGCTTGTGAATCTCATTTATATTGTGGTGCTCATTTTCCAAAATAATAGCTTTGTCTACGTGTGTCTTGAAATCCGGAAAAGTATGGACCACCAGTTGGCACTTTAAAGATGGAACGAGTCCGTCGAGAAATTTCTCCATCTTTTTTGCTTTCTGTCATATATTCATCATTGGCATAACGGGCTAGCTGAGTAAACTGATCGAGGTACTGGGTTACTGTTGTGCCCCGCTGCTTGAGATCCTCAAATTCTCTTTTCTTTAATTTCATGATACTGTTGGGAATATGTGCTCCCCGGAAGCTTTCCTTGAATTGCTCCCAGGTCATTTCTCCTCCATTGGGGTGCGTGTGGCATAAATTTTCCCACCATGATGCTGATGTTCCAGATAAATAATGTGGAGCATATAATACTTTTCCTGGTCCATACACTGGGCTATAACCAATTTTCTTTCAATATCACGCAGCCAATCGTCTGCCTCCCGAGGTTTGTCTGTGTGAGAAAAGACAGTTGGATTGGTCCTCTGAAGCTCAGACAATTTTGATCTGGGTTGGTGCTGTCCTTGGTGATTCCCCATATTTATTAAGTGTTGCATCATTTCCTGGTGCTGCTGCTGGCTTTGTTCATACAAATGGCATACTTGTGAGAATGCTGAATCATTGCTCTGCTGACTTGTCTGTCCTGGTGTGAAATTATTTCCCATCTATGCAAAGTTGTCCTCTGGTGGACTGGGCATAGAACGGGTCCAGGGACAATGCATTTTCTCTCTGGGGTATTTGTGTAACACCGATGAGAAAAGAAATTATAAAGGGAAGAAATAAATTTTAAAAGACTGAAAATAATTCCCCTCCCCCAAAAACGTAGGTGCATAAAATTTGCGGTTTATATTATACATGCAGATTTAATTATACATGCAGGATTTAATTATACATGCATGATTTAATTATAAAATATGCCCGTCGTAGTCGTGACGCTTACATGACCGCTTATTTAGACTAGTGCACTACTCCATCCTCTTAGCACTCTGCGATCCAAGTCTACTACTCGCCATCTTACAAAGAAGAAAAGAAACAGAAAATATTTTACAGCTACACTCTCATAAAAGGCGACTGTGGTGCTGATGCCGAGTCTGCTATCATGGAGTGTCTGGAACGTCGTAGGCCCTTCTAAGGGTAAGTCCCAAACGGGGTGCTGAAGACTCGACCTCCTCCTCCTCCTTGGATATGGTCTCCAGTCGGGCAGCTGTTGAAGTCATGCCTGCTCGCGGTGGCACTGTTCTCGTAGTCGGTGAAGTCCTAACCGCAATGGGAGCAACCAAGCGACTAGACTCATCGCTCGGAGATGAGCGTCGAATTGCGGAATGAGTAGGAGGATCATATGGTGGAGTCGGAATGCGAGGAGCGCGTGGTGACAGAGTACGGAACTCACTCCTGTGAGGAGTCCTCACACGAGCTAAGTCCATCCGTGCAGCAAGATAGTCGTCCACCAGTGAGGTGAAGACTGACTCTAGAGCCATGATGTACTGAACAAGGGGCTCAATAGCCTCGTCCCTATCTTCCGTGGTGCAAGCGAAAGCATAGTGACTAGTGTATGGAACATGGCATGGAAGACAATGATAGATACGTGTCTGCATGACCGGAAGGATGTCCCGAAGACGAGCGATGGCCTCTCGGGCAGCCATCTGGATAGCATGCCTCTCAGTAGGCATGACTCTCCCCACAAAGCGATAGTTGCGATGTGGCATGGCATTTCCACCCCGAATATATACCGAGGCCTGGTACATAGTCAGGGTGTCCGAGATCCTGTCAGGATAAACGGTGTACTCCGGACGACTCGGGGATCCCATCGTGACTCTGGTGATGTAGACTAGAAGACGGGAAAATCCCGCAGACTCGTTGGCGAAAATCTGGGTCGGACAGCTGCCGCCAGACATCTACAATAGTAGGCAAAAAATCCAAATAGTCATATCATAAGTATATGAGGACCAAGGAAAATTTCTTACAATGCATGAGATGCATGCTAAAAATATTAGGACTGACTCTATTCCTAGCGATCACACCTAGGGCTTCCTACAGTCAACCTGGCTCTGATACCAAGGTTTGTCGGGCCCGTTTTCGGAATAAATCATAGAATATCCCTAAGTCACACCAACCCCAAGATCAGCACAACTGGTGGACTCCCTTGATACAGATATCCATTACATACATAATATTACCCAGGGTTGAGCCAGAGTGCTCAACATTTATTACAAACTTGTCAATATATGGTGGTGGCGGAATATGACAGTGGTGTGGTGATGGTACAACACTGATACAATAAGGTAGAGCCAAGCGTCAGTGTGAGGCTTGACTATTTATTCGTTAAGCGGAAGCACTGCGGATGATACAAGTGGTAGACTCCAAGACCACAAGCTGACTGACTGGGAACACCTCTAAGCGTCAGGCTCGCTAGCGCACTCTTCTTCCACAAGCTCGTCTTCCTCCAGGTCTGGCCAAATTAACAAGCCAGGGACAAGCCTGTGAGTACGTTGGAATGTACTCGCAAACATTATGAATGAAAGATATACCGAATGCATATGCTCATGCTAGATTAAATGATATGCATATGTTAACCAAAATTTAATCATGGCATGCTAAATATAAATATGGCATGGATGAAAAACATAACTTGTTAGTAATGAACCAAGAAAATAAAATGGAACATCGGGCGCTGGACCGCCCGAGGAATTCCAGGAAAAATGCCAAACGGGTGTCAGAAAGCGACGCCTCGAGAGGTCTTGAAAAGAAATGCCAAACGTGTGTCTGAAAGCGACGCCTCGAGAGGTCTTGAAAAGAAATGCCAAATGGGTGTCTGAAAGCGATGCCTCGAGAGGTCTTGAAAAGAAATGAGCATCCAGGTGGACTAGCCATCCCATGTGATACTCAGAAAAGAAAATAAAACTGAGCACCCAAGTGGACTAGCCATCCCAAGTGATACCGAGAAAAATATAAATGAGTATCCAGGTGGACTAGCCATCCCAAGTGATACCCAGAAAAATATAAATGAGTATCCAGGTGGACTAGCCATCCCAAGTGATACCCAGAAAAATATAAATGAGTATCCAGGTGGACTAGCCATCCCAAGTGATACTCAGATTTCACATAGAAGAACAGAGTTAGTCCACAATAATATTTATGATGACAATAATATTCATGATAACCTCAGAGGTGACAATAATTATCCTGCAAAATGAATCATGCTCAATTTAATTATTTCCTTCGAAGACCAACACCGGGACCGACACTTGACCCTTCCCAGCTAACGTCCTTGACCGTGGACACGGCTATTCGAATAGATATAACTTTGTAGAGGGTGTACTCGTTACCCGCAAGTAAAGGATTTCTTTAGTCAACACCGAGACGCTGACTAATTCCCATCACGATCTTTGGGTTGAAAACACACCTGACCAGCACACACCAGATTAACTTTCCGGATGCCAGGAATCACCCAATGCATCGTTCAAGAAAAACTCTAAGTCGGGGAGACCATCGTCTCGAATAGCATGGGATCACTATTTATATGCGCGGATTACAAGGGGTGCCCCCCTCTCGGCCCAGCCGGATACACCCATGCCCCTGACCCGATGACTAGCATTAGTCCATGGCCGTGGAATCCTCATCATGGCCTCTCTAAGTGGTGTGCACAAGGAAAGGGGTTAGCAACTTACTAGGCCATACTCCCCACGCGGGAAGACATGTGGCAGCATGGTATTTAGCTAGGCATAACGGAACAAGACTCGATCTAGGTCGACTCAGGGGGTGTTGTTATTATGACTGGCATGTCTCTCATGCCACGGTGACACCATCATGTCATAACGTGACCCGTGCCCACCGGCACGTCCAAGGCAGGAGACACACTCCTGGATTCTCATAGCTTTTATCCGTGTTAGAAAGATTCTTGAGTGGAATGCAAGCAATGTGTAAAGATGATATGACCATGCATGTATTCCTATCCATTTCATACTCGACGATACTTCCAACTTATGTAAATATGCATGCAATCACCATATCCCAAGTTCAAAATGCTTGCCTTGATCAAAGTAGTCAGAAGATGATCCCTCGAAATTCCCGGCAAAGTTCCCCTCCTCGATTTCTATAAAAATGCAAATTCAAATTTGAATCAAAATTTTGCAACAGTACAAAAAGTTGTCTAGAACTATTTTCAAATAAATACGAAAAAAACTAGAGTGAAAAATAAGAATTTCAAAAAAAGAATCAATTAAAACAGAGTTGTGGTTAAAAAGTTATTAAAGTTTTAAAACAAGGGGCTTTTCTGCAAAAATAAAATTTGCCAGCGGGTACCTGTGTGGTAAAACAGAAAATGTTTCGGGGAAAAATATGCTTTCCAGCGCAGAAAGCGTAAAGGGACGGAATACGCTTTCGGTTAAATCAGAAAAAGATTAAAAGGCTGACGGGTGGGCCCCACCCGTCAGGTTTGAATTTCAAACGCGCTCGTGCGCGTGTACAAAGGAGGTGCGGCGATCACCGGCAACGATCGCCGACGTTTTAGAGGGCGGCGATGGTCGGGATGTGCTCGGGGAGGGATTCCGCGTCGGTGGGTGGTGGAGTTGGTCGCCGGCGAGCACCGGAGCGACAGCGAGGTCGACTCCGGCGGATGGCGGCATCGGGTGGTGTTTGATTTCGTCGGGGAGGCCTCCGAGTGTTAAATTGAAGTGTGGAATCGATTAGATGGTGGATTAAATGGGTACTGACGAAGTTTGAGTGGTGGAGATGGCCTACTGGCGTCAGGTTGTTCCGGGGATCCGAGGCGGATCGGCCGGCCGGAGATGGAGAAGACGACCTCCTCGAGGTCTAGGGAGTGCGTGGGAGGTCGATTGAGAGTGTGTGCGTGTGGTGCGGGTACTAAACGGAGCTCGGGGAGCTCTTATATAGGCGAGCCGAGGTGACCAGTGGCGAGGCGGATCACGCCGGAGTAAATCC
Source organism: Elymus sibiricus (assembly GCA_039707655.1). Lineage (NCBI taxonomy): Eukaryota > Viridiplantae > Streptophyta > Magnoliopsida > Poales > Poaceae > Elymus > Elymus sibiricus. Next base: position 148,005,589 of record CM077666.1, read on the forward strand.
GGCCGGCGAGGTAGTTAGGGACGGTGGAGAGGTCGGTTTGGGGTTGGTGAGGTCGGTGGAGCTCTCTCGAAGTGCTAGCGTGGACGAATTCGAGCTCTATCGCCTTATCCACGGCGAGGCCCCCGTGCAGTTGTGGTGGCGGTGATCTGCTCCGGCGACTGCCAGGCGGGGTCGGGACAGCTTGGACGGCGCATGAAGCGGCAGAGGAGGGCGACGCGTGGAGAGGGAGTAGGAGAGGGAGCGGTAGCTGGAGTGATGGCTGCTGGAGCCGTGCCGATCCGCTCGGCCGCCGCGGCTGAGGATGGTGGCCATTGCACCGGCCTATTCCTATGCTGTCTGGGGCGAGCAACTGACCAGGAGGTCCCGCGGCAGTGTATTGATGGCGAGCAGAGGTGCGGATGAGGAGGAGATGGAGTGGAGTGCACCGCACGGCGCCGACTCCCTCTGTCTCTGCACTTTCTGTTTTTCTGAATTTTTTTGACAGTAGCTACAGTGCACACCAACTGTTCGATGAAATGCTAGATGGCTCTAGGCATTTTAGGAATTTTTCGGAATTTTTGTGGTAAGGTGTTGATGCATAATAGAGATGCTGGCCCAATTTCAGAATTTTTGGAGCAATTAAAATCGGGTTTTGATCAGATGGATTAAATCTGGTCCAAATTTCAAATGAATGAAATTTGAAAATTTTGAACTGTGGAACAAAATGTTTTTGGTGAAATGGAGTGTGGGTACTGACAAGTAGATGTGATAATTTTTGTGGGGGTAGAAGAGTTGGAAAAATTATAGTTCCTTTGTAACTCAAAGAAACTAGGAATAAATGAAATTCCAACTTTGGAATTTATAAAATATAATAAAATTATTTTTGTGGAGAGGGAAGGTATTGGATACTGTCCTAGGGTTTGAGAATGACTTGGATGAGAATTAAAAATGACAGAATAATTTTGTGAGAATTTTATAAGTGCTTGAAAAGAATGGAATGGGCCATTCCATTGGAATAACTTTAATTATTCAAAAAAATTCTGAAAGAAAATATTTTTGATCTTTCAAAAATAATTACCAAAGTGAGAAACCATCAAATCAGAATTATTTAAAAAAATTTGAAACCCAATTGAAAATTTAAAGAGTGATTTTCAAAACAGAAGGAAAAAGGAATAGTGCCATAATGATCCAAAGAATTTTATTTTAAATAAAAGATTTTAAAATTCAAATAGAAATATTTTTGGGGTGTTACACTGACAACTGGGACCCAGTTGCTCGAGCAGTTTTGTTGTTGTTGTTGAGACGGAGTAGCTTATTGTGACACACTGGTTTTTGCTCCTTGTTTTTTTTTCCTTTGCGGGATTGGACTCCTGTCTTTTTTTTCGATATTATCGGATTTTCTCTCGCTCTTGGGTATATGAAGATGGTCATTTAGCCTTGCCTTTCCTATCCAACCAGAGATTCTCTCTAGTCCAACCTTGCCACCCAAGATATATTCCCAGGGTTTTGCCGCCGAAACCCTACCTTCCGAGTTATCGGAAGGGATACCCTAATTCCTGCAGTTACAAAGGAACCCTAATTTTCTTTGATCTGTTGCCTCCCAAACTTTTCCCGATGACTTTCCTATATCTATCAACCCTAGATATGTAAAAATATTGCCAAGTCATTTGCAATATTTTTCATTTAAAATTAATTCCTTTTTTCTGCCAATTAAAGGATTTAAATCCAGGAAAATATCTATCCATCTCCAAAGTTCATGAAAACTTGGGGTGATATTCTTTGTGACCATATTGAGCTCTCATAAAAATATTGGCCATAATTAAATAAGGGAAATTGCATTTTCCTATTTAAAGCCAATATTGCATTTTGGGCACTTTCCAAAGGAACTACCATTTTGGTAGCCAGGAAAAATCCAAAATAATTTGTGGAGCTTCTCCTATCCATATCTTCACTATTTCCATCAAGAACCCAAGTTCCACAGTTCAAAGTTTGAGAGCATCATCTAGTTCTTGTTTCTGGATCCATTTTGAGATTGTGAAGCAACTATATTTAATATTGCTCCATGATTCTTGAAATTAATCCAGGACCTCACATTCCCTATATGATGTGAGCATGCAAGAATTCATATCATTTTGCTAAGCCAATTCCTCCCAAAAATTCCATCTAGTTTCTGTCCAGCAGAAAGCTTTGTCAAGGAAGTACCTTCATAGGGCATCCAAATGAGCTGAAATTTTACCAGATTATCAAAATGTCCATATCATCACTCTGCACAAAAATTCAGCTCATTTAACCTAGCTATTTGAGCACAGCATCAAAACATAGCTTCTGGACCAAAAATTGCATTGTGAAGGAAGTGCATGCAAACCTGGTCCAAATGGCTTCAAATGTTGCCAGGACCTGCACCTTCCTACCACATCTCAACCTGACAACATCTCAATCTCACTTGCCAACCCATTTCACCTCAGCAAAGCCCCCAAGATCCTATCTAGAAGCTGTTCTGGATCATCTTGATCAACCTAGGCCTTTCCTGGTCTCTCCAGAGTTATATCTTGTCAAATTGACCAGTGAGCCACCTGTTGGACAAGGTGTGGCGGCCAGACTGGCACCAAAACGCGCCGTGCATGTGGTGACCGCGTAGCGGCCACGTGGAAACGGCGCTCTGGGTACTGACCTCGTCGGATAGCTCATTCCGGCCAGCTCCGGCTTGTCCCGGCATGTCCAAGGGCTCCACACCGTCCACGTACCCCCTCTCCAGCTCCTTCCCCCTCCGTCACCTTCCTCACCGCGCCGCGACAACGGCCGCCGTACCGCCACTGTTCGTACGCGGTTGCCGACGTATACCTCCAACCGGAGCTCTCCCGAAGCCACTGGCAGCTTCTTCCCTCTCCTGGAGACCCTGCCGACATCGCCCCCTCCCTCCACATGTCCCCGAACACCAGTACACGGCTAAGGACACCACAACGGCCGTCCTCATCGCCTCGCCTTGGCCGGCTATAAATAGCCACGGCCCGAGCCCCTCCCAGCACCACAACTACCTCCCTCTCCCTCCTGGTCCTTCTCCTGCCCGAGGGAGTGCGCGCCCGAGCCTCAATCCTCCTCTCTGGCCACCATGGCCGCTGTCGGCCTCCGCCTCTGCTCCGGTTCGAACCGAGCAGCAGGGCCACCCCTGGCCCTCTCCACCACCCACCACTCCTCCGTGTCCGCCCTAGAGCCACCCCAGCCCGCATGATTGAGCTCGAGCTACTCCCTCCACCCCAATTTAGCCGAGCCACCATGGCTCTGCCGCCGCTGCTGCGCCCCACTCCAGCCGTCCCCGGCGACAAGACCACCACCCACGGGCGCGTGATGCAGCCGCAGACCCATCCCCATCGCTGCCCGAGGCCCCCGAGCCCTCCATCGCCAGCAAACCGACGACCGACATGGCCTCTGCCTCCTCTATTCAGGCGGGAGGAGGGAGAAGGACCTGCTAGGCGGCCCCCTCCTGTCATAGGGACAGCGAAGGGGTAAGTGGAGGCGCTTTTCTGCTAAAGACGTTTTCTCTTTCTGAAAACGTATTCTGCCGCGGCTCTGGAGTAAAATACGCTTTCTCTACAGTGAAGGCGTATTCGTAGAAATATGCCTTCCCTTTTTGGCCCCGACACCAAAACTCTTAGATTGCGGCCGTTCGTCAGTTAAGCACAGAAATGAACACCTTTTTGTTTGTTTCTGCCTAACGAACGAAGGCCCGTATCTCCGTAACCATGACTCCGATTCAGGTGATTCCAAAGCCCACGTTCTCTGTTCGCCAAGCCCGTTCCGATGACATCACTTTCAGAATGTTTACACATTCTGAAAATGACCATTTTGCCCCTGCCCTCAATTTGGCCTTTCCCCGAGTGGAGCGTTTCCGACGAATCCTTCCGCGAGTTGATCGCACCTCTTCCGATGGACTCCTCGACCCCCAGGCAAGGCGACCATCAGATATATGCCCTAAAGCATTGCTCTGTGTTATTCTTGTGTGTTTAAATTAATGAATATGCCTGTGCTAGAAATAATTAAACTCCTGCTCGGTTTAATTTGCTATTTACATTACTTGCTAGTATTCATCACAACATCGCACTAGTGACTCGTATGTGATTCCGTATGGAGATAGGTTGTTATGTTTTCATCATGCATCACAATTTTTAATGTAAAAAAAGAATGTGACTTAATAATGACAACCTCCTCCGTCGGCTGGATCGATTTATAGTGCCACCGAACCGAGCTCATCAAGTGCAACCACCCTTGCCTGGATGGGGAGGCCCTAGCTTGGTCTATTGTTGTGCCTCTTATTGGTACCACCAAACTGGGGGGATTATGCGTGCATGCTACCCTGGCCCGGTAGGCGGCGATAATCCTGTGAACCCAGTTTAGTTTTATGTGCACAGGTCCCCATTGGGACAGTTTTGTTTGGCCACGACGGTGGCAGGTGTCAGGAGTGACACATGGGCCACCCAGGGCATGAACTAAAAAGGGGATGATTGTTGATGGGACCGTAAGAGTGCCAGGCAATAGACAAGTTTTGTTGGAGCAGTACCGGTCCACCCGAATGGGAGCATGTACTGATGTACGAGGACAGGAGCTCCATGGTGTGGGTAAGGTGCGCAACCTTTGCAGAGTGTAAGAATCTATTCGAATAGCCGCATCCTCGATCATGGGACACAGTTCGTACTAGGTCACACTATTTGGTCTGTGTCGAGTCTGGAGGAATGAACCATATGATGTTACGAATAATGAACCAGTGAAAGGTAAGCTTTGGCAGATTTATAGCACAGATGCATGGACATCGGTTGATGTCAAGAATATGAGATGCTGGCCATGTGATGGCTATAAGATAATGGTTGGATGACCGTAAGAACTTGGATATGGTCCGGAGGGATCATGAGAGGAAACTGGATAAGATACCTGCACCATTATGCTTTGCTTTATTGTATTTACTTCAGTAGTCATCTTGCTAAATAATCCTGTTATGACATGGTAAGGTGATCCTACCATAGCTTGATAGATAACACTGTTAAAATAACAAATGCATGCTTGAATACCATGGATTGCTATGCTTGGTGTATATGTTATTTGGTTTGCTTGTGAGTACATTCAAAAGTACTCAGCGGCCTTCAATGTGTCCAGGTTCACCTAAGGATCCATCGTCCACTAGCGAGGAGCAGGAGTGTTTGCGGGCTAGAAGAGTAACCCAGTCAGATCCCTGTGGATTGGAGCCGCACCAAGACCATGCTGCCTTAGATAGAGCTTTTCTGCTGCCATCACCCTTGTAAAATATCATGTAAGATTTATATATCCATTAATAGAAATGCCTGTGTTCCTGGTACTTGTTGTAAAGGCACGCGCCAGTGTGATTTCCTAGGCTGGTGTGTGCGGCGACTGTCTGGCTACAGTGGTATTCAGGCGGGGCACCACAACGGATGGTATCAGAGCAGCCAGGCTGACTGTAGGTTACCCTAGCTGGACTTCATTGTCTTGTGCTCAGTAGGAAGCACAGATGGATTTCAGCCATCTTTGCCAACCAGACACGGCTACTATTGACCATAAGGCAATCCCATAGGCTTTGCCCCACATCAGACCTTAACTCTCGTGGCCTTTGCCTCCGGTGGGAGATGTCCGCACTAGGCAACGACCCGTGAGCCCTGAACCCCGAGGTAAACCAGATATCCCCACCCTGCTTGCTAACCATGGCATTTCTTTTCTTAAATCCAGTTTCCTTTCAGAAACACCTATAAATTCCATCTTTCCCCAGACAACCCGAGGATCGTTGACCAAGCCACTTTGGCTATGGTTGTGCGTCGAGTTTGATGTTCCCTAAGGAAGTAGTAGGAGTTTGACCCCAATTGCTACCAGGAGCATTGTGTGGTTTTGCTTCTAAATCCTTAGAGGTACATCGAGTGCGCTAGGCTAATTATACTAGTGGATCCTTGGCCACGTGTATAAAGTCCATAAAATTTGAGCTTTATTTGTTTTTTTGGTTTTTCGCAGTTCTTGCTTCTTTTCTCGATTTCGTTCTTTTGCTCCGATTGGATCCATCCGCAAGTACCGCTAAGAAGACCAGCATACAGCCTGGATAATACCCAATAGTCCAAACTTAGTAAGAGCCAAGTCAACCACATGATATTCAGAACAGCAACACCGGATCTATCAAGAATAGAGGATGGGCCAGAAGCAGAATCCGCGTGCAACCGACAAGGCCAGACTATATCTGATAGAGTTTGCCTGAAAATAGATTACACCTAAGGAACAAATGATTCTGACCTCGACACAAGGATTATTTCAGTCAATAGGGTGAATCTTGAGTCTTTTCTCACTGGACTCAAGAATCATTTATTACCCACAGAAGACATATTTCAAGAATGTGAATGTGCCAAGAGCAACAACAACACTCTGGTATGTGGATAAACATTTCAAAGTATATTTTGGAATTTACCGGTGCATATATAAAATTCTGGCATGGTGAACAAGGTGTCGTGGTGAAATCACGGCAGATGCCATGTGATGGCTAAAAGTGGGGGGCTGCGTGAGGACGCCGATGGGTTCTAGAAGCGAGGTTGGCACACGCATGCGGGAGACACAAGGCGTACCCAGGTTCGAGGCCCTCCGGGGAGGTAACACCCCTAGTCCTGCTCAATGGGATGATAGGCTCAAAGGTTACAATGGTTACAATGGTGCTCCTGGAGCTATTTGGGTGGAGGAGGAAGAAGGAGCTAGTTCTCCATTCGGCCTCTCCTGTGTGCGTGTGTGTTGCTACTGAGCTGGACCGAATTGAACCCCTCTGCATGGAGGCCTCCTGGGGGGTCTTATAGCCCGACCCCCCAGGGTTACATGGGTAAGATTACACACAGCGGGACCCGGATGTCGGTGTCTGGGGCCGGCTGTGGGGCCCGCCGGCTGTTGGGCCCCGCCGGTTGCGGGGCCCGTCGGCTGCTCGACACTGTGGCCCGTCGCCTGGTGCGTCACGGAGTGGTTGGCATCGTGGGAACTGCAGTGGCGCGCTGATGCTGACGTTGGCCGTCTCGGTCAGTAGTGTTGGAAGCTCTGCCGCCGCGCCTTCCCAAGACGGATTGCACTGTAGCCACGCTCTCCCGTCATGGAGGGCTGTCTTGTCATTGGGAGCGATGGGACGGCCGCTGACCTGTCATCAGCCAGCTAGCGGACAGCCGGACCTGGCCCGGGGCCGGGCCTAGCCGGCTTGCGTTGGGAAGCCGGCCGGACAGCCAGCCGGCGGGGAGGGGCACGGGCTGCCCCGACATTTTTGAAAAGGGGCTCCGGGTCTGCTTGCCTACCCGGGGATTATCCCCCCGACAATAGTCCCCGAAGCTGTAAAGGTTCGCCGGCTCCAAGCGGGGGAGGCTTTGCAGCTTATCCCCTCCCCGAAGGTGCGCGGTTGCGTGGCGAGGAAGTGCCGGCTTGAGGCCGCCGTTCGCCGGCTGCCGGGAGCCGGGTTGAGGTACTTGATTGCGCCGGGGTCCGAACGGTTCGGCCGATTGGCCCAGCCGATACGGGGGAGCACGCTAGTCGCCAGACGAAACCCCGCCACGTGCAGCCCAGCGGCCGAAGAGGCCTGCTAGGCCACGCGCGCGACGGGACGTCGCGGTGGGCTGGGCCCCACTAGGCCGCGGCCTCGGTCCGCGCGTGGGATTTACTACGGCCGCACACGCCTGTTGGAATTCTTGGGGCAGTTAAGGCATGCCTTAATGCGCCCGTGCATCGCGGGGGAGTGGGGATTGTGGGCGCAAACGATCCCACTCCCCCACGTTCCACCGTGGTCTTTAAATGGGAAGGGAGGGGGAGAGGCCGAGGCATTCGCTCCTCTACCCCCGCCCGTTGCTTCGTCTCTGCCTCCCCATCTTCCTTCTTGTGCACACCGCCGCCGTACGCCGTCGCCTGCTAGGGCCGCCACCGCACCACGCTGCGACCCACGCGCGGCCGTTCTTTCTTCGCTCCACCGTCGCCACTTTCTTTTTCATTCGACCGCGCCTCTCCCGCTCTCGCTGATGGCACCACCGAAAGGTTCTTGGGAAGGGTCAGTGGTCACCGACGACGACATCGACTACCTTCGCTGCACGCGGCGGCTGCCGCCGGCGGTGGAGGTGGAGGCGCGCGCGCCCGGCGAGGAGATGGCGCCGATGCCGCGGAATGGCGAAGTGGTGGTGTTCTACACCCACTTCCTCCGCGGCCTTGGGCTTCCCGCGAGCGTCTTCTTCAGGTACTTCCTCACGTACTTCGGTCTCCAGCCGCATCAGCTGGGCCCGAACGCCATCCTGCAGCTTGCCGGCTTTGCAACGCTGTGCGAGGGCTACGTCGGCCTCCTCCCGTACGTGGAGCTGTGGTGCCGGATGTTCTACCTGAAGCAGCAAGGAGCATCCGCCGGCATCATGTCCGAGTGCGGGGCGGCCGTGCCGGTTACCCGGACAGCGGGCCCCTTCCCGAAGCTGCCGCTCGAGGACTCCGCCAAGAAGTGGCAGAGGTCCTTCTACGTGAAGAACGCGGACCTGGCCAACGACCGCATCAACCTCCCTCCCTTCGTCGACGTGCCCCCGGCCGAGAAGCTGAACTGGGGGCACAACCCGAAGAGCCCGTCCGCGGAGATCTTGGGAATCTGCTGCCGGGTCAAGGAGATGACGGACCGCGAGGGGCTCACCGTCGTGGATCTCATCGCCGCCTTCATCGACCGCCGGGTGCTGCCACTTCAGCGGCGGCCGCACCGGATCTGCGACATGAGCGGCCGGCGCGACCCCTGTCGGCTATCGACGAAGGAGCTGACGCTGGAGGAGATCGCCCTGCGCATCAACGACGTCTCCGCCGTCGGGCTCAAGGTGAAGGAGTGGCGGTTTGGCAAGGAGCCGTAAAGCCGGGATGCCCCGGTGCCAGCGGTGAGTCTCTGGTCTTTGTTCTTCGCGACGTCCACCCTCCTCATGCGCCTTGACGCCCTGGGCCAGCTGCAGCGCTTTCCGAGCCAGCTGGTGCATGACGGCCCGAGTCCCATGGTTCTGTAGCCGGACCGGGACGAGTCGGACTCGGAGGATGAGGGGGACGGCAACGCGGGAGCCGAAGGCGGCGAGGAGCGCCTCGCGGACGCGGAAGCCGGTGGCTCCGCTCAAGCCGGTAAGTCTCTGATCCCGGAGGTTTTGCGTGAGTGGCCGGATGACGATGAAGATGACGAGGATGGGACGGGCGATGCAGCTCCGCAGGACGCGGAGGCGGGCAATGGGGCCGCCCCCAGGAGGTGGCAGAGGAGGGCGACCGGGGAGCCCGCGGGCTCAAGCCGGCCGCACAGGAAGCAGTCGGTCGAGGCGTGGCTGGCTGCGAAGCGCCCCGCTGTGGCGCAGCCGGGCGTGATAAGGAGGTTCGCCAATAAGGCGCGCCGGATGGCCCAACGCGGGAGGTTCCCGTGGCCATAGGGTAAGTTTTCTTTTGCGGTTGAGTTATTGCCTTGTTTGCCGTTGCTGCTGTTGTTCTCTTCTCTTTTCTTCTTCTTCATTTCCCTCGCGCACCGTCCAGGAGCGCGCTCGAGCTGGCGGAGGCGGCCGCGGTAGCGGCAGCCACGGAGGAGGCCGACCGGCGGCGGGGCCGGAGTGACGGGGAGGAGCGCGAGGTGGCGGAGACCACCGAAGAGGTGCTCGCGGCCCGCCAGTCCGGCACCACCCTGGAGGACGCCGAGCGGGAGGCTTGGAGGGTCCGGGCCGAGGCCGAGAAGGAGATGGCCGAGGCGTCGGCCAAGGTGTGGGGCAACACCGTGGCCGAGGTCATGGCGAGGCGGTGGCGGGTCACGGAGGAGGCCGCGTGGCCGGAGTGGACGGCGTCGTCGCCACCGATGTCGCCGGTTGCGGAGCATCTCTCCAAGGCGGTGCACGACCCGGCCCGCCGGGCGGAGGCGGATGCCCGTGCGGCCGCCGAGGAAGCAGCCGGTCGCGGCGAATCCGGCGACCACGATCCGGAGGCCGAACCGACGACCGACGCGGAGGTGCCACCAGCTGTCGACCCGGCCGACAGGGCCGGAGGCGGAGGCGGAGGGGACTGCGAGCCGGAGGCCGCGCCGGGCGGAGGAGGAGCGCCGCCCCCAAGGACGGAGACCGCGCCAGGGAGCTCTCGCGCCCTGGTGACAGCGGAGCCGCGGGCTGCGGGGTGTAGCCTCGAACTGAGGCCGGCCGGCAGCAGGACCAGTGCCGGGTCCGCGGTTCAGCCGCAGCGGGCCTGGGCGGTGAGCTCCAACGAGGCGACGAGCGGCGCCCCCCGGAGCGAACTGGACACGGCGGTGGATTCCCTGCGGCTGCAGATCGCGAACCACCGCGGCCAGTGACAGAGCTTCGCCCAGGCGGAGAGCGGCCGGCTGCAACAGCTGGAGCAGACCTTTGCGGTAACTTCGCCTGCCCTTCGTGCTTTCTTGCTTCTCGTTTCTTCTTAGCTCTTCTTGACCAGCTTGGTCGCTTTCCAGTGGGGGCGCGTCAGCGCACCCACTAGGTGTAGGCCCCGAGGCCCGGGCCGGCTACGCAGCAGGCGGGTCGGGCCTTCTCAGGCGTCCGTGTGCTGACTTTTCCTTCCTTGCAGTCCATCTACGACCAGCAGGTGGCGGTGTACAACTGCCTCCTGGGCCGATACCGCGCGGCCAGGGACCAGCTGGTGGCCAAGGAGGGGAGCTTCGCCAGGCCAGAGGTATTTTTTCAAACTTTTTTCTTGCATTCCTCCACTGGGGGCCTGCCAGCGCTCCCACTGGGTGTAGCCCCCGAGATCCGGGCCGGTTGCGCAGCAGCTAGGTCGGATCTTCTTTTGCTCCTCGTTTCGCTTTTTTGTCCAGCTTCTGACCGGATTCCGGATCCGGATGCGCAGCCTCCGCCGTTGACCCGACGGAGATGGAGGGGCTCCGGCGCTGGCTGGCGGAAGCCGGCCATCTCCGTGACCAGGCGGCCGCGGAGCGCGACCGGCTGCAGGAGGAGGCGGCCCGGGCAGTCCGGGAGAGGGACGAGGCGGCTGCCTCCCATAAGGCCGAGCTGGACCGGCTCGTCGAGGAGCACCATCAAGCGGCGGTGCGGCAGGAGGAGGAGGCGAAGAAGGCCACTGAGGAGGTCGCCCAGCTCAAGGCGGACCATGACCGCAGTGCCAACGCGCTGGCGGCTAGGGAGCGAGAGGCGCTGCAGGAGGCGTTGTATATCGACGAACTCCTCACGCGTAAGTGTCTCCACTTGTTTGCGTCTTCGTTTCTTTTTGTTTTCTTTCCTTCGGCCTTTTGATCATTCTCCTTCTTCTTCTCTTCCAGGGGTCTTCCCCGAGACCCAAGGGTCGGCCGAGGCGGCGGTGAACGCCCACCGGCAGGAGCAGATGGCCACGGGGGCCGCCATCGAGGAGTACGCCGCCTGGTCGGTGGCGAAGATCACCGTGGCCGCCAAGGCCCGCTTGGAGGCGGTTGATCGCGACATGAACCGCCTTTTCGAAGCTGGTTTGTCGATGGTGGCCGCCCTCTGGCTGGGTGCTGTGGTGCCGACCACCGTGAGCCGTCTGGCGCATTGGCTGGAGGCCGGCGCGGTGCGTCTTGGCGCGTGGAGGGCGTCCGCGGCCCGAGCCGGAGTAGAGATGGTGCTTGGGCTTGTGGTGTCCTGGTACCCGGGCATCCGCCTGGACCGGCTGCAGGCGCGGAGGGCCGGGGTGGAGGCGGACCTGGCGGAGTGGGCGACGCCGATTGACGTGCGGGCCAGCGACATCGCGTCGTTCACCCTGCACGGTGAGTTCGTGCCGGAGCGGGCGCCGGACGGCGCGGAGCAACCCGCCGACGACTTCGGTCTGGTGCTCGAGGACCCAGAGGGGAGCTCGGCCGAGACGGGAGCCGGAGCGGATGATGACACCACGGACTTGGAAGACACCGCCACCACGGAGGATCCGGCGCCAAGTGACGCCGACGAGGCCGCCGCCTAGGGTGTTTTAGTTTCCTGTATCTCTTTCTTTTAAACTTGAAACTTTTGTTAGCTAGCAGATCCACCCACTGGGGGGTGTGATTTTAATGTAATGAACTACTGGCCGCGGGCCTTGTTGTATATATAGATGCATGTGTTGTCTCTTGTATGCTTGTGCCCACCGTCTGGCGGTTTCACTTTTGTTCTTTTTTTCCTTAGCCATTTTCTTGTTCACTCCCCCTTTCGTCCTCCTCCCCGCCAGCCGGACAGCCGGGAGCCGGTCTGTAGCTGGGACGGGGAGCCGGACTTGGAGGAGAGCGATTAGTACTTAGGCCTTAGGATTTGAGCGCGAGCGAAACGCCCACTGGGCCGGCTGGCTGCTGGCGGCGAAGCCGGCCGGAGCACAGCCGGTCTGTGGCGGAGAATGAAAAAGAAGAGCCGGGTTGGCCGAGCCGGACGTTCGTACTTAGCCGTTTTTTCGCGTGGGGATGCTTTCGGCCTTTGGCTCTTGCCAGCCTGGACAGCCGGGGGCCGGTCTGTGGCTTATGACAGAGAGAGGGCCTCGGCGGTACGCACATTACTGGCCGGATCGAGGAGAACGCGGCGCGGGCTAGCCGGCGAGCCCCCGAGCTGGCCGTGCCGACCCGGCGGGAGGGAGGCGAATGCGGTAAAGTGCGCAAGAACTTGGTAGAGATGAAAAGGTAGCCCCCGAGTGTCGTTCGGGGGACCTGCTGCTTTCATTAACTACCAAAAGGGGTAGTGATACATACATACATGGTTCAACTGTAAAACGGACGGAGGAGCTCCGCGTTCCAGGGGCGTTCCGTCTCTTCACCGGAGGCGTCTCTCTTGCGCTTGTTTTGTTTTTGCGCGTCGATGAGGTAGTACGCGTTGTTGCGCAGGGCCTTGCTGATGATGAAGGGGCCCTCCCATGGGGAGGATAGCTTGTGCTGGCCGGCTGTTCGCTGGATCAGCCGGAGTATGGGATCGCCCTTGCGGAAAGCGAGGGGCTTGATCTTCTTGCTGTGGTAGTGGCGTAGGTTCTGCTGGTAGATGGCTGACCGGCTGAGGGCCAGCAGGCGCGCCTCCTCTAGCAAGTCGATGCCGTCTTCGCGTGCTGCTTCGGCTTCCACTTCCGTGTACAGGGTGACCCGAGGCGAGTCGAACTCGAGATCCGTAGGGATGACCGCCTCGTCCCTGTAGACGAGGAAGAATGGGGTGAAGCCGGTTGAGCGGTTGGGGGTGGTCCAGAGACTCCATAGGACGGCCGGCAGCTCGTCGATCCAGCTCATCCCTGAGATCCTCGAGGAGGGTGAGGTGCTACTTGGTCTTCACCATGATGTCGTCGACGTAGACGTGCACGTTCCGGCCGATCTGTGGCAGGAGGCATTTTTGCATGCAGCGCTGGAAGGTGGCGCCGGCGTTCTTTAGGCCGAACGACATGGTGATGTAGCAATACGCCCCAAAGGGGGTGATGAAGGACGTCTTGATCTGGTGGTAGCCGGAGTACGCGTCAGGAAGGACAGGAGCTCGCAGCCGGCGGTGGAGTCGATGACCTGGTCGATCGGGGGTAGGGCAAATGGGTCCTTGGGGCAGGCCTTGTTTAGGCTGGTGTAGTCGATACACATGCGCCAAGTGTCGTTCTTCTTCAGGACGAGGACCGGGTTGGCCAGCCACTCGGGGTGGAACACTTCCATGATGAACCCGGCTTTGAGCAGCCGGGCGATCTCTTCGCCAATGGTTCTTCACTTCTCCTCGGAGAAGCGGCGTAGCGGCTGCCGGACCGGCTTGGCATCCGGCTGGACGTGGAGTTTGTGCTCGGCGAACTTCCTCGGAACACCCGGCATGTCTTTAGGGGACCATGCGAAGATATCCCGATTCTCACGGAGGAAGTCAACGAGCTCGCCTTCCTATTTGCTGTCAAGGTCGGAGCCCACGACGACGTACTCGCTGGAGTTGGGGTTGGATGGGTCGAGCGAAACCTTCCTTGTGCCCTTGGCCGGCTTGAAGGACCCCTCATCGGCCGGCTGCTTGAGCTAGGCCGGCATGACCGGCTGCTCGCCAGCCAGCACGACAAGACGGTCGAGCTGGCGCCTCTCTTCGACGATGACCAACGACTCGGCCAGCTTAGAGCCGGCTTTGGCGCACTCCAGGGACTTCTTGTAGTCGCCGGTGATGGTGATGATGCCCTTGGGACTTGGCAGCTTCATCTTGAGGTAGGCGTAGTGGGGGACCGCCATGAACTTGGCCATGGCGGGCCGGCCAAAAAGCGTGTGGTAGGGGCTGGCGAGGTTGACCACCTCGAACCAGATCGGCTCGCGGCAGAAGTGGGCGCTGGTGCCGAATAGCACGTCCAGCCGCACCCGGCCGATGGGCGAGCACGAGGCGCCTGGCACGATGCCGTGGAACACCGTCTGGGTGGGCTACAGCTGGCTCTCCTTGATGCCGAGCTTGACCATGGTGTCGCAGTAGAGGATGTTGATGCTGCTGCCGCCATCGATCAGCACCCACGAAAAGTGGCAGGTGCGCTTCTCGGTGATGAAGGTGGGGTCGATGACAAGCGCATAGCCACCCGGCATGGGCATCACGGCCGGGTGGTCCTCCCGAGTCCAGCTGACAGGACGGTCGGACCAGTGCATGTACTGGGGGACCGGGGGGACGACGGCATTCACCTCGTGCTGGTACTTGCGCTTGCTGTGCTTGTCGTTGCCTTCGCTGGTGAAGATGACGTAGGCCGCGTCCTGCTGAGGGTAGGGGTTGTTGGCGAGGGCGCCGGTTGCCAGAGGTGGCGGGGGAGGCGGCGGGAGCTGCGGGTCAGGACCGGGCGGTGGCGGTGGGAAATCGCCATGCATCAGGCGCTGGGTGATGTTGCAGTTCCGGAGCGTTTGCGTGGATGGCTTCGCGCCGCTGTGGTGCTTGCAGGGGGCGTCCAACATCTTCTCGAAGGAGAACTTGGGCTGCCAGGCCGTCTTGCCGGTGCGCTGGCGCTTGACGCCGCCTTACTCGGCCGGCTGCTCCTCCGCCACGGCGGCCACTTGCTGGTTGCTGTAGCGAGGAGCCGGCTGCTCGGCCTTCCGCTTGTTGTTGTTGTTGTCTTGCCGGCGCTGGTTGGTTTCCCCAGCCGGCTTTGGGGTGGCTGGCTGGACCGAGACCGGCTTGCCGTCTACGTCGACGGTGATTTTTACGCGCATCGCGGAGTCGGCCGTGGCGTACTTGTCTGCCACCGCCATGAGCTCTGCCAGGGTGTCCGGCTCGTCGCACATCAGCCGGTGCTTGAGCAAGGTGCCTTCTCGGCACCCGTCGACGAAGTACTAGACGGCCTGCACTTCGTGGACGCCTTCGCAGGAGTTGCGCAGCTCGGTCCAACGCGTGAGGAAGTCGCGGAGAGGCTCGCCCGGGCCCTGAACGCACATGGAGAGCTGGCGAGGCCGACCCAGACGCTTGTATGTGCTGGTGAAGTTGCGCACGAACGCATCCTCGAAGTCCAACTAGGAGTTGACGGTCCCGGCCCTCAGGCTGTTAAGCCATGTCCGGGCCGAGCCGAGCAGCATGAGGGGGACGTAGCGGACCGCCACGCGCCTGTTGCCGCCGGCTATGGCGACAGCCATGGTGTAGTCAGTTAGCCAGTTTTCCGGCTTGGTGATGCCGCTGTACTTGGGGGTGTCGCGGGCCAGCGTGAACCCTTTGGGGAAGGGCTCTTCACGGATGTGGGGTCCGAAACACGCGGGGCCAACGGAGCTCTCCTCCTCGAGAAGCGTGGACCGTGCCAGCCGGTCGATGCGGTGGCGGGCGTCGGTTTCGTCGTAGGGTTCACGGGGGCCCAGCCGGCTCACGACGGGGCCACGTGGCACCGCACCGGCGGAAGCCGGCCGAGGCCGTCGAGGTGGCGGGGGAGGAAGTTCCAGCTGCTGGACCTGGTCGTTGCCGGCAGTCTCGTCGGCAATGCCGTCGCCGGCCGTCGTGACGCGGTTGTGCCGGCTCCGGCTTGCCCGGCACCGGCCAGAGCGGCTGGCGCTACCATTAGGGGAAGACGCCTGCTGCGTGTCCCGAAGGGCCCTCTCCGGGTTCCCGGTTTTTCCTGAAGCGGAGGCGGATGGCTAGGCCGGGTCGAAGCGCTTCTGCTGCTCGTTCACCGCGGTGATGAGGTCGCGGATGCGCTGCTGCTGCTGCTGCAGTAGCTCCTCGCCCTCTATGAACTCGAGATCCGCCATGGCCGCTTGCGCTGCGCGCATGTTCTTGACGGGGGTGACATAGATGGGCCAACCTGCGCCTAGCGCACGGCCGATTGCGCCCCCACGGATTCGCACTTCCGCGACCCGGCTGGGCTCAGCGGCGGCCGGCGTGAAGCCGTGGACGCTGTCGTACTCTCACTGGGCGGACTCCAGCCGGCGCCGCGTTGCCGCGAGCGCCGTGGCCTCGACCAGCAGATGCTGACGGTCCTCGTTGAGCTGAGCCGCTGCGGCCGCTGTGTCGGCATCGGGCGTGATGGGGGCTTGTAGGCTATGGATTGTCTCGTGAAGCGGGTCGACCCGGCAAGGCGGGGTCGCAACCGCGGTAGCAGCAGCCGCGGCGGCCTTCTCCTTGCTGCGCGAGGAGCCGGAGCTAGCGCCGATGGTTAGCACCTCCGCACGGGCGCAGAGGGCCGCGACGTCATCGGAGACGGCGTAGCCAACGGGGACGGGCGAGTCGGCGAAGCTGTGTACCTCGTTGGGGATGAGCGCGACGAAGACGCGTAGCGCGCCGAAAGGGATGACGAGGCAGCCTGCGGGGCAGGCGGCGTCCGCGCCTGGCGTAGTGTCGCAGCCGGCCGGGTTGGCGGCGCGAGGCGCGCGGACCAAGCCGTGCGTAATGCGCTCGCCGGAGCTGGTGAAGGGCCTCGTCCAGAACTTGACTCCGGCCGACGCCGCGAGCAGCCCCACGGTGGGCGCCAACTGTCGTGGTGAAATCATGGCAGATGCTATGAGATGGCTAAAAGTGGGGGGCTACCTTGGCAGAAGCTTCGAGCGTAAGGAATTCAGCTTTCTTCAACACGCCATCGTGCCCATAACAATCTTGTTAGAAGCATGAACTAGTTCAGACACACGTCCGCCTCAGAACTCAAGGGTTGTGAGAAGATTTGTCCTACTTTGCATATGTTATGAGCATGCAGTTCAGTCCACCAGTTCATGCGAGCCACTTGTACATGGGAATGACTGTGTTCAGAGAAACATTGGCCCCATAGTTCAAAGGAGGATATGAATACAGTAACCCCTGATACGTCCATTTTGCATCATGTTTTCTTACTGTTATTTATAGTGTTTTTAATCAATATAACACTTTGTGGAGCAATTCTAATGCCTTTTCTCTCTTAATATGCAAGATTTACATAAGGAGGGAGATTGCCGGCAGCTGGAATTCTGGACCTGAAAAAGCTATGTCAGAGATACCTATTCTGCACATCTCCAAATGAGCAGAAATTTCACGGAGATTTATTTTGGAATAAATAAAAAATATTGGAAGAAAGAAGTACCAGAGGGGGCCACCCAGGTGCCGATGAGGCACCAGGGCGCGCCACCCCCCAGGCGCGCCCTGGTGGCTTGTGGGGCCCCTGGCCAGCCTCCGGTGCCTATTTTCTGGTATATAAACCCATTTTCCCTAGAAAAAATAAAGAGAAGACTTTTGGGACGGAGCGCCGCCGTCTCGAGGCGGAACTTGGGCAGGAGCACTTTTGCTCTCCGGCGGAGCGATTCCGCCGGGGATGCTTCCCTCCGGGAGGGGGAAATCGGAGCCATCATCATCACCAACGATCCTCTCATTGTGGGAGGACCAATCTCCATCAACATCTTCATCAGCACCATCTCATCTCAATCCCTAGTTCATCTCTTGTATTCAATCTTTGTCTCAAAACCTCAGATTGGTACCTGTGGGTTGCTAGTAGTGTTGATTACATCTTGTAGTTGATGCTAGTTGGTTTACTCGGTGGAAGATTATATGTTCAGATCCATTATGCTATTTAAGACCCCTCTGATCTTGGACATGAATACGATTTGTGAGTAGTTACTTTTGTTCTTGAGGACATGGGAGAAGTCTTGTCATAAGTAATCATGTGAACTTGGTATTCGTTCGATATTTTGATGATATGTATGTTGTTGATTCTCTTAGTGGTGTCATGTGAACGTCGACTACATGACACTTCACCATCTTTGGGCCTAAGGGAATGCATTGTGGAGTAGTAATTAGATGATGGGTTGCTAGACTGACAGAAGCTTAAACCCTAGTTTATGCGCTATTCGTAAGGGGCTGATTTGGATCCATATGTTTAATGCTATGATTAGATTTATCTCAATTCTTCTTTCATAGTTGCAGATGCTTGCGAGAGGGGTTAATCATAAGTGGGAGGCTTGTTCAAG
Organism: Elymus sibiricus; assembly: GCA_039707655.1. Taxonomy (NCBI): domain Eukaryota; kingdom Viridiplantae; phylum Streptophyta; class Magnoliopsida; order Poales; family Poaceae; genus Elymus; species Elymus sibiricus. The sequence goes on from CM077666.1 coordinate 148,023,866, forward strand.
TAAGAATAGCACCCAAGCACCGGTCCACCCACATATCAAATTATCAAAGTAGCGAACGCGAATCAAACAAACATGATGAAAGTGACGAGATGAAATTCCCATGTGTCCTCGAGAACGCTTTGCTTATTATAAGAGATTGTTTCGGCTAGTCCTTTGATACAAAAAGGATTGGGCTACGTTGCTGCACTCTTTGTTACTATTGCTACTTGTCACTTGTTACAAATTATCTTGTTATCAAACTACTCGTTACCGATAATTTCAGTGCTTGCAGAAAATACCTTGCTGAAAACCGCTTGTCATTTCCTTCTGCTCCTCGTTGGGTTCGACACTCTTACTTATCGAAAGGACTATGATTGACCCCCTATACTTGTGGGTCATCAAGACTCTTTTCTGGCGCCGTTTCCGGGGAGTGAAGCGCCTTTGGTGAGTGGAATTTGGTAAGGAAACATTTATATTACGTGCTGAAATTTATTGTCACTTGTCACTATGGAAAGTAATCCTTTGAGGGGTTTGTTCGGGGTATCTTCACCTCGACTGGAAGCACAAAGAGTTTCTCCTCAACTTACTGCACCTACTGAAAATATTTATTATGAGATCCCTTCAGGTATGATAGAGAAACTGCTAGCTAATCCTTATGCAGGAGATGGAACGGTACATCCTGATATGCACTTAATCTATGTGGATGAAATTTGTGGATTGTTTAAGCTTGCAGGTTTATCTAGAGATGGAGTTAAGAAGAAAGTATTCCCTTTATCTTTGGAGGGAAAGGCATTGACATGGTATAGGCTATGTGATGATACTGATACATGGGACTGGAACCGATTGAAACTGGAATTCCACCAGAAATTTTATCCTATGCATTTGGTTCATCGTGATCGGAATTATATTTATAATTTTTGGCCTCGTGAAGGAGAAAGCATCGCTCAAGCTTGGGGGAGGCTTAAGTACATGTTGCATACATGCCCCAATCATGAGCTCTCAAGAGAAATAATCCTTCAAAAAATTTATGCTCGGCTTTCTCATGATGATCAAACCATGCTCGATTCTTCTTCGACTGGCTCCTTTATGAAGAATACGATTGAATTTAGATGGGATCTTCAGAAAGAATTAAATGCAACTCTGAAGATTGGGAACTCGACAAAGGTAATGAGTCAGGTATAACACTTGAGTTTGATTGTGTTAAATCTTTTATGGATACCGATGCTTTTCATAAGTTTAGCACTAAATATGGACTTGACTCTGAGATAGTAGCCTCCTTTTGTGAATCATTTGCTACTCATGTTGATCTCCCTAAGGAGAAGTGGTTTAAATATCATCCCCTTGTTAAAGAAAAGATTGAGGAACCCGTTAGTGTTAAAGAAGAAACAATTGTTTACCATGTTGATCCAGTTGTGCCTACTGCTTATATTGAGAAACCACCTTTTCCTGTTAGGATTAAGGAACATGCTAAAGTTTCAACTGTGGTTAACAAAAGTAATATTAGAGCACCTAGACCCTCTGATCAAATTAAAGTTAAACCTAATGTTGCTATGGTAAAAGATCTCTTGGTCGATAATATAGATGGGCATGCTATTTACTTCTATGATGAAGCAGCTAGAATTGCTAAACTAGATCCTAAAGATAAAAACAGACCTGTAGTAGGCATGCCTGTTGTCTCTGTTAAAATAGGATTTCATTGTTATCATGACTTATGTGATTTGGGTGCTAGTGTGAGTGCTATTCCGTTTACCTTATATCAAGAAATTATGAATGATATTGCACCTATTGAAATAGAGGACATTGATGTTACTATTAAGCTTGCAAACAGAGATACCATTACACCGCTTGGGATCGTTAGAGATGTTGAAGTCTTGTGTGAAAAAATAAAATACCCTACTGATTTTCTAGTCCTCGTTTCTCCACAAGATAATTTTTGTCCCATTATATTTGGTAGACCTTTCTTGAACACTGTTAATGCCAAGATTGATTGCGCTAAAGATACTATTAGTGTTAATTTTGGTGGTATATCTCATGAGTTTAATTTCTCCAAGTTTCGTAGACAACCTCATGATAAAGAATTGCCTAGTAAAGATGAAATTATTGGTCTTGCTTCTATTGCCGTACCTCCTACTGATCCGTTAGAACAATATTTGCTAGACCATGAAAATGATATGCACACGAATGAAAGAAATGAAATAGATAGGATGTTCTTTGATCAACCACCTATCCTTAAACACAATTTGCCCATTGAAACTCTTGGAGGCCCTCCTCCACCTAAGGGTGACCCTATATTTGAATTGAAGCAATTTCCTAATACATTGAAATATGCTTATCTAGATGAAAATAAGATATATCCTGTTATTATTAGTGCTAACCTTTCAGAGCAAGAAGAAAAGAGATTACTAAAAACCTTGAGGAAGCACCGTGCTGCTATTGGATATACTCTTGATGATCTTAAGGGCATTAGTCCCACTCTATGTCAGCACAAAATTAATATGGAGCCTGATGCTAAACCAATTGTTGACCACCAACGACGATTAAATCCTAAGATGAAGGAAGTGGTAAGAACTGAAATATTAAAGCTTCTGGAAGAAGGTATAATCTATCCCATAGCTGATAGTAGATGGGTGAGTCCCATTCATTGTGTCCCTAAGAAGGGAGGTATTACCGTTGTTCCTAATGATAAAAATGAACTCATCCCACAAAGAATTGTAACTGGTTATAGGATGGTAATTGATTTCAAAAAATTAAATAAAGCTACTAGGAAAGATCATTACCCCTGGCCTTTTATTGATCAAATGTTAGAAAGATTGTCCAAACATACACACTTTTGCTTTCTTGATGGATATTCTGCTTTCTCTCAAATACCTGTATCACCAGAAGATCAAGAGAAAACTACCTTTACTTGTCCTTTTGGAACTGATGCTTATCGTCATATGCCTTTTGGTTTATGTAATGCACCTGCTACCTTTCAAAGATGTATGACTGCTATATTCTCTGACTTTTGTGAAAAGATTGTTGAGGTTTTCATGGATGATTTCTCCGTTTACGAAACTTCTTTTGATGAGTGCTTAAGCAACCTTGATTGAGTTTTGCAGAGATGTGAAGAAACTAATCTTGTCTTGAATTGGGAGAAGTGCCACTTTATGGTTAATGAAGGTATAGTCCTTGGGCATAAAATTTCTGAAAGAGGTATTGAAGTTGATAAAGCTAAGGTTTATGCTATTGAGAAAATGCCAAGTCCTAAAGATATTAAAGGTATAAGAAGTTTCCTAGGTCATGCTGGTTTCTATAGAAGGTTTATAAAAGACTTCTCTAAAATTTCTAGACCTCTTACCAATCTCTTGCAAAAAGATGTTCCATTTGTTTTTGATGATGATTGTGTCGAAGCCTTTGAAACACTTAAGAAAGCCTTAACCACTGCACCTATTGTTCAACCACCTGATTGGAACTTGCCTTTTGAAATTATGTGTGATGCTAGTGATTATGCTGTTGGTGCCGTTCTACAACAGAGAGTTGATAAGAAATTAAATGTTATCCATTATGCTAGTAAAACCCTAGACAGTGCTCAAAGAAATTATGCTACTACTGAAAAAGAATTTCTAGCAGTTGTGTTTGCATGCGATAAATTCAGATCTTACATAGTTGATTCTAAAGTAACTGTTCACACTGATCATGTTGCTATTAAATACCTTATGGAAAAGATGCTAAACCTAGACTCATTAGGTGGGTTCTATTGCTACAAGAATTTGACTTGCATATTACTGATAGGAAGGGAGTTGAGAACCCCGTAGCTGATAATTTGTCTAGGTTGGAAAATATTCTTAAAGACCCACTTCCTATTAATGATGATTTTCCTGATGAACAATTAGCTGTCATAAATGCTTCTCGTAATACTCCTTGGTATGCAAACTATGCTAATTATATTGTTGCTAAATTTATACCACCTAGTTTCACATACCAACAAAAGAAAAAGTTCTTCTTTGATTTGAGACATTACTTGTGGGATGACCCACATCTTTATAAAGAAGGAGTAGATGGTATTATTAGATGTTGTATACCTGAGCATGAACAGGAACAAATCCTACGTAAGTGTCACTCTGAGGCCTATGGAGGACCCCATGCGGGAGACAGAACTGCACACAAGGTATTACAATCTGGTTTTTATTGGCCCACTCTTTTCAAGGATGCTCGTAAGTTTGTCTTATCTTGTGATGAATGTCAAAGAATTGGCAATATTGGTAGACGTCAGGAAATGCCTATGAATTATTCACTTGCTATTGAACCATTTGATGTTTGGGGATTTGATTATATGGGACCTTTTCCTAAATCCAATGGGTATACTCATATTTTAGTTGCTGTTAATTACGTTACTAAGTGGGTAGAAGCTATTCCAACTACTAGTGCTGATCATAACACTTCTATTAAAATGCTTAAAGAAGTTATTTTCCCGAGGTTCGGAGTCCCTAGATATTTAATGACTGATGGTGGTTCACATTTTATTCATGGTGCATTCTTTAAACTGCTTGCTAAATATGATGTCAACCATAGAATTGCATCTCCCTATCACCCTCAATCTAGTGGTCAAGTTGAATTGAGCAATAGATAAATAAAGTTAATTTTGCAAAAAACCGTCAATAGATCTAGAAAGAATTGGTCTAAGAAACTTGACGATGCATTATGGGCTTATAGAACTGCTTATAAAAATCCTATGGGTATGTCTCCTTATAAAATGGTTTATGGAAAAGCATGTCATTTACCTCTTGAGTTAGAACATAAAGCATATTGGGCAATTAAAGAACTCAATTATGATTTTAAACTTGCCGGTGAAAAGAGGTTATTTGATATTAGCTCACTAGATGAATGGAGAACCCAAGCTTATGAAAATGCCAAATTGTTTAAAGAAAAAGTTAAAAGATGGCATGATAGAAGAATTCAAAAACGGGAATTCAAAGTGGGTGAATATGTTCTATTGTACAATTATCGTTTGAGGTTCTTTGCAGGAAAACTTCTCTCTAAATGGGAAGGGCCTTATATCATCGAAGAAGTTTATTGCTCTGGAGCCATCAAAATAAACAACTCCGAAGGCACTAATCCGAGAGTGGTGAATGGGCAAAGAATTAAGCACTATATTTCAGGTACTCCCATTAATGTTGAAACTAATATTATTGAAACAATTACACCGGAGGAATACATAAGAGAGACCTTCCAGAACACTCCAGAACCCTGAAAAGGAAGAGGTACGTGATACAGTAAGTAAACCGACTCCAAAAATTCCATAAAAATACTTTCTGTCAGTTTTGGAATATTAGAAAAAAATACAAAAATAAGAAACAGCCGAGGGGACCCACGAGGTGCACACGAGGCACCAGGGCGCGCCACCTCCCAGGCGCGCCCTGGTGGCTCGTGGGCCCCTCGTGAGCCTTCCCGACTCCATTTTCTTCTGGAATACTTGTTTTGCAAGATAAAAATTCTTTATATATACACCTAGACGTTTTGACAACCGCATCACAAGATTCTCCTCTGTTCTTGTTTCGTGCTATTTTTCTGCCAGATCTAGATCCCCATGGCCCCCCAAAAGCTCCGTGCCAAGCACCGTATTGTGCAACCATCGCCGGGCAAACGCCCCTAGAGCGAGGTTTACTATGAGTTGTCGTAGGGAGAGGAAGATAATGGCAAGGAAGACAAGGTCGAGGAAGTAGCGGGCGCCCAGACTCCAGAAGGAGGGCAAGCCGTTCCCATGGAGGAGACCGCGGAGAAGGGAGATATCCTTCAACCCTTATATGACCATCTTCCCCCATCCATAATTGAACCCCTAAGATTTTTTGAAACAATTTGTGATCAAAATACATCTCTCACTCGTGAGGTTATTTTGTTGGAAGAGCAAAACATCGCCCTTCGGAGCATCAACCGTAAATTGGAGTTTCTGCTAAAGCTGAAGGACAAGCCCATCACTTCATCACCACCACCATCACCGAAGAAGGAAACTTGAGTACATGGGTATGGCACTCCCTTGGCTTATGCCAAGCTTGGGGGAGGTGCCCCGGTATCTCCAAAAAGTTTCGTGGCATTTGGACTTCATTTGGTATTGATTTTCTGTAAAACAAAAACAGGGCAGAAAACAGCAACTGGCACTGGGCACTAGGTTAATAGGTTAGTCTCCAAAAATGATATATAATTGCTGTAAATGTATATAAAAACATCCAAGATTGATAATATAATAGCATGGAACATTCAAAAATTATAGATATGTTGGAGACGTATCACTGGCCATGTGATGGCTGTAAGATAATGGTTGGATGACCGTAAGAACTTGGATATGGTCCGGAGGGATCACGAGAGGAAACTGGATAAGATACCTGCACCATTATGCTTTGCTTTATTGTATTTACTTCAGTAGTCATCTTGCTAAATAATCCTGTTATGACATGGTAAGGTGATCCTGCCATAGCATTATAGATAACACTGTTAAAATAACAAATGCATGCTTGAATACCATGGATTGCTATGCTTGGTGTATATGTTATTTGGTTTGGTTGCGAGTACATTCAAAAGTACTCAGCGGCCTTCAATGTGGCCAGGTTCACCTAAGGATCCGACGTCCACTAGCGAGGAGCCGGAGTGTTCGTGGACTAGAAGAGTAACCCAGTCAGATCCCTGTGGATTGGAGCCGCACCAAGACCATGCTGCCTTAGATAGAGCTTTTTCGCTGCCATCACCCTTGTAAAATATCATGTAAGACTTATATATCCATTAATAGAAATGCATGTGTTCCTAGTACTTGTTGTAAAGGCACACGCCAGTGTGATTTCCTGGGCTAGTTTGTGCGGCGACTGTCCGGATACAGTGGTATTCAGGCGGGGCGCCACACTTATCAATTGGGCTGTGCGGTGTCTGTGGCCCGTCTATTCCAGGCTTTTATTTTATGTTTACAACATGATGAGCCTAGCTGTTTTTTTTCTCAGTGAAATGACTAGCCCACATTTTTTTTCGTAGAATAGCCTACACGGGCCGATTTCTTTTTGTCCGTCCTGCTCGGCTGCAAATCTTTCAAGACGACGAGGGATACATTTGGCCTGCCCAGACGAAAAGGACTGTAAATCTTATACGTAATATGAAATGGGTTGTATATATATAAAAACAAACAAAATGGGCAATTAGTTTCACATTGTGGATTTTGTTTTATTTTTTGATATTTCAAATTACATTGGATTTTAACATAATTTCAATATATTTTAAATTTAGTATTTATCGGGCTCGAAATTTTGGGATTAAAAATAGTTCGGCAATTTCAATGAAATATCATTCAAATTTTTAATCCTGTCCTGGCCAAAAATGGTCAGGTATTCTAAAAATATAATATGGGCTGCAATAAATTACGTAATAATTAGCAAATGGTATGTAAATTTAGGAAAAATAGAAAATGGGCTATATGTTGTCCGCCACAGATGTTATGCTGACTTGTGGGGCTACTAATTTGACACGTACGCAGGGCTTTGTCAACTTATAAGCAACAAACGATTCTAGCAGCAGTGACCGTTGGATGCTAATCCAACGGCCGTGCTTCTTCTTCAATCTCTGATCTTCTTGCTCCAGCCACCCAAACCAGCGCCGGCGGGACCGCCTGCTCCCACCTCCCATGGCCGGCTATGCTGCCGCGCAGGCCTCATCGCCCCACCCTACTCAGATAGCTGGCTAGGCCATCCATCCACTCACCCACACCTCCTGTTATTCTCCGGCGACGGCAGCCTCACACCGCAGCCGAACGAGTAAACCCTCGTACTCCCCTCCGCGTGGGCAACCACTACCACGTCTTCCCCGGCTCTGGGTCATTCCTTTTGTAGGCCTCGCCGTCGTTCACCGCCTTGGTGCTCTCGGCTCGGCGTCATCAACACGGTTAATGAACGACAGCCATCGGAAGAGGACTGTATGTGGAGAGGCTGACAGCTGGGACCCACGAGGTCCATGGTCACACGTAAGGAAGTGCCTCCTTATTACGCACAAGAAAAATATTCCTCTCTTTGCTAGTTGGGACCCACCAGATTTGGAGGCTGGCTTGTGGCCCTACTAAGTTGAAGCGTCCGCAGGGCTTTGTCAACTTAGTCAACAAATGGTTCTAGGAGTTGTGACCGTTTGATGTTAATCGAACGGCCGTGCAGCGTTTTCAATCTCTGATCTTCTTGCTCCAGTCGTCCAAACCACCGCCGGCGGGACCGCCTGCTCCTTCCTCCCATGGCCGGCTGTGCTGCCACGCAGGCCTCATCGCCTTACCCTACTCCCACCACAGGACAGGCCATCCCTCTAGTCACCCACACCTCCTATTATTTTCCGGCGACGGCAGCCTCACACCGCAGCCGAAACAGCCAACCCTCGTACTCCCCTCGGCGTGGGCATCCGCTGTTGTGTCTTCGCCGGCTCTGGGTCGTTCCCTTCCTAGGCCTCGCCGTTGTCCACCACATTGGTGCTCTCGGCGCGGCGTGGTTAACGTGGTCAACAAACGACAGCCATCATCAGTATAGGGATGTACGTGGATAGGCTGACAGTAGGGACCCACATGGTCCATCGCCCGCACGGAAGCAAGTGCCTCCTTATTACGCGGAAAAAAAGTTTCCTCCCCCTGATAGCTGGGACCCACCAGCTACATCTTCGCACGCAAGGAAGTGCCTCCTTATTACGTGAAACAAATGATTCCTCCCCCTGACAGCTGGGACCCACCAGCTATATCTTCGCATGGAAGGAAGTGCCTCCTTATGACGCGACAAAAAACAATCCCTCCCCCCTGACAACTGGGATCCACCAGCTATATCTTTGCACGGAAGGAACTGCCTCCTAATCCTCCTTGATAGCTGGGAGCCACCCGGTCGAAGCGTACGTAGGGTTCTCTGTCTGGTCGTGAACGTGTACGTACATACTGGTCGATCGGTCTCTCTGCAATGATGAACAGTGGCGGAGTAAGGAACGACAAGTGTCGTAGTAGAGCCCCCGACGTAGCAGTTCAGGTAGCCCCGTCTAAATCGTGTACACGTACGTACAACCACACGGCAAAAAATACGACCACGTACGTACATACGGGCGTGGTCTAGAACGCGTACTCGCGCATACGTACGGCCAAGCCTCGTGTACATGGAGAGGCGACGATGGGGTACGCAGCAACGGCGTCCTGTTCATCGACAGCCAACCGGCTGGGTCGGAGTGGAGAAAGAACGTCGTGTTCATCGGGAGGCAACCGACTAGGTTGGAATGCATCCTGTTCATCAGGAGCCAATCGGCTTGGACGAAACAGCTGAAACGGGGTGCTGTTCATCGACCCCCCAGCGGCTGGGTGTCTGGCGTACCGCAAAACGGAGGAAACGGACTTCTATTCGACCGCCTATGGTCGAAATGGGGTCCTGTTGATCGGGAGGGGTGTGGCATACCGCAAAACGGAGGAAACGGACTTCTGTTCGAGCGCCTACGGTCGAAACGGGGTCCTATTGATCGGGAGGGCTCTGGCGTACCGCAAAACGGAGGAAACAGACTTCTCCCCAACTGGGTCGAAACGGGGTCCTGTTCATCGGGAGGGGTGTGGCGTACCGCAAAACGGGACTCCACGGGCTACTGTTCATCCACCATCAACTTCCTCCAGCCTCCACTAGCTACTGTTCATCCACCGTCGACTTCCTCTAGCCTCCACCGGCTATTGTTCATCCAGCCTCCACGGAGTCTGCTACTTGTGAGCTGCGTTGGTAATTCCCTGAAGAGGAAGGGAGATGCAGTACAGTAGAGATAAGTATTTCCCTCAGTTAAGAACCAAGGTTATCAATCCAGTAGGAGAACCAAGCAAAATACCGTTAAAGCGCACCTGCACACACAAGAGCAAACACTTGCACCCAACGCGAGGTAAATAGATAAACTAAACTACTAATTAAAATAAAAGTAAATAAATTGCAGCAAGGTATTTTTAGGTTTTTTATATGATAAAGATAGACCCGCGGACCATAGTTTTCACTAGAGGCTTCTCTCTTGAGCACATAAGCATACGGTGGGTAAACAAATTACTGTTGGGCAATTGATAGAAAAGCAAATAATTATGACGGATTCATGGCAATGATCATGTATATAGGCATCACGTCTGAGACAAGTAGACCGACTCCTGCCTGCATCTACTACTATTACTCCACCCATCGACCGCTATCCAGCATGCATCTAGGGTATTAAGTATGAAACAGAGTAATGCCTTAAGCAAGATGACATGATGTAGAGAAGCAAATTCAAGCAATATGAATAAAACCCATCTTTTTATCCTTAATGGCAACAATACAAATACGTGTCATGTCCCTTTCTGTCACTGGGATTGAACACCGCAAGATTGAACCCATCACAAAGCACCTCTCCCATTGCAAGATAAATCAATCTAGTGGGCCAAACTAAACCGATAGATCAGAGAGAAATACAAAGCTATAACAATCATGCATAAAAGTGTTTAGAGATGACTCAAATATTTCTCATGAATAATCTGATCATCAACTCACAATTCATCGGATCCCAACAAACACACCGCAAAAGAAGATTACATCGGATAGAACTCCAAGAACATCGTGAGAACATTGTATTGAAGATCAAAGAGAGAGAAGAAGCCATCTAGCTACTAGCTATGGACCCATAGGTCTGTTGTAAACTACTCACACATCATAGGAAGGGCAGCAAGGTTGATGTAGAAGCCCTCCGTGATTGATTCCCCCTCCGGCAGAGTACCGGAAAAGGCCTCCAGATGGGATCGTGGAAGAACAGAGGCTTGCGGCAGTGGAAAGGTTTTCTCTTCTGGCTCTCTGGGTGTTTCCGAATATTTGTGAATTTATAGAAGTGGAATTAGGTCAAAAGGAGTCACGTGGGCCCCACAAGGCAGTACGGCGTGCCCCCCTGGGGCGCGCCCTAGTGCCTTGTGAAGCCCCTGTGGGGCTTCTGGCCTCCTCCCGAAGCTTCCCAGGTTTCTTTTGTCCAGAAAAAAATCTCCAAAGAGTTTCATGGCATTTGGACTTCATTTGGTACTGTTTCTCTGAAAAGCCAGAAACAAGCAGAAAACAACAACTGGCACTAGGCACTAAGTTAATAGGTTAGTCCCAAAAAATGATATATAATTGCTTGTAAATGTATATAAAACATCCAAGATTGATACTATAACAGCATGGAACAATAAAAAATTATAGATACGTTGGAGACGTATCAAGCATCCCCAAGCTTAATTCTTGCTCGTCCTCGAGTAGGTAAATGATAAAAATAGAATTTTTGATGTGGAATGCTGCCTATCATATTCATCATGTACTCTTTTCTTTGTAGCATGGACATTTGGACTTGAATGATTCAAAGCAATATTCTATAGTTTGACATGAAGACATAAATACTCAAGCATACTAACAAGCAACCATGTCTTTCCAAATATCAATGCTAAAGAAAGTTATCCCTAGCCCATTATGCTCAATCATTGATCCATTCATGAAACACACTCAATATTAGCTACACACAATGCACAAGTATGACAATAGTGCTCTCTAGTTGGTGCTTTATAAGAGAAGATGGAGACTCAAAATAAAAATAAAAATTGCATAAAAGTAAATAGATAGGCCCTTCGCAGAGGGAAGCAGAGATTTGCAGATGTGCTAGAGCTCAAGGCTGAAATTAGAGAGATAAAATTATTTTAAGAGGCATGCTTTTCCTGTCAACGAAAACGACCAAGAATTCCCAATATTTTCCATGCTAGACACATCATAGGCGGTTCCCAAATAGAAAATAAAGTTTATTTCCTTTCCACCATTCTTTCACAATCCATGGCTAGCCGTATCCACGGCTACCCTCCATACCAACACTTTCCAAGGAATTTGCTATTATTATTTTTGATTTATTGTGGGACTGGGCATCCCTATTACCAGTCACTCTCTCGTGCAATGACAAGTGAATAAACACTCATCGTGAGAATAACACACCTAGCATGGAAAATATTGGCCACCCCCTGCCGCTTCATGAGCGGTACGGGCACACAAAACGGAAAATTATTTTGAAAATTTAGAGTTGGCACATGCAAATTTACTTGGAACGGCATGGAAATACCGCATATAGGTAGATATGGTGGAGTCATTTGGCACAACTTGGGTTTAAATAGTTGGATGCACAAGCAGTATTCCCGCTTAGTACAAATGAAGGCTAGCAAATAGATTGAGAAGCAACCAACCAAAAAGCGAAAATGGTCATAAACATGCATTGAACATAACTAACACCGAATAATGCACCATAAGTAGGATATAACTTCGTTGCATAACTATTGACCTTATGTGCATGCATAGGGAATCACAAACCTTAACACCAATATTCTTACTCAATCATAATTACTCACTAACATGACTCACATATTATTATCTCCATATCACAAAACTATTGCAAGGAATCAAACTTATCATATCCAATGATCTTTCATGAAAGTTTTTATTATATCCCTTTTGAATATTCATCACTTTGGGACCAAATTCATATCTTGTGCAAATTACCATTACTATTATCAACTCTCAAAAAGATATAAGTGAAGCATGAGAGTGCAAATATTTCTTCAAAATTTTAATCTTATCATCTCTCAAAATAATATAAGTGACGCATGAGAGGTCAAGTATTTCTTCAAAATATAGCCACCGCCGTGCTCAAAAAAGATTTAAGTGAAGCACTAGAGCAACTGCCTAGCTCAAGAGGTATAAGTGAAGCACATAGAGTATTCTAACAAATCATGAATAATGTGTGTCTCTCTCAAAAAGGTGTGTCCAGCAAAGATGATTCTGACAAACTGAAAGGCAAACAAAGCAAAGACTCATATAATATACGACGCTCCAAGTATAACACATATCATGTGATGAATAAAAATATAGCTCCAAGTGAGTTACTGATAGATTGTAGACGAAAGAGGGGATGCCTTCCGGGGCATCCCCAAGCTTAGACGCTTGAGTCTTCCTTGAATATTACCTTGGGGTGCCTGGGGCATCCCCAAGCTTAGGCTCTTGCCACTCCTTATTCCTTTGTCCATCGCATTCTCACTCAAAACTTGAAAACTTCAATCACACAAAACTCAACAAAACCTTCGTGAGATCCGTTAGTATAACAAACAAATCATAAACTTTAGGTACTGTTGTAAATTGATTCATATTTAATATTGGAATAATGCTACTGTACTCCAACTTCTCCATGACTCATACCCCCCGATACGATCCATAGATTCATCAAAATAAGCAAACTATGCAACAAAAACAGAATCTGTCTAAAACAGAATAGTCTGTAAAGATCTATTTAAAAGCCATACTTTTGTAACTCCAAAAATTCTGAAAAATTAGGACAACGTGGAAAATTCATATACCAATACTGTGTAAAAATTTCAGATTTTTATGAAGCTCCAGTAGAGAATTAAAATTCCAGTACTGGACGCAAAACTTTCTGTTTTCGAAACAGCATCAATTATACTATCTTCCAAATCATCCCAAAGGCATTACTTGGCACAAACACTAATTAAAACATAAAACTTACTCATAACAGAAGCTAAAATTTTGTAAACACACAAGAACAGAAACAAAAAGCAAAAATTTATTTTATTCATTGGGTTGCCTCCCAACAAGCGCTATTGTTTTATGCCCCTAGCTAGGCATAATGCATAGTTTCAAGTATTGTCATCCTTCTTCTTCTTATCCAAAGATGTACTTTCATCAAAGGGTTTTTCAAAGGTAATATGAAACACATCATCCATAGAAATTTTAGCATTAGCATGTTGTCCATCGGTAAATCCCTCTTGATTACCGGCTACAATCCAAGAGTATTGTCTATTAACACTGTTGAAAACTTGTTGAATTATATTCAAAGGAGGAACTTCTTTTTTAATATTCTCATCAAAGATGTGGTCATTGCGGAACAAATACCTCTACAAGTAATCATTATTATAAAGAATCTCATCTATTACCTGTTTTTCATGGTTCATACCATAAAACTCAAAGATCTCCCTAGCTTCTCGCACTATGTGACCAAATTCATTCATGAGGACAAGGGTAGCTATTTTCTTAGCTCTAGGATCTTTTATAACTAGTAACTCATAAAATAATCTTTGTAAAGTAGGGTGGGTGCACATAAATCTTCTTTCAAGTTTAAGAACAAGTGTGGAAATAGCTTCAGCATAATTTTTGGTTTCTTTAAGTATAGGAGCATCATCACAAGCTAAGGTCCCAATGCAATTAAAGAATTCTTGGATGACACTTTTTCCTATAACATTCCCATGTCCCAACACAAAAGTTTTAGCATCAAGATTGGAAGAACTTCCAATTTTAGGAGTTCTACCGTCATCAGTTTCTACCATGCCAAAATCACTCATGATGATAATCTTCAAGCAAGCGAACAAGAAAACACACAAAAAGGCAAACAGAAAATATTTTTCTATTTTTGTAAAATATTTTAGAAGTGGGGGAGATGAAAACGAGAGGCAAATGCTAATAAAAGGTAAATAAAGTAAATGCAAGTGAATGATAATTTGTGTGAAGGTACTTGGTAATTTTGATGATGTCTCCTCGGCAACGGCCCCAGAAATTCTTCCTGCTACTTGTGAGTTGCGTTGGTAATTCCCTGAAGAGGAAGGGAGATGCAGTATAGTAGAGATAAGTATTTCCCTCAGTTAAGAACCAAGGTTATCAATCCAGTAGGAGAACCAAGCAAAATATCGTTAAAGCGCACCTGCACACACAAGAGCAAACACTTGCACCCAACGCGAATAAGAGGGTTGTCAATCCTCTTAGCGGTTATTTGCAAGGATTAAATCTTATCGAGGTAAATAGATAAACTAAACTACTAATTAAAATAAAAGTAAATAAATTGTAGAAAGGTATTTTTAGGTTTTTTATATGATAAAGATAGACCCGGGGACCATAGTTTTCACTAGAGGCTTCTCTCTTGAGCACATAAGCATACGGTGGGTAAACAAATTACTGTTGGGCAATTGATAGAAAAGCAAATAATTATGATGGATCCATGGCAATGATCATGTATATAGGCATCACGTCCGAGACAAGTAGACCGACTCCTACCTGCATCTACTACTATTACTCCACCCATCAACCGCTATCCAGCATGCATCTAGGGTATTAAGTATGAAACAGAGTAACACCTTAAGCAAGATGATATGATGTAGAGAAGCAAATTCAAGCAATATGAATAAACCCCATCTTTTTATCCTTAATGGCAACAATACGAATACGTGTCATGTCCCTTTCTGTCACTGGGATTGAACACCGCAAGATTGAACCCATCACAAAGCACCTCTCCCATTGCAAGATAAATCAATCTAGTGGGCCAAACTAAACCGATAGATCAGAGAGAAATACAAAGCTATAACGATAAAGCATAGAGTTCAGAGAAGACTCAAATATTTCTCATGAATAATCTGATCATAAACTCACAATTCATCGGATCCCAACAAACACACCGCAAAAGAAGATTACATCAGATAGAACTCCAAGAACATCGAGGAGAACATTGTATTGAAGAACAAAGAGAGAGAAGAAGCCATCTAGCTACTAGCTATGGACCCGTAGGTCTGTGGTAAACTACTCACACATCATCGGAAGGGCAGCAAGGTTGATGTAGAAGCCCTCCGTGATCGATTCCCCCTTCGGCAGAGTACCGGAAAAGGCCTCCAGATGGGATCGTGGAAAACAGAGGCTTGCGGCGGCAGAAAGGTTTTATCTTCTAGCTCTCTGGGGGTTTCCGAATATTTGTGAATTTATAGAAGTGGAATTAGGTCAAAAGGAGTCACGTGGGCCCAACAAGGCAGTACGGCACGCCCCCCTGGGGCGCGCCCTAGTGCCTTGTGAAGCCCCTGTGGGGCTTCTGGCCTCCTCCCGAAGCTTCCCAAGTTTCTTTTGTCCAGAAAAAAATCTCCAAAAAGTTTCGTGGAATTTGGACTTCATTTGGTACTGTTTCTCTGAAAAGCCAAAAACAAGCAGAAAACTCAACTGGCACTAGGCACTAAGTTAATAGGTTAGTCCCAAAAAATGATATATAATTGCTTGTAAATGTATATAAAAGATCCAAGATTGATACTATAACAACATGGAACAATCAAAAATTATAGGTACGTTGGAGACGTATCAAGCATCCCCAAGCTTAATTCCTGCTCGTCGTCGAGTAGGTAAATGATAAATACGGAATTTTTGATGTGGAATGCTGCCTATCATATTCATCATGCACTCTTTTCTTTGTAGCATGGACATTTGGACTTGAATGATACAAAGCAATAGTCTATAGTTTGACATGAAGACATAAATACTCAAGCATACTAACAGGCAACCATGTCTTTCAAAATATCAATGCTAAAGAAAGTTATCCCTAGCCCATTATGCTCAATCATTGATCCATTCATGAAACACACTCAATATTAACTACACACAATGCACAAGTATGACAATAGTGCTCTCTAGTTGGTGCTTTATAAGAGAAGATGGAGACTCAAAATAAAAATAAGAATTGCATAAAAGTAAATAGATAGGCCCTTCGCAGAGGGAAGCAGAGATTTGCAGATGTGCTAGAGCTCAAGGCTGAAATTAGAGAGATAAAATTATTTTAACAGGCATGCTTTTCCTGTCAACAAAAACGACCTTGAATTCCCAATATTTTCCATGCTAGACACATCATAGGCGGTTCCCAAACAGAAAATAAAGTTTATTTCCTTTCCACCATTCTTTCACAATCCATGGCTAGCCGTATCCACGGGTGCCCTCCATACCAACACTTTCCAAGGAATTTGTTATTATTATTTTTGATTTATTGTGGGACTGGGCATCCCTATTACCAGCCACTCTCTCATGCGATGATAAGTGAATAAACACTCATCGTGAGAATAACACGCCTAGCATGGAAAATATTGGCCACCCCCTACCGCTTCATGAGCGGTACGGGCACACAAAATGGGAAATTATTTTGAAAATTTAGAGTTGGCACATGCAAATTTACTTGGAACGGCATGGAAATACCGCATATAGGTAGATATGGTGGACTCATTTGGCACAACTTGGGTTTAAAGAGTTGGATGCACAAGCAGTATTCCCGCTTAGTACAAATGAAGGCTAGCAAATAGATTGAGAAGCAACCAACCAAAAAGAGAAAACGGTCATAAACATGCATTGAACATAACTAACACCGAATAATGCACCATAAGTAGGATATAACTTCATGTCATAACTATTGACTTTATGTGCATGCATAGGGAATCACAAACCTTAACACCAATATTCTTACTCAATCATAATTACTCACTAACATGACTCACATATTATTATCTCCATATCGCAAAACTATTGCAAGGAATCAAACTTATCATATCCAATGATCCTTCGGGGTCCTGTTCATCCACCCCCAACCGGCTGGCCTCCTCGTGGTCCTGTTCATCCAGCGCCAACCACCTTCAAATGGCCAGGGTACTGTTCATCCACAGCCAACCCACCGGCTGGGGTGGGGCGTACGAGCGGGTGGCAGCAACGGGAACTGTTCATCCACAGCCAACCAACCGGCTAGGTCAACTCACCACGTCTCGCGCGCGCGGCAGGAACGGGCACTGTTCATCGAGAGGCAATCCAACACCGGCTGGCTACGTCTCCCATGGGGGCTCAATCGGCTTCAGTAAGCAGCGAGAAGGATCAATCGGGTTCAGTTAGCAGCGAAAGAATTGGTCAGGTTCAGTTAGCAGCGAAGGAATCGCTCGGGTTCAGTTAGCAGCGAAGGAATCGCTTGGGTTCAGTTAGCAGGGAAGGGATCGATCGATCGGCTTCAGTACATAGCTAGGGCGATCACTCGGGTTTAGTAAGCCAATGCCTCGCTCGGGTTCAGTTAGCGAACGCCTCACACACACGCGCGTACGAGAGAAACGCTCAAACCACACTGCATCGCTCGGCCCCGACCAGCCACCGTAACCGGGAACTCCCCAAAATTTTCCTCGCCCTCACTTCTACCACGAATTTTTACGTCATGGACGGCCCAAAGAATGTCATGCCAGTGCATCTCCGGCCCACCCAGGATGAAAAGCCCATTTTCTATCATAATTTTTGTCATAGAAGTAGGAGCCCACCACATCTATGATGATACATGTCTTTGTCACAATTATCGTCATAGAAGTGTCACAACCATGACAGAAAAAGTTTTTGTTCGTGCCATAATGTCACGGATGTGTCTTTTTTTAGTGGTATACCATGACTGGATCTCTTCTACCCTAAATTACAATGTTTAGTCGCTGCTTGAACTTTGGAGGTGCTCTGCATTTATGTTTTGCGGTCTCAGAAAGGGCTAGCGAGATACCATGTTATCATATTATATCATGATTGTTTTGACAAATTGTTGGCATTGGAGATATGTTATTATTGCTCGCTAGTTGATTATGCCATTGACATGAGTAAATATAATTTCTAAGTGTTATCATTTGCATGGTTAGTTCATGATCTTTGCTGAAAACTTGGGTGCTACTTAAGCATACATACGGATACAAGAGCAAAAGAGTTCATAAAAGTTTTTCTTTATCACTTTCAGTTTGTCAACTAAATTGCTTGAGGACAAGTAATGAGTTAAGCTTGGGGGAGTTGATACGTCTCCATCGTATCTACTTTTCCAAACACTTTTGCTCTTGTTTTGGACTCTAATTTGCATGATTTGAATGAAACTAACCCGGACTGACGTTGTTTTCAGTAGAACTACCATGGTGTTGTTTTTGTGAAGAAATAAAAGTTCTCAGAATTGGATGAAACTTTTTGGAGATTTTTTATGGAATATAAAAAAAAATATTGGTGCAAGAATCTACTAGAGAGGGCCCACCTGTTGCCCACAAGGCAACTGGGCGCGCCCCCCCTGGGGCGCGCCGGGATACCTTGTGGGGCCCACAGGAGGCCTTCTAACCTAATTTCAATGTTATAAATTCTCTTTCCCTGAGAAAAAAAATAAGAGAAGAAGTTTCATCGGGATGGCTGATCTGGAGTCCGTTCGGGGCTTCGGAGAGGGGGATTCGTGGCCATCGTCATCACCAACCATCCTCCATCACCAATTTCATGATGCTCACCACCGGGTGTGAGTAATTCCTCCATAGGCTTGCTGGACGGTGATGGGTTGGATGAGATTTATCATGTAATCGAGTCAATTTGTTAGGGCTTGATCCCTAGTATCCACTATGTTCTGAGATTGATGTTGTTATGACTTTGCTATGCTTAATGCTTGTCACTAGGGCCCGAGTGCCATGATTTCAGATCTGAACCCTTTATGTTTTCATGAATATATTTGAGTTCTTGATCCTATCTTGCAAGTTGTATGCACCTATTACGTGTTATGTTCCGCATACCCCAAGGTGACAATAATTGGGATTCTTTCCGGTGATTACCGTAGTTTGAGGAGTTCATGTATTCACCATGTGTTAATGCTTTGTTCTGGTTCTCTATTAAAAGGAGGCCTTAATATCCCTTAGTTTCCCTATGGACCCTGCACCCACGGGAGGGTAGGACAAACGATGTCATGCAAGTTCTTATTATAAGCACGTATGACTATATACGTAATATATGCCTACATTACATTGACGAATTGGAGCTATTGTGTATCGCTCTAGGTTGTGACTGTTACATGATGAATATCATCCAACACAATTATCCATCACTGATCCAATGCCTATGCTTTTCGCATATTGATCTTTGCTAAGTTACTACTATTGCTGCTGCTGTTACAATCACTACAAAACTGCTATTGTTACTATTTTTGTTACTATTGCTACTGTTACTACTGCTATCACAACTATCATACTACTATGCTACTAAATACTTTATTGTAGATATTTTGTTCTCCAGGTGTGGTTGAATTGACAACTCAACTGCTAATACTCACAAATATTCTTTGGCTCCCCTTGTGTCGAATCAATATATTTGGTTGAAATACTACCCTCGAAGACTATCGCGATCCCCTATACTTGTGGGTTATCATGATACGATACCGGGGCACCTCCCCCAAGATTGGGGCAAGCCAAGGGTGGTGCCCATACCCGTGTACTCAAGTGTCTTTCTTCGGTGATGGTGGTGATAAAGTGGTGGCCTTGTCTTCAGTCTTCCACGACATGGGCTCTCCATCATAAAAGGATGAACGTGTTTCCGGAGCCCTGAAATTTGCAGCTAAACTCATACCTTTAAACCTGGCTTCATACTCGAAATTTTGATTTTGCAAATCATAAACTTGGCCCTGAAGATGATCAATCCGGTCACTGAGCTTGAAGATGATGTCCCCAATATCCTTATTGTCCACTTTGTGCTCACGGATGAATTCTGTGATCATGGAGTGGTTGGCGTTGATTCCACATTCCACCATCCCTTGGCACATGAAGATTTCCTGTTCCACTGCTTCAAGCCTGGCCTTCTCGCTCCCGGTCCTCTTAGGTCCTTGAACGTCCCGGATGTGGAGAAACTTGCGATACGGTGGTCAAAACATATGGTAGTATATATAAAGAATTTTAATCTTGCAAAACAAGTATACGAGAGGAAAACGGAGTCGGGAGGGCACACGAGGGGCCCACAAGGCAACCCAGCGCACCCAGGGGGGTAGGGTGCGCCCTGTTGCCTTGTGACCTCCTCGTGGGTCCCTGCTACTTGTGATCTGCGTTGGTTTTTCCCCGAAGAGGAAGGGATGATGCAGTACAATAGAGATAAGTATTTCCCTCAGTTATGAAACCAAGGTTATCAATCCAGTAGGAGAATCATGCAACACCTCGTTAACAGTACCTGCACACAAAATAACAAATCCTTGCACCCAACGCAAACAAGGGGTTGTCAATCCCTTGGCGGTTAATTGCAAGATTAAATTGTATGGTGATAGATAGATAGATTGAACTAAAATACAAAATAAAATAAATAAAGTAAAAGTGCAGCAAGGTATTTTTAGGATTTTTAATATATGATAGAAGTAGACCCGGGGGCCATAGTTTTCATTAGAGGCTTCTCTTATGAAAATAGCATACGGTGGGTGAACAAATTACTGTTGGGCAATTGATAGAAAAGCAAATAATCATGACGATATCCAAGGCAACGATCATGTATATAGGCATCACGTCCGAGACAAGTAGACCGACTCTTGCCTGATCTACTACTATTACTCCACACATCGACCGCTATCCAGCATGCATCTAGTGTATTAAGTCCATAAAGAATGGAGTAACGCCTTAAGCAAGATGACATGATGTAGACAAAGTAAACTCACGCATGAATAAACCCCATCTTTTTACCCTTAATAGCAATGATACATATGTGTCATGTCCCTTTCTGTCACTGGGATTGATCACCGCAAGATCAAACCCATTACAAAGCACCTCTCCCATTGCAAGATAAATCAATCTAGTTGGCCAAACCAAATCAATAAATCGGAGAGAAATATGAAGCTATAATAATCATGCATAAAAGAGTTCAGAGAAGACTCAAATAATATTCATGGATAATCTGATCATAAACTCACAATTCATCAGATCCCAACAAACACACCGCAAAAAGTGATTACATCGGATAGAACTCCAAGAACATCGAGGAGAACATTGTATTGAAGATCAAAAAGAGAGAAGAAGCCATCTAGCTACTAACAATGGACACGAAGGTCTGTGGTAAAGTACTCACGCATCATTGGAAGAGCAGCAAGGTTGATGGAGAGCCCCTCCGTGATCGAATCCCCCTCCGGCGGAGTACCGGAAAAGGCCTCCAATTGGGATCTCTCGAGAACAGAAGCTTGCGGCGGCAGAAAAAGTATTTCGTGGACTCCTCTGCTGGTTTCCCGATTTTAGAGAATTTATAGTGGTGGAATTACGTCAAACAGAGCTGTGTGGGCCCTACGAGCCACCAGGACGCGTCTCCCCTGGGGCGCACCGTGGTGCCTCGTGGGCCACTGCTTCATCTTCTCGTCTCCTCCCAAAGCTTCTAGTGTTCGTTATGTCCAGAAAAAATCTCCAAAAAGTTTCGTGGCATTTGGACTTCGTTTGGTACTGATATTCTGGAAAACCAAAAACAGGCAAAAAATAGCAACTAGCACTGGGCACTAAGTTAATAGGTTAGTCCCAAAAAATGATATATAATTGCTGTAAATGTATATAAAAACATCCAAGATTGATATTATAATAGCATGGAACAATCAAAAATTATAGATACGTTGGAGACGTATCAGCATCCCCATGCTTAATTCCTGCTCGTCCTCGAGTAGGTAAATGATAAAAACAAATTTTTTGATGTGGAATTCCACCTATAATATTAATCATATATTCTTTTCTTTATAGCATGGACATTTGGACTTGAATGATTCAAAGCAATAGTCTATAGTTTGAGATGAAGACATAAATACTCAAGCATGCTAACAAGCAACCATGTCTTTCAAAATATCAACACTAAAGAAAGTTATCCCTGGCCCATTATGCTCAATCATTGATCCATTCATGAAACACACTCAATATTAGCTATACACAATGCACAAGTATGACAATATTGCTCTCTAGTTGGTGCTTTGTAAGAGAAGATGGAGACTCAAAATAAAAATAAAAATTGCATAAAAGTAAATAGATAGGCCCTTCGCAAAGGGAAGCAGAGATTTGCAAATGTGCCAGAGCTCAAAGCTTAAATTAGAGAGATAAAATTATTTTGAGAGGCATGCTTTTCCTGTCAACGAAAATGACCCAGAATTCCCAATATTTTCCATGCTAGACACATCATAGGCGGTTCCCAAACAGAAAGTAAAGTTTGTTTCCTTTCCACCATTCTTTCACAATCCATGGCTAGCCGTATCCACGGGTGCCCTCCATACCAACACTTTCCAAGGAATTTTGTTGTTATTAATTTTTGATTCATTGTGGGACTGGGCATCCCTATTACCAGCCACTCTCTCGTGCAATGACAACTGAATAAACACTCATCGTGAGAATAACACACCCAGCATGGAAAATATTGGCCACCCCCTGCTGCTTCATGAGCGGTACGGGCACACAAAACGGAAAATTATTTTGAAAATTAGAATTGGCCCATGCAAATTTACTTGGAACGGCATGGAAATACCACATATAGGTAGATGTGGTGGACTCATTTGGCAGAACTTGGGTTTAAGGAGTTTGGATGCACAAGCAGTATTCCCGCTTAGTACAAATGAAGGCTAGCAAATAGATTGAGAAGCGACCAACCAAAAAGCAAAAATGGTCATAAACATGCATTGAACATAACTAACACCGAATAATGCACCATAAGTAGGATATAATTTCTTTGCATAACTATTGACTTTATGTGCATGCATAGGGAATCACAAACCTTAACACTAATATTCTTACTAAATCACAATTACTCACTAACATGACCCACATATCATCATATCAATATGGCAAAACTATTGCAAGGAATCACACTTATCATATCCAATGATATATATGAAAGTTTTTATTATATCTGTCGTGGTGGTACGACCATCTATGGGGCGATGTAGCCCCTTGTGGTTCGGTGGGGGAGATCGACGTGCACGAAGAGCATGAACAATGGAACGCGAGGGATTTTACCCAGGTTTGGGCCGCTGAGAAGCGTAAAACCCTACACCTGCTTTTGGTGTATTAGCGGTATGGAAGCACATTACAAAGAGCGCTTCTCCCGGCAAGGCGCTGGGAGAGCAGCTACACGAGAGGTGCTTGTGTTTGAAAGGGGGTCTGAATCCTCTAAACTGTTGCCCTGACCCTCCTTTTATAGTCCAAGGGGTTACCACAGTGGCAAAATAGTAATTACATCGTGACTAGACAACAAACAATGCTATCATACCTAACTCTGCCAGTTTAGGACAAAGGCATTAAATGCGCTGTTAGGTGTCATGTGGAGAGGTAATCCAGGCAAGGTTTCTGCACCGCTTGCCCAGCTACCTTGTATTATCCTGACACGCCTCCTGGACGGGTGTCTTTAGAGGCAAATCTTGTCCCAGCGTGCCGACACGTGTCCGACAAGCCTCACCAACCAGCCCGCGCGGTCGACACCTCACTTGCCAGCGAATCATCTGAGCAGCGAGGTGGAGTGCTGGAGGGCTGGTATAAGCTTGCCGGCGCGGAGCTTGCCGGGTCCTCATCTTGCCGGTTTAGCCTCGCCGGCAAGGAATGTCTTCGTCTTCGGTACTAGTTGAGTGTCGTGCCTTGAGCTTCTTCCTGGTAGCTTCTTCGGCTGGTCCTTGAATCTTGGTCTTGGCAGTTCCCGGCATGGCCTTGGCCGGCAAGGAGGCTGCTACCGTCTGTGCATAAGTCAGGGTATAAAATACCCATGTTTTATACACCGACAGGAGCCCCCGGGCCTGGGCCATACGCGCGTCCGAAGCATCGTTGGGCTAGGCCAAAACAATGCACAGACACGCGGTGGGAAACTGCCGTTGTAATTTTCGCTATGATGGCTTTCCTGACGCACGTCCAATCCACGCATTAAATGCGGGTCGTGGGAACTTGGACTGTTGCGGTTGCATTGCGGTAGTGCGCCTGGGAAAGAACGTGGCTGGGGCAAACAGTAAAGAGCCAGCCTCCCCCCGCGCCTTCCCCATAAAAAGGTAACCGCGAGGGGGCGCCGTTCATTCGCCCCTGTTTTCCCCTGTTTCATCTTCCTCCTCAAGCCAGAACCGTTTCCGCTGCCGCCGCCGCTGCTCCGCATCTCGCCTCGGCCACCTTCCTTCTTCCGAACCCTCGATGGCGCCTAAAAGAGCCGACGCGGTGAAGAAGAAGAAGCCCGCCAAGCCGCTCGACCCCAAGGCGGAGGAGAAGAAGAAGGCGCTGGAGGATTTGGAAAAGCGGCAGAGGGAAAATGCAATTTTCTCGCCGTGCTCCTTGGATGCCAACGAGCTGATCAGGAGGTACACGTACATGTGGGGGAGAGACACCAAGGATCGCAAGGCGCCCGTAGTGCTCCCTGAGGGTGACAAGGATCCGTCGGATTCATATCCATTCTTCTGCGCATACTTCTACTGCGGCTTGGTTCCCCCATTCTCAGATTTCTTCAGCGCCATGATGTTCAGCTATGGATTCAGATTGCTGGATTTCACTCCGAATGCGATGACTTGCATGGCGGTCTTCGCCCATCTATGTGAAAATTTTGTCGGAGTGCCGCCCAATGTGGATCTGTTCTGCCACTTCTTCATCCCCCGGATTGAAGATAAATCTCTCTCCGGAAGCATTGCCTGGATCCCTAGGACGAAGACAAAGGGCGAGTATCTTGGCGGGTAGCTTCACCTCAAGTGGGATGAGTGGAGGGCCGAGTGGTGCTGGATCCAGGAGAAGGACTTTCCTCAATTCTGCATACCACGCACCATGAGGGTTGAGCGCGGCAAGAACTGGAGCAGCATAGGTGCCACAGACACCAAGCTTCGTCCAGCACTGAACAGGATCGCCCGTCTCAAGGCCGCCAAGCTGACCGTGGAGATGGTTGGCGCCGATTTCCTCCGGCGACGCATAGAGCCGCTGCAGAAAAGGGGGAGATTTGCTTGGGAGTACCTGAATGCTGCCGACATCATGAGATTGTACCCTAGTCACGGCAACAACTTGTCGGTCATGGAGCACGCCAGCCTCTGCGAGCAGCTGTTCCGGAAAACCGGTATGTTCCACTTGCTGGACAAAATCGTCCCGCTGCATATTAACTCCGCGAAGGACTCCATCCTGTCTTGGATGCCAGACTGTGATGCCCACGGAGTAAAAGCGGACTGGGATCTACCCAGCTTGGAGGATGAAATGGAATGGGCCTCCAGCTTGACGGAGAGGGCTTCCCGGAAGGAGACGGACCTCATCCGGGCCACCACCGCGGAAGAGCTGGCGTACATCACCAGCAAGCTGGCTAAGGAGATCACAAGGATCAACGCGGCAGGCGGTTCTGGAGCCGCGGCAGTCGAGGACGAGGAGGATGTGCACTCCGAGGAAGAGACCGCCGAAGGACAGGAAGAGGAGCCCGTCGAGGACGAGGCCGCTGAAGCTAAGGTTGTCAGGGCCGATGTTGCCGGGTCTGAGGCTGCCGGATCCGAGGGCGTCGAAGAGCCCGAAGACGAGGAAGGCCCTCGAGCCCCGAAGAGGAGGCGCCGCCTTCGGAGAGCGGTCAGCCAAGAGCCGGTGCGTCCTTCCTCGCCGGTGGCCGGCCCTACGGTGAAGAAGTCGACCACCAAGACCGGCCGCCAGGAAGAGGTTCGGCGGCAGTCGTCCCGGCGTCCCCGAACTCAGCTCTCGTCTCCCCGGCAAGGGGTCATCGAGGAAGCCGAGCCCGCCAACCCGACAGGTTCTCCTCCCCCGGCGCTCAATAGGGCGAGGGAGTCGCATCCGCCAGTGTTGTATGACTTCGACATCTTCGGCGCGTCCGAGGAGGAGGAGTAAGTGTTTTAGCTTGCTTCCGGCAGGTTTTGATCCCATCCAGTTGTCGTTCTGACTCGATTTTGTTCGTCTCGACAAGGACCCAGAGCCGCTCGTGCATCGGTCGAAGCGGGCCAGGCCTGCGACAGCACAGGGCCCTGCGGCGAGCGTTGAGCAGGGGGCTGTGATGGCCGAAACCATCGTCATCAGCCCCCAGCCTAGCCCCCGGCATGAGGATGTGGAGCAGATTCCGCCCACTGGCGCTGGTACTGAAGCTCCTCCCCTCGAGCTTGACAAGGAAATGGGGGAGCCCCGCCAAGAAGAAGACCGCCAGGAGGTGGACCCTGATGTGGTCCCCCCGCCAACCAGTGTTCCTGAGAGCGCCTCTCCGACAAGGGCCTCCACCGATGAGCCTGCCCGCGCGGAGATCATCCCGACAAGCGGGGCTGGAGATGACTGCACGCCGGCAACACAAGCTGCTGGGGGAGGAGACGCCCCTCCTCAACAGACGCCAACGGGTAATCCTCTTGTCCTCGGGCGCTTTCCATGGAACATTTCTTCTTTCCCTATTCTCTTTTTTTTTCTTGAACTTGGCTCATGATTCCAAATTCTATCTCACCCTTGCTTCTACCTCAATCCACAGCTCAAGCCTCTCCTGACGAAGGTGAAGTCCTTGTGGAGGTGGCTAACATTGCAAGGGATGTTGCTGAGGAAGCCGCCAAGATCGCTATTGAAGAGGGCTCCGCGCAGGCCGTCGAGGAGGCTGGAACGCTTCTTGACGAGTCTGAGAAGCCCACCGGCAGCGCGCCTGACCCCGTCAGGGTGGATGCGGAGAAGACGCCCGCCAACACTGACGTGCCGACTCCCAGCAGCCAACTAGTGGTGTCAACCCTGCGAGCCCCGTTAAGCGACTTGGCGCTGGTTGCTCCCCAGCACGGGTCTGGAGTCCCCAGTTCCTCCGGCACCGCGGGACCAAGTTTTGACGAAGAGATAGCTCGGATCTTGCTCCCCTTGGTCCAAAGGACTGACGAATCCACTGACGCAGCTGACAACGCCGAAGATCTTACCTACATGGAGATCATGGTCGTCGGTTTCAAAGGCGTCCAGGAGCGGTACAGCCGTAGGTGGGACAAGGTGCAGGAGGAGCGCAGGGCTGCAGAGTGGATCCACCGGAAGCTGAGAGAGAAGGCGGACGAGCTGCGCACATGGTACAGCCAGCAGGCCCACAATCTCAATGCTGCCACCGAGAGAGCTGCCGCTCGCGACGGCAAGCTGACGGAGCGCGCGAATCGCTGCTCAACGCCAAGGGAAAGGACCTTGCCGCACGAGAAGGGGCCCTTGCCGCCACTCTTCACGGCAAGGATGATGAAATCGAAGCACTCCTTAAGCAGCGGACCCAAGAGCTCGAGGACGGGTACATGAAATCCATAGAAGCCCAAGCCTCAGAGAACGCCACCAAGCTGCCGCTGATAAGGCTGCTGCTGCCGAATCCGCCAAAGCCGAGCTAGGATCCCAGGTGGCCAAACTGAAGGAGGATCTCGTCGGCAGCGGTAAAGAGGTTGAGGTTCTCAAGGATGAAGCGCTGAAGGCAGCCCGCACCTTAGGGGATTTGCAAGCGCAGCTGTCATCCAAGAACCAAGAACTCGACGCGGCCACCAAGGCGATCGAAAACCTAAAATCTCAGCTGGCCACCGTGGTAACGGCTTCGGAGTCCGTAAAGGAGAGGGAGAGGGTCTTGACGGAGAAGCTGGAGAAGGAGGAGGACTCGAAGGCAGATGCCAAAAACAAATATACGCAACTGCACGAGAACCTCTCCCTCTGGACCGGCAGGCTCGTTAACGCCGCCGAGCGCATCAACTCCCAAATCGCCGAGATGGACATGAAGAGCTGGGGTTTCACCGTCAATGACAAAGAGGCCACCAGTGTTAGACTGACCAAGTTCTTCGAGGGTCTCGTTGACGCCCTGAAGACGTGTCAGGATGACAGGTCTGCTTCCTTTGCCAATGAATCCCGGAAATTCGCGCGCAAGGTCGTGTACAGGGTGCTGCTCAAGATTGCCCATCGCAATCTCGGCCTTGATCTCTCCGGGGTCTTCAGGAAGTTGCCGGACAACACGGACGTCACTGCTGCCGACAAGATTGCCGCCCCTCTCACCGACAAGGTTCTCCAAATCCCCAGGGTTCAAGGTGACCGCCGAGACTGAGCTTGTCGTCATATGCACCACTGAGCTGTCATGTACAAGATACATTTAATCTCTGGTTAGCCCTGCACTTTTCCTGTGGTGTGGCATAACTTGTGCTGCTTGGATGTATGCGCGTCGTTCCCCTCGTTTTATTTTGCCTTTGAATGATTGTATCCCTACGCTGCTCGGAATCTTGCCGGTGCGCACGCTTGCCACGAGCGCTTTGAGGAACGGGTCCTTAGCAGCCTGCTGGAAACGCCGCCACCGGCAAGCTTGTCGGAATGTGTACTTGCCGCGAGCGCTTTGAGGAACGGGTCCTTAGCAGCCTGCCAGAAGTACCGAGTCCGGCAAGTTCCCCTTAGCCGTTTTCACTGCAGCTACTTAAATCGTCGAGCGGACTCAAAATAAAAATAAGAGCGCGAATGATTGTGGCGAGGTTCCATTGTGTGCAGGTTTCTCATACAAAGTGCAAAATCGTTCAAGGGAGAACGCGAATGTAATTAAGGAATTTTTTTCAAAGTTTTGCAACTTAGCTTTTCCCT
The DNA here is from genome assembly GCA_039707655.1 of Elymus sibiricus. Classification (NCBI taxonomy): domain Eukaryota; kingdom Viridiplantae; phylum Streptophyta; class Magnoliopsida; order Poales; family Poaceae; genus Elymus; species Elymus sibiricus. The sequence goes on from CM077666.1 coordinate 148,052,931, forward strand.
GTGTCGTTTCTCTTGCCGCACGAAATGATCACATGGACGTCATAAAAAATGGTACCCATTTCCACTCCCCCCGGGAAACTAGCGCGCGAGGGATCCTTCTTATCCTTTTTAAGAAAAAGAAAGAAGAGAAAAGAGCGGTTGAGGATCCTTGACGGTCCGCTAGCCATTTCATACGAACTAAAGTGTAAATCACAACATCACATGCATGGACATGTAAATTAATATGTACAAGGAGTTTCGAAACACTTAGCTTTATTATGCACAGGATCTGCACCTGGCTTTGTACAAAGGGTTACATGTCTTGCCCACAAGGCTTGTACAAAAGGGGTTGCCGGAAGATGTCCCGGCAACTGTGCCTCACGGGTAGAACTTGCGAAGATGCTCGATATTCCATGAGTTCTGCACTGGGGTGCCATCTTCGGTCTCCAGCCGGACTGCGCCAGGCCTGGTGACTCGTATTACCCGGTAAGGGCCTTCCCACTTTGGCGTCAACTTGTTTGATCCCTTGGCAGACTGAGCGCGCCGAAGGACAAGGTCGCCTTCCTCAAGGCTTCGGGCGTGCACTTTGTGGCTATGGTAGCGGTGCAAGGCTTGCTGGTAGCGTGCAGCTCGCACAGCCGCCCAAAGACGATCTTCCTCAAGGAGTAACGCGTTGTCTTGCCGCAGTTGCACTTGCTCAGCTTCATCGTAAGCGAGCACTCGAGGTGACCCGTATATGAGTTCCGTGGGGAGTACCATTTCTGCGCCATAGATTAGGGAGAAGGGTGTCTGGCCGGTAGCTCGATTTGGTGTCGTCCTGAGTGACCAAAGAACCGCCGGCAACTCATCAACCCAGCGCCTTCCGCACTTGCGCAGTTTGTCGAAAGTTCTTGTCTTGAGACCACGCAGCACTTCGGCATTCATCCTTTCCGCTTGGCCATTGCTTCTCGGGTGAGCAACGGACGCAAAACAGATTTTGCTGCCAAGGTCTTGGATATATTGCATGAAGGTGTAGCTCGTGAACTGTGTGCCGTTGTCGGTGATGATCCTGTTAGGAACCCCGAAACGGCAAACTAATCCTTTAAAGAACTTAATGGCTGATTGCGCTATCACCTTTCTCACTGGCTCCACTTCAGGCCACTTCGTGAACTTGTCGATGGCGACGTACAAGAACTCAAAGCCCCCGGCAGCACGGGGGAAGGGGCACAAGATATCGAGCCCCCAGACCGAAAAGGGCCAGGAGAGAGGGATCGTTTGGAGGGCTTGAGCTAGTTGATGTATATTCTTTGAATGGAACTGGCATGCTTCACATCTGGTTACTAGCTCAGTTGCATCCTGGAGGGCAGTGGGCCAATAGAAGCCTTGCCGGAAAGCTTCGCCGGCAAGTGCCCTTGATCCTATGTGAGAGCCACATATGCCTCCATGTATCACTGCCAACAGCTTTAGTCCGTCTTCCTGGCAGATACACTTCAATTTCACACCGTTTGGTCGCTTTCTATACAGGATGCTATCCACAAACTGGTACATACTTGACTGACGGGCTACTTTCTCTGCTTCTTCTTGCTCATCGGGAAGCTCTCCTGTTTGAAGGAAACAAACTATCTGCTGTGCCCATGTCGGAGCCTGTGGCTCGACGACAAGGACTAAAGGCATCTCTTCGGCCACGGGAGCGCTTGCTTCTGCGGCAAGAACCTATGGTTCTGTGCTAAGCGGCTGCTCACCGGCAACCGTATCGTTGTTCCCGGCAACCTCCTTGTCGGCGGCTTCCGGGAGTTCTGCCAGGAAATACTTGCCGATACTTAACTTCCTTCTCTTACTGGCCTGTGTTGACGGAGTAACTGTGGGTTGATTCAAATGGAGCACAAAGGTTCCCGGTTCCACGGGAAGTTTTTGCGCGGCACACTTTGACAGGCTATCAGCTATGCTGTTTTCCGCACGAGGGATGTGCTCTGTTAGCAGTCCGTCAAAGTGTTCCTCCAATTTCCTCACTTCTTCCACATATGCCCTCATCAATGGGCTCTGGTAATCTTTATTCACTTGCTTCACAACGAGCTGCGAGTCACTGCGGATGATCAACTTTTTGATTCCAAGGTCCACTGCGATCCGAAGATCGGCAAGGAGCCCTTCGTACTCAGCAGTGTTGTTTGTAGCTTGCTCCCTGGGGAAATGCATTTGGACCATGTACTTGAGGTGTTCTCCGATGGGCGCGACAAGCAGCACTCCGGCACCGGCGCCTTGCAGTGAGAAGGCACCATTAAAGTACATAATCCATTCTATTGTTGTTTCCTTGCCGGGGAGAGCTGTTTCTTGAATCTCTTCGTCTTGCGTTGGCGTCCATTCAGCAATGAACTCCGCCAAGGCCCTGCTCTGGATTGTTGAAGTGCTTTCAAACTTGAGTGCAAAGCTTGACAGTTCCAACGCCCACTCCACTATCCTGCCAGTTGCTTCCGGATTTCTCAAGATGCGTTGCAACGGAAAGCGAGTGACGACGGTAATCTCGTGTGCTTGGAAGTAGTGGCGCATCTTTCTTGAGGTCATAAGAAGGCTGAAAAGCAATTTCTGCACCCCTGAATATCTTGACCTAGCCCCCTGTAGGAGGGAACTAACAAAATAGACAGGCGGCTGCACCACCTTCTTCTTCGGCACTTCTTGTTGATCAGCTTTATTTGCTTGCGCTGCACTCGTCTTGTCGGCGTCAGACCTTGCCGGAGAAGATTCCGGTTTGTCGCTGGATGGGCTTGCCGTGGTTGCCTCTCCGTCATCGATTTCCCTCTGTGCCACTAATGCAGCACTAGCCACTTGATTCGTTGCCGCTACGTATAGCAGCAATGGCTCTTGTGGTCTCGGCGCAACTAGTGTTGGCGCTGAGGAGAGGTATCTTTTCAAGTCTTGCAGCGCGGCCTCCGCTTCCGGAGTCCATTTCATTGGTCCCGCCTTTTTCAAAATTTTGAAAAACGGCAAGGCGCGCTCGGCAGATCTTGAAATGAACCTACTCAAAGCAGCAGCACAACCGGCAAGACGCCGCACATCCTTGATGCTTTTCGGTGCTTGAATCTGCTGAATTGCCTTGATCTTATCGGGATTTGCTTCAATTCCCCGCTGAGATACAAAGAACCCGAGAAGCTTGCCAGACGGGACGCCAAACACACACTTCTCGGGGTTGAGCTTCAGATTAATCTTGCACAAGTTTGCAAATGTCTCTCCTAGGTCTTGAATGAGGGTTGATTTGTCTTTGGTTTTGACCACTATATCATCCATGTAGGCTTCTACATTCCTATGCAGCTGGGGCCCAAAACCAGTCTGGACTGCTCTTGCAAACGTAGAACCGGCACTCTTTAATCCGAAAGGCATACGCACGAAGCAGTATGTGCCACATGGAGTAATGAACGCGGTTTTCTCTTCGTCCTCCTTGGCCATGAATATCTGATGGTACCCAGAATATGCATCAAGGAAGGAGAGCAGATCGCAGCCAGAGGTGGAGTCCACAATTTGATCGATGCGCGGCAATGGGAAAGGATCTTTTGGACAAGCTTTGTTGATATCAGTGTAGTCTATACAAAGTCTCCACTTCCCGTTCGCTTTGCGCACTACCACTGGATTTGCCAACCATGTGGGATGCAACACTCCTCTGACCAGGCCTGCCGCTTCGACTTTCTTGATTTCCTTGGCAATGAACTGTTGCCGCTCCAAAGCTTGCTTCCGGACTTTCTGTTTGACGGGCCGAGCGTGGGGACAAACGGCAAGGTGGTGCTCAATTACCTCCCTGGGAACGCCGGGGATGTCAGACGGTCGCCATGCGAACACATCGACATTCGCCTGCAGGAAGGCAACGAGCGCGCTTTCCTATTTGCTGTCAAGGGTGGCGCTGATGGTTGCCGGTGCAGTGGCCTTGGATCTCTTACCGGCAGAGCATTCCGGCAAGTCTTCAATGGGTGCGCAGCACTCCGAAGAGGTGCGCTGCCCGGAATCCTTGCTAGAGGTCTTGCCGGAGTTCTTCTTTTCCTTCTTCTTGGCGGGAGCTGGCGCCTTGGCTGCCTCTGCCGCAACCGCGTCCCTGTACATCTTGTCGACGCAAATGACTGCATCTTTCTTGTCGGAGTTGATGGAAATGACACCCATCGGCCCTGGCATCTTTAATGTGTTATAAGCGTAGTGAGACGCTGCCATGAATTTTGCCAAGGCTGGGCGGCCAAGAATTCCGTTATACGGCAGGGGGATCTTGACGACATCAAAGACAATCTTCTCCGTCCTGTAATTCAGTTCCCCGCCAAACGTCACCGGCAAGGTGATCTTCCCCTTGGGCTGGCTCCTCCCTGGGTTCACTCCCTGAAACGTGCCCGTTTTCTCGAGTTCCTCGTCGGGGATCTGCAGCCTCTTGATAACTTCCGGAGAGATCAGGTTCAGACCGGCCCCACCGTCAACTAAAATCTTTGTTACCTGGAGGTTGCGAATTGTTGGTGAGACCAACAACGGCAAACACCCGACCACAGTTATGCGATCAGGGTGGTCCTCAGCATCAAAGATGATAGGCGTGTGTGACCATTTGAGTGGCTTTTGAGAGCCCATTGCCGGCTCTGCCGCGTTAACTTCACGAGCCCATTGTTTGAGTTGGCGGTGGGAGGAGTGCAAAGATGCGCCTCCGTCAACGCACATGGCGTCAGTCGCCTTCTGGAATTCTTGTTCACTGGTCTCATCGTCATCTTCTTCCTCACTTCCATCGTCTCCTTCCTTCTTCTCACGGCCTCTAGCAGGCTTTTCCTTCTGCTGCTTGGCCTTGCCGCGGCGCCCCCCTCGACCACCATGGCCCTTCTTGCTGGACCCACCAGCACCATCTTGAGCCTTTTCCTTGTCGCGCTTCTCATACTCAGCCTTCTGCTTCTCGACAAGGTGCTTGACTTGCCGGCACTCTTGGAGATCATGGCCCTTGGTGCGGTGGATCTTGCAGTATGGCCCATCGGACTTGCCGGCCTCTCGTTTGCCGCTGCCTCCTGACAAGCGGCGCACGCAGCTGCCTCCTTGCTGGGACTCTCTGTTTTGGCTTTCTTGGCGGACTCAGAGTTGCCGGCACCTTCGACGGCCATCACAGTTTTACCTTTGCGCTTCCTGTTACGCTTTCGGCCCTTCTTCCCCGGGGTGGCAGCATCATCGTCCTCAGAATCCACTTCGGCGCTAGCGTCCTCCCCGGGAAGCCTTCTTCCTTCCTCGGCACATGCACACTTATCCGCCAGCGTGTAGAGCTCGTTGACGGTCTTGGGCAACTTGACGTTCATCTTCTCCCGCATCCTCCGATTGCGCACATTCGTGTGAAAGGCGGCAATCACGGCTGCGGGGTGCACGTCTGGAATGTTGGGGTGCACACGGCTGAATCTCTGGATGTACTTGCGTAGGGTCTCTCCATCTCTTTGCGGGATCACCCGTAGATCGCTGGGCTGCCCAGGAGCCTTGTGGCCTCCGGTAAAGGCACCAACGAACTCGTTGCAGAGGTCTAACCATGAAGAGATGGAGTTCTCTGGCAAGTTCATCAGCCAAGACCTCACGTTGGGTTTCAGTACCAACAGAAAGTAGTTGGCGAGGATTTTCTCATCTCTTCCTCCGGCAGCTTGCACGGCAATCGTATAGATGCCCAGAAATTCTGCCGGGTTCAGCTTGCCGTCATATTTTTCCGGCACTTCTGGCTTGAAGGCTCGAACGGACGACCACCGGACTTGCCACAGCTCACGAGTGAAGGCAGGACACCCAACCTCGTAAGGCTGGTATCCGCCAACCCCTGGCGCAGGCTCATCAATGGTGGGGCCGCTACGCGCGTCGGATTGACGGCGCACCTCGTGACGCCGTTCGATGGTGGTGCGGGCGACTTCAGCCCGCCTGTCTCGCAGCACTTGCCGCTGATCTTGCCGTGGTCGCGGATCCGAAGACGCGATCGACATCTCATCGGGCCCAAAAGACTGCGGGGCTTGTCGCGGCTGTTGGCGTTGCTGCTGTTGAGGCTGCTGCCGCGGCGGCGACTACACCGTTAGTGTGGTTCCGTCAGCGCGCCCGCCAGCTGGAGATGCCGGTGCCGGTTGCGGACGCCGTGAGGGTTCCGCTTGCTGTGATTTACTGGCTTCGGCAAATCCAATCAAGCTCTGGATGGTGGCTCTCCACTCCTCCATCTTCTCTGCTGCCGGAGGGAAGTTTAACAACATCTGAGCTCGCGCCATTGCTTCTGCCACTGTGGCTGGCATGGTGGGGAGTGAAGAGCGCGACGTCGCTCTACTCCTGGCAGAGCCAGTAGGAGCGCCATCGCGGCTCTGCTGCCGCGGTGCATGAACAGCAGCGGGTTGCCGTGGCGGAGGCGGTGCCTGAGGATCTGGGATTTGGTCCACAGGTGTCTTGCCGTGAGGTCGCCGCTGCCCGGAGTCGTCGGCGCCGCATGGGGTTGTACTGCGCCCGTTGTGTGAGGGGCGCGGCGTCTGTCCCGAAGCAGCGTCCTTGGACGTCGCCGCAGCGGGGTCTCAGCTTGCGCCGGCCCGGGCGTTGCCGCTCCGGTGGCTGCGTTCGTCGTCGCGGCGGGGAGGAGGAGGAGGAAGACGTCCGCTTGCTCTGCCTGCGCCGTCGCGGCTCCGTTCGCCAGAGGATCGAGGAGGTCGACTGGCTCCCTCGTGCTCGTCCCTTGTGCCGACCGCTGAGGGCGGAACGACCGCGCCGCCTGTGCTGGTCGCGCCGACCGCAGTACCCGTGCCGCTCGCATTGGCTGTGCCGCTTGCGGACGCGTGCGGGGTGGCCGTCATCGTGATGCCCTTCTTCTTGGGGGCCATCGACGATGAGGAGGACGGTGATGAAGTTGATGATGAAGACGAAGAAGATGCGCGGCCCACTGATCAAGGTTCACACAGCCGCTTCTCCCCTACTTGGCGCACCAAAGATGTCGTGGTGGTACGACCATCTATGGGGCGATGTAGCCCCTTGTGGTTCGGCGGGGGAGATCAACGTGCACGAAGAGCATGAACAATGGAACGCGAGGGATTTTACCCAGGTTCGGGCCGCTGAGAAGCGTAAAACCCTACTCCTGCTTTTGGTGTATTAGCGGTATGGAAGCACAGTACAAAGAGCGCTTCTCCTGGCAAGGCGCTGGGAGAGCAGCTACACGAGAGGTGCTTGTGTTTGAAAGGGGGTCTGAATCCTCTAAACTATTGCCCCGACCCTCCTTTTATAGTCCAAGGGGTTACCACAGTGGCAAAACAGTAATTACATCGTGACTAGACAGCAAACAGTGCTATCATACCAAACTCTGCCAGTTTAGGACAAAGGCATTAGATGCGCCATTAGGTGTCATGTGTAGAGGTAATCCCGGCAAGGTTTCTGCACCGCTTGCCCAGCTACCTCGTATTATCCTGACACGCCTCCTGGACGGGTGTCTTTAGAGGCAAATCTTGTCCCAGTGTGCCGACACGTGTCCGACAAGCCTCACCAACCAGCCTGCGCGGTCGACAGCTCACTTGCCAGCGAATCATCTGAGCAGCGAGGTGGAGCGCTGGAGGGCTGGTATAAGCTTGCCGGCGCGGAGCTTGCCGGGTCCTCATCTTGCCGGTTTAGCCTCGCCGGCAAGGAATGTCTTCGTCTTCGGTACTAGTTGAGTGTCGTGCCTTGAGCTTCTTCCTGGTAGCTTCTTCGGCTGGTCCTTGAATCTTGGTCTTGGCAGTTCCCGGCAAGGCCTTGGTCGGCAAGGAGGCTGCTACCGTCTGTGCATAAGTCAGGGTATAAAATACCCATGTTTTATACACCGACAATATCCCTCTTGAATATTCATCACTTTGGGACCAAATTCATATCTCGTGCAAATTACCATTACTATTATCAACTCTCAAAAAGATATAACTGAAGCATGAGAGTGCATATATTTCTTCAAAATTTTAGTCTTATCAACTCTCAAAATAATATAAGTGAAGCATGAGAGTTCAAATATTTCTTCAAAATATAGCCACTGCCGTGCTAAAAAATATTTAAGTGAAGCACTAGAGCAAATGCCTAGCTCAAAAAATTTAAGTGAAGCACATAGAGTATTCTAACAAATCATGATAAACGTGTGGCTCTCTCAAATTGGTGTGTCTAACAAAGATGATTGTGACAAACTAAAAAGCAAACAAAGCAAAGACTCATATAATACACGACGCTCCAAGCAAAACACATATCATGTGACGAATAAAAATATAGCTCAAAGTAAAATTACCGATGGTTGGTAGAAGAAAGAGGGGATGCCTTCCGGGGCATCCCCAAGCTTAGACGCTTGAGTCTTCCTTGAATATTACCTTGGGGGTGCCTTGGGCATACCCAAGCTTTGGCTCTTGCCACTCCTTATTCCTTCATCCATCGTGATCTCACCCAAAACTTGAAAACTTCAATCACACAAAACTCAACAAAACCTTCGTGAGATCCGTTAGTATAACAAAATAAATCACTACTTTAAGTACTGTTGCAAACCCATTCATATTTTATTTTTGCATTATACCTACTGTATTCTAACTTCTCCATGGCTTATACCCCCCGATACACTCCATAGTTTCATCAAAACAAGCAAGCAATGCATCAAAAACAGAACTGTCTGCAGATATCTATTTAAAAACTATACTTCTGTAACTCCAAAAATTCTGAAAACTTAGGACAACGTGGGAAATTCATATACCAATACTGTGTAAAAATTTCAGATTTTTTTGATGCTCCAGTACAGAACTAAAATTCCAGCACTAGACTCAAAACTTTCTGTTTTCCAAACAGCATCAATTATACTATCTTCCAAATCATCCGAAAGCCTTTAGTTGGCACAAACACTACTTAAAACACAAAAACACAATCATAAGACTAGCATAATTGTGTAAACACACAAGAATTTATTTCATTCATTGGGTTGTCTCCCAACAAGCTCTTTCTTTATAACCCTTAAGAAAGGCTTCAGATTTAAAAGATGCTCACACGAAAGATAGAAGTTGAAACACAAGGAGAGCATCATAATTCATGTGATAAACACATTTAAGTCTAACATACTTACTATGCATAGGAATTTTATAAGAGAACAAATTATCAAGACAAGAATAACCTAGCATATGCAAGGAAGGAGAAAGAAACAATAGCAATCTCAACATGAAGAGAGGTAATTTAGTAACATGAAAATTTCTACAACCATATTTTTCTCTCTCATAATAATTACATGTAGGATCATATTCAAATTCAACAATATAACTATCATATAAAATTTTCTCTTCATGATCCACATGCTTAAAAGTCTTATAATTGTAACACCCTGTCAGGCCCATTTCTGGGATAAATCACAGAATAGCCTCAAGTCACACCAGCCCCAAGATCAGAACAACTGGTGGACTTCCTTGATATAGATAACCAGTACATACATAATATTACACAGGGTTGAGTCAGAGTGCTCAACAATTATTACAAACTTGTCAATATACTACGGTGGTGGAATAACACAGTGGTGTGGTGGTGGTACAACACTGGTACAATAAAATAAAGTCAAGCGTCAGTGTGAGGCTTGGCTATTTTATTGGTGTAACGGAAACACAGCGGGTGATACATGTGGTAGACACCAAGACCACAAGTTGACTGACTGGGACACCTCTAAGCGTCGGGCTCGCTAGCACAATCTTCTTCCACAAGCTCGTCCTCCTCCAGGTCTGGACAAATTAACAAGCCAGGGACAAGCCTGTGAGTACGTTGGAATGTACTCGCAAACATTATGAACAAAAGATATGCCGAATGCATATGCTCATGCTGGATTAAAAGATATGCATATGTTGGCTGCTATTTAATCATGGCATGATAAATGTTAGCATGTGCATAAGAATTAGTAAATAAAATTTTAGTGACAAACAAAGAAAGTTAATGGAAAATCGGGCGAGACAGGACCACCCGAGAATCCAAAAGAAATGCCAAACGGGTGTCTAAATGCGACGCCTCGAGAGGTCTTGAAAATAAATGAGTATCCCGGGTAGTCTAGCCAGCCCATGAGATACTCAGAAAATAAAATGAGTGTCCCGGGTAGTCTAGCCAGCCCATGAGACACTCAGAAAAGGAAATAAAAACTAAGTGCCCGGGTAGTCTAGCCAGCCCATGAGACACTCAGAAAAGAAAATAAAAACTGAGTGCCCGGTTAGTCTAGCCAGCCCATGAGACACTCAGAGAATAAAATAAAATGACAGGGTTAGTCCATAATAATAATCTTCATATCATCAATAATATTCATGACAATATCAATAGTGGTAATAATTATCCTGCAAAATAATTCATGCTCAATTTAATTATTTCCTTCGAAGACCGACACCGGGACCGACACTTGACCCTTCCCAGCTAACGTCCTTCACCGTGGAAACGGCTATTCGAATAGATATAACTCTGGAGAGGGTGTACTCTTTAACCACGTGTATGAGATTTCTTTAGCCAGCACCGTGATGCTGGCTAATTCCCATTACGGTCTTTGGGTTGAAAACACACCAGACCAGCACACACCAGATTAACTTTCCAGATGCCAGGAATCACCCAAAGCATCATTCAACAAAAACTCTAAGTCGGGGAGACCATCGTCTCGACTAGCATGGGATCACTATTCATACACACGGATTACATGGGGTGCCCCCCTCTCGGCCCAGCCGGATACACCCATGCCCCCTGACCTGATGACTGGCATTAGTCCATGGCCATGGAAACCCTCATCATGGCCCTCTATGTTGTGTGTACACGGACAGGGGTTAGCAACTTACTAAACCGTACTTCCCTCGAGGGAAGACCCGTGGCAGCATGGTATTTAGCTAGGTGTGATGGAACAAGACTCGACCTAGGTCGACTCAGGAGGTGTTGTTATTAAGACTGGCATGTCTCACATGCCGCAGTGACACCGTCGTGTCATAACGTGACCGTGCTCACCAGCACGTCCAAGACAGGAGCTGCACTCCTGGGTTCTCATAGCTTTCATCCATGTTAGATACTTGAGTGGAAGGCAAGTAATGCAAAGTTGATATGACCATGCTTGCACATGCAATTCACCATATAACCGGTGAAAACTCGAATGGATGCAAACGGGTATGCAATCACCATATCCCAAGTTCAAAATGCTTGCCTTGCTCAAAGTAGTCAGAAAGTGATCCCTCGAAATTCCCGGCAAAGTTCCCCTCTTCTTTTTCTAGAAAATATAAATTCAAATTCAAATTAATTTTTTTGCAACAGTACCAAAAAATTGTCTCAAAATATTTTAAAATAAATACTAAAAAAACTAGAGAGAAAAATAAGAATTTCAAAAAAAGAATCAACTCAAACGGAGTTGTGGTTAAAAAGTTATTAAACTTTTAAAACCAGGGGCCTTTCTGCAAAATGGCAGGTCCCTGTGCAGTTAAGCAGAAAACGCTTCGGGAATAAATACGCTTCCCAGTGCGGAAAGCATAAAGCGCCAGAGTACGCTTTCGATTTAAACAGAGAAAAGAATAAAACACTAATGGGTGGGCCCCACCCGTCAGGTTTGAATTCAAACGCGTTCGCGCGCGTTAACAGAAGGGAAGTGACGATCACCGGCGACGATCGCCGGCGTTCCAAGTGGTGGCGATGGTCGAAACGTGCTCGGGATGGACTTTCGCGTCGGTGGGTGGCGGTGGTGGTCGCCGGCGATCACCAGAACGACGGCGAGGTCGTCTCCGGCGAACGACGGCGTCGGGTGGGATTGGATCTTGTCGGAGAGAGGTTTGGACGGCGAATTGAGGTGCGGGATGGATGAGTGGTTGCACTAGAGGGCTACTGGCAAAATTTGAGCGGTGGAGGTGGAGTAACGACGACATGCTGATCGTGGGTAGTGGCGGCGGATCGGTGACCGGAGAGGAGGGACACGACCTCCTCGAGGTCGAGGGAGTGGCGTAGGGGTCGATTGAGATGATGGTGGAGTGGTGCGGGTGCTCAACGAGGCTTGGGGAGGCCTTTTATAGGCGATCCGAGGACGGCCGAGGCGGAGCGGATTACGCCGGAGTAACTCCGGCCGGCAAGTTGGTTAGGGGCGAAGGTCATGGACGGTGAGTGGTAAGAGAGGTTGACGGAGTACTCCAGATGGGTCAATGCGGACGAACTTGGGCTCTGCGGCCTTATCCACGGCGAGGCTCGCGTACCGCCATGGCGGACGCCGTCCAACTCCGGCGATTGACAGCGAGCCCTGGGTGGCTTGGACGGTGAGGCGGTGCTGCGGAGGAGGTGCCGCATGGAGAGAGAGGTAGGTCTGGGTGGGGCAGCTAGTGAATGCTCGTCAGTGGCCATGGTGGTTCTTCGGTCCGCCGTGGATGAGCAGGAAGGTGAGGAGTGCACGGCATCGATCGCCCCCGCCTCTGAACTAATTCAGTTAACTGAATTTTTTACAGCAGTGAACAGTACGTCCACCATGTGTATGATGAAATGCCAGAGGGTCCTAGGGATTTTAGGAATTTGGGAGAATTTTTGTGGTGAGGTGTTGATACATAAAAGAGAGTCTGGCAAAGTTTCAATTTTTTTGGAGCAATTAAAAATAGGTTTTGGTCATGGAATTTGAATCTAGTCCAAATTTGAACTGGATGGAGTTTGAAAATTTTGAACTGTTGAACCCAAAGTCTTTGGTGAAATGGGTTGTGGGTACTGCCTAGTAGCTAGGATAATTTTTGTGGGTGCAGAAGAATTATAGAAAATATGGTTCCTTTGTAAACCAAAGAAACTAGGATAAATATAAATTCCAACTTTGGAATTTATTTAAAATAAGAGAAATATTTTTGTGGAGAGGAAAAGTATTGGACACTGTCCTAGAATGTGAGAATAACTTGAGGGATAATTTAGAGGTGACAGAAAAATTATTGGAAGAATTTAGAAGTGCTAGAAAGGAGTGAAATGGCCATTTCCATGGAATAATTTTATTTATGCCAAAAACTTTTCTAAATGAAAAATATTTTTGATCTTTCAAAATAATTACTCAATTAATAAACCATCCAAAATAGAACCATTTAAAATTTTGAAACCCAATTAAAAATTAAAAATGATTTTCAGAACAGAAGAAACAGAAGAAGAAAAAGGGCATAATAATTCAAAGTATTTTCTTTTTTAAAGAAAAGGTTTGAAAATCCAAAGAAAGTATTTTGGGGTGTTACAACACCTACCCCCCTTAAGAAAAATCTCGTCCCCGAGATTTCAGCTATCCCTCAAACAGGTACGGATATTCAGTCCTCAGGTGATCCTCTCTTTCCCATGTTGCTTCTTCCTCGGTGTGATTACTCCACTGAACTTTGTAAAATTTTATCACACTCTGTTGGGTTCTCCATTCAGACTTCTCTAAAATCTTTATAGGACGTTCCCTATATGTAAGATCTGGTTGAATGTCCAGGTCTTGATGTTGGACTTGCTTTTCTGGGTTACTGACACATCTCCTTAGTTGTGACATGTGAAATACATCATGAACATCTGATAATTCTGCTGGTAGCTCCAGTTGGTAGGTAACCTTGCCTCTCCTTGCAATTATCTTGAACGGTCCAATAAATCTCGGTGCCAATTTTCCTTTAACTTTAAATCTTTGTAGCCCCCTCATTGGGGATACTCTGAGATACACGTATTCATCGGGTTCAAAACTAATCTGACAGTGCTTCTGGTCGTAGTAGCTCTTCTGACGGCTCTGAGCTTCCTTCAGTCTGTCTCGGATAAGTTTCACTTTTGTTTCTGCCTCTTTGAGAACCTCCGGGCTGAAGATTCGGCTATCTCCGGTCTCAGACCAATTGAGTGGGGTACGGCATCTCCGTCCGTATAGGGCTTCGAAGGGTGACATTTTTAAACTGGCTTGATAACTGTTGTTATATGAGAATTCTGTATATGACAAACTATCTTCCCAGCTGACTCCATAAGTAAGCACACATGCTCTCAGCATGTCCTCCAATATTTGATTCACCCGTTCAGTCTGTCCTCCTGTCTGTGGGTGGTACGCGGTACTGAATACCAGTTGAGTCCCTAAGGCCTGTTGCAGGTGATCCTAAAACCTCAAGACAAACTGAGTGCCTCTGTCAGAGACTATGGTCTTGGGTACTCCGTGTACGCAAACAATTCGGGAGAGGTATAACCTATCAAGCCTCTGTGTTGAGTATGTGGTTTTTACCGGAATGAAATGTGCCACCTTGGTTAATAAATCTGTTATAACCCAGATAGCATCATTCCCGTGTCGTGACCTTGGTAATCCCACAATAAAATCCATTCCTATTTCATCCCATTTCCATTCAGGCACTCTGAGTGGCTATAATAATCCTGCTGGCCTCTGGTGCTCTGCCTTTATACGCTGACAGGAGTCACACCGTGCGACATATACAGCTATGTCCCTTTTCATCCAGTGCCACCAAATTTTTTCCTGTAGATCCTTGTACATCTTTGTTCCTCCTGGGTGAATGGGGTATGGGGTGGTACGAGCTTCTGCCAAAATTTGTTGCTTTAGCTCTTCCTTATTGGGCACTCACAGCCTTTTTCCGTACCATAGGATTCCCTGTTCATCAATGGTAAATTCGGAGGCCTTGCCTGAATTTACTTTCTTTTTAATTCCTTCGATGCTGGGGTGTCCTTTCTGAGCTTCTTTGATCTGATCCTCCATTGTTGATTTCACTTCTAAACGGGCAATGGTTCCTTCTGTGACTAGAACCATATTAAGTTTGGCAAATTCCTAGTTGAACTCGTGCTGTGAGAATTGCACACTGTCACTGTCGGTGCATGGATTTTAGTTGAGGGCGTCTGCCACAACATTTGCTTTACCCGGATGGTAATGAATTCCCACATCATAATCCTTAATTAACTCAAGCCATCGACGATGTCTCAAGTTTAATTCTGGTTGGGTGAAGATATACTTAAGACTTTTGTGGTCCATGTATATCTCGCATCGATTACCAAGAAGGTAATGTCGCCATTCCTTGAGTGCGTGTATTACTGCTGCTAACTCCAAATCATGGGTAGGGTAATTTTCTTCATGTCACCGTAGCTGTCTTGAAGCATATGCCATGACCTTTCCTTCTTGCATTAATACACATCCAAGTCCCTTCCTAGAAGCGTCACAGTATATTTCAAAATTCTTGTGCACATCTGGCACGATCAGAACAGGTGCCGTGGTTAACCTTTTCTTTAATTCCTGGAAACTTTTCTCGCAAGCTTCGGTCCATTCAAACTTTTTATGTTTCTTGAGTAGCTGAGTCATGGTTTGGCTATGGTGGAGAATCCTTCAATAAACCGTCGATAGTAGCCAGCCAAACCGAGAAAACTCCTGACCTCAGTCATATTGGTGGGTTGCTTCCATCCTAAGACATCTTTCACTTTACTTGGGTCCACTGCTATCCCATCCTGTGTCAGTACGTGTCCCAGAAAACCAACTTCTCGTAACCAAAATTCACACTTACTGAATTTGGCATATAGTTGATTTTTCCGTAATTCTTCCAGAACTATCCGAAGATGTTGCTCATGTTCTTCTGGCGTCTTGGAATAAATAAGTATATCATCGATGAACACAACCACGAACTTGTCCAAATATTTCATGAAGACCTTGTTCATGAGGTGTACAAAATAAGCAGGAGTGTTGGTTAATCCGAAAGGCATCACTGTGAACTCATATAATCCGTATCTGGTGGTAAAGGCAGTCTTGGGTATATCTGACGATCGGATTCTTAATTGATGGTAGCCTGATCTTAGGTCTATTTTTGAGGAAACCTTGGCTTCTGCCAGTTGGTCGAAGAGGTCATTGATTCTTGGCAGTGGAGATTTATTTTTGATGGTAACCATATTGAGTGCCCTGTAGTCAATACATAACCTCAGGGTCCCGTCCTTTTTCTTAGCAAATAAAACCGATGATCCCCATGGTGATGAGCTGGGTCGAACATAACCTTTTTCCATTAATTCATTAATTTGTTTTTTTAGTTCAACCAATTCTATTGGAGCCATTCGATAAGGCTTCTTGTAAATGGGTGCCGTCCCGGGTGCTAGTTCAATAACAAACTCAATTTCACGATCAGGTGGCATGCCTGGTAGCTCCTCCAGAAATACATCGGGGTATTCGCATACCACCGGAACCTTGCTTAACTCTGTCATATCCACTTGATTTAATTTTCCCTGTGAAGTAGAAATCCTCCTTGTACCAAATTTTATTGTCTTCCCTTGACAATTAGTGAGAGTCACTGTACAGTTGTAGCAGTCTATGATGCCTTTATTTGAGGTCAACCAATCCATTCCCAAAAAAACGTCCAGATCGATTGCTTCCAGTACAATGAGATTGGATAGAAACTTCATTCCTTTGATTTCAATATTCACATCCTTGCAGTACCATTGTGTGCTTTGATTCGATCCCGGGGACTAAATAACCATTGAATTTTGCAAAGGCGAAAAAGAAAACTGATTCTCCGAAGCAAATCTTTTGGAAATGCATGAATGGGAAGCTCCCGAATCAAATAAGACTGTAGCATTAATTGTGTTGACTGGGAACGTACCAAACATGATGTCCGGTGCATTTTGTGCTTCCTCAAATGTCATGTGATTCACCCGTCCCTTTCTTTGATTGTTGTTGGGGTTGCTGTGTTGTGGGGCTGCGTTTGTACCGCGACCATTGTTGTTGGGCTTCGGGACATTATTCCCCTGCTTTGGGCATTGCCTGGCATAATGCCCCTCTTCTCCACAGGCATAACAAGTGATGCCTGGACGGAACATTGCGTCCTTGGTCCTGTTGTTGAAGGTGCTGCAGCTCTGTTGCGGTTGTGGTGTTGGAACTATTGGTCGGGGTGCCACAGGCCTTTGAAATTCATTCCGGGGCCTGTTGTTGAGAACCTGTACTGACTGGGTCATACGGCGTTTGCGAATTTCATTCATGTTGTGGTGCTCGTTCTCCAGTATAATCACCTTGTCTACCAGTGTCTTGAAATCTGGAAAGGTGTGGACCACCAGTTGGCACTTCAGAGATGGAACAAGTCCGTCGAGAAAATTTTCCATCTTTTTGCTTTCTGTCATGTATTCATCGTTTGCGTACCGGGCCAGCTGAGTAAACTGGTCCAGGTACTGAGTTACCGTGGTACCTCGTTGCTTAAGATCCTCAAATTCCCTTTTCTTCAATTTCATAATACTGTTGGGGATATGTGCTCCCCGAAAACTTTCCTTGAACTGTTCCCATGTCATATCTGCTCCATTGGGATGCGTGTGGCATATATTTTCCCACCATGACGCTACTGTCCCAGAAAAATAGTGCGGAGCATATAGCACTTTTTTCTGGTCCGTACACTGGGCTATAACCAATTTCCTTTCCATATCATGCAGCCAATCGTCTGCCTCCAGAGGTTTGTCTGTTTGAGAAAAGACCGTTGGATTGGTCCTCGGTAGCTCAGATAATTTTGATCTGGGCTGATGCTGTCCTTGGTGATTCCCCATATTTATTAAGTGCTGCATCATTTCCTGGTGCTGCTACTGGCTTTGTTCATATAGACGGCATACTTGTGAAAATGCTGAATCATTGCTCTGCTGACTTGTCTGTCCTAGTGTGAAATTATTTCCCATTTGTGCAAAGTTGTCCTCGGGCGGACTGGGCATAGAACGGGTCCAGGGACGATGCATTTTCTTTCTGGGGTATTTGTGTAACACCGATGAGAAAAGAAATTATAAAGGAAGGAAATAAATTTTTAAGAGACTGAAAATAATATCACCCCAAAAATGTAAATGCATAGACGTAACAGGTTATAATAGACATGCAGATTTAATTAGACAAGCATGATTAATTATACATGCAAGATTTAATTATACATGCATGAGATGCATGCTAAAAATGTTAGTACTGACTCGAGTGCTAGCGATCGTGCCTAGGGTTTCCTACAGTCAGCCTGGCTCTGATACCAAGGTTTGTCAGGCCCATTTCTAGGATAAATCACAGAATAGCCTCAAGTCACACCAGCCCCAAGATCAGAACAATTGGTGGACTTCCTTGATATAGATAACCAGTACATACATAATATTACACAGGGTTGAGTTAGAGTGCTCAGCAATTATTACAAACTTGCCAATATACTACGGTGGTGGAATAACACAGTGGTGTGGTGGTGGTACAACACTGGTACAATAAAATA
The DNA here is from genome assembly GCA_039707655.1 of Elymus sibiricus. Taxonomy (NCBI): domain Eukaryota; kingdom Viridiplantae; phylum Streptophyta; class Magnoliopsida; order Poales; family Poaceae; genus Elymus; species Elymus sibiricus. The sequence goes on from CM077666.1 coordinate 148,071,008, forward strand.
AAGTCAAGCATCAGGGTGAGGCTTGGCTATTTTATTGGTGTAGCGGAAACACAGCGGATGATACATGTGGTAGACCCTAAGACCACAGGTTGACTGACTGGGACACCTCTAAGCGTCGGGCTAGCTAGCACAATCTTCTTCCACAAGCTCGTCCTCCTCCAGGTCTGGCCAAATTAACAAGCCAGGGACAAGCCTATGAGTACGTTGGAATGTACTCGCAAACATTATGAACAAAAGATATACCGAATGCATATGCTCATGCTGGATTAAACGATATGCATATGTTGACTGATATTTAATCATGGCATGATAAATGTTAGCATGTGCAGAAGAATTAGTAAATAAAATTTTAGTGACAAACAAAGAAAGTTAATGGAAAATCGGGCGAGACAGGACCGCCCGAGAATCCAAAAGAAAAATATAACGTGGAGAATCGGGCGAGATAGGACCGCCCGAGAATCCAAAAGAAATGCCAAACGGGTGTCTAAATGCGACGCCACGAGAGGTCTTCAAAATAAATGAGTATCCCGGGTAGTCTAGCCAGCCCATGAGATACTCAGAAAATAAAATGAGTGTCCCGGGTAGTCTAGCCAGCCCATGAGACACTCAGAAAAGGAAATAAAAACTGATTGCCCGGGTAGTCTAGCCAGCCCATGAGACACTCAGAAAAGAAAATAAAAACTGAGTGCCCGGGTAGTCTAGCCAGCCCATGAGACACTCGGAGAATAAAATAAAATGACAGGGTTAGTCCATAATAATAATCTTCATATCATCAATAATATTCATGTAAATATCAATAGTGGCAATAATTATCCTGCAAAATAATTCTTGCTCAATTTAATTATTTCCTCCGAAGACCGACACCGGGACCGACACTTGACCCTTCCCAGCTAACGTCCATGACCATGGACACGGCTATTCGAATATATATAACTCTGCAGAGGGTGTACTCTTTACCCACGTGTATGAGATTTCTTTAGCCAGCACCGTGACGCTGGCTAATTCCCATTACGGTCTTTGGGTTGAAAACACACCTGACCAGCACACACCAGATTAACTTTCTGGATGCCAGGAATCACCCAAAGCATCGTTCAAGAAAAACTCTAAGTCGGGGAGACCATCCTCTCGACTAGCATGGGATCACTATTCATACGCGCGGATTACATGGGGTGCCCCCCTCTCGGCCCAGCCGGATACACCCATGCCCCCTGACCTGATGACTGGCATTAGTCCATGGCCGTGGAAACCCTCATCATGGCCCTCTATGTGGTGTGTACACGGACAGGGGTTAGCAACTTACTAAACCGTACTTCCCTCAGGGGAAGACCCATGGCAGCACGGTATTTAGCTAGGTGTGACGGAACAAGACTCGATCTAGGTCGACTCAGGAGGTGTTGTTATTAAGACTGGCATGTCTCACATGCCGCAGTGACACCGTCGTGTCATAACGTGACCGTGCTCACCAGCACGTCCAAGACAGGAGCTGCACTCCTGGGTTCTCACAGCTTTCATCCATGTTAGATACTTGAGGGGAAGGCAAGTAATGCAAAGTTGATATGACCATGCATGCACATGCAATTCACCATATAACCGGTGAAAACTTGAATGGATGCAAACGTGTATGCAATCACCATATCCCAAGTTCAAAATGCTTGCCTTGCTCAAAGTAGTCAGAAAGTGATCCCTCGAAATTCCCGGCAAAGTTCCCCTCTTCTTTTTCTGGAAAATATAAATTCAAATTCAAATTAAAAAAAATTCAACAGTACCAAAAAATTGGCTCAAAATATTTTAAAATAAATACTAAAAAAACTTGAGAGAAAAATAAGAATTTCAAAAAAAGAATCAACTCAAACGGAGTTGTGGTTATAAAGTTATTAAACTTTTAAAACCAGGGGCCTTTCTGCAAAATGGCAGGTCCCAGTGCAGTTAAGCAGAAAACGCTTCGGGAATAAATACGCTTCCCAGTGCAGAAAGCGTAAAGTGCCAGAGTACGCTTTCGATTTAAACAGAGAAAAGAATAAAATGCTGACGGGTGGGCCCCACCCGTCAGGTTTGAATTCAAACGCGTTCGCACGCGTGAACAGAAGGGAAGCGGCGATCACCGGCGACGATCGCCAGCGTTCCAAGTGGTGGCGATGGTCGGACCGTGCTCGGGGTGGACTTCCGCGTCGGTGGGTGGCGGTGGTGGTCGCCGGCGAGCACCAGAACAACGGCGAGGTCGTCTCCGGCGGACGGCGGCGTCGGGTGAGATTGGATCTTGTCGGAGAGAGCTTTGGACGGCGAATTGAGGTGCGGGATGGATGAGTGGTTGCACTAGAGGGCTACTGGCAAAATTTGAGCGGTGGAGGTGGAGTAACGACGATGTGCTGATCGTGGGCAGTGGCGGTGGATCGGTGACCAGAGAGGAGGGAGACGACCTCCTCGAGGTCGAGGGAGTGGCGTAGGGGTCAATTGAGATGATGGTGGAGTGGTGCGGGTGCTCAGCGAGGCTTGGGGAGGCCTTTTATAGGCGATCCGAGGACGACCGAGGTGGAGCGGATTACGCCGGAGTAACTCCGGCCGGCAAGTTGGTTAGGGGCGGTGGTCATGGACAGTGAGGGGTAAGAGAGGTTGATGGAGTACTCCAGATGGGTCAACGCGGACGAACTCGGGCTCTGCGGCCTAATCCACGGCGAGGCTCGCGTACTGCCATGGCGGACGCCGTCCAACTCCGGTGACTGACAGCGGGCCCTGGGTGGCTTGGACGGTGAGGCAGTGCTGCGGAGGAGGTGCCGCGTGGAGAGAAAGGTAGGTTTGGGTGGGGCGGCTAGTGAATGCTCGTCGGTGGCCGTGGTTGTTCTTCGGTCCGCCGTGGATGAGCACGGTGGCCGTTGCACCGGCTTGCCGCCAGCTCATCGGCGATGAGAGGCTGGGGAGTGGGCCAAGGGTCGAAGCATTAATGAGCAACAGCGACGCCGTGGAGGAGAAGGAAGGTGAGGAGTGCACGGCATCGATCGCCCCCGCCTCTGAACAAATTCAGTTAACTGAATTTTTTACAGCAGTGAAAAGTACGCCCACCATGTTTATGATGAAATGCCAGAGGGTCCTAGGGATTTTCGGAATTTGGGAGAATTTTTGTGGTGAGGTGTTGATACATAAAAGAGAGTCTTGCAAAGTTTCAGAATTTTTTGAGCAATTAAAAATAGGTTTTGGTCATGGAATTTGAATCTGGTCCAAATTTGAACTGGATGGAGTTTGAAAAAATTGAACTGTGGAACCCAAAGTCTTTGGTGAAATGGGTTGTGGGTACTACCTAGTAGCTAGGATAATTTTTGTGGGTGCAGAAGAATTATAGAAAATATGGTTCCTTTGTAAACCAAAGAAACTAGGATAAATATAAATTCCAACTTTGGAATTTATTTAAAATAAGAGAAATATTTTTGTGGAGAGGAAAAGTATTGGACACTGTCCTAGAATGTTAGAATGACTTGAGGGATAATTTAGAGGTGAAAGAAAAATTATTGGAAGAATTTAGAAGTGCTAGAAAGTAGTGAAATGGCCATTTCCATGGAATAATTTTATTTATTCCAAAAACTTTTCTAAATGAAAAATATTTTTGATCTTTCAAAAATAATTACTCAATTAATAAACCATCCAAAACAGAACCATTTAAAATTTTGAAACCCAATTAAAAATTAAAAATGATTTTCAGAACAGAAGAAACAGAAGAAGAAAAAGGCCATAATAATTCAAAGTATTTTCTTTTTTAAAGAAAAGGTTTGAAAATCCAAAGAAAGTATTTTGGGGTGTTACACACCCCGATTTTTGGCCCTTTCTTTTTCTTTTGGATTTCTTCGAATTTTTATTTGGAGTTCCTTTTTCCGTGCCTATGTGGTCTTGAAACCTGGGGAGATCATCTCTTCTTCCTCTCCCAAGTGGCTTGTCACTCTCAGCTCCATCTCAAGACAATGTCATTTCCATCTTAGCCCAACCCCAATATTTATTTATTGGGAATATTCCTTTTTCTATTAAAGGAATAACCCTGTTTGCTGTAGGTTGTGACGCCACCTATATTTCTGTCTTCCACAAAATTCCCACAAAATTCTCATAAATTCTTTGGATCATATCTTCCACTAATATGTCAAAACCCATCCTTGCCTAGTTCAAAAATAATTCAGGAATATTCATTTCCTATTCTGTCCAGTGTGGCAATTTGTGAAGGAAGTGCTATTTATCTTTTCTTGATTGCCCTCAAAAGTTTTGGGCACTCTCTCATATCCAAATAATTGCCACATGCGAAAATTCAGCCTCATTTGCCTAGTAAATCTTCCTCAGCAAATTTCCAAAGTTTCTGTCCAGAGAGAAGCTTTGTAAAGGAAGTACTAGCTAGGCTAATCCAAATGAGTTGAAATTTTGGGACATCATTCATATGATCAAATCATTACTCTACACCAAATTTCATATCCATAAAACAATCTATGTGAGCACACCTTCAAATTCTTGTTTCTGGTCATAATTTTAGTTTGTGAAGCAACTATATTTTATATTGCTTCAAAAATTCTGAAATTGATCCAGGACCTAAATATCACTATATCCATTGAGCATGCCAAAATTTACATCATTTTACCAATCCATTTGCTCCACAAAATTCCCCCAAGTTTCTGTCCAGTAGAAAGCATTGTGAAGCAAGTACCGTTTTGGTGTATCCAAATGGTATGAAATTTTTGCAGTGCCTTCATATGCCGAAATAATCATCCTACCCCTAATTTCTGCCCTATACAACACCCCATGTGAGTGATACTTCATGATCTAGTTTCAGGACCAGTGTTTGTAGTTGTAAAGCAACTATGATGAATATTGGTCCAAATCTTTTCAAATTCCACAGGATTGTAGTCCTTCCTACCCTAAACCTCTGTGACATCCTGGTTAACCCTTATCTCATCCTATTTGACCACTACTTCATGCTCCAGTTTGCTACAGCAAACTTCAGTCGATCACTCCCATCAGCACAGAGGTGATTTAGCTTAACCAAGACCATAGTGCTTCTCTAGCAAGTAGGGTCCACACATGAGACATCCTGTTGCTGGCCAGAACGCACTGTGTGCGACTGTGCACGCGGTGACCACACAGCCTGGCATGCCAAAAGCGTGCTCTGGACATTAGGGCCCTCGGCCGCCGCCCAAATGCCGTCCTCGCGCCACCGCGGCATGTCCACCATGTTGCCCTCACTCTCCTGCGTCCACGCGTCCCCTCTGGACCCCTCTCCCCTTCTTCTTTCCTCTCCGGTGAGCCACGCCGCACCACGTGCCCGTGGCATCTCCGCACCGCGTGAACCCTCTGGCCTCTCTACCCCTTCGCATGTGCGCACGTGCACGCGGTCGTGCCAGTGCATCCCCCGAGTGCCCATGGCGGCATTCGGCTCAGGCATCTTGCCCCGGGATATATATAGCCACTCCCGCGCGTCCCCGAGCACTCCAATCTCCTCACCACCCTCTCAACACTCTCCCAGACCCATTAGTTTGAGCCGGCGAGCCCCATTCCTCTCCCACAGCCGCCACGGCCATCGCCGGCCATCGCTCAAATTCGAGCTATATGGCGCCTTCCTCCCCACCTAGCCATTGTCGGAGGACCACCCAAAGCCAGGTGAAGCCCCACGCCCTTCAGCTCCTCCTCCGGCGCACCGTGGCGCCGTGCCCAACTTTGTTGGGGCTGCCCTCCACCGCGGTCGAAGCTCCTCTCTCTCCCGCCATCTCCGGCGCCCGTGCTACGGCCCACCCGATGCGGCTCGGTCCCACGAGCTCGCCGGTAGGCCGAGCGCCGCGGGAGACAGCCGGAGCCGCCGGCGGCCGGAGCCGGAACCCGCCTCTGCCTTGGCCATGCACGGGCGAGAGGGAGGTAGACGATGTCCCCCTCCAGCTGGCCAGTGTGGGCCTCACGGACCCACCAGTCAGCCACAGCGAGGAGTTGACCCCGGGCCCGCGCGGGAGTAAGTGAATACGTATTCGGCAAAATATGTTTTCCTATTCGGAAATCGTACTCTCGTGCCTCTTCAGAGAAGAATATGCTTTCACTATTTGAAGACGTATTTTAAAAAATGTGCCTTCTGTTTCTGTCGTCGGCCGAAACCTCTAAATAGCAGATGTTCGTTCGTTAAGGCCAGAAGTGAACAGATTTTTATTTGTTTTCTGCCTAACGATTGAACGGCCGTAATTTTTCAACCGTAACTCCGAATCAGGTGATTCCAAAGCCCACGCTCTCTATTCGTCGAGCCTGCTCTGTTGGTATCATTTTCACCATGTTGTAATATTCTGAAAATGACAATTTTGCTCCTGCCCTTATTTAGCCCCCTTCGAGAGGGAAACGTTTCTGGCAAATTTTTCCGCAAGTGCCGCGCACTTCTTCCCGGTGAATCCTTCATCCCCAGGCAAGCCACGACAGCCACTTGCATGATGGCATTGTAGTAGCCTAGGTTTCCACTTGAATATTTAATAATTGTTTGCTCATTTAATGATTTTGTTAATGCCTCGAATATGCTTGTGAATCCATGTCCATGTTTGTGCCATGTTCATTTTCATCTAGTAGTGATATGATTAATTGTTAATGTTATTATTATGTTTCATTCTTGTAATCATTTCAGCTCCTAGTGACAATGATATGCTCATTTGAATGGTTATGGTGTGAGATGAAAATACTTGTGATATTCATGATCGGCATTATGCCATGCTTATTTGCATCCCGTAGACTAAATGATTTATCATTGTTGATGTTAAATGGTTATGTTGCCCATCCATGGTTACACTGATATCATGCTCATGTGCATTGTTATTTCATCATGCTATATTATTGTGACTCAGCTTATCACCATTCAAGTTAAACCTGACATTAATCGAACTTGAACAAATCTGTTGGCTGAGTCATGGTGCCACCGAATCGAGCTCACCAGTGCAACCACACTTGCCTGGATGGGGAGGCCCTAATTCGGTCTATTGTCATGCCTCTCGTCGGTGCCTCCAACTAGGGAAGGTTATGTGCGCGCGCTACCCTAATCAGGTAGGCGGCCATAATCCTTGTGTGCCCGAGTTGTATGGTATACCGAGGTCCCCGTTTGGGACGATGATTTTGTTTGGCCACGACGGTGGTAGCCACAAAGGTGGTGGATGTCACGAGTTGACATCGAGGCCACCCAGGACATAGCCCAAAGGGGATTTTGTAGGAGTGGCCGGGAGAGTGTCATGCAATAGATTGGTTTTGTCGGAATGTCGTTGGTCCGCTCGAATGGGAGCACGAGGCCATGAGTTCCGTAGTGTGGGTAGAGTGGACTAACCTCTGCAGAGTGTATAATCTATCGATAGCCGCGTCCTCGGTCATGGACATAGTTCGTAGTAGGTCACATTATGGGTTAACAGTAATAATAATCTGAAAAATAACAACCCCGGTTCGATGAGGAGAGAAGTTGGTTGATCTTTATGTGGTCACGAGTTGATCACGATGGTATTCTTGATGATGGTTGATCATGAGGTGATCGTGTGATGATCACTACGGTAAGAAAGATAGATACCTAAGGTGGTTACGAGATAACCTCCGAGGAGAGTAAGTTGGTCCATGAGACCTTAAACGTCGACCCCCCTTGCATGCTAGTGCTAGTATCATCTTGTTCATATCATGAATTATATGTACATGCCATGCTCATGTTGTTCTAGTAGTATCGTGTTCATCATTGATGATTAACCTGTAAATGCCATGCTGTTGTATGTCTTTATTGCTTTGGTTGCTATGAGCTTGCGAGTACATTCAAAGTACCCACCTGGCGTGTCATGCCAGATTGCAGGTGATGCCGTGATTGCTTGTTTGTCGAGGATCCTGAGGTTGCGCTCTAGGATGCGTCGCAGCCAGGTTCCCTGCGGAGTGGAGTTCATCACCGTCACCGTTGTTCCGCTGCTAGAATTTATTCCACTTTGATATGTTCCGCTGCTAGCATAGAACTACCTTAGCAGGCGAAGTGTCGCCGTGCCCCTGTAATCTTTGTAATATCGAACCCTTGTACCCCGTTTATTCGTAATAAAAAGCTGATTTGTTCTATGCCAAGCAGTGCCGTATTCCAGAAGACTTGATCTTTGGGCTGGAATACGGGGTGTTCCGGTTTCTCTGAGCCGGGGTGCCACAACGCTTGGTATCAGAGCAGGTCTGGCTGTAGGACGCCCTAGTCCGCGTGAGCGTTAGAAACCGGTAGTTCAGAGTCTAGCTTGCTTGTTGCATTTGTTTGCTGCATAGCATGCATATAGACTTATTATCTTGTCACTAATGGTTGATCTTGTGAGTGTAGGTGGCATTGGTTTCGATCCACTACCTGCTCCCTCCAGCTTTGCATACCTGCTTTTCGGTGTTTGGCGTCATCTCCGTCCCAGCGGAGTGATGCCGAGGTACCAAGTGTTCCAGACACCACTTGCAGGTATCACGCCAATATCTTTCCGCCAGCCACCTATCATTTCGGTGGTAGACATGTTTCTACCCCGGATCTTGCCATCAAACCCGGAATTTGGCAACCCTCACTGGTCTTTGTTACCAGAAAAGGGCAATGCTAGCAGATACTGTTTTCCACCGCTATCCTACCCTATCACCCATTCCCTGGATGAGTACGGTTCCCTTCCGTCCGCTTGATGATGATGTGGCCGTGACATCCGTGTCTCGCTACATGATCATCGAGTCCGTCCTCATCTCTAAGCCGGTCCAGATGCAATCGGTGCTGAGCCAGTGCTTGGTGTAGCTCTGGTTACACCGACCTCTCCACACGCTGATCCACTTTCATGCACACCGCCACAGCATATTAGATCGTAGTACCAGAGTTTCCTCAAGAATTGTGTGCTTAAGTAGGCATGCATAGTGAGGTGAATAGCTGTGAAATGTGATGTTGCTTGTATGCAATCTTGGTGCCTTGTGTGCTTTTGTTTAGTCATTTCTTTTGCTTCTTTCGTTGGGCCTTCGGTGTTACCTTATTTCCCCTTATGAAAGTTGCTCATCAACCGACACTGGACTCGAAGAATCAGTGAGGATTTCAAATATTTGGAAGCTCAACTAAACAGTATAGCATTCTCAGCCGACTGCATTATATTGGGAATATCTGGTGGCATCCTGGAGTGATTATCAACATCAAGTTAACATCAGTGTGCAACTGTCACAATCGTAATGAACCAGCTGGAAGACAATTTGTGTGCAAGACAATAGTAGTGCATTTCCAGTCAAAGGAATATCAAGGATATATATATGGCATTCAGTCCACACACTATAGTGAGAAGCTTCTGGAGTAAGCAACCCAGTCTTCCTCCACACGCAACTAGAGAAGCTTACGACGCAAGCCTCCTCAGTCTTCCTCAGTATGATATGTGGATAGCTTACAGTGTAAGATACTCAGTCTTCTTCGGTAAGCCACCGCAGAAAGCTTCCGGCATAAGGCACCGAATCTTCTCCAGTAAGCAACCAGGAGGAAAAGCTTCCGAAGTACGATACCCAGTCTTCTTCAGCAAGCTATCCTGGCAAAAGCTTCAAGTATACGATATCCAGTCTTCCTCAGCACACTACTCTCAGATAGCTTCCAACACAAGCTATCCAGTCTTCGTCAGTACAACACTACAAACATTTATTGGCTTTGGTACAAAGATAGTACACAGTGAGTTGGTAGTGCATCTCAAGAATCAGATCCGCAACAGTTTGGTCAGAAAACACGAGCTAGTCAGGACACAACTCTGCTTCGGGAATAAAATGTTCAGTTACACATACCTTCATATATATTGTGAACATACTTCCAAGGTCATGCAAGTCACTCGTACAATGATGCAAGCACGTGGTTATCAAGGCCAGCTTCCTCACGTCCGACAAAGTGATATCATCAACCTCTGTCACTGCCATGTATGATTGACCCCAACAGTGAGCTCTATACAAGTAACTGTGAACCTGGTATATGATCATGATGAACCCTTGCTTACCTTTCCTTGGTAATGGCACCACGCCTGTGATCTGAGCTGCTTTCAGCCGTCCGAGGTGGATGCCGACTTTATATTTCTCTTTTCAACAACTGTCCCGTGTTCTGAGCTGTTTTTCGGCCGTCTCAGGCAGCTGTTGAGTTTCTTTTTGTGGCAGTGACCCTATGCTCTAAGCTATTTTTCGGCCGTCTTAGGGAACTACTACCTTCTTCTTATCAACACTGCCTCATGCTCTGAGCTGCTTTTCAGCCGTCTTGAGCCATGGTTGAGTTATTTCAGTAATGTCCCAGATCTGAGTTGTAAAGACCGTTCTGGTGGCTACTGATTTATTTGCCGATTTTATGCAAAGGTTCGGATGATCATTGCCCTACAGTTAAAGCTTGAGAGATGATAGACTTGCCATGTAAACGTTGTTGCACGATCATAGGAACAAGGATATTGCACCTGATAGCACCTATGGTCACACAAAGGATTAAGGACATATATGGCCAAGCTCTTTCGGTAAAAGATTCAGAAAAAGTGAACAATAATGAAGGAGCAAGACCGGCAATACAGGTGTGATAATCGTTGCCCGAACAACACGGTACGGATACCCAAAACAGTATGATTCCGTATCAATCACCTTGGATATACACCCAAGAGGGTTATGATTCCCAGCATGGTTTTGAACCCAGGGAACATGCATCTAGTAACCTGATGCAATAATTAAAAGTTTTGTGTCCACCAAGAAAAATTGTTCACAACTCCATTTGATATTATGAGTGCTGGATAGAAGAGTGTCACGTCAATTAAAAATCACTCTCGGACTTATGAAAATATGACATATATCAGTCATGATAATATATCAGCTAAGCCAGCAGACATAAAAGATTTGGAGTCGGAGTAAGGCTGAACATATAAAGGAGGACCTATCAGAATGTGGGATATGGTGAAACAAACCACCCCAGAGCAAGGTAATCAAGTCAGATGCAATTCAGTGGGAACAATTTATAAAGGAAAAGGGATACCCGAGTTGGAAACGGTCTCCTTAAGTTAGAATATTCATACTTGTTCCCTGAGCAACTAAATCTCGAGGACGAGATTTATTGTAAGGGGGGTAGGTTTGTAACACCCCGATTTTTGGCCCTTTCTTTTTCTTTTGGATTCTTCGAATTTTTATTTGGAGTTCCTTTTTCCGTGGCTATGTGGTCTTGAAACCTGGGGAGATCATCTCTTCTTCCTCTCCCAAGTGGCTTGTCACTCTCAACTCCATCTCAAGACCATGTCATTTCCATCTTAGCCCAATCCCAATATTTATTTATTGGGAATATTCCTTTTTCTATTAAAGGAATAACCCTGTTTGCTCTAGGTTGTGAAGCAACCTATATTTCTGTCTTCCACAAAATTCCCACAAAATTCTCATAAATTCTTTGGATCATATCTTCCACTAATATGTCAAAACCCATCCTTGCCTAGTTCAAAAATAATTCAGGAATATTCATTTCCTATTCTGTCCAGTGTTGCACTTTGTGAAGGAAGTGCTATTTATATTTTCTTGATTGCCCTCAAAATTCTTGGGCACTCTCTCATATCCAAATAATTGCCACATGCCAAAATTCAGCCTCATTTGCCTAGTAAATCTTCTTCAGCAAATTTCCAAAGTTTCTATCCAGAGAGAAGCTTTGTAAAGGAGTACTAGCTAGGCTAATCCAAATGTATTTAAATTTTGGTAGATCATTCATATGATCAAATCATTACTCTACACCAAATTTCATCTCCATACAACAATCTATGTGAGCACACCTTCAAATTCTTGTTTCTGGTCATAATTTCAGTTTGTGAAGCAACTATATTTTATATTGCTTCAAAAATTCTGAAATTAATCTAGGACCTAAATATCACTATATTAATTGAGCGTGCCAAAATTCACATCATTGTACCAATCCATTTGCTCCACAAAATTCCCCCAAGATTCTGTCCAGTAGAAAGCATTGTGAAGCAAGTACCATTTTGGTGTATCCAAATGGTATGAAATTTTTGCAGTGCCTTCATATGCCCAAATAATCATCCTACCCCAAATTTCAGCCCTATCCAACACCCCACGTGAGTGCTACTTCATGATCTAGTTTCTGGACCAGTGTTTGTAGTTGTAAAGCAACTATGATGAATATTGGTCCAAATCTTTTCAAAATCCACAGGATTGTAGTCCTTCCTACCCTAAACCTCTGTGACATCCTTGTTAACCCGTATCTCATCCCATTTGACCACTACTTGATGCTCCAGTTTGCTACAGCAAACTTCAGTCGATCACTCCCATCAGCACAGAGGTGATTTAGCTTAACCAAGACCATAGTGCTTCTCTAGCAAGTAGGGTCCACACATGAGACATCCTGTTGCTGGCCAGAACGCACCGCGTGTGACTGTGCACGCGGTGACCACGCGGCCTGGCATGCCAAAAGCGTGCTCTGGACTTTGGGGCCCTCGGCCGCCGCCCAAACGCCGTCCTCGCGCCACCGCGGTATGTCCACCGCGTTGCCCTCACTCTCCTGCGTCCACGCATCCCCTCTGGACCCCTCTCCCCTTCCTCTTTCCTCTCCGGCAAGCCACGCCACACCGTGTGCCCGTGGCCGTCGTCGCCTTGCCCCTGTCCTCTTCCCCCCCGTGGCATCTCCGCACCGCGTGAACCCCCTGGCCTCTCTCCCCCTCCGCACGTACGCGGTCGCGCCAGTGCATCCCCCGATTGCCCATGGCGGCATCCGGCTCGGGCATCTTGCCCCGGGCTATATATAGCCACTCCCTCGCGTCCCCGAGCACTCCAACCTCCTCACCCCTTTCTCAGCACTCTCCCAAACCCATTAGTTTGAGCCGGCAAGCCCCATTCCTCTCCCACAGCCGCCACGGCCATCGCCGGCCATCGCTCAAATTCGAGCTATACGACGCCTCCCTCCCCTCCTAGCCACTGTCAGAGGACCACCCAAAGCTAGGTGAAGCCCCACGCCACTCAGCTCCTCCTCCGGCGCACCATGGCGCCGTGCCCAACTTTGCTGTGGCCGCCCTCCGCCGCGGTCGAAGCCCCTCTCTCTCCCGCCATCTTCGGCGCCCTTGCTGCGGCCCACCCGATGCGGCTCGGTCCCACGAGCTCACCAGTAGGCCGAGTGCCGCGGGATACAGCCGGAGCCGCCGGCGGCCGTCGCTGGAACCCACCTCTGCCTCGGCCATGCGTGGGCGAGAGGGAGGTAGACGACGACCCCCTCAACCTGGCTAGTGTGGGCCCCGCGGACCCACCAGTCAGCCACAACGAGGAGTTGACCCCGGGCCCGCGCGGGAGTAAGTGGATACGTATTCGGCAAAATACGTTTTCCTATTCGAAAAGCATACTCTCGTGCCTCTTCAGAGAATAATACGCTTTCACTGTTTGAAGACATATTTTCAAAAATACGCCTTCTGTTTCAGCCATCGGCCGAAACCTCTAAATAGTGGACGTTCATCCGTTAAGGCCCGAAGTGAACAGATTTTTATTTGTTTTCTGCCTAACGATTGAACGGCCGTAATTTTTCAACCGTAACTCCGAATTAGGTGATTCCAAAGCCCACATTCTCTATTTGTCGAGCCCATTCTGTTGGTATCATTTTCACCATGGCATAACATTCTGAAAATGACCATTTTGCCCCTGCCCTTATTCAGCCCCTTCGAGAGGGAAACGTTTCCGGCAAATTTTTCCGCAAGTGCGTCGCACTTCTTCCCGGTGAATCCTTCATCCCCAGGCAAGCCACGACAGCCACTTGCATGATGGCATTGCAGTAGCCATGGTTTCCACTTGAATATTTAATAATTGTTTGCTCATTTAATGAATTTTTAATGCTTCGAATATGCTTGTGAATCCATGTCCATGCTTGTGCCATGTTCATTTTCATCTAGTAGTGATATGATTAATTGCTAATGTTATTATTATGTTTCATTCTTGTAATCATTTCAGCTGCTAGTGACAATGATATGCTCATTTGAATGGTTATGGTGTGAGATGAAAATACTTGTGATATTCATGATTGGCATTATGCCATGCTCATTTGCATCCCGTAGACTAAATGATTTATCATTGTTGATGTTAAATGGTTATGTTGCCAATCCATGGTTACACTGATATCATGCTCATATGCATTGTTATTTCATCATGCTATATTATTGTGACTCAGCTCATCACCATTCAATTTAAACCTGACATTAATCAAACTTGAACAAATCTGTTGGCTGAGTCATGGTGCCACCGAATCGAGCTCACCAGTGCAACCACACTTGCCTGGATGGGGAGGCCCTAATTCGGTCTATAGTCATGCCTCTCGCCGGTGCCTCCAACTAGGGAAGGTTATGTGCGCGTGCTACCCTGATCAGGTAGGCGGCCATAAGCCTTGTGTGCCCGAGTTGTATGGTATACCGAGGTCCCCGTTTGGGACGATGATTTTGTTTGGCCACGACGGTGGCAACCACAAAGGTGGCGGATGTCACGAGTTGACATCGGGGCCACCCAGGACATAGCCCAAAGGGGAGTTTGTCAGAGTGGCCGGGAGAGTGTCATGCAATAGATTGGTTTCGTCGGAATGTCGTTGGTCCGCCTGAATGGGAGCACGAGGCCATGAGTTCCGTAGTGTGGGTACAGTGTACTAACCTCTGCAGAGTGTGTAATCTATCGATAGCCACGTCCTCGGTCATGGACACAGTTCGTAGTAGGTCACACTATGGGTCAACAGTAATAATAATCTGAATAATAACAACCCCGGTTCGATGAGGAGAGAAGTTGGTTGTTCTTTATGTGGTCACAAGTTGATCACGATGGTATTCTTGATGATGGTTGATCATGAGGTGATCGTGTGATGATCATGATGGTAAGAAAGATTGATACCTAAGGTGGTTACGAGATAACCTCCTAGCAGAGTAAGTTGGTCCATGAGACCTTAAACGTCGACCCCTTTGCATGCTAGTGCTAGTATCATCTTGTTCATTTCATGAATTATATGTACATGTCATGCTCATGTTGTTCTAGTAGTATCGTGTTCATCATTGATGATTAACCTATAGATGCCATGCTGTTGTATCTCTTGATTGCTTTGGTTGCTGTGAGCTTGCGAGTACATTCAAAGTACTCACCTGGCATGTCATGCCAGATTGCAGGTGATGCCATGATTGCTTGTTTGTCAAGGATCCCGAGGTTGCACTCTAGGATGAGTCCCAGCCAGAGTCCCTGCGGAGTGGAGTTCATCACCGTCGCCGTTGTTCCGCTGCTAGAATTTATTCCGCTTCGAGATGTTCCGCTACTAGCATAGAACTACCTTAGCAGGCGAAGTGTCGCCGTGCCCCTGTAATCTTTGTAATATCGAACCCTTGTACCCCATTAATTCGTAATAAAAAGCTGATTTGTTCTATGCCAAGCAGTGCCGTATTCCAGAAGACTTGATCTCTGGGCTGGAATACGGGGTGTTCCGGTTTCTCTGAGCCGGGGTGCCACAATAATCTTCCAAAACAGTGGGATTAACATCAACTAAAGTCATGACCTCTCCAAACCCACTTTCAATATTATTGCAAACACTATTATCAATAATATATTCGTCATGAGGCTTAAATAAATTTTCAAGATCATAAGAAGCATTATCACCCCAATCATGATCATTGCAATAAGTAGTGGACATAACAAAATTTTCATCCCCAAGCTCATAGTTTTGCATATTATTAGCACAATTGACATTAATAGAATTTATAATAACATCATTGCAATCATGCTTTTCATTCAAGGAGCTATCAAGTATGGGTGCTATAGCAATAATTTCATTTCTATAAGCATCAGTAATATTGGCATCATGGCCATAAGAATAGCAAGCATCATATTCATCAACAGGGGATATTTTAATCGAATCAATAGAATCATAATTATCTATGGATTCATGCATATCATTTTCTTCCAAAGTAGCAGACATTCTCTCAATAAATTCATTAACATCGGCATTTGGAGCATAGTTTTCATAGCAATATTTAAGTATGTCAAAATTTTCAGATTTGTAGAGAGTAATATCATACTTTTCAATCAAAGAAGCAACTTCATAAGCACCCTTAAAAGCAACAAATTCTTCAATTTGTTCGATATCATAGTAACTATAAACACCCTTGGCATAAGGAGATAAGATTTCATTATCATTAAACTCACATAGGTAGGGAAGGTGTTTTTAGGGTTCTTAGAGCAACAAGTAAAATTATAAATTTCACATAGATTCCAAGCATTGCATAGCAAACAATTTATTTGACTCCATAAGAGTCTCCCTTTTTCATACAAACGGTGACGCACAAAATGAGCATGCTCACCTAAAGATTTTCCCTCAACTAAACTAGTTGGGGTTTCAGCACGAGCACAAATGGATCGAAGATGATCCAAGTAGAAAACTTTAAGTGGATTCATAGTATCTTATATTTTTGCTTTTACTTTCTGTTCTTGTGTGTTCGACATGAAGGCAATAAAAGTAAGCAAACTAGCAAATAAGCTAATAAAAATATTTTTGTGTTTTTGTAAAAACTTTTTAGAAGTGGGGGAGATGAAAACGAGAGGCAAAGGCAAATAAAATAAATGCAAGGAGATGAAAGTTTTATGCGTAGGTACTTGATAGATGTTGATGATGTCTCCCCGGCAATGGCGCTAGAAATTCTTCCTGCTACTTGTGATCTATGTTGGTTTTTCCTCGAAGAGGAAGGGATGATGCAGTACAGTAGAGATAAGTATTTCCCTCAGTTATGAAACCAAGGTTATCAATCTAGTAGGAGAATCACGCAACACATCGTTAACAGTACCTGCACACAAAATAACAAATCCTTGCACCCAACGCAAACAAGGGGTTGTCAATCCCTTGGCGGTTAATTGCAAGATTAAATTGTATGGTGATAGATAGATAGATTGAACTAAAATACAAAATAAAATAAATAAAGTAAAAGTGCAGCAAGGTATTTTTAGGATTTTTAATATATGATTGCTACTTGTAGCTTGCGTTGGTATTTCCCCGAAGAGGAAGGGATGATGCAGCACAGTAGAGATAAGTATTTCCCTCAATTATGAAACCAAGGTTATCGAACCGGTAGGAGAATCACACAACACCTAGTAAGTAGTACCTGCACACAAACAACAAATCCTTGCACCCAACGCAAACAAGGGGTTGTCAATCCCTTGGCGGTAAGATTGCAAGATTAAATTGTATTTGATAGATTGATAGATTGAAACAAAAATACAAAATAAAATAAATAAAAATAGATGGCAGCAATATTTTTAGGGTTTTAGTAATATGAGATTGATAGACCCGGGGGCCCTAGATTTCACTAGAGGCTTCTCTCGAGAAAATAGCATACGGTGGGTAGACAAATTACTGTTGGGCAATTGATAGAAAAGCAAATAATCATGACGATATCCAAGGCAATGATCATGTATATAGGCATCATGTCCAAGATTAGTAGACCGACTTCTGCTTGCATCTACTACTATTACTCCACACATCGATGGGCTATCCAGCATGCATCTAGTGTATTAAGTCCAATAGAACGGAGCAATGCCTTAAGAACGATGACATGATGTAGACAAGACAAACTCACGAATTAATAAACCCAATGAATAGATCCCATCTTGTTACCCTTAGTAGCAACGATACATACATGTCATGTCCCTTTCTGTCACTGGGATTGAGCACCGCAAGATCGAACCCACTACAAAGCACCTCTTCCCATGGCAAGATAAATCAACTCAGTTGGCCAAACCAAATCAATAGATCGGAGAAGAAATATGAGGCTATAATAATCATGCATAAAAGAGATCAGAGAAGACTAAAATAATTTCATGGATAATCTGATCATAAACTCACAATTCATCGGATCCCAACAAACACACCGCAAAAAGAGATTACATCGGATAGATCTCCAGGAACATCAAGGAGAACATTGTATTGAACATCAAAAAGAGAGAAGAAGCCATCTAGCTACTGCCTATGGACCCAAAGGTCTTAGGTAAACTACTCACGCATCATCGGAGAGGCAGCAAGGTGGATGTAGAGCCCCTCCGTGATCGATTCTCCCTCCGGTAGATTACCGGAGAAGGACCCCAGATGGGATCTCTCTGGAACAGAAGCTTGCGGCGGTGTAAAAAGTATTTCGTGGACTCTCCTGAGGGTTTCTGATTTTTCTGGAATTTATACTGCTGGAATTAGGTCAAACGCAGCTTGGTGGGGCCCACGAGGCACCAGGGCGCGCCTGCCCCCCCCCCCCCAGGCACGCCCTGGTGGCTCGTGGGGCCCACCAAGGTCTTCTGACCTCCCCTTGAAGCTTCTGGTATTCTTCTTGCCCAAGAAAAAATCTCCAAAAAGTTTCACTGTATTTGGACTTCGTTTGATATTGATTTTCTGTGAAACAAAAACAGGGCAGAAAACAGCAACTGGCACTGGGCACTAGGTTAATAGGTTAGTCTCCAAAAATGATATAAAATTGCTGTAAATGATTATAAAAACATCCAAGATTGATATTATAACAGCATGGAACAATCAAAAATTATAGATACGTTGGAGACGTATCAGCATCCCCAAGCTTAATTCCTGCTCGTCCTCGAGTAGGTAAATGATAAAAACAGAATTTTTGATGTGGAATGCTGCCTAACGTATTTATCACATATTCTTTTCTTTTTGTAGCATGGACATTGGACTTATTTGATTCAAAGCAATAGTCTATAATTTGACATGAAAACGTAGATACTCAAGCATACTAACAAGCAACCATGTCTTTCAAAATATCAACGCTAAAGAAAGTTATCCCTAGCCCATTATGCTCAATCATTGATCCATTCATGAAACACACTCAAATATTAGCTACAACCAATGCACAAGTATGACAATAGTGTTCTCTAGTTGGTGCTTTTGTAAGAGAAGATGGAGACTCAAGAAAAAAAATAAAAATTGCATAAAAGTAAATAGATAGGCCCTTCGCAGAGAGAAGCAGAGATTTGTCAAATGTGCCAGAGCTCAAAGCTGAAAATTAGAGGGATAAAAATATTTTGGGAGGCATGCTTTTCCTGTCAACGAAAACGAATGAGAATTCCCAATATCTTCCACGCTACATACATCATAGGCAGTTCCCAAACAGAAAATAAAGTTTATTCCTTTCCACCAATTCTTTCACAATCCATGGCTAGCTGTATCCACGGGTGCCCTCCATACCATCACTTTCCAAGGAATTTATTATTGTGATCACATAAGATTTTTCATTTCATTTCATTTCACATTTCGGGACTGGGCATCCCTATTACCGCCACACTCTCGTGCAATGACAAGTGAATAAACACTCATCGTGAGAATAACACACCTAGCATGGAAGATATTGGCTACCCCCTTTCGCTTCATGAGCGATACGAGCACACAAAACAGAAAAATTATTTTGAAAATTAGAGTTGGCACACGCAAATTTACTTGGAACGGCATTGGAATACCGCATATAGGTAGATATAGTGGACTCATAAGGCAAAACTGGTTTTAAGGATTTTGGATGCACAAGCAGTATTTCCGCTTAGTACAAATGAAGGCTAGCAAAAGATTGAAAAGCATCCAACCAAAAACAAAAATGGTCATAAACATGCATTGAACATAACTAACACCGAATAATGCACCATAGTAGGATATAACTTCATTGCATAACTATTGACTTAACGTGCTTGCATAGGGAATCACAAACCTTAACACTAATATTCTTACTTAAGCACAATTACTCACTAACATGGCATCACATATCATCATTTCCATATCGCAAAACTATTGCAAGGAATCACACTTGTCATATCCAATGATCTATATGAAAGTTTTTATCTATATCCATCTTGAATATTCATCACTTTGGGACCAATTGCATAACATGTGCAAATTACCGTTACTATCATCATCTCTCAAAAAGATTTAAGTGAAGCATGAGAGTGAAAATATTTCTTCAAAATTTTAATCTTAACAATTCTCAAAATAATATAAGTGAAGCATGAGAATTCATTTCTTCAAAATTTCAATCAAGACAATTCTCAAAATGATATAAGTGAAGCATGAGAATTTATTTCTACCAAATTTCAATCAAGACAATTCTCAAAATGATATAAGTGAAGCATGAGAATTTATTTCTACAAAATTTCAATCAACTCTCAAAATAATATAAGTGAAGCATGAGAGTTTATTTCTTCAAAATTTCAGCCACCGCCGTGCTCAAAAAGATTTAAGTGAAGCACTAGAGCAACTGCCTAGCTCAAAAATTTTAAGTGAAACACATAGAGTATTCTACAAATTATGATGATAACGTGTGGCTCTCTCAAAATAGGTGTGTGCAGCAAAGATGATTGTGACAAACTAAAAAGCAAACAAAGCAAAGACTCACATCATACAAGACGCTCCAAGCAAAACACATATCATGTGACGAATAAAAATATAGCTCCAAGTAAAATTACCGATGGTCGGTAGAATAAAGAGGGGATGCCTTCCGGGGCATCCCCAAGCTTAGACGCTTGAGTCTTCCTTGAATATTACCTTGGGGTGCCTTGGGCATCCCCAATCTTAGGATTTTGCAACTCCGTATTCCTTCATCCATCGTGATCTCACCCAAAACTTGAAAACTTCAATCACACAAAACTCAACAAAACCTTCGTGAGATCCGTTAGTATAACAAAACAAATCACTACTATAAGTACTGTTGCAAACCCATTCATATTTATTTTTGCATTAAACCTACTGTACTCTAACTTCACCATGGCTTATACCCCCCGATACAATCCATAGATTCATCAAAACAAGCAAGTAGTGCATCAAAAACAGAATCTGTCAAAAACAGAACAGTCTGTAGAGATCTGAATTATGGTCATACTTCTGTAACTCTAAAAATTCTGAAAAATTAGGGCAACGTGGAAAATTCATATAGCAATACTGTGTAAAAAATTCAGAAGGTGCTGACGTAACAGTGAAAAAACAAAATTCCAGCACTGGACGCAAAACTTTCTGTTTTCAAACAGAATCAATTATACTATCTTCCAAATCATCCTAAAGGCTTTACTTGGCACAAACACTAATTAAAAACATAAAAACACTATCATACCAGTAGCATGACAGTAAAAACACACCATAACAGAAACTTATAACAAAAATTTATTTTATTCATTGGGTTGCCTCCCAACAAGCGCTATTGTTTTATGCCCCTAGCTAGGCATAATGCATAATCTCAAGTATTGTCATCTTTCAAGTTGATTCCATAAGTGGCCCTCATAATTGATTCATATGGTGCTTTAATTCTTTTTCTAGGGAAGTGCTCCATACCTTTCTTTAATGGAAACTGAAATTTTATATTCCCTTCTTTCATATCAATAACGGCACCTATAGTTCGTAAGAACGGTCTACCAAGTATTATAGGGCAAGAAGAATTGCATTCAATATCTAGAACAATAAAATCAAAGGGCACATAATTTCTATTTGCAAGAATAAGCACATCATTAATTCTTCCCAAAGGCTTTTTAATAGTAGAATCCGCAAGATGCAAATTAAGGGAACATTCATCTATATTGGTAAAACCTAGCACATCACATAGAGATTTTGGAATTGTGGAAACGCTAGCACCCAAATCACATAAAGCATTGCACTCATAATTTTTAATTTTAACTTTAATGGTGGGTTCCCATTCATCATATAATTTTCTAGGAATTGAAATTTCTAGTTCAAGCTTTTCTTCTAACGCTTTCATCATGGCTTCTACTATATGTTTAATAAAAGCTTTGTTTTGCTCATAAGCGTTGGGTGAATTTAACATGGATTGTAACAAAGAAATACACTCAATCAAAGAACAATTATCATAATTAAAATCTTTGTAATCCAAAAGAGTGGGCACATCACTATTTAAAGTTTTTACCTCTCCAAACCCACTTTTAGTAATTTTCTTATCAAGATTTTCACCCTCCGAATTATGGGGACGCTCTTTAGCTAAAGTTGACTCTTCTTCAGTACCTTTTTCATCAGGTTTAATATTGCTAAATAAAGAATCAATAGATGAAACACCAATCATTTTAATATCCTCATCATTACTACGATAGAAACCGGGAGGGATCGCTTTTTCTAAAAATTCTCGTTTAGCTCTTAGCATGGCGGTTCTTTTCTTACTCTCATCCATGGAGACATATAAAGCTTTGATTGATTCACTAATATCAATTTTAGGTGGCAAAATTTTAGTCTTAAGATTTTCCACATCATGAATAATTCCATCGATGCTCCTAGACATATCATCAATTTTACTCAATTTTTCTTCTATCGTAGTGTTGAAAACTTTTTGAGCATTAATAAATTCTTTAATATTACTTTCAAGATCAGAAGGTATCCTATTATTGTTGTAGGAATTACCATAAGGATTACCATAATTATTAGAGGAATTTCCAGGAAACGGTCTAGCATTGAAATTACCTCTATAACCATTACTATTAAAATTGTTTCGTGAGACAAAATTCACATCTATGGGATCATTATTTTGCTCAATCAAAGTAGACAATGGCACATCATTAGGATCAATAGGAGCATTTTTACTAGCAACCAATTTCATAAGAGCATCAACTTTATCACTCAAAGTATTAATTTCTTCATCGGAATTCACCTTTTTACTAGTAGGAGTTCTTTCAGTATGCCATTGTGAATAATTCGCCATAATATTATCAAGCAATTTAATAGCTTCACCCAAAGTAATTTCCATAAACGTACCACCCGCGGCGGAATCTAAAAGATTTCTAGAGACAAAATTAAATCCCGCATAAAAATTTTGTATGATCATCCATAAATTTAAACCATGAGTAGGTAAATTTCTTATCATTAATTTCATCCTCTCCCAAGATTGGGCAACATGTTCATGATCAAGTTGCTTAAAATTCATAATTTGATTTCTTAGAGAAATAATTTTCGTGGGAGGAAAATACTTAGTAATAAAAGCATCTTTACACCTATCCCAAGAATCGATACTATTTCGTGGTAAAGATGAAAACCAAATTTTAGCACGATCCCGCAATGAGAACGGGAATAATTTTAATTTCACAATATCATTATCCACATATTTTTTCTTTTGCATGTCACACAATTCTATGAAAGTATTAAGATGGGATGCGACATCATCATTAGGACTACCGGAAAATTGATTTTTCATAACAAGATTTAGCAAAGCGGCATTAATATCACAATTCTCCGCACTAGCGGCGGGAGGAGCAATCTGAGTACTAATAAAATCATTATTATTAGTATTGGAAAAATCACACAATTTGGTATTTTCTTGAGACATCGTGACTACGCAAATAAAATAGCAAACAAGCAAACGAGAAAAAGGCAAAAAGGCAACGGAAAATATTTTTGTATTTTTGTAAAAACGTTTTAGAAGTGGGGGTGATGAAAACGAGAGGCAAATGGCAAATAAAGTAAATGCAAGGAGATGAGAGTTTGTGTAAAGGTACTTGATAAATGTTGATGATGTCTCCCCGGCAACGGCGCCAGAAATTCTTCCTGCTACTTGTAGCTTGCGTTGGTATTTCCCTGAAGAGGAAGGGATGATGCAGCACAGTAGAGATAAGTATTTCCCTCAATTATGAAACCAAGGTTATCGAACCAGTAGGAGAATCACACAACACCTAGTAAGCAGTACCTGCACACAAACAACAAATCCTTGCACCCAACGCAAACAAGGGGTTGTCAATCCCTTGGCGGTAAGATTGCAAGATTAAATTGTATTTGATAGATTGATAGATTGAAACAAAAATACAAAATAAAATAAATAAAAATAGATGGCAGCAATATTTTTAGGGTTTTAGTAATATGAGATTGATAGACCCGGGGGCCATAGATTTCACTAGAGGCTTCTCTCGAGAAAATAGCATACGGTGGGTAGACAAATTACTGTTGGGCAATTGATAGAAAAGCAAATAATCATGACGATATCCAAGGAAATGATCATGTATATAGGCATCACTTCCAAGATTAGTAGACTGACTCCTGCCTGCATCTACTACTATTATTCCACACATCGATGGGCTATCCAGCATGCATCTAGTGTATTAAGTCCAATAGAACGGAGTAATGCCTTAAGAACGATGACATGATGTAGACAAGACAAACTCACGAATTAATAAACCCAATGAATAGATCCCATCTTGTTACCCTTAGTAGCAACGATACATACGTGTCATGTCCCTTTCTGTCACTGGGATTGAGCACCGCAAGATCGAACCCACTACAAAGCACCTCTTCCCATGGCAAGATAAATCAACTCAGTTGGCCAAACCAAATCAATAGATCGGAGAAGAAATACGAGGCTATAATAATCATGCTTAAAAGAGATCAGAGAAGACTCAAATAATTTCATGGATAATCTGATCATAAACTCACAATTCATCGGATCCCAACAAACACACCGCAAAAAGAGATTACATCGGATAGATCTCCAAGAACATCAAGGAGAACATTGTATTGAACATCAAAAAGAGAGAAGAAACCATCTAGCTACTGCCTATGGACCCAAAGGTCTGTGGTAAACTACTCACACATCATCGGAGAGGCAGCAAGGTGGATGTAGAGCCCCTCAGTGATCGATTCCCCCTCTGGCAGATTACCGGAGAAGGACCCCAGATGGGATCTCTCTGGAACAGAAGCTTGCGGCGGCGTAAAAAGTATTTCGTGGACTCTCCTGAGGGTTTCTGATTTTTCTAGAATTTATAGTGCTGGAATTAGGTCAAACGGAGCTTGGTGGGGCCCACGAGGCACCAGGGCGCGCCTGCCCCCCCCCCCAGGCGCGCCCTGGTGGCTCGTGGGGCCCACCAAGGTCTTCTGGCCTCCCCTCGAAGCTTCTGGTATTCTTCTTGCCCAAGAAAAAATCTCCAAAAAGTTTCACTGTATTTGGACTTCGTTTGATATTGATTTTCTGTGAAACAAAAACAGGGCAGAAAACAGCAACTGGCACTGGGCACTAGGTTAATAGGTTAGTCTCCAAAAATGATATAAAATTGCTGTAAATGATTATAAAAACATCCAAGATTGATATTATAACAGCATGGAACAATCAAAAATTATAGATACGTTGGAGACGTATCAGCATCCCCAAGCTTAATTCCTGCTCGTCCTCGAGTAGGTAAATGATAAAAACAGAATTTTTGATGTGGAATGCTGCCTAACGTATTTATCACATATTCTTTTATTTTTGTAGCATGGACATTGGACTTATTTGATTCAAAGCAATAGTCTATAATTTGACATGAAAACGTAGATACTCAAGCATACTAACAAGCAACCATGTCTTTCAAAATATCAACGCTAAAGAAAGTTATCCCTAGCCCATTATGCTCAATCATTGATCCATTCATGAAACACACTCAAATATTAGCTACAACCAATGCACAAGTATGACAATAGTGTTCTCTAGTTGGTGCTTTTGTAAGAGAAGATGGAGACTCAAGAAAAAAAATAAAAATTGCATAAAAGTAAATAGATAGGCCCTTCGCAGAGAGAAGCAGAGATTTGTCAAAAATTATAGATACGTTGGAGACGTATCAATGATAGAAGTAGACCCGGGGGCCATAGTTTTCACTAGAGGCTTCTCTCATGAAAATAGCATACGGTGGGTGAACAAATTACTGTTGGGCAATTGATAGGAAAGCAAATAATCATGATGATATCCAAGGCAATGATCATGTATATAGGCATCACGTCTGAGACAAGTAGACCGACTCCTGCCTGCATCTACTACTATTACTCCACACATCGACCGCTATCCAGCATGCATCTAGTGTATTAAGTCCATAAAGAACGGAGTAACGCCTTAAGCAAGATGACATGATGTAGACAAAGTAAACACATGCATGAATAAACCCCATCTTTTTACCCTTAATAGCAACGATACATACGTGTCATGTCCCTTTCTGTCACTGGGATTGAGCACCGCAAGATCGAACCCATTACAAAGCACCTCTCCCATTGCAAGATAAATCAATCTAGTTGGCCAAACCAAATCAATAGATCGGAGAGAAATACGAAGCTATAATAATCATGCATACAAGAGTTCAGAGAAGACTCAAATAATATTCATGGATAATCTGATCATAAACTCACAATTCATCGGATCCCAACAAACACACCGCAAAAAGTGATTACATCGGATAGAACTCCAAGAAAATCGAGGAGAACATTGTATTGAAGATCAAAAAGAGAGAAGAAGCCATCTAGCTACTAACTATGGACCCGAAGGTCTGTGGTAAACTACTCACGCATCATCGGAAGGGCAGCAAGGTTGATGGAGAGCCCCTCCATGATCGAATCCCCCTCCGGCGGAGTACCGGAAAAGGGCTCCAGATGGGATCTCTCAAGAACAGAAGCTTGCGGTGGCGGAAAAAGTATTTCATGGACTCCTCTGCTGGTTTCCCAATTTTAGAGAATTTATAGTGGTGGAATTAGGTCAAACGGAGCTGTGTGGGCCCCATGAGCCACTAGTGCGCTCCCCCCTGGGGTGCGCCGTGGTGCCTCGTGGGCCACTGCTTCATCTTCTCGTCTCCTCCCGAAGCTTCTAGTGTTTGTTATGTCCAAAAAAAATCTCCAAAAAGTTTCGTGGCATTTAAAAACATCCAAGATTGATATTATAATAGCATGGAACAATAAAAAATTATATATACGTTGGAGACGTATCAGTCCTCTCGGTTTTTTCTTATTTTTTGTATTTTTCTAATATTCCAAAATGGACAGAAATAATTTTTATTGAATTTTTAGAGTCAGTTTACTTACCGTACCACATACCTACTCCTTTTCAGGGTTCTGAAGCATTCCGGAAGGTCTCTTTTATCTGTTCCTCCGGTGTCATAGTTTGAATAACATTAGTTTCAACATTAATGGGTGTACCTGAGATATAATGTTTAATTCTTTGCCCATTAACCACTCTCGAATTAGTGCCTTCAAAGTTGTTGATTTTGATAGATCCGGAGTGTCGGTGTATAAAACATGGGTATTTTATACCCTGACTTATGCACAGATAGTAGCAGCCTCCTTGCCAACCAGGGCTTGCCGGAAACCACCAACAATCAGATTCAAGACCGAGTTGCAGAAGATACTGGGGAGAAGCTCAAGACACAGCACCAACAGACACTCAATTAGTAATGAAGATGAAGACATTCTTTGCCGGCAAGCTCTGGACCAGCAAGACGAAGGCCCGACAAGCTCCGTGCCGGCAAGCTCTCGCCATCACGTCAGCGCTCCACCTCATCGGGCAGCTGGTCACTAATCGGTGAGGTGTCGACCGTGCAGGCTAGTTGGTAAGGTTTGTCGGGCACGTGTCAGCATGCGAGGAGAAGATTTACCTTTAATGACACCTGTCCAGGAGGCGTGTTAGAATAATACGAGGTAGCTGGGTGAGCGGTGCAGGAACCTTGCCGGGGCTGCCCCTCCACATGACACCTGACGGTGCATTTAATGCCTTTGTCCTAAACTGGCAGAGTTAGGTATGATAGCACTGTTTGCTATCTAATCGCTATGTAATTACTATTTTGCCACTGTGGTAACCCCTTGAGCTATAAAAGGAGGGCCAAGGCAACAGTTAGAGGGATTCGGACCCCCCTTTTCAAACACGAGCACGTCTCGCGTAGCTGCCCTCTCCGCATCTTACCGGGAGAAGCGCTCCTTGTACTGTGTTCCCACACAACTAATACACCAAAAGCAGGAGTAGGGTTTTACGCAGCGGCCCGAACCTGGGTAAATCCCTTGCGGCTTCCATTGATTCTGCTCTTTGTGCACGTCGATCTCCCCTGCCGTACCACAAAGGGGCTGCATGGCCCCATAGATGGTCGTACCCACAACATCTTGGGCGCGCCAGGTAGGGAGATCACTTGCGCGAACCTAAATTAGTGGATCGCGCGTCATCATCATCATCAACTTCATTGTCGTCCTCCTCATCATCGATGGCCCCCAAGAAGAAGGGCATCACGATGACGGCCCCTTCGCATGCATTCGCGGGCGGCGCAGGCGGCGCGGCCAATGCGGGCGATGCGGAGACCGCGGTTGGCACGACCAGTGCAGGCGGCGCGGTCGCCATGCCCACCGTGGTCGGTACGGGAGACGAGCACGCTGGAAGCAGTCAGCTTCCTCGATCCTCTGGCGAACGAAGCCGAGGCGGCACAAGCGGGGCAGACGGACGTCTTCTTCCTCCTCCTCGCCACGCCGACGAACGCAGCCACCGGAGCGGCAACGCCCGGGCCGGCACGAGCCAAGATCCCGCCACGGCGGCGGCCGAGGATGCAGCTTTAGGACTGACGCCGCGCCCTTCGTGCAACGGGCGCGGTATGGCTTCGAACGGCGCCAATGACTCCGGGAAGCGGCGACCTAATGGCAAAACTCCTGTTGATCAAATCCCAGATCCTTAGGCACCACGTCCACCGCGGCGACCTGCTGCTGATCATGCACCATGGTAGAAAGACCACGATGGTGCTCCTACTGGCTCTGCCAGGAGTAGAGCGACGTCGCGCTCTTTGCTTCCGGCCATGCCAGCCACGGCAGCAGAAGCAATGGCGTGAGCCCAGATGCTGCTAAATTTCCCTCCAGCAGCGGAGAAGATGGATGAGTGGAGAGCCACCATCCAGAGCTTGATTGGGTTTGCTGAGGCCAGCAAATCACAGCAAGCGAAGCCCTCATGGCATCCGCAAACAGCACCAGTAGCTCCAACTGGTTGCCGCGTTGACGGTGCTGCGCTAACAGTGCAGTCACCTCAGCGGCAACAGTCTCAACAGCAGCAACGCCAACAGCCACGGCAAGCTCAACGATCGTTGGAGCCCGACGAGATGTCGATGGCCTCTTCGGACCCATGAGCGCGGCAAGACTAGCGGCAAGTGCTGCAAGACAGGCGAGTAGAAGACGCCCGCACCACCATCGAACGGCGCCGGGAGGCGCGCCGCCAATCTGACGCGCGCAACGGCCCCGTCGTTGATGAGCCTGCGCCAGGGGTTGGTGGATATATACCTTACGAGGTTGGGTGTCCTGCCTTTACCCATGAGCTGCGGCAAGTCTGATGGCCGTCCGTCCGAGCCTTCAAGCCAGAAATACCAGAAAAGTACGATGGCAAGCTGAACCCGGCAGAGTTTCTGGGCATCTACATGATTGCCGTGTGACAAGACTTCTCCCATGTCCTCAAGAACAAAAGTGACTACTCACAAATCATATTCATGTCCAAGATCAGAGGGGTATTGAATAGCATAATAGATCTGAACGTATAATCTTCCACCAAATAAACCAACTAGCATCAACTACAAGATGTAATCAACACTACTAGCAACCCACAGGTACCAATCTGAGGTTTTGAGACAAAGATTGAATACAAGAGATGAACTAGGGTTTGAGATGAGATGGTGCTGTTGAAGATGTTGATGAAGATTAGTCCTCCCACAATGAGAGGATCACTGGTGATGTAGATGGCGACGATTTCCCCCTCCCGGAGGGAAGTATCCCCGGCAGAATCTCTTCGCCGGAGAGCAAAAGTGCTCCTACCCAAGTTCCGCCTCAAGACGGCGGCGCACCATCCCGAAAGTCTTCTCTATATTTTTTCTAGGGCAAATGCACTTATATACCAAAAAATGGGAGCCAGAGGCTGGCCAGGGGCCCCATGAGCCACCAGGGCGCGCTTGGGGGGGTGGCGCGCCCTGGTGCCTCGTGGGCACCTGGGTGGTCCCCTCTGGTACTTCTTGCTTCTAGTATTTTTTATTTATTCCAAAATAATTCTCTGTGAAATTTCAGCTCATTTGGAGATGTGCAGAATAGGTATCTCTGACATAGCCTTTTCAGGTTCAGAATTCCAGCTGCCGGCAATCTCCCTCCTTGTGTAGATCTTGCATATTAAGAGAGAAAAGGCATTAGAATTGCTTCAAAAAGTGTTATATTGATTAAAAACACTATAAATAATAGTAGCAAAGCATGATGCGAAATGGACGTATCAACTCCCCCAAGCTTAGACCTCGCTTGTCCTCAAGCGAAAGCCGATATCGATAATCATGTCCACATGTTTAGAGAGAGAGGTGTCGATAAAAACAAAATACGGACATAATAGCATCATGATCATTATTATAACAGCAATATTTATTATCATAAAACTTCTCATGAGCAAGTAACAATCCATCACAACAATGAAGTATAAGGCATAAACTTTCTTGAAAACTAACAAACCATGTTCTCAGTCAACAGTGCAATTGCAATTCATCATATTTTTAGGAAGGGTCTCATGTAGGAGCTTTTTAGCAGGTCCACTTACTCAACCATCATTTAGTCTTCTATGATTGCTAACACTCACGACATATATATGGAGCAAAAAGTTTTAGCCAGACACATAGAAAGATAGGGGCTTGTGAGTTCGCCTCCCAACTTATTCACCTCAAGGGTGATGTCAACAATAATAACTCATGATCACTCATATCCAACTGGATATATGTGCCTAGATCTTTCCCCACCACATGATGCTTACAAAAGAGAAAAATAAAAAGGAAGTAGAGGAGAATACTATTGACTCTTGCATAAAAAGTAAATACATAAAAGTAAAGGATAGGCCCATCGCAGAGGGAAGCAGAGGTTGTCATGCGCTTTTTGTTGTTGGATGCAAGAGCTCTTAATGCAAAGGAACGTCACTTTATATTGCCCCTTGTGATAGCAACCTTTATTATGCAGTCTGTCGCTTTTATTTCTTTACCATCACAAGTTCGTACAAAGCTTATTTCCCTTACAATAAAAGTTCAGACATATTTAGAGGCAATTTTTATTGCTTTTTGCACCGATGACAACTTACTTGAAGGATCTTATTCAATCCATAGGTATATATAGTGGACTCTCATGACATGAAACTGGGTTTAAGGTTTTGGATGCACAAGTAGTATCTCTACTTGGTGCGGATTTTTGGCTAGCAAAGATATTGGGCAAGCACCACATGATGGAGGATCTATAACAATATAACTTCTATGCGAATATGAACAAACATAATTCATTATGTTGTCTTCCTTGTCCAACATCAACAATTTGACATAAATTTTTAATGGGGGCTCACAATCATAAAAGATGTCCAAGATAGTATATTTGTATGTGAATCTTCTCTTCCCTTATTAATTCTTTCATGAATTGCATCATTGACTAATGCTATGTTTGTTAACTTCCAATAAATTTTACCACTTATACTTTTCTTTATGTAATGTCATTACTTTCCATAAGATTAGCATATGATCTTTTTCATTATTTTCATTGCTAGAATTGAAACATGAAAGTAAAGAAGCAAAAACTCAAACTACTCTTTATTATATAACTCTCAACTCGATTACATAGATAGATAGATCACGAAGCTAACACTCAAAAATAAATCATACTAAACTTTTATTCAACTAGATCACGAAATAACTAAGGATGGAACTAAAAATAGGTAAACATAATAAAAGTGATGGTGATACGATACCGAGGCACCTCCCCCAAGCTTGGCACAAGCTAAGGGGAGTGCCCATACCCATGTGCTCAAGTTTCCTTCTTCGGCGATGGTGGTGGTGATGAAGTGGTGGGCTTGTCCTCTGGCTTCCATGGCATAGGTTCCCCATCATAGAAAGATGAACGAGTCTCCGGAGTCCTGAAACTTGCAGCTAAACTCATACCTTTGAATCTTGCCTCATACTCAAAATTTTGGTTTTGAAGATCGTAGATTTGGCCTTGGAGATAGTCGATCCGTTCATTAAGCTTGAAGATGATGTCTCCCATCGATTGGCCCTCCACCTTGTGATTACGGGTGAATTCCGTGATCATGGAGTGGTTGGCGCTGAGTCCACGTTCCACCATCCCTTGGCACTTGAAGATCTCCTGCTCCACCGCATCGAGCCTGGATTGCATGCTTCCGGTCTTCTTGGGTCCTTGAACATGCCGGATGTGAAGCACCCCCTCACGCATCTCAATGGCTTGAGGGTGTTTCATCACCTTCGGTAGGTAGGGGTTGATGACCTTCTCGTAGAACTTGTCCTTGGAAGAGCTTGGTGGAGCCATGGCGATCTAGATCTGTCAGAAAAATAGCACGAAACAAGAACAGAGGAGATTTCTGTGATACGGTGGTCAAAACATACGGGAGTATATATAAAGATTTTTTATCTTGCAAAACAATTAATCTAGGAGAAAACGGAGTCGGTAAGGCTCACGTGGGGCCCACGAGCCACCAGGGCGCGCCTGGGGGGGTGGCGCGCCCTGGTGCCTCGTGGGCACCAGGTGGGTTCCCTCGGCTATTTCTTATTTTTGTATTTTTTCTAATATTCCAAAACTGACAGAATGTATTTGTATGGAATTTTTGGAGTCGGTTTACTTACCGTATCACGCACCTCTTCCTTTTCAGGGTTCTGGAGTGTTCCGGAAGGTCTCTCTTATGTATTCCTCCGGTGTAATTGTTTCAATAATATTGGTTTCAAAATTAATGGGGCTACCTGAAATATAGTGCTTAATTCTTTGCCCATTCACCACTCTCGGATTAGTGCCTTCGAAGTTGTTTATTTTGATGGCTCCGGAGCGATAAACTTCTTCGATGATATACGGTCCTTCCCATTTAGAGAGAATTTTTCCTGCAAAGAATCTCAAACGAGAATTGTACAATAGAACTTGCTCACCCACTTTAAATTCCCGTTTTTGAATTCTTCTATCATGCCATATTTTAACTTTTTCTTTAAACAATTTGGCATTTTCATAGGCTTGGGTTCTCCATTCATCTAATGAGCTAATATCAAATAACCTCTTTTCACCGGCAAGTTTAAAATCATAATTGAGTTCTTTAATTGCCCAATATGCTTTATGTTCCAACTCAAGAGGTAAATGACATGCTTTTCCATAAACCATTTTATAAGGAGACATACCCATAGAATTTTTATAAGCAGTTCTATAAACCCATAATGCATCGTCAAGTTTCTTAGACCAATTCTTTCTAAATCTATTGACGGTTTTTGCAAAATTAATTTTATTTCTCTATTGCTCAATTCAACTTGACCACTAGTTTGAGGGTAATAGGGAGACGCAATTCTATGGTTGACATCATATTTAGCAAGCAATTTACGGAAGGCACCATGAATAAAATGTGAACCACCATCAGTTATTAAATATCTAGGGACTCCGAACCTTGGGAAAATAACTTCTTTAAGCATTTTAATAGAAGTGTTACGATCAGCACTACTAGTTGGAATAGCTTCTACCCACTTAGTAACGTAATCAACAACAACTAAAATATGTGTATACCCATTGGATTTAGGAAAAGGTCCCATATAATCAAATCCTCAAACATCAAATGGTTCAATAGCAAGTGAATAATTCATAGGCATTTCCTGATGTCTACCAACATTACCAATTCTTTGACATTCATCACAAGATAAGACAAACTTACGAGCATCCTTGAAAAGAGTAGGCCAATAAAAACCAAATTGTAATACCTTGTGTGCAGTTCTATCTCCCGCATGGTGTCCTCCGTAAGCCTCGGAATGACACTTCCGTAGGATTTGTTCTTGTTCATGCTCAGGTATACAATGTCTAATAATACCATCTACTCCTTCTTTATAAAGATGTGGGTCATCCCAGAAGTAATGTCTTAAATCAAAGAAGAACTTTTTCTTTTGTTGGTATGTGAAACTAGGTGGTATATATTTAGCAACAATATAATTAGCATAGTCCACATACCATGGAGTATTATGAGAAGCATTTATGACAGCTAATTGTTTATCAGGAAAATCATCATTAATAGGTAGTGGGTCATCAAGAACATTTTCCATTCTAGACAAATTATCTGCTACGGGATTCTCAGCTCCCTTTCTATCAGTAATATGCAAGTCAAATTCTTGTAGCAATAAAACCCACCAATGAGTCTAGGTTTAGCATCTTTCTTTTCCATCAGATATTTAATAGCAGCATGATCGGTGTGAACAGTTACTTTAGAATCAACTATGTAAGATCTGAATTTATCACATGCAAACACAGCTGCTAGAAATTCTTTCTCAGTAGTAGCATAATTTCTTTGGGCACTATCTAGAGTTTTACTAGCATAATGGATAACATTTAATTTCTTATCAACTCTCTGTCCTAGAACAGCACCAACAGCATAATCACTAGCATCACACATAATTTCAAAAGGCAAGTTCCAATCAGGTGGTTGAACAATAGGTGCAGTGGTTAAGGCTTTATTAAGTGTTTCAAAGGCTTCTAGACAATCATCATCAAAAACAAATGGAACATCTTTTTGCAAAAGATTGGTAAGAGGCCTAGAAATTTTAGAGAAGTCTTTAATAAATCTCCTATAAAAACCAGCATGACCTAGGAAACTTCTTAAACCTTTAATATCTTTAGGACATGGCATTTTCTCAATAGCATCAACCTTAGCTTTATCAACTTCAATACCTCTTTCAGAAATTTTATGCCCCAAGACAATACCTTCATTCACCATAAAGTGGCACTTCTCCCAATTCAACACAAGATTAGTTTCTTCACATCTCTGCAAAACTCGATCAAGGTTGCTTAAGCAATCATCAAAAGAAGTTCCGTAAACAGAGAAATCATCCATGAATACCTCAAAAATCTTTTCACAAAAGTCAGAGAATATAGCAGTCATACATCTTTGAAAGGTAGCAGGTGCATTTCATAAACCAAAAGGCATATGTCTATAAGCATAAGTTCCAAAAGGACAAGTAAAGGTGGTTTTCTCTTGATCGGGTTGTGATACGGGTATTTGAGAAAAACCAGAATAACCATCTAAGAAGCAAAAGTGTGTATGCTTAGACAATCTTTCTAACATTTGATCAATAAAAGGTAAGGGGTAATGATCTTTTCTAGTAGCTTTGTTTAATTATCTAAAATCAATTACCATCCTATAACCAGTTACAATTCTTTGAGGAATGAGTTCATTTTTATCATTAGGAACAACGGTAATACCTCCTTTCTTAGGGAGACAATGAACGGGACTTACCCATCTACTCTCAGCTATGGGATAGATTATACCTGCTTCCAGAAGTTTTAGTATTTTGGTTCTTACCACCTCTTTCATCTTAGGATTTAATCGTCGTTGGTGGTCGACAACTGGTTTAGCATCAGGCCCCATATTAATTTTGTGCTGACATAGAGTGGGACTAATGCCCTTAAGATCATCAAGAGTATATCCAATAGCAGCTCGGTGCTTCCTTAAAGTTTTTAGTAATCTCTTTTCTTCATGCGTTGAAAGGTTAGCACTAATAATAACATGATATATCTTCTTTTCATCAAGATAGCATATTTCAATGTATCAGGCAATTGCTTCAATTCAAATACAGGATCACCCTTAGGTGGAGGAGGGCCTCCAAGAGTTTCAATAGGCAAATTGTGTTTAAGGATAGGTGGTTGATCAAAGAACATTTTATCTATTTCATTTCTTTCATTCATATGCATATCATTTTCATGGTCTAGCAAATATTGTTCTAACGGATCAGTAGGTGGTACGGCAATAGAAGCAAGACCAATAATTTCATCTTTACTAGGCAATTCTTTATCATGAGGTTGTCTACGAAATTTGGAGAAATTAAACTCATGAGACACATCACCAAACTTAACTCGAACCTTTTCTTTAACACAATCAATTTCAGCATTAACGGTATTCAAGAAAGGTCTACCAAATATAATGGGACAAAAATTATCTTGTTGTGAACCAAGTACTAAGAAATCAGTAGGGTATTTGATTTTACCACACAAGACTTCAACATCTCTAACAATCCCAAGTGGTGTGATAGTATCTCTATTCGCAAGCTTAATAGTAACATCAATATCTTCAATCTCAACAGGTGCAATATCATGCATTACTTCTTGATATAAACAAAATGGAATAGCACTCACACTAGCACCCATATCACACAAACCATGATAGCAATGATCTCCAATTTTAACAGAAACAACAGGCATGCCAAGTACGGGCTTGTTCTTGTCTAACATATCTCGTCCATTTCTAACAGGTTTAGCAATTCTAGCAGCCTCCTCACAAAAGTAAATAACATGCCCATCTATATTATCGACTAAAAGATCTTTAACCATAGCAACATTAGGTTCAAGTTTAATTTGTTCAGAGGGTCTAGGTGCTCTAATATTACTTTTGTTAACCATAGTTGAAACTTTAGCATGTTCCTTAATCCTAACAGGAAAAGGTGGTTTCTCAATATAAGCAGTAGGCACAACTGGATCAACATGGTAAACAATTGTTTCTTCTTTAACACTAATGGGTTCCTCAATCTTTTCTTTAACAGGGGGATGATATTTAAACCACTTCTCTTTAGGCTTGAGCGATACTTTCTCCTTCACGAGGCCAAAAATTATATATATAATTCCGATCACGATGAACCAAATGCATAGGATAAAATTTCTGATGGAATTCCAGTTTCAATCAGTTCCAGTCCCATGTATCAGTATCATCACATAGCCTATACCATATCAATGCCTTTCCCTCCAAAGATAAAGGGAATACTTTCTTCTTAACTCCATCTCTTGATAAACCTACAAGCTTAAACAATCCACAAATTTCATCCACATAGATCAAGTGCATATCAGGATGTACCGTTCCATCTCCCGCAAAAGGATTAGCTAGCAGTTTCTCTATCATACCCGGAGGAATCTCAAAATAAATATTTTCAATAGGTGCAGTAGGTTGAGGAGCAACTATTTGGGTTTCCGGTCAAGGTGAAGATACCCCGAACAAACCCCTCAAAGGATCACTTTCCATAGTGACAAGTGACAGTAAATTTCAGCACGTAATATAAATGTTTCCTTACCAAATTCAACTCACCAAAGGCACTTCACTTCCCGGCAACGGCGCCAGAAAAGAGTCTTGATGACCCACAAGTATAGGGGATCAATCGTAGTCCTTTCGATAAGTAAGAGTGTCGAACCCAATGAGGAGCAGAAGGAAATGACAAGCGGTTTTCAGCAAGGTATTTTCTGCAAGCACTGAAATTATCGGTAACGAGTAGTTTGATAGCAAGATAATTTGTAACAAGTGACAAGTAGCAATAGTAACAAAGAGTGCAGCAAGGTGGCCCAATCCTTTTTGTAGCAAAGGAGAAGCCAGAACGATCTCTTATAGTAAGTAAAGTGTTCTCGAGGACACATGGGAATTTCATCTAGTCACTTTCATCATGTTTGTTTGATTCGCGTTCGCTACTTTTATAATTTGATATGTGGGTGGATCGGTGTTTGGGTGCTGTTCTTACTTGAACAAGCCTCCCACTTATGATTACCCCCTCTCGCAAGCATCCACAACTACGAAAGAAGAATTAAGATAACTCTAACCATAGCATTAAACATATGGATGCAAATCAACCCCTTACGGAGTAGCGCATAAACTAGGGTTTAAGCTTCTGTCACTCTAGCAACCAATCATCTAATTACTACTCCACAATGCATTCCCTTAGGCCCAAAGATGGTGAAGTGTCATGTAGTCGACGTTCACACGACACCACTAAGGGAATCAACAACATACATATCATCAAAATATCGAACAAATACCAAATTCACATGATTACTTATGACAAGACTTCTCCCATGTCCTCAAGAACAAAAGTGACTACTAACAAATCATATTCATGTGCAAGATCAGAGGGGTATTGAATAGCATAATAGATCTGAACGTATAATCTTCCACCAAATAAACCAACTAGCATCAACTACAAGATGTAATCAACACTACTAGCAACCCACAGGTACCAATCTGAGGTTTTGAGACAAAGATTGAATACAAGAGATGAACTAGGGTTTGAGATGAGATGGTGCTGGTGAAGATGTTGATGAAGATTAGTCCTCCCATGATGAGAGGATCGCTGGTGATGTCGATGGCGACGATTTCCCCCTCCCGGAGGAAAATATCCCCGGCAAAATCTCTCCGCCGGAGAGAAAAAGTGCTCCTGCCCAAGTTCCGCCTCAAGACGGTGGCGCAGCATCCCGAAAGTCTTCTCTATATTTTTTCTAGGGCAAATGCACTTATATACCAGAAAATGAGGGCCAGAGGCTGGCCAGGGGCCCCATGAGCCACCAGGGCGCGCCTAGGTGGGGTGGCGTGCCCTGGTGCCTCGTGGGCACCTGGGTGGCCCGCTCTGGTACTTCTTGCTTCCAGTATTTTATTATTTATTCCAAAATAATTCTCGGTGAAATTTTAGCTCATTTGGAGATGTGCAGAATAGGTATCTCTGACATAGCTTTTTCAGGTCAAGAATTCCAGCCGGCAATCTCCCTCCTTGTGTAGATCTTGCATATTAAGAGAGAAAAGGCATTAGAAATGCTTCAAAAAGTGTTATATTGATTAAAAACACTATAAATAACAGTGGCAAAACTTGATGCAAAATGGACGTATCACCGTGCAAGCTGCCGGAGGAAGAGATGAGAAAATCCTCGCCAACTACTTTCCATTGGTACTGAAGCCCAACGTGAGATCTTGGTTGATGAACTTGCCAGAGAACACCATTTCTTCGTGGGTTGTTCTCTGTAATGAGTTTGTTGGAGCCTTTACCGGTGGCCACAAGGCCCCTGGGCAACCCAGCGACCTGCAGGTGATCCCGCAAAGGGATGGAGAAACTTTGCGCAAGTAGATCCGGAGGTTCAGCCGTGTGCACCGTAACATTCCAGATGTACACCCCGCAGCCGTCATTGCCGCCTTTCACACGAATGTGCGCAATCGGAGGATGCGGGAAAAGATGAACATCAAGTTGCCCAAAACTGTCAACGAGCTCTATACGTTGGCAGATAAGTGCGCGCGCGCTGAGGAAGGAAGAAGGCTTCCCGGGGAAGACGCTGGTGCCGAGGTGGATTCCGAGGACAACGACGCGGCCACTCCTAGGAAGAAGGGCCGAAAGCGCAACAGGAAGCGCAAAGGAAAAATTGTTATGGCCATCGAGGGCTCCGGCAACTCTGAGTCCGCCAAGAAAGCCAAGACTGAGAATTCCGGCAAGGAGGCCACTGTATGCGCCGCTTGCCAGGAGGCGGCGGCAAACGAGAAGGCCGGCAAATTTGATGGGCCGTACTACAAGATTCACCGCACCAAGGGCCATGACCTCCAAGAGTGCCGACAAGTCGAGCACCTTGTTGAGAAACAGAAGGCTGAATATGAGAAACGCGACAAAGAGAAGGGTCAAGACGGTGCCGGTGGATCTGGCAAAAAGGGCCGTGGCGGTCGAGGAGGCCATCGCGGCAAGGCCAAGTAGCAGAAAGAGAAACCTGCTAGAGGCCGCGAAAAGAAAGAAGGAGATGACGGAAGTGAAGAGGATGACGGAGAGTCCAGTGAACAGGAATTCCAGAAGGCGACTGAAGCCATGTGCGTTGACGGAGGAGCATCTTTGCATTCCTCTCACCGCCAACTTAAACAGTGGGCACGTGAAGTCAATGCGGGAGAACCGGCAATGGGCTCTCAAAAGCCACTCAAATGGTCGCACACGCCTATCATTTTCGATGCCGAGAACCACCCCGATCGCACAACCGCGGTCGGGTGTTTGCCATTGTTGGTTTCACCAACAATTCGCAACCTCCAAGTCACGAAAATGTTAGTTGACGGTGGGGCCGGCCTGAACTTGATTTCTCCAGAAGTAATCAAGAGGCTACAGATGCCCGACGAAGAGCTCGAGAAAACAGGCACGTTTCAAGGATTAAACCCGGGAAGAAGCCAGCCCAAGAGAAAGATCACATTGCCGGTGACCTTTGGTGGGGAGTTGAACTACCGAACAGAAAAGATCGTGTTTGATGTTGTCAAAATCCCCTTGCCGTATAATGGAATTCTTGGCCGCCCAGCCTTGGCAAAATTCATGGCAGCATCTCACTATGCTTACAACACGTTGAAGATGCCAGGGCCGATGGGTGTCATTTCCATCAACTCCAACAAGAAGGATGCAGTTTTTGCGTCGACAAGATGTACAGAGATGCGGTTGCAGCAGAGGCAGCCAAGGCGCCAGCTCCTGCCAAGAAGAAGGAAACCAAGAAGTCTGGCAAGACCTCCAGCACAGATTCCGAGAAGCGCACCTCTTCGGAGTGCTGCGCGCCTATTGAAGACTTGCTGGAGTGCTCCGTCGGTAAGAAGCCCAGAGCCACTGCACCGGCAACTAAGAAGGTGCCGGCGAGGGAGGATGGCACTGACGGTACCTTCACCATCAGTGCCACCCTTGACAGCAAATAGGAAAATGCGCTCGTTGCCTTCCTATGGGCGAATGTCGATGTGTTAGCTTGGCGACCATCTGACATCTCCAGTGTTCCCAGGGAGGTATATTGAGCACCACCTTGCCGTCTACCCCCACGCTCGGCCCGTCAAGCAAAAAGTCCAAAAGCAAGCTTTGGAGCGGCAACAATTCATTGCCGAAGAAATCAAGAAACTTGAAGCGGCAGGTTTGGTCAGAGGTGTACTACATCCCACTTGGTTGGCAAATCCAGTAGTGGTGCGCAAAGCAAATGGAAAGTGGAGACTTTGTATTGATTACACTGATATTAACAAAGCTTGCCCAAAGGATCCTTTCCCCTTGCCGCGCATCGATCAAATTGTGGACTCCACTTCTGGCTGTGATTTACTCTCCTTCCTTGATGCATATTCTGGGTACCATCAAATATTCATGGCCAAGCAGGATGAGGAGAAAACCGCATTCATTACTCCATGTGGCACATACTGCTTCGTGCGTATGCCTTTTGGATTAAAGAGTGCTGGTTCGACATTCGCAAGAGCAGTCCAGATTGGTTTTGAGCCCCAGCTGCACATGAATGTGGAGGCGTACATGGATGATATAGTGGTCAAGACCAAGGACAAATCTACCCTTATTCAGGATTTGGAAGAAACAATTGCGAACTTGCGCAAAATCAATCTAAAGCTCAATCCCGAGAAATGTGTGTTTGGCATTCCATCCGGCAAGCTTCTCGGATTCTTTGTATCTCAACGAGGAATTGAAGCAAATCCCGACAAGATCAAGGCGATTGAGCAGATTCAAGCACCGAAAAGTGTCAAAGATTTGCGGTGTCTTGCCGGCTGTGTTGCTGCCTTGAGTAGGTTCATTTCAAGATCCGCCGAGCGCGCCCTGCCGTTTTTCAAGATTTTGAAAAAGGCAGGTCCGATGAAATAGACTCCAGAAGCGGAGGCCGCGCTGCAAAACTTGAAAAGATACCTCTCCTCCGCGCCAACGCTAGTTGCACCTAGACCGCAAGAGCCGTTGCTGCTATATGTAGCGGCAAAAAATCAAGTGGCTAGTGCTGCATTAGTTGCACAGAGGGAAGCCGATGACGAGGAAACAGCCCCGCAAGCCCGTCTGGCGACAAACCAGAATTTTCTCCGGCAAAGCCTGGTGCTGACGAGCCAGAAACAGCGCAAGCAAATGAAGATAATCAACAAACAGTGCCGAAGAAGAAAATGGTGCAGCGGCCCGTCTATTTTGTTAGCTCCCTTCTGCAGGGGGCTAGATCAAGATACTCTGGGGTGCAGAAGTTGCTTTTCGTCCTTCTTATGGCCTCGAGAAAGCTGCGTCATTACTTCCAAGCACACGACATCACCGTCGTCACTCGCTTTCCATTGCAACGCATCTTGAGAAATCCAGAGGTGACCGGCAGGATAGTGGAGTGGGCGTTGGAGTTGTCGAGCTTTGCACTTAAATTTGAAAGTACTTCAACCATCCAGAGCAGAGCCTTGGCAGAGTTCATTGCAGAATGGACACCAACGCAAGACGAAGAGATTCAAGAAACAGCTCTCCCCGGCAAAGAGACAGAAAAGAATGGATCATGTACTTTGATGGTGCCTTCTCGCCGCAAGGCGCCGGTGCCGGAGTGCTGCCTGTCGCACCCACCGGAGAGCACCTCAAGTATGTGGTCTAAATGCACTTTGTCAGGCCCGTGGAACCCAGGGTATCCAGGCCCGTCTGCCTTTGGCCTAGGGTGCAATGCCTGGCGTGGGCCCAGCAGGCCGTCACCACCAATCATCTCACCAAGACCCCTCACGAGGCCTTGGCCTCCTGAGGACCCCTCCTCAGGGAGTGGCGAGCAAGACATCATCTTCACCAGCAGCCTCATGAGGCCCTCTCGCGAGGCAGCCTCCCGAGGCTTCCTCCCGAAGACGCTCAAGACGAGGGCTGTTCGGTCCGGTCGCGTTGTCTCGTGCCCGTCACGTGGGTGACGCGCGTGGCGACGAACGGCGACGGAGGCCGTGCCAGCAGGCGCGGATGAAGAGGGCTTCCCCATTCGTGCTAAGGGAGCCATGCCAGCAGTCCATTTCCCAAAGCAACCCCAAAGGTTGCCCGATCGACGAAAGAAGACCAAGACGGCGGGCGCGCAGGGCGTAGGTCATCACCGAGCCCACCGGCGCATCATGGATCATGCTTTTGCAGGCGAAGACCACCTTTAGTCAGGATAGCCTGAGCGCATGTCCCCTTTCAAAACCCGCCAGTGTGGCAACCCTTCCCGCCTAGTTTTTGGGGGAAGAGGACCAAGGCAGGTATAAAGGGGCAGAGCTGCCATTGTAGAGGGGATCCGATCCGGTCCGGCTCTTGTTCCCATCATCCCCAGCCTTGTACTCACACACACCAGAGCAATCCCAACCAAGCAGGAGTAGGGTTTTACACCGCAAGGTCGCCCGAACCTGGGTAAACCGCTGAGTCCCATGGCTTGCCCCCGCTAGCACGCTCTCGCCACAGTTTCGTCGGAGCTTAGCCGTGGTAAGAGACGAGTCGGTAGGAACAAGCTCACCCCAGTGTTCGAACCTTTGGGTCCCCGGAGCCCGACTTCCAACATTTGGCGCGCCAGGTAGTGGTGAGCTACCGTTCTTCCGCTCCACCCTCCGCTCCACCAGCTTCATGGCCAACGCCCGCCACGAGCGCGCTAAGCGCAAGGCCGGCCACATGGCTCAGACGGAACCTGTGGCCCGCGGCAACCGCTGCCGCCCTGTCGAGGCTGCTGCCGCCACAGACCCTGCTGCTCGCGAGCAGCAGGACTCCTCCCTGCACCCCTCCGTGCAGGCGAACGGCCACACTGCCATGGCCTCTTCCTCCCTCGCCCACCGTGGGCCGCCGAACGTGCAGGCCGCACTACTCATGGCGCGCGAGCTGCTCCGCTACCGTCCAGCTGACGCCGGCTACGACGCCTGGCTTGGTCGCATCACCGAGCTTGTCAACGCCGCCGAGGACGCTCTGGCGCCTTCCCACTCGCTCCGCCCTCCGCCTTCTTGCACCGGGGACCTGGCGCACGGCGCTCCTCCACCGCCTCCCCTGCGCGACGAGCACGGCGGGCCCCAGTGCAACGAGCAGGCGTGCGAGCCGTCCCGCGACACGTCCCCGCCAGCCCATGACGAGGCCAGCTGCCAGATCATTCGACCCGCGCCCCCCGACGCGCGAGTGCTCCTCGAGCGCCAGCGCCAGCGCCAGGACCAGGCCGTCCAAGAGGTTGCGTCGGTTGGGCGCCAGAACCGCGCAGCCCTCGCCGGCGGTGTCCCCTCGAGCGGTGTGGGCTGCCGCGCCTTCACCCGCGATCTGCGCCGCGTGGTGTGGCCCGCGAAGTTTAAGCCCGAGCTGCCTCCGCGCTACGACGGCACCCCCAACCCTGCGGAGTTCCTTTAGCTCTACGCGCTGAGCGTCGAGGCGGCGAACGGCGATGACAAAGTCATGGAAAATTGGTTCCCCATGGCCCTCAAGGACGGCCCGCTCTCCTGGCTCATGAACCTCCCCGAGGCATCCATCTCATCGTGGGCCGAGCTCTGCAGCCAGTTCGTCGCCAACTTCAAGGGCACGCAGGACCGCTCCCTCTCCATCAATGACCTGCGGCACGTGCGGCTGCGGCCAGGCGAGACCCTCCGCAAGTACATCCAGTGCTTTAGCCAAGTGCGTAACAAGATACCGCGCGCCTCCGACGCGGTTGTCATCTCCGCGTTCACCACCGGCGTCACGGACGTCAAGATGCGCGAGAAGCTCGCCATCAACGACGAGCTGGACTCAGTGCTTGAACTGTTCGACCTCGCCGACAAGTGCGCCAAGGCTGAGGA
The DNA here is from genome assembly GCA_039707655.1 of Elymus sibiricus. Classification (NCBI taxonomy): domain Eukaryota; kingdom Viridiplantae; phylum Streptophyta; class Magnoliopsida; order Poales; family Poaceae; genus Elymus; species Elymus sibiricus. The sequence continues at coordinate 148,114,984 of CM077666.1, forward strand.
AGGCCGCCTCTTCGTCCACGACGACCCCGACACGGCGCTTGAGGCCGCCAAGACCAAGAACAAGGATGTCAAGCGTAACGGCCCGGCCGTGCTCATGATGGAGCCCGAGCAGAAGCGCGGCCGTGACCACAATGAGCCCAGGAAGGACGGCCGGCCGCTCTGCGTTTACCACAACGTGCGCTCCCACAACACTAAGGACTGTCAGGAGCTCAAGCTACTCCGTGACGAGCGCCAGGGCCGCCGGGACGACCGTAATGGCCGCGGCGCCAGCCGTGGGGGTGGCCGCGGCGGCAACCGCTGGGACGGCCACAATGGCAACGACAACTTCTGCCAGGGTTGGCGCGACCAACCTCGTGAGGCCACCTGGCGCAACCAGCCTCGTGAGGTGAACCCCCCACGCCAATGCCGCTCTTCCGCCGCTGCTGCCGCCATCCCGGAGGAACGAGGTCAACTAGCCTGAAGAGGGCGCTAGGGGCTACCAGGAGCCTCGTGCGGTCACCTGCATCCTCGGCGGGTCTCAGGCCCTCGCGTCCATCCGCCACTTCAAGCAATTCTCTCGCGAGGTGTATGCCGCCCTCCCGAGGCCTGAGGCCGCGCGGCCCCTCAAGTGGTCACAGTACGCCATCACCTTCGACTCCAAGGACCACCCCAAGTCCGCGGCCTTCGCAGGCGTGCTCCCCATGCTGTGCACTCCTACCATCAGCAACGTTGTGGTGACCAAGACCCTCATCGATGGGGGCACCGGCCTCAACGTAATCTCCATCGAAACCTTCGAGACGCTCCAAGTGCCCTACGACCAGCTGATGCCAACCAGGCCCTTCTCCGGAGTGACCGATGGCTCCACCATCCCTCTAGGGCAAGTGCGCCTCCCCGTCACCTTTGGCACCCACAAGAACTACCACACCGAGCTCATCGACTTCGACGTGGCGCACATCGGCCTGCCGTACAATGCCATCTTGGGCTACCCGGCTCTCACCAAGTTTATGGCGGCGACCCATCATGCCTACAACGTCCTCAAGATGCCCGGCTACAGCGGCATCATCACCGTCACCTGCGACGAGAAGGACGCGGCCAGCACACTCGAGCATGCCTACAAAGCCGCCGCGGTCGCGCACCCGGTCGATGAGGACGCGGCCGAACCTCCTGAGGCCGCTCCCGCAAAGAAGAAGCAGCTGTTCTCTCTGGACCGCGCCGAGACGAAAAAGGTGTTGCTGGACGGCAGCGGCTCCGGCCCTACCTTCATGATCGGCATAGGCCTTCCTCTTGCATAGGAAAGCGCGCTCATCACCTTCCTTCGGGCAAACTCGGATGTTTTCGCCTGGAAAGCATCTAACTTGTCCGGTGTGCTGAGGAAGGTGATCGAGCACCACTTAGCGGTGTGCCCCAATGCACGCCCCGTCAAGCAAAAAGCACGACGCCAGGCACCAGAGAAGCATGATTTCATCGTCAAGGAAGTTCAGAAACTCTAAGAAGCTGGAGTCGTCCGAGAGGTGCGCCATCCCAAATGGCTCGCCAACCCAGTCTTCGTCCCCAAGAAAGGCGGCAAGGAGTGTATGTGCGTCGACTTCACCAGCCTCAACAAGGCCGGCCTTCACTACCCCTTCCTGCTGCCGCGAGCAGGTCAGGGCGCTGGCCCCGCCGTCGGCGGCATGCGTATGCCCTTCGGCCTGAGGAATGCCGGCACCTCCTTCCAGAGGATGGCGCCCCCCGTGCTAGGGCCTCGCGAGCCCTCTGCTCCTCGCGAGCCGCCGGAGCCTCGTGAGCCCTCTAGCCTTGGAGGAGCGAGCTTCCTTGGCGCGCCTCGCCGGGCGATCTGATGACTCCCCCAGCGCGGTCCTGCCAGACGCGTCCGAGGCATCGTCTCATGCGGTCTGCATTCCATCTCGCCGCTCATTCTGCACCTTCGCTCCCGGGACCCTTCCGCCAAGGTGATTCGGTTTAACGCGACTGAGGGCGCCCCACGGGCTGCACCAACCTCAAGATGATCCGTGCCAGACACGGCAGCCCCGCCTCTCTCCTTTTGGTTGTGTAATGGATTTTGATGATTATGCTCTGATAAGTTTATGTTGCCTACTTGATTGCGCGTTGGGTTTGATGCCGTCCCGAGAGCGCCACACGCTCGCGACCCCTCCCCTGACCGATTCCGTGAGCGGGGGCTAGGCACGGCGCCTGTGCTCCGGTCCGTCCCTACAGCGCCGTAAAAACCAAGCGACTAAGCTCTGGCTTGCGGGCCTGCTCTCGCACACGTCACCTCACCAAGGTCCTTGGTGCCTCATCTCCTCACGCAACGGCCACGGGTGAGCTAGCGAGCGCGCGTCGCTCCTCCCCTTGTGAAATTGGTGACATGTAGTGTCCAAGGAGGCAAGCCGCACGAGGACCTCGCGGGCGGCCTCTCGCGAGCCGACCTATGGCGGTCGCCTAATCAGAGGGCCTCGCGAGGGAAGGCTTCAAAGGCCGAGCCTCGCGAGGCGCGCCTCGTGAGCCGCATGTACTCCTCATGAGCTGTGGCTTGCCCAACACCGCTCTCCGCCGAAAAGCTAAGTCTAACTACCTCGCGAGACACCCTCGCCGCCACTCGAGCTCTCTCCCTTCGCGATCTTGCTGAGTGCTAGCGTTTTTTCTTCCGCATGAGCCGCTTGCACGCCAAAGGGGGGCTCCCTGAGCATCGCGCCTCAGGAGCCCTCACTAGCTCCCGGTGCCCCTCACCTCCTGGCCTTGTCCCAGCATCGCGACCGGACATACCAACGGCGGCTGAGGCCCGCTCGGGGGCTGGGTCCTGACGGCGTAGAGCGCTGAGGCGAACAAGGAAAAAAAATGGCCTCACGAGAGGACCTCGGGAGAGAACGCATACTTCCCGAATCGCAAAAGTATTACACTACTAGGAAATACCTTATAGGTGGAGGCTTAACAGTAGCGAGGGGCAAACACCAGCACTACTGGTAATTAGCAGTAGCGCGTTATAAGGACAGGCGCTACTGGTATCAACTTAGCAGTAGCGCGGGTGTACGTGACATCGCTGCTGGTAAATGGGCCCCACCGTACCCACCAGGCCACGAATAGTAGCAGTGCGGGATGGGGAAAAGGCGCTACTGCTATTGCTATTAGCAGTAGCGCGGGTCAGGTACCCTCCGCTGCAACTACGGCTGCACTGTCCCACGTGGTGGTCCCCGCTTAGCATTAGCGCGGTTTGCGGACCAGCGCTGCTGCTATTGATCTTAGCAGTAGCGCCGTTCACCGACACGCGCTACTGCTAAGCCGCAGCTGGCACCTTTTGCAGCCCCCTTTCCCCCTCCCCCTCCTCTCTCCCTCACTTGCTTTCCCCATTAGCTAGCTTTCTTCTCTCTTCCTTCTCCTACCTCTCTTCTCTCTACTTTAATGCACCCTCCACCATCTCCATTAATGCACCACTTTTCTCTCTTAGCTTCCTCACTCTTCTCTCCTCCCTCCACTAGTTAGAGCTAGCCATCTCCTTCCCCTACTAGCTATAGATCTATCCATTTAGTAAGTGGAACCTATCAACTCCCCAAATAGATCTATTCTTTAATGGAATAAAGCCATGTAGTCACCGTGCTTCTCTCTCGAGATAGCTAGGTGAGTAAAAAATTGTGCTTTTTGGAAGAATTAATGGAAAATATGTGTGCGATATGACCGAATCGGGCGATATGATGGAAATTGTGCGTGTGGCATGAGTTGCCACCTATATGTTTATTTGCCGAATTGTGTGTGACATGAGAGTTGCTTATGTTTTGCCGAAATGTCGATTTATTTCCGTTTCGGCGAATTTCGGGCAAACTCTATATGTCCTTTTTTTAGGGAAGGTCATGTCGAATTTTTGTATGACTTTGATGCATGCATGCATGGATGCGTTTATAATCCTTTTGCTTATTAATTATACCACGCAGGCGATCATGAAGGTCAGAGGAACGATGGTGGAAAGATGGTTGCGATCCGCGGTGCACGACATGCATGAAAATAACCGGAAGGAGATTTTCTGTCTGTGTCAAAGATTCAAAGGAGGAGTCTTGCTCGACCCCTTTAAGGAAGGCCATTTGAAAGCGCACCTGCTCATGACTGGTTTCATGGATGGCTATACTCGGTGGATAAGTGAAGATGATGACGTCGATGGGGCAGCCAATGACGACATTGGACCAGACGAAGAGATGACCGATAATGGTGGCGGAGAAGAGGCCGGACATGGCGGCGGAGAAGAGGCCGGACATGGGGGCGGAGAAGTGGCCGGACATGACAGAGAAGACGCGGGCACGCCGGAGCATTCGTCGCTACTAAGTTCAGTCGTGCGGGACCCTCATGTTTGAGACCTGCTTCACAAGAAGATGACTAATGACAGAGCTGCTTGTAGAGAGGAGGCCAAGCTGGAGCAACTGGAGGTAGACTCTCATACTCCATTGTATGATGGTTGCGATCCCGAGGTGACCCGCTTGAGTTTCACGCTCGAACTTCTAAAGACAAAGGTTAAAAACAAATGGACCGACAGAAGCCTCGATGAGCTTCTCAAGTATCTAAAGAAGGTTCTTCCCGCGGGGAACCTGTGTCCTACTAGTGTCGATGAGCCAAGAAGATCGTGTGCCCTCTTGATCTGCCGCACGTTAGATACCATGCATGCATCAACGATTGCATCATTTATCGGAAGGAGCACGCGGAAAAAAACAACTGTCCGGTGTGCAATGCTTCTCGATACAAGAAGGCCGAAAAGAAATCTCCCTAGAAAGTTGTATGGTACATACCGATCACTCCCCGTCTGCAGCGTTATTTCGTAGATCCTAAGGAAGCAAAGCTCATGCGCTGGCACGCGGAGAGGGTGAAGCCCGACGATGGAGATGATCCGAAGCTGAGATACCTCGCGGATGCAAGCCAGTGGAGAGCGTTCAACGCCGAATATCGATTTTTCGCAGGTGATCCAAGGAACATCGTGCTTGGCGCGAGTACCGCTGGCATGAATCCGTTTGGCAACCAGAACACCAACCATAGCACATGGCCCATGTTTGTATGGATGTACAACCTTCCCCCCTGGAAGTGCATGAAGACAAAGTACATACACATGAGCATGCTGATTCAAGAGCCGAAACAACCGGGAAATAATATTAATCTGTATCTGGGGCTACTTCAAGAGGAGTTAGACACGTTATAGAAAACACCGGCCAAGACATGGGACGCCAGCAAAGGCGAGTATTTCTATATGAGAGTCGCGCTGATGACGACGGTGCACGACTATCTCGGTTACGGATATGTCGCAGGCCAGGTGTGCCACGGATATTGCAGATGCACGCGGTGCATGGATGATACAACGTCTCAGCAGCTAACGAAAGATGGCGGGTCTGGGAAAATCGTGTACATGGGGCATCGAAGATGGCTCGCGAAGGACGACCCGTGGAGAAACCGTGGAGATCTATTCAATGGTGAGGCTGAGCATCGAGGACCTCCACGTAAGAGGAGCGGCGCCGAAATCGATGAGCTGTTGAAAAACTGGGAACAGTGCCCCGCGCTGGGAAAGATGAAAAAGGCGCCGGAGCTGCTGCTGAAGGTATGGAAAACGAGGTCTGTTTTCTGGGACTTGGAGTACTGGCCCAAACTCGACACGCCTCATTGCCTTGATCAAATGCATATCACGAAGAATGTCCTTGAGAGCTTGCTTGCAACACTGATGAACATGCCGGATAAGACCAAGGATGGGCCGAAGGCAAGAAGAGACTTGGAAGATTTGAACATCAGGGCAGATCTCCACATGCCGCCTCGTAAAAAGTCGGAGGAGACGGAGACGGAGACGGAGGCGCGGGACCAGGGCAAAAAAGTTAACAAGAAGGAAGAGAATTATTGCCCCCCTTCTTGCTTTACCTTAAGTCCGAAGGAGATCAGTCAATTCTTCAACTGCCTTACCGGAATCAAAGTTAGCTCCGGTTACTGTGGGAAGATAAGAAGATTTCTAGACACCAAGAAGAAAAGGTTCAGCGGGATGAAGTCTCATGACTGTCATGTGATGATGACGCGGATACTTCCTGGTGCCCTTAGAGGGATAATGGACAAGCACGTCCGTGACATGCTTATTAGTCTCTGCAACTTTTTCGACGTTATTTCTCGAAAGTCGATCAGTGTGAACCAGCTCCGAAGGCTACAGGAAGAGATCGTTGTGATACTAAATGAGCTTGAGATGTACTTCCCGCCCGCGTTCTTTGATGTCATGGTGCATCTGTGTGTCCACATTGTGGACGACATCATAGACCTCGGGCCGACATTCCTGCACAACATGATGCCGTTCAAGAGGATGAATGGGGTCATCAAAGGATTTGTTCATAACATGTCCCGTCCAGATGGAAGCATCATCCAAGGCTATCTAACCCAAGAGTGCACCTCTTTCTGTGAGAATTATCTATATGGCGGAGACCCTGTTGTTGGTTTGCCTGTTAACAAGCACCTTGGGAGGCTTAGAGGAGAAGGTCACACCAACGGCCGGAGGGAACTGCATGTGGACCACTCGGGTCGACGCAATGACTTTGACAGAGCAAACTTAGTAGTGCTATAGCACCTAGACGTGGTAGATCTTTTCATGACACTGCACAAAGAAACCATTGCAAAGAAGTACCGTGACCGGGGGCTATGCAAGACGAATGCCGAAGTTATTAGAGAGCACAACTCCACTTTCCTGCCATGTTCAAAGAGCATGTTCTTGCTAATCCCCCGGAAGAGGGCTCTACGGACGGATTGCTCATATACGCCTTAGCACATGGCCCCGCGGCCAACCTCGCGACCTATCAGGCATACGATACCAATGGATACACGTTCTACACGGAGGCCAAAGATATAAACAGTGATTTTCAGAACTCAGGGGTGACGATGGAATGCATGACCGGTGTCGGGGAAACGACACCTATGGGATCGAAGGATCCCTTTACGGTTCGGCAAGGGAGAAAGGACAGCACAAAGAGCGGAACTAATGATCAACGCGAGGGGATTTACCCAGGTTCGGGCCGCTCGGAAGCGTAAAACCCTACTCCTGCTTGGTTGGATTAGATGTGTTCTAGCTCAGTTCTAGGAGCGCTACAGTAGCAGCTACACATGCAGAATGAGCTCTAAAAGATCCGCCCCCCTGTAGCTATGCCTTGGGCCTCCTTTTATACTCTCGAAGGGGTCACCAACAGTGGCGAAGTACAAAGGTGGCGTACAGTAACTACAAGAGGTGTAAAGTTACTACAGTGTTATCATACCTAACACTGACGGTTTAGGACAAGAACATTAAATGCTCCGTTGAGGTGTCCCTTAGCTTCTTGGGGACGGGAAAAGGGGCCGTCCCATCAGCACCGCTTAAGCCCATTTGTGGTTGAAGCCGTGACACGCAACCAGGAGGACAAGCCCTAAACGACGGGCTAGTTGCTGCGCTGGAGCGGCGGCACTGTGCTGAAGCGGTGGGATCTTGCCGGGCGCGAGATCTTGCCGGGTGCGAGGCCTTGCCGGGCCTCCGCGAGCCTTTCCGGCAAGGATCTTGGCGGGAACCCGGCCTTCGGGCTTCTGATCTTCAGCTTAAACGCCTTCTTGATATCTTGCATTTGTCTCCAGCCGTCCTCCGGCAGGCCTTGCCGCAGGTATGGCTAAAACTGTCCGTGCACAAGTACGGGGTACTAAAGGACCCGATCTTTAGTACACCGCAGGAGCCCCCGGGCCTAGGCCATACACGGGTGCGAGGCATTGTTGGGCTAGGCCCAAAACAGTGCACGGGCACGCGTGGCAGGAGTTACTGTCATAATCTTCTCATTTACTGCGCCCTCCCACGACGCGCGTTGAATGCGGAATGTGGGGGACGTGCGCGGAATGACCGCAACCTCCGCTCCTTCCCCGTAAAAAGGAAATCTGTAGGGGTGCTGCTCTTTTACCTCTCATCTTTTCCAATCTGGACGCTGCCATCGTCCTGCTCCTCGAGCCTAAAACGCGCCTCCTCCATTCTTCCGCCACCCGCACGCCCTCGCCACCTTCGGACTCCGCTTCCACTGCCGCCATGCCGCCCAAAGCAGGCAAGGGCAAAGTGGCGAAAGCCGCCGGCTCAGCCGCAGGAGCAGATGAAGGGGATCTGGTGCGGATGCGGAGAGAGCGCGCCGTCTTCGACCCGACGCTTGACGGGCACACCTTGATTACCCAGTACAGGTGCGTATGGGGGAAGAAGACAAATGGCCATCCCAAAACTCGCGCGCTTTCGGCTTCTGCCTGGGGCGGCGCGAATGGATACCCTTTCTTCGCTGCTTATTTTTACTGCGGGCTCTGTCCTCCTTTCTCCGACTTCTTCGTCGACATCATGTACCCGTACAGGTTCCGCCTTGTGGATTTCACGCCAAACGCCGTAACGTGCATGTCTGTCTTTGTGCTTCTTTGCGAAAACTTTGCCGGAGTGGTCCCCAACACGGCCCTCTTCCGCCACTACTTCATCCCCCGCATCGAGACAGGAGACGCCCTCTCTGGATCTATCACTTGGATTCCAAGGACATGGAACAAGGATATATACCCAGGGGGTCTCTACCGCAAGAAGTGGGATGAGTGGCGATCCGAGTGTTGCTGGATCCAGGAGAAAGACCCTCAGCCATTCTGCGTGCCCCGGCAAAAGAAGGTGGCCCGTGGTGAGAATTGGAGCGACCTCGACCCTGAAGACAATAAGCTCACAATTGCAATCACCAGGATCCACCACCTGAAGGCTGCCGGCCTCACGATTGAAATGGTTGGCGCAGATTTCCTTCGCCGGCGCATCGCCCCTCTGCACAATAAGGGGAGGCCAGCCTGGGACTTCAAGAACGCAGCAGATATTATGAGGCTGCCCCCTGGCTTGAATCACAACTTCACAGTCTTGCAGCACATGTATCTCTGCCACAAGCTGTTCAGGCCTGACGGGAGGTACACGTTGCCGCCTGGAGTCGTGCCTCTGTGCAACAACTCTGCCCTGAGCTCCATCATTGCTATGATGCCAGTGTGAAACGCCCATGGCCTTGACGGGACTTGGGTAGAGCCGCCTCCAGAGCAAGTGCAGGAGTTCTTCGACAACTTGTCGGAGAGGGCCATCCGGGAAGATCCCAACCTTATCCGTTCCACCACTGATGAAGAAATAGCTTACATTGCTAGCAAGGCGGAAGAGGCAAACCTTGCCGCGGAGGCCGGCGACTTTGGCTTCACGGGAGGAGACACCAGTGAAGAAGAGACGGTGCCAGAGGAGACCTCTTCTGAGCAAGAGGAAGTTGCCGGGGAGCAGAGCGGCATGGTTGCCGGGGGCTCTACCGTCGAGGGCGCAACCGAGGAGCAGCCGCACGAGGAGCCCCCAGCTCCAGGGAAGAAAAAGCGCGTTCTTCAGAAAGCCAGCTCTGGCGCCCCAGCAAGTCAGCCTCCCTCAAGGGATGAGGTTCCCGGCAAGAAGGCGGCCGGCAAGGCCGCGCAGCGGCAAGAGGCCCAACAACCGGGCGTGCGACGTACGACACGCTCGACCGTGGCACAAACTGGTGCGGCGGGAGCGTCCCATACGACGGCACCATCGGCTGGAGCAGCAGGGTCGCAGCAACCTACTGCTTCCGCTGCAGCCAAGCGCGCCAGGTCTCCTTCTCCACCTCCTCGCCCAGGTGCCGAAGCGGAAGTCGTCTTTGACCTCTCTGCTTTGGAATCCGAAGAAGAAGAGTAAGGGCCTTGCCACACCTTATAATTCCTGTATTTCTGGCTTCACTTGACTAATTCACTTTGGCTTGTCTCCACAGAGATGCAGAAACCTTGGCGCAAAGGATGGCGAAGAGGGCGAAGACCTCAACGGGCGACGAACCGCCGGCAAGCACCTCAGGTGCGCCAGAAACGATCAACATCAGCCCGGAGTCGAGCCCACAACGCAGTCCTCAACACAGCCCCCGGCGCAGCCCCCAGCGTGAGTCCATTATGCACTTTCCGCTGGCAAGTGCCAGGGTGCGTATCTTCACTGCTGACATCTCCGGGCGTGCAGGAGCGGAGCGGCAACAAGGAGTACCAATGGGAACCGTCCTTGATGTGCCGCCGCCATCGACTACACCGCCCAGAGATGAGTCTTCGGCAAGCGAGCTTTACCGCGATGAAGAAGAGCCGGCGAGCACTGGCCCCGGCAACCCTCCTCAGCAGCTCGACGCAGTTAAACCGCTCGCCTCAGAGTACTTGCTATTCCTGTTTTTCTCTTTTTTTGTCTTCTTGAACTTCAATCTTGGTCTCATCTTGCTTCCCTTCCTGGGCTTCCAGATTTCCTCTTGGCGGAACCCATGGATGTCGAAACCGTCATCGAGGAGACCGCCAGGGACGCTGCCGCCGAGGCCGACAGGGTCGCAGCGGACGAGGCCGCACAGGAAGAGACCGCCAAGAAGTCTGCCGAGGGGACCGGCAAGGAGACCGACGACCGCACTGATGACATTCCTGCTGCAGGAGCGCCTGGCGCCACACCGGTCGCGGAGCCCCCAGCCGCCGGTGAAGATCAACCGTCAACATCTGACGTGCCCCCGTCAAGCAGTTACCTCAAGGTCGGCGACAACCTGTTCGTCAGCATGCCAGGGACGGCAAGCACTGGGGCGCCGGTGGAAGGAGAAACTCTGGATGGAGACGTCATCGCCGCCGCCAGCAGCGGTGAACCCAAGGAAGAGAAGCTACTCCAAGCCATGCACGACAACTATCAGAAGCTCCAGGCACTCTACCGCGCCCGGAAGGATAAGCTGGATTCCAGGGCAGCGGTTGTTGATGCAGCAGAGGCGGACTTCCAAAAGCGCGTCGAGGAGATGCAGGCTTGGTATGCTGAGGCCTTCCAAGAGCTGATGACTACTCGGGAACAGCTGAGCGAGAACTGGAACGACCTCCTCATGAAGCAATCTGATGTCGAGAAGGCACAGGAGGAGGCTGCACAGCAGGCCGCCGCAGCAGAAGCTCGCCTGACGGAGCGCCGCATCGGGCTCGATGCTCACGAAGAGGACCTTACTGCTCGCGAGGAGGCGCTTGCCGCCAAGCTCCGCAGCAAGGACGAGGAGATCGAGAAACTTGTCGCGCAGCGGACCCAGGAGCTAGAGAAGAAACACATGGAGGCGCTCAGAGCTCTGACTGAAGATCACGCCGGCAAACTGAAGGAAGCCGTCGATGCTGCCGGAGCTGCAGAGGCCGCCAAGAGCTTGCTGGAGGGAAAGGTGAAGAAGCTAGAGGCTGATCTCGAGGATCACGGCAAGAAGGTCTCAACACTCGAAGCCGAAAGAGACAAAGCTCTTCACAGCTTGATGGAGGCCCAGGTTGCCGCATCCGAGAAGACTCAGCAGCTCACCTCCGCCAAGGAATCCATCGTTGATCTGGAGCAGAAGCTGACCACGCTGAAGGACACCCTTGAGACCGCCAGGGGTCGGGAGAAGACCTTGATCAAAGACCTCCACAATGAACAGGAGCTGCTCAAGAGTGCTGCCGCCACACACAACGACTATGTGGCAGGCGTGCAGATCTGGACTGAGAAGCTCATCGATGTTGCAAAGAAGCTTGCCGCGCAACTGTCCATCATGGGTCTGCAAGGCTTCAGGTATTCTTCTGACGACAGGGTGTCCACAAGCGCCAGGCTGACCATGTTATTTGACCGCATGCTCGAAGCCTTGGAGCAGCTTCACTCTGACCGAACATCCCAGCTGGCGAACGAATCCCGCAAGCTCTGCCAGGCCGTCCTCCGCGAGGTGCTGGTCAAAGTTGTGCACAAGAACCCCGACATCAACCTCTCTAACGTCTTCAAACGCTTGCCGAAGGATGTGGACATCAAGGTACTCGAAGAGCTTGTCGCGCCCATCGTTGACAGGGTGAGCCAAGTCAAGAGGGTTGAAGGCGATCGCCGGGATTAGCTGTTTCTCTTTATCTTGTCGCCATCGCTCCATGCCAAAGACAATTTATCTTTAGTTAGAAACGCGGCAACTATCATGTAATATAACTTGCTGTCTCTGGATTAATGTATGCTATTCCCCTCGTTTGATTTCTTTCTGTATGGTGTATGCCCTACGCTTATGCTGGGAACTTGCCGGTGCGCACCCGCGCGAGCGCTGGGTTCGGGACTTCAGCAGCCTGCTGGAGGCGCAGCTACCGGCAAGAAACCTTGACGTTTTTAGTGTAGCCACCTAAACTGTTGAGCGGACTCGAAACAGAGTAAGGGCGCGACCGATCATGACAAGGTACCATCGCGTGCAGGTTTTCCATACAAAAGTCGAAATCGTTCAAGGACGATAGCCTTACAACAAAAATCTGTTTTAAAGGGTTTCTGCAACTTAGCTTTTCATTGCTGTTCTTCTTCCGGCAAGATGTCAACCTTGAACGTCGCCTGTCGGTATCCATACCATCCTCCCCCCCGGCAAACTTGCATGCGAGGGAACCTTCTATCCTTTTGAGAAAAAGAAAGAAGAGAAAATATGGAACCTTGGCGGTTCATTAGCTCTTACCGGAAGCAAGCGCAATACAACATCTCAGATAAGCATGCATATAAAATGACATGAAATCGACAAGAATTGTAAAACACTTAGCTTAATTAAACTATGCACAGGGTCTTCGCCTGGCTTTGTACAAAGGATTACATGCTGCATCGGCAAGACTTGTACAAAAGGTGGTTGCCGGGAGCGTTTCTGCGGCAAGAACCTAAGGTTCTGCGCGAAACTGCTGCTAACCGGCAACCGCGCCTTACGGGTAGAACTTACGAAGATGTTCGATATTCCAGTAGTTGCTCACTGGCACGCCATCTTCGGTCTCCAGGCGGACAGCGCCAGGCCTGGTGACTCGTACTACCCGATAAGGGCCTTCCCACTTCGGCGTCAACTTGTTGGAATTCTTGGCCGACTGAACGCGCCGAAGAACAAGGTCGCCTTCCTCAAGACTCCGGGCATGAACCTTGCAGCTATGATAGCGGCGCAAAGCTTGCTGGTAGCGTGCAGCACACACAGCAGCCCGAAGACGATCTTCCTCAAGGAGCACAGTGTCATCTTGCCGCAGCTGCTCTTGCTCGAGCTCATCATAAGCGAGCACTCGAGGTGACCCGTATATGAGTTCCGTGGGGAGAACTACTTCAGCCCCGTAGACCAGGGCGAAGGGAGTCTGGCCGGTAGCTCGATTTGGTGTCATTCTGATTGACCAAAGAACCGCCGGCAGCTCATCAATCCAGCGTCTTCCGCACTTGTGCAGCTTGTCGAAAGTTCTGGTCCTGAGACCGCACAGCACTTCAGCATTTGCCCTCTCTGCTTGGCCGTTGCTTCTCGGGTGAGCAACGGAGGCAAAACAGATCTTGCCGCCAAGGTCTTGGACGTACTGCATAAAGGTGCGGCTTGTGAACTGCGTGCCATTGTCGGTGATGATCCTGTTCGGCACACCAAACCGGCACACTAGTCCCTTGAAAAACTTGACCGCTGACTGTGCTGTCACCTTTCTCACTGCTTCCACTTCCGGCCACTTCGTGAACTTGTCGATAGCAACGTACAAGTACTCGAAGCCCCCGGCAGCGCGGGGGAAAGGACCCAGTATGTCGAGTCTCCAGACCGAGAAGGGCCAGGAAAGAGGGATTGTCTGAAGAGCTTGAGCTGGCTGATGAAGTTGCTTTGAATGGAACTGGCACGCTTCACACTTGGTTACTAGTGCAGTTGCATCCTGGAGAGCAGTGGGCCAGAAGAAACCTTGCTGGAATGCCTTGCCGACAAGAGCTCTCGAGCCTATGTGGGAGCCACATATGCCTCCATGAATCTCTGCCAACAGCTCTAGTCCATCCTCCCAAGGAATGCACTTCAATTTCACACCGTTGGGTCTCTTTCTGTACAGGACGTCGTCGACGAACTGGTACATACTAGACTGACGGGCTACTTTCTCCGCTTCTTCCTGTTCCTCAGGGAGTTCTCCTGTCTGAAGGAAATGAACTATGTGCTGTGCCCATGCCGGAGCCTGTGGCTCGACGACAAGGACTAAAGGCATCTCTTCGGCAGCGGGAGCGCTTGCTTCAGCGGCAAGAACCTGAGGTTCTGCGCAAAGCTGCTGCTCACCGGCAACTGGCATATCCTCAGCTACGGGGGCGCGTACTTCTGCGGCAAGAACCTGAGGCTCTGCGCGAAGCCGCTGCTCACCGACAACCATGTCGTTCCCGGTAACTTCCTTGCCGGCGACTTCTGGAAGCCCTGCCGGGAAGTACTTGCCGGTACTTAACTTCCTTCTCTTGTCTGGCCTCGTCGGTGGTGTTACGGATGGCTGAGTCAGGCGGAGCACAAAAGTTCCTGGTTCCACAGGTAACTTAAGGGCAGCACGCTTCGACAGGTCGTCAGCAATGCAGTTCTCTGCTCGAGGAACATGCTCTGTTTGTAGACCGTCAAAACGCTCCTCCAACTTCCTCACTTCATCGACATAAGCTTCCATCAACGGGCTCTGGTAATCCTTGTTGACTTGCCTGACGACAAGCTAGGAGTCACCTCTGACGATGAGCTTCTTGATCCCAAGGTCTGCCGCGATCCTGAGACCGGCAAGCAGCCCTTCATACTCTGCAGTGTTGTTCGTTGATCTCTCCCGGGGAAGTGCATCTGAATCACATACTTGAGGTGCTCTCCAATGGGTGCGACAAGCAGCACGCCAGCACCGGCGCCTTGCAAAGAAAAAGCCCCCATTCCCCCCATTCCATCCCCTTTCCCTCCTCCACACCGTCGCCGGAGCCCTCGTCGCCCTTGCCTCCTCGCGTCGTCGCCGGAGCCCGTCCTCGCCGTGCCTGCCTCCTCCTCGACGTCGCCGCGCGCCTGCCTCCTCCTCCTCGACCTCGCCGCGCCTGGCTCCTCCTCGACGTCGCCGCGCGCCTGCCTCCTCCTCCTCGACGTCGCCGCAAGTCCAACCTCCTCCTCCTCCATCAACCTCACCGCCCTGTAAGCCCCTCCTCTCCCCTCCCCTCTTGTCTCTCCCTGCTCTCTCTCTCTCTCTCTGCCATATGTATGAACCCTAGGTTATTTAGTGCTAGATTAGTTCCATATGAACCCTAGGTTAATTAGTGCTAGATTAGTGCCATGAATACCCTAGGGTTAGTGCTAGATTATGAAACCTAGGTGCCATTTGAACCCTAGGTTAGTGTTATGAACCCTAGTAAAAAAATTGTTGCTATTTACATTTTTTTTAGTTCAAACAGAATTGTTGCTATTTAAAAAAATTTAGTTAAAGCAACTGTGCTAGATTATGAACCCTAGCTAGTTAAAACAGAATTATTGCTAGGTTAGTGCTACATTATGAACCCTAGTTAAAACAGAATTGTTGCTATTTAAAAAATCTTAGTTCAATCAATTGTTGCTATTTAAAGAAAAAACAGAAGTTCCTTGTTTGCATCAATCAATTGTTAGCTAGGGTTTTTGAGAAGTCGTAGCTATTGTTTTGTTTAGTTAACCCCAGTAGATAGGAATTTAACTAGGGTTCTTTATGGTGAATTTCTTTGAATAATTAAAGTGCATGAATTTCTTTGATATACATGATGTTGGCTGTTGATGGAGAACATATTTTGAATAATTGAAGTGCCAAATGATGTTGGCTGCTGTTGTTGCCATATGATGTGCCAAATGATGGAGATGATGTGCTATTGTTGCCTATGTTGGCTTTTCTTGTTTGCAGGGAAATGATCCGAGTGGCCTATGTTTTGCCGGAATGTTGATTCATTTCCGTTCCGGCGAATTTCAGGCGCTCGATATGTCCACTTTTTAGCAAAGGTCATGCCGAAATTTCCCGTGAATTTCGGCATGACTTGTGCTAGAAAGTAGGCATATCGAGTGCCCGACATTTGCTGGGACGGGAATGAAACGGCATTCCGGCAAACCATAGGCCTTTTTTTATGTCATTACTCATTTTATTATAGTTTAAGAATTAAATGAGTAGACTTAATCGTAGGAAACATGTCAAACAATGACGAGACCGGGGCTTCTGACCACGCTGCCGACGACATACAATATGACCGTGAACATGATTACCTTGACTTTTTGTCTAGTCAGCAAACAGAAGGTTTGCAGGGCGACCTGGTCATAGCGGACGATGGTACTGCCGCCGACATCGACACCGATGGCACCGACACCGATGGCACCGGCACCGATGGCGGCGCCGAGACCGGCGCCGAAGGTACCGGCGCCGAAGGCGGTAACGAAAAGAAGAAGCAGAAGAAGCAGAGGACACGACGCCCTAACAAACTCGGCATCAGAAGAATCCTGGTCACAGAGATGCATCATGTCTACTACACAACTTATTCTTGTAGACTCGTGTTGGGCCTCCAAGCGCAGAGTTTTGTAGGACAGTAGCAATTTTCCCTCAAGTGGATGACCTAAGGTTTATCAATCCGTGGGAGGCGTAGGTTGAAGATGGTATCTCTCAAACAACCCTGCAACCAAATACAAGAAATCTCTTGTGTCCTCAACACACCCAATACAATGGTAAATTGTATAGGTGCACTAGTTCGGCGAAGAGATGGTGATAAAAGTGTAGTATGGATAGTAGATATAGGTTTTTGTAATCTGAAAATATAAAAATAGCAAGGTAGCAAGTAACAAAAGTGAGCACAAACGGTATTGCAATGCTTGCAAACAAGGCCTAGGGTTCATACTTTCACTAGTGTGATCTCCCAACATTGTTGACATAGTTGAATCATATGTAAATCCCTCACGTGCGACAAAGAGTTCACTCCAAAGTCACAAATAGCGGAGAACAAACGAAGAAATTGTTGTAGGGTACGAAACCACCTCAAAGTTATCCTTCCCGATCAATCTTATGAGCCATCCCCATTAATTGTCACGAACAGCCCTAGAGTTCGTACAATCCGACACTTACGGCAGAGGAGTTCGAAAAGTTCAAGGACACTTCCGCTACCGAGGCAGCCAAGATTAAGTCTGAGAAATACAAGGGCCTTCAGCAAAGGAACACGGGGAACCAACACCTCAGAAGCCGTGGCTACATTGGCAAGAGGCCCATATGGGATAAGGAGGACGCGGAACGTGAAGCCGCGGGGATCCCAGACCCCTACGCGGAGTTCACCGACCCGCAGGAGCGTGACTTCATCAGGGCCCGGTACAAGTGGGACAAGGAAACGAAGGTTTGGGACACGGACCCGATCACGAGGAAATTGATTAGATTACTGGTAATTATTCTTTTACCACCTTACATTTAGCTTCAGATCAAGTGGACTACATGTTGTAGTAACATTCATAAATGGTTTCACGTTCCTTTTGCAGAAGGAGCAACACAAGCTTGCGGCCCAAAGCGACTCGTCGTCTCAGTCGTCGATGAGGCCCAAGTGGGACACCCCTCTCAACCGGGCCTTGAACCAACTGAAGGGACTCCCTTTGGACTAGTGGCCGCAATATGGACGTGTGCACGGCGTCGGAGACGACGCCACGTGGAAGTACTACTACAACGAGGGCCCGGAGGCCAAAAAGCAGAAAAAGAAGTTCAGTCAGTTGAACATCGACGAGAAGGTGAAGCTTGCGGTCGAGAAAAATGCAGCTGAGGCCGAGAAAAAAGCAGCTGAGGCCGCAGAAGCGAACAAAAATGAGTTGGTCCAGCAGGCAGTCAATGCAGCTATAGCTGCCTGCAGAAATGATTTCGCTACTAACTTGATTCCGGCTATTATCGACAGGACGAAGCAAAATCCAGACAAGACGGCACAGGATTTTCCCATGCCCAGCTTCGTCGGGAGCAACTCGGTGAACATCGCACCACCACCACCTGCTGCCGCTACCGCACAAGGTCCTGCTCCCGCACCCGCTCATAGCAGCCCGTCCTCTGTCTCTGGCGTGCTAGGCGGGCCTTCGTCTTTGGCTGACCTCGACGCCCTCACGGTAATTACACATCGCACCAACATATATATAATCTTCCATTTTTCGTTGCCTTTCGGATGTCTTACACCGCAGACATGTCTTCGCAGGCCGACGAAACCCCGTGCACCGTACTCTACATGATCAACGGCCAGAAGGTGGACGTGGGAAAGGCAGTGATAACGAAGCCCTTAGAACTCACGTTCCACGGCCAGCCAATCCCCATTGGCACCTTCAGGGTTACCTTGTCGAGTGTGAAAGCGGGCCACGAGGATTTGACTCCTCCAGTATGGCTCGGGGGAGAGGAGGACGAGACCCTGATGCGGCTTGGAGAATGCAAGGGTTGGATGCTGCTGTGGCCGAAGAATCTTCTTCGTCTGGAGGCGGCCGAGAGCACACCAATGACCACACATCAGCAAGGTATGAACACCACCACCCCGCCTACGCAATTACCAGCGCCTCTCGTGCCGGGTGAGAGCGGCGGACGACGCGAGGAAGGGGGTCCAATAGTGGATGATGTAGTCGGCCCCGTGGAACAAGGAATGGATGATGAGATGGAGCAGGAGGACCCTCTATGGTTCCCCAATACTGGTGCCGCCTATGTGTAACACCCCAAAATATTTTCTCTGGATTTTCAAAATCTTTTCTTTAAATAAAATACTTTGAATTATTTTGGCCCTATTTTTTTTCTTCTTCTCTTTCTTCTGTTCTAAAAATCATTTTTAATTTTTATTGGGTTTCAAAATTTTAAATGGTCCTGTTTTGGATGGTTATTTACTTGGGTAATTATTTTGGGGAGATCAAAAATATTTCTCTTTGGAAAAGTTTCTGGAATAATTAAAATTATTCCAATGAAATGGCCTTTTAATTTCTTCCAAGCCATTCTAAATTCTTCCAATAAATTTTCTGTCACTTCTAAATTATCCCACGGGTCAATCTCATATCCTAGGACAGTGTCCAATACCTTTCCTCTCCACAAAAATATTTCTCTCATATTTTATAAATTCCAAAGTTGGAATATATTTTATTCATAGTTTCTTGAATTACAAAGGAACTATATTATTTCAAATTCTTCTGCTTCTACAAAAATTACCCCAACAACTAGACAGTACCCACAACCCATTTCACCAAAAACCTTGGGTTCCACAGTTCAAAATTTTCAAATTCCATCCAGTTCAAATTTGGACCAGAAACAATCTCTCTGATATAAATTCAATTTTTATAGCTCCAAAAATTCTGAAACTTTGCCAGACTCTAATATATGCATCAACACCTCACCACAAAAATCCTCCTAAATTCCTAAAATCCCTAGCACCTCCTGGCATTCTGTCATACATCTCATATGCGTACTGTTCACTATTAATAAAATTCAGTTAACTGAATTATTCAGAGAGGAGGAGGGATCGGCGCCGTGCACGCCACTCCATCGCCCTCCTTCTCCTCCATGCCTTCTCTCTCCTTCAATGAGCAGCCGTGGACCCCCCTGGCCAGCCACTCGACGCCGACGATACATGAGTTGGCCAGTGCAACCGCCACCATCCTCGGCCGCGGCAGCCAGGGTGGATCAGAACGGCGCCCGCCATCTTCGCTCCTCCTACTGCTCTCTCCACCCACCTGCTCCACACGTCGCCTCCCTCCGCTTCTCCGCGCGCTGACCTCGCCGCTCTGGACCCCGCCTGGCAGTCGCCGGAGACGGGCACAGCCGCCGCACCCGCACGGGCACCTCACCGTGGATGAGGCCGAGGAGCTCGAGCTCGTCCACGCCGACTCTTCCAGAGCACTCCACCATCCTCATAACTCCACGCCGCCCTTAACCACCGCCCCTAGCTACCTTGCTGGCCGGAGTAACTCCGGCGTGATCCAGTCCGCCTCGGCCATCCTCGACCGCCTATAAATAGGAGCTCCCGAGCTCGATTCACTCCACACACCACCCACGCTACACCTCAATCGACTCCCAGTGCACTCCCCCGACCTCGGGGAGGCCTTCTTCCTCGCCTCCGACCATCGCTCCGCCGCCACCCTCTCCGACCAGTTCATCACCGTCACTCCGCCTCCACCACTCAAACTCTGCCAGAAGCCCTCTTTGTTGGAAATATGCCCTAGAGGCAATAATAAATTGGTTATTATTATATTTCCTTGTTCATGATAATCGTTTATTATCCATGCTATAATTGTATTGATTGGAAACTCAAATACATGTGTGGATACATAGACAACACTGTGTCCCTAGTAAGCCTCTAGTTGACTAGCTCGTTGATCAAAGATGGTTAAGGTTTCCTAGCCATTGACATGAGATGTCATTTGATAACGGGATCACATCATTAGGAGAATGATGTGATGGACAAGACCCAAACTACGAACGTAGCATATGATCGTGTCAGTTTATTGCTATTGTTTTCTGCATGTCAAGTATCTGTTCCTATGACCATGAGATCATGCAACTCACTGACACCGGAGGAATACCTTGTGTGTATCAAACGTCGCAACGTAACTGGGCGACTATAAAGGTGCTCTACAGGTATCTCCGAGGGTGTCTGTTGGGTTGGCATGGATCAAGACTGGGATTTGTTACTCCGTGTGACGGAGAGGTATCTCAGGGCCCACTCGGTAATACAACATCACAATGAGCCTTGCAAGCAAAGTGACTAAAGAGTTAGCCACAGGATCTTGTATTACGGAACGAGTAAAGAGACTTGCCGGTAACGAGATTGAACTAGGTATAGTGATACCGACGATCGAATCTCGGGCAAGTAACATACCGAAGAACAAAGGGAACAGCATACGGGATTAACTGAATCCTTGACATAGAGGTTCGACCGATAAAAGATCTTCGTAGAATATGTAGGAGCCAATATGGGCATCCAGGTCCCGCTATTGGTTATTGGCCGTAGAGGTGTCTCGGTCATGTCTACATAGTTCTCGAACCCGCAGGGTCTACACACTTAACGTTTGGTGACGATTAGTATAATTGAGTTATTATGTTGGTGACCGAAAGTTGTTCGGAGTCCCCGATAAGATCCCGGACATGACGAGGATCTCCGGAATAGTCCGGAGGTAAAGATTGATATATGTGATAATAGTGTTTTGATCTCCGGAAGAGTTCCGGAGTTCACCGGAAGGGGTTCCGGATGTTTACCGAAGTGTTCGGGTGCAGCAACACTTTATATGGGCCAAAGGGATAAAGCCCACGAGGTATTGGAAAGTGCAAAAGTAGTTTTGCTGCCGCGTAAGCGGTACTACCGCTTGTTGGAAGCGGTACTACCGCCCGAGCGGTACTACCGCTTGTGTGAAGCGGTACTACCGCCCAAGCGGTACTACCGCTTGTGAGCGGTACTACCGCTTGTGCGCGGCTGTGCACGGTTCGGCAGGGATCCGAGTTGGACTCTTTTCCTGCGGGCCAAACCGACCTTGTGCGGGCAAAACCGACCTGGAGGAGGCTTTTACTCCAAGTTTAGACCCCAAGGCTCAACATATAAATAGAGGGGCAGGGCTAGCACACGAGATACATCAGGATTTCCCAAGCCGTGTGCCGGCAACCCTAGCCCTCTAGTTCCTCCGTCATAATCTCCGTAGTGCTTGGCGAAGCCCTGCAGAGATTGTTCCTCACCACCATCACCACGCCGTCGTGCTGCTGGAACTCAACCACTACTTCACCATCGCTCGCTGGATTGAGGAGGTGAAGGCGTCATCAAGCCGTACGTGTGTTGAACGCGGAGGTGCCGTCCGTTCGGCGCTAGTTCGTGATCGGATCGAGGGACGACTTGCGATTTGGATCGCGGAGACGTTCGACTACATCAACCGCGTTTCTTAAACGCTTCCGCTTAGCGATCTACAAGGGTATGTAGATTCACTCTCCCTCTCGTAGATGCTCATCACCATGGATAGATCTTGTGTGTGCGTAGGAAAATTTTTGTTTCCCATGCAACGTTCCCCAACAGTGGCATCTGAGCTAGGTCTATGCGTAGATGAGATCTCGAGTAGAACACAAACGAGTTGTGGGCGTGGGTGTATACATATTGCTTGCCGTTACTAGTTGATATTTGATTCGGCGGTACTGTGAGATGAAGCGGCCCGGACCGACATTACGCGTACACTTACGCGAGACAGGTTCCTTCAACTAACATGTAACTTCGTTGCATAAAGATGGCTAGCGGGTGTCTGTCTCTCTCACTTTAGTTGAATCGATTTCAATGAAGAGGGTTCTTTTAGAAGATCAAAAAGCAATCACTACACCACGTTGTGGTTTTGCGTAGGTAAGAACGGTTCTTGCAAACCCGTAGCAGCCACGTAAAATTTGCAACAACAATTAGAGGACGTCTAACTTGTTTTTGCAGGGTATGTTGTGATGTGATATGGCCAATTACATGATGAGATATATGTGATGTATGAGATGATCATGTTTTGTATAGAATATCACGACTTGCATGTCGATGAGTACGGCAACTGGCAGGAGCCATAGAGTTGTCTTTAATTATTGTATGACCTGCGTGTCAATCATTAAGCGCTATGTAATGCTTTACTTTATCGCTAAACGTTAGCAATAGTCGTGGAAGCAACAGTCGGCGCGACAACCTTATGGCGACACGTTGATGGAGATCAAGATGATGGAGATCATGGTGTCATGCCGGTGACGATGGAGATCATGCCGGTGCTTTGGAGATGGAGATCAAAAGCACAAGTTCATGGCCATATCATGTCACTTATGATTTGCATGTGATGTTAATCCTTTTATGCATCTTATTTTGCTTAGGACGACGGTAGCATTATAAGGTGATCCCTCACTTAAATTTCAAGATAAATTGTGTTCTCCCCAAGTGTGCACCGTTGCGAAAGTTCGTCGTTTCGAGACACGCCGTGATGATCGGGTGTGATAGACTCTACGTTCGCATACAACGGGTGTAAGCCATGTTGCACGTGCAGAACACTCGGGTTAAACTTGACGAGCCTAGCATGTACAGACATGGCCTCGGAACACAAGAGACCGAATGGTTGAACATGAGTCATATAGTAGATATGATCAACATGAAGATGTTCACCATTGAAACCACCTCAACTCACGTGATGATCGGACTTGAGTTGGTGGATTTGGATCATGTTACACTCGAATGACCGGAGGGATGTCAATTTGAGTGGGAGTTTTTTAAATAATATGATTAACTAAACTCATTATCTAGAACAATAGTCTAAAGTTGTCTTTGCTATATTTATGTTGTAGATCATGGCTCGAGCAGTAGCACCCCTGAATTTTAATGCGTTCCTAGAGAAAGCTAAGTTGAAAGATGATGGAAGTAACTTTGTGGACTGGGCCCGTAATCTAAGGATTATCCTTACGGCTTCCCAGAAGGCTTATGTCCTTGATGCACCGCTTGGTGATCCACCCGCTCCAGTTGAGTCTCTAGACGTTGTGAACGCCTGGCAGGCTCGTTCTGATGATTACTCAATAGTTCAATGTGCAATGTTGTATGGCTTAGAACCGGGACTTCAAAGACGTTTTGAACGTCATGGAGCATATGAGATGTTCCAGGAGTTGAAGTTTATCTTTCAGAAGAATGCCCGGATCGAGAGATATGAGATCTCCGATAAGTTCTATGCTTGCAAGATGGAGGAGAACGGGTCTATCAGTGATCACGTGCTCAGAATGTCTGGGTACTCCACCCGTCTGGCTGAGTTAGGGATGCCCCTTCCGCCAGAGGCTATCACTGACAGAGTTCTTCAATCATTGCCACCTAGCTACAAGAGCTTCGTGTTGAACTATAACATGCACGGGATGAACAAGTCAGTCGCCGAGCTGTTTGCGATGCTGAAAGCCGCTGAGTCTGAAATTCAGAAGGAGCATCAAGTGTTGATGGTCAATAAAACCACTAGTTTCAAGAAAAATGGCAAGGGTAAGAAGGGTAACTCCAAGAAGAGTGGCAAAGCAGTTGCTCCTCTCGTGAAGAAACCCAAGGCTGGACCCAAACCAGAAACTGTGTGTTTTCATTGCAAGGGAACTGGACACTGGAAGCGGAACTGCCCCAAGTATTTGGCTGACAAGAAGGCGGCCAACAACAAACAAGGTATATATGATATACATGTTATTGATGTGTACCTTACCAACTCTCGTTGTAGTGCCTGGGTATTTGATACCGGTGCGGTTGCTCATATTTGCAACTCAAAACAGGAACTGCGGAATAGACGGAGGCTGGCAAAGGACGAAGTGACGATGCGCGTGGGAAATGGTTCCAAGGTTGATGTGATCGCCGTCGGCACACTCGCTCTTCGATTACCGTCGGGATTAGTGATGAACCTAAATAAGTGTTATTTGGTGCCTGCGTTAAGCATGAACATTATATCTGGATCTTGTTTATTGCGAGATGGTTACTCATTTAAATCAGAGAATAATGGTTGTTCTATTTATATGAGTAATATCTTTTATGGTCATGCACCCAATGTGAGGGGTTTATTCTTATTGAATCTCGATAGTAATGATACACATGTTCATAACATTGATGCCAAAAGATGTAGAATTGATAATGATAATACCACTTTCTTGTGGCACTGCCGTTTAGGTCATATTGGCGTTAAATGCATGAGGAAGCTCCATGTTGATGGACTTTTGGAGTCACTTGATTTTGAATCACTTGACACATGTGAGCCGTGCCTCATGGGCAAGATGACTAAAACGCCGTTCTCTGGAACAATGGAACGGGCAAGTGACTTATTGGAAATCATACATACTGATGTGTGTGGTCCAATGAGTATTGAGGCGCGCGGTGGTTATCGTTATTTTCTCACCTTCACTGATGACTTAAGTAGATATGGGTATATTTACTTAATGAAACACAAGTCTGAAACATTTGAAAAGTTCAAACAATTTCAGAGTGAAGTTGAGAATCATCGTAACAAGCAGATTAAATTCCTACGATCTGATCGAGGAGGAGAATATCTGAGTTATGAGTTTGGCAGTCACTTAAGACAGTGTGGAATTGTTTCACAATTGACACCGCTTGGAACACCACAGCGTAATGGTGTGTCCGAACGTCGTAATCGAACCTTATTGGATATGGTGCGATCTATGATGTCTCTTGCCGATTTGCCACTATCGTTTTGGGGTTATGCATTAGAGACAGCTGCATTCACTTTAAATAGGGCACCATCGAAATCCGTTGAGACGACGCCATATGAACTTTGGTTTGGCAAGAAGCCAAAGCTGTCGTTTCTTAAAGTTTGGGGATGTGATGCTTATGTCAAAAAGCTTCAGCCTGAAAAGCTGGAACCCAAAGCGGAGAAATGCGTCTTCATAGGATACCCAAAAGAGACAGTTGGGTATACCTTCTATCTCAGATCCGAAGGCAAAGTGTTTGTCGCTAAAAACGGAACATTTCTTGAGAAAGAGTTTCTCTCGAAAGAATTGAGTGGGAGGAAGATAGAACTTGATGAGGTTGTTGAACCTTTACTTCAACCTAAGAGTAGCGCAGCACAGAAAGTTGTTTCTGTGGAGCCTACATTAGCTGAAGAGGAAGTTAATGATGATGATCATGAAGCTTTGGATCAAGTTGCTATCGAACCTCGTAGATCGACAAGGACGCGTACTGCTCCCGAGTGGTACGGCAACCCTGTCTTAGACATCATGTTGTTAGACAACGATGAACCTACGAGCTATGGAGAAGCGATGATGGGCTCGGATTCCGAGAAGTGGTTAGAGGCCATGAAATCTGAGATGGGATCCATGTATGAAAACAAAGTATGGACTTTGGAAGTATTACCTGAAGGGCGTAGGGCCATTCAGAACAAATGGATCTTTAAGAGGAAGACGGACGCGGACGGTAATGTCACCGTCTATAAAGCTCGACTTGTGGCAAAGGGTTTTTCACAAGTTCAAGGAGTTGACTACGATGAGACCTTCTCACCCGTAGCGATGCTTAAGTCCGTCAGAATCATGTTAGCAATAGCTGCCTTTTTCGATTATGAAATTTGGTAGATGGATGTCAAAACAGCGTTCCTTAACGGTTATCTTAAGGAAGAGTTGTATATGATGCAACCAGAAGGTTTTGTCGATCCAGAGAATGCTGACAAAGTTTGCAAACTCCAGCGATCCATTTATGGACTGGTGCAAGCATCTCGGAGTTGGAATCTTCGTTTTGATGAGGTGATCAAAGCGTTCGAGTTTATACAAGTTTACGGAGAAGCTTGTATTTACAAGAAAGTGAGTGGGAGCTCTATAGCGTTTCTAATATTATATGTGGATGACATATTACTGATTGGAAACAATATAGAAATGCTGGAAAGCGTAAAGGAATATTTGAACAAGAGTTTTTCAATGAAGGACCTAGGAGAAGCTGCTTTCATATTAGGCATCAAGATCTATAGAGATAGATCGAGACGCTTAATAGGACTTTCACAAAGCACATACCTTGACAAAGTTTTGAAGAAGTTCAAAATGGATCAGTCCAAGAAGGGGTTCTTGCCTGTATTGCAAGGTGTGAAGTTGAGTAAGACTCAATGCCCAGTGACTGCAGAAGATAGAGAAAAGATGAGTGTCATCCCCTATGCTTCGGCCATAGGCTCTATCATGTATGCAATGCTGTGCACAAGACCCGATGTCAGCCTTGCCATAAGTATGGTCGGAAGGTTTCAAAGTGATCCAGGAATGGAACACTGGACGGCGGTCAAGAATATCCTGAAGTACCTGAAAAGGACTAAGGACATGTTTCTCGTTTATGGAGGTGATCAAGAGCTCGTCGTAAAGGGTTACGTCGATGCAAGCTTTGACACTGATCCGGATGACTCTAAGTCGCAAACCGGATACGTATTTATTCTTAATGGGGGTGCGGTTAGCTGGTGCAGTTCCAAGCAAAGCGTGGTAGCTGATTCTACATGCGAAGCGGAGTACATCACTGCCTCGGAGGCGGCGAAGGAAGGTGTCTGGATGAAGGAGTTCATGACAGATCTTGGAGTAGTGCCTAGTGCACTTAACCCAATGACTCTGTTTTGTGATAATACTGGTGCCATTTCTCTAGCCAAGGAACCAAGATTTCACAAGAGGACCAGACACATAAAGCGACGTTTCAATTCCATCCGCGATTACATCAAGGAGGACGACATAAATATTTGCAAAGTACACACGGATCTAAATGTTGCAGATCCGATGACTAAACCTCTTCCAAGGGCTAAACATGAACAACACCAGAAGTGCATGGGTGTTCGATTCATTACAATGTAAATCACATAGTGATGTGAACTAGATTATTGACTCTAGTGCAAGTGGGAGACTGTTGGAAATATGCCCTAGAGGCAATAATAAATTGGTTATTATTATATTTCCTTGTTCATGATAATCGTTTATTATCCATGCTATAATTGTATTGATTGGAAACTCAAATACATGTGTGGATACATAGACAACACTGTGTCCCTAGTAAGCCTCTAGTTGACTAGCTCGTTGATCAAAGATGGTTAAGGTTTCCTAGCCATTGACATGAGATGTCATTTGATAACGGGATCACATCATTAGGAGAATGATGTGATGGACAAGACCCAAACTACGAACGTAGCATATGATCGTGTCAGTTTATTGCTATTGTTTTCTGCATGTCAAGTATCTGTTCCTATGACCATGAGATCATGCAACTCACTGACACCGGAGGAATACCTTGTGTGTATCAAACGTCGCAACGTAACTGGGCGACTATAAAGGTGCTCTACAGGTATCTCCGAGGGTGTCTGTTGGGTTGGCATGGATCAAGACTGGGATTTGTTACTCCGTGTGACGGAGAGGTATCTCAGGGCCCACTCGGTAATACAACATCACAATGAGCCTTGCAAGCAAAGTGACTAAAGAGTTAGCCACAGGATCTTGTATTACGGAACGAGTAAAGAGACTTGCCGGTAACGAGATTGAACTAGGTATAGTGATACCGACGATCGAATCTTGGGCAAGTAACATACCGAAGAACAAAGGGAACAGCATACGGGATTAACTGAATCCTTGACATAGAGGTTCGACCGATAAAAGATCTTCGTAGAATATGTAGGAGCCAATATGGGCATCCAGGTCCCGCTATTGGTTATTGGCCGTAGAGGTGTCTCGGTCATGTCTACATAGTTCTCGAACCCGCAGGGTCTACACACTTAACGTTTGGTGACGATTAGTATAATTGAGTTATTATGTTGGTGACCGAAAGTTGTTCGGAGTCCCGGATAAGATCCCGGACATGACGAGGATCTCCGGAATAGTCCGGAGGTAAAGATTGATATATGTGATAATAGTGTTTTGATCTCCGGAAGAGTTCCGGAGTTCACCGGAAGGGGTTCCGGATGTTTACCGAAGTGTTCGGGTGCAGCAACACTTTATATGGGCCAAAGGGATAAAGCCCACGAGGTATTGGAAAGTGCAAAAGTAGTTTTGCTGCCGCGTAAGCGGTACTACCGCTTGTTGGAAGCGGTACTACCGCCCGAGCGGTACTACCGCTTGTGTGAAGCGGTACTACCGCCCAAGCGGTACTACCGCTTGTGAGCGGTACTACCGCTTGTGCGCGGCTGTGCACGGTTCGGCAGGGATCCGAGTTGGACTCTTTTCCTGCGGGCCAAACCGACCTTGTGCGGGCAAAACCGACCTGGAGGAGGCTTTTACTCCAAGTTTAGACCCCAAGGCTCAACATATAAATAGAGGGGCAGGGCTAGCACACGAGATACATCAGGATTTCCCAAGCCGTGTGCCGGCAACCCTAGCCCTCTAGTTCCTCCGTCATAATCTCCGTAGTGCTTGGCGAAGCCCTGCAGAGATTGTTCCTCACCACCATCACCACGCCGTCGTGCTGCTGGAACTCAACCACTACTTCACCATCGCTCGCTGGATCGAGGAGGTGAAGGCGTCATCAAGCCGTACGTGTGTTGAACGCGGAGGTGCCGTCCGTTCGGCGCTAGTTCGTGATCGGATCGAGGGACGACTTGCGATTTGGATCGCGGAGACGTTCGACTACATCAACCGCGTTTCTTAAACGCTTCCGCTTAGCGATCTACAAGGGTATGTAGATTCACTCTCCCTCTCGTAGATGCTCATCACCATGGATAGATCTTGTGTGTGCGTAGGAAAATTTTTGTTTCCCATGCAACGTTCCCCAACACTCTTGTGCACCCACTCGTCGATCCCGCACTCCAATTCCACCTCCCGAGCTCTCTCCGGCGAGATCCGATCACACCTGAACCACCGTCCGCCGGCAATGACCTCGCCGCCGTTCTATTGCTCGCCGGCGACCACCACCGCCACCCACCGACGCGGTAGTCCACCCGGATCCCGCTCCGATCATCGCCGCCTCACAAAACCCCGGTGATCGCCGCCTCCCCTCTGTCCGCACGCGTGAGCGCGTTTAAATTCAAACCTGACGGGTGGACCCCACCCGTCAGTGTTTTATTCTTTTCTGTTTAAAACAGAAAACGTATTCTGCCGTTTACGCGTTCTGAGTTGGAAGGCGTATTTCTCGCCAAACCGTTTTCTGTTTATCAGCACAGGGACCTGCAGTTTTGCAGAAAGACCCCTGGGTTTAAAAGTTTAATAATATTTTAAGACAACTTTTGGTACTGTTGCAAATTTTTTGATTTGAACTCGAATTTGAATTTTTCAGAAAACGAAGAAACTTTGCCGGGAATTTCAATGGTTCTTCTTTTGACTACTTTGGACTAGAC
This sequence comes from Elymus sibiricus, assembly GCA_039707655.1. Taxonomy (NCBI): domain Eukaryota; kingdom Viridiplantae; phylum Streptophyta; class Magnoliopsida; order Poales; family Poaceae; genus Elymus; species Elymus sibiricus. Next base: position 148,144,437 of record CM077666.1, read on the forward strand.
CTGGGCATTTCTTGGGCCGGGCCGGGCTTCGGGCCGGGCCGAAAAAAGCCCGACGCTAAATACCCAGGCCCGAGCCCGGCCCGGCCCGACTGTCGGGCCGTAGATTTAGGCCCGAGCCCGGCCCGAAGCAGGAAAAGCCCGGCCCGGCCCGGCCACGGCTTAAATCATGCATTTAGTAGGCCCGAGCCCGGCCCGGCCCGACTGTCGGGCTCATAAATACAGGCCCGAGCCCAGCCCGAGGACACACTTTGGCCTGGCCCGGTCAGGATTTTCGGGCCGGGTCGAGTCGGGCCGACCGGGCCGGGCTACCCATGCCCAGGTCTACTTTGGACAAGGCAAGCATTTTTGAACCTGGGATATGGTGAATTGCATGCATGGTTGCATTGGTTTGATATTGCACCGCATATGTAGTAGTAGTGCATGCATGCATGGTCATATCATATTTGCACTTGCGTGCACTTCACTCAAGTGACTTTCTACCGTGAATAAAAGTTGTGAGACAACCAGGAGTATGTCTCCTGCCTTGGACGTGCCGGTGGGCACGGACTGTGCTATGACACGACGGTGTCACCGTGGCATGTGAGACATGCCAGTCTTAATAACAACACCTCCTGAGTCGACCTAGATCGAGTCTTGTTCCGTCACACCTAGCTAAACACCGTGCTGCCACGGGTCTTCCCGCAAGGGGAGTACGGTTTAGTAAGTTGCTAACCCCTGTCTGTGTACACACCACATAGAGGGCCATGATGAGGGTTTCCACGGCCGTGGACTAATGCCCGTCATCATGTCAGGGGGCATGGGTGTATCCGGCTGGGCCGAGAGGGGGGCACCCCTTGTAATCCGCGCATATTAATAGTGATCCCATGCTATTCGAGATTGTAGTCTCCCCGACTTAGAGTTTTTCTTGAACGATGCTTTGGGTGATTCCTGGCATCCGGAAAGTTATTCTGGTGTGTGCTGGTCAGGCATGTTTTCAACCTAAAGACGGTAATGGGAATTAGCCCGCGTCACGGTGCTGACTAAAGAAATCTCATACACGTGGGTAAAGAGTACACCCTCTGCAGAGTTATATCTATTCGAATAGCCGTGTCCGCGGTCAAGGACGTTAGCTGGGCAAGGTCAAGTGTCGGTCCCGGTGTTGGTCTTCGGAGGAAATAATTAAATTGAGCATAAATTATTTTGCAGGATAATTATTGTCACCACTAATGCTGTTAGGGATATTCTGTTATCATGAAGATTATTATTATTGCAAGCATGAATATTATTGTGGACTAACCCTTTCCTCTTATTTTATTTTCTGAGTGTCTCATGGGCTGGCTAGACTACCCGGGCACTCATTTATTTTCAAGACCTCTCGTGGCGTCTCTCGAGTGTCGGATGGTCCTGTCTCGTCCGATTCTCTTGTAGACACCCGATTGGCATTTCTCTTCAAGACCTCTCGTGGCGTCTCTCGAGTCTCGGATGGTCTTGTCTCATCCGATTCTCTTGTAGACACCCGATTGGCATTTCTCTTCAAGACCTCTCGTGGCGTCTCTCGAGTCTCGGATGGTCCTGTCTCGTCCGATTCTCTTGTAGACACCCGATTGGCATTTCTTTTCAAGACCTACTGTGGCGTCACTTTTAGACACCCGACTGGCATTTCTTTTCAAGACCTCTCGTGGCGTCGCTTGAGTTCTCGGCGGTCCTGTCTCGCCCGATTCTCTTTTAGACACCCGTTTGGCATTTCTTTTATTTTCCCTTTTGGATTCTCGGGCGGTCTGGTCTCGCCCGATTTTCCATTAACTTTCTTTGTTTGTCACTAATATTTTATTTACTCATAACTCTGCACCTGCTAATATTTATCATGCCATAATTTAATTCCAGTCAACATATGCATATCATTTAGCCCAGCACGAGCATATGCATTCGGTATATCTTTTGTTCATAATGTTTGCGAGTACATTCCAAAGTACTCACAGGCTTGTCCCTGGCTTTTAATGTGGCCAGACCTGGAGGAGGACGAGCTTGTGGAAGGAGATTGCGCTTGCGAGCCCGACGTCTAGAGGTGTCCCAGTAAGTCAACCTGTGATCGTGGAGTCTACCACATGTACCATCCGATGTGTTTCCACTACACCAATAAAATAGCCAAGCCTCACACTGACGCTTGACTTTATTTTATTGTACCAGTGTTGTATCCCCACCACACCACTGTGTTATTCCACCACCGTAGTATATTATTGTCAAGCTTGTAATAATTGTTGAGCACTCTGACTCAACCCTGTGTAATATTATATTTGTACTGGTTATATGTATCAAGGAAGTCTACCAGTTGTTCTTGGGGCTGGTATGACTTGAGGCTCTTCTATGTATTATTCCAGAAATGGGCCTGACAAACCTTGGTATCAGAGCCAGGCTGACTGTAGGAAACCCCTAGGCACGAACGCTAGTAATAGGGTCAGTACTAACATTTTTAGCATGCATCTCATGCATTTATAATTAATCTTGCATGTATAATTAAACCTGCATGTATAATATAACCTGTTACTTTTATGCACTTATGTCTTTGGGGGGGAATTATTTTCTGTCTTTTAAATCTATTTATTTCCGTTATATTTTCTTTTCTCATCGGTGTTACGTAAATACCCCAGAAAGAAAATGCATCGTCCCTGGACACGTTCCATGCCCAGTCCGCCAGAGGACAACTTTGCACAGATGGGAAATAATTTCACACAAGCGCAGACAAGTCAGCAGAGCAACGATTCAGCATTTTCACAGGTATGCCGTCTGTATGAACAAAGCCAGCAGCAGCACCAGGAAATGATTCAGCACTTAATAAATATGGGAAATCACCAAGGACAGCATCAGCCCAGATCAAAATTATCTGAGCTACAGAGGACCAATCCAACGGTCTTTTCTCACACAGACAAACCTCTGGAGGCAGAAGATTGGCTGCGTGATATGGAAAGGAAATTGGTTATAGCCCAGTCTACGGACCAGGAAAAAGTGCTATATGCTCCGCACTATTTTTCTGGGACAGCAGCATCATGGTGGGAAAATATATGCCACACGCATCCCAATGGAGCAGATATGACATGGGAACAATTCAAGGAAAACTTTCAGGGCGCACACATCCCCAACAGCATTATGAAGTTGAAGAAAAGGGAATTAGAGGATCTCAAGCAGCGAGGCACCACGGTAACTCAGTACCTGGACCAATTTACTCAGCTGGCCCGGTACGCCAATGACGAGTACATGACAGAAAGCAAGAAGATGGAGAAATTTCTTGATGGACTCGTTCCATCTCTGAAGTGCCAATTGGTGGTTCACACCTTTCCAGATTTCAAGACACTGGTAGACAAGGCGATTATACTGGAGAACGAGCACCACAACATGAATGAAATTCGCAAACGCCGTATGACCCAGTCAGTGCAGGTTCGCAACAACAGGCCCCGAAATGAATTTCAGAGGCCTGTGGCACCACGACCACCAATTCCAACACCACGACCGCAGCAGAGTCGCAGCACCTTCAACAATAGGACCAAGGACACAACGTTCTGTCCTGGCGTTACCTATTTTGCCTGTGGAGAAGAAGGGCATTATGCCAAACAATGCCCAAAACAGGGGAACAATAATGTCCTGAAGCCCAACAACAATGTCCGCAACACAAACACAGCCCCACGACACAGCAACCCCAACAATAACCAAAGGAAGGGACAGGTGAATCACGTGACCTTTGAGGAAGCGCAAAACGCACCGGACATCATGTTTGGTACGTTCCCTGTCAACACAATTAATGCTACAGTTTTGTTTGATTCTGGAGCTTCGCATTCATGCATCTCTAAAAGATTTGCTTCGAAGAATCAATTTTCTTTCTCGCCTTTGCAAAATTCAATGGTTATTCAGTCCCCGGGATCGAAGCAAAGCAACCAATGGTACTGCAAGGATGTGAATATTGAAATCAAAGGAATGAAGTTTCTAGCCAATCTTATTGTTCTGGAAGCCGTCGATCTGGACGTTATTTTGGGAATGGACTGGTTAACCACAAATAAAGGATTTATAGACTGTTACAACCGCACAGTGACTCTCACTAATTGTCAAGGGAAGACAATAAAATTTGGCACAAGGAAGATTTCTACCTCATAGGGAAAATTAAATCAAGCGGATACGACAGAGTTAAGCAAGGTTCCAGTAGTATGCGAATACCCCGACATCTTTCCGGAGGAGCTACCAGGCATGCCACCTGATCGCGAAATTGAGTTCGTTATCGAACTAGCACCTGGAACAGCACCCATTTACAAAAAGCCTTATCGTATGGCTCCGACAGAATTGGCTGAGCTAACGAAACACATTAAGGAATTAATGGAAAAAGGATATGTCTGACCCAGCTCATCACCATGGGGATCGCCGGTTTTATTTGCCAAGAAAAAGGATGGTACCCTGAGATTATGTATTGACTACAGGGCACTCAATATGGCTACCATCAAAAATAAATATCCACTGCCAAGAATCAACGATCTGTTCGAGCAACTGGAAGAAGCCAAGGTATTCTCAAAAATAGACTTGAGGTCAGGCTACCATCAATTAAGAATTCGATCATCAGACATACCCAAGACATACTTCACCACCAGATATGGATTATATGAGTTCACAGTGATGCCCTTCGGTTTGACCAACGCTCCTGCTTATTTTGTGCACCTCATGAACAAGGTCTTCATGAAATATTTGGACAAGTTCGTGGTTGTGTTCATCGATGATATACTTATTTATTCCAAGACGCCAGAAGAACATGAGCAACATCTTCGGATAGTCCTGGAAGAATTATGGAAAAATCAACTATATGCCAAATTCAGCAAATTTTAATTTTGGTTACGAGAAGTTGGTTTTCTGGGACACGTACTGACACGGGATGGGATAGCAGTGGACCCGAGTAAAGTAAAAGATGTCTTAGGGTGGAAGCAACCCACCAACGTGACTGAGGTCAGAAGTTTTCTTGGTTTGGCTGGGTACTACCGGCGGTTTATTGAAGGATTCTCCACCATAGCCAAACCCATGACCCAGCTACTCAAGAAAGATAAAAAGTTTGAATGGACCGAAGCTTGCGAGAAGAGTTTCCAGGAATTAAAGAAGAGGTTAACCACGGCACCTGTTTTGATTGTGCCTGATGTGTGCACAAGAATTTTGAAATATATTGTGACGCTTCCAGGAAGGGACTTGGATGTGTATTAATGCAGGAAGGAAAGGTCGTAGCATATGCTTCAAGACAGCTACGGCGACACGAAGAAAATTACCCTACCCATGATTTGGAGTTAGCAGCAGTAATACACGCACTCAAGGAATGGCGACATTACCTTCTTGGTAACCGATGCGAGATATACACGGACCACAAAAGACTTAAGTATATCTTCACCCAGCCAGAATTAAACTTGAGACAGCGTCGATGGCTTGAGTTAATTAAGGATTATGATGTGGGAATTCATTACCACCCGGGTAAGGCAAATGTTGTGGCAGATGCTCTGAGCCGAAATCCATGCACCGATGATGACAGTATACAATTCTCACAGCATGAGTTGAACCAGGAATTCGCCAAACTTAATATGGTTCTAGTCACAGAAGGAACCATTGCCCGTTTAGAAATAAAATCAACATTGGAGGATCAGATCAAAGAAGCTCAGAAAGGACACCCCAGCATCGAAGGAATTAAAAAGAAAGTAAATTCAGGCAAGGCCTCCGAATTTACCATTGATGAACAAGGAATCCTATGGTACGGAAAAAGGCTGTGCGTACCCAATAAAGAAGAGCTAAAGCAACAAATTTTGGCAGAAGCTCACACAACTCCGTACTCCATTCACCCTGGAGGAACAAAAATGTACAAGGATTTACAGGAAATTTTTTGGTGGCATGGGATGAAAAGAGACATAGCAGTATATGTCGCACGGTGTGACTCCTGTCAGCGGATAAAGGCAGAACACTAGAGGCCAGCAGGATTATTACAGCCGCTCAGAGTACATGAGTGGAAATGAGATGAAATAGGGATGGATTTTATTGTGGGTTTACCAAGGTCTCGACACGGAAATGATGCTATCTGGGTTATCACAGATTTATTAACCAAGGTGGCACATTTCATTCCGGTAAAAACCACATACTCAACTCAGAGGCTTGCTAGGTTATACCTCTCCCGAATTGTTTGCTTACACGGAGTACCCAAAACCATAGTCTCTGACAGAGGCACTCAGTTTGTCTCTAGGTTTTAGGATCACCTGTAGCAAGCCTTAGGGACTCAACTGGTATTCAGTACAACATATCACCCACAGACGGGAGGACAGACTGAACGGGTAAATCAAATATTGGAGGACATGCTAAGAGCATGTGTGCTTACTTATGGAGTCAGCTGGGAAGATAGTTTGCCATATGCAGAATTTTCATATAACAACAGTTATCAAGCCAGTTAAAAAATGTCACCCTTCGAAGCCCTATACGGACGGAGATGCCATACCCCTCTCAATTGGTCTGAGACTGGAGATAGACGAATCTTCGGCCCGGAGGTTCTCAAGGAGGCGGAAACAAAAGTGAAACTTATCCGAGACAGACTGAAGGTAGCTCAGAGCCGTCAGAAGAGCTACTACGATCAGAAGCACCGACAGATTAGTTTTGAACCCGATGAATACGTGTATCTCGGAGTATCCCCAATGAGAGGGCTACAGAGATTCAAAGTTAAAGGTAAATTGGCACCGAGATTTATTGGACCGTTCAGAATAATTGCAAGGAGAGGCAAGGTTGCCTATCAACTGGAGCTACCAGCAGAATTATCAGATGTTCATGATGTGTTTCACGTGTCACAGCTGAGGAGATGTGTCAGTAATCCGGAAAAGCAAGTCCAACATCAAGACCTGGATATTCAACCAGATCTTACATATAGGGAACGTCCTATAAAGATTTTGGAGGAATCTGAACTGAGAACCCGACAGAGCACGATAAAATTTTACAAAGTTCAGTGGAGTAATCACACCGAGGAAGAAGCAACCTGGGAAAGAGAAGATCATCTGAGGGCTGAATATCCGTACCTGTTTGAGGAACAACTGAAATCTTGGGGACGAGATTTTTCTTAAGGGGGTTAGGTGTTGTAACACCCCAAAATATTTTCTCTGGATTTTCAAAATCTTTTCTTTAAATAAAATACTTTGAATTATTTTGGCCCTTTTTTTTTCTTCTTCTCTTTCTTCTGTTCTAAAAATCATTTTTAATTTTTATTGGGTTTCAAAATTTTAAATGGTTCTGTTTTGGATGGTTATTTACTTGGGTAATTATTTTGGGGAGATCAAAAATATTTCTCTTTGGAAAAGTTTCTGGAATAATTAAAATTATTCCAATGAAATGGCCTTTTCATTTCTTCCAAGCCATTCTAAATTCTTCCAATAAATTTTCTGTCACTTCTAAATTATCCCACAGGTCAATCTCATATCCTTGGACAGTGTCCAATACCTTTCCTCTCCACAAAAATATTTCTCTCATATTTCATAAATTCCAAAGTTGGAATTTATTTTATTCATAGTTTCTTGAATTACAAAGGAACTATATTATTTCAAATTCTTCTGCTTCTACAAAAATTACCCCAACAACTAGACAGTACCCACAACCCATTTCACCAAAAACCTTGGGTTCCACAGTTCAAAATTTTCAAATTCCATCCAGTTCAAATTTGGACCAGAAACAATCTCTCTGATATAAATTCAATTTTTATAGCTCCAAAAATTCTGAAACTTTGCCAGACTCTCATATATGCATCAACACCTCACCACAAAAATCCTCCTGAATTCCTAAAATCCCTAGCACCTCCTGGCATTCTGTCATACATCTCATATGCGTACTGTTCACTGTTAATAAAATTCAGTTAACTGAATTATTCAGAGAGGAGGAGGGATCGGCGCCGTGCACGCCACTCCATCGCCCTCCTTCTCCTCCATGCCTTCTCTCTCCTTAAATGAGCAGCCGTGGACCCCCCTGGCCAGCCACTCGACGCCGACGACACAGGAGTTGGCCGGTGCAACCGCCACCATCCTCGGCCGCGGCAGCCTGGGCGGATCAGAACGGCGCCCGCCATCTTCACTCCTCCTACTGCTCTCTCCACCCACGTGCTCCACGCGTCGCCTCCCTCCGCTTCTCCGCGCGCTGACCTTGCCGCTCTGGACCCCGCCTGGCAGTCACCGGAGGCGGGCACAGCCGCCGCACCCGCACGGGCACCTCACCGTGGATGAGGTCGAGGAGCTCGAGCTCGTCCACGCCGACTCTTCCACAGCACTCCACCGTCCTCATAACTCCACGCCGCCCTTAACCACCGCCCCTAGCTACCTTGCCGGCCGGAGTAACTCCGGCGTGATCCAGTCCGCCTCGGCCATCCTCGACCGCCTATAAATAGGAGCTCCCGAGCTCGATTCACTCCACACACCACCCACACTACACCTCAATCGACTCCCAGTGCACTCCCCCGACCTCGGGGAGGCCTTCTTCCTCGCCTCCGACCACCGCTCCGCCGCCACCCTCTCCGACCAGTTCATCACCGTCACTCCACCTCCACCGCTCAAACTCTGCCAGAAGCCCTCTTGTGCACCCACTCGTCGATCCCGCACTACAATTCCACCTCCCGAGCTCTCTCCGGCGAGATCCGATCACACCCGAACCACCGTCCGCCGGCAACGACCTCGCCGCCGTTCTGTTGCTCGCCGACGACCACCACCGCCACCCACCAACGTGGTAGTCCACCCGGATCCTGCTCCGATCATCGCCGCCTCCCAAAACCCTGGCGATCGTCGCCGGCGATCGCCGCCTCCCCTCTGCCCGCGCGCGCGAGCGCGTTTAAATTCAAACCTGACGGGTGGACCCCACCCATCAGCGTTTTATTCTTTTCTATTTAAAACAGAAAGCGTATTCTGCCGTTTACGCGTTCTGAGTTGGAAGGCGTATTTCTCGCCGAACCGTTTTCTGTTTATCAGCACAGGGACCTAAAGTTTTGCAGAAAGACCCCTGGGTTTAAAAGTTTAATAACTTTTAAACTACAACTCTGTTTGAGTTGATTCTTTTTTTGAAATTCTTATTTTTCTCTCTAGTTTTTTTTAGTATATATCTAAAAATATTTTAAGACAACTTTTTGTACTGTTGCAAATTTTTTGATTTGAATTCGAATTTGAATTTTTCAGAAAACGAAGAGGGGAACTTTGCCGGGAATTTCGAGGGTTCTTCTTCTGACTACTTTGGACAAGGCAAGCATTTTTGAACCTGGGATATGGTGAATTGCAAGCATGGTTGCATCGGTTTGATATTGCACTGCATATGTAGTAGTAGTGCATGCATGCATGGTCATATCATATTTGCACTTGCGTGCACTTCACTCAAGTGACTTTCTACCGTGAATAAAAGTTGTGAGACAACCAGGAGTATGTATCCTGCCTTGGACGTGCCGGTGGGCACGGACTGTGCTATGACACGACGGTGTCACCGTGGCATGTGAGACATGCCAGTCTTAATAACAACACCTCCTGAGTCGACCTAGATCGAGTCTTGTTCCGTCACACCTAGCTAAACACCGTGCTGCCACGGGTCTTCCCGCAAGGGGAGTACGGTTTAGTAAGTTGCTAACCCCTGTCTGTGTACACACCACATAGAGGGCCATGATGAGGGTTTCCACGGCCGTGGACTAATGCCCGTCATCAGGTCAGGGGGCATGGGTGTATCCGGCTGGGCCGAGAGGGGGGAACCCCTTGTAATCCGCGCATATTAATAGTGAACCCATGCTATTCGATATTGTAGTCTCCCCGACTTAGAGTTTTTCTTGAACGTTGCTTTGGGTGATTCCTGGCATCCGAAAAGTTATTCTGGTGTGTGCTGGTCAGGCGTGTTTTCAACCTAAAGACCGTAATGGGAATTAGCCAGCGTCACAGTGCTGACTAAAGAAATCTCATACATGTGGGTAAAGAGTACACCCTTTGCAGAGTTATATCTATTCGAATAGCCGTGTCCGCGGTCAAGGACGTTAGCTGGGCAGGGTCAAGTGTCGGTCCCGGTGTCGGTCTTCGGAGGAAATAATTAAATTGAGCATAAATTATTTTGCAGGATAATTATTGTCACCACTAATGCTGTCAGGGATATTCTGTTATCATGAAGATTATTATTATTGCAAGCATGAATATTATTGTGGACTAACCCTTTCCTCTTATTTTATTTTCTGAGTGTCTCATGGGCTGGCTAGACTACCCGGGCACTCATTTATTTTCAAGACCTCTCGTGGCGTCTCTCGAGTCTTGGATGGTGCTGTCTCGTCCGATTCTCTTGTAGACACCCGATTGGCATTTCTCTTCAAGACCTCTCGTGGCGTCTCTCGAGTCTCGGATGGTCCTGTCTCGTCCGATTCTCTTGTAGACACCCGATTGGCATTTCTCTTCAAGACCTCTCGTGGCGTCTCTCGAGTCTCGGATGGTCCTGTCTCATCCGATTCTCTTGTAGACACCCGATTGGCATTTCTTTTCAAGACCTACCGTGGCGTCACTTTTAGACACCCGACTGGCATTTCTTTTCACGACCTCTCGTGGCGTCGCTTGAGTTCTCGGGCGGTCCTGTCTCGCCCGATTCTCTTTTAGACACCCGTTTGGCATTTCTTTTATATTCCCTTTGGGATTCTAGGGCGGTCTGGTCTCGCCCGATTTTCCATTAACTTTCTTTGTTTGTCACTAATATTTTATTTACTCATAACTCTGCACCTGCTAATATTTATCATGCCATAATTCAATTTCAGTCAACATATGCATATCATTTAGCCCAGCACGAGCATATGCATTCGGTATATCTTTTGTTCATAATGTTTGCGAGTACATTCCAAAGTACTCACAGGCTTGTCCTTGGCTTTTAATGTGGCCAGACCTGGAGGAGGACGAGCTTGTGGAAGGAGATTGCGCTAGCGAGCCCGACGTCTAGAGGTGTCCCAGTCAGTCAACCTGTGATCGTGGAGTCTACCACATGTACCATCCGCTGTGTTTCCGCTACACCAATAAACTAGCCAAGCCTCACACTGACGCTTGACTTTATTTTATTGTACCAGTGTTGTATCCCCACCACACCACTGTGTTATTCCACCACCGTAGTATATTATTGTCAAGCTTGTAATAATTGTTGAGTACTCTAACTCAACCCTGTGTAATATTATATTTTTACTAGTTATCTGTATCAAGGAAGTCTACCAGTTGTTCTTGGGGCTGGTATGACTTGAGGCTCTTCTGTGCATTATTCCAGAAATGGGCCTGACACTATGACGACGGACAAATGATGAGTCAGCCATATGACTCGGGCTATGAGCATGCGGATGAGGAGATGGATGATGTGCCCGGGTAGGAACGTCCTAGAGTTGATTGCAAGAAGTCTCTCTTCATGCAATCCTCACAGGACACGCCTCCAGATGCCGCCTCAACGCAGGGTCATCTAGCCGAGGGTCGTAAAGTGCTTAGCCCGACGACACTGGTGGTGGGGGTAAGGAAGGGTCTGGACGGTGAACCCAACAAAAAGGAGAGGAAGAGAACGCCAAAGAGAGGCACTGCTGCCGCCAAAGCTGCCAAAGCTTCTAGCAGCCAGCCGACCGATTTTGCAGACCGTGTACCGGTCAAAGGTGCGGCGATGTACCATGTCGCGGGCGAGCCGATCCTACCAGCGAAACCGCTAGAGGGCATATCAAGGGATCTCAGGACACTGCACGACCATGTGCTGTCGACTGAGAAAAGCCTTCTCGCCTCGGAGGATCCAGGATATCCGCTTTACGCGGTTCGTGTGCCTCAGGCCAAGTGCTACGTCGACACACTGCCCGCGGAGGTGTTCTTCCTGAGGTTTGATCACATCTTTGAGATGTTTCTCACGAGGCGGCTCGATTTTACGATCGTCCGCCTTTTTGCGCTACATATGAACTTTGTCATCAGGAGAGAACAAATCTCGCAAATCTCGGTGGCGGATCCATACTACATGCATGAGTCCTTCTTGAGTCTCGGCGAGTTTGAACGTAAAGCTGCTAGGGACTACATCGAATACTTCATGGTAACGAATAAGGACAAGGAAACGATTCTCCTGCCTTATCATCCAATGTAAGTCATTGCCGGACAACCCTTTCGTACGTTTCAATCATTCCTTCGCTCATATGGAAACTAATTTGAGGTGTCTTTATTTTCCGCAGCAATGGGCGCGCCGTCCTTATCGTTCTTTTCCCGTGAGTCTCCCACGCCGTGTATTTCGACTCGTCCAGAAACTTCGAGAAGAAAGACTACACCCACATAATGGATATTCTGGATGATGCTCTCCACGGCTTTAGCATGAGGGGTGGCCACATGGAGATCAGGAAACAAAGGAAGAACAAGCCGGGTTTCTCGCATAAAACAACCTTCTACTCCATCCGTCAACCGACAACAAGCAAGAACGATGGATTCTACCTCCTCCATCTTATGATGGAGTTCAGAAGGGATCACCAACAGCTTCGCATGACAACAAGAAACGATAAACATATCCGCAAATGGGCAGAATCCTTAGGAGTCGAACCGGACTATAAGCTCAGAGATGACTTCTTTCGCATCCAGAGGGACATTGCAACGATCATCATGAAAGAAGTCATCGAAGAGAAGGGGATGTTCCACCACGGCCCTATATCGCGAGCTGACGTCAGAACTCGCATAGGCATGCAACGTCAAGACCTGACGCCGTTCATGAATCTAGGGTGCATCCTCCCGGATATGGATGGGTGGAACTTCCATTGATTGACGATGCCGATGATGATGTGTCGGTTGAACTTGTAGTTTCTGTAGCGATGAAACTTTGTGATGTCAACGGTCCTGCTGAACTTGCGTAACGCTAGTTTGTTAGTTTGGGTACGATGACCTGCGTACATCTAGTTAATTAGTTTGGGTACGGTGAACCTGCGTTGATTAATTATGTGTACTATATGTTGCATCTATTAGCTAACTCTTTCTTTTCGTGTGCTCAAATATATTATGTTGCATATTATTGTTGAATTCGCTTGATGAAGATGTATCTCTAACAGGTACATAGGTCCTTGATGGCAAAGAAGTGCTATGCCGTGTACATAGGGAGGGTTCTGGGAGTGTACGATGAGTGGCCCGAGTGTCAGGCCCAAGTGTCATGGTTCTCGGGCGGCAGCCATAAAGGGTTTGATAGCAGACAAGAAGCATAAGCTAGTTACTTGAGGTTCACGCTAGCGCGAGAGAGGAATCACAACCGGCGCCTCATGTACTGCATAATTCCGCTCTTACTCATAGTGATAGCTCTTCTCTTCTATATCATCGTTTTAGATGGATGATGAAACATGTGTATGGGATGATGATGTAGTTGCATGTATTCGAGACATATCATAACTTGTATCGCTATTTCGAGATCGATGATGATGAGAGACATCATTTGTGTTGGATGATGATGACATGATTTGATGAGAATATTTGCATGTGTATGATATGATGAGACTATTGTGTGTGTGATATGACAAGCTATTGTATAAAACCTATTAAAAAACAGAAAAAAAACGCTGCAGAAAAAAATTTACAGACAATAGTAACAGTAGCGCGGGGTATGTGTGTAGCAGTAGCGCTGCCTTAGCAGTAGCACGTGTTAAACAGGCGCGTTGCAGCTTTTAGCAGTAGCGAGGTTCACCTAAACGCGCTACTGCTAAACTCTGTTATCAGTAGCGGTGGAACAACGCTACTGCTAATAGTTAGCTGTAGCGCCGTAGCAGTAGCGCGCCCACTCACGCTACTGATATTACAAAACCCCGCACTACTGCTAGGGTTTTCCCTAGTAGTGTTAGATCAAGAAACAAAAGATATTGTTTTCACGCCCCCACGGGGCTACATCGATTCAGTGCAGCAAAATAAAAAGAAGGAAAAGGCCCGGGTGGGGCGCCGTCGCCCCCGAGACTCCAACATGGACGCCACGCGCGTCCCCGAGGAGGTGCCGCAGGCAAGCGCGGCTCCGTCACCGTGCGCATGGTGCCCACCCCCAGGGATTTCGGAGTCATCGCCACGCGCGCCTAGTCGGAGTCCTCATCCTCGCTCTTGACGCGGGGGGAGCTGTCATCGCTTGTGCTTTCGCCAGAGGAGGCGGCGCCGTCGTCACTGTCGTCCTCGCTGGAGGAGCCGATGTAGCTGTCGTCCTCGCTCTCCACGCAGCACCCCAGACGGCTGCCAGAGATCCCGAAGATCTTCACGAAGAGGGTGGCGGCCCCATTGTACTTGAACTGGAGGACATGCCCCCGCTTCAGGCCGCGGGCAAGGGCAAACGACTTCCACCCCTGCTTCAAGAACATGAAGCCCGAAGGGGTGAACTCCGTCGCCACCCAGGAGGGGCCGTTGCAGCAGCCATCGGCCTGCACCCACAAGCCCAAGGGCACGCGGTCCGCCATCGCCTCCGCGAAGGAGTCCGGGAGCCGGAGCCAGGTGCAGGGGCTGCGGTGCATGTTCACAAGGAACTCGTGAGACCCCTCTGCCGTGTGACTCCCTACCTGAGGAGGTAGGGTGTCCGCTCCGCCACGACCACCTCGGCCACGCGCGCCGCGCCCTCCGCGCCCGCGGTCGGAGCCCCTTCCACGACTGCTGGGACCGGCACCGGCGGCCGCTGGGGAGTGCCCGCGCCCCCGGGGCAGGACCTTGGATGCAGCAGAGGCACGGGCACGCCCTCTTCCCCTCACCATCTCTGAAGTGGGATTCACGAAGGAAGGAAGGGTTGGAGGAAGGAGAAGATCGGTGGAGGACTTCAACTCCTCTCTCCCCCTCTTTATGCTCGGCGTGGGGCTCTACTCGTCACTCCGCCTTCTCCGGCGTCGGGAATCGAAGCAACAACGATGCGCGAAGGAAGGCAATGATGTCTCGCGTCACCCGCGTCAGGCTTTATGTCAGCGCGGGCGGTTACCGAAGCGTCGTGGGAGAAGTGGGGCGTCCCCTGTCGCGTCGTGCGCCACGCATCGCGCCTGGCCATAGGCGGTTAGGGCCCGCGCCATTTCGCCCCCTAGTAGGCGGGAACGTGCGTGCCGCGGGCCCGGGGGCTACTGTCGGGCCTGTGGAACCCAGGGTATCTAGGCCCGTCTGCCTTTGGCCCAGGGCGCAACGCGTGGCATGGGCCCAGCAGGCCGTCACCACCAAGCATCTCACCAAGACCCCTCACGAGGCCTTGGCCTCCTGAGGACCCCTCCTCAGGGAGTGGCGAGCAAGACAGCATCTTCACCAGCAGCCTCGCGAGGCCCTCTCGTGAGGCGGCCTCCCGAGGTGGCCTCCCGAGGCTTCCTCCCGAAGGCACTCAAGACGAGGGCTGTTCGGTCCGGTCGCGTGGTCTCGTGCCCATCACGTGGGTGACGCGCGCGGCGACGAACGGCGACAGAGGCCGTGCCAGCAGGCGCGGATGAAGAGGGCTTCCCCATTCGTGCTAAGGGAGCCATGCCAGCAGTCCATTTCCCATAGCAACCCCAAAGGTTGCCCGATCGATGAAAGAAGACCAAGACGGCGGGCGCGCAGGGCGGAGGTCATCACCGAGCCCACCGGCGCGTCATGGATCATGCTTTTGTAGGCGAAGACCACCTTTAGTCAGGATAGCCTGACCCCTTTCAAAACCTGCCAGTGTGGCAACCCTTCCCGCCTAGTTTTTGGGGGAAGAGGACCAAGGCAGGTACAAAGGGGCAGAGCTACCATTGTAGAGGGGATCCAATCCGGTCCGGCTCTCGTTCCCATCATCCCCAGCCTTGTACTCACACACACCAGAGCAATCCCAACCAAGCAGGAGTAGGGTTTTACACTGCAAGGTGGCCCGAACCTGGGTAAACCGCTAAGTCCCGTTGCTTGCCCCCGCTAGCGCACTCTCGCCGCAGCTTCGCCGGATCTTAGCCGTGGTAAGAGACGAGTCGGTAGGAACAAGCTCACCCCAGTGTTCGAACCTTTGGGTCCCCGGAGCCTGACTTCCGACACACTTTCCCAGGGAGCAAGCTACAAACAACACTGCTGAGTACGAAGGGCTCCTTGCTGGTCTTAGGATCGCAGTAGATCTTGGGATCAGGAAACTGATTGTCCGCGGTGACTCACAACTTGTTGTGAAACAAGTAAACAAGGATTACCAGAGCCTGTTGATGGAAGCATACGTGGAGGAAGTGAGGAAATTGGAAGAACACTTTGACGGGTTGCAAACAGAGCACATCCCTTGTGCGGAAAACAACTTTGCTGATCACCTGTCAAATTGTGCCGCCCAAAAGCTACCTGTGGAACCAGGAACTTTTGTGCTCCATTTGAATCAACCAACCGTCACTCCATCAGCGCAGGCCAGTAAGAGGGAGAAGTTGAATACCGGCAAGCACTTTCCGGCAGAGCTCCCAGGAGCCGCTAGCTAAAAGGTTACCGAGAACAACGACATGGTTGTCGGTGAGCAGCACCTTAGTGCAAAACCTCAGGTTCTTGCCGCAGAGGCAAGCGCTCCCGCAGCCGAAGAAGTACCTTTAGTCCTTGTCGTCGAGCCGCAGGCTCCGGCATGGGCACAGCAGATAGTTCGTTTCCTTCAAACAGGGGAACTTCCCGATAAGCAAGAAGAAGCTGAGAAAGTAGCCCGTCAGTCAAGTATGTATCAGTTTGTGGATAACATTCTGTACAGAAAGCGACCAAACAGTGCGAAATTGAAGTGTATTTGCCGAGAAGACGGACTGGCGCTGTTGGCGGAGATATATGGAGGCATATGTGGCTCTCACATAGGGTCAAGGGCACTTGCCGGCAAAGCTTTCCGACAAGGCTTCTATTGGCCCACTGCCCTCTAGGATGCAACTGAGCTAGTAACCAAGTGTGAAGCATGCCAGTTCCATTCAAAGAATATGCATCAGCCAGCTCAAACTCTTCAAACAATCCCTCTCTCCTGGCCCTTTTCGGTCTGGGGGCTCGATATCTTGGGCCCCTTCCCCCGTGCTGCCGGGGGCTTTGAGTTCTTGTACGTCGCCATCGACAAGTTCACAAAGTGGCCTGAAGTGGAGCCAGTCAGGAAGGTGACAGCGCAATCAACCGTCAAGTTCTTCTAAGGATTAATTTGCCGTTTCGCGGTTCCTAACAGAATCATTACCGACAACGGCACACAATTCACGAGCCGCACCTTCATGCAGTATATCCAAGACCTTGGCAGCAAGATCTGCTTTGCATCTGTCGCTCACTCGAGAAGCAACGACCAAGCGGAAAGGATGAATGCTGAAGTGCTGCGTGGCCTCAAGACAAGAACCTTTGACAGGTTACGCAAATGTGGAAGGCATTGGATTGATGAGTTGCCGGCGGTTCTTTGGTCACTCAAAACGACACCAAATCGAGCTACTGGCCAAACACCCTTCTCCCTAATTTACGGTGCAGAAGCGGTGCTCCCCATGGAACTCATATACGGGTCGCCTCGAGTGCTCGCTTACGATGAAGTTGAGCAAGAGCAGCTGCGGCAAGATGACGCAACGCTCCTTGAGGAAGATCATCTTCGGGTGGCTGTGCGAGCTGCACGCTACCAGCAAGCCTTGCGCCGCTACCATAGCCGCAAAGTGCACGCCCAAAGCCTTGAGGAAGGCGACCTTGTTCTTCAGCGTGTTCAGTCCGCCAAGAAATCAAACAAGTTGACTCCGAAGTGGGAAGGCCCTTATCGGGTAGTGTGAGTCACCAGACCTGGCGCAGTCCGTCTGGAGACCGAAGATGGCACCCCAGTGCAGAACTCATGGAATATTGAGCATCTTCGCAAGTTCTACCCATAAGGCGCGGTTACCTGGCGCTCCCAGCAACCCCTTTTGTACAAGCTTTGTCGGCAAGACTTGTAACCCTTTGTACAAAGCCAGGCGCAGAACCTGTGCATAATAAAGCTAAGTGTTTCGCAACTCTTCATACATATTCATTTATATATGAATGCATGTGATGTTGTGTTTACGCTTAAAGTTTGTATGGAATGGCTAATGGACCGTCAAGGTTCCCAAACCGCTCTTTTCTCTTCTTTCTTTTTTCTTAAAAAGACAAGAGAATCCCTCGCGTGCAAGTTTCCCGGGGGGGGAGTGGAGATAGGGTACCGTCTTAATGACGTTCAAGTGATCATTTCATGCGAAGAGGAAAACGGCGCAAGGAAAAGCTAAGTTGAAAAACTTTGAAAAAATTTCCTTGTTACATTTGCGACTTCCCTTGAACGATCCTGTTTTTGTATGAAAAACCTGCACGCGGGGGAATCTTGTCGCGATCAGTCCGCGCTCTAGTTTGCCTCGAGTCCGCTCGGCAAGCTCAGCAGCTGCGTTCTGGCCCGGCAAGTTACCTTGCCGGCAGCGGCACTTCTAGCAAGCTGCTAAGGACCTGTCCTCGAAGCGCTCGCGGCAAGTGTGCGTATCGGCAAGTTTCCTAACAGCGTAGGGAGCACGATCATACAAAGGCAAAAAAAAACAAGGGGAAGCAGCATGCGTTCACTTAAGCCCGGCAAACACCGGATATTCATTAAATTGGTACTAGATTACATTTTATTGGCCCTTTCCCAGGGTTTATCTCGAGTGCAAGGAGGGCAAAAGGGGCGCCTAGGCGGAGTCCGGCTTGTTCCCGGAAGGCCAAATGATGGTGCTGCCGGCAATCAGCCAGACTTTTCGTCGTCGTCTTCGATCTTCACACCGGGAACGCTGTCGTCATCGCCGTCATCATCGTCATCGCCGTCATCATCGTCATCCTCAACATCACTGGAGGAAGCGGTGTCGCTGTCGCTGGAACTTTCCGCGCAGCACTCCAGGCGAGCGCCCGAAGCCCCAAAGAACTTCACGACGAGCGTATCTGGCCCATCCAGCCTGAAGAGAAGAAGATGCCCTTGCCCTAGGCAAGGGGCGCGAACGAAGGACTTCCACCCGCGCGTGAGATACATGAGGCCGTTGTCGGAGGTCTCAACGGTAACCCAGACTGGGCCATTGCAGCAACCGTCCACACGCAGCCACAAGCCGCGCAGGTGGCGGCCTTCCATCTCCCTGGCAAAAGGATGGGGAAGCTGCAGCCAGCTCCGCGGCCGATCGCACAGTTCCACGACGAATTCCTGCGCTGTGTCCTCCGTGTGGCCTTCTGTCGGGGAAGGAAGAGCCGAAGTCAAAGCAACGAGCACTCCGCCATGGTAGCCTCGACCACGAGCTCCACGCCTCCCACAATCACGAGCCGCGGCCCTCCCTTGAGCACTGAATCCAGCCTCCACAGCCGCAGCCGAGGTGTGGGCATGGAGCCGAGGAGAAGCTCTCGCTGCGGTGGCGGAGGCACGACTACGTCCTCTTCCCCTCGCCATGTCGTCGTCAGATGCGGAGGAAGAAGATAAGAGAAAGAGACGGCAGTTGCTGAGATTGAGGCAGGAGGAGATGGATGAGCATCGCACCCCGCAGCCCCTTCTTTATAGGGGGAGTGCAGGGAGCTGGCTCTTCACCGTCTTCGGGCGGCCGCCCACGATCGCCAATCCCACGTCCTGCGCTTCTGACGGGCGCATTAATCCAGCAACTGCCCATGTTCGCCAATCCCGTGCCCTGCGTCCCTCGCCCGGTGCATCACTCCAACGGCCGCCCCTCTCCAACAATCCGTTGCCCTGCATGCATGCAAATGTGCGTGATGGGGAGGGGGGCGCAGAAGAAGGAGGAATCATGACATGAATGGTAGTTATTCCTTGCCATGCATTGCCATGCACCTATTCAAGTCCATTTAATGGCAAGGGTTGCCGGAAAATGACCAAGAACATGCTCAAGGCCAGATTAATGAAGAAGCAAAGAAGATCTCAGAAGAGGTGGTAACCATCATGACCAAAAATTACAGCGGCAGTTTTCCCGCCGCGTGTCTGTGCATTGTTTGGGCCTAGCCCAACGACGCTTCAGACGCGCGTATGGCCCAGGCCCGGGGGCTCCTGTCGGTGTATAAAACATGGGTATTTTATACCCTGACTTATGCACAGACAGTAGCAGCCTCCTTGCCGACCAGGGCTTGCCGGAAACCAGCAACAATCAGATTCAAGACCCAGTTGCGGAAGATACTGGGGAGAAGCTCAAGACACGGCACCAACAGACACTCAATTAGCAACGAAGACGAAGACGTTCTTTGCCGGCAAGCTCCGGACCGGCAAGACGAAGGCCCGGCAAGCTCTCGCCAGCACGTCAGCGCTCCACCTCACCGGGCAGCTGGTCACTAATCGGTGAGGTGTCGACCGCGCAGGCTAGATGGTAAGGTTTGTCGGGCACGTGTCAGCACGCGAGGAGAAGATTTACCTTTAATGACACCCGTCCAGGAGGTGTGTCAGAATAATACGAGGTAGCTGGGCAAGCGGTGCAGGAACCTTGCCGGGGCTGCCCCTCCACATGACACCTGACGGTGCATTTAATGCCTTTGTCCTAAACTGGCAGAGTTAGGTATGATAGCACTGTTTGCTATCTAATCGCTATGTAATTACTGTTTTGCCACTATGGTAACCCCTTGAGCTATAAAAGGAGGGCCAAGGCAACAGTTAGAGGGATTCGGACCCCCCCCTTTTCAAACACAAGCACGTCTCGCGTAGCTGCCCTCTCCGCATCTTGCCGGGAGAAGCGCTCCTTGTACTGTGTTCCCACACAACTAATACACCAAAAGCAGGAGTAGGGTTTTACGCTTCTCAGTGGCCCGAACCTGGGTAAATCCCTTGCGCCTTCCATTGATTCTGCTCTTTGTGCACGTCGATCTCCCCTGCCGAACCACAAAGGGGCTGCATGGCCCCATAGATGGTCGTACCCATGACACGGAGTGATAAACTTCTTCGATGATATATGGTCCTTCCCATTTAGGGAGAAGTTTTCCTGCAAAAAATCTGAAATGAGAATTGTACAATAAAACATGCTCACCTACTTTGAATTCCCATTTTTGGATTCGTTTATCATGCCATCTTTTAACTTTTTCTTTGAACAACTTAGCATTTTCATAAACTTGGGTTCTTCATTCATCTAGAGAGCTAATATCAAATAACCTATTTTCACCGGCAAGTTTGAAATCATAGTTAACTTCTTTTATTGCCCAATAAGCTTTATGTTCCAACTCAAGGGGTAAATGACATGCTTTTCCATAAACCATTTTATATGGAGACATACCCATATGGTTTTTATAAGCAGTTCTGTAAGCCCATAATGCATCATCAAGTTTCTTAGACCAATTTTTTCTAGATCTATTAATGGTCTTTTGCAAATTTAATTTTATTTCTCTATTGCTCAATTCAACTTGACCACTAGACTGAGGATGATAAGGTGATGCAATTCTATGGTTAACATCATATTTAGCAAGAAGTTTACGGAAAGCACCATGAATAAAATGTGAACCACCATCAGTCATCAAGTATCTAGGGACTCCAAACCTAGGGAATATAATTTCTTGAAGCATTTTAATAGAGATGTTGTGATCAGCACTACTAGTCAGAATAGCTCTAACCCACTTAGTAACATAATCAACAGCAACAAGAATATGAGTATACCCATTGGAGGAAGGGAAAGGTCCCATATAATCAAAACCCCAAACATCGAATGGTTCAATAACAAGTGAATAATTCATAGGCATTTCCTGACGTCTACCAACATTACTAATTCTTTGACATTCATCACAAGAAAGGACAAACTTACGTGCATCTTTGAAAAGAGTAGCCAATAAAAACCAGACTGTAACACCTTATGTGCATGTTGTCCTCCGTATGCCTCGGAGTGACTTCCGTAGGATTTGTTCCTGTTCATGCTCAGGTACACAACGTCTAATAACACCATCTACTCCTTCTTTATATAAATGTGGGTCATCCCAAAAGTAATGTCTTAAATCAAAGAAGAACTTTTTCTTTTGTTGATATGTGAAACTAGGTGGGATATATTTAGCAACAATGTAATTAGCATAGTCTGCATACCAAGGACTATTGCGAGAAGCATTTACCATAGCTAATTGCTCATCAGGAAAATTATCAGTAATAGGTAGTGGGTCATCACGAACATTTTCCATCCTAGACAAATTATCCGCTACTGGGTTTTCAGCTCCCATTCTATCAACAATATGCAAATCAAATTGTTGTAGTAAAAGTACACACCTAATAAGTCTAGGTTTAGCATCCTTCTTTTCCGTAAGATATTTAATAGCAGCATAATCGGTGTGGATAGTTACCTTAGAATCAACAATATTGGATCTAAACTAATCACATGCAAACACAACTGCTAAAAATTATTTCTCAGTAGTAGCATAGTTTCTTTGAGCACTGTCTAGAGTCTTACTAGCATAATGAATAACATTCAATTTCTTATCAACTCTTTGACCTAGAACAGCACCAATAGTATAATCACTAGCATCACACATAATTTCAAAGGGTAAGTTCCTATCAGGTGGTTGAACAATGGGTGCAGATATTAAGGCTTTCTTAAGTATTTCAAACGCTTCTACGCAATCATCATCAAAACCAAATGGAACATCTTTTTGCAAAAGATTAGTAAGAGGCCTAGAAATTTTAGAGAAATCTTTTATGAACCTTCTATAGAAACCAACATGACCTAGGAAACTTCTTATACCTTCATATCTTTAGGACATGGCATTTTCTCAATTGCATCAACTTTAGTTTTGTCTACTTCAATACCTTTTTCAGAAATTTTATGCCCAAGGACTCTACCTTCATTCACCATAAAGTGAAACTTCTCCCAATTCAAGACAAGATTAGTTTCTTCACATCTCTGCAAAACTCGATCAAGGTTGCTTAAGCAATCATCAAAAGAAGTTTCGTAAACGAAAAAATCATCCATGAATACCTCAACAATCTTTTCACAAAAGTCAGAGAATATAGCAGTCATACATCTTTGAAAGGTAGCAGGTGCATTGCATAAACCAAAAGGCATACATCCATAAGCATAAGTTCTAAAAGGACAAGTAAACGTGGTTTTTTCTTGATCTCCTTTTGATATAGGTATTTGAGAAAAACCAGAATATCCATCTAGGAAACAAAAGTGTGTATGCTTAGATAATCTTTCTAACATTTGATCAACTAGCATAGTGGCCCGCTCGATGTGCGGACTAGGATTTTAGAAATGTAATTTAGGTAGTCAATATATTAGCCGTTGAGACCATATTTTTTTTTGCCTAAAGAAAAATTGGGGTCAAATATGGTGACATTTACAAAATGATTCTTTTTCGTAAGCATAACTTCTTCTAAGATATATTTGCTTTTCTGGTTGAAATTCAAATATATGTGTTTCGTTATGCATATTACAGTAACTTTATTTCTTCACTATTGAATCCATTGCACAATTAATGTTTATTTATTTTTCTGGTCTCTCTAGGGTTTTGCTGTATTTTAAGATTTTTTCCCTTTAAGCACATAATAAGTATTTGTTATTGATTTTTGTAGGCATAGGTAAGTTTCTTAGGAACTATGTAAAATTACACATTTACTTATTAATTATCGACGTGTGTACAATTAATATTTGCAATTTTTGTATATAGGGAAATAAAAAAATATGGTTATTTACATGCATTTCAATAATCCATTTGGCCCTAACCTCAACGCAAGGAGATCTTTTGGTAAAACAGTTGTTCTACCAGAAATACAATCAAGGGCATTAAAGTTGTTAAGTTTGTATGGCTCGATCAGATTGTTTTTTGTTTTGACAATGTTTCAATGCTCATCTTAATTCTTAACTCGAGATATGCCATTCAGATTAGCTTTCTGGAAACATACATATGGATTTGTGTTGTATCGGTAACTCATGAGCTTTTCATATTGGTGCACTAAAGAATTTGTGATGGGCGTTTGTATATGCTGTCATCGGAAAGCATTATAGTATCTCATTCTAGAATACAGAGGTGCCAACAGGTAGACATATTACAATAGAATTTCAGTTTTGAATGAATTGCCAGTGTCTTTCAATGCATTATGAATCTCATAGCATATTTTGAACTATATGAAGGTGCCAGCATGTACAGATATTAGGCAACACTCACATGTTGCCATCTGAAAGATCATACCATATTAAGATAAGTCTAAACCGTTGGACCTATGCAAAAGAAAAGTTGCATATTGTCTTTGTTTCAGCACATATGTGCAGTGGGATACCTAAATCATAAAAGCAAGAAATATCTGATGACGGTGTCCCATTCTTTCCACTATCGAATAAGAGAACATAAGGGTCCAAAGACACATGTCTAAGGCGCTCCATGGATGGAAGAATTGAACTAGCCTCAACATGCGCGTAGACAGAAAGCAACAAAGCTAATTAATTCTTCCTATGTGAAGCTAACCACGCTAGCTAGATGATTGATTGGCCGCCCGCCGAAAACACACATATGCCTAAAACTTAGGCCTAACTCATATATTAACTCCTACTATAGCCAGTGGCGGACCCAGGAAAAAAATGGAGGGTGTGCACATTAAAAATAAAAAACCAGCCTAATCTAAGTGTCATATCAGATATGGCAAAAGAATAACACAAATAGCTCAATCAAGTCTCACAATATTATGTTTCAGAAAATAATTTCAAATTTGTGAAATTACAATACAAATAGTCTTACATGAAAGATACACAAGAATAGCTTCGGTTTGCCCTTCAGCTGCAACCTTTGTACGGACGGTGGCGAAAGGCGGGGAAGGGACCGGGCGACAAGACGAGCGGCCGAGGGGAGGGAAGCATGGGGAGCGGCGATGTCCAAAATGCAGATGAACAATTGAGATGGATGATTAGGTTTGGATGGCCGACTCCTGCATTCATTTCCGTGGACTGGTCCCCATTTGTCCGCGGACGGATGCGGGAGAAAATTTGTGGATCAGCGTTGAGGATGCCCTAATATTAGGTATGATCACGTGGTAGATCGAAGTTGTTAGAATAAATGGGCTTGACCCATTAACAAATTCTGAAATCTCAAATAGTGGCCCATGAATAAAATAGCAATTGGTGGCTCTAAGTTTAGTCCCATCCGGGAAATTGAGGAAGAGTTGGACCTCTTTATATAGTGGGTTCTCTACATCGCACTTAGTGAGGTGTGAAGGAGAGAAAGAAGACCACATGCGCGCTTGCTCGCCTGGTTGGGCTCGGGCCGGGGCCGGGGCGGCGCGTACATGCGACATGCGCGTGAATAGTCTGCCGAAATCCGGTCCGTTGCCCACCGTAGTCTACTCTATTCCGAACGCCGGCGTGCATCAGCGTGCGGGAGAGCAGGTCTTCAGAACCATTCGTTGTTGCGATTCTGCACCGGAAGAGGACGAATTAGGTTTTTGGGAAGCGCTCTACGCGACTGCTCAATTTCGTCATCACGGGTCGTCCTCCGCCCAAGTCGGGCGATGCTGCTGTGCATGTTTTGCTATTCATCTAGTTTGCTACATTGTTGCCTGCTAGTCTCTGTTCTAGTCATGAATTATTTACTGGAATTAATCATGAACTTGCCTAATATTTCAACAAAAGTTGTCTCAAAAAATAACGTGATAGATCAAAGAGTCTTATTTTTTTTTCCTTTTTTCCTGTTTGCAATCTACGCGAGTCGCCACTAGAGTTTCCGTCGAGTTGATCGATGGAATTGATCTAACTAGCTTCTACGGGGCTCATGTATGTACAGGAGTCTTTGGTTGGACACGCACACCGTGCTGCTAATAGAAAAATCAGTCAAGCTGCTTCTATGGTTTGCTAGGTTTGCATGTACGTGTACAGCTTCAGGTGAATTAGTTCTAGACTTCTAGTACTGTAAAACCAACAAAATCAGGAAAAGATGACATATAGTGAAAAAAATCTGCAAAATGCTGGGTGTGCCACGGCACACCCGGCACACCCTCTAGGTCTGCCAATGACTATAGCCCGTCTGTATGTATGCATTAGCAAGCTGACTAATTTGTGGCTGGCCAAAAATACATATGGATGCGAAATAACTTGGTCTAGTTAGATGATTGACTGGCCGCGGATCAAAAACACACATGCACGTAAACTTGTCTCACACGTGAATTAACTCTTTCAGCCATAGCACATATGTACACGTATGTACGTACTTGTACGGTATAGTTAGCACGCTAATTGATTTCCGACCGGCCGAAAACACACACATGCGAAACTTGGTTTCGCTCATGGGAATTCTCTCCGCTCAGAGCATGTATCTTAGGCAGCTGTCCTTGTACATAGTACGTCCGACCAGATGTGCAAGTAATAGACAGAGCTATGATAAGGGTACGGCAATTGATGGGAACACATGTCGTACCATCGGCAAAGGAAAAACGGAGCCGTGCGCGGCACAGGAAGAGCACTTGGAAGGATCGGACAAAGAAAAACTAATTAAGGAGAAACTAATGTAGGGCATGTGAGGTTGATGTCTAGTGGACTCTAATCTATTATATAAAAATAAACTAATCTGCGTTTGATGTATCCACGTGGTTGGCATCGAAGGGGTAATCCATCAGCTATGATTGATTACTTAAATTAATTGATGTCAAAAGCGAGTTTGAGTTTTTGTGAGAGAGACCAGGTGTGACACGTTAGCATGTCCAAAAAAAAAAAAACTAAGGTATGGCACGACTCATGGTTGATTAGGACTATGCTATATATGTTATGCATATCTTTTTTTATGGAATACGTTACACATATCTAACGGTTATATAATTGTAACTTTAGAAGACCCATCAGATTGAGGGCCAGTATTTTGTAATTAACGTAGAATTTTCTAGACTAATTCTCTTGCTTCTAATTAACCCATCAATTACTTTTTATATATGTAATCTTGCGAGTCTTCCTACCCTAGCCGCCGCCACGAGCCAGGCGACTAGGGAGGCGATCTCCTTCCACCGATCTCCACCGGCCGGGGCGCAGGCCCCCTCTCCCTCCGGCTGCTCCGACGGCAGGAGGGAGGGGGGACCCCGTTCCTCCGCTCTGTAGTTAGGGTTTGGATTTGTAGGTCGCGGTGCGCTGTTGGGGTGGTGGGAGCGGCGCTCGGACGAATAAATCTGCCTCAGCCCCACTCCCACACCGGCGGTGTCCTTCATGACGGCGTCTCGGAGTTGATGGCATCGTGTGTCTGCCGATCCTTCAGATCGGCGGCGTTAGGGTTCATGGATGGTGTTGGCGAGGCGGCGGCGGCGACTCCATCAGGTGTGTCTCTCCTTCTGCTCTGTCCCCGTTGCTGTGGCGTTGTCTCCGACGTCATGGTGGAGCAGGGAGGTTTGGTCATTCAGCAATACGCGCAGACGGTTGTCTACGCAAGTAACAGCTGGAAGATGGAGCATCTTGTGCTGGGTTTGTGGTTGGAGGCTGACAGTTCTGGTTTCCTCCTCCGACGTCGTCGTCACGCGGGGGTGTCAGTTCTGAAGTTCGATGGCGTGTCCGGGGACATGTTGCCCTGGTCTGATTCTTTCAACGGTAATGGTTTTGCTTCTGGCAAACTACTTTGGAGGTCCGTAAAGCTGCAGATCAGCGATGGAGCCGTGTCGAGCTTGGGTAAAGAGGTGATCTGTATTCTTTCCCTTTGGTGGCCGCTTCGGTGGTGTCGAAGGAAAGGGACAGACGCTGGTATTTTGCATAGGATTTTCCTATCTTTTCAGTCATGTAAGGTCGGTGCTTACGTGCCTTGTAACTTGATCTTTATTCTATAAATGAGACACGTATTACCATGCAAAAAATTACTTTTTATATAGAAATAGATAAAGGGCAAATGGTAATGATCTTTCCTAGTAGCTTTATTTAATTTTCTGAAATCAATTACCATCCTTTAACCAGTTACAATTCTTTGTGGGATAAGCTCATTCTTATCATTTGGAACAACAGTAATGCCTCCTTTCTTAGGGACACAATGATCAGGACTTACCCATCTACTATCAGCTATAGGATAAATTATACCTGCCTTCAGAAATTTTAATATTTTAGTTCTTATCACATCCTTCATTCTAGGATTCGGACGTCGTTGATGATCAACAACTGGTTTAGCATCTGACTCCATATTAATTTTGTGCTGGCATAAAGTGGGACTAATGCCCTTAAGATCATCAAGAGTATATCCAATGGCAGCACGATGCTTCCTCAGAGTTTTAAGTAATCATTTTTCTTCAAGCTCTAAAAGGTTAGCACTGATAATAACAGGATATATTTTCTTTTCATCAAGATAAGCATATTTAAGTGTATCTGGTAGTTTCTTTAATTTGAACACATGATCACTCTTAGGTGGTAGAGGATCTCCCAAAGTTTCAACAGGCAAATTATGTTTAAGAATAGGTGCTTGCCTAAAGAATATTTCATCTATTTCATTTCTTTCATTCATATGCATATCATTTTCATGGTCTAGCAAATATTGTTCTAAAGGATCAGTAGGAGGCACATCAATAGAAGCAAGACCAATAATTTCATCTTTATTAGGTAATTGATTATCATGAGGTTGTCTATGAAACGTAGAGAAATTAAACTCATGAGATACATCAGCAAAATTAACACTAACTGTTTCTTTATTGCAATCAATCTTAGCATTAACAGTATTCAAGAAAGGTCTACCAAATATAATGGGACAAAAATCATCTTGTGGTGATCCAAGAACTAGAAAATCAGTAGGGTATTTGATCTTACCACACAAGACTTCAACATCTCTAACAATTCCAAGTGGTGTAATGGTATCTCTGTTTGCAAACTTAATAGTAACATCAATATCTTCAATCTCAACAGATGCAATATCGTTCATGACTTCTTGATAAAGAGAAAATGGAATAGAACTCACACTAGCACCAATATCACATAAACCATGATAGCAATGATCTCCAATTTTAACAGAAACAACAGGCATGCCAATTACAGGTTTATTTTCATCCTCGGTGTCTGGCTTAGCAATTCTAGTTGCTTCATCACAGAAATATATGACATGTCCATCGATATTATCAACTAAAAGATCCTTAACCATTGCAATATTAGGTTCTACTTTGATTTGTTCAGAGGGTTTAATTGATTTAATATTACTCTTATTAACCACAGTTGAAGCTTTAGCATGTTCCTTAATCCTAACAGGGAAAGGAGGTCTCTTGATATAAGCAGTAGGCACAACCGGATCAACATTATAAATGATTGTTTCCTCTTTAGCTATAATATGTTCTTCCTTTACTTCAATAGGTGCATGAAACTTAAACCATTTCTCCTTAGGGAGATCAACATGAGGAGCAAATGATTCACAAAAAATAGCTACTATCTCAGAGTCAAGTCAATATTTAATACTAAATTTATGAAAAGCATCAGTTTCCATAAAAGATTTAACACAATCAAACTCAAGATTTATACCTGACTCTTTGCCTTTGTCGATTTCTCAGTCTTTAGAGTTGCGTTTAATTCTTTCCAAAAGATCCCATTTGAATTCAATAGTTTTCTTTATAAAGGAACCAGTACAAAAAGTATCGAGCATGGATTGATCATTACGAGAAAGCCGAGCATAAAAGTTTTGTATAATTATTTCTCTTGAGAGCTGATTATTGGGGCATGTGTGCATAATATATTTAAGCCTCCCCCAAGCTTGAGCGATACTTTCTCCTTCAGAAGGCCAAAAATTATGTATATAATTCCGATCATGATGAACCAAATGCATAGGATAAAATTTCTGTTGAAATTCCAGCTTCAACCAGTTCCAATCCCATGTTCCAGTATCATCCAATAGCCTATACCATGCCAATACCTTTCCCTCCAAAGATAAAGGGAATACCTTCCTATTAACTCCATCCTCGAATAAACCTGCAAACTTAAACAATCCACAAATTTCAACCACATAGATCAAGTGCATATCAGGATGTATTGTTCCATCACCTGCATAAGGATTAGCTAGTAGTTTCTCTAACATACCCGAAGGAATTTCATAATAAATATTTTCAGTAGGTTCAATAGGTTGAGGAGCAACTCTTATTGCTTCCGGTCGAGGTGAAGATACCCCGAACAAGCCCCTCAAAGGATTACTTTCCATAGTGACAAGCGACAGTAAATTTCAGCACATAATAAAAATGTTTCCTTACCAATTTCCACTTACCAAAGGCACTTCACTCCCCGGCAAAGGCGCCAGAAAAGAGTCTTGATGACCCACAAGTATAGGGGATCAATTGTAGTCCTTTCGATAAGTAAGAGTGTTGAACTCAACGAGGAGCAGCAGGAAATGATAAGCAGTTTTCAGTAAGGTGTTTTATGCAAGTACTGAAGGTAGCGGTAACAGATAGTTTTGTAACAAGATAATTCATAAAAAGTAACAAGTGACAATAGTAACAAAAGTGCAGCAAGGTGGCCTAATCCTTTTTATAGCAAAGGACGAGCCGGAACGGTGTCTTATATAAAGCAAAGCGTTCTCGAGGACACATGGGAATTATCATCTAGTCACTTTCATCATGTTTATTTGATTCGCGTTCACAAGTTTGATAATTTGATATGTGGGTGGACCGGTGCTAGGGTGCTGTTCTTACTTGAACAAGCAACCCTCTTATGATTACCGCCTCTCGCAAGCATCTGCAACTATGAAAGAACAATTAAGATAAATCTAACCATAGCATGGAACATATGGATCCAAATAAGCCCCTTACGGAATAACGCATAAACAAGGGTTTAAGCTTCTGTCACTCTAGCAACCAATCATCTACTTATTACTCCACAATGACTTCCCTTAGGCCCAAGTATGGTGAAGTGTCATGTAGTCGACGTTCACATGACACCACTAAAGGAAGCAACAACATACATATCATCAAAATATCAAACGAATACCAAATTCACATGATTACTTATAACAAGACTTCTCCCATGTCCTCAAGAACAAACGTAACTACTCAAAAATCGTACTCATGTTGAAGATCAGAGGGGTATTGAATATCACTAAGGATCTGAACATATAATCTTCCACCAAATAAACCAACTAGCATCAACTACAAGATGTAATCAACACTACTAGCAACCCATAAGTACCAATCTGAGGTTTTGAGAGAAAGATTGAATACAAGAGATGAACTAGGGTTTGAGATGAGATGGTGTTGGTGAATATGTTGATGAAGATTGGTCCTCCCACGATGAGAGGATCGTTGGTGATGTCGATGGCTTCGATTTCCCCCTCCCGGAGGGAAGTATCCCCGGCGGAATCGCTCCGCCGGAGGGCAAAAGTGCTCCTGCCCAAGTTCCGCCTCGAGACGGCGGCGCTTCATCCCGAAAGTCTTCTCTATATTTTTTAGGGCAAATGGCCTTATGTAGCAGAAGGAGGGGACCAGAGGCCAGCTGTGGGCCCCACAAGGCATCAGGCAGCGCCTAGGGGGGTGGCCGCGCCCTGTTGCCTTGTGGGCAACTGGTGGGCCCCCTCTGGTATTTCTTTCCCCCAATATTTTTTATATATTCAATAAAAAATCCTCGTGAAGTTTCAGGTCATTTGGAGCTCTGTAGAATAGCTATCTCTGCTGTAGCTATTTCAGGTCCAGAATTCCAGCTCCGGTAATCTCCCTCTTCATATAAACCTTGCAAATTAAGAGAGAAAAGGCATAAGAATTGCATCATAAAGTGAAATAATGACCAAATATGTTATAAATATCAGTAGGAAAACATGATGCAAATTAGACGTATCATGCCCAGTGCCAGTTGCTGTTTTCTGCTTGTTTTTTGCTTTTCCAAAAAATCCATATCAAATGAAGTCCAAACGCAGCGAAACTTTTTGACGATTTTTTTTGGAAGGAGAGAGACACAGGAAGCTTCGAGGGAGTACCAGAAGCCCCAAAGGGACCCCACGAGGCAACAGGGCGCGCCCAGGGGGGTGGCCACGCCCTGATGCCTTATGGGCCCCCTGTGGCACCTTGATACGTCTCCAACGTATCTATAATTTTTTATTGTTCCATACTATTATATTATCAATCTTGGATGTTTTATATGCAATTATATGCTATTTTATATCATGTTTTGGGATTAACCTATTAACCTAGTGCCCAGTGCCACTTGCTATTTTCTGCTTGTTTTTGGTTTTTCAAGAATCAATACCAAACGAAGTCCAAACGCTACGAAACTTTTTGACGATTTTTTCTGGACAAAAGAGACCCTAGAAGCTTCGGGAGGATGCCAGAAGCCTCACGAGGAGATGACAAGGCAACAGGGCGGGGGCGCGCTCTGATGCCTTGTGGGCCCCTCGTGGCTCCTTTTGACCTAATTCCACCTCTATAAATTCTCTAATATTGGGAAACTAACAGAGAGCCAGCCAAAATACTTTTTCCACCGCCGCAAGCTTCTGTTCTTCTGCGATCCCATCTGGAGGCCTTTTCCGGCACTCTGTCAGAGGGGGAATCGATCACGGAGGGCTTCTACATCAACCTTGCTGCCCCTCCGACGATGTGTGAGTAGTTTACCACAGGCCTACGGGTCCATAGCAAGTAGCTTGATGGCTTCTTCTCTCTCTTTGATCTTCAATACAATGTTCTCCTCGATCTTCTTGGAGTTCTATTCGATGTAATCTTCTTTTGCGGTGTGTTTGTTGGGATCCGATGAATTGTGGGTTTATGATCAGATTATTCATTGAAAGTAATTGAGTCTTTTCTGAAATTTATTATGCATGATTATTATAGCTTTGTATTCCTCTCCGATCTATCCATTTGGTTTGGCCAACTAGATTGATTTATCTTCAGCGGGAGGGGTGCTTTGTAATTGGTTCAATCTTGCGGTGTCCTCACCCAGTGACAGAAAGGGTAGCGAGGCACATATTGTGTTGTTGCCATTAAGGGTAAAACGACTGGGTTTATTCATTGATTGGGTTTACTTGGTCTACATCATGTCATCTTGCTTAAGGCGTTACTCCGTTTGTTATGAACTTAATACCATAGATGCATGCGTGATAGCGGTCGATTGGTGGAGTAATAGTAGTAGATGCAGGCAGGAGTCGGTCTACTTGTCTCGGACGTGATGCCTATATATGTGATCATTGCCGTGAATAACATCATAACTATGCGCTTTTGTTTGAATTGCCCAACAGTAATTTGTCTACCCACCTATGTTATGCGTTCGAGAGAGAAGCCTCTAATGAAAACTATGGCCCCGGGTCTACTTAAATCATATAAAAATAAAACCTAAAAATACTTGCTGCAATTTATTTACTTTTATTTTATCTTGCAATTTATCTATCTACCACTACAAGATTTAATCCTTGCAAGTAACGAGTTCAAGGGGGTTGACAACCCTCTTGCCCGCGTTGGGTGCAAGTATTTGCTTTTGTGTGTGCAGGTGCTGCTCACGAGATTTTGCGTGATTCTCCTACTGGTTTGATAACCTTGGTTCTCATTGAGGGAAATACTTATCTCTACTATACTGCATCTCCCCTCCTCTTCAGGGAAAATCCCAACGCAACTCACAAGTAGCAGGAAGAATTTCTGGCACCGTTGCCGGGTAGACATCATCAAAATCTATCAAGTACCTTCACATAAACTATCATCTACTTGCTCTACTTTTTATTTGCCTTTTTATTTGCATTGCCTCTTGTTTTCATCTCACCCACTTCTCATAAAAAATTCTAATAATAATGATTTGATTAGTACTCCAATTGCTCCTCCCGTAGCTAGTGCAGAGTCTTATGATATGAATGCTGCTTTGCTAAATCTTGTTATGAAAGAACAATTTTCTGGAACTCCTAATGAGGATGCTGCTTCCCATCTTAATACTTTCATTGAATTATGTGATATGCAAAAGAAAAAAGATGTGGATAATGATATTATTAAGTTGAAATTATTTCCGTTCTCACTAAGAGATCGTGCTAAAACTTGGTTTCATCCTTGCCTTGCAATAGTATTGATTCTTGGGATAAGTATAAGGATGCTTTTATTGCCAAGTATTTTCCTCCCGCTAAAATTATTTCTCTAAGAAATCAAATAATTAATTTTAAGCAACTTGAGCAAGAACATGTTGCACAAGCATGGGAGAGAATGAAATCAATGATTAGAAATTGTCCCACTCATGGTTTAAGCTTATGGATGATCATACAAAATTTATATGCGGGACTAAACTTTGTTTCTAGAAATCTTCTAGACTCTGCTTCAGGAGGTACTTTTATGCAAATTACATTGGGAGAAGCTACAAAACTCCTTGATAATATTATGACAAATTATTCTCAATGGCATACCGAAAGAGCTCCAACTTGAAATCTCTACTTTGGGTGATAAAATGGATGCTATTATGAAAATGCTTGCTAGTAAAAATACTCATGTTGATCCTAATGATGTGCCATTGTCTACTTTGATTGAGCAAAATAATGATGCTATTGATGTGAATTTTGTCTCTAGAAGTAATTTCAACAACAATGCTTATAGAGGAAATTTCAATCCTAGACCATTTCCCAAAAAATTCCTCCAATAGTTATGGTAATTCCTATGGTAATTCATACAATAATAATAATAGGATACCTACTGATCTTGAGAACAACATTAAATTTTTTATTAATTCTCAAAAGACTTTCAATGCTATGATAGAAGAAAAATTTGATAGAATTGCTCATGGTGTGGAAAACCTTAAAATTAAAATTTTGCCACCTAAGCATGATATTAATGAGTCTATTAAAGCCATCCATGTTTCTATTAATGAAAGTAAAGAGAGAACTGCTAGGTTGAGAGCTAAGCGAGAATTCCTAGAAAAGGTTATTCCACCCTGTTTTTATCGTAATCATGATGAAGATATTAAAATGATTGGTGTCTCACCTATTGAATCTTTATTTAGTAAAATAAAACTTGATGAAAAAGGGACTGGGGATGAGTCAACTTTAGTTAGAAGGCATCCCAATTGTTTGGAGGGTGATGATCTTAATGATAAAAAGGATAAAAGTGGGTTTGGAGAGGTCAAGACTTTAAATAGTGATGTGCCCACTAATTTCGATTACAAGGACTTTAATTATGATATTTGATCTTTATTTGAATGTATTTCCTTGTTGCAATCCATGATTATCTAACCTAATGCTTATGAACAAAATAAAGCTTTTACTAAACATATTGTAGAAGTTATGATAAAAGCTCATGAAGAAAAGCTTGAGTTGGAAGTTTCAATACCTAGAAAATTACATGATGAGTGGGAACCTACTATTAAAATTAAAATCAAGGATTATGAATGTAATGCTTTATGTGATCTAGGTGCTAGCATCTCTACTATACCAAAATCTTTATGTGATGGGCCTTACCGATTTGAATGAATGTTCCCTTAACTTGCATTTAGAGGATTCAACAATTAAGAAACCATTGGGTAGAATTAATGATGTTCTCATACTTGCAAATAGGAATTATGTACCCATGGATTTTATTGTGCTTGATATTGAATGCAATCCGTCTTGTCCTATAATACTTGGTAGGACTTTCCTACGAACCATAGGGGTTATTATTGATATGAAAGAAGGTAATATAAGATTCCGATTCCCACTAAAGAAAGGGATGGAACAATTCCCTAGAAAGAGAATTAACCCACCATATAAATCTATTATGAGGGCCACCTATGGAATAAATTGGAAGGATGACAACACTTGAAACTATGCATTATGCCTAGCTAGGGGTATAAAACAATAGCGCTTGTTGGGAGGCAACCCAATATTTATATTTATTGCACTTTTTATTGTGTCACATGATTATAGCTACTTTTATGATTGTATTTTTATGTTTTAATTAGTGTTTGTGCCAAGTAATGCCTTTGGGATGATTTAAATGACAGTATTATCGATGCTGTTTGAAAACAAAAACTTTTGCGTCCAGTGCTG
This sequence comes from Elymus sibiricus, assembly GCA_039707655.1. NCBI lineage: Eukaryota > Viridiplantae > Streptophyta > Magnoliopsida > Poales > Poaceae > Elymus > Elymus sibiricus. The sequence goes on from CM077666.1 coordinate 148,180,112, forward strand.
GAATTTTCATTTTTTGCTAGAATGTCAATAATTGCTGAAATTTTCACACAGTATTGGAATATGAATTGCTTACATTTTGCTAATTTTTCAGAATTTTTGGAGTTAAATAAGAATGATTTTTTATTTAGATCTTCATAGACTGTTCTGTTTTAGACAGATTCTGTTTTCTATTGCATAGTTCGCTTATTTTAATGATGCTATGGATTATATCAAGGGGTATAAGTCATGGAGAAGTTAGAGTACAGTAGCATTATGCAATAATTAAATATGAATCAATTTAAAACAGTACCTAAAGTTTAAGATTTATTTGTTATACTAACGGATCTCACGAGGTTTCTGTTGAGTTTTGTGTGCTGATGTTTTTAAGTTTTGGGTGAGATCACGATGGATGAACGAATAAGGAAAGGCAAGACCCTAAGCTTGGGGACGCCCAAGGAACCCAAGGTAATATTCAAGGAAGACCCAAGCGTCTAATCTCGGCGATGCCCCGAATGGCATCCCCTCTTTCGTCTACAATCGATCAGTAACTCACTTGGAGCTATATTTTTATTCATCACATGATATGAGTTTTACTTGGAGCGTCTTGTGCCATAGTTTTCTTTTCTTTGTTTGATTTTTAGATTGCCACAATCATCTTTTGATGTACACACCTTTTGAGAGGGACACACAATTATCGTGATTTGTTAGAATACTCTATATGTGCTTCACTTATATCTTTTGAGCTAGGCAGTTGCTCTAGTGCTTCACTTATATCTTTTAGAGCATGGCGGTGGTTATATTTTATAGAAATGATTGCACTCTCATGCTTCACTTAAATATTTTTGAGAGTCTAATAAATAGTAATGGCAATTTGCACGTGTTAAAAGAATGGTCCTGATATGATAAGTTATTCAAGGGGGATATAATAAAAACTTTCATGTAGATCACTAAATATGAAGTGCATGGTTAATTTTATTAATGTTGTAATATGAAAGGATATAGGTTCATAATCATTGGTTAGTAGAAATATCGGTATTAAAGTTTGTTATGATTACTCATCTAAGTATTGGTCGTGGCATGGTGAGGAAGTTCCAGCATTTATAGGTCTGAAATGAAATCCTTGAGTGCTGTTACAATCGGGGGCGCGCGATGGTTAACTCCTACCAACCTTCTCCCTAGGGGCATGCGGTTAGTACTTTTCTTCGAGGGCTAATAGGCTTTCACAATAAGTATATGAGTTCTTTATGACTAATGTCAGTACATGGATTATACACACTCCTATCTTTCCGCAATTTGCTAGCCTCTTCGGTACCGTGCCTTGCCCTTTCTCACCTCGAGAGTTGGCGCAAACTTTGCTGGTGCATCCAAACCCCGTGATATGATACGCTCTTTCACACATAAGCCTCCTTTTACCTTCCTCAAAACAGCCACCATACCTACCTATTATGGCATTTCCATAGTCATTCAGAGATATATTGCCATGCAACTTCCACCATTCCGTTTATATGACACACATCATCATTATCATATTGCTTTGCATGATCATATAGCTGACATAGTATTTGTGGCTCAGCCACCGTTCATCATTTTTTATACATGTTACGCTAGATCATTGCACATCCTGGTACACTGCCAGAGGCATTCATATAGAGTCATATTGTTCTAGTATTGAGTTGTAATATTGAGTTGTAAGTAAATAAAAGTGTGATGATCATCATTATTAGAGCATTGTCCCAGTGAGGAAAGGATGATGGAGACCGTGATTCCCCACAAGTCGGGATGAGACTCCGGACAAAAAAAGAAAAAAAAAGGCCAAAAAGAGCCCACAAAAAATGAGAGAAAAAGAGAGAAGGGGCAATGTTACTATCCTTTTCCACACTTGTGCTTCAAAGTAGCACCATGTTTTTCATATAGAGAGTCTCCTGAGCTGTCACTTTCATATACTAGTGGGAATTTAACGTTATAGAACTTGGTTTGTATATTCTGATGATGGGCTTCCGCAAATGCCCGAGGTCTTCATGAGCAAGCAAGTTGGATGCACACCCACTTAGTTTTCAGTTTGAGCTTTCATACACTTATAGCTCTTAGTGCATCCGTTGCATGGCAATCCCTACTCCTTGCATTGATATCGATTGATGGGAATCTCCATAGCCCGTTGATCCACCGAGTTGATGCGAGACTTTCTTCTTCTCCTTTTACCATTATTGATCCCTATCACCGCATTCTATTCCACCTAGTGCTATATCCATGGCTCACGCTCATGTATTGTGTGGGAGTTGAAAATGCTGAAGCGCATTAGAAGTATGATCCAATTGCCTGGTTTAACACCGGGGTGCTCATGATTTATATATTTGCGGTGAAGATAGAGTCATGCCATGCTAATATGAGAAAGTGAGTAGGGATAACAGTCGTTAAGGATCGTATATTTTGAAAGTTTAATGATTATGCTTCTTATGTTCATGGATATTATTATGTTGATATTGTTAATTCATCGCTTCACAATATTTATGCCATAAAAGAGATTACATGATAGACATGTTAGGTAGCATTCCACATCAAAAATTCTATTTTTGTCATTTACCTACTCGAGGACAAGCAGGAATTAAGCTTGGGGATGCTGATACGTCTCCAACGTATCTATAATTTTTGATTGTCCCATGCTATTATATTATCAATCTTGGATGGTTTATATGCAATTATATGCTATTTTATATCATCTTTTGGGACTAACCTATTAACCTAGTGCCCAGAGCCAGTTGCTGTTTTCTGCTTGTTTTGGGTTTTTCAGAAAATCAGTGCCAAACAGAGTCCAAACCCTACGAAACTTTTTGATGATTTTTTTCTGGACAAAAGAGACACTAGAAGCTTCGGGAGGAGGCCAGATGAAGCCTCATGAGGAGATGAAAAGGCAACAGGGCGCGCGCCGAGACGAAGAAAGTGTCGGTGGATGGCAGTGGCTCCGGGCCCGCCTTCACCATCGGCAACGGTCTCTCTCCCAAATAGGAAGGCGCGCTCATCGTCTTCCTCCGGGCAAATGCTGATGTGTTCGCGTGGACAGCATTTGATTTGTCCGGTGTGCCGAGGGAGGTGATCGAGCACCACTTAGCGGTGTGCCACAATGCACACCCCGTGAAGCAAAATGCACAGCGCCAAGCGCCCGAGAAGCAAGAGTTCATCGTTCAAGAAGTTCATAAGCTGCAAGAGGCAGGAGTCATCCGTGAGGTTCGCCATCCCGAGTGGCTCGCCAACCCAGTCGTGGTCCCCAAGAAAGGCAGCGAGGGGCGAATGTGCGTCGACTTCATGAGCCTCAACAAGGCCTGCCCCCAGGATCCCTTCCCGCTGCCACGCATCAACCAGATCGTGGACTCCACCGCAGGGTGCGAGTTGCTATGTTTTCTGGACGCCTTCTCGGGCTACCACCAGATCAAGATGGCGACGGAAGACGAAGAGAGAATGGCCTTCATCACCCCCTGTGGAGTGTACTGTTACATCTGCATGCCATTCGGCCTGAAGAGCGCGGGAGCCACCTTCCAGAGGCTGATGCGTATCGCCCTGGGGCCCTAGATGGGAAGAAATGCCGAGGCCTACGTCGATGACATTGTTGTCAAGACGTGTGAGGCGTGGTCCCTCATCGCGAACCTCGAAGAAACATTTGCAAACCTGCGCAAGGTCAACCTCATGCTCAACCCCGCCAAGTGCGTCTTCGGAGTCCCTTCCGGCAAGCTGCTTGGCTTCCTGGTCTCCCACCACGACATCGAAGCTAACCCCGAGAAGGTAAAGGCCATCGAGCAGATGCGGCCTCCCCGGAACCTCAAGGAAATGCAGCGCCTGGTGGGATGCATGGCCGCTCTTGGGTGCTTCATCTCCAAGTTCGGCGAGTGCGCCCTGCCGTTCTTTAAGCTCATGAAGAGATCAGGCCCCTTCAAGTGGACTCCTGAGGCTGACGCGGACTTCGTCGACTCAAGAGGTACCTGACGAGCCCTCCTATCATGGTCGCACCACGCTCCCGCGAGCCCTTGCTCCTGTACTTGGCAGCCACGCCCCAAACGGCCAGCGCGGTCCTGGTGGCAGTTCGGGAGGAGCGCACCTTCGCCAAGAAGAAGCCTGTCGCATCAACGCCTACCGAGGCTGCATCAGGGCCTGCCGAGGCCGCGCCTTCACTTGCCGAAGGCCCTCCTCAGGAGGCCCCTGGCGTTCCACCTCCTGAGCCTCATGAAGAACAAGCTGCCGCTCCTGCAGCCACGCGCCTTGTCGATCACCCCGTCTAATTCATTAGCACGGTGCTGCGGGACGCGCGCGAGCGCTATCCCATGCAGCAGAAGCTCCTCTTCCCACTCCTCATCGCCTCCAGGAAGCTGCGCCACTACTTCCAGGCCCACCCCATCAAGGTGATCACATCCTACCCATTGGAGCAAGTCCTGCATAGCCCCAACGCCACTGGCCGTGTCGCCAAGTGGAACATCGAGCTGCAGGCCTTCGAGCTGGAATTCTGCACCACAAGGACGATCAAGGGCGCAACCTTAGTGGACTTCACGGAGAAATGGACAGATCCGCACCAAGAGGAGCCTCGCGAGGACGACTCCCTCCTGCCTTGAGAGGATGCCCCTATCAGCTGGACCATGCACTTCGACGGCGCGTCCTCCCGGCAGGGCGCGGGGGCTGGCGTCATGCTCACCTCGCCAATAGGAAACAAGCTCTACTACGTCGTACAACTCTGCTTCAAGCATAATGACAAGGTCTCCAACAACATCGCAGAGTACGAGGGCCTCATCGCTGGGCTCAAGGCCGCCTTTGCTCTAGGCATCAAGCGCATCGTCATCAAGGGAGACTCGCAGCTTCTCGTCAACTTCTCCAACAAGAGCTACAAGCCCAAGGACGAGCACATGGCCGCTTACCTAGAAGAGGTGTGCAGGCTCGAGAAGCGCTTCCTTGGCCTGGAGCTTCAGCACATTCCTCGTGGTGGCAACAAGGAAGCAGACGACATCGCCAAGCTGGCATCACACCGCGAGCCTTAAAGCCCTGGCGTCTTCGAGGAAAGGCTCCTGAAGCCATCAGCTGCACCGCCTGCTCCAAGCGCCACGACGCCTCATGAGGAGCTCCCGCCTGCGCCCACCACAGGCGCACCAGACTGTGGTCTGCCTTTAGGAGCTTGCCTGCTGCTGGCGCTAAAGCTGCAGGCTGAAAGCTGGGCCAATGAGTTCATGGTCTACCTGGAAAGCGGCACCCTCCCGGAGAAGGACTCAGAGGCGAAGCGCGTGGCCCGCCAGGCCACACCTTACTGCCTGAGGGATGGCGATCTCTACCGAAGGCGCCCCAATGGAGTTGCACTACGGTGCATCTCTGAGGAGCAAGGGCGTGAGCTGCTTGCCAACATACATGGCGGAGACTGCGGCCACCACTCTTCATCACGCACTCTTGCCGGCAAGGTGTTCGACAGCGGCTTCTACTGGCCCACCGTGCTCCAAGACGCCACTGAACTGGTCCAAGCCTGTGAGGCCTACCAATTCCATGCCAAGTAGATTCACCAGCCAGCGCAAGGCCTCCAGACCATACCCCTCTCGTGGCCCTTCGCGGTCTGGGGGCTGGACATCGTGGGCCCCTTCCCACGCGCAGCAGGAGACGACCGCTACCTCTACATCGCCATCGACAAATTCACCAAGTGGGCGGAAGTGGAGCCTGTTCGCTCCGTCCCGGCAGGATCGGCCGTCAAGTTCATCAAGGGGCTCGTGTACTGCTTCGGCGTCCCCAACCGCATCATCACTGACAACGACTCGTAGTTCACTAGCGGCCTCTTCAAGTCATACTACGCCAGCCTTGGCACGCAGATCTGCTATGCCTCCGTGGCACACCCCCGAAGCAACGGCTAGGCCGAGCGTGCCAACGCTGAGGTCCTCAATGGCCTCAAGACGCGAATGTGTGACACCCCGATTTTTGGCCCTTTCTTTTTCTTTTGGATTTCTTCGAAATTTTTATTTGGAGTTCTTTTTCCGTGGCTATGTGGTCTTAAAACCTGGGGAGATCATATCTTCTTCCTCTCCCAAGTGGCTTGTCACTCCCAAAGCTTTTCCAAGACCATGCCATTTCCATCTTAGCCCAACTCCAAATTCTTTTTTCTGGGGAATATTCCTTTTTCTATTAAAGGAATAACCCTGTTTGCCCTAGGTTGTGAAGCAACCTATATTTCTGTCTTCCACAAAATTCCTACAAAATTCTCATAAATTCTTTGGATCATATCTTCCACAAATATGTCAAAACCCATCCCTACCTAGTTCAAAAATAATTCAGGAATATTCATTTTTCCATTCTGTCCAGAATGGCACTTTGTGAAGGAAGTGCCATTTATATTTTCTTGATTGCTCTAAAATTTTTTGAGCACTCCTTCATATCCATATAATTGCCACATGCCAAAATTCAGCTTCATTTGCCTAGTAAATCCCCCTCAGCAAATTTCCAAAGTTTCTGTCCAGAGAGAAGCTTTGGGAAGGGAGTACTAGCTAGGCTAATCCAAATGAGTTGAAATTTTGGTAGATCATTTATATGATCAAATTATTACTCTCCACCAAATTTCATCTCCATCCAACAATCTATGTGAGCACACCATGCAATCTTTGTTTCTGGTCATAATTTCAGTTTGTGAAGCAACTATAATTTATATTGCTTCATCAATTCTGAAATTAATCCAGGACCTAAATACCCCTATATCCATTGAGCATGACAAAATTCACATCATTTTGTTAAGAAATTTTCTCTAAAAAATTCCCCCAAGTTTCTGTCCAGTAGAAAGCATTGTGAAGGAAGTACCATTTTTATTTATCCAAATGGTATGAAATTTTTACAGTGCCTTCATATGCCCAAAATCATCATCTTCTACCAAATTTCAGCTCAATCCAATCACCCATGTGAGTGTAGCTTCATGATCTAGTTTCTGGACCAGATTTTGCAGTTGTGAAGCAACTATGATGAATGTTGGTCCAAATCCTTTCATATTTCACAGGATTGTAGTCCTACCTACCCTAAACCTCTGTGACATCTTTCCTAGCCCTTTGGTCAAGTCATTTGGCCACAATTTCGTGCCCAAGTTTGCTACCGCAAACTTCAGTTGATGCTACCCATTAGCACAAAGGTGCTTTAACCAAACCAAGACCTCAGTTATCGGGCCCGTGGAACCCAGGGTATCCAGGCCTGTCTGCCTTTGGCGCAGGGCGCAACGCCTGGCATGGGCCCAGCAGGCCATCACCACCAAGCATTTCACCAAGACCCCTCATGAGGCCCTGGCCTCCTGAGGACCCCTCCTCAGGGAGCGGCGAGCAAGGCTCGGCATCTTCACCAGCAGCCTCGCGAGGCCCTCTCGCGAGGCGGCCTCCCGAGGTTTCCTCCTGAGGGCGCTCAAGACGAGCGTTGTTCGGTCCAGTCATGCGGCCTCGTGCCCATCATGTGGGTGACGTGCGCAGCGATGAACGGCGACAGAGGCCGTGCCAGCAGGCGCGGATGAAGAGGGCTTCCCCATTTGTGCTAAGGGAGCCATGCCAGCAGTCCACTTCCCAAAGCAACCCCAAAGGTTGCCCGATCGATGAAAGAAGACCAAGACGGCGGGCACGCAGGGCGGAGGTCATCACCGAGCCCACCGGAGCGTCATGGAGCATGCTTTTGCAGCCGAAGACAACCTTTACTCAGGATAGCCTGAGCGCTTGTCCCCTTTCAAAACCCGCCAAGTGTGGCAACCCTTCCCGCCTAGTTTTTGGGGCAAGAGGACCAAGGCAGGTATAAAGGGGCAGAGCTGCCATTGTAGGAGAGGGTGATCCGGTCTGGCTCTCGTTCCCATCATCCCCAACCTTGTACTCACACACACCAGAGCAATCCCAACCAAGCAGGAGTAGGGTTTTACACCGCAAGGTGGCCCGAACCTGGGTAAACCGCTGAGTCCGTGGCTTGCCCCCACTAGCGTGCTCCCGCTGTAGTTTCGCCGTAGCTTAGCCGTGGTAGGGGACGAGGCGGTAGGAACAAGCTCACCCCAGTGTTCGAACCTTTGGGTCCCCGGAGCCCCAACTTCCGACATTTTGGCGCGCCAGGTAGGGGTGCGCTACCGTTCTTCCGCTCCACCCTTCGCTCCACCAGCTTCATGGCCGACGCCCGCCGCGAGCGCGCTGAGCGCAGGGCCGGCCGCGTGGCTCAGATGGAGCCTGTGGCCCGCGGCAACCGCCGCCGCCCTGTCGAGGCTGCTGCCGCCACCGACCCCGCTGCTCGCGAGCAGCAGGACTCCTCCCTGCACCCCTCTGTGCAGGCGAACGGCCGCACCGCCACAGCCTCTTACTCCCTCGCCCACCGTGGGCCGCCGAACGCGCAGGCCGCGCTACTCATGGCGCGCGAGCTGCTCCGCTACCGTCCAGCTGACGCTGGCTACGACGCCTGGCTTGGTCGCATCACCGAGCTCGTCAATGCCGCCGGGGACGCTCCGGCGCCTTCCCACTCGCTCCGCCCTCCACCTTCTCACACAGGGGACCTGGCACACGGCGCTCCTCCGCTGCCTCCCCTGCGCGACGAGCACGGTGGGCCCCAGTGCAACGAGCGGGCGCACGAGCCGTCCCGCAGCGTGTCCCCGCTAGCCCGTGATGAGGCCAGCTGCCAGATCATCCGATGCACGCCCGCCGATGCGCGAGTGCTCCTCGAGCGCCAGCGCCAGCGCCAGGACCAGGCCGTCCAAGAGGTTGCGGCGGCTGGGCACCAAAACTATGCCGCCCTCACCGGCGGCGTCCCCTCGAGCGGTGTAGGCTGCCACGCCTTCACCCGCTAGCTGTGCCGTGTGGTGTGGCCCACGAAGTTCAAGCCTGAGCTGCCTCCACGCTACGACGGCATCCCCAACCCTGCGGAGTTCCATCAGCTCTACGAGCTGAGCGTCGAGGCGGCGAACGGCGATGACAAAGTCATGGCGAACTGGTTCCCCATGGCCCTCAAGGACGGCCCGCGCTCCTGGCTCATGAACCTCCCCGAGGCGTCCATCTCATCGTGGGCTGAGCTCTGCAGCCAGTTCGTTGCCAACTTCAAGGGCACGCAAGACTGCTCCCTTACCATCAATGACCTGCGGCACGTGCGGCAGCGCCCAGGTGAGACCCTCCGCAAGTACATGCAGCACTTAAGCCAAGTGCGCAACAAGATACTGCGCGCCTCCGACGCGGCCGTCATCTCTGCGTTCACCACCGCCGTCACGGACATCAAGATGCGCGAGAAGCTCGCCATCAACGATGAGTTGGACTCGGTGCTTGAACTGTTCGACCTCGCCGACAAGTGTGCCAAGGCTGAGGAAGGCCGCCTCTTCGTCCATGATGACCCCGACGCGGCGCTCGTGGCCGCCAAGACCAAGAGCAAGGACGTCAAGCGTAAGGGCCCGGCCGTGCTCGCGATGGAGCTCGAGCAGAAGCGTGGCCGTGACCACGACGAGCCCAGGAAGGACGGCCGGCCGCTCTGTGCCTACCACAATGTGCGCTCCCATAGCACTGAGGACTGTCAGGAGCTCAAGCTGCTCCGCGACGAGCGCCAGGGCCGCCGGGACGACCGCAATGGCCGCGGCGCCGGCCGCGGAGGCGGCCGCGGCGACAACCGCTGGGACGGCCGCAACGGCAATGGCAACTTTGTAGGATCAAAAGTATGTCTAGAGGGGGGGTGATTAGACTACTTGACCCAATAAAAACCTAACCTTTTCCCAATTTTAGTTGTAGGCAGATTTTAGCAAGAACACAAGTCAAGCATCACCCTACACATGCAATTCTAAGAGTGTAGCAGCGGAAAGTAAACAATTGCATATGTAAGTAAAGGAGAGGATCGTAGATTTCAAATGCAATGAAGACACGGTGGTTTTTGGCGTGGTTTCGATAGGTGGTGCTATCGTACGTCCACGTTGATGGAGACTTCAACCCACGAAGGGTAACGGCTGCGCGAGTCCACGGAGGGCTCCACCCACGAAGGGTCCACGAAGTAGCAACCTTGTCTATCCCACCATGGCTTACGTCCATGAAGGACTAGCCTCACTCGGGTAGATCTTCACGAAGTAGGCGATCTCCTTGCCCTTACAAACTCTTTGGTTCAACTCCACATCATGTCGGAGGCTCCCAAGTAACACCTAACCAATCTAGGAGACACCACTCTCCAAAAGGTAATAGACGGTGTGTTGTTGATGAACTCCTTGCTCTTGTGCTTCAAATGGTAGTCTTCCCAACACTCAAACAACTCCTCACAGATTTGGCTATGGTGGATGAAGGATTTGAGTGGAAAGCAACTTGGGAAAGGCTAGAGATCAAGGTTCAAATGGTAGGAATGGAATCTCTTGATCTCAACACATGAGTAGGTGGTTCTCTCTCAGAAAATGTATGGTGGAAGTGTAGGCACGTTCTGATGGCTCTCCTTACTGAGAAGGAAGTGGTGGAGGTGTATATATAGCCTCCACACAAAATCCAAGCGTTACACACTTTTGACCCAACTCGGTGGCACCGAAACCATAATCTCGGTAGCACCGAACTGTGTAAAAGATATGAACGTTAGGAATCTCTGTGGGACCGATAGGAACAACTCGGATGGACCGAAGTGCAATGGCTAGGGTAAACCTCATCTCGGTGGCACCGATTGCATTAATTCGGTTGGACCGAAGTGAAGCAATAAGGCAATAGAGAGTTGGCAAGCCATCTCGGTGAGACCGATTTGCAAAACTCGGTGGGACCAAAGTAGGTGCAAATGATAACAAAGAGTTGGCAAGGACATCTCGGTGGGACCGAGATCCATATCGGTGGATCCGATTTGTTAGGGTTTTGGCAGTGGCTAAGTCTAAATGAACTCGGTGGCTCCGGATAGGAAATTTTCGGTGGGGCCGAGTTGGAATGTAGGTTTTGGACATATTTGGAGTAGAGAGACTGGTTGAGGGTTTAGGAGTATTGTCACTAAGCACTTGAGCAAAAAGACCATTAAGCAACACCTCATCCCCTTTTAATAGTATTGGCTTTCCTATGGACTCAATGTGATCTTGGATCACTAAACCAAAAATGTAGAGTCTTGATCTTTTGCCAATCCTTGTCCTTAGCATTTTGAGGGGTCCACATCTCTAGTCCATGCCATGCCAATCATTGAACATCCTGAAATCTTTAACTTGAATGGACATTAGTTCAATGAGATATATGTTGTTATGAATTACCAAAACCACCAAGGGAGCAAATGTGCTTTCAATCTCCCCCTTTTTGGTAATTGATGACAACATATAGATCAAAGCTTCGAAAAATGAATAAATGAATGAAATACATCATCGCTTTGAGAAGTATGTGATAAGCAAGAGCTCCCCCTAAATTTGTGCATTATTAAAAATTTGCGTTTGAATGCAAATGCACAATCGATTAGGCTCATGGGTCACTCTTCCATGTCACATACAACTTGGTGGAGCGCGCAAAATGATATGAGTGAAATAGTAAGCATGCATCACCAACACAAGTAAGTGATCATACAAGATAAGTATAAGCATTGATCATCACAAGAAGCATAGTATGATCAATCACATGAAGCATAGTATCTCACAAGCATAAATGACAAAATATCGCACAGACACTGTAGCAAGCACACACAACGAAACAAAGTACCATCAATCAAATAGTAGCAAAAGAACTCGAGCAAAATCCAATGGGCAAAGCAAAACGAAACTCTCTCTCTCGAAGCTAAGATCTATACAAATTCTCCCCCTTTGGCAACAAGTACCAAAAAGATCGAATAGGTATAGGACTACTATGGCACTCTAAGCACGATCCTCGGAAGCTCCTGACGGCGATATCCTGCTGGCAGCTCCGGTGTGCATAGACGGCATCGAAAGAAGAGCATCCACGAAGGCTTCTGCAGATGTCTGCTGGGCTAGTGGAGTGGAGACCGGAGGTGGCACTGTAGCAGCAGCAGGTGCAGAGACTGTGGTCCTCGGATCCACAACTGGCACTGCAGCAGACCTGGCTGCCCTAGGCACTGTCTGGAATCTCTCGGTAGTGGGTCTGTCGTCTCCACTATCATCTGAAGGGGCTGTCCTGACAGCATCAACATTGCTCTTCAGCTTCTCCACTGTAGTCTGGATCTCAGTGACCTTGACATCTAGATCATGAAACTTTGTCTCGATTATCCGCTCTAAGCTAGCCTGGTTCTGGGTGAGGTTGGTCAGACTTCGCTCAATCCTCAGGGTGGCTTCTAGCAGATATGTCATTTGGTTAGATTTAGACTTGAGATTTGCAATTGGAGCATTGGGAGCTGATGCCTCCTTGACTGCTTTTGCTTCCTTTGCTTCTCGAATCTTCTGTTGGGCTTGAGCAGATGTGGGATGCGAAGGATCCATCACAATCACATTGTCCTCAAACTCTGGACGCAGTGGCAGATGCTCACGATCAAGAAGATATGTGCTCGTTCCAACCTTGGAATTGATCAGCATCTGGATGTGTGGAGCATATCCGCATGATCTCTTCTGATCAGCTGCAGTCCTCTTGATAGTTTCAACAATCAAACTCATCACCTTGAACTTTTGAGGTGTATCAAACAAATGCAGCAAGTTGATGGAGTGGCCACGTATCATTTTGTCATCTCCTGACTTGGGCAATAGAGTGTACCGCAAGATAGTGTTTGTGGTGGCCAATCCTGGCAGCAGGTGCTTCACTGATCCAAGCTTATGAGACTCAATGTCCTTCTCAGGTATAGCTGTATACATGTTGGCCATGGAGTTGTGATCCATCTTGAGCTTAGCATAGATATCATACTCATCATCTTCTTCTTCTGGAGCACCAAGAAGTGTAGCCCACTCAGAGATGGTCGACTGGTACCTGATACCCTCTGTCATCCACACAATCCGGCCATCTGGATAGAAATGAGCTGTGGAGTAGAATTGCATGACCATTTCATCATTCCACTTGGTGAGCTTCTGTCCAACAAAATCATCAACACCTGCAATCCGGAAGCTCTCATGGACATGGGGGAAATAATCCTCATTGGCATCAATGTATTTCCAATCCACCCATCTCATGTCACAAACAATGGGTTTCTTATCAAGCAATGCCATCTCATAGAAATCTTAATGTTCTCGAGTGTGAAAGCGATAGTCACAAGCTGTTTTCCTCCTTGCAGCAAGAGGATCTGACAGTCTCCACTGACGCAGTCCTTTGTCTTTCCTTAGCATCATATTTTCTGCAACTGGGTGTGCATCATCATGGTCTGGAATCTTGGGTTTCAATTTCCTGAGCACTAGTGGCTCTTCATCAACATTTGCCTCAGGCACTGGGGCCTTGTTCTTCTCAGCAGCAGAAATATTCCTTGTAGACCTCTTGGGTGCTGGAGCTTTTGGTTTAGACTTGGTGGGGGCAGCAGTCCTGATTGCATCTGACATGAGCTTCTGAGCTTTTGCTGGGGGTGCATTAGCTGTTGGCTCCTCCTCCTCCTCTGAATCATTCCTCATGGAGGGCCTTCCAAGCACCTGAGCAGTAGTCTTCCTAGCTCTCTTCTTCTTTGCTTCTGCAGCTGGTTCTATGTCACTTGGATCCTCAAGAGTGAATGTCATGGTTTGCTTAGGAACTTTCCTCACAGCAGTCTTATTTTTGGCAGAAGTGGGCTTGGTGCTATACTCCTTAGCAAGCACAACTCTTTTCTTCTTTGTTGTTGCTTCACTGGCAACAAAGTCTTCATCCTCACTGTCTGAGGTTCTCTTCTTCCTGGTTCTAGTTCCAGCCTTAGGAAGATCTGGAGAGCTTCTCTCTTCCTCATAAAAACTCTCCTCAGGACTTGATCCTTCACTGAGTTCTGCATGCTGCTCTGACCTGTTTTGGCTGTCGCTGTCATCTGACATCTTGCTTAGCTGACCCTGTGAATAGATGGGTATGGGCAGAGTAGATGAGTCATCACAAAAAGAAAAAGTTTTTCATAAAAATTGAGTTCAACTCTTAGTTTCAAGTTTTCACAGAAGGCATTTCGGATGGATCGAGTTGATCATCTCGGTTATACCGAAGCACTCTACAGAAACCTTGCACTCCATTTCGGTCAGACCGAGATGGGTTTCGGTGTCTCCGAGATGCTAGGGTTTCACTGAGATTTTACTTTTGGTCTCACCGATTCCTACAACTCGGTGGCACCGAGACGTACTAGTGCAATGGCCTGGGGCCAAATCGGTGGGGCCGAAAATTTCTAATCGGTCGGTCCGAGATGCGTTCGGCGGAAACTTAAACCTAAAAATTTCACTCGAAACTAATCTACGGAATTCTTCTGGTGGAATAAGCATTGCAATCTGTGGCAAGAATAATGGCAATCCTATCGTGCATTGAATCGGAAAATGGAGCATGAGAGGGATCGAATCTCACCCTAACTTGGTGGAGATTCTCTACGGCGGCAACGGTGGGGCAGATTGCCATTGACGGCGATGGAATCCGGCGGAGAGGGCGCGTTGGAGATGAGGGCGATGATCCAGAGACCTGGCGATGGCAGCAATGGGGTGCGGGAGCGAAAGAGTCGAGAAATTTCAACCGTTTGGCCCGCGAGGTATATATACCCGTACACTGTCGGTGGCTCCGAGTTGGACAACTCGGTGGCACCGATATGTGTAACTGCACGCAGATTAGCACATAGGTGGCTCCGAAGTGGTTCAACTCGGTGGCACCGAGATGGAAAACCTAGATCAATCTAAGTGATTTCGGTTGGACCGAGTTTGAGTGAATTGGTTCGGCCGAAATCATATAGAAGGTTTTGGAGGTTCAGCCCTTTCAGATCGGTGGCTTCGAGTGCTCCTCACCCGGAGGGTCCGAAAATGACTTGTTCAATTTTTGTGATGCAACAGGAATAGAATTTGAGACAAGAAAGCATAAATAGCTAGAGAAGGTACTTAGGCATTCTTGTACATCCACTTGGCCAGAAAAACCAAGACAATCAAAACAACAAATGGATGTCCTCGAATGATGAAAACATGCAAACCAACATGCTCACACAATAAGATAGCAAATGAAATATGTGTCAAACATGCACAACCAATTCTAGCATCTATCAAGCAATGGCGATGACTAGGTCATCTATATATGAGTATATTGACTTAGGAGCCAAATGAGAACATTTGATCATAGGTCATACTCATCGTTTAAGCACAAGTGGGGTTGCCACTTTTACATAAAGCATTGATGTGTTCACACCATTAGAGTTGCTTTAGCTCAATTGTTTAGAGCAAAGCTCCCCCTAGATGTGATATCCCCCCTAAGAGGGATGAACTAACCTTGGGTTTTATCGATGATGACTTCATGTAGATGTTGAAGATGTGGATGCTCAATGTTGATGTAGTCCATCAAGAGTTGGGAGCAATCCTTTGGAGTTTTGTGCTTTCAATACCTACATGGGTTAGTCCCACACAAGGAACATACAAGGATATCCATAGACATAGAGTTAAATACACATAGGATGATGTCCATGAATGCAATGACTACCTTGTCCCTTGCCTTACCAAAAAGAGGGTTTGTGACTCCATGAACTAGTGCAAAATGTGGAAGTTGGTTGCACAAGTTCTTGCCATAATGAATATGAGTGAAGTTTGTTGGCGGAGTCACCCTCAAGAACTCTCTAGTTCTTCTTCTTTTGGACCCACATCAACTTGATGGGAATCCTTGGAGTTGTAGTAGCACTTGATGAAGTAGAACTTGATGAAGTCTTGGGAACCCACTTGACCAAGGCTTGAGGAGCTTCTTCAAATGAATCAATCTCTTCTTGAAGCTTGTCCTTGCCTTTTAGCTTGTGGTCTTGTGGCGGAAGATCTTCTTGAGCTTGTGTTTCCTTGAAGGAAGTAGGATCATACTTCTCTTGTTGAGGAACAAACTTCGTCTTGGGGTATTGATCTTCTTCCCACTCAACTCCATTGGCATTGAACTTTTGTTCAAAACCAACACCTTGGTTCTTTCGGTGCCTTCCTTGCTTGCGTACAATTTCCTCAAATTGCTTACTCCTGGCAAGACTCTTGTAGACACATTTTTCTATAATTCCTTTCAATAGCATATTTTCTTGCTCAAGCGTAACTTGGCTAAGAGAATCATTAGTGGAATCAATAGAACTACTAGAAGCAACAACATTGGATTTAGCATTGTTATTGTTACTACTAGAGGTAGAACCCTTTTTACCCTTGTTGCTAGTTTGCTTAGGTTTAACTTGTGGCATAAAGGTAGACAAGAGTAAACATTTGGCAAGATATGAAGAACTCTTCTTTCGAAGATCGTCATTGATAGCTTTAAGAAACTCATGCTCTTGCTCTAAATTTAGCTTCTCGAAGCGTAGCTTCTCATGAGTTCTTAGAAGTTCTCTATGATCCTCTTGAGTTGTTTCATGAGCTAACTTAAGAGCATTTTGTTCTTTAGTTAGACGCTCAATCTCCTTCATTGCATTGTCACTCGTTTCCTCTTGACTATCATGATTACTAGCATTTTCATTATAGCTCACATCACTAGCCTTATCAACAAGTAAATCATCATCACCAAGCAAATCATCTTCATCACTATTGAAATCAAGATACTCGGGGTGTGATACCTTGGGGCCTTTTGCCATGAAGCATCTTCCAATTCCTTCATTTGGTGAGTCAAATAGATCATAGGAGTTGGATGACACAAGAGCAAGTCCGGCAACACCTTCATCTTGACTATAGTCAGAGTTGGAGTGATAACTTCTCTCGGAGTGGTTGTCGGAGTCGGAGCCGGAAACCCATTCACCAACATGAGCTTGATGTCTTATTCTTGTGTAGCTCTTGGATGACTTGTCCTTCCTCTCCGAATCCTTGCTTCTTCGAGAGTGTCTTCGTTCATAACGATCATCTCTACTCCTTCTCTCCTTATGAGGTGATTCATCTCTTCTATGTCTTCCTCTTGGTGATTCGTCTCTTTTCTTGTAGGGAGCCATACACTCATTGGAGTAGTGTCCGGGCTTTCCACAATTGTAGCAATTACGGTCACGACTTGATGATCTTCTCTCATAGTGTCTTGAGCTAGAGCTTCTTTCTTTCCCTTTGTTCTTGTAGAACTTGTTGAACCTTTTCACCATTAGGCTTATCTCTTCATTGGATACTAGCTTGTCACTTGGAGTTGTTGGAGCATCGGTTGAGGCTTTGTAAGCACCACTTGATTTGTTGTGTAGCTCCTCTTTGTCCTTGAGTGACATTTCATGAGCAACAATCCTTCCAATGACTTCCGTGGGCTTGAGATCTTTGTAATTTGGCATCATTTGGATCAATGTGCAAACGGTATCATATTTTCCATCCAAAGCTCTAAGTATCTTCTTGATGATGAATTTGTCGGTCATCTCTTCACTTCCTAAGCTGGCAATCTCATTTGTGATGAGAGCAAGCCTAGAGTACATCTCAGCAACTCCTTCACCATCCTTCATCTTGAACTTGTAAAGTTGACTTTGAAGCACATCCAACTTAGATTCCTTGACGGACTCGGTACCCTCATGCATATCAACCAAAGTATCCCAAATTTCCTTTGCATTCTCGAGGCGGCTGATTTTGTTGAATTCTTCGGGACACAAACCGTTGAATAGAATGTCACAAGCTTGGTCATTGTATTGCAACATCTTCAATTCTTCCGGGGTTGCTCCACGATCCGGTTCCTTGCCATCCTCAAAGAAGTCACCTTGCAAGCCAACACGAACAACAGCCCAAACGGCGGGGTTATGACCAAGAATATGCATTTTCATCTTATGTTTCCAACTAGCAAAGTTTGTAACATCAAAATATGGACCTCTACGGTGATAGTTACCCTCACTAGACGCCATACTCTCCTAGGTTGTGAAACGAAGGCTATGATCACCAAAGCAATGGAAATCAAGGCTTACGGAGACCAAAGCTCTGATACCACTTGTAGGATCGAAAGTATGTCAAGAGGGGGGGGTGATTAGACTACTTGACCCAATAAAAACCTAACCTTTTCCCAATTTTAGTTGTAGGCAGATTTTAGCAAGAACACAAGTCAAGCATCACCCTACACATCCAATTCTAAGAGTGTACCAGCGGAAAGCAAACAATTGCATATGTATGTAAAGGAGGGGATCAGAGATTTCAAACACAATGAAGACACGGTGGTTTTTGGCGTGGTTCCGATAGGTGGTGCTATTGTACGTCCACGTTGATGGAGACTTCAACCCACGAAGGGTAATGGCTGCGCGAGTCCACGGAGGGCTCCACCCACGAAGGGTCCATGAAGAAGCAACCTTGTCTATCCCACCATGGCTTACGTCCACGAAGGACTAGCCTCACTCGGGTAGATCTTCACGAAGTAGGCGATCTCCTTGCCCTTACAAACTCCTTGGTTCAACTCCACATCATGTCGGAGGCTCCCAAGTAACACCTAACCAATCTAGGAGACACCACTCTCCAAAAGGTAATAGACGGTGTGTTGTTGATGAACTCCTTGCTCTTGTGCTTCAAATGATAGTCTTCCCAACACTCAAACAACTCCTCACAGATTTGGCTATGGTGGAAGAAGGATTTGAGTGGAAAGCAACTTGGGAAAGGCTAGAGATCAAGGTTCAAATGGTAGGAATGGAATCTCTTGATCTCAAAACATGAGTAGGTGGTTCTCTCTCAGAAAATTTATGGTGGAAGTGTAGGCACGTTCTGATGGCTCTCCTTACTAAGAAGGAAGTGGTGGAGGGGTATATATAGCCTCCACACAAAATCCAAGCGTTACACACTTTTGACCCAACTCGGTGGCACCACAACCATAATATCGGTAGCACCGAACTGTGTAAAAGATATGAACGTTAGGAATCTCGGTGGGACCAATAGGAACAACTCGGATGGACTGAAGTGCAATGGCTAGGGCAAACCTCGTCTCGGTGGCACCGATTGCATCAACTCGGTTGGACCGAAGTGAAGCAATAAGGCAACAGAGAGTTGGCAAGCCATCTCGGTGAGACCGATTTGCAAAACTCAGTGGGACCGAAGTAGGTGCAAATGATCACAGAGAGTTGGCAACTCCATCTCGGTGAGACCGATATCCCTATCGGTGGATCCGATTTGTTAGGGTTTTGGCAGTGGCTAAGTCTAGATGAACTCGGTGGCTCCGGATAGGAAATTTTCGGTGGGGCCGAGTTGGAATGTAGGTTTTGGACATATTTGGGGTAGAGAGAGTGGTTGAGGGTTTAGGAGTACTGTCACTAAGCACTTGAGCAAAAAGACCATTAAGCAACACCTCATCCCCTTTTAATAGTATTGGCTTTCCTATGCACTACAGGAATCAGTTACTTTGCCGTCTGCCATAGCAGACGGCAAAGGCCCAGGCCATGGACGGCAAATAGCGTTGCTGTCTGCTGGCTGACGGCCCCACTTTCAGCACTGAAAGTCACGGTAAACAGCTTCTTTGTCGTCTGTAGAACGGCAACGGACGGCAAAGACGTTTACCGTCCTCCTTCCTGGCTAAGCTGACGGCAAAGTTTCTGGACGGCAAAGTATAGCTGTTAGCCCCGTTAGGTGTCTAATGGCAGACTTTGCCGTCTGCCTGCGGACGGCAAACAAACACTTGCCTTTGCCGTCTGCCCAGTGACGTCAGCAGGCATGTGGCTGCCCGTCACTCCTGCTTTGTCTTTGCCGTCCGCCTGCTTTGTCTTTGTCGTCTGCCAGCTGACGGCAGAATGACCAAATGGGTCAGACATGGTGCTCCCAGGTTGCACAGGTTGCTGCCACGTGGCACCTTTGCCGTCCGCCTACCGACGGCAAAGGTCTTTGCTGTCCGCTGGCGGACGGCAAAGTGGCTGTACTGCCTCTTTTTTGTCTGTTTTCTGTTATTTCCTTGCATTTTCACAACACATATATGATATATATAGTTTCAAGCTGAAGCATAGGCCATGTATTCCAACAATCCAACATCATCATTAAATATTGAACAAGAGAACACATAGGCTATTAAAAGAACCAATACATACATAGTTTCACACAGTTCATCCATATATAGATACATAGTTTCACATTGTTCATCAATACAAATCAAAACAAAAACTAAACACTAGCAGTCCATCAATGCCAGCTTCCATGAAGTGAATCAAATCTGCAAAATGGGAATAAGAAAGTTAGAAGAAGAAGAAGAAGAAGAAGACTAGAAGAAGAAGAAGAAGAAGAAGAAGAAGAAGACTATAAGAAGAAGAAGACTTCATCAATACAAATCAAAACAAAAACTAAACACTAGCAGTCCATCAATGCCAGCTTCCATGAAGTGAATCAAATCTGCAAAATGGGAATAAGAAAGTTAGAAGAAGAAGAAGAAGAAGAAGAAGAAGAATAAGAAGAAGAAGAAGAAGAAGAAGAAGACTAGAAGAAGAAGAAGAAGAAGAAGAAGAAGACTAGACGAAGAAGAAGAAGAAGAAGAAGAAGAAGACTAGAAGAAGAAGAAGAAGAAGAAGAAGAAGAAGAAAGAAAGAAGAAGAATAAGAATAAGAAGGAGTAGAAGATGGAGAAAAA
The DNA here is from genome assembly GCA_039707655.1 of Elymus sibiricus. Lineage (NCBI taxonomy): Eukaryota > Viridiplantae > Streptophyta > Magnoliopsida > Poales > Poaceae > Elymus > Elymus sibiricus. The sequence goes on from CM077666.1 coordinate 148,200,549, forward strand.
GAAAGAAGAGAAAAAGGAAGAAAGAGAATATATTTTCTTCTTCTTCTCTCTTTTTCTCATCTTTCTTCTTCTCTTCTATCTTTTTATCGTTTTCCTTCTCATTCTTCTTCTTTTATTCTTTCTTTTTCTTCTCTTTCTTCTTCTATTCTTTCTTTTTCTCCTCTTCCTTGTTTTTCTTCTTCTTATTCCTTATTTGTGTCATTTTAGAGCTAACTTAGGTAATTATGCCATTTTAGAGCTAACTAAGCTTATTATGTCATTTTGGAGGAAAATAAGGTAAGTATAGGTCATTATTGAGCTAACTTAGGTAATTATGCTATTTTTGAGCTAACTAAGCTTATTATGTCAATTTAGCGGAAAATAAGGTAAGTATATGTCATTTTTTTGCTAACTTAGGTAATTATGCCATTTTTGAGCTAACTTAGGTAAGTATAGGTCATTATTGAGCTAACTTAGCTTATTATGTCATTTTGGAGGAAAATAAGCTAAGTATATGACATTTATGAGCTAACCAAGGTTATTATGCCATTTTTGACCTAACTAAGCTAATTATGTCATAAATGAACTAAATAAGCTAATTATGTCATTTTGGAGGATAATTAGCTAAGTATGTCTTTTTTGGGGAAAATAAGCTAAGTATGTGGCATATTAGGGCTAACTAGCATGTACAAAGCTAAGTATGCATTTGTTAAGCAAAACACTAGAGAAAACTTACCGTCGTCGTCATCACGGAGGTCAAGCACCGGGGTTGCTCTGGCAGTCACCTGGAGAAGGTTGCCCTGGAGAAGGGGTGTGCGATGCGGCTCGGGAGTTATGCTGCACCAAAGATCATTTGCAATGTCTCGTTAGAATGATGACACTCAAATGTTAAGACTAGTAACTAATGACCATTTAAATGAAACTCACCGTTCCCACCGGAGTAATGACTGGCATCGGTGGAGGGGTCTGGCCAATCTTCTCGCACATAGACTGCACATTTGGTTTTGATGAGTCAGTCATATTAGTTAGTAATGAAACGAACATTACGTGCATGATTTGGCTAATATGCAGAAGAAACTTACCACGAGGAGCTCGTACATGGCCCGGTGAGCCGCCTCATTCTGTGCCCTCTCCTCCTCCAACAACCTAGCCGTCTTCTCCACCGCCAGCAGTTCCTTCTCCGCCGCCACCCGGTCCCTCTCCTCCAGAAGCGCCTGGGTTGTCGCTCTCTCTTTCTGAAGAGCAGCCTGCAACACCACTCCTCGTTAGCATTGTAATCATCGATGGCCGCACACACAATGTAATGGAGGAAAGATATCTGAGTCCGTATAACTAACCTCGATGGCGAGATCGACTGGCCGTGGACGAGTCCTTATCTCATGACAGGAGCTCGTTTGGCGCGCCTTGATCTCCGGGAGAGTGAGAGGACAACGTATCAGTCCATCTCCAATGGCTATCGAGCCATGGGGCCTCCCACCACCAGATATCATCAACATCTCTGGGTCAATAGGATGCTGGCTCGGGTTATAGTCCTCCCCTTTCCTCGCCTTCACCTCCGTGTTGTACCTCACGAGCTTGTGGTGGGAGGAGATGTTGGTGAACTTTTCTGGATGATCGAGGTCAGACTCAGAGAATGCCTTGGCCTTCTTGTACGAGGCAGTATGGGCCATGGCATAGAGGTCGTACACCTCTGGCACCTCCGTGTTATTGTGTCGCGCCTAAAAGAGAGGAACAAAGTATTAGTAAAGGGCTCAAGCTAGCATGAAGAATGAATTGCATGAATCATGAAGCAAACCACATACCCAGTTTCGCCCGAACTGATATAAGTTGGTGCTGCCTTGATGGTGTGGCACACCAACCATTTGGGCACGCTGGTCCTTGGCATTGTTGTGGACGGCTCGCCAGTGGTCTGTGCACCACTCATCCACCAACGCCTCCCAACAATCCATCTTATCCGCACACCATCTCAGGGGCACCTAAGTTAGTAAAGAGAAATTTGAGCGCTACGCCTACGAATCAAATCAAGGAAACTAAGTACAAGGCCTTAAGAATAGGTAATTACCTTCATGTACTGATGCTTCTTCAGAAACTTTTCGCGGCACGACAGCTTGTCCTTCTTAATACCACGCGTGGCGTAGTAGTCTCGAATAGCCTGCGGCCGAGCCTCGTGCCATAAGTTTTGTAATAGGCGCTTGCACTCGGTATTGATAACCTTTGCCGTGTCCTCCTCGTATCCCTCCTCACACCTGTAGAAGGTCTGCAATCAAACGAGACAACACTGATTAGTACAATAACTAGCTATTGTTAATTTTTAATTGTGTAAAGGAGAAATTACCCAAAAGCTTCTGATCACCATCTCGGCCCTCGTGTGGCACAAGACACCGTCGATCATCTCCTCCGGCGGGGCCTGGGCAGCCAAGTAGTGCTCCCAGCTCAATCCTAGCTGTGGAAGCGGACCCTCACCGGGTAACATGACAAACCCCGGGAAATTTTGCCGGCAAAGCACACCAAGGACGCTGTTAGGCCTGCGGACTCCACTGGCGTGTAGCCAACCCCTGCAGTATGACAAGGCCAACGCATTAGATATTTGAAGAAACGTGAAGGTAAAAGGTACAAAAAGAGTAAATGCATTTACTTCTCCCCATCAGGCCTAATCACCGGGCTCTACTCGTGGGTCGCCGGCAGGGGCGGGAGCCGTGTACCACCACGCTGGTACACGGTGACCCCCTCAACCACCTCGCCCTCACTACCAGTAAACTGATCCCCGCCACCATCAGCATGGCCACTCGGCCCCTCAGGCGGATCCGGCCAGGTACCCCATCCGGATGTCTCCTGGGACGTAGCCTGATCCCCGTCCTGGTCCGGAGTCTTGTGGGCCGAAGTCTCATGGGCCGAAGCCTCTGGGACCGGAGTCTCATGGGCCGAAGGCCCGTCGACCCGAGGCTCGTGGTCCGGAGTCCCCGTAGCCTCCACCTCAGACGGGTCCACCCTACCAGTCCTGTGCTCGGGTGAATGAGCTGGGGGTGGCGGCGAGGACGGCGTAGCAGTCTGCCTACCTCTCCCGCAGCCACGTCCTGATCTACCTCTCTTCTTCCCTCCCCAACCTCCTCTCCCGGTGGGCAACGACGCCGACGAAGAAGCACCCGCCGGTGTCCCCAAACTGTCTATCAACGCTCTCCGGAGATGTAGGGGTGGAATGGCAGTACCCCTCCCGTGGGCCGCCGCCGCCGAAGTACCCGCGGAGCGCTCTGGACCCGTGCCTAGCATCTTTCAAAACCTGCCATGACAAAGAGTAAACAAAATTAGTACAACATAAAAAAATTGAATACCTGACATGAATAATAATATGTATATAATTTAAGTTGGGATGCATACAAACTAATAATAGTCTGGATCGTCTATATATGCTCCGGGATCAATAGATGCATCATCATCATCACTATCACGCGTGTCGTCATGAATGACGTGCTCATCGGATTCAGCGGCATCAACATGTGGAAGGCCTTTCTGTAATCGGTCAAGCATTGACAGGTCATCCGCAATAGTAACCTCTTCTTGTTTCGGCTCTTCTTGTTCCGGCTCAGGGGTGAAGTCGGATTCACTGTCGCTGTCTACTTCCATGTTCTGGGGTGAAGTAGAGCGGTTCTTGAAACGTTTGCTGGAAAGACGTGTTTCTTGGAAGAATTCTCCTTCATACGTGTCTGGGTTAATGTGAGGTTCATAATCCTCTTCATTGGGGGGAGGTGGTCTAACACGTGTCGGCACTTCATAAACGACATCCCAACCATTCAGATTTGTATTAGTTTGGCAGGCCCATGATAGATAGAAAACTTGGGTCGCCTGTTGAGCCGTAATATAGACATCGGGAACATCTAAATGGGTGCTTTGTTTGATTTCGACTAGCCCTATATGTTCATGAGTCCTTCTAGTCTCCTTCGGTTGGAACCAATAACATTTGAAGACTACGATGTTCGGTGGGTTTTCACCATAGAATAGAAGTTCATAAATTGCTTCAACTCTTCCATAATACTCGGTACCTCCTTCGCGGATAGCAGAGACACCACAATTGTAGATTTTCGGTTGGCCATAGATAGCTCTTTGCCAAAGGTACGAAAGCGATACCCGTTGATGTCGTATTTCTCAAATGAATGAACCTTATAGTCAAAAACATTAGCGGCTTGTCTCAATTCGGCGTCCATAGACTCTGAATTAGCCTACATGTTTAATACGAAAGGATTGTTGCATTAGCCGCAAATTAGACCAAGAAATGAAATGGTCTATTAATGGTAATTACCGTTTGTTTGAACCAAGAGATGAAACCGGGATAGCCGCCTCCATGCTTTGCCAGAAGCTCATACTCTTCGATGGAATCCTTTTGGATCACCACTCCATCCGAGAATTTGCCGATGTATCGACTGTATCAAATATCCAAGAATAAGAGCAGTTCAAAGGAATTAGAAGTTGTCAAACAATGTACCGAGAACATACTCGATGTACGGCCGCACTTCTGTTAGGTTGTTGAAGATATACAACGAAATGGTCCGCCATTCTTCGACATCCAACACTATTGGTTTCGTAGCACCGGCTGGTGCGAGCTTCCCTTTGAATAGGTTGAGGTTGGATCCACCTTTTTTAGGGTCGCCAGCATTGTACCGAGGCTTCGGATTATGCAAATGACGATTTTTGGCTTCGTAGTGTGCTGTCACGAAGTTTGCCGCCTCCTCAGTAATGAATGCCTCGGCCATCGATGCTTCAATTCTACGTTTATTTTTACATTTTGCTCGAAGCGTCTTCTGCATCCTCTCAGTTGCATAGCACCAATGATTTTGCACGGGCCCCCCAATCTTACCTCGGTCGGGAGATGTAAAATCAAATGCTGCATTGGATTAAAGAAGCCCGGTGGAAAGATCTTCTCTAACTTGCAGAGCAACTCCGGCGCCAACTTTTCCATGTCATCTAGCACACCAGGCAATAGTTCTTTCGCACAAAGAACACGGAAGAAATAGCTCAGCTCTGCCAGTACTAGCCATTCATCCTCAGGGATAAAGCCACGCAACATCACCGGCATTACCCACTCAAGCCATATGTGCCAATCATGACTCTTGAGACCAAATATTTTCAATTTTTCAAGACTCGCTCCCCTCTTTAGATTCGCTGCATACCCATCGGGGAACATCAACTGCATTTTCACCCACAAGATAATTTCCCTCATAGCTGGCCTTCCAAGATTGAACCAGGCCTTTGGCTTCGTCCAGTTCTGCTTTCCTTTCGGTTGTCGCATGTTTTGTAACGGTCTATCACATAGAGTCTGCTGATCGACTCTAGTCTTAGGATTATCCTTTGACTTCCCCTCTATGCCGAACAATGTACCAAAAAGGGCCTCGCCAATATTCTTTTCAGTGTGCATCACGTCGATGTTGTGTGGAAGAAGGAGGTCTTTGAAGTAAGGCAGATCCCATAAGCATGTCTTGTGAGTCCAGGCGTGTTCCGAATTATACCCCTTGAAATACCCTGGACGCTCTGGATCAGGGTCAAGAGCGTTTAACTGATCCAGGATTTGTTGGCCAATCAACGCAGGTGGTGCAGAGTTTTTGACAACTCTACCTTTGATGAAGTTCTTCTTGTCTTTTCTGAACTTATGGCGAGGATCCAGGAACTGTCTATGCAAGTCGAAGCAAGAATAGTTGCGACCTACCTGCAGCCAATGAAACTGAAGAGCTTCCTTGCATGTGGGGCACGGGAACCTTCCATGCGTACACCAGCCAACAAATAGCGCATACGCCAGCAAGTCATGCATCGAGTACATGTACCGGACACTCATTATGAAGTTTTGTTTGCTAGCGGCGTCGTATGTCTTGAACCCATTATCCCAAGCTTCTTGCAATTCATCCTTAAGCGGCTACATGTACACATTCATATTCTTCCCTGGATAGTTCGGCCCTGGAATTATTAATGTCAGGAAAATGTTATTTCTTTGCATAATCTGTCTGGGGGGTAGATTGAGTGGAATGACAAATACAGGCCAACAACTGTATTGGGTTGCCGTCATACCAAACGGATTGAACCCATCTGTGCCGATGCAGACTTGAGGATGCCTTGGATCTGCCGCTTTATGCTCATGTAATGCATCGAAGTGCTTCCACGCAAAACCATCTGATGTGTGTACCAACATCTGATTCCCATCTGCATCTAGTTCGGTTCTTTTGCCCAATTTGGGCCATGTCATCTGTCTGGCCGTCTCTTCGACCATGAAAAGACATTGAAGTCTTGGTATCATTGGCAGATACCGAAGAACATTAACGGGGATTTTGGTCTGCCTCTTCTCACCCATATCGTTGTCTACCACAACATACCTGGAAGACTTGCAAATGGGACAATAGTTCAAGTCCACATACTCAAGCCTAAATAAGGCACATCCTTTCTCACAGGCATCTATCTTCTCATAGGGCATCTTAAGTACACAGAGGATTTTGTTCGACTGGTACAGGTTTGCAGGCATTACATGGCCTTTGGGTAGAAAGCGTCCAAATAGTGTCATCATCGCGTTGTAGCATTCTCTGCCCAAGTTGAATTGAGCCTCTAGAGCCATTACTTGTGCGATGGCATCCAGCTGACAAAGCTCAGTGTGCTCGTGGAGAGGACGTTTTGAAGACTCCAACACTTCATTGAAGGCCTTTGCAGATTCCTCCATCTCATCGTCCGAATCCCGAGCATCATCAAAGTCTTGCACCATGTCTTCGATCCCGGTACCATGCTCGTCGGTGCGACGACGAACCACCTCAGCTCTGGTACGTTGGGCAGACTCACCATGAAATGTCCACACCGTATAATCAGGTGTAAAACCCCACTTCTGCAGGTGTTTACCCATTTCACCCTCTGTCCTCTGTGAAAAGTTGTCGCACCTAACACAGGGGCACCAGGTTTTTCTCTGGCCATTTGCAAATGCGGCTTTCACAAACCCCTTGGTTTTTGTTAACCATTCATTGGTCGTGTCTTTCTGACTAGTGTGACCGGTGTACATCCACGCACGATCATTCATCTTGCCTACCTACTAAACACACAAGAAATATATATATAATTCAACATATATATTCATCAGTTAATCAAGTTTGTCAATTTTATTACGTCCATGCAACCTACACGCTAATAGGTAAAGATAGGTCCTAATCCCACCCGAGTATGTGTAGATTGGGTTCGTTTTCCCATGCTCTGCTCCGGATCCGACGCAAAATTTCGGCAGCACCTCCCCGATGTTCTCCTGATACACGTCTCGGCAATAAACAGAGAGGATGTGTACCCGAAGAACAACAGGGAGGCACTGACGAAATTCTGCATCGGATCCGGAGCAGAGCATGGGAAAACGAACCCAATCTACACATACTCGGGCTGTCCATGGATAACGTTGGACAATTCGAAAGAATCACAGTTATAAATATTCAAATGCATGCATATTTATAACTGTAACCCTTTCGAACGGGAGACGCATACTGGTCACGCATACTGATGATTGAATCTACCTATAGCTAGCAAGTATCATTGACACGAAGACCGGAACAGAGCAAATGAAGGGGGGAGGAGGAGATGTCATTTGTGCTCACCCACAAACGCAGGGGAGCTCGTCGAACGCACGGGGAGGTCATTGAACACCAGACCCTCGCAGCGACGAAACAACTGCACATTTAAATCCACCCGATCAACACGAATATTCAATCCCGATAAAAAATCTCTCTATATATAACTACTTTTCCACTACTCTTTTATTCTTCTTCTCCTCTATTTCTTCTTCTTCTTCCTTTTCTTCTTCTTCTTCTTCTTCTTCTTCTTCTTCTTCTTCTTTTCTTCTCCTCTTCTTCTTCACCTCTTTTTCTTCTTCTTCTCATCTTCTCCTGTTTTTCCTCTTCTTCTCCTCTTCTCCTCTTTTTCTTCTTTTTTTTCTTCTTCTTCTTCTTCTTCTTTTCTTCTCCTCCTCCTCCTCCTCTTCTTCTTCTTCTTCTTCTTCTTCTTCTTCTTCTTCTTCTTCTTCTTCTTCCTTCTTTTCCTTTTTCCTCTTCTTCTCCTCCTCTTCTTCTTCTTCTTCTTCTTCTTCTTCTTCTTCTTCTTCTTCTTCTTCTTCTTCTTCTTCTTCTTCTTCTTTTCCTTTTTCCTCTTCTTCTACTTATTCTTCTTCTCTTCTTCTTCTTTTTTCATCTTCTTCTTCTTCTTCTAATTTTGACTAATCTAAAATATGACTAACCTAAAATCTTTTTCTCCTAGTTATTTTCTAACCTAACCTAGCACTAACCTAACAGTGCCAATTAAATAAAAAAAATAAAAAAAACAGGGCGGCGGGGGCGGCTGGGCGGCGGGGCGGCGGGGCCGCGGATGGTGGTGCGGCGGGGCGGCCGGGCGGCGGGGGCGGCTGGGCGGTGGATCTAGGCGGCGGGGCGGCGGCAGCGACGGGCGCGGCGGGGGCGGTGGTGGGTCGTCGGGGCGGCTGCGCCGGAGAGAGTGAGAGAGAGAGAGAGAAAGAGAGAGAGAGAGAGAGAGAGAGAGGTGGGGGTGGGGCACGGCCGTTAGATACGTTAGGCAATACGAGCTTTGCCGTCTGCTAGCAGACGGCATCCAGGCCGTCCGTTTAACCTAATCAGCTCCGAGCTCCAGTGGGGCCCAGATGGGCTCTTTGTCGTCTGCTTCTAGGCTCTTTGTCGTCGGCTAGCAGACGGCAAAGAGTGTACTGACGGCAAATACGATCTTTGCCATGAGGCCATTCTTTGCCGCCGGCTAGCAGACGGCAAAGAATGGACTGATAGCAAATTCTCTGATTCCTGTAGTGATGGACTCAATGTGATCTTGGATCACTAAACCAAAAATGTAGAGTCTTGATCTTTTGCCAATCCTTGACCTTAGCATTTTAAGGGGTCCACATCTCTAGTCCATGCCATGCCAATCATTGAACATCCTGAAATCTTTAACTTGAATGGACATTAGTTCAACGAGATATATGTTGTTATGAATTACCAAAACCACCAAGGGAGCAAATGTGCTTTCAAACTTCCACCAGGTTTGGCGCCACCAGCCTCGTGAGGCCGCCTGGCGCGACCAGCCTTGTGAGGCAAACCCCCAGGCCAATGCCGCTCTTCCGCCGCTGCCACTGCCACCTCGGAGGAACGACCTCAACCAGCCTGATGAGGGCGCTGGGGGCTATCAGGAGCCTCGCGCGGTCGCCTGCATCCTCGATGGGTCTCAGGCCCCCGCGTCCATCCGCCACTTCAAGCAATTCTCTCAAGAGGTGTATGCCGCCCTCCCGAGGCCTGAGGCCGTGCGGTCCCTCAAGTGGTCGCAGTACCCCATCACCTTCGACTCCAAGGACCACCCCAAGTCCGCGGCGCCGGCCTCAACGTCGCGGTCACCAAGACCCTCATCGATGGGGGCGCCGGCCTCAACGTGATATCCATCGAAACCTTTGAGACGCTCCAAGTGCCTACTACCAGCTGATGCCGACCAGGCCCTTCTCCGGAGTGACCGATGGCTCCACCGTCCCTCTGGGGCAAGTGCGCCTCCCCGTCACCTTTGGCACCCGCAAGAACTACCACACCGAGCTCATTGACTTCGACGTAGCACACATCGGCCTGCCGTACAACGCCATCTTGGACTACCCGGCTCTCACCAAGTTCATGGCGGCCACCCATCACGCCTACAACGTCCTCAAGATGCCCTGCTGCAGCGGCATCATCACCGTCACATGCGACGAGAAGGACACGGGCAGCACACTCGAGCGTGCCTACAAAGCCGCCGCGGTCACGCACCCGGCCGATGAGGACGCGGCCGAACCTCCTGAGGCCATGCCCGCAAAGAAGAAGCAGTTGTTCTCTCAGGACCGCGCCGAGACGAAGAAGGTGTCGGTGGACGGCAGTGGCTCCAGCCCTGCCTTCACTATCGGCACAGGCCTTCCTCCTGCATAGGAAAGCGCACTCGTCACCTTCCTTCGGGCAAACTCGGATGTTTTCGCCTGGAAAGCATCTGACTTGTCCGGTGTGCCGAGGGAGGTGATCGAGCACCACTTAGCGGTGTGCCCCAATGCACGCCCCATCAAGCAAAAAGCACGGTGCCAGGCGCCAGAGAAGCAAGATTTCATCGTCAAGGAAGTTTAGAAACTCCAAGAAGCTGGAGTCATCCGAGAGGTGCGCCATCCCCAATGGCTCGCCAACCCAGTCGTCGTCCCCAAGAAAGGCAGCAAGGAGCGTATGTGCGTCGACTTCACCAGCCTCAATAAGTTCTGCCCTCAAGATCCATTCCCGCTACCCTCAAGGAGCGTATGTGCTTCCTAGATGCCTTCTCAGGCTACCATCAGATCAAGATGGCGGCTGAAGATGTGGAAAGGACGGCCTTCATCACCCCCTGCGGCATATACTGCTACGTCTGCATGCCCTTCGGCTTGAGGAGCGCGGGCGCAACCTTCCAGTGGCTGATGCGGATCATGCTAGGGCCTCAGATGGGGGGAAACGCGGAGGCCTACGTCGACGACATCGTGGTCAAGTCTCGCGAGGCTGGATCCCTCATCGCGGACCTCGAGGAAATGTTCATCAACCTGCGCAAGGTCAACCTCAAGCTCAACCCCTAGAAATGCATCTGCGGCGTCCCCTTCGGCAAACTCCTCGGCTTTCTGGTCTCGCACCGTGGAATCGAGGCCAACCCTGAGAAGATCAAGGCCATCGAGAAAATGCGTCCTCCCCGGACCCTCAAGGAAATGCAGCGCTTGGCAGGGTGTATGGCCTCCCTGGGATGCTTCATCTCCAAGTTTGGCGAGCGAGCCTTGCCCTTCTTCAAGCTCCTGAAGAGGTCCGGCTCTTTCAAGTGGACTCCTGAGGCAGACGCCGCCTTTGAAGACCTCAAGAGGTACCTCACGAGCCCGCCCATCATGGTTGCGCCGTGCTCTTGCGAGCCCCTGCTCCTGTACGTAGCGGCCACCCCTCAGACGGCCAGCGTGGCGCTTGTGGCGGTACGAGAGGAGCGCATTTGCGCTAAGGGGAAGACATCCGCACCTCCCGAGCCCTCCAAGCCTCCTGAGCCTTGTGAGCCTCCCCAGCCTCGCGAGCCTCCTGAGCCTTGTGAGCCCTCCGAGCCTCGCGATCCTTACGAGCCTCGTGAGATCCCCGAGCCCGTTAAGTATCGCGAGCCACCTGAAGAGCAAGCTGCCACCACAACTACGCGCCTCGTCGAGCACCCCGTGTACTTCGTCAGCACCGTGCTAAGAGATGCGCGCGAGCGCTACCCCATGCAGCAGAAGCTTCTCCTCGTGCTCCTCGTCGCCTCCAGGAAGCTGCGCCACTACTTTCAGGGTCACCCCATCAAGGTCATCACTTCCTACCCCTTGGAGCAAGTTCTGCGCAGCCCCAACGCCGTCGGCCGCGTCGCTGAATGGAACATCGAGCTGCAAGCCTTCCAGTTGGAGTTCTCCACCACCAGAGTCATCAAAGGCGCAGCTCTGGCTGACTTCGTGGTAGAATGGATGGACACGTATGAGGAGGAGCCTCGCGAGGCCCAATCCCTACTGCCCGGGGACGAGGCACCCGACGGCTGGACCATGCACTTTGATGGCGCCTTCTCCCGGCAGGGCGCGGGGGCTGGAGTCATGCTCACCTCACCAGCAGGAGACAGGCTCTATTACGCTATGCAGCTCTGCTTCAAGTACACCAACAAAGTTTCCAACAACATCGCCGAATACGAGGGCCTCATCACCGGCCTCAAGGCCGCCTTTGCTCTGGGCATCAAGCGTCTGACCATCAAGGGCGATTCACAGCTTCTCGTCAACTTCTCCAACAAAAGCTACAAGCCCAAGGACGAGCACCTGGCCGCCTACCTAGAAGAGGTACGTAAACTTGAGAAGCATTTTCTTGTCCTGGAGCTGCAGCACATCCCCCGCGGCAGCAACAAGGAGGCTGACGATATCGCCAAACGAGCATCCCGCCATGAGCCTCAGAGCCCTGGCGTTTTTGAGGAAAGGCTCCTCAAGCCATCAGTTGCGCCCCTCGCCGCGAGCGGCGTGCTCCTTCGCGAAGAACTGCCGCCCGCACCACCCACGGGCACGCCAGACTGCGGCCCAGCCTCAGGAGCCCGCCTGCTGTTGGCGCTGGAGCTTCAAGCAGACAGCTGGGCCGCGGAGTTCAAGGCGTACTTGCTTCGCGGCACCCTCCCGGAGAAGGACTCAGAGGCAGAGCGCGTGGCCTGGCAGGCCACTACTTACTGCTTACAAGATGGCGAGCTGTACCGCAGGTTCCCCAATGGCGTCTCGTTGAGGTGCATCTCGGAAGAGTAGGGGCGCGAGTTGCTCGCCGACATCCATGGAGGAGACTGCGGCCACCACTCCTCGTCACGTACCCTCGTCGGCAAGGTATTCTGTAGCGGCTTTTACTGGCCCACTGCGTTGCGCGACGCCACCGCGCTGGTCCAAGCCTGCGAGGCCTGCCAGTTCCACACCAAGCAGATCAACCAGCCGGCGCAGGGCCTCCAGACGATTCCCCTCTCATGGCCCTTCGCGGTCTGGGGACTGGATATCCTGGGACCCTTCCCTCGCGCGGCTGGCGGGTACCACTACCTCTACGTCGCCATCAACAAGTTCACCAAGTGGGCAGAGGTTGAGCCTGTATGCACCATCCTGGCAGGCTCCGCCATCAAGTTCATTAAGGGCCTCGTGAGCCGCTTTGCAGTTCCCAACCGCATCATCACCGACAACGGCTCCCAGTTCAGAAGCAGCCTCTTTAGGTCGTACTGCGCCAGCCTCGGCACGCAGATCTGCTACGCCTCGGTGGCGCACCCACGAAGCAACGGCCAGGCCGAGCGTGCCAACGCCGAGGTCCTCAAGGGCCTCAAAATGAGGAGCTTCAAGAAGAAGCTCGAGGCCTGCGACAAAGGCTGGCTCGATGAGCTGCAGTCCGTGTTGTGGTCCATCCGCACGACGGCGAGCAAGCCCACCGGCGAGACCCCCTTCTTCCTCGTCTACGGAGCTGAGGCGGTCCTTCCATTGGAGCTTAAGCACGGTTCCCCGCGAGTCCTTGCCTTCGACGAGGCGCGTCAGGATGGCTCGCAGGAGACCGATCTGCTGCTCCTCGAGGAGGGCCGCCGTCAGGCCGCTTTTCGCGCTGCGAGGTACTAGCAGGCCTTACGTCGCTACCACAGCCGTAACATCCACCCCCGCACTCTTGAGGTTGGCGACCTCGTCCTGCGCAGGATCCTCTCCAGAGAGGGGCTCCACAAACTCTCACCTATGTGGGAAGGCCCTTTCAGGGTTACTCATGTCTACGGGCCCGGCTCAGCCCGGCTCGAGATGGAGGACGGAGTTCCTATGCCTAACGCCTGGAACATCCAACACCTCCGCAAGTTCTACCCATGACCCTCAAGCGTACGAATGAAATGGGGCTGTACACGCCCCGGAGCCTCTCATTGTGTTCGCCTGATGGGCCCGCGAAAGCTCCCACCCACGCCCAAGTGGAAGCCCCATGCTCCACACTGGCAGAACGATCGACCCGCGATCATACCCACACCCCGGTGGAAGCCCCATGCTCCGCGCTGGCGGAACAATCAACTGAGGGCGCCCCACGGGCTGCACCAACCTCAAGCTGATCCGTTCCGGACACGGCAGCACCCTTTTTCTGGTTTTGATGTGTAACTGATGGCGCCCCACGGGTTGCACCAACCTCAAGATGATCTGTGTTGGACACGGCAGCCGCATCTTGTTTTGATTATGTAATGGATTGCTTTTTTGCTCCAGTAAAGCTTGGTTTCTTTGCATGGCATTTCGTTTTGTCTTTGCCTCACGAGCCTCGCGCGCTCGTGACGTCCCTCATGAGCCTCACGCGAGCGGGGGCTAGACACGGTGCCTGTGCTCGGGTCAGTCCCAGCAGTGCTGAAAAACCCAAGCAACCGGGCTCTGGCTCGCGAGCCTGCTCCCGTACACGCCACCCCACCAAGGTCCTTGGTGTCTTGTCTCCTCGCGTAACGCCCATGAGCGAATCGGCGAGCGTACGCTGCTCCCGTCATTTAGTATTCTGCATGCAGTTATCTCGGGAGCAGATCCCCTGAAGGGCCTCGCGAGGATGCCTCGCGAGGTGGACCCCTCAGGGCCCCAGGGAGCCCCGCGGGCCCTGCCTCGGGGGCTAGCCCACGGTGGCCGTCTCAGCAGGAGACCTCGCGAGCGGAACCCTCGCGAGGTGTACAAGTGATGGCCTACCGCACACTACCCTGCACAGAGCTAAGTTTCCTGCTTCGCGAGCTGCCCTCGTCATCTCATAAAGCTTTCCCCTCTAGCAACCTCACGAGCACCAGCGTTTCTCTTGGCGCAAGCCGCTTGCGCGTCAAAGGGGGGCTCCCCGAGCATCGCGCCTCGGGAGCCCTCACTAGCTCCCGGTGCCCCTCACCTACTGGCCGTGTCTAGGCATCACGACCTGACATACCAGCGACGGCTGTGGTCCGCTTGGGGGCCGGGTCCTGACGACGTAGAGCATCAAGGCAAGCAAAAGGAGCAAAACGGCCTCACGAGAGGGCTTCGCGAGGGCGCAAACGTTCATTACAGCAAATCACAAAGTGCTTACAATATAAGGCATTATCTTTACACCCCCACGGGGCCATAATTAACCGTGCACAGGACATGGGGAAGGGCCTAAGAGGACGCATCATCATCACCATTGCTGCCATCGTCATATTCGCCCTCCTCGGTTCCGCCTGGGCCATCGCTGCTCCCAGGGGCGAACTGCTTGTGCAATGCGTCCACGTAATCTTCCACTGCCTTCCCAAGGCTGTCGCGGACCTCCTCCGGGACGGGAACTATCACCTTGCCAAGCTCAAAGTGGGGGTCGGCACGGACAAGATGGCTGAAGATGCGCGTGGCGGCCTGGGTGAGGAGATCGCGGCACTCCTCCTCCACGATTCCGCCCACCTCCTTGGCACCAATCTCGAGCCGCTCCACGAGCTTGGTGAAGAAGTCGAGGTATCTGCCATCGTGGGTCTCGAGGGGGCTGCTGACATCCCCCTTGCAAATGGCGCCCAACGCGCGGCGGGCTCGGAGCTCGAGGGCACGGAACATCTTGGAGCGCTGGAGCTGCCGCACCCGTGCTCGGGCCGCCTCGTCCCTCGCCTGCTCCACGACGGCGGCGACGCCCCTCACCTGCTGCCGAAGAGAGGCCAGCTCGGCCTCGGCGTCGTCCCGGGCCTTCATCGTAGTTTCCCGCCATTTTTCCACTTCAGTCAACATCTCCTTGAGGTCCGCGATCTCATGCTGGAGCTCCTCGCGCCTTGCCTTGAAGCGGTCCTCCTGCCGCTTTAGCTTCTTCCTGTTCTCGGCGGCGAGCACTTCACGGCTCTGCACGACCCTCCTGTCGGCATCTTCCTGGATCGTCTTCTCCTTGGTCGCCAGGTTGGCATTGGCCCTCTCTAGGCGCTCAGCATAGGAGCCTTGGGCAGCGGACACCTCTCGCTCCAGCGTCTCCAGCCGTTCGTGCTCCAGGTCCTACGTGGATGCCGACCGCGCGAGCTCCCGCTCGCGGAGGCCAAGGTCTGCCTCACGGGCCGCCAGCCCCTCTTCGAGGGCGGAGATGGCATCTCTCCGCACCTGGAGCTCCCGTTCCAGCGCAGCGTTCTGGTCCCGGAGCTCCTTTCCACGGGCCTCTGCCGCCTCGCGCCGTCTGTCGGCCTCGTCGGCCTCCCTGACGGCGCTCTCGAAGATTTCCTTCGCGTCCTGGGTGGTCTTCTCGTGCTTCTCCCATGCGGCGTCGTCTTGACGGTGGCCCAGCTTGATGGCCATGCTAAGCTGGCGCCATCCCTCCATGAGGTGCTGGTGCTCCTCGATGATGCGCGCCTCCTCTGCCTGGAGGTCTGCCTCTAGCTGATCGAGGGCGGCCCTGGCGCCTTGCAGGGCCCCGCAATTGAGCACGACACTGCTGCTCATGACCTGTAGGGCCCAGCCGGCGTGCGTCTCAGCGCTGCCCCCTCGCGAGGGCCCGGCGCCGCCCGTCAGGAGCGGAGGACTCCCAGGGACCCCCTCCCCGTCTTGCTATGGCGGCGCGCCCCGCGAGCTCGATGCCCCTTTGGCGGAGGCCCTACCTGCTAGCACGTCCTGCGGGCCTTCTGCAGCGCCACCGCCACCCGCGGTGTGGAATGGGAGAGCCGGCGTCTCCGCCTCCGCCGACGCGACGTCCACCCTGGCAGTGGGTGCCTCGAGAGCCGCGGGACCGCCTCCCGACGACACCTCCTGAGGCTCGCCCGGTTGGTCCTCCCGGGCCACGTCCTTCTGCAGCTCAGGAGGGGCCACCTGCCCCTCTGCCTTCGCGAGGCCAGCCCCGGTATCGAGACCGTCGACGCTCTCCTCGCATCCCTCGGCCCTGGCAGCCAGCGGTGTGGCCCCCGCCAGGCTGGGGGACCCTTCCTTCTTCTTCTTGTTCGAGGAGGTCCTGTAGAAAGCAAAGACTCAGGCACACGTGATGCGCCTGGTGCAAGAGAAGGGAAGGCGGGTGCTTACTCATCCTTGGCAAACCACTTCCTCTTCTTCAGTGGCCACGGCGGGACGCCGTCTCCGCCGCCCCCCTTGCAGGGGAACCACGGGATCCGCCCTCGCCGCCTTCCTCCGCGGTGCCCGCCAAGGCCCTGGCATCGCCACGACCACCCAAGCCAGGAACCGCCAGGAAGGGGTTGTCCTGGGGCCCATCGAGGCCCACTGGAAGCGGCCCCCACTAGGCCAAGCACGGCATCAAGCCGGCCAGCGCCTTCTTGTTGCTGTAGCGATACAAGGGAAGCCCGTCCTTGGGTGGCTCGTCCGCCTCTTCGCCGATCAGGGTGTGGAGCACCCCGCTCATCACTTCCAGCAACAAGCTATCCGCGCTCAGCCTCATCGGGTCCTCTGGGCCGATGAAGGCCCACATCGGGTGGGAGTGCCGCTGCAGGGGGGCTATGTGGCGCCTAAGGAACTCACTCATGACCATGACCACCGTTACCTTCGCGGCCCTCAGCTCGGCCAACTTCTTCCACACCCGCGCCAGCCTCGGGTCGGTGAGCCTTTCGTGCCCCCATCCGGGGCTTCTCGCCGCCGGGGATGTCGGCAGCTACAGCAGGGGGCTGAACTGGGCCGCGTCCACGTACACCCATTGCCGTCTGAAGCCCTCAACCTCCTTGGTGAGCCTCATGTCGATACCGTCGCCTGCGATCTCATCTACAATGCGAAACGAGACGCACCCGGAGCATTGGTCCGCCGCGGTCAGCCGCAGGTTGAAGAAATGGCGGAAGAGCGCCACTGAGGGTGTCACGCCCAGAAAGGCCTCGCATAGAAAGGCAAAGGCGGAAAGGAGAAGAATAGAGTTTGGCTTGAGATGCAGCGCATGGAACTGATAGTGGGAAAGGGTGGCGTTGAAGAAATCAAAGAATGGAGGCAGCAGGCCGGTGAACAACGTGGGAAGGAAGAGTACGGCGGAGGTAGCATCGAGATCGACGGCCGGGTGCGAAGCCGGCCAGATTCGAGTGGCCCCCCACTCATTAGAGGCGGCGGCGGTCATCGGGAGCACCTTGCTGAGCCCCTCGGCGTTGACGATCGTGGGCCTGCCCAAAGGAGGTGCCGACACCACCTCCGCAACGACCATCTCCTCTGCCTCATTCTTCCTACCGGAGGGCGACATGGCGGCGCAGCAAGGGTCTAGGGCAGCGGAGCTTCAGAGGAGGTAGAAGGAGCAATGCGTGGGAAGGCAGGAGGGGAGAAACGGGATGCGCAGAGGAAGGCAATAATGGTCTCGCATCGCCCGCGGCAGGCTTTATGTCAGCACGGGCGGTTACCGAGGAGTTGTGGGAGAAGTGGGGCGTTCCCCGTCACGTCGTGCGCCACGCGTCGCGCCTGGCTCGCAGGCGGTTAGGGCCCGCGCCATTTCGCCCCCCTAGTAGGCGGGAATGTGCGTGCCATGGGCCCGGGGGCAACTGTCGGGCCCATGGAACCCAGGGTATCCAGGCCCATCTGCCTTTGGCCAAGGGCGCAACGCCTGGCGTGGGCCCAACAGGCCGTCACCACCAAGAATTTCACCAAGACCCCTCATGAGGCCCTAGCCTCCTGAGGATCCCTCCTCAGGGAGCGGCAAGCAAGGCTCAGCATCTTCACCAGCAGCCTCGCGAGGCGGTCTCCCGAGGTGGCCTCCCAAGGTTTCCTCCTGAGGGCGCTCAAGACGAGGGCTGTTCGGTCCAGTCGCGCGGCCTCGTGGCCATCACGTGGGTGACGCGCGCGGTGACGAACGGCGACAGAGGCCGTGCCAGCAGGTGCGGATGAAGAGGGCTTCCCCATTTGTGCTAAGGGAGCCATGCCAGTAGTCTACTTCCCAAAGCAACCCCAAAGGTTGCCCGATCAACGATAGAAAACCAAGATGGCAGGCACGCAGGGCGGAGGTCATCACCGAGCCCACCGGCGCATCATGGAGCATGCTTTTGCAGGCGAAGACCACCTTTAGTCAGGATAGCCTGAGCGCCTGTCCCCTTTCAAAACCCGCCAAGTGTGGCAACCCTTCCCGCCTAGTTTTTGGCGGAAGAGGACCAAGGCAGGTATAAAGGGGTAGAGCTGCCATTGTAGGAGAGGGCGATCCGGTCCGGCTCTCGTTCCCATCATCCCCAACCCTGTACTCACACACACCAGAGCAATCCCAACCAATCAGGAGTAGGGTTTTACACCGCAAGGTGGCCCGAACCTGGGTAAACCGCTGAGTCCGTGGCTTGCCCCCGCTAGCGCGCTCCCGCCGTAGTTTCGCCGTAGCTTAGCCGTGGTAGGGGACGAGGCGGTAGGAACGAGCTCACCCCAGTGTTCGAACCTTTGGGTCCCCGGAGCCCCAACTTCTGACATCAGTGTTTCTCTATCAAGTAGGGTCCACACGGTAGACATGTTTTTGCTGGCCAGAACGCACCGCATGCGCCTGTGCACGCAGTGACCATGCGGCTGGGAAGCCATTGTCGCGCTCTGGATGTCGTGTTGCTTCGGGCGTTTTCCTTCTGCCCGTTCTCTCATGTCCCTCGTGCCGTCCAGCTCCCTCCTCCACCCACGTAACCCTCTGGCCCCTCTCCCCCTCCTCTCTCTTGCCCGACGCATCGCGGTGACCGCGTCCGGGAGCAGACCGTGTCTGCTCCACCATGGCCGGTCGGCCACGCCTCCCCAAGCCTTCTCGAGCATGCCCGAGCTCCCTTTGCTCCCCCGTGAGCCCTCTGGACACCTCTCACCTACTCCTCTGCGTGTCCCCGAGCCTCGGTGCGTGGCACATGCGTTGCCACGGCCGCGACCTCGCCGGGCTATATATAGCCGTTCCCGAGCTCCATCGACCTCACCAACCTCCTCCTCACCCTCCTAGGAACCTCCTCGACCTCTCAAACGAGCTCGAGGATCCCTCCTCGCCTGCCATTGCTGCCAAGGCCGCCGCCTCTAGCCGCTCAAATTCGAGCATGTCCGAGCCCCCCCCCTCCTCATTCCACCACCAGCGACCTCCCCTAGCCTCGGAGAGCCTCTCCATCTCCTCACTTCATCGTCGGGACGTCCGTGGCCCCGTCTCCAAGTCCGGCCGACGGCCTCCACTGCGGGCGCCCTAGCCGTTGTCTCTCTGGCCCTCCTCAGCATCCGTGCCTAGCCTAGGTGGGCGCGACACCTTCTCCCGAGCCCACCGGTGGCCGGACCTTGGCCAGAGTCGGCCGGTGGCGCCGGGACAAGCGCCGGACACGCCTCGGCCTCGCCCCTCCTTTGTTTCCGTCGGGAGGTAGGAGAAGGGAAGCGGGAGGAGAGAGAGGGCGAGGCGGGACCCATGTGTAAGGGACCCAGGGGCTGGTACAGTCAGCATAAGTGGAGGCGTCTTTCCCAAGAATGCGCTTTCTTCTTCTGAACGCGTATTACGCCGCACCTTCAGAGCATAATGCACTTTCTCTACAGAGAAAGCGTACTCGTTGAAATACGCCTTCTGTTTCCAGCCTGGCACCGAAACCCTTATATTGTGAACGTTCACCTGTTAGCAGCAGAAATGGACAGATTGTATTTGTTTTTCTGCCTAACGAACGAACGGCCACAACTTTTTAACCGTGACTCCGAATAAGGTGATTCCAAAGCTCACATTCTCTATTCGTCGAGCCCGTTCTGTTGGTATCATTTTCGCTATGTTGTAACATACTAAAAATGACCATTTTGCCCTTGCCCCCTAATCAGCTTCGCTCAGAGGGAATCTTTTCCGGCGATTCTTTCCGCGAGTTCATCGCACCTCTCCCCGATGGTTCCTTCATCCCCAGGCAAGCCACAACAACCACTTGCATGATGGCCTTACAGTAGCCATGGTTTACACTTGAATATTTAAATAATTGCTTGCCTATTTAATGATTTTGTTAATACTTCGAATATGCTCGTGAATCCACGTCCATGCTTTTGCTATGTTCTTGTGCATATATGATTCTTCTCCATTATTAGTGTTATTGTTATTATTATCATGCTTTATTCTTGTAATCATTTTTGATGCCAGTGATAATGATATGCTCACATGAGTAGTTATGGTTTGATATGAAACTACTCGTGATATTCTTGATCATCGTTATGCTATGCTCATTTGCGTCCCGTAGAATAAATGATTTATCATTGTTGATGTTCTATTGTTAAATGGTTATGTTGCCATCCATGGTTACCCGGATATCATGCTCTTATACATTGCTATTTCATTATGTTATTTCATTATGACTCAGCTCATCACCATTCAAGTTAAACCTGACATTAATCGAACTTGAACAAATCTGTTGGCTGAGTCATGGTGCCACCGAATCGAGCTCACCAGTGCAACCACACTTGCCTGGATGGGGAGGCCCTAATTCGGTCTATTGTCATGCCTCTCGCCGGTGCCTCCAACTAGGGAAGGTTATGTGCGCGCGCTACCCTGATCAGGTAGGCGGCCATACCCTTGTGTGCCTGAGTTGTGTTGTACCCGGTTGTCCCCGTTTGGGATGATTTTGTCTTGGCCACGACGGTGGCAGCCACAAAGGTGGCGGATGTCACGAGTTGACATCGGGGCCACCCATGACATAGCCCAAAGGGGAGTTTGTCAGAGTGGCCGGGAGAGTGTCATGCAATAGATTGGTTTTGTCGGAATGTCGTTGGTCCACCCGAATGGGAGCACGGGGCCATAAATTCCGTGGTGTGGGTACAGTGTACAGATACGTCTCCAACGTATCTATAATTTTTATTGTTCCATGCTGTTATAATATCAATCTTGAATGTTTTTATAATCATTTACAACAATTATATATCATTTTTGGAGACTAACCTATTAACTTAGTGCCCAGTGCCAGTTGATGTTTTCTGCCCTGTTTTTGTTTTACAGAAAATCAATAACAAACGAAGTCCAAATGCCACAAAACTTTTTGGGGATTTTTTATTGGCCAAGATAAACACTAGAAGCTTCGAGAGCAGGCCAGAAGACCCTGGTGGGGCCCACGAGCCACCAGGGCGCACCCTGGTGCCTCGTGGGGCCCACAGAGCTCCGTTTGACCTAATTCCAGCACTATAAATTCAGAAAAAATCAGAAACCCTCAGGGGAGTCCATGAAATACTTTTTCCACCGCCGCAAGCTTCTGTTCCAGAGAGATCCCATCTAGGGTCCTTCTCCGGTAATCTGCCGGAGGGGGAATCGATCACGGAGGGGCTCTACATCAACCTTGCTGCCTCTCCGATGATGTGTGAGTAGTTTACCGCAGGCCTTCAGGTCCATAGTTAGTAGCTAGATGGCTTCTTCTCTCTTTTTGATCTTCAATACAATGTTCTCCTCGATGTTCTTGGAGTTCTATCCGATGTAATCTCTTTTTGCGGTGTGTTTGTTGGGATCCGATGAATTGTGAGTTTATGTTCAGATTATCCATGAAATTATTTGAGTCTTTGCTGCACTCTTTTATGCATGATTATTATAGCCTCGTATTTCTTCTCCGATCTATTGATTTGGTTTGGCCAACTGAGTTGATTTATCTTGCCATGGGAAGAGCTGCTTTGTAGTGGGTTCGATCTTGCGTTGCTCAATCCCAGTGACAGAAAGGGACATGACACGTATGTATCATTGCTACTAAGGGTAAAAAGATGGGGTTTATTCATACGTGAGTTTATCTTGTCTACATCATGTCATCGTTCTTAAGGCCTTACTCCGTTCTTTATTGGACTTAATACACTAGATGCATGCTGGATAGCGGTCGATGTGTGGAGTAATAGTAGTAGATGCAGGTAGGAGTCGGTGTCATGGGAACAACCATCTATGGGGCCATGCAGCCCCTTCGTGGTTCGGCAGGGGAGATCGACGTGCACAAAGAGCAGAAATCAATGGGAGGCGCAGAGGATTTACCCAGGTTCGGGCCGCTGAGAAGCATAAAACCCTACTCCTGCTTTTGGTGTATTAGTAGTGTGGGAGCACAGTACAAGGAGCGCTTCTTCCGGCAAGATGCAGAGAGAGCAGCTACGCGAGACGTGCTGGTGTTTGAAAAGGGGTCGCCATCCCTCTAACTGTTGCCTTGGTCCTCCTACTGGTTATGATGCCTATATACATGATCATTGCATTGGATATCGTCATGATTATTTGCTTTTCTATCAATTGCCCAACAGCAATTTGTCTACCCACCGTATGCTATTTTCTCGAGACAAGCCTCTAGTGAAAACTATGGCCCCCGGGTCTATCTAAATCATATTACTAAAACCCTAAAAATATTGCTTCCATTTTCTTTTATTTATTTTATTTTGTATTTTTGTTTCAATCTATCAATATATCACATACAATTTAATCTTGCAATTTACCGCCGAGGGATTGACAACCCCTCGTTTGCGTTGGGTGCAAGGGTTTGTTGTTTGTGTGCAGGTACTGCTAACGAGGTGTTGTGTGATTCTCCTACTGGTTCGATAACCTTGGTTTCATAATTGAGGGAAATACTTATCTCTACTATGCTGCATCATCCCTTCCTCTTCGGGGAAATACCAACGCAAGCTACAAGTAGCAGGAAGAATTTCTGGCGCCGTTGCCGGGGAGACATCATCAACATCTATCAAGTACCTTTGCACAAACTCTCATCTCCTTGCATTTACTTTACTTTCCATTTGCCTCTCGTTTTCATCTCCCCCACTTCTAAAACGTTTTTACAAAAATACAAAAAATATTTTTCGTTTGCCTTTTTCTTGTTTGCTTATTTGCTTGCTTGTTATCTTGTTTGCGTAGTCACGATGTCTCAAGAAAATACAAAACTGTGTGATTTTTCCAATACTAATAATAATGATTTTATTAGTACTCCGATTGCTCCTCCTGCCGCTAGTGCGGAGACTTGTGATATTAATGCCGCTTTGCTAAATCTTGTCATGAAAGATCAATTTTCCGATAGTCCTAATGAAGATGCCGCATCCCATCTTAACACTTTCGTAGAACTGTGTGACATGCAAAAGAAAAAATATGTGGATAATGATATTGTGAAATTAATATTATTCCCGTTCTCGTTGCGGGATCATGCAAAAATTTGGTTTTCATCTTTACCACGAAATAGTATCGATTCTTGGGATAGGTGTAAAGATGCTTTTATTACTAAGTATTTTCCTCCCGCGAAAATTATTTCTCTTAGAAATTAAATTATGAATTTTAAGCAACTTGATAATGAACATGTTTCCCAATCTTGGGAGAGGATGAAATTAATGATAAGAAATTGCCCTACTCATGGTTTAAATTTATGGATGATCATACAAAAAATTTATGAGGGATTGAATTTTGTCTCTAGAAATCTTTTAGATTCCGCCGCGGGTGGTACTTTTATGGAAATTACTTTGGGTGAAGCTACTAAATTGCTTGATAATATTATGGCAAATTAATCACAATGGCATACTAAAAGAACTCCTACTAGTTAAAAGGTGAATTCTATTGAAGAAATTAATACATTGAGTGATAAAGTTGATGCGCTTATGAAATTGGTTGCTAGCAAAAATTCTCCTATTGATCCTAATGATGTGCCATTGTCCACTTTGATTGAGCAAAATAATGATCCCATAGATGTGAATTTTGTCTCGCGAAACAACTTTAATAGTAATGCTTATAGAGGTAATTTCAACGCTAGACCGGTTCCTGGAAATTCCTCTAATAATTATGGCAATCCTTATGGTAATTCCTATAATAATAGGATAACTTCTGATCTTGAAAGAAATATTAAATAATTTATTAATGCTCAAAAAGTTTTCAACACTACGATAGAAGAAAAATTGAGTAAAATTGATGATATGTCTAGGAGCATTGATAGAATTATTCATGATGTGGAAAATCTTAAGACTAAAATTTTGCCACCCAAAATTGATATTAGTGAATCAATTAAAGCTTTATATGTCCCCATGGATGAGAGTAAGAAAAGAACCGCCATGCTAAAAGCTAAACGAGAATTTTTAGAAAAAGCGATTTCTCCTGATTTTTATCGTAGTAATGATGAGGATATTAAAATGATTGGTGTTTCATCTATTGATTCTTTGTTTAGCAATATGAAACTTGATGAAAATGGGACTTAAGAAGAGTCAACTTTAGCTAAAGAGCGTCCCCATAATTCGGAGGGTGAAAATCTTGATAAGAAAATTGCTAAAAGTTGGTTTGGAGAGGTAAAAACTTTAAATAGCGATGTGCCCACTCTCTTGGATTACAAAGATTTTAATTATGATAATTGTTCTTTGATTGAGTGCATTTGTTTGTTACAATCCATGTTAAATTCACCCAACGCTTATGAACAAAACAAGGTTTTTACTAAACATATAGTGGAAGCAATGATGAAAGCGTTAGAAGAAAAGCTAGAACTAGAGGTTTCAATTCCTAGAAAATTATATGATGAATGGGAACCCACCATTAAAGTTAAAATTAAAAATTATGAGTGCAATGCTTTTATGTGATTTGGGTGCTAGCGTTTCCACAATTCCAAAATCTCTATGTGATGTGCTAGGTCTTACCAATATAGATGAATGTTCTCTTAATTTGCATCTTGCGGATTCTACTATTAAAAAGCCAATGGGTAGAATTAATGATGTTCTTATTCTTGAAAATAGGAATTATGTGCCCGTTGATTTTATTGTTCTTGACATTGAATGCAATTCTTCTTGCCCCATAATACTTGGTAGACCGTTCTTACGAACTATAGGTGCCGTTATCGATATGAAAGAATGGAATATAAAATTTCAGTTTCCACTAAAAAAGGGTATGGAACACTTCCCTAGAAAAAGAATTAAAGCACCATATGAATCAATTATGAGGGCCACTTATGGAATCAACTTGAAAGATGACAATACTTGAAACTATGCATTATGCCTAGCTAGGGGCATAAAACAATAGCACTTGTTGGGAGGCAACCCAATGAATAAAATAAATTTTTGTTATAAGTTTCTGTTATGGTGTGTTTTTACTGTCATGCTACTGGTATGATTGTGTTTTTGTGTTTTTAATTAGTGTTTGTGCCAAGTAAAGCCTTTAGGATGATTTGGAAGATAGTATAATTGATGCTGTTTGTAAACAGAAAGTTTTGCGTCCAGTGCTGGAATTTTGGTTTTTCTATGGAACTTCAGAACCTTCTGAATTTTTTACACAGTATTGGTATATGAACTTCCCACGTTTTCCTAATTTTTCAGAATTTTTGGAGTTACAGAAGTATGACCATAATTCAGATCTCTACAGACTGTTCTATTTTTGACAGATTCTGTTTTTGATGCACTACTTGCTTGTTTTGATGAATC